>OZ035962.1:29353942-30658525 GCA_964034945.1 Chrysopilus asiliformis
CGCTGTTTTTGCAGCCAACCGTCGTTTTCGCCACAAATCTACCAGCTTTGACTGGTCAACCGCTGTTTTTGCAGCCAACCGTCGTTTTCGCGACAAATCTACCAGCTTTGACTGGTCAACCGCTGTTTTTGCAGCCAACCGTCGTTTTCGCGACAAATCTACCAGCTTTGACTGGTCAACCGCTGTTGTTGCAGCCAACCGTCGTTTTTGCGATCAACATACCAGCCGTGCCTGGTCAACCCATCAGCCGTGTCTGGCACATTATTTTATAATCAACGCAACACCGAGAATTGCAACAATATTGGATTCCGCATCAGAATTTGAATCATCATTGAATTATCAGCAATTGGAATTTGAATCATCATTGAATTATTATTAATAAGATTTTGAATTATCATTGAATTATTGATTGAATTTATTACTTTGGATTAATGTCAATAGAATTATCATAAAAATTTAATTCTTTACCAATAATCTAATTTAACAACTTTGACGACTTTGAATTGATTGAATTATATAGACGAAAAATTGAAAATATAAAGTTAATATATTTATCAATTAAACTCGCTGGTTTTTTATTTGTTTCTGTTCCGAATACACGTTTACTCGAGCTGTGCGTAAACAAAATTAATGATGTTTAAGCTATTAATATTCATTTAAAACAAAAAAAAAATTTTTTTTACGTCCACTGTAGTCCAGCTTTTTACTCAAAAAATCAAAATTGGGTCACAAATGCACTTAAAAGTGCACTTAAAGGTGCACTGAATGAGAATAGAGTGTTGAAAATAAATAAATAATAAGTCAATTCAAATTTTTAACTGCGTTGCCATGTGGCATCAAAATACCGAATGGGTTAACGTAAACAACTTTAAATTTCACAGGAAAATTCTAAATTTAAATTTTATTTGCGTCTAGAAATTTTTATTTATAAAATTAAAAATAACGCTGAAAAACACGACATATAAATGTACTTTTATTTTCATTCTCTAATATCCTGTTAGAGAAAATCTCCGAGAAAATCCCCCAATATGTGAATAACGAATTAAATCAGGAGTAAAACTATATGTATGTTAATGTGAACTCGTATTTTTAAAACAATTCCAGCATATCACATCACTTAATCCAATTAGCATGTCACGTTTAGTGTAATTCTAAATCCCATTTTAATGAATTACGAAAAAATGTAACATACAATGATTCTCATAAGCATTTATTTGCTTCTCCACTTACATCTAAAAGGGATAATAAATACCGGGGATGAATATAAACATTAGAGGGTAGTTTTTACTCTTTGAAGAAAGAAAACTTTCGACTTTTGCACAGAATATTTTCATTTAAGACACTCACCCTAAAATATTATATCAAAGTGCTAATTGCTTACTTACACTCAATATCCCATGAATTGCAACACTCAGCGCCCCTCTTTCGCAAGTTTAATGACATGAGCTTTGATAGCAACCAACGGATATTGAATGAGAAGAGTGGGGGGGAGGGTGTGTAGGGAGAGAAATGTTCAAACTTCAAAGAAAACTTTGAAACTTACCAGGACAACGTGGATGTTTATGTTTTCCACACGAATGAGAATTTTGCAAGCGCTTAATAATTTCACTTCCCACATAATTCAGTGTAAAAATAAAACAGTCGCAGGTAAAAGTAAATAATTTTTTTATTTATTTCGAAATGCACGTGCCGTTTACTTTAATTGGGTTCCAGTATTTATTTTTAATTTCTTCCCAGATACACATCGTAAATCGCAATTTATCAAATATGTTTTACTTTTATTTGAACAGTGTCTCCTGGGAAAACTCCCTTTTTACATTTCATATTTTTAGATTCCACTGGGGAAAACGTCACAGAAAAATTTAAAACCTAACCATGGTGGGTACCTACTCATTGATAATTCGAACAAAAAATTCTTAAAATATGTCTGTATTTTTTTAAAAGCTTGTTTATATTTTCTTGATGGCTATAGAAATTCATACTCTATATGAGAATCATTTAGAAATTAGATTTAATATACCGTTTGTAACGCCGGGCAAACAGAATGACCTATACTAGGGTTTATGGGATGACAAAAGAATTTGATTTTCGCTTTAGGTTTCCTGCCCATCTATTTGCCCGTAAAGTCAATAACTCTCGAAGGGATTGAGCTAGAAACTTGAAATTTTCTACAATTGCATTTCTCGTAATTAACAAGGCGTAGTTCTTGAACGGGCAAAACCGGACCATTCTTTTCTTCTTTCTCCCAACAATTCGATTTTCCTGTCAGCAACTTTTAGTTTTCCACCTTTTTCAGGAACACGAATTTTCATCAGCACATAAAGTTAATAATAGTTGCGTTTTTTTAATGTTCTGAAGCAGTTCAGAACAAGCTTTCCATACAAAATCCTGCACCACCTTTTCATCTCGGACAGCGCTTGGAACAAAGGGAAATTTTATACGGTAATGTACGGTAATGAAATGCTGCTAACTTCAACATAGTAAATCTGACATTTTATTCTCAATTGAGGATTTTGTGCTGGTGGTTCGATGGTTCTGTTCGACAGCGAAATAGTTTTAATCATTGGAGATAGCGAATCGTGATTATATCAAGAAAATATAACAGTAACGGCCTAATTATGTAACCAACGTGAAGTTAGTTGAGGGCACTCGCTTAGAAGCCTAGAGGTAGCTTCCAATTTAAACCTGAAAAAACTCTTGAACATCGCGCTGGCTACGAGAGTCTTTGAACTCACAAGGGCATAGCCATAACGAAAAGTAGGACTTAGGCATCCATTGTGGTAGCGTTATGGACCCTAGCCGTGTATGCGAGGCCCTGCAACCTAACCTAACCTAACATCCTGCCTTCCAGTGTACTGTATGTAGTACATAAAAAAAATGTGAAGTAAACCAATATTGGCGCAAACATTTGTCACAGTTAAATTAATATATCATCCTTCGAAAAAATACTTCTCCCTTTAATTTTTTGCAAAGAGGGATTTATTTTTATTTAAAATAAAAAAAATTTAACAAAAACAATGCAAACTAATTTCTAAATGAAGATACGATCCCCAAAACTGATTCCTTTAAATTCGGTTCCTGAAATAATAGTGCAATAGTTTTTAATTTCATTTTAATTGGATACAGTCATATTATTTTGAAGTAGTCTGCATTGGGCCACTTCTTGGTGATGACGATACAAATTAATGTAAACTCATTGTACTGGGATTTTACTTTCTGCATTGACGTATTTTAGACAAATGTAGTGTGAAATCACACAAATATTGTAGTAAAATCACTCAAAAATAGAGATTTTTTGGAAATCATGCATGAAAAGTGTGAAAATACACAAAAAAAGTGAGTTTTTGCAACAATATTTAGTGTGAATTCACACAGACCAGTTAGAGTGCCTCAAATCCTCTCCCACCAGACCCTAAAAGTGTGATATAATAAAAAAATGTTTTAAAACATATATTGATTCCTTTTCTCATTGAAATAAATAACTCTTTTCGCAAAAAAGGACGTGGTGGTTATTTAAGTTCTACACACAATAAATTTTCGAAAATAGGATTTAATTTTTATCCGTTTTCATCAACAATATCAATAGTTTTTTTTTTATTCTAAGCTAATCTCAGAAAATAAGAAAAATCAAACACAAAACTTGATCTCGAATTTATTGCATCTCGCATGGTTAAAAAGAATCGCAATTCTAATATAAAAAAAAGTCTTTACGAACAACATAAAAAAAAGAGTTTTTCTAAACATCAACCATAGTTCGGTAAATGTTTCTTATGTTTAGCGGAAAAATATCGTTGAATGTTAACATATCATAAAAAAAATATTTTTATTAATACCAAATTATCTGAATCAATTTCGAAATCACGTTCACATAAATCCATAAAGAAATTGAATGGTATTAAACATAAAAACAAGTAATTTTCCGATATTATGTTTTATGTTCGGTTTTTATAGTATACCGTTCTAATCCATTTTTCTAGTTAACTTACCCTATCTCGATCAAACAGGACAGACCCGATATTAATAACTTAAGAACTCTTATATAGTATATATCAAAAATAAGTGATATTTCACCAATGGTTTCTGTAAGATGTACGACCAATGTTAAACGTTGTCATCCTAATATTATCTGCTCATCATGTTTCATTCCAGAAATGAACGCGTTTAATAGATAAACTCTAACTGGGAGGATCATAACTAGACATCCTACTGTATTACCAGGACCTTCGTACGTTTTCTTTTTTCGCAATATATTGGGTTGATTTTTCATATCAAATCGTGTCCTTCTTCACTGCTGCTGTTACCGCTGCTACTGTTAGTTATAACAAACGACATTCGAAAAAATCCTTTTTTTGCTTATGGCATATCCTTGGGCGTCATGTACGTACCGTTCGCTGGTGGTTGGATTAAGTCACAAGATGGACATTTTATGTTACTCTCTCTGAAACTAACTCCGATAACGACAACTAATACTACTAATATTTATACTGGAATTGTAGTTACCGAGGATGAAGACCTTATTCTCATCGATTATATTATATATACATGCAATAAGAGTGTCCTCATGAACATTGGAATACACCTTTAACATAATAGAAGTAGCATCGTTGTATGGTTTTCACATCTGCCATTGGCAGGAGTCTAGGTTAAAAAGAATGTTTGCCCCGTCATCTTCAGAAGTTACATGGTACCATGGCATCCCTAACGTACAGCACAATGTTTTTACCAGCCCTGTTGAAACGAATTTGTTTTTTTTTGCGCTCTTTACTTGACATTTTTTTCTTCGTTATGAATAAAGATTCTATACAAGAAAATCTTCTGATTTTGAGTTTTTGTTCCTCAGTCAGTTCCTTCGACAAGCAAAAAATTTGTTCCATTCAACTTGCAAACATCACAAAAGCAGAAGACTCTTGTTAAGAGCTAAAAGGACTCTTTGTTTGACCAATGGAAGAAAATGGTAAAATGAAACAATTTGCAGGACGATGCACACCATGGAAACATTGAAATCACTGGATAAAAGCTTGACACCAAATGTCCATATTCATGATTCCTTTTCAACTCACAGTCATGGGAATCAGGATTTTCAACATAAAAACGATGTGAATTTTTTTTACTAACTAAACTGAGGCTATTCTCATCATCTGTCGGTTGATTGAACTTCAGATTATCCAACAATCCATTGAAAATAAAATCAATAAGGATGAAAAGTAATTGATCTTTTGCATAATACTTACATTAAATACACTGAAATTCAAACATATTTTACCAATTCGGAATGTTTTAAGGTTTTTTTTCCAAAAACTTCTAGACTTTTTCCAGAAGTTTTTAAAGCATTTTTTCATCAAATAATCTTACAAATTCTAATCTTCTACAAATCCTTATATTACCTACTACTTTAAACCTCAGAAATCAGTCAATCTTAAACTTCCAAAAATTTACCGCTTAAATGATCTAGAACAGAAATTTCTTGGACTAAAAATGATGTCGATAAATTCAAAATATTATTTGGTTGGGATTTATTTCAAAGGCAATTTATCTCTGTCAATTTACTTGAAGAAAACGATTTTCTTAGATGAGTTAAAATTAATTCATAAATCTAAGCATAAGAAAAGCTACAATTGTGAGGGACCTTAAAATACTCAAATACTCTATATGATAGACAAAATGTTTATCCCCCTCCCCCTCTCTCCCCCTCTCACCCCCTCTCTCCTCCTCTTTTTGATATCTTGTTCGTGTAGACCTTGAATGACCTAAAAAGTGAAACCTCGATTACCTAGAATTCCTCAAAACCTCGAATTTTTCTGTCCTGTTCAGGTTAGCGAGGTTCGACCGTTTATACAAGTATTAGATGTTTTCACATACACTTTTGTAAAATTGGCTAAACAAAATTAATTATTAACACGAGGAAGTAAGCAGTCCACTAAATTTTTGACTACCTCTGAATGAGTTCAAAATACTTTAAGCTTATCAGCTTAAAACGCAATTAAACCAGACTCACCGGGGAACCCAAAAACAAGAACTCAACCCCTTAACTAGCGGAAACTCGAAAAGCCCAATCGAAACATTATGCAATAAAGGTTCGGTGCTAAACTCTGAAAATATGTATGCTCCAAACTGGGAAAACCTTTAGCCCTCCACAAGTTCAGGTTCACATGAAAAAAAATACTTTGAAGTACATATCGAAAACAGACGAGGTTAGAGGGGCGTGTGATGATAAAAAAAGACACTTGGATATATGGACTTGTTCGCTAGAGATTAAGTGGACATATCTGTTTATACACTTTAGATTTCAAAAGCGCATGTGTGCGATTACCGACACTTATACAAACAAAACAAATTAGGCTAATAAACCGGAAATATAGAAAAGCAGAAAATACATCAAACGCGTAATTACGCAATACAGGGAAATAAAGTAACAATCCCGGGTGCTGATGGAAAAATATGTACCAGGAACCCAGGATAAAACTGCAAATACCGAAACTGGCTAACAGGACGACCCTCCGCATCTTAAACTGCCCAACATGCTTTCTCAGCATCAATCGAAAGTATCTAAAAAGAACGTGCCATCAGACAACATCTACAGGACTTTTGCCATGCCCCACCAGACGACACCATCGGCTGGAAAGAAAAACTCATTCCATCACCCTTGTTCAATGGTCCTTTTTCGCCAAATTCATTCTCGTACTTCACGTCCTGACCAGCGAGCACCCACCCACACACTCTACTAAATCACTCGAGAAAACTTCGAATCTAGCGCCCTTTACACTACACGCTCATACCCTCTCCATGGAAAACACCATTTAGATCACTACAAACTGAGTCCCTTTCAATTCCTTGGGCACCCGATCCGTTCTGTCACATCGGAGAGCTCTTTTCCGCAGTTCCTGCCATTTAAGAAGGATATAAGCAAGTCATGTTGCTGGTACCGATTTTTTCTGCCAATGTTTATTTCGGAGATTCTGAAGGATACGGCATGTTTTTATGTGGGGGCGGGTGTCGGCAATGGTCATGGTAATGGTGGTGGTTATTTTCTTTTCCGTACACGACCAACGCCTACAACACAATGATTCAAACCGTAAAATTCGGTCCATTTCTTTGGTTCTTCTTAGCCATTTTCTCGCTTTGCTTATTCGACCTCGATGCTTTAGGATTAATTTTTTTTTTCGATTAATCCCAACAAGCTAGTTTGCGAGAGTACGTAAAAGGTGAACAATTTTGGAAGTATTATTTAAGATAATTTAAAAGTTAATATACATTGTGCTTTTACAATTTGTGGTGCAATCATTTCCAGACTATTGTTAAATGTTTTTACCTAGTAAAAAAAACCAAGGTAAAAGCGCCAAAAAAATAAAAAATAAAAATTTTTTATCTTGCTTTTATTTCTCAAAAAATAATCCCAAAAAAAATCCAAAAAAAAATTAATAAAAGCTTTTAAAAAAATCAAATTCTTTTAAGTTTTCCAAAACAATATGTTTGCTGGGAAGTTCTTTTCCATAGAATGAATGAACGTGTGCTGGCTACTTTATACTTTATGCTAGTTTATATGTTTTTAGATATACAAGTCTAACATTCTGATTCTAGACCTTTTGTCTTCAATGTACTCGAATCTATTCATAGACATCACTATTAAAGATATATACATTTAATATATATTTTTTTCTACTTTTTTTCTAGCTCTTGAAATATCATTTCTTGACGGATGAACTCGATTAATCGTCGGACAAAAAAATGTAAAACTAACAAAAAAATATCAGACAGGGTTAAGTGATGGTTAAAGAGGCAGGGACTTTCGTTTTGCCATTTTTCGTTTTGCTAGCCTTTTTAAATGGTAAGTATTTATTCTATTTCCTCCTTTTCGGTATTTTTCTCCACATTTTTATTGTATGAACTTTATATAACTCCCTTTTTATTGCTATCACTTAGTTAACCCACAAAACAATTAATTAACTTAATTCGCATGAAATTTTGCAACCCCTGAAATTTTTCTTGTTAATTTTATATATCAACAAGATTAATTTTTGTCTTGTTTTTTGTCCTTCTTTTTCAATAGTTACAAAAAGCCACCGATTTTCTTCCGTTTCCAAACAATATCGGAAACGGAAGAAAATTGGTGGCTTTTTGTGACTATTGAAAAATTTCAAATTGATTCATCTTAAATGAAGGTGTTTGGAAATAATTTGGGGAATGTGATTTCTAAGATATCGTTTTCACTTTTAATAGAAAAAAATTGGGTAGAATAATTGAGAAATATTTTGGCCTCCAGGGAAACCCATAGTTTAATGGAAAATTTTGGAAAAAAATAATTATTATTTTTCATACTAAAGGCTACGCCCCTGACCGCTTTGTTGTATAATCCTCTTGAGGGATGACCTCTTTTAAAGTGGAAACCGGGTCCAAATTCCTTTAGAATTGCAGGAGATAGTAGGAGAGGGGGTTTCAGAAAGAAAGGGGGGGGGGGGGGGGAATTTCGTTGTAAGATGAACTCCTTAATAGTAAAACCCACATCCAAATCCTTTCGGTGCTTCAAGAGCAGTAAGAGGGAAGGGGAATTAAAATAAACATTAAACCTTCATTTTAGTTTTTGGTACGTATTTCCCACTTATCTATATATATAATTCTCTTTCTGTCTGTATATTTCGACGATTAATCTTATATTTTGTTTTTACATTAACCGAGGCCAGTTATGATCAAAACCGGCTTTAGTTCAACATTCAATTTTCGTGAGTTTACCAGCAAATTTTCATTTTTCATATTTGAATAAATATTTAACAGATAACTATAGATACCTAATCTTTTATTTTTTTGCAAAAAACTATGAATTCCCTTTCGAAATTCTGGTGTTAGAATTTTAGTAGGCCGCTTCGTGAATTAATTTATTTACTATATCGGAAAATTAAATAATTACATCAAAATTCTCATTTCTTAATGGCATCTATACAAACAACCTCTGAAAGTTTCATTCAGTAATTCCAACGCCTTTTGTTAGTGGTCGTTAATAGTTTCATGTAACTTCCCAGCAAGATTCGGAACTAGTTACGTAACTAGTGGAGTAACGTGATAATTCACTGTTACCCTATGCGTGAATCTTCTTAGAGCGTTGGGAAAAAACTCACATGCAATTGACAATCTGTGTGAATGTCTATCGCACTTACTCCAACACCAAACGTATATAAGTATGTCTTGCTCTAGCAATGTAGAAACGAGACAGCCTTATGCTTATTAGGTGTGAGATGAAATGAGACGAAATATGTGAATATTTTGTTACCAGTAACGCTAAAAGTTACATGTGTTACTTTTAGCGTTACTGGTAACAAAATAATCCGATAATTTTATTTTTATTAAAGTGTTTTCCGAATCCTCATTTCTTGTGTTTTCCGGATCCTCATTTGGCGAAGCAGGAGCGTTTGCTATTCCCAGTGAAATTTCTGCGGAAGCAACATCGAGTGAAAATTCCACAATTTGAAGATCCGAGTTCAAATTAAGGAATTCCCGTATCATTCGATGTTGCTTCCGCAGATATGTCACTGGGAAAAATAAAAGTTGATGCAAGAACAGAATGGTTGGATGCAATGACATTAGTTTGTCTCTCTTCGTCCAATGGTGATGAGAAAGTAAATAAGAATACTTCACCACTACACGCACATTTACGTCCTTCTACAGATGCGAAGCGTTGCATTTGTAGTTGAACACGTTACTAAAATCTTGCTGGGTTATGACATTGCCTCCTATAAACACAAGGCCTCAATATCTCAAAGAACTTTATCATGACGTCACATCAGTGGTAAAGCTCTTTTCGATGTTGCTATGCAATTCAAATGGAGACAAACGAAAATTCGACTTTATCGGCTTATATCTCGGAAACTGTTCCTTTGCCGGAAAAACTGTTTTCACTTTCCTATAGAATATTCGATATTCTTGCTTTCAGTTATATGCCTTAGTTACCAAAGGCGAACAGAAAAAAAGTTATCGAACAAAATCTTAACAAAAGTGTGATTTTTCGTTTTCTCTTCACGTCGCTCTCCACTCCTACTCTCCATCTAAAATCATATCGATTTGGGTTTTCGCAAATAATTTAATTGATACATATTCGACATGATTGGGACATGAACCAAACGACAGATAATTACATTGAGTATAATAGTGTGTAAGTCAATTTGTTGTCGCATTAATAGTTTCCGAGATATAAGCCGATAAAGTCAAATTTTCGTTTGTCTCCATTTGAATTGCATAGCAACATCGAAAGAGCTTTACCACTGATGTGACGTCATTTTTAGATCTTTAGGCCTTGTGTTTATAGGAGGCAATGGTTATGACCAAAACACTCTTATTGATACCTGTAAGTTCTCCAGAAAGTTTCATCCAAATCGATTCAGTGGCTCTCGAGTTGACAGACAGTCTGACAAACAGACACTCAAGCCTATAATAGATGAATTTCTTTTATTAAAAATTAATTCAATAAAATACTATAAAAAAGTTTTTGTTTTGTGTGGCGAAACTCTTCAATATTTATGGCGATTGCTTTTAAAATTGATCTAATTTTTGAAAAAGCACAAAATCAAAATAGCAACTAAAACCAAAGGAAAATAAACGTTTAAATATGTTTTCACATTTTTAAATTTTATAGGTTTTTCATATTTATTTAGTCAGCAGACACGGAAAAACTGTAATTAAAAATCAGAAATAATAAGGTTAAAATTCTGGTTCATTAGGTTCGGTTGCATAAACATTTACTCATAAAGCCAGGGTGACTAAATTACTCTACAGAAAATATAAACAAAAAGGATAATTTTATATGTTGATTTCAATACATGATTTCAATACATGATTTCAATACATAACAAAGTACCCCCGAAAACAAAAAAAAAAACAAAACCAAATTTTCATTCACAAAATTTATTCTAACTAAACGAATCGAAATTCTGTATGCTATTTACCAACATCAACCCTCAATATGATGGTCACGTAACTGATTGTTTTGTTATATTAACCTTTGACTGCGGACGAATGCAATCGGAAATTTTACGCATGTTATGCTTCCAAATTAGATCCTTGATGTTGATGTTCATGCTCCCTGATAGCTTAATGTGAGATGATTTTGAATGAATGAATCAAGCAAAAAAGGACCAAATCGAATCGAACTCCTCCGTGTCGAAACTGTATTGAATCGACTTGAAGAGCATATTCAACTAATTTAATGTTTTGGATAATCAACAGTACTTGTGTGTATGGAGTACTATCTATAATAATAATACAATAATATGATTGCAGATACAATACACGTACACATAATTCGAGACAAAAGTTTGAATAGTTTGATGTTATGCATTTAGTATCAAAGAATTTAAGATAAAGGGTTCTTATCTGAGGAAGCCTTTAAATTCACATACAACAATAGTTCAACAGAAATGCAAATCATTATTCATAAATATTTCTCTAATTGTATCTTGAGATAAGTAAAATTTTAATTGATATTACATTAACTAACATAATTGCAGCAAAAAAATTTATTTGGATTTTTTTATGTTTTTTTTAACAAAAAGGACGTAAATCGTCGAATAAAAAGTTAATCACAAATAGAAGATCAAAATCTTACCACATATTCATCAGTGTGTCCGTTCGTCCGTCCTTTTACATGATAACTCTCAAACAAAATGAGCCAGTGACTGGCTTAGTTGAATTTTAACAGTGACAGTTAAATTTTGTATAAATTCGATTGAAAATGCAAAATCTGATCATTCCTTCTCTCCTCCTCCATACAAATGAAATACTTTTTTTGTGATTTTATTGAAAAATGTGCTTTAGATCAAAAAAAATTATTGAGACAAAATGTCTTTATTATACGATTTTACATAACTCTTCCATGCATGATAATTCAATTGAGCCACTTCTTTCACTCTCCATTACACAAATTAAAAAATTCTATCAAAATTCGGTCTATTCTCATATAGAAAATTTTCTCCCTTTGAAATTCAGCTTTTCTTATGTTTTGGAATATTGGTAATATTTTGAGGGATCCAACAATTTTTACGATGTGTCCAACTATTTTTGTCTTTTCAAACCGCCCCTCCCACCACCCCTCTTAACCCTGTTACGCATATGAGTGATTTTTTTTATGAAATCCATTCCTTCCGATTCCCTAAATCCATGACATATGTTATGGATGGTCCCTAGCAATTTGTTGCTCTACTTCTGCACCATTAAAATTTTCATACCATTTATAAAGTTTTGCTGCTAGCCACCAACTGCAAAGATTTTGTTTCCAGCTATCAACCAGATCTGATCCGTACGAAATCCATTCCAGGCAAATTTACAAAGATGTCCATGCATCTATCTGTGGGCCTATCCGTTTTACGTATCTTAATTAAAAATGCGTTGACCTAGCGACTTGAAATTTTTTATGAATAAGTTTTACAAAAATTGTTGTTTTCCACCAACTTTTGGGGAAGTAACAATAGGATACCTCCCATACAATTTGTTTGAAAAAAAAACGTTTTTTGAAAAATTTTCGAAACCTCTGCGCTTTTGGGGAAAAATGTATACAATAAAATTTAAAGAGTATAAAATTTTCGACATTTTTTGCTTTCACGATTTTTACATATCTTTAACGGTTCTCAAGAAATTTGAAAACATATTATTTCAGAAATTAAATATTGCAGAGGAAAGTTTTGTGTTGGCCACAACTGATATTTTAAATTTAGAGTTAGTAAAGAACTGCCGACCTCATTCTGCAATAAGATTTTATAGTCGTTATAATACTTAGTAAAAAAAATACGCCGCAGGTGAAGTAAACTAAACTACACGAATTAAAATCCCTAAGAGCAATGCGACGCAGGTGTAAATTTTCACCATTCAAAGGGAAATATTACCTCAAATTTCTGAAAAAATTATTGGTTTATTCCTTAAAAAAACTTACGCTTCAATCTTTTGTTAGTAGATATGTTGTTTTTCCAGTTTCATACAGAAAATTATAAAAAATTCTCTTGAAATGTTACAAAAAGGATTTTTTCTTAGTGAAATTTATAGTAAAGCTTCGTTTTGCTGTTCAAAAATCATTCTTTTTTGCCCATAATTTGCTTCATTAATTTCATTTTTTAAGCCAGTTTCCCAAATTATGGCAAAGTATTTATTTAAACGATAACAATGCAAATATTGCTTAAAATAAATTTTAAATATGCTACAAAATTTTATAACCAGTTAAAAAATACATCAACTATCAATTTTATGCGTAACAAAATGCTAATAAGTCATCCTTTTTTCATTTTTTTTCGTTGGTATTTTCTCTAACTTCTTTACTGTGTGTTTTATGTGTCCAATTCTAGTGAATAATTTCGTCGCGCTGTTTTCCCTGAATGGAGAAAAAGATTTCCACACATTTCCACTGTTTACAATTATATGGAAATTGTGGTTTTCCTCTCCATGAATTGCGAATGTGTTACGTAGATGGTTAAACACAATTTTATATTACCACAAACACTGAAACATAACGAAAGAAAATATTACGAAGAGGTTAAGAATACGAAATGAAAAAGACAAAATTTATACGGAAAATGAAAAAGGGCGCACAGGAAATATAACAAATAATGAGCAAACTTTTCGGGAATTTTTTTCCATAAGCCATCCATTCCACTGAGGAAGCGACCAGAGGAAAAGTTTTTCTTACTTGGAAATAAGAACATTACCAAAGTATTATTCGGTTTCATCTGTGGAAATTTTTTTTTTTACTATTTTCATTTTTTTATCTATAATTTTGTTATGGTCTATATTATAAGATTTTCCGTTTTTTGTTTTTTCGCTTGGGATTTTTTTTTCTAGTCTAAATTGCAAAGTTTTCGCGGTACCGCCGTAATTAATAAGAAATCGACTTTTAAGGTTTGACTGGTAGCCAAAAATTAACCACTATTCTATTTTATTAATGCAAAGAGCGTGCCAAAAAAGTTTGGTGGGAAAAACAGACATTGTTTGAAATACTAATTAATTTTTTTTCTTTTGTGAATTTGAAATTTCTTTGAGAAAATTTGAAATAGAGGAAAGATGTTTTGAATTTTTTATTTCCAGCATTTTCAGTTTTTAGACTTTGTTTAGGAATACAAAATTGCCATTAAAATATTTACCACAAAATCGAAACGTTTGTCATACTTAATGTAATTTGCAAAAATTGGTTATTTTCTCAATAATTTTCTTCAAAAGTCTTAAGGGGTTCGCTAATTTGGGGCTTTTCGGGGGCCCTTTCCCTGCCTTCCCTATTCCGCCCCTCTACTATCCTCCTTACTCCCTACCCTACTCGGCTCCTTTCACTCCTGGTCAAACTTTTCCGAGATTCTTGAGATATTTAAGAAGAACCGTTTCTTGAGATACATTTTTTTCCGAAATTTTAAAGATTGTACAGGGAAGGGGGGCGGGGGGGGGGGGGATGGAGAAAGGGAAAAGATGGAGGAGGGGTAAGGGGGGTAAATTGTTGGTTTGGTGGTTAAAGAAACAGAAAAGGAATCAAAAAGAATGATTCTTTTCGATTCTTTTTCATTCGCGAATTGAAAAGTTGAGTTAAAAGAGGTTTCGAAAAGAGGAAAGTGGTAAGAAAGAAGGGAAACCTTGGGTTGATCAAAAGCCTAAAATGCCCTCATCGATGCCAGTTAGCTCTCCTGAAAGTTTCATCCAAATCCCAATTCCGGTAGGCCAACTTAACTAGCAAAGTAGCATCGAAATGAAAATCTCTTAGTAGGCATTTTCATCGTTCTTATTTCGAATCAAAATTCTGGCTATGTGGTTGTTCTATTATTAATAAACTATTTTGTTGGCCCTGTATACTTTTTTCAAGTAATCTAGAAAAAGGTGTCTAGACTACAGGTTACAATTATTTGAACCAGTTCAAATAAGAATAAAAAAACTAGCAACAAGTGACGTGGTGTATTGCTTTCAGTAGAAAACCCTACCGAAAGCAGCACACCACGTCACTTGTTGCTAGTTTTTTATTCTTGCATATCGAATATAAAAATTTTGTACCTCAAAAGAACCTTTATAAAATTTTGATAAAAGTGAAGACTAAATAAAAATACAGTGAAAAGAAAATTACTGAAATAAATCTCAAAAAGAAAATTAGGCTTAGGTGGATTGTCAGAGCATTTTCTCATTTGACATAGAGGTCGATCCATTACACATTTTTCACACAAAAAATTTCGAGAACTTGGAAATAAGCCATTACTATTTGTATACAAACCTACAATTAATACTAAAAAAAAACTTTATATCCTTTCTGTCCTGTTTGAAAAGGTCTGTCGCCAGTTTTGACTCCAGAAGCGACACAATTAGCTATAAAATATCTTAAACTTTTAAGGATCACCTCTTATCATCAAATTAATGTCCCATTTCACTTTGTTGGGAAAACATTCTTTTTTTCTGTACTTATTCTTCCTATACTTGTATATCTAAAATGACCTACATTCAACGATTGTGCAATCATAAAAATATTTTATTTTTTTACTTTTCAACATCGTTTCTTCCATTTTACAATTTTTTTTTTTTTCGTATTTCGTTATGTTTGGCGCAAATGGTAAAGTATCACATACTCCACTGGCTAAATCCAACATCCTAACCCTCAAAAGCCATTCTCGACATCCTCATTTCAGCCAACCGTCATTCCAAGTACAAATAAACCGTAAAAGCATAGTTCTTAAGGTGTATTAGAGAATATGGGCCACAACTAACTAAATATGTATATCAAGTAGATAAGAGTAGGATATACCCGTTTCCACAATAATTAAAACCAAACGTTATAGACTCATAGTTGGTAAAATTTTAAGTTCTATGCTGCCTATGCGAATATTAAAATACATAACTATCGTTAGCAAACACCACCTTCAAACCAGGCTATCTACATAATGCGTCTCGGTTGGGCTTTTATACTCTTCATACCATCCCGCTGTATTGCATAAATACGACTTTAGATCTAAATACAGGTAAAAACTGTGAGAGTTTTATGTAAACACAATGAATTTACAGGATAGAACGACGAACAAAGGTTTCATTCAAGAGAAATATATACACACAGGAAGAAAGGATACAGAAGGACGACATATTCATATGGAAAAGCCTTTGAGACCAAACACTCACCTATAAGTGGTCTATTTTTTTCCATCTTATTATGAATAAATAACATAATGTCGATGAAAGAGTTATTATGTACTCGTAACCATCCAATATTCCTTGATCTACACTAGTTATATTTCAATCCTTTAATCATTCTACATCTTTGCTATTTTTATCCATCGTTAAGGATTTTCTCGTTTCTTAGGTTATAACAATATCCTTTTTATGCGCTCTACGATATAGTTTTTTTTTCTTTTTTTAAAACCAAACCAAAAGCAATTCATCGGAAATAACAAACCAACTTTGTGACGATGGCGACAGATTAATTACAGCCTTGTAATTAATCCTACCAATTAACAGCATTATTGTATTTGAGATGTGGTAAAAGAAGCATTAATTATATGAAAATAGGATTTTTGAATGCATTTCTCTTTTAGACATTGCCGGAAAACTCTAATGAAACTATGATGTAATTAGGTTAAAAGGAATTTGCTTTTCAAAAGATAATTACAAAAATTTGTTTTTTAGATTTTAGTTCATGAGAATAATCTTATTGCCTGAATTATTTTTAACCCTTTCAGTCACCACGTACACTATAGTGTACACACTTTTCAGAAGCCATAACTCATAACTTGACTTGGTAGAAAGTGTGTACACTATATTGTACGTGGTGACTGAAAGGGTTAAATGCATTTGTGACCCAACTTTGATTTTTTAAGTAAAAAGCTGGACTACAGTGGGCGTAATTTAAGAAAAATTAAAATTTTTAATTTTTTTTTTTTTTTTTTTTTTTTGGTTTTAAATGAATACTAATAGCTTAAACATCATTAATTTGTATAGAGAGTATTTTTAACCCCCATAGAACAAAATAGGTACTGAAAGGGTTAACTAAACTAACTCTAGTTTGCGTTCCAACCACCTACGAATTTTTAAGTTAAAATTGTTTGTTTTCGGATTTTATTGCTTTGAAATCAAATTCTAAATCATACCAACAATTTATGTGGGTTTTTATAAAAACCAAAACATTGTTTTGCGTATTTTTATACCCGTATGGTGAAACCAAAGGGTATATTAGATTTGCCTTACCGTTTGTAACGCCAAGATCCCGTCATCACACAAAAAAATGAATTACACCAGTGTGTTTTGAATGATAAAAAAAGTTGAATTTAGCATGTCCGTCCGTCTGTCTGTCTGTCTGTCCGTCCGTCCGTCCGTCCGTCCGTCCGTCTGTGGCGCGGATTTCGGGCGCACGGATTGAGCTAGAGACTTGAAATTTTGAGCAGATCCGTTTTTCGTGAAATGTAAGGCCAAGTTATTTCATGAACTAAAATGGACCATTAGGGGGGGTACCCCCCATACGAACGAAAACGATTTTTGCGAATATCTCAAAAACGGTTCATCTTATCAAAAAAGTGCAAGAACAAAAGTTATTTAGGACATGATTCTACATTAAAGTTTCATACATCAAAATCCAGTTTTAAAAACATCTTATTGGAAAGTTTGACTTCAAAGTGGAATTTTGATACAACTGTTTGCCGTTCACTTAAATCACCATACGGGTTTTCAATAATTGCCAGGTTGGCAATTATAGCTTTTGTTATGTTTTAATTTAAATTTTCAAAAAAATCTAACACATTCTACATTATAATTGACGGGCCAGGAAGTAAAAGGGTTTAAGTGTATATTTTGTAGTTCTGAGATAAATGGCTTTAGAGTTAAATTAAGTTTCAAAATTCCATAAGTTTAGGAAACTATGTAAATATTTTAGTTTTTTTAAAGGCAAAAAAACATTACAATACATCATTTTATGTCCAAGTAAGGGTATCCTTTAGGTGTGATAATCTGCACTTAGACCATTTATTTAAAAAAGTGCACTTGAACCCTTTTACTTCCTGACCCCTCAATTAAGTTTTCTTTTGTTTTCGGAACTTGAAATGGTCTGCCCATTCGTTCTCTCGGTACGTGTTCCGAGAGAAGTAAGCATTCTACAAATTACTGACCAATAAACCTAAAGTTTCGAACTTTGAAATGTTCTTTTAATTTGAATACTTCTTCAGTTTCTAGCCGATTCCGAAATTTGCTGGTAACACGTTCAAATGTTGTTTTAATTTAATTTTTTCTATTTTTTTTTTTCTTTTAATTAACAAAAATTTCGTAAAAACCCATAATTTTTATAAAAACCTAGGATTTTTGCCAACCCTGACAAGAGATTATATTTCAAAATTGTTTTTCGAACTTTCTAAAACATGCAACATACTCGTATATGAGAAATAAGTTAAAAATCGTTAATTAAATTTTCTCTAACTAAAACATCAATTAGAAACTTTATGATTTTATAAAGGATTACAACTTTACGATTGTCGGATTATTAACCTACTTAAAGCTCATTTTTATTTAGTCTCTATTTCCACATATTAATTTTACTGTAAAAGCCAACTGAACCTCAAGCAATCAAAAAGTTCTCTTTCATGATTTTTTAATGAGAACTACAATTATATACGTTATACCGTGGCCGACATAAAAAGGAACTTTTACTTATTCCTTATAATATGTAGGGAAATAATTTGAGTACCTAATTTAAATTGTACATACCGAGTTTTAAAAAATATTCCACATATTTACATGCAGACCAAAGTTTTATTTTGTAACAATTTTAAACATTAAATTTTTTTAATCATGTAAATTAATAAAATTACTAGGAGGATATCGAGCACTGATCTACCAGATACTTTAAACGAAATTTTTTATATTAAAATTTTCTTATAAAAAAACCATTTTCGAGATAATTAACAAAAATGCGCCGTTTCTTGCTGAGGGCAAAGATAGGTTCAACTTAATTATCGTGTAGGCAAAAAATATGTAAAATTACATTCTATACCTTTTTTAATCCTCATAATGTTTTTCATTCAACACGCCGTATTTTAAAAAAAATCAAAAAACTCCTTACTTTTTTTAACGGTAGGGGGACAACTAGTAAATAGATATTGTTGATTAAAAAAAAAATTTATCATATATAATATTTCCATTTTTTTGTCATTTTTTGGCAGGACATGATAGGTGAAATTTGTGTCTAATCGAGACCTTACATAAAGAAAAATTCTAGAAAATTAGAGGAAAAAGTGGTACAGTGCAACCTTGTTAGTCCGGACCTCCAGTAATCTGAATTATTCAATAATTCGGACAAGCTAATTCATTCCATTATGCATATTGTAATCCGGATTTGAACTATTTTGGTAATCCGGATTCACAGAATGACAGTAATTTTGTAGGTATTTCTGGCCAAGGGAAATATACAGGGGGTTTCACACCCCATTTTAGAGCTATTTTGAGCCCACAGGGTGATTCTTCGGTAGGCATCTGGCATCGCTGTCTCTGGCATTGCATTTGGTTATTCATGTGATTTCGAAGTATTTCAAAATGTCACCGAAAGATCACATAAAACATTGTCTCTGGCCGAGAAAAACACCATTTTGGAAACTGGGCAGGGGAGATAGTGGTAAGGCATTAGCTAGAGAATTCCAAGTAGAAACTTGAACCATATCGGACGTCAAACAGAACAGGACCAATTAACAGAAGTATAGATAGAGGAATGGATCAATGGAAATGAAAACTTGCTGCCTCTAGAACACGTGTGTAACGAAGAATAGTAAGGTCTTGAAGTGGTTGAAATGAGAGGTAGTATTAAACATGGAGTCGTCATCAACAGCTTCAGTGTATGTCTACAATGGGCGGAAGAAAATCAAGCGGCATTACAAGACACCCTTGCTATAAGGAGATTAAGGGAGTCTGCACTCATTTTACAAACTAAAAAAACTGTAAAACAAACTAATATTACTGAGTTTTTTAATAAACAGTTTTGTTTTTTAATGATATCTTGTATTCAACAATAAAATATATTTCTTGGATGTACTGGGAGTCTGTTTCGTAACTTTTACAGCAATATAATAGTTTTTCGGTAATCCGGATATTTCGATAGTACGGATCACCTCCGTTTTAATTGATCCGAACTAACGAGGTTACACTGTATTGCAATTGAATTTCTAAAATTTTCCGAAACCTATGTTTTCAAAAATTTATAAAAGCGGATTGTGGATAAACCCTTAGAATGCAAGTTTCCCGTCTTCAGTTTACTGATAATGACAATGTTAACAAGATTTTATTTTATTATTGATGGGAATGGCTTGTGCTTTGATTTTGTAAATTTTCAAATGTTTCTATTATTTATAACGACAAACCAATTATTTTAATAGAATTGTTTTTCCCTTACGCTAAACCGTCTTCTCAGTTTTTATGCAAACCTTCGGCTTCCGTCGAGTCAGATCTTCAGTCAGACTCTACATATGACAGACAGTCATCACTGCTGCCAATGACAAACAACTATCGCTGACTACCAATGCATCCCCGAATGCGCTACAAACGCACCATGATTTGACGGGCTGATAGACAGACAGATAAACCGAAATACGTAGAGAACAGAAAGACACAGACAGACATACCGGCAGACGAATATACTACCAAACAACCACCTGACAACCACGGCCTATTGACCACCACTTGACTACTTGACGACTGCTTAGTTGCTTATCATAAGGTGCCGCTCAGGGATGGCCCCAATTTGCCTTAGGAGGGAAGTAGATTGGACCAAAAATAGTAGTAGATTGATACTAATAGCAACAGATTTTCAAAAAAAAACCTTTTCTACCTATGCCGATATACGAATTTGTATAACTAAAGCTAAATAGCTTTATCATTCATAATACCAAAATTATATCAACAAAAAACTTGCTGTAGTTCAGAAAATGACATATAAAAACTTCTTTTGTATTGGCTGCCTCATATTTAATTTCGTTAGGAGCTTTTTACATTTAACATGTATAATACAATTTTTTGGTTGATTCATGTATTTTACAAAAAATAGTAGTAGATTTGATTTACTACGCACTGAAACTTTTGAAGGCCAAAATAGTAGTAGATTTACTACAATTGTAGTAAGGGGACGTCGCTGGTTCCGCTCCACATGAGAGTAACTCAAAAACTCTCGAGAGTTACTCGCAGGAGGTTGTCTATTTGAGAGTTAATTTCGGCGATTTTTCTCTTTTCAAGACCAATATCTTGATTTTTTTGACATCTTGCTTTGGCGAGTTCTCGAGAACTACTAGCGAAATTCAAACGCCATTCGTATCTGGCGAGCAACTCCCCGAGAGTTCAGTGGGTGCGTGTCGACTAGAGAGTAGAATCACTTTTGACAGCTCGCAGAAACTAGCTTGCGAGTTTTTGCGAGTTTCTGCGAGCGACTCTCATCGACGTGTCCATTTGCGAGTAGCTGCTATCGAGAGGTTCTCGCCGGCATTTACTCTCATGTGGAGCGGCACCTTTACAAATCATATGAAAACCTATTATACCCTATTTATAAATGGCATGAAAACCTATTATACGCTATTTATAAATGGCATGAAAACCTATTATAACCTATTTATGATTTCACCAAATAAGTATAAATAAAAAATTATTATCACGGTTGATTTTTCGATATATTCAGAGCCAATAACTGTCTGTAATCAGTGTCATGTGTTTAAATTTATAGACTTTTTAAAAAACAATTTCCCGTTTCCCGATGGCACCATTTTTGAATAAATACCAAAGTTCTGCAAAACGTTAGAACATCACGCCGGGATACCTTGATTTCATAAATTCTCGATCAAAATTGAAAATTGCTCGTATTGTTATGGTTATGTTATGATCCCCAGCAAGGATACCTACATAATACCAAAACCAGCAGCATAGTAGGCATCATGCAAGCATTCTTTCCATCAATAAAATCGATAAGCATAGTCATATACATTGATCTATCTATTCATCTAAATATACACGGAGCCATTTGATTTTCTATTCAAAAATCGAAAAATATTAACGAATCAGTTCATAAACTGTGTGTGCTTACGCTATAAATTCTGATGGATGCTGCAGTATTCGTAAATATTTCCACATTACGATTTGGCATAGATTAATGTTTTCCATTCCCCTACACTTGCTATTAGAGATTATGATTTTTCTATATGAAGTTCTTATAGAAAAATGTCTGCTCAATGTGATTCAATTCCATGAAATTAATAGAAGAAACTTTTAACGATTAAATGCTAGAAAATGTCCGTATTTATATATTTTTGGATCATTAGGATAGATTTAGCAATTCCAGTTCTCTTCCGACAATCGAATACTAAGTACTTGAATTCAAGTGTAACGAAAATTCATCGAATTTCAAAATTTTATTTCTATGCATTATTTCGATTGTCTGCGGCATAAATCAAAATTTTAAAGCGAAACGTATAGCAATTTCTGAGTAATGCGAGTTTATTGTTTGCACATCACATTCGGAAGAATGGTATTTTATGAAATTTATGGGATCGTTTGGATTCAAGTTAACATCTAACTCGCAGATTGACTGATAATCAAGTCAATTGATGACATAAATGGCTGATGATTCCCATTCAAATGCAATTATGTGGGAAGTTGCTGGGAATATCTTTAGCCGAGCCAAAGCATTCAACTGAAGTCCTCTGAAAAGACGAGCTGCGCGCAGTCTATACAAAATAAAATGCCTGAAAAGTTTATTAAATGTCAATATACAAGTTTCTTTATCGATTTTTCAATCGAAATAAATGTCAACTAATGTTGGCCGCTGATTAGGTCACATATATCATCGTGTCTGTTGGGATTTACTTGTATTTTAAAAGTCGTAAGTTTGGCGTTGGATTTGTTTTTCAACGTCAAAAAAAAATTAAATCAATGTTTAAAATCACCTCACAAAACAAAACTTTTAAAAACATTGACATTTATTATCAGAACCTGAAAAATTCAAATTCAAATAGCAATTATATCAGTTGTGATCAACACAAAACTTTTCTCTGCAATATTTAAGCTAGCATCAGACGAGCACACAAAACCCTCACACATGTGAGAAGTGACGTAATTTTGACGTCACAAAATTGTCACACCAGTTCACACCGTCTGATAACTTAAATTGTGACAGAATTTTTGTTTACACACCGTGTGATAACCTGTGTTACGACAATTTTTTTGACGTGTGTGAAACGAATTTTGCCTCCGCAAAATATACAAGTGAAAAATAATCTTTTTTCAAATATCTCGAGAACCGTTAAAGATACGTAAAAACCATTCAAAGGATAAATAAAGGAAATTATATTTTCTTTGAATCTATTTTTATTTATTTTTTCTCAAAAGCGCATAGTTTCCGAGAAATATTCGGAATTTTAATGAAATCAAAAAGTCCAGAAATGTTGAAAATTTTTTTTTTTTAAATACAGTGCAAGCTCACTTATATTAATACTTACTCATATTTACTCCCTCTTATATTAACACTGGATATTCTGTTATGGGGCACCTTATTATATTAACACTGCCGCTCACTTATATTAACCTGGCAACCTTCAGCAAATGAATATGCATTTTTCCATTTATTCTTGCGTTTTTTACGTTTTGGAATTTTTCAAGGAATAACTGTAATATGTTATAACTGTAATATGTTCTAGATTTTTTCTTCGAAGCCGCGTGAGTAGAAATTTATTATTTCTTTAGTTAATAGATCAGAGTGCACGGTTCGAATTTGATTATATTGAAGTAGATTATATTGAAGTAGATTATATTCAGTGTAAAACTGTGTAAAATGCCGCGAAAAATTCGGAAATGTTTAACGCTAGTTCAAAAAGCCGAGATTTTAAAAATGCTAAAATCGGGTAATCAAAGTTTAGCGGCAATTGCTACCAAATTTAATGTGACAAAGCCAGTAATTACAAAAATTAAGCAAGATGAGAAAAAAATTGTGCGGCTGCTAAATAAACCAATTGTGGCATCTGGACAAAAGAAACTTCAGGTACAACGTGGCGAATTTCCTCGCATGGAAAAGAGGCTGTACAGCTGGTTCTGTAAGCAAAGAAAAAATAATTTGCCAGTCACATCATCACTCATAAAAGAGCAAGCGAAAAAAATTCATAACAAATTAAAGGAAAATGAGAGTGGCTTCTTCGCAAGTGACGGCTGGATTTCTCGCTTTAAAAAACGCCATGGCATTCGATATTTAACGATTTCGGGTGAAAAACTTTCTGCTAATCCTGAACTCATAGATCCATTTAAGAACCAATTAAAGAAAGATATGGATACAATGGGATTATGTGAAGACCAGCTTTATAATGCGGATGAGAGCGCTCTGTACTGGAAGTTACTACCTAATAAAACCTACGTCACACACGATGAAAGAAATGCACCGGGTAGGAAAACAGAAAAACAGAGGTTAACCATCTTAGTATGCACTAATGCTAGCGGATCTCACAAAGTTAACCCCTTGGTTATTGGAAAGTCAAGGAACCCTAGATGCTTCAATAGTTGGCATAATCCGTTGCATTACAATTCTTCGAAAAATGGTTGGATGACCAATACGATTTTGTCAGACTGGTTCCACAATTGTTTTGTGCCTGATGTAAGCCTAAGCTCTTTATTTTGTTTCTCATATTAGTAGTGTTTACTTTTTAGGTCCGCAAATTTCTTATTCGTAAAAACCTTGAGCCGAAAGCTATCTTACTGTTAGATAACTGTCCTGCACATCCACAGAATATGCAATCAAATGACGGTTTGATTGTCACAAAATTTTTACCACCTAATGTCACCTCGCTTATACAGCCAATGGATCAAGGAGTGATTCGCTTGACTAAACTGCATTATAGATCTAGTTTATTAAGCTCATTAATTGCGACAAGTAATCCGATAGACAAATTGAAGCAGATTACATTAAAGGATGCTGTTGTACATCTAAAAATTGGTTGGGAGAAAGTAAGTCAAGGAATAATAAAAAAATCATGGAAAAATATTCTGCTCTCAACTAACGAAGATGATCGCGACGAAAACATTCCTTTGGCTGATTTAAAACGGATGTGGAGTAAAGATGTCGAAAGTGTAACTGAAGATGTATCCGTGCTTTTAAATTCGATTCCAAATTCAGTATGTATCGATATAAAATTAAAAGTTAGAAAAGTTTAACAGAAATGGTTTTTTAAAGGGCCTTATTACTTTCGCTGATATTCACCAGTGGAACCTGGACATCTGCGAAAATATTGAAGAGGGAGATATAGTAGATGAAATGAATGAAGAGGAAGAAGAAATAGCGGTGGAATCCGAAAAAGGGTCAATGCAACCCATACCAACTGCAGAAACGGTGAATGCAATATCCAAAGTTATACAGTGGTGCGAAGATAATGGTACAACTTACAATGAAGTTCAGGTCTTAAAACAAATACAACAAAGGGCTGTACTAAAAAATATTGGGAAAAAACAAACAACATTGCATGATTATTTTGCTCAAAAATAAAGTGTAATTTATGGGCCTTACCAATGACCATTTATAAAGTCGAGTTTACTTAGTTTTGAAACTAGCGAATTTTAGTAGTTGACTTTTATATTATTACCAATGGCAAATTTAGTTTCGACTCTAACAAAAAATAAAGTATTTTAGTCTTTCATTAAGTTGTTACTAATGAGATAGCGACAATTCGTTGTTAAGAGCTATTAAAGTCTAGTACTAAAATTCACTAGTTTTAAAACTAAGTAAACTAGACTTTATAAATGTTCATTGGTAAGGCTCTACGCCTTTAAAAAAGCTACTTCTCAATAAAATAAAGAGATATTTTTCTTTCACTTATATTAACATTCTATTTATATTAACACCCACTGTGCAGCAATTAGGTAATATAAGTGAGCTTATACTGTATATTCAGAACCGTTAGACGAACATAAAAACTGTTAAAGCAAAAAATGTAGAAAATTTTATATCCTTTAAATTTTGGTTATATTCATTTTTCCCCAAAAGCTCGTAGTTTTCGAGAAATTTTCAAAAAACTGTATTTTTTCTAAAAACTGTTTTATTTTTCAACAAAAAAAGAGCTACCGCAAACTCATTCACACAAAATTTCAAGTCGTTAGCTCAATGCGTTCTCGAGTTATTTAAGATACGTTCAAACGGGCAGACAGATACACGGACATCCACATAATTTTTCGTAAAATTTGAAAAATAAAAATAATTAATTTATTTTCTCTTATCTCTTGTAAGTAATTGGATTGGTTTTTTTTAAGCCAATCATAAAAAAACAATTTCTCAGCCTAAAAATTTTAATGAAATCAAAAAGTCCAGGAAGAAGAAAAAATCTAAAACAAAACGGGATATTGACAACGATGACTTCATAATTTAATTAATTTACGTCTATTATTTCTTTGTTTCGAAAGAACTGTCCACGAAAAACATCTTGGCTTTAAGAATACAGCTAAAAAAAAATACGTAAGCTTTTGCATACGCAAAGCGTCCACTTTTAATTAAAAAGTTATCGTAAAATACAAAAAAAAACTTTTCCAAAACCCCGAAAAAATTATACTGAGGATGATAACCCGAATTTTACCAAATAAAAGGTATGAGAGACCGGTGGATGGTTGAGGAGATATCATCTATAGATAAAATCCCATTTAAGAATGGAACATTTCTGCGTAAAAACATCAATAAAAACACTTGAATATCGTCGTTCATCGTTCTTTTTAATTCACCCTGAAAATTCCTCCCATTCCACCCATAATTGAGGCAATTCATAGACAGACGAAAAGGACTCGAACAAAAAAAAAAAAAAGATAAGTAAAAGTAGGCAAACACAAAAATATATATAAAAAACGTCTAAACGAGGAAAAACTTTTCCAAAAAGGACACACGAGCACATCAGTAACAAGCGCCACTATAACACCATCCGTAAGCTCGGCCAAAGCTGGGATGAGTTCAGCGATCCAAGAGAACCGATTTATATTAAAATGATTTATCCCAACACATCCTGGAGAAGTGTCCATAAAACAGGTCGTTGCTGTATCCTAGATGTAAAGATAGGCACTTTCTGTGTACTTTTCAAAGATGGAAATTGACTTCTTTTTAGTCCAATGAACCAATCCTAAAGCAGGAAAGACATACGAACCCCAGAATATTCGTCAGTGACATCATAGCACATTTTTATATAATGTACTCCATGGGGCTATTCGGTTCCTCAGTTCTTCCTTTCCGCATCTTTCCAGATAAGTACTTTTCGACCCAATTTTTTTCTTTTCCTCGTGAAATCTGAGGGTTGAGGTTTGACCCACTGGAGTTAGAAACGTACGAAAAAGTCAATTGAATCGTGCTAAGTAAGCAAATTCTGGACGTCTTTGGTCATGTTGGAGATATCAAATTGTTTTTTTTTCCTGCTTTTATTATTTCATTCAATTTCGCTTTCAGTTGTTTTTCCACGATTTCGCAAAACAGAAATTTCATTATGCTCAAATTACGATCAATCGAAGAAGGAAACATGATAGAAAGTTTGAAGGACTTAACGTGAAGGGAATTTTCCGATCATCTGTATGGAATTTATTTGCACTTTAATATCAATGTGATATTTATATAAAATATTTACTTATATTTTTTCCAATGAGGTTTTCATATTCGATATTTAAGTCTGTGATGTGAGTTTTATGTATTTTTGATAACAGAAAACTAGAATTAAAGAAAGATTTATGGATTTTGGTTTCTAAAAAAATATTGTTTGCTTAACACGTTGGCTGCCATGTCTTCGTGCACGTTTTCGTGCGACACCCAAATGTTACCCTGAGGCCGCGTCGCACATTTTCGTGCGACGTGGCCCCACAGGATGTTTTATATTCTCCCAGGCCATGTCGCACGAAAAAACCGTTATAACTGCAAAATTACGACCAATAATAAAGTCACGAGTAGTCAAAAATGATTTTTAAACACAAAGAAACAAAAAATAACAAAAAAAAGTTGGCCTCAGGTGACCAAAATCGTGAAAAGACGTTGGCACTGCACGATCAAAATCCTGAAAAGGCTTTGGCAGCCAACGTGTTAAATACGTATTTTAGAACCTCAGGTTTTCAAATTCCGAGCAATTTTAACCCTTTCGGTATTTTGATGCCATATGGCAACGCAGTTAAAAATTTTAAATGACTTATTATTTATTTATTTTCAACACTCTATTCTCATTCAGTGCACCATTAAGTGCATTTTTGACCGAATTTTGATTTTTTGAGTAAAAAGCTGGACCATAGTGGACGTATTTGAAAAAAAATTAAAATTTTTAATTTTTTTTTTTTTTTTTTTTTTTAAATGAATACTAATAACTTAAACATCATTAATTGGTATAGAGAGTATTTTTAAAACCCATAGAAAAAAACATGTACCGAAAGGGTTAAGGAAATTCGTACAATCTTAAGCGCAAGTCCAATACGTCCTCTGAAGCCAAATACCATTTCTTTTGAGGCAAACACTTTAAAATCCCCTACAGGGGCACAATATTGCAATCCAATTGGATTTATAATAAAAACTGCTTAAAATTGGTTTTTTATGTATGAGAAAGTTATGTACATTCTAAACACTTTTTGTCTTGCAAACACGCACAGTTCTCAAGAAAATCGCAAAAAAAATCTATTTGCATGAGACGAGGGGTAAATAGTGGTACAATTTCAGAAGAGGTTAAACTTGCAACCTTCTCCCTCAATTACTTCTCGATTTTTCGAATATTTTTTTGTATTCCATAGAACACCCCACTTTTGATCACGTAAGAGGAAAATTAGGTATTTTTTTCATAAAAACAGTAATACCAGAGATTAGGTAACTAAACATAAGCAACAACAGAACTGCTCATAGAATTTTTAAACGAATAGGAAATACTATAGAGTTATGAATCTCAATCAAGTAATGCATGCAACTTAAATATACTTTTATTGATATTTTGACAGTTAAGCGTCGAAATACAAGGGAATTTTTTTTTTTGTAAGTTATGCTAAAGATTCAACTTTTGTGAGCCCAAAATTGGTTTTAGGTTTCTTATCTTTATTTACCAATTCTTTGGTAATACTCTCAATAACCTTGAATTGTTTTTCAAGGGTTATTAGCTTTCAAAGCCATTATTTAAAAACTGACCAAATAAAGCATCTCCAGGTCATTAAATTTTCCAAATTACTTACAAAATCTTCTAATTTCAATAACAATGAATAAAAGCCTTCTTTCGATGTTTGTTTATGGTTAAATACCCAATATAATATAAATAATCCATAATAGTGTGATTTTCTTAAAGTAAATCCCGGCTATATAAATCTAAGATTAAAGGAAACACCTTTATTCCACAGACTCACTGCTAAATTAGGCTAAATTAGTAAAATATATACAGGTAATGGTCCAAAATATTCGCCATGCAATCATTGTAGATACAATACGAAATCTATATGTAACTTAGTAAGTATTACATCAACAAGATATTTATTATACATATTTGTTTATATGTAATAGGATATATGTAGCTTAGATTTTATTCACTGCCACAAGTGAAGGTTTGTACAATACAGGTACAGTTCAGGTGAAACTCTGTATAATGGTATTAATAGATAACTAATGGTATAAGATTCCAAGGGACTCAGATTTATTACCAACCTACCGAAATTAGATACAAGGTATATATTTGTTAACTTAGAACCTAAAGATGGCTAAGACTTTCACTTTGACCATAATATATCGATGTATGAAAAGGAGTTTTATATCAAAACCCCATATTCACCTCAAATAAAATTTTGCACGTGTTAGTCATAGGATATATCCAGTTACACGTTCATGTAGTTTTTTTTTCTTAAGCTTTTAGATAGTCACACCTACGACTATATAGCGAAAATTTCTGTTGGCCGTGTTCCTTTCGTGTACAATATTATTCAGAGATTATTTTAGAGATGTATTATTATAATAATGCTGAAAAACATTCTGATAGTAAATTTCTCCATGATACGTGTTTGTGTGAAGGGATGACTATAAATAATCGTGATGTGTGTCGAACGATTTTTCACTTTCATTCTTATTAGCCGAAAAACTATCTACCAAACTTAAGTATTCTTTATATAAGTTTTACGCTTATTCACCATTCTTGTTGGTACCTGAACACAACACCAACCATTGAAAAACAAAATAAATTAGTCAAATAAATTTTCCAGATTTCTAAGTGCTGTAAAAAGTAATGCTGTGTTATATAACAGAATTTCTCAAGGTCATCGGGAGATGAAGGAAGAGTTATATAACAGAGTTTCTCAAGGTCATCGGGAGATGAAGGAAACATGATATTAGAAAGACGTACCGTTTATTTTTTTTGCTGCGAATTTCCTAAGGGGTTGTTGCATAAAATACGTCCATTATGTAGAATAAGGACGCGGGCGCTGGGTGTTGTATCTCTAGTTTTGTTACGGAGTGATTAAACCTAATACAAAATATCTTATAAATATATCTTATATAAGCAGTAGAGAATGCTTTTCTCATTAATTCATCTCCACATAAAACCATCTAAAAATCGTAAGTTTTCGACATAATCGCAAAAAACCGATTTTTTCAATAATGGTATATTTCGATAACGGCCTGAGATATGTACTAAGTTCTAGTCAAAGTCAAAAGTACGAAATTTTATTGTCTCTAATTTTAAAAATGTGTAATTTTGGAGTTAATGGCGAAAAACGGAATTGCGATTTTTAAAAAGCCGCCATACTAACCACGGTTAACACATTTCAACCAAAAATTGGTAGAATCGCTTATTCCAGGACCAAGCTCCCCGGTAGAATTTCATGGCTCTAGCTCTAGTAGTTCCTGCGAAATCTTGTTCGGAGATTAATAGACAGATAGACAGATATTTTTTTTATAATCCCGCAATCGACTCAGAGGTGCTTGTTTTTAGGCCAAATTAGGAGATTATATCCATGAATTCAAATCTGTACTTTATTATACTCCTTGTCATCATCTCGACGCTACAGCTCTCGATGACCCTCAATTGAGGTTTCATAATAATTTTCTTCCCTGCTTCGCATCTACAGTTTTACATGGATTGTGAACCATGGATGAATTACAACATTTGTAAGGTTTTTACGTTACAGCCCATCAACAGCCACCGCGCTCCGGAATACGGGCCAAGTACTTTATTACTTGAACTCCGCTTCGTATAAGAAAGTAAAAATCGTGAACAACGCGAGCTCGAAAAGGCAAAAACTAGCGTGACATACTAAAATTATGAAAAGCCGGTCCTGTAAAGCACTGTTTTCCAACTCAATGGGGATTTTTAAGGGAATCGCGATATGCGCTACGAGTTTTTTATATACCTATATTTTTTTAATTATAAAAAAGGACCTACTAAAAAAACTAATGAAGCGCTGGCTATTTAAAACTGTGTTCTCAACCGTTCACTTTTCATACATTTTACAGAAGTCGTAGACCGAAATAAAACCTGTGTCGGCCAAACTCAATTTTAAATAAAAATTTAAAAACCAACCACTTAAGGTAGTTAAGGTTAGTTGAGAATTCCCTCAATTTTGACGCAGCAATACAAGAATTTCACAGTTGTCAATTTAAATTAAATAAAAAACTCGAATAAATTTTAATTTGTTTTCGCTTGTGATTTTAAGTCTTAATTGTTGAAAAAGTTTGAAGTGAGTGAAAAAGTTAATTAGTGCTTGTTTTGTATAAAAAAATGTTTTGTGAAACAATGGTGTTGCCAAATTATATACAATTTCCTGCAAAATCTGGATCGTTTTCAACCTACGGAATACTGAATTGCTAATTCCGGAAGGGTTAAGAATACAGCTTAAGAAAGAAACCTCAATTGATTTTACATCAAAATTGAAGTTTTTCTTTCACTATATTATCTTATGCAAATCACTTAAAGTAGCAAACAACTGTCATTGGTCTACGCCCACAGAGGAGGTCTTCGAATCCAACAGGTATCATGAACCTTTATCAGCTACTAGCTTGCATGCCCGTCGTTGCCGGGTTAAGTTTTTTCCAATTTTTTTTTATGGTCTATGTTGGAGCTAAACTTTAGGCCAATCGACTCGGTAGTTTCCCCGCGAAAGAGTAACATAGAGGGAAAACTAAGTTTAGAGATTACTTTACCCCCTCCCTTTACTCCCCCACCTCTCGGGCTACTTTTTAATGGGTCTGTGTTGGGGCTGGACCCTCGACGAACATCTATGCCAAATTTCAGGCCAATCGGTTCAGTAGTTTTCCCGCGAAAGAGTAACGTAGCGCAAAAACTAAGTTTCGAAATCACTTTACCCCCTCCCCTTACTCCTCCCACCCCTCGCGCTACTTTTCCGTATGCCTATGTTGGAACCAGAGAACAAATAATCTAGAGAATAAACTCTTAGAACAAATTTTTAGAGAAAATTTTTCCACTGTGAGATGAAGCAAGAGGATCCGATGTAACACGGAAAAAATTATCCATTCGATTCCTCCATCTCATTGAATAGATACGACGAAAATGATTAGAAAATGTTCTCTCTGCTTCGTGCTCCCTAGTCTAAAAGTAATTAACTTTTAGGCCGTAGCTAGTGAATGATAGGGACATTTCTCCCCCCTTCGAAGGGGAAATTTGTCAAAAATTTGTTTGGCAGAGTTTTTTCTATATATTCCTTATTCTATGCCAGAACTACCACAGACACTCATGCCAAATTTCAAGCCAATCGGGTCAGCCGTTTTTGCGTGAAAGAGGAACAGACAGACAGACAGACAGACAGACAGACAGACAGACAGACAGACAGACAGACACGAACTCATTTTTATATATTAGTATGATGATGTAAGATACTTTGAGAAAATAAAAATTGTAGTCAAATTGATTCACCGACAGATGAAAAGTAATCTTTCATTTCAAACGAGAAGGGGATATCATGGAAGAGTACTACGTAATTGGATGTCGATAGTGGTAGGACAGACAGACGACATAAGGGACTTTTGCGAACAGCTGCGGATCCTCATAACAGTGTTTCAGATGAATTGAAGACGCTTAATTCTATTGGTATTTCCAAATTTAGAGTTATGTATATTTCAAAAGTAGGGGTCGCGTAAGAAAAAAAAAAGTCATTTAAGAAAACTTTTTCCAAGAGGTCACGAATTTTTTTTTTAAAGCAAAGGGGGAAGAGGCTGCCAAAATTTGTAGTTACGCAACAGATTCCATTATAATTTCTTCTTTCCTTTTTGTAAGTTGCTGGAGAGTTCGAAAAAACATATTTTTTTCATACATGAAAAGTCAATTGAAAAACTCCTTCCTCTTTCTCAAAACAAAAAATAAATAAAAATCAAAACCCACAAACACCGTTTGATAATTTTATTTTATGAGATTTTCGAAATTATCCTCATCACTGCAAAATCTTTAATAATAAAATAAAATATCCCGATTTCCCGGTCATCACTCCCAAACCCCCCATCGTGGTGGCCCTAGGTTTTTCATCCGTAAAAATTACACTTTAATCTGCCATTGAAATAGCAAACTTCCGATCTTTTGAACACATCACATTTTATGGTCCTCAGCAAAACCGAAATAACACCAAAAAAAAAAGTAAAAATCCTTTTATAGTAGAATTTAAAGTTCACCTTGATGGAATGAAATAAAATGGAATAGAATAAAATGCGATGAGTGAAACACCTTGAGCTGAACCGGAATCTACAATTTAAGTAATTTGTTCCACTTGGTTTCTTTGTACCTACCAAAAAAAACCCCATTTATTGCCGGATACCGCATTTTTACAGTATGACGACAATTGTGTACAATGAAAGCGCAAAAAAAACACGCAAAAATTTAAATAGATATAGATAACTTTTTTAGATTCTTGATACTTGCTATTTGGTGGTCCTTGGTCCTGGATGCTCTTGCATTGTGTGATGTCCTTTCTTTCTAACATTTCTTCCTTTTTTTATTGTAAAATCTTTCCATTCTGGTATATTTTTGCAGTTTTAAAAATCGTTGGATGTCTTTCTTTCTTACTTTATTATCACCGCCAGTTTATTACCATTCCGTTGAATTAAACTTGTTTGAATTTAATAAGGGATGAATGGCATTTTCGAACCAACAACCTTCAGCAGTGTTGTCAACGAATTCGAATTATACAAAAGAGGATTTTTCGGTATCGTTTTACTTTTATATTTGTCACAGGGAAAATCTTCCAGAAAATACACGTGAAAGAAGCAATTTTGGATTGTGGGTTGGTGGCTGGTAAAATTTCGAATAGGTTGAGGATTCGCCTTTCTGATTTTATTATCCCTGTAAAGTGGTTTCCTTCTTTGCTCGTTCGCTCCCGAAAAAAAACCGGCAAGAAAAAAAAAAATTTGCTGCCCTTCCGCTGTGAAATTTTCTGATTCCGTGAGAGGGTTCAATCCTCAATGGTGCGGTATTCACTCTTTATATCGATGTTAATATTAAAGGATTTCATATACCTATGCAGTATCTATATTTACAAGTATGTAGACGATAAACCGTTACGATGTTATATGAATTCAGCTTAAAAGGAACTTCAATACCATGGAAAAGCGGAACGAACGAGAAAGTCCCATTTATACTTCTCGACAGCGATTTAAGCTCCGTTTTTATTCCCTAAGATGATTACATTGGTGCGCTTAATAATGTGTGACGCTCGCTTTGTCAGCTAAATGAAAGAATACCATTTTATTAACTCTCAGCAAGCCAGTATTTGAGGGAGAAAAACCCATTTCGCAATAGGGTCAAAGGGATTAGAAATTTTTTATTACCTTAATAGACCACTTAATGCCTGAAGACGCTTCCCTTACTTTCGATTTACTTCTTTAGCTTTGCTTACTCTTACTTACATCCAGATTAATTATTTTGTTAAATGACAGTTTTTAATCGTCAAACGACAAAAATTAAATAAAATACTTACAAATTTATCTAAAAGTTCCTTTCATTTACTTTTCTTCAAATAAACTGGCTTTTAACTACTTCTCAACAGAATTTTCTAACAGAAGTTGAAGAGACCCAAAGAAAATGGATCAAAGTACAAGCAAAAACGAGAAAAGTGTTAACTTTGCTGGAAAAATAAAATGAAATAAAAAATTTTTGAATTCTTAAACAAAGTTTAATTGGTTTCAGTTCTGTCGAGAAACATTTAAATGAGTTTCCATATTGAGATGGCAAAAAGTTGCGTTCTTTAACTCTATAGAAACTCATCAACATTTTAGTTTCTATTCTTTTACTAAAATATCATTCAACATTTAATCTTATGGCAAGTTGTTTTACATCACTTAATATATTTTATAAAATTGTTTGCGTTTATTTTATACCAACTAGTTAATCCAAATAAAAAAGTTAAAAATGAGTGACACAAAATTTAATTTTTTTATACCCGTATGGTGAAACCAAAGGGTATACTAACTTTGCCTTACCGTTTGTAACGCCAAGATCCCGTCATCACACACAAAAATGAATTATACCAGTGTGTTTAGAATGATAAAAAAAATTGATTTCCGTCCGTTCGTCAGTCCGTCCGTCTGTGGCGCGGATTGCGGGCGCACGGATTGAGCTAGAGACTTAAAATTTTGCGCAGATCCGTTTTTCGTAAAATGTGAGGCTAAGTTCGTTAATGGGCACAAATGTACCATTAGCGGGGGTGGGGGGGGGGGGGGGGGGGGGGGGGGTGTACCCCCCATACGAACGAAAATGTTTTTTGTGAATATCTCAAAAACGGTGCATCTTATTAAAAAAGTGCAAGAACAAAAGTTATTTAGGATATGATTCTACATAGAACTCCCATACATCAAAATCCGATTGGAATAAATTTTAAAAATTCTTATTGGAAAATTTGACTTCAAAGTGGAATTTTGATATAACGGTTCGCCGTTCACTTAAATCACCATACGGGTTTTCAATAATTGCGAGATTGGCAATTATAGCTTTTGTTATGTTTATAGATTTTTTTGGGTGGGACCCCACGCACAAGCTTGATCCCACCTCATTGCGTTTGCACGACCCTGCACCCGAGCCGATAATTATGTTGCCACTTATTACATGTCCAAATAACCAAAATCAACAAAAAAAAATATTTTCATAAAAGAATTAATAAAATAAAAATTTAATATTAAGATAAAAGAATTTTAAATTTGCATTTTATGGAAATTTTTCCACACATTGAGCTCACTATTCCTTTCAAAGGATAAAAATCCCCAACGAACCTAACATTTTAATATTCCCCCAACACAGTTTCCTACTAATACTGATTATTTAGTATTAACCGCAGAGATTGTTCAATTATGTGTAAAAATGTAAATATATGTTAGCATTAACTATTGATAGTGAATATAACCACAACACTGTATATTATTTTCTATGTGGCAATGTTATGCTACTAGTTATGCATTCATAGTGTGTTCAAGAGGTATAAACGTGACATTATCACATTTATCACTAACGAAAGATAATTCCGTGTGTGCCACTCGGAGGGCATAAACACACACTGGGTGAATGGTGAAGGTTATTTCCAGACTGAATATAAATCTGTCTTACATTCTTACCTGCTTTATGAGCATGTTGTATGTTTATTAAGCATAATATAGTATATTAGATATGGTATTTCTACCCTCTTTTCCACCTATTTGGATTCATTTTCCCTAATCAGATGAACTAATTTTAAAAAGCAAAAAAAAAAATTTAAAAAAAAAGTACCGCGCTAGTGTTTTTTATTTGAACTTCACAGTTTCCTTTTTCCCATGAAAATTTACCCTAGACTAGGTTTTTCTAAAAGGGGGAGTGAACCACTTATTACCCTACTATAACTATATCATCAACTAAATAGATTGGAGAAAGCTCCCCATACTGTATGAAATGCTGTATCCGAATATATTCTGTTGCGTTTCTTAAACACCTTGCCAGATACTCTTTAATACATCTGGGTACAAATTTCAGGATATGCTTCGAGTGGGTCATGCGAGTACATGTATGTAACATTGAAACCTCTAACATCCTCATATCTTTTAGACGGAGACAGACGGAAACGACAATTTATGTGTGATTTGCTTCGAAATCAATTTCTATGGAAATGAGGTAGATCACCTTCAGCTGCAGAATAAATATATGCTAATACCGACACCATTTTTCAATTTAAATGGGAGAAAAATTCAAAATGAAAAATTCTACGAAACCATATTCAATAAGTGAAAATCCAAAAAAAAACACACACACAATGTTATGTTGTATGGAGAAAATGGAGGACTTTTTAAAAAGTAATTAATACAAAATATTTTCGACTTATACGTTTTTTTTTTCATTAAATGAATTTTCATTTGCATAAACCAATTATTTTATTAAAGATTGGTTAAAGAAGCTCAATATTCAATTATAATTCGGAATTTACTCTCCGAAGACTGTAAACGACTTAATTATTTTGGCGCAACAGCACAGTGTGACTAAATGACACTAACCCCTTTTACTAAAAATTTTTAACAAAAGACGTTAATGTTTGAACTGAGTACAATTTAATGGGCATCACTTGCTGTATGTCGCAAAGTTAAGGGTTGTGGAGAAAGGGAAATTTGTGGTATTAGTTGTGGTCAACACAAAACTTTCCTCTCCAATGTTTAGTTATGTAAAAAATAATATTGCTTCAAATACTTCGAGAACCGTTAAAGATATGTAACAAACCCGTTAAAACAAAAAACATAGAAAATTTTATTTGCTGTAAATTTGGTTTTATGCTTTTTTCTCAAACAGTTTTCAAATTTTTTTCAAAAAACTGTGTTTAAAAAAATGTGTGGAAGGTACCCGTTATAACTAACATTACTTTTCCAAATGTTGATAGAAACTACGATTTTTGCAAAACTCATTCACAAAAAATTTCAAGTCGGTATCTGAACGCTTTCTTGAGTTATTTTTTTAAGATACGTAAAACGAACAGACCGGCACACAGACAGACAGACAGAGAGACCGACAGCCCGACAGACAGACCGACAGACAGACCGACAGACAGACCGACAGACAGACCGACAGACCGACAGACCGACAGACAGACAGATCGACAGACAAACAGACAAACAGACCGACAGACAAACACACCGACAGGAGAACGTCCCGCAATATAGAAATAGGGAAGATAGACCTAACCTTTTAAGAACTCTCAAAAATCAATCCTTTAAAAAAACTATCCGATCTTCTAAAGAAAATTTATGAAGGCTTTTAATTTTTAGTATCCCAAAATTCATTTTTCCCAAAGATTTGCACTTGTTTTGCTTTTGTGTATGTATTAGCAAACCCCAAACAAGTGTTGTTTTATCAAAATCCATATAAAATTGTGAATACACAGAAGAACCTCATTTCGATGTTCCAAATTTAGATGTTAAACATTCCAAATAAAAAGAAAATTTACAAATTCTTGTTTACTTAAAAAATGTTTAAATTGTATTTTTTAAATAATTTTCCTTAATAAACAAGACTTTTTTTTTACTACTTTTGTAAAAGTTTAATTTCTTTCTTTTTACAGATGGCACAAATGGTGGTGTTCAAGGACCAATAGATGGATATAATTCATTAGCAGAAATAACGACAGCTAGCTATATTAGTCCAAAATGGGCTGAGCCATATTTTGATGCGATGACACCACGAAATGTCACAGCACTTGTAGGAAAATCGGCTTATCTAAGCTGTAGAGTACGAAATTTAGGGAACAAAACTGTAAGTGCAAAAATCCTAAATTTGAAAAAAAAACCTTAAGGCATTCCTCATAATTAAGAGGAGAAAAAAAATCTTACATGTTCTTGCGATTTTTTTTATGGTATGCCATTAAAATAACACTGGGAGACATATATTTTCCGAACATTCGATATATTTTAAAATATAAAATGATACCCTGACGAACAAAATATTTGTTTACAAAACAATATCAAAAAAAATTGTACAAAATCTGAAATATTTCAATCACGGATATCCGTCAAAGATATCCGTCTTACAGGAAATGTAGAGAATCTTATTATCTTTAATATTTCTTTTTCAAGTATTTCTTTTTCAAAAATCGTTAGTTTGCAAGGGGAAAATCTAAATTTTCACTTTTTAATGAGAATATCTCGAAAAATAATAATGATAGCGGATAACGGTAAAAAGCAAAGCTGTCAGAATCCCGTTTACTTCAATACAACAAGTACTTGAAACTAGGGATATCAAATTTTTGAAAAAAAAACCGGTTTTCGGTTAAACCGGTTTTAAGACTTCGGTTTAAACCGGGCCAGTTTAACCGGGCCCAAAAAACCGGTTATTAAAACACCGAAAAACCGTTTTGTTCAAATTGGGTAGGTTAGGTTTTAGACGCAACAAATACACTATAATACAAACAAAAGACGTGAAGTACCATATAATCCATTAAGAGGCCATAAATGGCACATATAATATTGTATTTGGTTTAGAGTGCCTAAAAAGAAGTGTTTCTAACAACTCAGTTGCACGAAAATTGGTTTAAAATTATTTTTCCGTTCTGATGGGTTTTTTTGGACCGTTTTTGGATTTAAAAAAAAAACACCGGGTATAACCGTGCAAAAAAAAACACCGAAAAAAACCGGTTAACCGAAGACAAAACACCGGGTAACCGGTTTAACCGGTAATTTTTTCACATCCCTACTTGAAACCACCAAAAAACCGTAAGTTTTTGAAATAATCGCAAAAAACTGAGTTTTTGGGAAAAAACGGTATCTCGATAACGGTTTGAGATATCGAATTCTAGTAAAGGGCAAATGTGTAGGAAATTATATAGAAAATACTAATGAAAAACGTGTAGTTTCCGAATAAAGCGCGAAAAACGATTTTTTCCACTCTCGGGCCTACTCACCCGGTAAAATTTCATGGCTATAGCTCAAGTGAAATTTTTCATGAATACAATACTTTATTATTTTACGGATGAGAAAATTAAAATTTAATTTAGGCTAAATAATTAGACTTTGATTGAAGACTACCGAAACTATCAACATAAAAAAGCAAGCCTTTATTTTTCACGACAAAAAAAACTTTTAGTAAGCTTTAACCCCGAAATGGCAAAAGAAAAGTAATAAAAGAGCCATTAAATGACTTAAATACGATGTCACCTGAAATTTTAATTAATAATAATTAACTAAAATGTATTCTGGATTGATATATACATAAATCCTTGCAGCGTGGGCACGTATAACCTTTAAATAACAACATAATATTTTACACGTGGCTAACTAATAAGAGTCATATCGTCTAATAATGTCAATTATAATAGAGATCGTTTCTACGCTTTTGTGATTTTATTTAATTAATAACAGTTGTGCTGTTATCATTTTCCCTTAAGTGATATTCAAATACCCATTAATGACTTTTTAATTATGAGAAAGTCATGATTGATTCTCAATACTAATTATGATGTCTTATCAACCCAAAAAAAAACTTATTGGGTCTCATAAAAATAATTATAAATACACTCAAATCTTCTACATTTACAATAGTTCACCAAAACGGATAATATGCACGAAATTTGGAATGTTTAGTTCTGGGCACCAATCATGTATTCCGACGCGTCTCTGTCTTTCGACTTCGACGCAGCTTTTAACTCTTGACTTCGTCATATCTGCAGCTTGAAATTTCGCGGAATCGTCACTATGAATCGAAGCGTTATTCTGACGGTCACTCCACGAAATTTGAAGCTGCTGATATGGCGAAGTCAAGAGTTAAAAGCTGCGTCGAAATCGAAAGACAGAGACGCGTCGGAATACATGATTGGTGCCCTGATTTTGGTGGCTGTGTCCATAAATTACGTCCAAACAAAAATTTTTGGCAATAATGCTCAAAATGTGTAGTTAAATCACTGAAACAAGCCACATGTGCAGAACTCATTTACATTACCTTAGGCTTGCTGTAAGAAAAATATATTAAAAATGTCTTAAAAAACCAAGGTCCATGGTAACAATTGAGCGTTAGAGAGGTCTGTTTTTTGATCTAATTTGATTCTATCCCCGACAATTTTGATGTCATCACGTGAATTTTTTACTTAAGTAACACACAATCCGCTATATTATTATTTCAATTATGCCTCATCCAAGAACAAATTCGCCAAATAATCTCACGAAAAAAAGGTCACAGTTCCACGCCTCTCGCTCCACATCCTGCTGAGCCAATTCTACAAAATAGCTTACGGTGCAGCTATACGTTATGACCTCCATTAATTACCATGTTAATTTTTTCCAATTTATGTCTCACCAATTATTAAAAATTCTTTGCTATTTCGCTGCATTATTTTATGGTCGTATATATCAAAGATAATGGCGTTGTTGATACAAGGCCATATTATGAGACCTCATAATCCCCTTAGATGAAAATCTAACCATTAAATGCGAAAAAAATGAAATTTTATGAATGTTTTTGCCAATGTTTGAATAGAACAGATGAAATTTCAGTCTCATTTCGGTTATCATCGTGTTCATTCATTTTCATTTAAGATTATCGCCTTAATTCGTTTGGTGAGACTTTATACTTTGGCTCCCCGAAATACCTCTCTAACGCTCAATTGTTACCATGGACTTTGGTCTCCTTTTTCGTCCTTTTATAACATTAGTTTTGATTATGTTTTCCATTTTATGTTATAGTCCTTTTATAATTTTCATGTTATCCATAATATCATGTCATCCATATATAAATACGCTATCAGAATATTATAACAGCGTTAGAGACTATCTGGCAGGACAAATCCAAAATACGCGTAACTAAAATATTCTCACTTTAATAGTTTTCGGTTTTGTTCTTGGCAGAAAGAACCCATACACGTACACGCACACACATATTATATGTATAGACCATTTTGATAACACTGACGTGTGTTATATTGTAACAAAATAAATACAATATAGTTTGTTTTCATTCTGTTTATCTGACCATTTAGTGTTTACCAAGAGTCTTAAAAAACCATTGGTTGTTATCCTTTCGTTGTCATAATTTCTTGTTTTATTACAAGTGAACAGAGCGACATTAACAACACTTTTGTGTAACCTTTCAAGAATCGCATCGCCCCTTCCCCTCCTCCAAAAGCCTCCCCTCATCTTATAACATTTCAACTCGAAAAGCTCCTTTGAGATTTCGTTCAATTCTATTCGTCTATAAGTTTATTTTAAGAGTGCCACCATAAGAAAATTAGATCCATTTCATTATGAAATAACCGAAGAACCTCATAGACTTGTTGAATTTACACAATATTTTGAAATCTGAGATGTTTTTGACCTTTTACACGTCATTAGAGATCATTATTGTTATTTGGGATTATTATCATTACCCTTAAGCGGGTATTATTATCTACGAGATACAAGTAACTGTAATTCATTCATTCACTACACATTCTTCATAATATACCAAAGATAAAAAACCACTGCTTATTTGGCCATTCCGTAAACATTTAAGCAAAAATCCAATCTCATCTTTATCATAAAGTTTCCTTCTTATGATACCTTGTAATGTTTGATGGTTTTGGGAACCTTCATCTTATGTAAACTTACACTTCCATTGGGATCATCGTGAATGTTAATCAAGTTGTTATCCTTCGTTATATGTGCCTTAATTGCCTTGAAGGTCGAAATAGGGCTTCTGAAAAACTTTAATTGCATGTCAAAAATCATATGAAGTTGCCATAAAATGTATTTATGCGTCAATAACAAAACTCCTCTTTTCAAAAATATTTCGATAACGAAAGTATTGAACTAATTTCGGGTTTATGAATTTCCGTACTTTTAAGTTTTTGAGTTACGGAAATATAATCAACGGATTTTCGGAAATTAACGAGTTTTCAGTCTCCAAATCATTCCAAATTTTGAAAATGATTTTTCATTTTTGACAAATTAAAAAAAACTCGCCGGGGATTGCCATTGTTTCGACCTTACAGGCCCGTTTCCATTACTGTCTACTGTCCGGCAAGTAGATGAAAATCCAGTAGGAGGGAGCCTGACTCTAGAATCAAAAGTGAGAACTTTCTTCAGACACAGCCTAGAGCTTCTGTAAAGAAATACGTGCCCACTTTCCCCCTTCTCCCTTTTCTCTTCTCCCTTTTCCCTTCTCTCTTTTCCCTTCTAGCTTTTCCCCTCTCAATTTTCCATTCTCACTTACACCCTTTTTCTTGTTCAAAATTTCGAACCATTGTATCGTCTAAATTTTACAAAACACAATTTTACTCATGAAAATTTTATAAAAGAATTCAAAAAATAAGTCACGCAGATTTTAGACTTTCCAAATTCCTCTCCCTCCCCTCCTTGTACTTTTTTCCGATTTTTTGTAAAAAATTTTATTCTGCCGCCACATTGCCGCAAACTCCTGCCCCCTAGAAGTGTGACGTCTTTTATGGACAACCACTAAACATATTTTAAAAAAATATTTTATAATTACCAAAATATATGGTATTTTGCACGAGAAAAATTTTGAAAACAAAAATTGAAACAACTGCGGCTCTATTTACCATTTTTTTGCTCTGGACTACAAGCGTAAAAGTATTTAATATAATATTCTAATAGAATTTAAAAATATTCACTTTTTAGGCCGAAATTCAAAAAACTAACTTTTGTGCTTCACAAACTTTAAATCTTCTTCAAGTTCTTAAGTAGCAGCAACAAAAAAAATCCCTGCTTTTATCAGACGCCATTAAACATTATCTCCTTTTCGAAGCCTTTTCTAAATTGTTACCTGTCTCCGATAACGAAAAAAAATTACGAAAAGTCTATTGTTGACTCATTGTTGCCGGTCAACTTTAACATTTTTAAATATATGTATATCATATCTCTATGCTGTTTTAACCTTTTCCACAGCGCCCTGCTTTCACCTGTCCCAGCCTAGGGCCTCCAAGAAGAACGAATGGTGGAAAGTTAAATTCTGCTCTAGTCCTGGGAAAATTATTGTGGCGAAGATAAACCGAGACGAGAAGAGATAAATTTTTAAAAAAATGTTTTTGTCTTACGTATATTTTTCTTTGTTTCCCAAATTATCCCTGGCCTCAACGCAATGTCCTTTAGGGAATTTTTCAACCTTTCAGATAACCTTCTATGTTTCAACAGAGGAGCAGACAGCAGGTGAATCGTTTTCGGACAAAAAAGGCCTAGGTCAGCAACTCGTTAAACTTAAAGAACTGGAATTTGTCTCACAGTTCACATCTCATTTCGACGTTATTTTATCTTTTTATCGATGCGACGAAGGCTTCTAGACCCGATCCTTTATAGTGCGACAATATCACATCATCATCATTCCCAACACAAAAATATTATATTCTTTTCTCACCCCCAGAAAAAACAAACTATAAAAGGCCTCTCATTGAATAAAAAATATTTCTTTCAGGGATGGAGTTTCACACCTTTTAACCTTGTTTAAAATCATTCCACTTTGTTGACACAGCATTTTCCCCTTTTTTTTACTACGATGTGTCCTTCCCTTTTCGCATTTCCACCCTTCATAGTATCAGTGCTGTTATTTTGTAATTTTTTTCTGTGAACTTTTAAACCACACCAACATTCTTTTGCCTCTGGGTATTTGTAAAGGAAAAATGATTTGAATCGACCGGGGGTGAAAATCAGGCTAAAAAAAATTTCCCGGATATTTTACCAAAAATAGATCACTTTTCGCTCACAATTATTCGCTCAATCATTTTAAAACCTGACATCGAATCAGGTTTACTGAAAATACCTTAAAAAATGTGCGAAAAAAATAATTCTTTGAGCGGTTTTATTTTAAAAACTAATCAACCATTAACTTTCATACCGGGAATTAAAGGGCGGCATTCAATCAGCGTGAGTATTTTTACATTATCCATTGGAAAAAATTTCAGCTCATACAAAAACAAGTTACCTATACTTTTTGTTCATGCACACACAAAGCGGAAAATGCTTGGCAATATTTAAATTTTTCGGGCAGAAAAAACGGAATCATCGTTTTTTAGGTAAGAAAACACCCCGGATTAAATTTTTTTGTCTTGAACTGGTCAATTTAGCGTTGTGATTTATAAAATAAAAATAATAAGAAATTATCACAAACATTAAATTGAAAGACTTTTAGTGGATTTCACGGAGTTTGTTCAAAGATTTCTGCCGCTGCTGAATTTTTCTTTAAGAAATTTCGATCGCGGCGCATTCCATAGTGCAATTCTCAAGTGTGAAATATTTCTTTTTATAAATTTTACCTGCGGCGCAATTTGTTTTGTATTTTAAAGAATTAAAACAAAGTCTTGCCTTTGCCAGATTTTTAGAACGAATTGTTAAGAACTTTTTCTTACCTCCACCCCTACCGCATACCTCCTTAATATGTGTCGGATTCATACAAAAAATATGGTCATCCTATTTTAAAGGCCTATATCTATAAAAATTTTCCAACAACATTTTCAAAAGAAGTTTTCTCCGTTAAAAATTTCAATATCTAGCGCAGAATATTTAAAAAATTCTGTTTCTAAATAAATTCCAAACTCTGGGCAACATCAAATAATATCGAAGAGACCAAAGATTGAATCTCGTGTAACTTGAAAGTCGTTCAAGGTTTTCACACGCACACACCAATTCGCAGCCATATACACATTCATATGGATCCTCTATCCTTGCTAAATTGATGCCAGCATTTTTATGAAAAATTGCTTTTTATGCGAAAATCGGTATATTGGGAAACTCAGCATGAAATCCTTTGTACTCATATCTCTTATTCATCTATTTGATACTGCAGTAGAAAATATTTCTAGAAGAAAATCTAGATCGGACGGAAAAATATACACCACACAGAAATACATTCACATCTAAAAGATATATACACGATTTAAAAAAAAAAAAAAATAATACGCGAATATTTCGCATTATTACATACGTAGCTTTCGAAATGGCAATGCGAAAATACATGAAAAAAGGAGAGACTTTCGCAGACTTGAACCAATATTACAGCGCGTCCTGGAGGCAATAAGTCCGAGGCTGAGAGGGGTGAAAGAAATCCCTGAATCCCGACACTGAAGATAACCAACGGATTTGATGTAAAGCTGATGAGCTTTGCAATACTGCCAATTTTTTGAATTCATATCGGTTGAATTATTCTCCGAGTTTAAGCGAAAATTCAAAAGGACAGAAAATTGAACATCAAACTGAACTGAATTGTATTCATATTTCATAAATACATGCAGTGAATGAAAAATGTAAAAAAAAAATTATGAGACATTATTATTTGTTTATTTATTTACACAACAGAACACAAATCGTTAAATTTACTATAAAAAATAGTAGATTTTGAAATAGTTTATTATAAAGTTGTGCGATTACGATTTTGTATTTGAAATTGATTATTTCCTGATTTCAACTACCAAATAGGTTCCTAATTAAGTTGACCCATTTTTTTCTGCACGATATTTGGTCAAAATAAGAAATCTATAGTAATCAGGTTGACCATACGTCCCAGATTAGCCCGGACAGTCCTAAATTTAGGCATGTTTTCCCAACGTCTCGGAAACTAAACTTTTGTCCTATAAACTAAATTTAGTACAGTAGAATCCCGATAATTCGTATTTCAAGGGACCAGCAAATTCATACGAATTAGCGGGATATACGAATTATCGGGGTACGAATTATCGGGATCTTTTTCAAGGGACCAGCAAATTCATACGAATTAGCGGGATATACGAATTATCGGGGTACGAATTATCGGGATTCTACTGTATTATTGAAGCAAAAAAAAAATCTCACACTAAATGTGCAAAACATATTTTACTTCGGCTAGGAATTTATGTAAGTTATATTTTTCTCGCCTGCGGCGTATTCTATATTCAATATGATACCAATCGTCGAACCAATCGTCGGACACAAAGTAGAACTACAAAAGATTTTGATTTCCACGTGTCCGTCCGTCTGTCTCTCTGCCTGTGCGTGTGTCCGTCTGTCTCTCCGTCTTCCTGTCTGTCCGCGAACACCAAAACTTTCGAATGGATTGATTCAGAGACTTGAAATTTTGTATAATTACGTTTCTTGTAAATAACAAGGCTAAATTGTTGAACCCACAAAATCGGACAATTTCTTCTCCCCTCCCCATACAAGCAAAACAGTTTTTTGCAGTTTCCTCAAAAACGGTGAGTCTTATTGAAAAATTTATAAAGGTAAAATGTGTTTAGAATATGATTTTCATAACTTATTTCTACATCAAATTATAATTGGACCACTCCTTCCCCCTCCCCTATACAAATTAAATACTTTTTTCTTTTTTTTTCGAAAACAGTGCACAGTATCGAAAAATTTATAAAGTCAAAATATGTTTAGAATTTGATTTCACATAATCGTTCCATACATTAAAATCCAATCGGAACAATCCTTCCCTCCTCTACCGTGCAAATGATTGAAATATATTGAAATATATTAAAATATATTGAAATATTTAGAAATCATCCATCTAATAAATTTGTTATTAACAATTTTTCTCTAATTAAAGCTTCACGAGACAAATAAATGTTTGGTGAAAGTTTATCCCGTTTTAGTTAAGAAAAATCTTCATAAAAATTTTAAAGCACACACAGAAAAAAGCATTAGCAATAAAAAATGTTAAAGTAAATATTTCTCTATGAAATATTTTATCCCTGGACTCACAAAACGACAGTATTTACCATTTATGTCCGTTCTTTGACTCCTATAATTTATATTTTTTTGTATACTACAATTTTCTATCAAGTTAAAATATCCTTTTAAAAATTAAAGACCCACAAATTCTTATAAAGAAAATTATATCCATATAAAGTGAAAAATTCTTATTAAACATTTACCCAAGTCAATTAGTTTTTCCTTTGGGATTCTGTTCATCCTGTGATATCTTCAACACATGTTCTCTTCACACCCACCTGAAAAACTTTCTTAACACGAAGTTTGTTATGTTAATTTTCTATTTGTTAAAACATTGCTTAAGAAGTCTTACAAATCAGTAAACATAATACGAATAACTTTTTCATTAACTAAAATTCAAAACGGTAGAAAAAACAACGAAAAGAAAAAGATATTCACTTCACAATGCTTTTTATAATCCTTATAAGATAGCTTAATGCAGGTAGTATAAAATTTCACCACTATAACTGATAATATTTTAAGTTTGCCATGATGAAAAAACATTAACAGTGAAATTGTTCACTACTCACTCATGTTTCACAATTTCTAATACTATATAATGGGACAAGGATAGCATAGAATATGGTTAGTGCCAAAATTTTATGTTGTTTAAAGTTTTCGTAAGTGTTTGCTTAACACTACATGAAAGTTTTAAAGTCAATATCACTGTACGAGTATTTACCATTAAACAGGATCTTTAAAAAAATATTTAATTTGTCGCAAAGTGATATTTGAGTATTTGCTAAATCCTCAAGTTGATTAATAATTTATGAAGATAATTTTCCAGAAAGAAGTTATCATCAGATCTTGACATAATTTTATTAATTATTGTTGAATATTTCTATTTATTTATTGACAAATTAATAAATAATTATATAATCTTATAAAACTTGAAATTATTGAGAAATATCTAGGGAGTCATGTTTACCCCATTCTGTTTTGAGAAAAGTCGAAGAAACAAACTTTTTACCCTCCCTTCGCTTTCAAAGTCAATTTTCTCACTTATATTATCGTGAAAATCGCAATTAAGCAATAGGTACTGTTTTAAAATAAAAACACCTCTGGTAAAGATATTTAATATTTTACGAATTTCCATCAGAATTAATCACTAAAATTCTAGATTCTATCAACAAGAATATTTAATTGGATAAAGTTCTTTCACCATTCAACTTTTAATATAACAAAAATCATAATTGATACGTAAAAAAGTTTTAATGAAAAACATTTTCCATGCAATGTCGAAGAAAATTTTCTCTACCGTAAAATATTCCAGAAAATTCTGTCGATTTGACAAATATTTATACAGGATACGATATTTATTAGATAAGGGTAGCAAAAGCCGTAACAAAATAAAATTACATGGTTTTCTGGGGAAAATTCTCAAATTATTTTTTTCTTGTTTTTAAAATCTTTTATTCTAAAAATATTCTCAAGATTTTTTTCATTCATCTGTTTCAGGTTTCATGGATAAGGCATAGGGATATACATATATTAACAGTAGGAAGCTATACATATACATCAGATCAACGTTTTCAAGCGACGTATCATAAAGAGACAGAAGACTGGACCCTACACATCAAATGGGCCCAAAAACGTGATGCAGGAATGTATGAATGCCAAATATCAACACAGCCAGTTCGTAGCTATTTTGTTCGTCTGAATGTTGTCGGTGAGAAATATTATTAAAAATATTATCCTTGTGAAAATTCCCTAAATTTTTTAATATATTTTTTTGCAACCATTTTTTTAATTCAGCAGACTGTGTATTTTTTTGAATTTCTAGAATTTCATATTTGGGGCTCTAAAGTTGAAAGTATGAGGAGCCAAGATTGTAAATCGAGAGACGGCTTCAAAAAGTCAGAGACCGACTCGCGAACGGGGAAAGAAAGAAAATTTCTGATCAGTCGGTTTGTCTGTCCCTCGGTCTGTCTTTCGGTCTCCGCCTGTTTGTCGGTCTGTCTGTCAGTATGTATGTCGGTCTACAACTCTGTTATTTTTACGTATCTTAAATAACTGTAGAACGCGTTGACCCAACGACTGAAAATTTTTTGTAAATAAGTTCTACAGAAATCGTAGTTTTCTATCAACTTTTGGAAAATTAACGGTAGCTATAACGGGTACATCCCATTCAATTTTTTTGAATACGGTTTTTCTCTTTTAATTTCTCCAAACCTATGCGCTTTTGTGGAAAAGCGGATATAACAAAATTTAATTTATATGAAATTTTCTACAGTTTCTGCTTTAACGGTTTTTTTGTATCTCTAACAGTTCTCAAGATATTTAAAAAAAAGTAAAGTTTTTTGAAAATTTCTCGAAACTATTTTGAAAACATTCATATAACCAAATTCAAGAGAAAATGCACTTTGAGGGGATTGAATAAACTTTAAGTTATTAAGTTATTCGAGTTATCGAGGTTACTCCGTAGGATCAGTTCATTTTCTTTTACATATTTTATACTAGCTTGCATACCCGTCGTTGCCGGGTTAAGTTTTTTCAATTTTTTTTTATGCTCTTTGTTGGAGCTAAACTTCAGGCCAATCGGTTCGGTAGTTTCCCCGCGAAAGAGTAACATAGCGCAAAAACTAAGTTTCGAAATCACTTTACCCCCTCCCCTTACTCCCCCACCCCTCGCGCTACTTTTCCGTATGCCTATGTTGGAACCAGAGAACAAATAATCTAGAGAATAAACTCTTAGAACAAATTTTTAGAGAAAATTTTTCCACTGTGAGATGAAGCAAGAGGATCCGATGTAACACGCAAAAAAATTATCCATTCGATTCCTCCATCTCATTGAATAGATACGACGAAAATGATTCTCTCTGCTTCGTGCTCCCTAGTCTAAAAGTATTTAACTTTTAGGCCGTAGCTAGTAAATGATAGGGACCTTTTTCCCCCTTCGACGGGGAAATTTGTCGAAAATTTGTTCGGCAGAGTTTTTTCTATGATTCATTATTCTATGCCAGAACTACCACAAATACTCATGCCAAATTTCAAGTCAATCGGTTCAGCTGCTTTTGCGTGAAATAGAAACAGACAAACAGACAGACACCAACTCATTTTTATATATTAGTATGATTTAAGAAACTAAAACCCAATCTTGATAACTAACTGTTTTAACAACAATAATTTTTCAAGGTCCATAATTTGATCGAAATTGGTCGCTATACCAATTATTACTCTATTACCATTTAATAGAGCTGGTGTTTACTTTTTTTGGCTTATTTCTCTATACTTACCTTCAACTAATTTATAGTGAAACACCCATTTTCTTGTAAAAAAAAATGTAGGTAACCTTTTTGTTTATCGTATGTAATCATGTTGTGTACAATTTGGCAACAGTTTCCTTATTACTTAAGCAAAGAGCCGAACCTAAACAAAATCATCCCTTATTATTGTATATATTTTTTTCTTGCTTTTTTCTGTTTTCGTTTTTATAAAATTAAATTCCCATGTAAATTGATACGAACCCCGTAAATTTCCTTCTTACCATACTAACTGTGAATCAAAAAGCTGTTGCCATTTCTGTATATCCCTTTCTTTATCCTTATTTTAGGATTTCCCTTTATTTTTGTTCGTTCAAAATAAATCGCAAAAAACCTTTTCCTAACTTGTCTTATCTCTTCCACAGTGCCAACAGCAACAATACTGGGCGGACCAGATCTTCACGTAGATAAGGGCAGCACAATAAATCTAACTTGCACAGTACAATATAGTCCAGAGCCGCCAGCGTATATTTTCTGGTATCACCATGACGAGGTAAGCCCAATTATACCCTTTAGCTTACAATTATATACCATTCTACCTAGTCGATACTTTGAAGAAAAAAAAAAATCTTCGAGGCAAAAAACTCTGGGAAAAACAAACAAAGCCAGAGAAAGGAATGAGCAGAAAACTGAAAAAAGGAAAATATCGCAACAAAACAATAACTGGAGAAACGTTATTTCCTGCATCCCCGAGATTTCCTTTTACCGCCGCAGCCTCCGTTATTCGATTCCTAAAAAATCCCAGCATTTACCCACCATCCGCCTATATTCGACCTGTTCCGACTCGGGAAATTTCACTTGAGTTATTTTCTCGCGTATTTAATATCACAAAATACCTCTGCTTACTACGCCCAATTATAGTAGGCACCATACCACCCGATGCCAATTCCAATCATCAACAGTAGGTATCCTTAAATATAAAAAATCCTAGCGCTCCTATTCACCTCTACGTGGCCACTTCAACCCCCTCCGACGACCTTTACCCCAATATCCCATCAGAAGCTGTAGCCGAACCACTTGAATGGAGCATTTTTCCCAGTTTTATTATTGTACAAGTACGTTACATCCCTTATGATTTTATGCGAGTCACACTTAAAAAACACTAAAACGAACCAGCACTTCGTTATGCAAAAACGACATTTCATCGAAAGGGATGGGCATGGTGCCCCTCTCACTCTTTCTTGATACAATTTTACCAAGTGCCTTTTTTAAAGCAAATATAAGCTTTGTTTATATTTTTTCTCCTCAACGTTTTTATGTCGTTATGTTATTTTTAAATAACGGCGACGGGGTGAAGTTAATGCAAATCAGGTTGACTGAGGCCCAGCCAAGCCTACATCATTCGTGGATTCGAAATCCAGTACGGTTGAGTGTAAGGATAAAACGGCGTGGGGCCATAAGCGGAAAACACAATTACCCTTGCTTGTATTATAACCTAGGACTCTTCAAAATGACTGTTGCAGCATAAAAATTAAATTAATTTTACTCGTTTCTCATTATTGTTTATTTCTTTTATGTGCAGCGATATTTATTTATATATTTTTAGATATATTTATTCCTGTCTGCTGCAAAATGTGTATTTTTTCATGTCAATTTTTATATCCATTTCATTTTCGTACGCATATCGTATAAATGTTTCTGACATCTTTTCACGCCAAACGTGTTTTTCAACAGTTAAAACGACAATTTTCAGAGATTGACAAAAATTTTAAATTGCTGCATTTTAAATATTTTATATATTCTTTGCGAGTACCGTGGAATTTCATTTGCATCTATATCTCCAAATATCGTCTATGTTGATGCTTTCCCTATGGCACTACAATTTTCCGTCTCCACTGCACGCACCTACAATTTTCATAAATTGCGAACCATGGGATCAAACAAAATGTACATGGCAAAAGATCCTGGAGTATTTTTCAATCCATAAATTATATTGAAGAAATCTTAATACCATTTTGGATTAGAATTGAATACATGTAAATGATTAAAAATATTTTAGTCTTTTTTGCCATCATATTTTAATCATTTTTTATTATATATTAAACTTAAATACTTTTGATATTAATGTTTAGAATTTAATGAAAATTGTTGACATTAATACTAAATTCAACCAAAAAAAAATTTCAAAAAATTTTTTATCCAGACTATTGATTTAAAATTTTGCATTGGATTACATATAAATTCAGTGTGATCCAATTGTGATTAGAATTTAATCCTACTTTGTACTTCCTACTATCTTTTTAAAAAAAACACAAAAAATTGGGCAAATTTTTTAAAACCTTTTATTTAGCTTGCTTTTTTATACCCTTATGGTGAAACCAAAGAGTATGTTAACTTTGCCTTACCGTTTGTAGCGCCAAGATCCCGTTATCACACACAAAAGTGAATTACACCAGTGAGTTTGGAATGATTAAAAAAAATGATTTTTGCATGTCCGTCCGTCTGTCCGTCCGTCTGTCTGTCCGTCTGTGGCGCGGATTGCGAGCGCACGGATTGAGCTAGAGACTTGAAATTTTGCACAGATCCGTTTTTCGTAAAATGCGTTAATGGGCAAAAATGGACCATTAGGGGGGGTACCGCCATACGAACGAAAACGTTTTTTGTGAATATCTCAAAAACGGTGCATCTTATCAAAAAAGTGCAAGAACAAAAGTTATTTAGGACATGATTCTTAAGAGTATTACGGATTCAAAACCTTTTTCAAAAACCTTTAGTTTCCGAAACACCAGCACAGCATGCCTTAATCCGGGACTGTCCGAGCCATCCCGGTAAGTACCCATAAGGCAAATCCACTACTAAAGGTGCCGCTCCACATGGGAGCAGTAAATGCCGGCGAGAACCTTTCGATAGCAGCTACTCGCAAATGGACAAGTCTCTGAGAGTCGCTCGCAGAAACTCGCGAGCTAGTTTCTGCGAGCTGTGAAAAGTGATTTTACTCTCTAGTCAACACACACCCACTGAATTCTCGGGGAGTTGATCGCCAGATACGAATGGCGTTTGAATTTCGCTAGTAGTTCTCGAGAACTCGCCAAAGCAAGATGTCAAAAAAATCAAGATATTGTTCTTGAAAAGAGAAAAATCGCCGAAATTAACTCTCAAATGGACAACCTCCTGCGAGTAACTCTCGAGAGTTTTTGAGAGTTACTCGCGTATTTACTCTCATGTGGAGCGGCACCTTTATACATGTATTAGTCCACGAAATGTCAAACTCGTCGGATATTTTCCTATCTTTAAGAATTCAATAATAAGTTGTTATTTTGAATTAAAAATCCATGAAAATTTAATTTGGTAGGTAAAACTATAAAATATAGTTTTGAAAGTTATTTGAATCGGTTAACAAACCGATTGGCATTCAGCATTTTCCTTGCAGAATTCTCCGTGCCTATCCGATCTTAACGCCCCAATTGCACGGAAAAAAATATTTCCTAGAATCAAGAAAAACTAGGAAGCTTATGGCACCGTCCAACATTTTTCTTAAATCTAGTCACATTTCGGTTACTTATATGGAGAAAATGCTACTTCATTTTAAACTGATTATAGAAATCGGTTACTTAAATTGAGAAACATGTTTCTTAATTTCGACCGCTCTTTAAAAATCTGTTACTGAAATCAAAAAACATGTTTCTTAATTTCAGCTGCTTTATCAAAATCGGTTACTTAAATTGAGAAACGTGTTTGTTAATTTCGACCGCTCTTTAAAAATTGGTTACTGAAATCAAGAAACATGTTTCTTAATTTCAGCTGCTTTATCAAAATCGGTTACTTAAATTGAGAAACGTGTTTCTTAATTTCGACCGCTCTTTAAAAATCGGTTACTGAAATCAAGAAACATGTTTCTTTATTTCAGATGCTTCCGCTGTCGGAAGATTGCATGTGTTGGTTGGTGTATGAAAATGTGGCTAGGTTTACATGTGTTGTGTTTTGTTGGTAATTTACACATAGGAAAGAAAGAAAAACCGCATCCACGAGTATATCGGTTATCTTTACTCCAACATAGGTACACGTAAAAATTCCTAGGTTTCCTAACTAGTTAAACTATGGTATCGGTTCGAGGATTTCTCCCGAAAACCTCAAAGCCGATTGCACGGTTTATGGCCAAAAAAATCAACTAATATTTACTAAATATTAGTTAATTTCAGTTCGATTATTTTTCCTTTTATATGTCTATTCTGCTGTTTATATGCGAATTATAAAAGAAGATAAATATTTAGAAAATATTTTCTTGATTCTAGTAACCGATTTTTAACGAGCGGTGGGAATTAAGAAACATGTTTCTTAATTTAAGTAACCGATTTTTTAAAAACAGCTCAATTTAAGAAACATGTTTCTTAATTTTAGTAACCGTTTTTTATAAAGCAGCTGAAATTAAGAAACATGTTTCTTAATTCTAGTAACCAAAAATTTCACGGTGCAAAAATGTTTCTTAATTCGAGAAAAATGTTACTAAATACCGGTTGATGATTTAACAGAAAATGTTACTAAATTCAAGACAAACGTGTCTTGATTTCAGTAACGGAACGAGATGATGTTGACACAGAAAAATATGATTTTGGTAAAAATCTCAAGTTTCTTGATTTAAGTAACAGGTGGTGTGATCCATAAAATCCGTTACTGTATTCAAGAAAAATGTTACTAAATACTAGTAACTGAAAATTTTGAGCCACTTTTATGGGTTTAGCAAACATGTTTCTTAAATTAAGAAACAACATTTTTCTCCGTGTGGCTTCTTAGAATAATTAAAGTATTTATATTTTAGCATTCATCAAATTTTATACCAAATGTCTTGAACTTTCAAGTATTTATTGAGAAGGATTCCCATTGAATATTCTTGACAACCAGTAGGTATCTATAATCAAAGCGCTGTATAAGGAATTGCCTTATATATCCCCAGTTACTTTAAATCCCCTCTACTAATAAATGTTAAACCTCTGAACCGATTTTGACCCGAATTTAGTCATTCAGTTGATTATTAAAACGAAATGTTCATCATGTACAAAAATCTCATTTCCTGTCTTTTTTCCAAGTCCTCACAATACCATTAGACAAATTTTGGGATTTTTTTGATTCCATTCACTTCATATTATGAAAATTTTTAAGTGATTTTGATATACAGATGTGAAGACCCATGCGCAAACATTTTCAAATTTAAAATTTTTCAATTTAAATTTTCATTGTTCAAGTTTATAATTAAATTCATTTCCATTTTATTTGCAATTAAACGGCACTTGCAACGTTTTTCAGTATTAATTTCATAAAAAAAAACTCTTTTTAGCTATGAAAATAACAAAAAACCCTCGCGCTAATTGCTAATATTACAATTTATTATAGAAATTTTTATTTTAAACATGCTCCAAAAACCTCCGACAGTAACAAATAAATTTTAGACAATTTAACATAAATTAGAATAAAATATTGCTGATTTCATTAAAATTGCACACCATTTTTTTATCGTATAATTTATTATGTAGGTCATCAATTACGATTCATCGAGGGGTGGGGTAAGTGTTTTTACTAATTTGATAATTAATAATTAAGTATAATTATGTAATTATGTATACAGGTCAGTGTGATTTCGGAAAAAGGAGAAGTAACAACGTCATCTCTATTGATCCAACACGCTGACTTGGCTGATTCTGGCAAATATTCATGTTCACCATCAAATGCAGACGTAGCCAGCGTTAGAGTGCATGTTCTAAATGGTATGTAAAATTATGTTGACAATGTAAATGCAATGCAATTTATGCAATCAACGTATTAAAATGTAATTTTTTACTATATCTCCAACTCCCATTCCCTTCAATTTGCTTGTGCAGCCTTTTTTGGTTTATTAGTTTTTTTTTCAACGCTTTTCAAGTATTTGACTTTTCGTCCTTTAGCACTCATTTCGCATTCAGCTTTTTTTTGGATTACATGTTACAAGTGTTTGATTTTGTAACATGAATCCCATGTAACTTTCGCGTGCTACGGAAACACATTCCTATTGCCCTTTTGCCACTATTTAATGTATTTAATGTGAGTCAGCGACAGGAACATGTATAAATTGTAATAAGAATTAAGAGTCGCATAAGAGCCCTATTTTAGCAAAGTCTTGTTTTGAATCACGAATTAACACTCTTGTATCCATGACATCCTATTTCAATCCGTTTATAGTATGACATTGCAACCACATATTTATCCATATACCAGTATCTATATATGATATAAAATTTGTGTACTTTGTTATAAAACCATTTCATTTACATCAAATCGCTTTTATACAACACCGGCGACATTTAATCTATTATAAGTCCATTATTTCTACGTCATTAGTTCCAAACAGCCATTAACTTTTGCACCCCTTCAATTTGATCCGTTTTTATGTGTGCTCTCAAGAATCAATATCAATCCGAAACAAATCCTTGAATGAACAATCGACTCCTACACGATAAAACATGTATTTAAAAATTGTTCAATATAAAAATTATTTTCTTCCAAAACGCTATAACCATGAGTTTTAAATTACGATTTTTTTTCGCTCTGTGCCATATTATCTTTAATTTAAAGCCACCCCGGCAACATAACTCTCATTATATACGCCAAATTGAATACTGAAATGGAGAAAAAGCCACTTAACATAAAAATAAAGGCGATAAAAGCCCTATTAACATAACTGGAAGAGGTGAAAACAATTTATACCGGTAGATCTGACATAAAATATCCAATTGACATTTAATCGACATTTAATCGAAGGTATTTCAAAATTATCGCAATCTAGGAAAATGTCACACTTTTGGAATGTACTGATAGTACAAGGAGTTTTTTTCAAGTACCCATTTTTATGCAACACAATTTAACAGGTTTTACAGTTTATATCACAAGTTTTTTTGCTGTAAAATTTTGGTTAGGATTCAACAGCAAATACGCTGAATAAAAATGAGTTGGTGGGGGGAGTAAGGGGAGGGGGTAAAGTGATCTCGAAACTTAGTTTTTGCGCTATGTTACTCTTTCGCGGGCAAACTACTGAACCGATTGGCCTGAAATTTGGCATAGATGTTCGTCGAGGGTCCAGCCCCAACAGAAACCCATTAAAAGGTAGCCCGAGAGGTGGGGGAGTAAGGGGAAGGGGTAAAGTTATTTGGAAACTTAGCTCTTCCTCTATGCTACCCTTTCGCAGGGAAACTACCTAGCCGATTGGCCTGAAGTTTAGCTCTAACATAGACCATAAAAAAAAATTGAAACATAACAAAAACTATAATTGCCAATTTGGCAATTATTGAAAACCCGTATGGTGATATTCGTATCAAAATTCGAATAGTTGTACCAAAATTCCACTTTGAAGTCAAATTTTCCAATAAGATTTTTTAAAATTTATTCCAATCGGATTTTGATGTATGGGAGTTTTATGTAGAATCATATCCTAAATAACTTTTGTTCTTGGACTTTTTTGATAAGATGCACCGTTTTTGAGATATTCGCAAAAAACATTTTCGTTTGTGTGGGGGGTAAACCCCCTAATGGTCCATTTTTGCCCATTAACGAACTTAGCCTCGCATTTTACGAAAAATGAATCTGCGCAAAATTTCAAGCCTCTAGCTCAATCCGTGCGCCCGTAATCTGCGCCACAGACAGACAGACAGACGGACAGACGGACAGACGGACAGACGGACAGACGGACAGACGGACAGACGGACAGACGGACGGACAGACAGACAGACAGACAGACGGACGGACAGACAGACAGACGGACAGACAGACAGACGGGCGGACATGCAGAAATTAATTATTTTTATCATTCTAAACACACTGGTGTAATTCATTTTTATGTGTGATGACGGGATCTTGGCGTTACAAACGGTAAGGCAACGTTAATATACCCTTTGGTTTCACCATACGGGTATAAAAACCTTGACCCGACAAAGACGGGTATGCAAGCTAGTTATATAGAAAAATAGGTTGTTGTCTGTCTGTCTGTTCCTCTTTCACGTGAAAACGGCTGAACCGATTGACCTAAAATCTGGCATGGATGTTTGCTGTAGGCCTGGTTCCAACACAGGGCTACTGGAAAGTAGCACGAGGGGTGGGGGGAGTAAGGGGAGGGAGTAAAAAGAATCGGAAGCTTGATTTTTCCTCTATGTTACTCTTTTGCGGGAAAACTTCCGAACCGATCGGACGGAAATTTGCTTGACATTAGAGTTTGTCGGAGGTCCAGCTCTATATCAAAAAGGCAGAATTTTTTTTTTTTAAAACAAGTATCTCGTGAGTCCACTAAAATGTATCCCGCCAGGAGTTGAGAGGCCGGTCCATAAAATACGTCACACACATTATCAAAAAATATGCGCCGCAGACGAAATTTACGCTCCATAACTAATCGCAACAGTAATTCTAAAAACATCAATAAAAAATCTGTTATAAGACTTACGACTTTTGTGGAAAATTGTTGAAAAAATGTGCCACAGGAGAAAAAACTAACTTACAGCAACCCCCCGCCGAAGTAGAGTATTTTTTGTATGTTTAGTAATCACTTTTTCTAGCGCTTGATAAATTATAACACTAAATTAAAAAAATTTGCGGCAAAAGTTTAGTTTCCAGAACCCCGGGACAATATGTATAAAGTCGAGACTGTCGCGGCCATTCCGGTACGTATAGTCACCCTACCTAGACGCCAAGGCGGGAGTGTATGGAGGACGACTAAAAAAAATCCAATTGACTTTTAATACCCGGGATCTTCAGATTCTTCAGTAATCATTTCCTCTCGGAGAAAAATTTTATTTATTAATACCCCTTATACTTCTCACTACAACAAATTTAAAAAGAAATCACGATGAATGCCTTTTTATTCGATACCAAATGCCAATTTTTAATACTAGTATTTGCCATTTTTTGATGGTTCTTCTTATACCAAATCACAACAAATTTGACCTGAAGATCATAACAAATTCAAATTTTTTTTTCTATTATTAAAATAAAAACACATTTTGCTTGAAATTTCGCCTGAAGTAAGGTTTAACTTAGGGTTCAATTGAGAAAATCATTAGACCTGAAAAATTGGTATTGTGGGAGTAAATTGGTAACCCAATTTGAATACCAAATTAGAAGATTCTTAAAAAAAAGTCAAATCCTCAGTAAAATCAATATCTTTACTTTACGTGATTTTAAAAAAAATCAGTGTCTTCCATTTGAGTATCTTTTTGTTGACATTAATATGATATTTATAAGCAGTACATTTTAACCTTTTGTAAATGTTCAGAAAGATTTGAATATAAAAATAAAAAATATATAAGAATATCAGTAATAAATATAGCAAAAAAAGCAATAAAGAAATTTCCATCACAACAAAAAATAAAGCAATAAAACTTTTTTTCCCTTTGCAGCTGAAAAAATACATCTGTTACCTTTACTTGCTGTAAATTTTCTTTCAAAACAATAAATACCCAATTGTTGCTCTAGTTTCCACTTAAATTGTTTTTACAGTTATCAAAAAAGTAGAACAAAAAAAAGAAAATAGAACAGGTGTGTAAAGCTTGAAAGAAAAATATTGAAAAACAGCATTCAGAAAAAGTTTATCAGACAATTTGATATCAGGGGACTTTTCCTTTCTCCATCACCACTCCTCTGGATCTTTAGAAAATATTATTTTCAATTTCTTCAATAATTTTCTATCTATAAAAAATCCCATATCACACGATTTATAATATCTTTTATTTTATGAACAAACATATTTTCGATACCATAATATCGTTCATAGCTGAAAATTCCCTGATTTCAAAAAATGAGAATGTGAAAAAATATTAACATTTACTCAGCAATACAAAAAATACTCATACCTTCTTTTCGCGCTCTCCTTGTTTTTAGTTAGTTCGGTGTGAAACTTTTTAGATAAATTTAAAATGGTCGTAAAAATAACGGAAAATCAATACCCAACATATGCCATCAAAATAAAGACTTCCCATTTCCTAAAGAAATCGAATTTCGCTACACGAAAACTCGCTTTATGACTTTTAACGTGCATTGAACCAAAAACGGGGGTTAAAGTTTGGTCGCCATAATTCTTGCTCTCTGGAAAAAAAGCCGCGCCCCCGTACTTTTTAACGAAATTTATTTGCTATTTTAGTTTTATGAGGATTTTTTATGGGTGCAAATTTTTTGTTTTTTAAATTATATGTTCTGTTTGTTAAATTACTCTTTGTTTTTCATAGACATCTCCTAAACGGCTCAATAATTTAGTTCTATTAGTGTTTTGCGGCCGGATTTTAATATTGCTGCTTTACTTGTAAAAATTTTAACAGCCGAAAATTTCGTCCTAAAGCTTAGCGCGCACTCTAATGGCAAACTAGTAGAATAGTGCTGAAATGGTAAGATGGGTTTTGTCTGAAGTGTATTTTTATAAATTTGATTTGGGCCTTGGGTGATAAAAGGCTTCCTTGGGCTGAAAGATTCTAGGTAGGAACCTTCCAACAAATAAGTTCAACAATTTTCTCGTATTTTGAAATTTAAGTTGTCTTTTTGTTATACCCGTATGGTGAAACCAAAGGGTATATTAACTTTGCCTTACCGTTTGTAACGCCAAGAACCCGTCATCACACAAAAAAATGAATTACACCAGTGTGTTTAGAATGATAAAAATATTTAATTTTTGCATGTCCGTCCGTCTGTCCGTCTGTCCGTCTGTCCGTCTGTCCGTCCGTCCGTCCGTCTGTCCATCCGTCCGTCCGTCTGTCTGTGGCGCGGATTGCGAGCGCACGGATTGAGCTAGAGACTTGAAATTTTGCACAGATCCGTTTTTCGTAAAATGTGAGGCTAAGTTCGTTAATGGGCAAAAATGTACCATTAGGGGGGGTACCCCCCATACGAACGAAATCGTTTTTTGTGAATATCTCAAAAACGGTGCATCTTATCAAAAAAGTTCAAGAACAAAAGTTATTTAGGATATGATTCTACATAAAACTCCCATACATCAAAATCCGATTGGAATAAATTTTAAAAAATCTTATTGGAAAGTTTGACTTTAAAGTGGAATTTTGATACAACTGTTCGCTGTTCACTTAAACCTCGAACAATGCCATATCACCATACGGGTTTTCAATACTTGCCAGATTGGCAATTATAGCTTTTGTTATGTTTTCAACTAAATTTGGTCGTTTAACACAAATTTGATTTAAAGTAATTCGGTCATTTAAAAGCGATAGAGCGCAAATACAAATTATAAAGTAGAGACACTGGTGGAAAATTTTTGTTACTTCAACAACACCTTTGATAAATCTTCTTGCGGGCACAATAAATTAAAGGACCTTTTGTAGAAATTGAAACCAGTAAAATTTAAAGACCTTTCTTTAGGGGAAAGATTTTCGAGCCACCCAAAAACTTGGCGACAGTGAAAACCGAAGAATACATGATGGAGGAGTGGAAGGGAATTTACGTAGTAATGGTGGCTCTTGACTGTCAACTTCATAAAGTCCAGGATGCTTCGAATATATAAAAAAAGGTTACTTCATTTTTTTAGGGGTCCAAACAATTATTGCAGGGTTCCCAAATCCAAAATTACACACCGAGATTTGTCCCAATGAGCTTGATTTAATTTTTTTTTTCATATCGATATCGAAATTGTTCTTTAAACAAAACACAATTTTGAACTAAAATCATTATTTTTCCTAAGGGGCAGTCCATAAAATACGTCACGCTAATTTTCGCCTTTTCGAATCGCCTTCCCACCCACTACACTCTTCAATGTTTCCTGATTTGTTATTTAGAATTTGGTACCTACTGCACGTTACGTGATTTTTTTAAAAGCTTTTTTTAAAGAACGATACGTATTTTTACGGACAGCCTCTTAAAAAATAATATGGTAAAAAAAAAAATTTACATTCGTTAATTAAAATTATATTACGTCACAATCAAATTTTGAATATATTCAATTGCAATCTGTCACTATAAGAACATAACAAAATTGTTGAAATTAGTTCGGGCCGTCATTTCAGGTGAACATCCGGAGGCAATGCAAACTGGATCATCTGGATGTCAGTATAGTTGGATAAATATATGTCTTCTACTTATTGGTCTGATATGCTACAATTTCACTATGCTTAATCTGTCATGTATATTTGACGGTAACAATAGATGATAAACACTTCCGGTAATATAAAGTTACCTGGATTTATTACTATAATATAGATATAAATTATAGCATATTAAAATAGATAATATACATACATATATATAAATAGATAACCATAATATATATACATATAGGATATGAAATACATTTATATCTATAAATAAAATTGTAATAAGTTTTAGGATAAAATATAGTTGTATATAATACTAAAGGATATGACAGGATGCCACAAATAATAGCAATAAAACAAAACCGTAAATCAAGTAAAATTAACTCCCATATTCTCGTTCTTATTTTATAGTGTATGTCCGTATTATTTTATTTATGCACATGATATTACTTAACACAGCAAAGTAAATGTGCACCGCATGATGATATTTAGGTATTGCAAAAGCCATAATAAAATTGAATAGCCAAGTTTTAATTCGTTTTCGAATTTATTTTGTGTTTTCTAATATTACTTTTTGTTAATAAATCTTCAGCAACAAAACTTATCTAAAAAGTTTTTTTTAAAAAATCTTCACAATTTAGGGTTTCCGAATCCAAAGATTCGGTTTTCTAGTTCAAGAATTTTAGAAATTATTGCCTTATGAGAACTCCTTAAAATTAATTTTAGAATAATTTTGTAATATCAAAAAGCGCGTATAATTTTTAAAAAAAAAATTTTCCAATTATGTATGAATGATAGATCGTGTAAATATCCGTCATGACTCATGACTCACGACGTTACCGTTATTCGTAATTTAGGGTGACATCACAGCACGTAGATGATTCTATGTTGGCCATTTAAACCGTAAAACATGTATGACTTTTTTCAGAAAAAAATACCAAAACATTTATATCAATTGACAAAAGTTTATTATAAATATTTGACTATTTTTTAAAAGATCGCCCAACTAATAATTCGATTAATTAAGAATTACATAAATTATATACCTCGTTTCCGAATCTATTAATCGATGTTAATAACTTCAAAAAAAACTTGAACATTAATTGGAAAATGCTACTAAGTATAAATGAAACCGGCTCATAACGAATCTACTAAAATAATCAAATCTAATTAATAGTTAAGCAGAAATACTATAATATGTAAATAAATTTGTGCTGTAATATAACTTTTCCGTTAAATAAAATTTTTTACCATTTATATTAAATGAATGTAACTAAAGATTTTTTTTAAATATTAAGTCTAATCCCAAAAAACTAAAAAAAAACGGCATGTTCTACATTAAACATAATTATATGTAAAGAAAATAGTTTTAAAAACGATCAATGAAACAAAAATTGTACACTGTAAAAAAACCGAAATGAAACTGTAGCTAATATTTGTTACTTTATAGATATTTAATAAAACAAAAAAAATATAAGATGAAAATATTTAAACAAAAGAAAATATTTTGAACCTAAAAAAAGCTGCAAAGATGATACTAACAGAAAAATATAACTAAACGAAATAAAATAATAATAATATTGTATTTATTGAGAATAAATAAAAATGCATTTTTCCCAATTTATATGTTCACCGGTTCCATACTATAAAATCCGGTAGGGTAATTAATTGTATTATGTACTAAACAAAATGAAAATGTAAGAAAAGAAAAAATTACTAATTTAAAAATAAATTGTGGATATTGTTATTTATATAAAAAAATTAAACACACGAAGTTTTATTTTCCTTAATGTTTTTTTTTTTGTTTAATTTCTTAGTTGGTTGGAAAACATGATATAAAAAATATGGTAAGAATTTTATTCTCCTAGTAAATACGAATATTAAAAAAATATAAAAAAAAGAATATATAATTCCTTTTCAAAATGGTCAATTCAACCTCAACCGATTCAACCATTTAGGAATTCCAAATATTTGAAATATTTAATTGATTGACAGACTTTCAAATGAAAAGGGGAATTTGAAGATTACCTCCGATCGAGCTGAAACTTTCCCAAATTTATTTTTATATAAATCAATTCACAACTTTTCCATCCCCGCCACATTTCAAATTCGAAAAAAAATGTTTTTGCGATCCACCCTAATGAATATCTGAACCCATTGGCATGAAATTTAATGGAAATTGGACATGAGTTTTAGTGACTTTTATTTACCCTTCCTAGACAAATAGCCAAATTGATTAGCTTGAAAGTGTAAATAAATTTTCCCCTATATTAAAACGTTTTCCACAATGAAAATTTTTTGCGAAGTTTTTAGAAATAATTTTGATTACACCATTTTTACTTTCTTCTACGGAGTATAATAAAGTACCTATTGTATTCATGAAAAATTTCGACCTCTTAATTTTGCCTAAAAAACATTTCCCGATCACTCCTGAGTCGATTGGAGTCATATTTAAAAAATGTCTTTCTGTCTGTCAGTCTGTCTGTCAGTCTGTCTGTCAGTCTGTCTGTCAGTCTGTCTGCCAGTCTGTCTGTCAGTCTGTCAGTCTGTGTACAAGATTTCTCAAAAACTAATAGAGCTAGCGACATGAAATTTTATAGGCATGTTGGGTCCTGAAATGGGACGATCCTATCAACTTTTGGTGGAAATCCATTAACCGGAAGTATCCAAAATGGCGGTTTTTCAAAAATCGCAATTTCGTTTTTCTCGATTTACTCCCAAACTACGCGTTTTTTAGTGGCCTTAAGTATGACAAAACTTGGAGAAAATAAAATTTCCCACACTTTTGTCTTTAGCTATAACTCGATATCTCAACCTGTTATCGAGATAAACCGTTATTTCCAAAAAAACAGTTTTTTGCGATTATCTCGAAAACTAACGGGTTTTTGCTGACTGAATGTATGAAGTGAAATAATGAGAATGGCATTCTGCACAATTTTGTTTCTTACCGTTATCCGTTATCGTTTACCGTTATTGAGATATTTTCATTAATATGTAAAAAATCATATGTTTGCGAATAATTTGCAAACTAACGGTTTTTCGACAAATCAGTTAAAAGAATAATTAAAGATGTTAACATTTTCTACATTTTTGCCATTTACCGTAAATTGATATCTTTTACAGTTCTCAAGTTATCTCAAATTTTGTACGTTTTTGATATTTTTGAATAAACCAAGAATTTATTGGGAGGTCGTCTTAGGTTGACAACGCGACAGGGCTCTAGCGTAAATTGCGCAGGGTCGTAGATTTTGTAGAAGAAAGTTTTGTGTTGACCACAACTGATATTTTATTTTAAAAATTGGTTATTCAAAGCCACTTTCATGGTTTTTTTCAATTTTTTTTTCTTCCCCGACTAGAATCAAATCCAACTAATTTTCAAATAAGACTACATCATACCTCGATTTAAGACGCCATGATCAAATGTAAATTTTTTGTTCCCGAACCCGATATACGACGACAAAAAATCCACATACGACGCTTAATTTCCAAAGATTTTTTTTTTAATTTTCAAAACATGTTCAGTTCTAGGATTTCCACAATGCAGATAACATAAAAATAAATAAATACAAGAACTCGATATATTTACGACGTTTCGATATACGACCCAAATTCTCGAAATTTCAGCCGCCCAATCGTTTTAGCATTACAAAAGAAAAGACGTAAAAACTCAAAACTTTACTTCTAATCTTCTAGAAATCTGGAGCGATGAAAAATTTTTTTTTTTTATTGATGTGGGCCACGAGAAATTAATCCAAAAATTTAAAACTCACATACGTCCGAGTAACAAAAACAAACAAATAGATGGACAGATTTTACTAAAAGGTCTCTTTCAGAATTTTTAACGAAGTCAAACCCAGTATCGCCTCCCTCCAACCCCCTGACATGCTTTTCCTTCGTTTTTTTGCATGCGCCTTCGTACTGCCGACTCCCATCGCTTTTAACATTCCCTATCGCAAATTTTGCAAGAAAATCATATCAAAGAAAATTTTTTATCAAATAATTCCTTGCCGGAAACACTGAATTCAAGAAAATAACAAATAAATAATACCGTTATCAAAGTATTTACCAGCATAAATTTCCTTAAAGCCTTTGTAGGCATTCAATTGTTGCTTTAAAATTTAAAACTTAAACATTAATAATAATTTAACAAAGGCGCTATTTAACTAAGGAAAATATGATGCTTTTCTCTATTCTACCCAATTCGATCCCATCTAACAACGGTAAGTAAACAGTTTTTAGCGAAATGCCTTAATTAAGCTCTCCTTTTGACCTAAATCAAAACTTGTGGGGGACCGATGGGTGTGCGATGAACTGTGGGTGTGAAAATACGCGCGTAAAACCAACATCGCTACTACCTCCCAACCCCCAGATAAAAGCAATGAATATTTCGACCTTGGGCCTCCTGTTTCAAATTGGCCTATTTTAAATATTCTGGGGATTTCAGGGATGTTTAGGTGAGCGCATCTACTTTCTCGTTTACCATTCTACCATTCCCATGCTATCCATATTATTACGGTTCGTTTTTAAAGTACAAAAGTGTGTACGAGAAAAGCTTTCTAACAGAGAAATATATAATCTCAACATGTGATTAATAGGGGTTTTCTAATGGCATGACATTTTCATTTCAATAGACCGAAAGTAAAATAGCCCTTTCATGTATTGTTGAAGTTGGCTAAAATCGTATTATTGGAATACCGTTGTTTGGTTTCTTGGATTTTGGCTTTCACTTTTGCATTGCCTTGAAATTCATCGAAAACGAAATCAGTGGGAGTGGAAAAGTATCCTTGGCCATTCGAAAAATGTAAAATCCAGAAACCAAAACCCCAATGGCCAACAGAGATCTTATTATATATTTGGGACAAGGTACCTACTTAGTGACACAATCACAATATCAAAATATAAATGAATGCCGAAGAATGTTGAACTGCGTATATTTCTACATCCCTTACCGTTTTGTATACCTTTAACTGTAGCGTTTTTATGGTTTAATCCTACGTTACCGGTTCAGCGGAATCAAAAGCCACCTACCCGAATGGCCCCCTATAATGGCTGATTTAAAATCAGATGAACCGGGACACCATCTAAGATGGTTTTTATGTTTACATTACTCTCGTTGGTCCGTTTATGTACAGGCCATTTGTTTAGCTTACAAGGCCCCATTCATAGCGGTCTAAACAGGAGAGAAGCTCGTACTTATGTTATCGCAATTTCATTTACCCGTTTTAGCACTTTGACTAAATGTGTTTACCCTAAAATTCTACCGCAATGGTTAGCATATATGGACAAATGTTGAATTTCGAAATGTATTCAAGGATTAAAATCTTAAGTATTTTGTAAAATCGATTACATTCGATTTATTACTATTGATAGGCAAGAAAGTTATTTGGTTCTCCATGGGTTTTATTTCGAAATTTTGAAAGTGACCAACGAATTTAATTATACATTCGCTCAATATTTTATGACCGTAGAATATGTGAATATCAGGAAAAAATTTTTAGGGAGTACCGAATTCGCGATCAGCGACCTCGAAAACCCCTTAGTATCAATTGTTTCAAGAAAAATTGGAAAAATGACATTTGCGTTATCCTTACAGGACTTTGCGGTTAGAATTTTGAAATTCCAACACCGGATTCGTGATCAGCAGCGACCCCCAAAAACCCCCTTATGCCGATTTTCCCTGGAAAAATGGGAAAAAGGATATTTGAGTTATCCTTACAGGACCTTCCGTTTCGAATTTTAAAATTCCAACAGCAAAGCCATGATCAGTGTCATTAATGTACTCTAGTTTAGTCATAATTTTGTATGTGATTGTATCGACAATCAGCGACCCCAAAAACCCTCTAATGCCAATTCTCACGGGTATAAATGGGAAAAAGGATATTTGAGTTATCCTTACAGGACTTTGCGGTTAGAATTTTGAAATTCCAACACCTGATTCGTGATCAGCGACCCCAAAAACCTTTTAAGGCCGATTTTTCCCAGGAAAAACTGGAAAAAGGATATTTGCATGATCCTTACAGGACTTTCCGTTTCGAATTTTGAAAATCTAATACCGGATTCGTGATCAGCGATCCCAAAAACCCCATAATGCAAATTTTTCCAGGCCAAAATGGAAAAAAAGGATATTTATGTTATCCTTTTGGGACCTTCCGTGTCGAATTTTGAAAATCTACATAGCTGTGCTGCTCCTGGCAACACAGAACATTTTGCAAAAAACCGCGTAAAAATCGGTCCAGTAGTTTTTGAGTTTTGTAATCTCGAACAAACCAACAAATTTCCATTTTTATATAAATAGATATTCATTATTACAATATTTTCTAAACATGTTGCTAGTTATCAATAAGTCGAATCTGAAGACAGACAAAATGTAAGTTGTTTTGTACATTAAGTGGTTATCTATAAATATGTTAAACATTTCGGAAGGTGGGAGATTTCCAGTAACATGACGGCGGTATGAAATATCATATAAAAAGTTGCGGGACGGGGAGGGATTTGAATAGGTGAAAAGCAACGTGATGTATTTTAAAAGGCCTTGAATTTTCAGTCGTCGAATATAGATTCACCAAAAGTTTTAGTTTTAACATTTAGAAGGTCCACAAGTCAACAAAGATTGTGGGGAAAAGTAAGGAGCAAAATTTAAATTAAACACTGACCCCATTACACAAATTTTCAGTTTTGTACTCCGTTTTTAAACTTAACCGATCATGAATTGAAATTCCATTGTATTATGAACGTAGTCTTTTGGGCTTTATTAGGGCAAGCATATTTATCCGGGTAATAATGAGTGGAATGGCATGGAGAGTGAAAAATGGTGATTGAAATCAAAATTGAAAATATCGCTAACGTTATTATTTGTTATTTTAATAATTACAGGTAAGCTGCGTTGGGAAAAAAAAACTCAGAGATTATTACAGGCAAAGCTCGCTTTATGCAATGCTTGATTTCTGTAAATACTTGAAATACGCACAAGAAAAAATATTTGTTGTTATTTATAAATAAAAGTTGTAACAAATAAAATATTTTAACCTTCCATTAAATGCGTAAAACATGTTTTCCCAGCATGTTTTTTGGTACATTCGATTGTTGCAATTTCGCGATGTTTAAATTTGGTGCAAACCGTTTAAATTTTTACTTGATATATTTTTTTTTCAAATATTCCGTGACCTCTAGGTTTAGAGAACTTAAAAAGCCAGCCAAATGATATATCTCGTTATTATTTCTAAAAATCTAAGTTTCATAAAAAAAATTGATTAAAAATCTGTTAAAAGAAATAATAATGGAAATTAGTCCGTCGCTAGTCAACTAAAATCGTTTTTCCAGTCTTGTTACAGTACTTCTTTGTCTAAAATTTCAGCTATTCTTTTATATTCCTTCTTTTTCAATTTTTAGCGAAGTGACCGCTCGCCAAATGTCTGTTGTTTAAACTCGAATTGTTGGGGTTGGTAGGGGATATTCAATCAAGAGCCGAAAGCTACCTTCATTTTTTGCGCTTTTTCACGTAGCATAAACAAATACACATAAATCGCAAAATCGTTAATAAAAAGAAATTTAATCAATGTTTAATAAATTGTAATGAAATTCTTTAGGGAAATAAAACGCCGCTGGAGATTTTTCAGCTTTTAATATTTTAAAGACATCTTAATTTAATTGAAACAATAAAATACTTAATTACTACAGAATCTTTCATGAAATTAAATATTTTTTCCCGCAATATTGCGCTTTCTTCTCAAACATTGTCGATTTAATCGGTGTATTGATTTTATAAAAAGAATTCATCGAGTATTTTATGTAAGTTTCGTACATTTCATTAAAGAAATTCTTAATTCCCTCCTCATTTCGATTATCTGGAAAAGACTAGTTTAATTTTTACTAACAAGGCTTGCTTAAGAATGAGTCTCACCGTGAACAATGATGAATCTCATGTGACTTGCCTAAAAATCATGAAAACAGCAAATATAGATGTGGAAATGGTAAGAAATCTAATAAAATTCTTACAGTAACAAATGCCGAGACGAACCACTGATTAAATTTATCTATCGATTTCAGATACATGCTATTGGTTTTCCATTTATGCTCGTCTATCAGATCTAAGGAGGCGTGTGCAATAAATTGGTTTAGATGACGATGATCTTCCTTCTGTTCAGAAAACAATTGAAAAACATGAGAAAATCATTAGTAATGTAGGACGAAACAAAATTAATATAAGAAATATGGTATTTATACCTTTGCCTCCTTGCTGGTGTTGGAAAATTCGATTTCAAATAGTGGGTTATCATTGTGACCAACAATTGCAAAGTAGTAACTACTGGACATTTTCCTTAAATCCTATGAAATTTAATAAAACTACTCGTTTTTGCACAAAAATATCAATTTGTTTTTCTTGACACGAAATGTCACATTAAGTCATAATCGGGCATTGCCAACATACCTAAAGTCAGAATTTTGATTTTAGCTGTTAATCAGGATATCTCGCGGATAACTTATTGAATTTAAATTTTACTCGCAAAATCGATTTAAAATTTAATATACGTCGAGTTGTTCACCTGATTCAGATCTATTGAAACGTGATTCAGAACGTGATTAAAGTTTCATCAGCCAAAAACCCGGAACTAGTAAATTCAACATGTTTGAAATTTCAAAATACAAAATACGTCGCTCACTGAGTTTATCGTTCAGTGGATCTTTTACAGTCATGTTGTACCGTTAGACGACATTTCTTGCTCTTGTTTTGATGTGCGAAAAGTGTAATTTCCACGAAAGCAATAGGATCGCTGAAAAAGAAAGTATTTCAACAGTGACCAGCGATAAAGGATGTTCGAAAATTATCAAGCTACTCCGGAAAATCGAATAAGGAAATGGCATTCGATCGGTAATGGAAACCAGGGAGATTTATTCACCACCGAACAGGAGGACGAGGAATGGCAGTTTAATGGGATGCAATCAGGACACTTTATTGTTAGCAGAAATTCACAAAAACTACAATGGTTTGAAATTAATGATAGAAATTATTTTAGAACGATGAAATCTGGTGCATTGATTACCGCGACGATATTCTCTCGTGTCTTTTTGAAAGTGAAAAGAACCTCCGAAGGATTGATTTGCGATCGCCTCAAATAAGCCAAAGACCTGCCTTAATTAGTTTGATTAAGACAACAGCAGAGTCGGAGGTGCTACGAAGGACCACGGTTCATTTAGGTTGAATTTGGAAAAATCTCATTTCGTTTCCGCATCTAAATTACTGAACTTTCTTTTAGCAATTTACCTTCTTGACTATTTTATGGATCACCACAATATTGCCCTACAACGCCTGAATATGGTCGGTTTAACGTGTCTACTGATAGCTGCTAAACTGGAAGAGAAAGATAGCTGCATTCCGAAAATCGCCGAATTGCACCAGTACTCGGGACATAAATACCACCTAAGGGACTACAAAATCATTGAGAAGAAAATCGTGGACCTCTTCGATTGGAATCTCATGGTCCCCACCGCAGCCACATTCATTGAGATATTCGTTCACAAATTGATCTCCACAGAAGATTTCCAAATAGCATTGCGACTGCAAAGGAAGACTCGCAAGGAGAAGTACAAAAGCTACCAGCAGTTGTTCGTTGAAGCCTCGTGCCTGGCGTTCGAATTCTCTGATTTAATTCTGCTTGGTGTGTTCTCAATAATTTCCCAAAATATTCCCTAACTAACAAAAAAATTATATTCTAGATTTGAAAAGCCACACATTGAGCCCCTCGCAAAAGGCAGCAAAATGTCTAGCAGCGGCTCGGCGATCTTTGAATTTGCCCCCTTGGTCAGAGGATCTCGAAGAATTGACGAAATGCAGTCTAGAGTCGTTGGGAAATATTTCCGATTTAATCAATTCGAAAATTGATAGCGCGGGCGTTAATTCACCGGATTCTGGGTACATTTCGCCAAAGTCTGACTGTGACAGTCCAGCCGGACCTGAAAGTGTAAGCGAGGATTCGTCTGGAACCCCTGCTGTTAAACGTACACGTTTAGAGTTGTAAGAGCTCCCAAGATTCATTTATAAAACTTGTTCCTTTGTAGCAAAGAATAGCGATTTATTTTTGTTTAAATTTAAACTAGTCGACAAACTAGTAAACATTAAGTTTTCTTTTGTTTTCGTTAATAACATGAAGTTTTTTTAAATAAACAACCACTAGTTATTTTTTCTATTTAATTTTTCTTCATTCTTTTTTATACAGTAATCCCCCGCTTTACGGACGGGATGCGTTCTACGGAAACTGTCCGTATATCGAAAATCCGTAAAACGAAACCTATTTTAGTATGAGATTGTACTGGGAATAAATAGATGTGTTCCAATCAATAGAAATGTCCGTAAAAAGAAACCTATTTTAGTATAAGATCGTATTAAAAATATATAGATGCGTACCAAAAAAATCCGTAATACGAAACAGATTAGTATAATATATTAAAATAATTATTTAACCACTAGAATAATGAGAAAACTATATAATTATAGAAAAAAAAATATGTAAATATACTACTTGAAATGGAGCATAAATCAATTGAATATGTTAAAACCAACAAAATATTATGGGACAAATCATGCCGCGGACAAAAAAACGTAGCTGTTTCTACGTAGGTTTCTGCTAGTTTCGTCAGAATTCAAATTTCATTGTGGGACAGAAAGCAGATTCTGCTTCTGCTGTTGCTTCTGCTTCTGCCTCTGCTGCTGCCTCTGCCCAATTGGAGTTCTCGCTTAAGAATAGCAAATATATTTTTTAAAAATACACCGCACTACAGTTTTATATTGCCTTTTTTTAATTCTCTTTTGTGTATACACAAAATGTGTCAGAAATTTCGGAGAAATTAAGTATGTACATTTACAATAAATACAACACAATTATGGAGGACTTTTTCTTGATTTTTTTCTGTGATTCAAAAAAAAAAATTTTTTTGTCCGTAATAGCGAATTTTTTTATCCGTATAGCGAATTTGTTCCTATATTAGTCATGTCCGTAACTTCGAATTTCCGTAAAACGAGCGTCCGTATAGCGGGGGATTACTGTATATGCTCGGCGATCTTGATTGACTTACCATTTTAAGGAGGATCTCCATTACCATGACTTCTGTAACTGCAAAAAAATGCAGAAAACTAGAGCAAGATAAACTTATATAGATCTAAATAGGAATGACTGAATCCAAGTATAAACGCTTTCCCTTCCAGTTTAACAACTTTATAGCAATCATATCAAACCTTATGCTATGAATATAAGGTTCAAATTAGCATAGAAATAAAGCTATACAGCTGCATGTGTGTGTTTGAACTACATGAAAAATGACAGCTACGCTATAATAGCACTTTGTGTGTGTCTGTGCTCACTATTCACTTACAGGGACAATGTGTGATTGTAGTAGAAGTCGCTATAAAAAAGTTCAAGTCCGTCAACTGCAACCATAAAATCGCCATAAAAAAAGAGGGGAAATTATTTTTGCAGTTGCCGACAAATTTTTGCAGTTGATTCTTATCTCCCTTTCTCGCCAAGGTATCTTCACATAAATGTGTCTCTATTTTTTTGCAGTTGGGAAAAGTCATGGTAATGGAGGGCCAACTTTATTTGACACGAATCTTGTCGTGTCAAGTTACGACTATAAGCGTTTCTGATATATTTGTGATACAAAACTAATTGGAAGTGGTAAAAGGTTGACATCACTAATGTCTTTCATGTGAGTGCATTTTTTCTGATATGCGCGAATATCAATTTTATTGAAAGGCTTTATGGTATATATTCGTATCTCGAAGATAGAAACAACGCCAGAAAGAGAAAGCAAGAGCAAAAAGATGTCGTGTAAGGAAAAATTTTGATTCTGATGCAAATTTGCATTTTAGGTGTGCCGATATTTACAAAATTCTTCCAAATATGGAAAAAACCTTTGAAAATGGTGAAGTGCCGCGTGAATTTTATCACAAGTTTTTCCTCCGCCCGCAGTGGTCAACGTTTTTAAAAATAATGTTTATTTACTGAAACTGGTGTGATTGTTATATTATTGTCTAAATATTGATAAATAAAATGGGAAAAATCAAACTTAATTTCAGTTTTTATTCATTTTCCACAAATTAGTATGAAATACAACCGTATACAACTCCAAAGCGTCACTTCCGTCGACTATTGTAGATTCGACTATCAGAATAGCCTGCGCCAGTTGGCATGACATTTGTCGTGTCGCTTCAGTCAAAAAGTCTATCAAATGTTTTCCATCGAATATGTATTTACACCCCAAAACCTAGTTATTGGTAGTATGTTTAAGTTTTAATCAAGAACACATGAAATTTATCCCGAAAAATTAGTTTTTGAAACTATTTCTTTCCCACTGAACTTTAAGTCAACTCATAGAGGTACTCCGTTTGATGGAAGAAAGAAATGTCCCAATGGGAATTTTTGGAAGTAACAAATTCTCGCATGTAACTCACTCCCAACAGCTGATATTTTGACATTTGTCTCTATGGCGGCGCATCTTTTTCTGCGAATCGTGTATTTTAGTTAAATTCTAGTGGAAAATCAACATCAAAATTTATAAATCAATCAAAAAGCCCAACAATGAGTACCGTTTTACATTTTCCAATAAATTTTGGTAATTAAATTATGATTTTTCTTCAATTAAAGACTCATCAAAATTCGTTGGAACTCCAACAACATCTTCAAGAAAGTTTAACGTACGACAAAAAACTGTGGAGAACAAGAACATTCCTCGACGCATTCAACGTTCACTTGAGAGTCCAGAAAAAATAATAATTGAACGAAAAGATGGTAAATTAATTGTAATTATTTAGCAACCGCTAAAATTAGTACCTACTCTTGATTGAATATCAATTGGCAAAATACATTTGTAAATTTTGGTCTTTATTACAAAATTTTTGGATTTACTATTTAATTGGACATGTTTTGAAGATTAAAGACCAGAATTATTTTAAAAAATGTACAAAAAAAATTGGATGAGAGCAGTTGAAACGGAATTCTCCAATCAACATTTTTACGCAACGATGACTGCAATCAACACTTTTACACAACGATGACTTCAATCAACAATCAACGCGACCTGTTGCAGAAATGCGGGCCAGAGAAATTAGCAGATTTACACGAATTGGAGTCCTAGGTAAATTACTTTGAATTTGTTTTATGAATCGAACTAATTTTGGACAATGTTTTAATTTTGTAATGTTTTAGTTTTTACTTTCTTCTACGGAGTATAATAAAGTATTGTATTCATGAAAAATTTCGACCTCTTAATTTTGCCTAAAAAACATTTCCCGATCACTCCTGAGTCGATTGGAGTCATATTAAAAAAATGTCGTTCTGTCTGTCAGTCTGTGTACAAGATTTCTCAAAAACTAATAGAACTAGCGCCATGAAATTTTATAGGCATGTTGGGTCCTGAAATGGGACGATCCTATCAACTTTTGGTGGAAATCCGTTAACCGGAAGTATCCAAAATGGCGGTTTTTCAAAAATCGCAATTTCGTTTTTCTCGATTTACTCTCAAACTACGCGTTTTTTAGTGGCCTTAAGTATGACAAAACTTGGAGAAAATAAAATTTCCCACACTTTTGTCTTTAGCTATAACTCGATATCTCAACCTGTTATCGAGATAAACCGTTATTTCCAAAAAAAACTGTTTTTTGCGATTATCTCGATTATTGAGATATTTTCATTAATATGTAAAAAATCATATTTTTGCGAATAATTTGCAAACTAACGGTTTTTCGACAAATCAGTTAAAAGAATAATTAAAGATGTTAACATTTTCTACATTTTTGCCATTTACCGTAAATTGATATATTTTACCGTTATCAAGTTATCTCAAATTTTGTACGTTTTTTGATATTTTTGAATAAATCAAGGGCTCTAGCGTAAATTGCGCAGGGTCGTAGATTTTGTAGAAGAAAGTTTTGTGTTGACCACAACTGATATTTTTTTATCAAGACTATGATAACTAAAAGAAAACTCGTTAATTTTTAATTTAACAGTAGATTTAACAATTTTCTTCCAAAATCTGCATAAAATAACTAGAATTCTTCCCAATACTAACGTTTTATCGCACTAACAAAAATGTCAGAATTTTGACAGCTCGGGAGAGGTTTATAGTGTTGCACGAAGGCTCCTAAAACTGTAACAGTGACTCAAAGTCACAGGGATGGGCAGATTAAAGTTGAGGGCGATGAGGATTCAAACATGAGCTACAAGGAATTTGGATATTTTGTTTTCTCCTATCACATACAAACGAAAACGTTTTTTATGAGTTGTTCGGAAAAAATGCGAAGACAAAAATATTAAACAGTGGCGGCATTAAAATTTAAATCACGCTCTTTTGTAGAGTCTCGTAACCTTTGGATCGAAGTATTATAAAACGTAAAAGGCTGCCCATAAAATACATCTCACATTTCGGTGATAGAGATTTGCAGTAGTGGTATTTAATTTCATACAAAAAATCGTGTAAAAAAAGTACAGTGGGGGTAGGAGGGAGGGGTGGGGGGGGGTTATATAAAGAAAAAATTAGCGTGATACATTTAGAAAGTGATCCGCCAGGGTTTGGGTACAAATCTCGTAAAAATCGCAAAAAAGGTTGTCAAATTTTTGTCGGGAAAACTAAAGAGTGAATATTTTAGTAAACTTTCTCTTAATTTCAATGTTTTTTTAATCTCAGAGGATTTTAGAGTACTTCAAAAATTCATCAATCAACAAAACTGCAATCAACAGCGACTGCAACTTGAAAAACATCTACAATCAACACAATTGAGAAAAAAGTAAATAAATTCAGAATTATTTTTTATGACTTAAAATCATGCATGACGGAATCAATTAAACGAAAGTCGAGTAAATTATTTCAGTTTATTAGAATTGACGAAAATTAAAATGTATCTAAATTGATTTTTTTTTTCATATTGTTAAATTTGCTTAAATTATGTTAAATTGGATTTAAAAACTTCTATCAAGAAATTTTAAATTTTCAAGTCAATTTTTCTTTCAAAATATTTGCTAAATATTATTGTTTTAACTAATCGTAAGTAAATTTTAACGTACATTCAAAGAGTGATAAATTTTTAACAAAAGTAATAAAAAGTCTCTACAATCAACAATCTTCAAGCAACATTCATCGGCGATAATCGGCAGCTTCTGTTTCTTTTAAAAAATATTAATTTTATAAATTGACTAATTATATTTTCGACCTTTATTAGGCGAAGGGAAAAAACCACTTTTCTCTAGAAGTGATATCGTAGTTAATCAACCGCTAAGTGGCGATCATCATTCGAAATCAAATCGTAGAGTCCAATCCACATCGGTAAGTATGGATGAGTTTAGAACTAATAATTTGAATTACTAAAATGTTTTCATAGAGTTCCGACGACTCTTCGCCGGAGCCACGTCATCGTTCGCACAGAGAAAGCATTCATCAACGAGTGAGAAGTGCTGAAAGGGTAATTTATTGTTTTGTTTAATGTAAGAGAAAAGGTAATTAAAAATTATAGACTCCCACACCGGAAGATCATCGTCGACGTGACACCCAGAATGCACGAAGGGACAGATCGCATTCGCCGAAACAAAAACGGGCGCTAGACAAAGTTCCGTATTACTTAGACGAAAATAGGGAACGGGATCGAATTCGAAAGAAGCACTATGTAAGTATTTTTTTTAAAGAAATGCAAATAAATAAAATAAAACAACACCTATCTGGCAATTATTAAAAACCCGTATGATGATTTAAGTGAACGGCGAACAGTTGTATCAAAATTCCACTTTGAAGTCAAACTTTTCAACAGGATTTTTTTAAATTTATTCCAATCGGATTTTGATGTATGGGAGTTTTATGTAGAATCATAAACAACTTTTGTTCTTGCCCTTTTTCTGATAAGATGCACCGTTTTTGAGATATTCGCAAAAAACGTTTTCGTTCGTATGGGGGGAACCCCCCCTAATGGTCCATTTTTACCCACTAACGAACTTAGCCTTGCATTTTACGAAAAACGAATCTGCGTAAAATTATCCGTGCGCCCGCAATCCGCGCCACAGACGGACGGACGGACAGATATGCAAAATTCAATTTTTTTTTATCATTCTAAACACACTTGGTGTAATACATTTTTGTGTGTGATGACGGGATCTTGGCGTTACAAAAGTGAAGGCAAAGTTAATATACCCGTTAGAGTTATTATTACAACTCCTTAGAGTTAGTAAAGACAGCCAAATAAATTTAGATGTTTTACCCTTTAAAAACGATTCTTATTTGAACCATTTTTTATTTGTTTGGTTATCGACCATCTTTTGTAGAAGAAAAACATCTGAATTTTGGTTTACTGCCTTTACAAATCACGCAATGTGGCAGCGTATCTAATTAAATCGGTCGAAGAAGGGTTCGTACTTTAGACCGAAACTTTTGTATCAGTATCAGAAAAATTGTGTATAAAAAATAAACCTTTGTGCTGATAACACTGGTCAACAAAATTGTAACTTTGTTGTGCCACATGGACTTTTTTGATATTTTTTGCTTTAATAGGTGGTTGACAGTAAAAACAAACATTTAAAAAAAATCGGTTAGCCAAGAATTTTATTTTCTTAAGTAATTTAAAATATTTCAAAAAACAATGACCTCCTAAACCAAAAATGTAAAAAAAATTATTATGAAGTTACGATCTAAGATTTTCTAGCAAATTTAGCTCCTGGTTGGTCCCTTTTGATTGTCCAGCAGTAATCTGCCAACATATTTGGGTTCCATTTGCCCTGGTAACATTTTTTTCATCTCAGAAATGTCTTGATGGAACCTTTCACCGTGTTCATCACTCACAGCCCCAAAATTCTCAGGGAAAAATCGAGGTGTGATTCTAAAAAATAATTCTTGAGTGACATGTTGCAACCCAATGCTTGATAAGCCAACAATATGTCGCTAACCAACTCTCTGTAGCTCTCACTCTTATGGTCAGCAAAAAAATTTGCAACAACATTTTTAAAAGATTTCCATGCTGGTTTTTCTTAATTGCTCAATTTTTCTGCGAATACCGGATCTTTTATCAACTCCCTGATTTGAGGTCCTACGAAAATACCCTCTTTTATCTTTGTATCACTTTGGTATTGGTATTTTGCGAAAACAAAATACCGGTGATAACTCTCCAAGACTAGTTTTGTGAAATTTCGTCTTTGTTTTTTAAAAGTCTGTTTACCGCAAACATGACAAAAAGTGTTAGGATCGTTACTACACTTTCTCGACATGTTAACGCAGTTAATAGATCACAATATTTTGAAGAAATGACAGACAAATAGTTTTATGACTATTTCTTCTCGAACGGTTCTTTGCTTTTATTGCCGTAGTACTAGTTATAAGTATTACCGTATCACAAGAAAACTGAGGCTAATTGAAACAAAAGAATTGCAGTTTAATAATCAGGGTGCTTAGTTAAAATAGTATTAGCCATCAAAGTTCGTGTGGCATGACCAGTGTTGACCAGTGTAATCTTTCTGTTATTTAAGAAAATCAAATTATGCAAGTAAACTTTCCGCAAAAATGTAACAGTATTTTTTTGCACTGCAAATATTCCCCTGAGATGATGATTGATCCAACAATTGATCCAAGATATAATACAACACTGTCACCATTTCTATGTAATTTAAAATATTCCGAATTATCCATAAAATCGATGCAAAAATGAATTAAAAACAATAAAACTGATGATCACCTTACATATTTCCGAAAATATCACAGTAAAATTTACAGTTACTATTCAGATAAGACACTATTCAGTTACTATTCTGACTGGATCCACAAAAAATTAGTTTTTGATGACACAAAGGCACTTGCCAATGATTAGAAATAAGATGAGCAAATTCGTATAGAAACACTCTAAAATTCATAGAAGAATGTTTTTGTAGAAGTGTTACAGTTGATCCTTAATGGCCCCGAGCCCTTCCCCTATGTTTAATGCAAGTGACATGTGATTTTTTTCTGTTCACGCGGCGTTACTTCAAATCTCCTTCCCCACCACCAAGAAATTGCATTTTGTGACATTTTGATTAAATTTACTTCCAACGACAGAAGGTTTAAGAACCTTTTTTTAAGGAATCGACTTTCAGATGTCTCTAATTTCCCATGCGATATTGTGTACATGTTTCAGGCTATACCTTAATCCAAAGTTTCCTTCTTCCTTACCCACTTCTCTGCTATCTTGAGCCGTTGAAACAATTTTAATCCAATTTTGATTATTTGACAAATGGCAAATCTTATACCACCCCTTCCCTTGCCGATCCCGCTAATCTTCATTTTTTATCTTCTCAATTAATAACGCAATTATTTATAAAATGTTTTACTTTCATATAATTTCTTAAAGCCGCGTTTCCATTTGCGTTTTTTTCTTGAATTTCTCCGTGAATTTTATTCACAATTTTATTCGCAGGATAAATTTACTTAGCAAAAATTATTGCAGAATAAATTCACTTAAGCAAAAATTGTCAAAATTTTAATTTATTCCGGCGGTTTTGTATGAAAAGATCCCACTTCCGTGAACTTTCAGGAATAAGTTTCAGAATTTTGTGTCTAAAGTAAACAGTTGCAAAACGCAAACTCAGTGTCGCAGAATAAAATTCGCGGAATAAAGTGCCAGACAGCGTCTATCAATTTCTATATAGACTAACCCGGCCCTTACACGCGTCTGTAGAGCTGACACAGTCGCTGACACAGACTCGTGTAAATGCACTCGCTAAATGTATTTTAATTCGTTGTCAGTAATTTCACATTTGAAGTCTGTGCTACTGACAGACTTTACAGTCGCGTGTAAAGGCCGGGTTAGAAATCCCTCAAAAATTTGTTTGAATATTTAATTAGTTTTTTTTTTTATTAATATTTAAAAAAGACATTACTATGCTGCGAAAAAAATCCCCTTTTTTGTATTAAATTAATAAAAATATGAATTTTTATCATCCCATCAGTCAACTGCAAGCAGCACTAGCAGGCGACAATACGAAGAAAGGCGTCGCTCGAGATCACGAAGTCGTAGTAGAAGTTACGAGCGAAGACGGCGGACCCGAAGTAGTCATAGAAGTCGACGCAGCCGAAGTCGCAGTTACGATCGCCGCCGCAGAAGCAGTCGTGAAGGACGTCGATCGCGGTCAAAGACTCCCTCGCACTCTTCACACTCCCACAACCAATACGATACTCGCCAATTGATCCCAGTTATCCCATTTGCTCCTATGGAGTATCCATACGTATCGTTTTTCTAAAATTTTATCCAAGCAAATTTTTAAATTGATTTCGTTTCAGCATCCTGGTTGGTTTCCATCGCCATACGCAAGAGTTCCTTACATGATTCGACCACCAATGGCGATGCCTCCTCATCACATGCCCCCTCCGCCAAATTCGTATCATCTACGACCGCCAGCATTCAGGCCGCGATTTCCAGGCAGGCCACCTCCTAGACAGAATTTTAGGCCACGTATTCAATATTGAGACTAACAAAAGCATTTTTATTGCTTCATAAATGACTGTTAATCGGTGTAGAATTAAAATAAGCAACAGTGTCACTTATATTAAGTAGATTCAAAGTTATTTTAGTAAATATTACTTATTCAAAGTCGTTGTTTTTTTTTTTTTACTTTTTATGCTTACTGAAAAGAGTGGTTTTAGCGAAAAATCTCGATCCGGAGATTTGGCTTACAAAACATTTTCCAAACACTCACGTAGCGATCTGAGTCATTTCACAAAAATTTCTGTCTCTCGTCCTGTTCACAATTTATTTTATTTTCTTTTGCTTCAAATTTTTACAAATAAATACTTCATTTGTATACAAATTCTGCCACAATATGAATAAAAAAGAATTTCCTCAATAGTTGTTTTTCACCGTTAAAAATCGTGACATTCAAATGAAAATACGACCAACGAAACCCTGGCATATATGCAACCAAAGTTAAGCTCGATGCCATTTTAAACCCAGTTAATTGATAAAAATCCGCTTTAAATGGACACTTACGAGAAAAATTCGTCTTTTTGAAGATATTGTCAACCAAATATTTCGTTAAGGCGTCACGTTTTTGAAATAATTCGCACAAATTCCGAGAAACATTGAAAAGTTGAACTTGTCTGGTGCCCTGAAATCCAATCGAATTAAGATGAAATATCGGCTTTGGGATGTCTTTTAATAACTGGAAATAAAGATAAATTGCACTACGATTTTCAATTTTGTACGAAACGTTAGCATAATCTGGATCCGCTTGAGTAATCACATTTGGAAATTCAACACCCCATTTGGCCTTAAATAAGGAATGTTAAGAATAAATAAGAAATTAAGTTACACCTAAATTAAACTACCTGAATAGCTGGAAATAGATAAAATATAATTTTTACAAGTAATAAAAATCTTTGTGACATTTTTCGAAGACTCTCAAAACTAGTTTAACTTTTAAACATTGTATTGAATGAAATTACACTTAAAATGTGGTCATCCGTGCAAAAGCGATTAGGTTCTAACTCATATTATAAAAATTAAATACTGTAAAAATATTTTTTTACTAAATCAATGTTTGGATCATTAAGCATTACCTTCTACATCAATGACAGGCCATTTTGTTGGCAAAGATATTACAATCTTTTTTGGATAATTTAAAATTGCTTATTCCGAATCTGGTTTCAGATTGGTTATATTCGGAACCAGCGATGTCAAATTATCCAAATACCGCTTCCAGATTCGGATCAGGTCTCCCCCTCCCCCCGCATTGAAAAACTTTGGAAATGACGAAATCATGAATTTAGCCACATATTAAATAAGTTTGGTCTTGTAATTAAGTTCGAAAATCTGATAGAACATTCAATTCAGTCCATCAATATTTAAAGAATGGTAGTTTTCTTTTACGAATGTCTCAAGAATTGCAGATTTAGTTATATTAACTTAATAAAACCATAAAAAGTAATATAAACAAAACTGTGACTCAAAATTTTCTATATTTGTAGATTTTTATTTTCATTTTTATTAGACAACTAGCTTGCGTACCCGTCGTTGCCGGGTTAAGTTTTGTAAATTTTTTTCAAATTTTTTTTATGATCTATGTTGGAGCTAAACTTCAGGCCAATCGGCTCGGTAATTTCCCCGCGAAAGGGGAAGAGCTAAGTTTCGAGATCACTTTACCCTATCCCCTTACTCCCCCACCTCTCGGGCTAGTTTTTAATGGGTCTATGTTGGGGCTGGACCCCCGACGAACATCTAAGCCAAATTTCAGGCCAATCGGTTCAGTAGTTTCCCCGCGAAAGAGTAACTAAGTTTCTCTTTTCAAAAACTAAGTTTCGAAATCACTTTACCCGCTCCCCTTACCCCCCTACCCCTCGCGCTACTTTTCCGTATGCCTATGTTGGAACCAGAACTACCACAGACACTCATGCCAAAATTCAAGTCAATCGGTTAGCCGTTTTTGCGTGAAAGAGGAACAGTCAGACAGACACCAACTAATTTTTCTATATTAGTATGATTCGTTATTTAATTTGTTTCAACTTCTATAGTTCTATGTAAATAAGGGCCAGTTCTTGAAAAAATACTAGTTTATTTGTTTTTAAGTAGTTTTTAATATCATTTATTATTATTAAAATGTAATTTATAGTGTTTTTTATATTTTCGTTTGGTACTAAATTTTGCAACGCTAAATAAAATATTTTTTTTAATATTTACGCCTAAATCTACATTCCCCTATCTCCGAAATTCTGCAAATATTTTGATCCGCACTTAAGTCCTCCTTCATTTAGTAGTTTGAAAGAGGTCCGGTTAGTTTGTGGCACAGGCGACATTTTATTCGCCTCGGTAGCTCATTCAAAATGAAAATATGTTCTTCAAGATTTGGCACTTCAGCAGCAGACTGCAGTATGTCCTTAGAATATTTTAATCTCGATTATCAATTTTTTGTACAGCAGCCGTGTATAATCGTGTTCCAAATACATTTTATCCTAATTGTTTTTCCGATATGACGCGCTCGGAATGGAGAAAATTCAGCCAGAGTCAGCCAGAGTCAGCCAGAGCTGCGGCGAAGACTCTTTAATGCCGAAGAACAGCTCAGGATGGTCGGAAGAACAGGGATAAAAGCATAAAAAACCAAATCAAATAAATATTTATCTCGCTTTTATTTCTGATACACAGCACTTTTTAGTACATGTTTTTAAATCAAGGCTTTTTTTAGTTTTTTCATAGTTTTTTTTAAAATAATCATTGAATAATATCTTCGAAACTATTCGGTATTCGGCCGAATTCTAAAACTAGGACGAATACCGAATTGTAATCAAATATTCGTTGCAACCCTTCGTTGCAAAATACCAAAATTCAAACCAAAGAATAGATTACTAAAGATAAGAAACAACAGAATTTTTCATATAACTTTTAAAATGTATGGAAAATACTTTAGAAGTCTGAATCTCAATCAAGTAACGCATGCAATATTAATATTTTTATTGATTTATTGACCGTTAAGCGTTAAAATATAAAGGAATATAATCGTTTTGCGAGGCATACCAGCTTCTATTTCCGCTGTCGAATTTTTATGGGACCCAAAAATTTGTTCCAAGGATTCTTATCTTTATTTACCTAATCTTTGTTCAAACTATACAAAAAACATTGGATTGCCTTGTTGAATCTCACTTTTGATGGTTCGCTTTTTAGTTTCGACTTCTAAATTTTTCAAGTTTAGACGTTGCCTAAAATTTCACAAATCAATAAAAAAAACATTTAATATCGGATGTAGTTTTTTTTAAAGTCTTCTTTACCCTTCAATATAGGCTTTGCAGCGGGCTGCAACCAAATGGGCGTAGTATGTTGGAGCCGGATATGAAACTGCGCTATTGCAACGAGCGAACATATGGCACAGATTATAAGTGGCAGCTTGCAAGTCATCAATCTTAAAGTTAGCGTCATTTCTTACAACCCAGTATTTGGTGGGCCTGGCGACACCCTGAACCGCTTTGTGACTCTGTAGGAAATACTGGTATTCCTTCGGATGTCTGATAACACTATCGACGATTGTCCCAGGTGGACAGTTATGGAGTTTGTCTTCTTTGGAAACGTTAGCGCCTGGATGGAATCTCGTATGATGGCGTTTTTGAACAACGATGCATGTTAACGATGGTTTTTTGCCAGTGACCTAAAAAATATGAAATTCTAGTAACGCACATATTAAAAAAAAAATCAAAATATCTCACTTTAAAAGCACGCTCCATAGCCGCCAATTCAATATCCTTTAAATCTTTATATTGTGTATCGGAAACACCATCACGATAATAGATTATTTTGTCCGGATACTGTCCTAGTTTACTCTTGTAGAATTGTAAATGTTGACGACAAATATTCTCCATATTTATAATCATTTCCTTTTTCGAATCCTGAATATCATAACCCATGTTAAACTGGAAAAAGTTCGGATCGTGCGAAGCTGTAACACCGACCACACTAGGGACATAGGAATTGGGCGCCGGATGAGTAACATCGGCTCCTATTAGCATAACATTAGATCCCAGGACGTTGGTTCGATCACAGGATGCAATTGTCTGATTAATACCATTTAATTTTGCATTAACTTTTAGCAAAATGTTTATAACGGTGTTGGGATCTGATCGTCTTTCCAGCGTCTCCGCTTTTATACATTGAGTTAAAACGCCCTTCTTCAATTCCGCTGATTGCTTAATCTTTGCATAGTTATAGCCCGACAATACAACAAATACAAGTTTTACTTTTTCTTTGCTGAACTGCTCCATTTTGGTATCAATCGAATGTATAGGGTTTCTGTGATCATATCCGGTTGAATCGATTTTTACTTTTTCAATAATAATACCGACTGTTGGGGCGTGTTTTAAAAGCTATAAAATAAATATATTGAATACTTAAATTATTGTTAAACAATTTTAAATATAATACCAGATCCTTAAATCCGTGAGCTAAACTCTCCGATTGTTTATCCATTACCCAAATTGTAGTTTGTGATAATTCGGCTGGCTTCAGAAATTTAACATTTCTTAAGTCCCACTTTCCGTTATACGGATGCAATACCTTTTTATTTTGATATTCTAAATTGGGTGATTTTATCATTCTTGCATGCACCTCGATAAAATTTCTACCCAGTGAAATTCCAAACGTTTCTATAATTGGATTCTGATTGCGATGGAAATATTCGAAAAGTTCCATGATTTTTTTCTTTCGGATATCAGTTGTAGTGGCAGCTGCCTTTATCAGAGCACGAACTTGATTCACAGTAGCATCTTTTCTTGTCTGTCCAGCTGGCAAATAACATAACTCCAATGGTATATAAATTTTCTTGTCTGGATTGCCAATGTGTATACACGGTAATTTGGGATACTTTAAAGTATAATTTTTATCATTGGCAAAGTATTCAGCCACGGATATATTCCGATCCGATAACATCTCAAATTCTGGGGTATTCACCAAACCATTGAACTTGCTAAAACGTTTTGTGCCAGTCGGATCGTTGTAAATTATATTGAATCCTTTCAAAATATTTTCGAGATTTTTTACTGACCAAAAAGGCAACACTTGTTCCACATTGATTTTTGAATTCATTTTTAATAATTCAATCAAAGGAATTTCTGTAGAAAATGCCTTATGAGACACATCGATGTTGAACAAAGGTCGTTCGCCAAAAACAACCGATTGAAACAGACCCAGCCATAGATCGAATCCTTCACCCAACATTTGTTCCGCGCGTGGTCGATAAAAGCTACGCCCAGCTTTTTTCCCTTTGGCGAAACATACATCTTGGAGTACCACGTCTAAACATTGGCAAGCTTCCTTTGGCATATCGAATATACGATAGTTTGTATAACTTGAAAAAAAATACAAGCAAAAATTTAAAAAAAAAAAACACAAACAACAATTTAAAAAAAAATACAAACAAAAATTTAAAAAAAAATACAATAAGAAAATTATAGTTTTATGATGGTCAACCCATCAATTCAAACATCAGTTGAAATAATTTTTTTATCTTCCTCTAGGCCCAAAATCAACTACAATTTCGGCTTAATCGGTGTTGGTGTTCTCAAGTTCAAGCTTTTTAAAGCGATTAAAATTAGCTAAATTCTTGGCCAAAATTTTCAAAATTTTCTTAAAAACGGCTTGAAATATCGAAAAAAACAGTGCAACAACTATCTATAGCTATTCATTAGTTCAGTGGTTCCCAACCTTTTGCTTTCGTGACTTTTTTAAATCTTTTTTTTCAAAAAATATTTTTTGTACAATTTTTCTAAAAAATCGGCGGCTGTCATCGAGCAATTATTTGTAAAACCCCGAAATGTGCCGCAGTTAAAATTATTAAATAATAACAGAGCGCATACTGGTTCCAAATAACCCAAAAGCTGGTATTAATTCACTTCACAGGCAGTATTTTTCGCATTGTACAGTGCATAACTAAATTCAGTTAATAACCAAACATTTAAAATAAAAGGTTTCCGGTTTTTTAAATTGCATATCTTTTCATACGTTTCAGTCGCGTTATCATAAGCTGGGTTGACTCCCCTGCCCTATTACTCTCTCTTCTTTTGGTTACTTTTCCCATTTTAAGGGGCTATTTGAAAAGAAAACAAAAAAACCCTTGTTATTTTAAACAAACGTTTTTTTTTCAATTAGTGCAAATTCATGCAAAACCTGTAAACGGGTAGTAAATCTACAATACAGAAGCTTCAACAAAAATAAAATACCAGCTCAGTGACAGATATTACAATAAAAAAAAAAAGAAGAAAAAACTCATAGTTTTTCTTGCTAGATTCAAAATTCTAAATAAATTTTAAAATAGCACTTACTCTGCCAGAATTGTTAAATCAATTTCCATATTATTGGTTTCTGTTAGGGTTATTTTGAATCTTTTTAAATGACGATCTCCAAACTCAGTGGGATCCACAACATCCACCTAATATTTTTTTTAGTTGTTAAAATGTATTCTAATAAATTTCAAAATTTCATACCTCAACAGTAGATTTCAGAAGATCGTACTGTAGCCTCATTGGACTGTAAACAATTGCTTTACCATCGAAAACCAGGCATTCCTTATTAACACTTTCACGATATTTGTTAAAAGCCAAGCGCAACATTCTTTTAGGTGTGTTTGGAGTAAATTGAATGTTGTAACGATATGCAGTTGAGATTAGGTTCTCCAGGATTAGTTCCACGTAATTTACTTCGATTGGACATAATTCACCAGCAGAGCCTTCTGCTGAGGCGGCAATATCCGTACCAGAGGTACTGGCGGCTAACTTTGTAACTTGACTAGGACTTAGTCGGGAGCTACTACAAGAAGCCTCACCACATTGTTGTTTTCCATTGTTCTGTCCACCCTGTTTTCCGGCCCCACGTTCTTGTTGTTTCTTTTGCCCACCTTTTTGGCCACCCTGTTTTCCGACCCCACTTTCTTGTTGTTGCTTTTGTCCACATTTTTGGTCACCTTGATTTCCGGCCCCACTTTCTTGTTGTTGCTTTTGTCCACATTTTTGGTCACCCTGTTTTCCGGCCCCACTTCCTTGTTGAACATTTCCTCGGTTTATTTCGTCTTTCTGACTTTCTAAACTGTTCTGCGAGTTCGTCCCTGTCTCAGATTTCAAATTTAAATTAATTTTCGCTTTATGTTCAAAGAAGAGCGGTTGTATAAAGATTCGAGGAATATGTGAAGATAAAAGATTTTTTATATTCTTAAAAAGTTACAACGGAACACCTTCAAATAATTCGACAAATAGCAAGGAAGAGGGGGAAATGGAAAAAAACCAAAGGTAAAATATGTTTCCCAATCATTTAATAACAAAAAAGGCAATGATAAGACCGACAGATAATCTCATAAATTGCAAAAATTTCTGCTTAACAATTATTTTTATCACGCATAGATAAGATATTTATTCAATTGATTTAGGACAATGTATGGCTAGATGCCCCGATGGGATAAATGCTCCGAAGCGTGAATCTGCTAAACTAAACAATCTAGAACGAATACAAATTACTGAATATAGAACCCACACAGCTCTTAGTATGTATACAAAATTAAAAACTTACAAAAGTTCATGAGCATTGTTCTTGAAAAAATCAAATTTTAGCAACAAATGTCTGTCAGAAAATTTTTACGCGACAATTTTAATAGTAATATCATTTTTTTTGGTTATTTATTTACGTTAAATAAATAGTAACTATGTGAAGTGAGATTTTAAAAAAATCCAAAAGGTATCTATCCGTACCTACTAGGGCATCTATCCGTACCAAATTCGATTTTTTTTATCCCCCGCTGTTCTTTTCCTATTTGCTCCAAGGTTCTGAAATTTTATAGGGATATAGTTTAATAAGGAAGCTATCCTATAGGTTTAAAATTATATATGTATTAAAAAAAAAAGAATTTCACAACGTTTGTCCGTACCTTACCCTATTATGTATATGCACTGTCGAAAAACATTACTGAGTCATCCATATAAACTTTCGCCATAATACGAAATGTTGTGAAATTGAAGCTAACATTTTAATTGGAAAAGCTCTTGCGAGATATAGCAACAAATTAAACAAAACTCACGTTTATTTTTCTTTGGTTCTTCACATCCTGTTTTTATTTGCGGCTGTTGTTGTTGCCCTGAGGTAGACTCTTTAAATTGGGAAAATTCGTCTATTCCCCTAGGGTGGTTTCTTGTTCTTTTCTCTAAATCACAACAAATAAAATTAAAATAACGATTTCACTACATGAAATTTCACATACTTTTTCCTTTTCCCATTTTATACTTTTTCTACTATTTTTTTAAATGAAATTTCCTTTATTTTCTGATACTATTATGCGCCAAATGACTTTGAGCACTACTTCAATATGAATAATTTCGAAAGAAAATTGCACCTCTATTTATAGGTAATTTTCATTCATTATAGCGGGCGTAATCATACACAATTACAAAAATAAATGTGTATTACCCTTAAGCTAGCATCAGACGAGCACACAAAACCTTAACACGTGTGATGACTGACGTCACGAAAAAAACTCAAAACACATTTCAAACACATCTGACACGACACGTCCTTACACTTGAAATGTGTTGTTATCAGACGGTGTGAAATTTTTTTCCACACAATCGGATTTTTGTCCCAAAACGTGTTAACGTCGCTAGTCTTCCCACGAAACTTTGTCACACAATTACACACTGTGTTACGCAGATTGAGTAGTTATCAGACGGAGTGAAACGTCTCAAAAGGTGTGATGATGGAAGACATGTGACAGCAGTCGAAATCGTCTGATTTGCTATGACACACTGATTTGCTATCAGACGGTGTGATAGCTCTCTGACATTTTGTGTACTTTCCTCGGTCATTTTGACAAGCAATTGTGCGCTATTTTCAATTTGTGAAGAAAAATAAAATAAAATTAAAATGTCAAAAAGGAAATATGAGGAGATGATGGATATGGCGATTTTGGCAGCCTATATTGTGGAAAGCAGTGACGACAACGACGACGAGTCAATGGGTCGAAAGCGCAGTTGTTGGACAAAGGATTGGGTGTCGCGTCGCGAGAAGAAGGGTTTCTTTGCCAAATTGATGGTGGAATTGCGCTCTGAAGAACCCGAATTGTATCGGAATTTCTTACGGATGTCGGTCGGCCAATTCGATAATTTGCTAACAATTGGTGAAGTCGCAGATAGAAACATAACAAAAGCTGTAATTGAATACCCGTTTGGTGATATGGCATTATTTGAAGTTTAATTGAACAGCGAACAGTTGTATCAAAATTCCACTTTGAAGTCAAAATTTCAACAAGATTTTTTTAAAATTCTCCGAATCGGATTTTGATGTATGGGAGTTTTATGTAGAATCATATCCTAAATAACTTTTGTTCTTGGACTTTTTTGATAAGATGCACCGTTTTTAAGATATTCGCTATAACACAGTATGTGTGAAATGGCACGAATTCATGCCACTTCACACATTGGGACATTTACACACAATCTTCACACAAACCGAAAAATGTCATCACACATACCACGTTTTACACAGGGTTATCAGACGGAGGCAAAATTCGTTTCACACACGTCAAAAAAATTGTCGTAACACAGGTTATCACACGGTGTGTAAACAAAAATTCTGTCACAATTTAAGTTATCAGACGGTGTAACCTGGTGTTACAATTTTGTGACGTCAAAATTACGTCAGTCATCACACGTGTTAAGGTTTTGTGTGCTCGTCTGATGCTAGCTTTAGTTGCATTATAATAATACAAACTCTCATTCCAGATTTGATTTTTTCCATCTGTATGTGTAAACATTGTGCAATAATATAAATTCAAGTATCCAAAGGTAGAATTGGAGTTGAAGAATTTTCCAGACTTTTCTCGTTAAGTTATTCTAATTCGTGAAATCATTATTTCTGTTGCGAAATATCAATGAAAACGTGATTAAATCGAACATATCTATGTACTATTTTTAGCACTTAACATACGTGCTTTCTCATAATTTGTTGTAGGAGAAATAATAATAAATTTTTATTCGGGGAATTACCGCTTTTGGCAAAATTAAGTCCCACAAAATAACCCCAACTTTTCAATTACTTGAATTTTTTTGGCGGCAATGTTTTGAATTTCTTTGGCGGCGTTTTAACTTTTCACTAATATGAAAGAAAAACATTAGAAAACTACAGTGTGCAAGGGCCAATCGTCAAATACTCTATATGAGGACAGACAATTTTTTTATAATTTGTATAGGAGAGGAGTGGTCCCATTAAATTTTTAAGTATGGAACGGTTATGTACAATCGTATTCTCTACTTTACTTTCGAAATTCACTTTCTGATCTGATATTCCGAAATTAAATACAGACGGGAAAGGATCATGAAGGATGAATTTTGCTATGACAAAATCAAAATATATTCAAAAATTGAAAATTTTCACTGTGTGAAAAAAACTAAAAAAATATTTACATATATGTACTAATATTGTAAAACCTGGTGCTCTAGTTATACACAATTCAAAATTGAGTTTGTTATATGACGTTATACAAATTATATGGATTTTATTATTGTCAACAGTTGCATTAAAATCTGCTATGGTTTCATGTAACTTATTTGCGATCGACTAACTAGTCGAAGGAAATCTTTAGTCGACCTAAACTAATTAAACACGCTAACACTCATTTTGATGCTACTCATTTTGACGATATAAAAGTCTTTTCAGGGTAACTTGGGGTCGCTGAATCTGAATCTGGTAGTAGTTTGGCTGTACCAGTTCTACTTTTCCGACATGACTGGTAATTTATAAATTGGTTTAAATATTTATAATCAGGAAATCAACAATTCTTTTTATTTCCTTCAACTCGTTAATTTTTATAACACCTCAAACCCCAAATCAAACACTGTTTTTGGATGTAAAACATTGAGGTTTGACCTAAACAATAAACTAGAGAGCAGCTAAACAGCCGGTTCGGAATTGGAGTAGACAAATTTTCCCAGACTCCGACTCTTAAATCCTCTTGTGAAAATTGGCCAACTCCGATTCCGACTCCTAAAGCAATAATTTTGTTCCAAATCCGACTCCATTCTTATGCCATAGGGTAAAGTCGGGTGAAATGGAACACTACTTTTTATTCAAATTTTTATTGCCGCATTTATTGCAAGTCATTGCAAATGACGCGCAGGACTCGTGCGACCACAAATTACAGATGACACATTGAAGGCAGTCGTCTTTTTTTGCGTTTTCATGTACTCCTCCCCACATCCTACATAATTGTTTTTCCGAAATCTTCAGGTCCATCAGACTCGCTCATATAAATTATTTCGTCCCTTTCTTCTTCCGAGTCTTCATATTTTTGGGAAGCTGTCTTCCGCGGTTAAGATTTTTTAGATTTTTTTTTCTTGTTTTATAGGCTCCAATATTTATATGTTCCAATACACCTCCGTTTGGCTGTTCCATTTCACCCTTTTGGTTGCATTTGACATTACTGTAAATCAGAAACTAACATGTCTCGACTTGCTGCTTTTATCAATAAATTTACGTAGTGTGAATCTAACTGTGCATTTTGATGTACCCACACAATCACTTCGCCAAATACTTACCAAAAAAATTAAATCTAAAAAATCCACAAAAAAAGTTTTACGACAAAAACGATATTTTTTTTTGGTTGTTTGCTTATAAAAAATAAACAAACGTATGCAGCGTGACGATACCTTAACGCGTCGAGGTTTTCTGATATACTAAACAAACTGTTGCCGACAGCAATAGCAATTAGGTTTGACAAGTGCGAAATAGTGGGGGTGTTCCATTTCACCCTCTGTTCCATTTCACCCGACTTTACCCTATTGGAAAAAAACCTGGAACAACGAATGTATTGAGAAGTAAAGATTCTTTTAACCCTCATACTGTCCTTAAGAAAAATAACGTATGATGTCTTCGTGGGTCAAGAATGACCCATCATGACCCATTTATGACCCATGAAGACTACAGTGCTCTTCAATGGATTAAAATATGAACAAATAGATTATTGTTTTCGGTATTCAAAAGAAATTTATTCACAGAGCCTACACCATACAAACATTGTTTATGTAGTTGAGAAGATACTTTTAATTAAAATCGAATTTGGGTCAGAAAAGACCCGAGGACAGTATGAGAGTTAAGCCGATCTTAATTTCTTTTGCTGTAACTGGATGAAAAGTTAACAGCAAGTAAAAAATAGGGAATGGCAGCATATTAATGGTAAAATCTTCGCCTACGCCGCATTTCTTTCGTTTTTTATATCCTTATAGTTATTTCATCGTCACTTTCGGAAAATAATTCCATAAAAACTTTGGTTAAAAATTGATCTATCCAAGATTTACCCGAATTGTATAGTGCTTTTGTATGATAAATTTCACGAGTATAGTGAACCATGTATGTAAGAAATGTATCATCTAATCGCTAGGTGGATAGAGCTATGTTTACTATAGATTTTTTTTGGGAGAAGAAAAACATGTTTATTTTTTTCAAAATTTGCATTTACGATGTATAACACATACTTGTATATTATGACTCCTTTTATTAAGACAGTGGATAAGAGCAAATCCCGTCTAACAGCACGAAAATTTTCTGAGCCCGATTGATGTGCTCTTAAGTGGATTCGACTGTACACAGGCTGACAAACTGGCAACAGGACAATTTTTTTGTAGTATGGCTCAACTCTTATCAACCCGGGAGTTTTTGGAAAATGTTTTTAGGCAACATTGAGCAGTCGATATTTTTGATCAATATAATACTGTCTATACTATGTACTACAGTAGAATCGCGAAAAGTCAAACGAAGGCTGTTGCAGTTTTCGGGAAATTCAACTTCCTGGATATTTAATTTCAAGAGTTTTAAACCCACTAAACCCAAGATTTTTTTATCTATCGGAAAACAATTCAGTAATTACGTTTATACGAAGAATCCGGCCACTTTTTAGCTATTAAGGTATACAACGCTAAAATTTTAAGCTATACAATGGTAAAAACTTGGCAGTTCCAGTCATTGGATAATTCGGCTTTGGGATCTTCGCTATCCTCCTGTTATACTTCGTATAAGAAAGTTGAAAAAATTTGTTTGAAAATATCGTTTAAATAGTAGATTTACAGAATTAAAAATCACTTAAAATTAATATATATTTATTATAATATATACTCTTATTTACAATATGTATTTGAACTGAATGAGAAAATAATAAATAAAGTTTTTTTTTCTTGTTTTTGTTCAATTTTTTGTTTTTGTTAATCGAATAAAAATTTTCTCTTTTTCGCATTTGTTACATTTTTAACACGTTTTGTTTTTCACAAATCTATTTTTTTTATATCATAATTTGGCAGTGTGATGTGTCCACTGCTATCGTAACACATAATTTTATACAGAATTTTTACTATAAAAAAACAAACGGACTAAAATCAAATAAATTTTAATCATTTGAATATCAATACGAATGACTAAAGAGACATTTTTTCAATTCATTTCATTCATTCATACATGGAACCTACATGTGATGCGTTTTTGTTTAACAAACAAACTGACAAACATATATTCAGCAAGTCATTCATACAACAAAAAAAATAAAACCTAACATACAAACATACAAGACCACAAACATCAAAAACACAATCAGCTTTCAGCCATGCTGCCACGCATACAAGACGCGACCTACTTTTATGTTTATGTTTTTTTTTATAATTTTCTTTGTTTCTTTTCTTGTGATTATCGTTCTAGTGTAATATGAAAATATCTTATTGGCAAATATAAATATATGTATATAAAAGCTTTTTCTTATTCTTATCTCTTTAGAATCCTCGCTAAAAAATTTCATTTTAACATCGTTCTGTTGCATTTTCACTAATATCGCGATTATCTCCGACCTATCGCGGAGATTATTCTAATTGAAATTCATTAAAGTTCTATTTTGGGCCGATATTGAAGCCTTAGCGGCGGATCCCGAAATCGCCATCTCGTCACGTAAACGAATTTCAGGGTGTGATCCTTGCCGAGCAGCTCATCATTGCACAAAATATCGATCTGAAAGTGGACAAAACATAAATTTGTTAATTGGGAATGGAATTTATAAAAATCGCAATTTACTTCTCGATATTTCTCCATGCCGTTAAGCACTTTCTTGGCGACGAATTTCTTCAAATGGGTTATCGTAGCTTGGGAACTACATCGAATAAAGCGACGTTTCAAATTCTTAAAATTACTGCTAATGCATTCCAGGCAAACGTTAACTTGTTCGTCCTGCCGGTGGTAATCAGACTCCGCGTGCGCCTCATTCGCCTTATCGTCCTCGACTTCATGATTCTGAGGCTGGTCCTTCGGACAAGGCATGTTTCTGCTTTTGTAGAAGTCTCTCTCCCTGCGCATTTCATCTGCAACGGAAATTCAACAACATTAGAATGACCTAACGAAATGGGGGCTCACACTGAAGCGGAGCCCCCGCTGGACTACTTACTTTCTTGTAAATTCGGTACCAGTTTGTACACAATATCCTGCATAGTCCGATCGAAGCTAATATATTGGAGTGGATGTGACTGGTGGATGACATTTTCACAGGTCGGACACGTCTTTTTCTCCTCCAGGTGCTTCACAAGGCAACTCTTGCAAACTGTAGAACGGAAAACAAACATTAGTGAATCGATTATCGATGGGAGTTAATGGGAAATTGGATTAGCAATGAGTAAAACGATGGAAAATTAAATTACATGTGTGTAAACATTCGGTTACTGTAGTCGCGTCAATAAAGTAGCCACCGCATATTGTGCATGTTATGTGGGTATTTAGCGTTATTAGTTTTATTTTCCGCTCCATTATAACGATCCAGAGCCACTTAAATGAAATTGCATTGCACTCGGGGAAAACTCAGCTAGGACAGACGGATCCGTCAAGTTTCGATTGTTTAATTTATTTGTGTAGCCGATTTCTCGGATTAATTTTTATTGCGCATCATTGCGCTTGATTTTCCCGTACTATTCTTTATTCTCTGCTAATTACTTTTAACGAAAAATACCGAAATAAACAGGAACTTTATCTGAATTTGACTAACAAGCATTCTGGCCTTATGACGAGGCTGGCTCGCTCTCTTTCCTTTACATCTATGCATCTCCCTCACTCTTACGGTGTTGTTGTTGGACCTGCGCAGTAAACCACTAGTGCGAATGCGATGACATGAACCATTGCAGTCCAATTTAGATCGTGTGTGGAGGGTATACGGGACAGAATTGGTTCCCACACACTAATTTTAGCGACCTCAGAGGTTCATCTGAAGTACTGCATACAGAGTACACTCCACCGTTACACATGTGAAGTACTGTTTAGATTTAACGCAGGACTTCTTTTTAATCCGCACTAGAGTGACTATAAAAACTAGAGTGTGCCCATCAGAAAAAAGATTTCGAAAATTTTGTTCAAAAAATCCACAGATTTTTTAAATAAGTAAATATATTTAAAACTTTTAAAGCCCTTGATACAGGGAAACTGTACTTAAATGAATCGATAAAAACATTTTTCGTTCAAATTTGTGATAATGACCAAAAAATCTGAAAATGAAGTAAATACCCGTAGTGTTCCAAATTGGAAAACGGTATCCCCAACTTTTGGAGTGACAGCATGTTGTAGGATATGCGTGAGCGTTTATTCCCTGCTTTACGCTTCTCGTTATTTTTTTCTATTAATGGTTTTGAAGTATCTTTAACGGTTTTAGAGATATTTGAAAAAATAATTTTTTTTACATAGTTAAATGTTGCAGAGGAAAGTTTTGTATTGAAGTTTTGTATTGTTAAAGATTGTCAGTTAAAGGGGTTAGTGTCGCTTAGTGGATCTCACACTGAGTTGTTGCGCCAAAAATAATTTTTTTTTAATAAAGTGGATTATAAATTGTTTATAAGAAAGTCATGTGCTGCTCACATCAGATACTTTCTATTAGATTGCGTTTCAACTAAAGGGATCTGTTTTCCCAAATAAGAAACATTTCCCAGCGGCTACCTAAGCAATTGCGAATAATAGAATTACAATAGAACCTCGATAACTCCCACAGAAAAAATTTGAGTTATCGGGGAACACGAAGCTAATCGAGGTTCAAAAAACAGTTAACTTTTTTCTTAAAAAGTGTTTTTGTTTTATTTCCAAAGTATATTATGGAGAAATATTGATACCATCGCTAAAAAAACATAACAAAAGCTATAATTGCCAATCTGGCAATCATTGGAGACCCGTATGGTGATATTCGTATCAAAATTCGAACAGTTGTACCAAAATTCCACTTTGAAGTCAAACTTTCCAATAAGAATTTTTTTAATTTATTCCAATCGGATTTTGATGTATGGGAGTTTTATGTAGAATCATGTCCTAAATAACTTTTGTTCATGCACTTTTTTGATAAGATGCACCGTTTTTGAGATATTCACAAAAAACGTTTTCGTTCGTATGGGGGGTACCCCCCATAATGGTCCATTTTTGCCCATTAACGAACTTAGCCTCGCATTTTACGAAAAACGGATCTGTGCAAACTTTCTCTAGCTCAATCCGTGCGCCCGCAATCCGCGCCACAGACAGACGGACAGACAGACAGACGGACGGACATGCAGAAATTAAATATTTTTATCATTCTAAACACACTGGTGTAATTCATTTTTTTGTGCGATGACGGGATCTGGGCGTTACAAACGGTAAGGCAAAGTTAATATACCCTTTGGTTTCACCATCCGGGTATAAAAATTTCAAACACCGCTACTACAAATATATTCGAAAAAACCACTGACCGGTTCCCTGCTCTCTCTTCCAATCCCTGAAAAGATTAACTTTTCAAAAGAAGTTTCAGTGAGTCTTCGTGTGTAAATTGAAAGAAAACTTGTTGATACCAAATCCAGAGTTGTTTTCGCAGATCTCGTGGACTTGCTCAGTAGTATTTCCAGTTAACTTCAACCATTGCTCTTCGACACTTCGAACAATAACCATGTCTGTTGGCAGAGTTCTAATTTACGGAGGAAAAGGGGCACTCGGTGCTGCATGTGTTTCGCATTTCAAATCGAATAACTGGGTGAGTATCTTGTAAATTGAGTTTTCTGATCCGATTTATAAAGATTTCTTTTATTTCGCCGTGGAGTGGGTCGGAAGTATCGATTTAGCGTCCAACGAGAGTGCGGATGTCAGCATCATTGTGCCAAAAGAAGGGACATGGGTGGAACAGGAGGCCGAAGTCGCAAGGAAGGTTGGAGAGGCACTTAACGGTGATAAATTGGATGCCATTATCTGTGTGGCGGGAGGCTGGGCAGGGGGAAATGCCAGTAAAGGTAAGAAATCTATTGCCTCACTTTGATTTTTCGATTTATTGTCAATTGAATTCGCTTAGATTTGGTTAAGAACGCCGATATGATGTGGAAGCAAAGTGTGTGGACTTCCGTGATATCCGCTTCGGTTGGGGCTCAATATTTAAAGGGCGGCGGTCTATTGGCCTTGACTGGCGCTAAAGCGGCATTGGACGGAACCCCCACAATGATTGGTTACGGTATGGCGAAAGCTGCAGTTCATCATCTAACAAAATCGTTAGCCGGAAAAGACTCTGGACTTCCCGACAAATCTCTGGTCGTGTCCATTCTCCCTATCACTCTTGACACAGAAATGAATCGCAAATGGATGCCCAAAGCTGATTTTAGCACTTGGACACCACTCAGTTTCATTTCAGAGTAAGATCTAAATTTAATCGTCTTAAAAGTAATCTTTTCAATTTGATTTTCGTTTCCAGAACCTTCCTAAAATGGGCCAAGGGCGAGGGAAGGCCAGCAAATGGTACTCTACTGCAGCTAGTAACGAAAGACTCAAAGACCGATTTAGTTCCAGCTGAATAAATTCATTTTTCTAGACAATAAGATTTCACTTGCCTAAAAGGTTTTTTTGTGAGTTGTTATTTCTGTAGTCGCTTCAAATACTGTCGTTCTAAGCTTAAATCAAACAAAATCTGTTGGAGTTGTTTTTTTGTAAATCAATGAATTTTTTTTTTGATAACCTTTTGATTCGTTACTATCGCATCCTCAAGCTAAGCTTGAGTCATTGTCGTGGACCAAAATATGCACCTAAAAGTTAGTTTAGTTTTATTTGTATTAAATTAATGAATTTTTGTAATGATTTTTGTAATAAATGTAAAAGTTGATATGCAATTGCAAAATCTTTAATAATGAAAGTATCTTGTCCATGATTTCACATATTTTACGTGGTTCTGGTGATTAATTAACCTTGATGATGCCTGAAACTGGGTTAAAGCCGTCAATGAATGAGAAAATCTACGTAATTGCAAATTACTCGATTGTAGCAAAGTGATTGGCACGGAATCGAATCGCATTGAAATACTATACGGCCATGAACTTGATTGAGCTCGATATCTTAATTTTTGCATTGTTTAATTTTTCTTAATTTTAATTTTAGTTGCCTATGTGTTCAACTGTGTGGCTTTTCATAAGATAACGTCCTTTTCAAACAGTCCCTTTTCCTCGTAAAGCTTTTTCGCAACTTTCTGTGAAATTCAATATTTTTCAGTGAACGCAAACGAACAAAACATAGATTTCGTTACGTAACGAAATTCAAATTTTGTTTCGTTACGTGTTTTCGTTTTGTAACAATAGCAAAATTAATTTCGTTACGTTATAACGTTTTTATTTCGTTACACTTTATATTGAAGCCGAAAATTTAAAAAAAAAAATGCTCATTAATAATAGACCCTATCACAGAATCCGATACGAATGGTTCGGATCGTAAACTCAATGTTGTTGTTAGTGTTTTATACCAACAACAACATTGAGTTTACGATCCGAACTATTCGTATCGGATTCTGTGATAGGGCGTAATAGTTTACGCCAAAGTAATTCAGTTCATTTTCCATAAAAATGAAAATAAATTCCATAAAAATAAAAATAATAAAACAACAAAAATTAATAAAACTTAACAAAAGGAAAAAACAAATAAAAACAAAAAAAATCGAAATAAAAGTTTCGTTGATTAAAAAAGCACTGCCCAACAACAACGATATTTTTATGTTGCCAAAGATATTGAATTTTATATTATTTTCACGTCGCTGATTCTGAATCGGATTTTTTTTGACCAGATATTTTCCCCTAATAAAATTTCCATAAATAAATGGGGAAAACTTCCCAAAAAGAAAAATAGTTTACAAATTTTTGGCGAATAAACACGTTGTTGTTGTATTTGATTAAAAAATATCAGTGCTTCCAAACTTTTTCCGTTGACATACACTAAAGTCCCAAATAAGTTTAAAATAAGGGTAAGAGGAGGTTGGAATGGCCGTAAATAAACGTCTTGTAAAATAATATTTATGAATAGAGGAGGATCTCCATTACCATGACTTCTGTAACTGCAAAAAAATGCAGAAAACTAGAGCAAGATAGACTTATATAGATCTAAATAGGAATGACTGAATACAAGTATAAACGCTTTCCCTTCCAGTTTAACAACTTTATAGGAATCATATCAAAACTTAGCGCGATATTACACACGGCAACTTTCGGGCTTATTTAAGCCGGCAACTTTTGGGCTTAATAAGCCAATATGCTTACATTTGTGGCTTAAATAAGCCAATCCTGTTTGCATATGCTACACAAGTTTACATATGTGTGTGGACTGAAACCATTGAAATTGCTGCTGCTCATATACTTCCCAAGATCTTTACCTGCTGACGGTCAGAACGAAAATGATTTCTGCCTACTACTTTTCCCAAACCGGTTCACACGATTTGCATGTATGCAGATTGTCGATAAGCCATGATTTCGAGTGGCAACTTTTCCCTCCTCAGTCGTTTCTCCCGAAAATCGGCTTAAGTAAGCCCGAAAGTTGCCGTGTGTAATATCGCGCTTATGCTATGAATATAATGTTCAAATTGGCATGGTAACAAAGCTTTTGACTATGCATGCGAAGGAGAAAAATGACATCACGCTATAATAACAGTTTGAATGTATCCGTGCTTACTATTCACTTACAGGGACAATGTGTGATTGTAGTAGAAATCGCCATAAAAAAAACAGGGGAAATTATTCTTGCAGTTGCCGACAAATTTTTGCAGTTGATTCTTATCTCCCTTTCGCGCCAAGGTATCTTCACATAAATGTGTCTCTATTTTTTTGCAGTTGCCGAAGTCATGGTAATGGAGGGCTGCCTTAGCCCATAAAATTAGTTTTGTTTTTGCAAAAATCTAAAGATTTCTTTATAGTTAATTAATTACCGCCAGGTTGTCATAAGTTCAAAAGGTTAAAAAGCTGAATTTTAACTAAAGCAAAGCCTGTAAATAAATGAAATGATGTTCATATACAAATATAATAATATTGAAATTGTTCTCTAAAGAAATACATCTGAACGCTTGTCGATTTAAATTTCATTATTATTTTACTTAAACAATGTATTCGCATTAAAATACATTGTAGAGGTTCAAATATCTAAAAGAATGCATTTATATTTAGAACAAAAGAAAAAATACCAATATTTTTATATCAGCGCAACAAAGTTTGTTATCAAAGAAAGTGAAAAAATTGGCCAACAGCCAATTTTGTGAAAGCTATAGAAAAAAATATTCTTTTAAAAAACTACCTGTTGACTTATTTGCCTTTGAAACACAAAATGTAGATCTTTTCTAGAATAAAAAAATATATATATAAAATGACTTCCATGAACAAAACATAGTTTCATTTATTAAACATTACAATTATTATAGTCTTTATAAATTATGTTATGATTTACGTAACCATTCATTTATTTACTTTCTCAAAAGAGAATTTTATTTTTATTATTTAAAAAAAAATGTTTTGACGGTGCTTGAAAACGTTTTTATTATAAACTATAAGCAATAATAATGCGTGCAGATAACTGGAAACACTCATTGATACGGCGCTGGTGATTATTAAACCGAAACTTAAAATTTTTTGTTTTACATTCATGTCTCATGTTTGGCAGTTAAAAAATGGGAATTTTGAAAATTACTCGTACATCGATAGTTATTTTTGTTTATTATGTTAATTTATATTTGTAATTATTTTTAGGTATTTATAATATCTCTTTCTTACATTCGACATTCGTTTAAATCCATCAAAGCAATCAATTTGATTTCTTTTTAAGATTCACAGGGCAATTTAAACAATTTGGATGGAAAGCACCTTTTTCGATATTTTATTTTATTTTTTTTTTTTTTCAAAATATTTTTCTTTTTAATTTCGTCGAATTTTAATTTAGACCAGTTCTAAACGTTTCATTTCTTTGAATAGTTCTTTGCCCATCTGTGCTGGACTCCTTGTTACAATTACGCCAGCTTTTTCCAGAGCTTTGATCTTCTCTTGCGCTCCGCCCTTGCCACCCGAGATAATTGCACCAGCGTGACCCATACGGCGACCGGGTGGGGCTGTTAAACCAGCAATAAATGAGACAACTGGTTTCGCTTTGATACCCTGAAATGGCAAAGAAAATTTTAAGAATATTCCATTCTCCGTTTTTAACAACTTTAACCCACTTGATTATTCTCTATTAAATAATCGGCGGCCTTTTCCTCGGCAACTCCACCAATTTCACCGATCAGGATGATTCCCTTGGTGTCAGGATCCTTGAGGAATACCTCCAGACAGTCAATAAAGTCTGTGCCGTTGAACGGATCGCCGCCAATTCCAACGCACAGTGTTTGACCTAAACCGACCTGAAATTTCAATTTGTTAATTTAATAAAATTTTGTGAAATGGAGCTGTGTTTCGATATTGTATGAGGGGAACTTCTCTAAGATCCAGAAAGTTCTTATTGAAAAGAAACACCTACCTCGGTAGTTTGGTTAACGGCCTCGTAGGTTAGAGTGCCGGAACGTGACACAACTCCGACCTTTCCACGTTTGTGGATGTGACCAGGCATGATGCCGATTTTGCACTAGAATAAAATAAAAAAAAAGCCAAGAGTTAATTAAATGTCTTATGTATATAGCATATGACTTTCTTGTTCAGTCTTCGAATAAATATTTTTTATGGAGATGCGGAGATATCGTCGGCAGTTTTTACATTAGCAGAAATCTTTAAATTGAACTTTTAATGTGGTTCGTTTAAATTAGAAAAAAACTGCAGCTCAGCAAAGAAACAACTCGCAAGTCCGAATTAACCCATTTAGCGCCACCGTCATTTTAAAATCCTTTGAATTCTATTAGTCAATTTACATGTCTAAGCATGTTAGTCACAATTACAGTTAGCTTTATCGTCCAGCAAAACTAGACATAATATAAAAAAAATGTGTGCATCTATTATTACTATAACTATTTTAAGAAAACATAAAATATTGATAAATATAAAAAAAACGTTTCGGTGCTATATGGGTTAATTACAGAAATAATTTTGTTGCCGCCATAAACAATTTCTAGCTAACAAATTCGCTGACTCTTAAATTATACTAAGCGTGCCACTAGCTTCTCTCCCGTCTTTTATTTTCAACATTTCTGTTGATAACGCACTCGAACTTCAGACCTGTTTATCAATGAACGCTCCGCTATCTCTCCTCCGATTCAATTCAATTACAGCGGCGAAAACGTAATTATTTACTTACTCTTTCCGGTGCGATGATGCCGGGGCAATTGGGTCCAACCAATCGAGATTTGTCTTGCCTCAGGAGTGCATGTTTAACGCGGACCATGTCATGTTGGGGTACACCTTCCGTGATAGCGACTATAAGGGGAATCTCAGCCTCGATGGCTTCTATGATCGCCTTTGCAGCACCAGGTGGGGGAACGTACAGAACGGTGGCATCGCAATTCGTCTTCTCCTTGGCCTCCCTCACCTAAAACGAAATACCCATTCGAATGATGGAATTGTAAACAAAATCTCTGTCAAGTGGGTGATGATGGACATTTGTTTACCGAAGCGAATACAGGCAGTCCCAGATGAGTGGAGCCTCCTTTCTTTGGTGACACTCCTCCGACCAGTTTCGTGCCATACTCCAAAGCCTGCTGGCTGTGAAATGTTCCCTGTTTCCCGGTGAATCCTTGACAAATGACTTTGCTCTCGGCGGTCAACACCAGATTCTTCCTTGTCTTGTTGTAAGTCGAGCTGAATCTCACTCCGGACAAAACCCCCTCTGAAAGCAGAGACCAACATGATTAGCATTCGAAATTGATTCGTTTAATTCCCTGATCAGCTTAATTAGCAAGATATTTAGCGGTGGATTGCGTAAATTGACACACAGATTAAGCGGTTGAGCTTTGATCAGAAGAGTGCCATGCCTTTTTTTATTCTATACAAGATCAAGTTCAGCTGTCACCATTCGATTTTTTTTTTCAATCGAGTCGCAGGTTATGTAATTTCCTTATTACCTTTGAATCTACCGAATATCCTTGCTGACGCGGCCATCTTTTAACTATTCTTTTGTTACTCAAACTAGACTAAATACAGACTGAGCAAGAAAACGATCGGAAAATTGTTATCGAGAAAACCCAGAAATAAATCCGTCCAGCAAAGAAATGAATCGAAATTGGGGTTGTCAGATCACAATTTGGTCGAGATAGTTTTTGTAAAAATCGAATATCCCTTAAACAAAATCCCTCGAAAATTTCTTCCGCTTTTTCCCACTGATGAAAATTTATGCAATGTAAAATCAAAATTTGTGAAAATACGGAAAAAGTAGACAAAAAAAATCATGTATATTCGCTAATCATCCCAGTGGCTTTAAAACATGCTGTGGATCTTCGGGGTTTTCATTTAAATAAAATATTTGGTAAAGAATTCGTCAATATTTATTTCTTGAATGACCAATCGTTGTTTGTAATTCATATGCTTCGTTTACAACAATATCTATGTCTTCCAAATGCTTTTTAATTTAAATAAACTCTTTATTTCCATTTTGTTTAAAAAACCAATAGTGAAGCGTGTAGTTCTCAGAAAGCGTTATTATAGATTTTAGCGTGAAAAGTTATTAGATTTTAGATGAAGCGTCAGTGACAGTTTAGAGTTTGACTATCGGAAAACCTTTGACTGTTCGAAGAGTTTTAAATTCTTTTATTTCGAAAATTTTGTTCCAGAAATCAACTTTGTTTTCAGTTGTTTCTAAAAAGTTATTCTGTTAAAAAAAAAATTTTCCCCATGAAAACTGTACTTAAATGAATCGATTAAAACATTTTTCGCTTAAATATGTGATAATGACTCAAAAATTTAAAAATTTGAAAATTTCAATCAAATTTTCTTACGAAACTCGCCTTCCAATATCTGGCAATACTATTTGTTTCATGATAAATCGTATTGCAACGGGCATGACGGAATTTTAAAATTACTTTTGGTGTCGTGAAAATTCTGATACAAGCTTGAAATAGTTAATAATAAAATTGATTTTAATCAATAATAGTCAATAAAGTATATAATTAGACTATAATCATCTGTTAGAGGCGTAAAGGTGAGCAGCAAAAGTCAAATTAAACTGGAGAAGGAGACATTCGAAGATTTTTATTCAGTGGACCCTATTTGCAAAATTTCAAAGGCAAGTTTCAAATCATTTTTATTACTTTTTATCTCACGCAAATTGTTCTGATCGGTTTTTGTTCGAACTCAATTTACTGGGGCTCCGTGGGGTTCATCCGAAAATTTTTTATTTCCGAACTATCCAAAGATGGCTCCTAATACCAAATTACGGTACAAGCTGTCCACAAAATATGTCGTGGCGAAGAGTTTAAAATTAGTGTGTTTTATGGATAATTTTATGGATAACCCCGCTACACGGAAATGCTTTTGTCTGCGATACTTCTTGTCTTCAATTTTTACTTGATATGGACTTATTTTCATTATAATATCGCCGCAAAACAATCAAGATAAAAGAAAACTCTTATGCAAAGCATTTCCCAAAAAAAAACTAGTTTTTGAGGAAAAAAAACATGGTTTTGGAATAAATCGCGGAAAATTGGAAGCAGATTTTGAAAAAGTTGCTATTTTGTTCTCTTTCGGTTCACGGAATTTCGTCAAATCTTTGGTAAGATGATGATCCTTGATCAAATTCAGATTCATGAAAGATTTTTCCGTGTGATTGACATATTTGACTTTACGGTAGAATTTGTGAAAGGCTTTTCCATAATACTTAATTTTTTTTTCAAAAGGGTATTTTTTTAATTGTTCTTCTAGGAATTATGGACCGACGTCGTTGCCAAATTTATTCTTGTGGAAGCACCAGAACATCAACCAACTTTCTTTTTCCCATTAGCGATTTTAAAGTTGGAGAAGAATGGCTATCATGTCTAGCACCAACGACATCAAAAAATCTCGAGAAGGAAATCATCGTTTGTAGTCAACATTTTCGAGAAGACCAAACTCGCGTTGGACCAAATGGAAGCCGATATTTGAAGCCAGGCGAGGTGCCAACATTGAATTTAAACAAGGATTCCAGAACGATTTTGAATATCGGTGCGGGAGAAAATGCTCAATCGCCGGTGGTTCCAATGGAGATTGATGAAGGTTGTGTCGAATATTGGGACATGGATATTGACTACGACAATAAGTGCGTCGTAGCAAGTAGTTTGTTCGAAATATTCCTGCGTTCAGAGGACCCCATCAATGAAAATGAAAATTCAGACCCCATAAATGAAAACCAAGCCTCCATCAATGAAAATCAAGACCCAATCGATGGAAATCAAGACCCCATCGATGAAAATCAAGACCCCATCGATGAAAATCAAGACCCAATCGATGGAAATCAAGACAATATAGGCGACCCAAAAGATTTTTTAGAAGACCTGTCCTCAGTGACTTCTGAGAATTCTGAAGATGGCACTAATGGCGATTCAGATGATGAGATGGGAGAAACTGGTCACTCTCTCGCCGATTTCCATGCTGCCGTTATGGGAACTCTAAATAGTCTGCGAGTTGCATCCAGGTTTTTTTCCAATGATAGCGACGCCGAAAATGATTATGAAGAAGAACCAGCCGAAGAAGAAGGACTCGAAGAAGCACTTAGCCACATCGAACCACATGAAAACAATTTCGGCGGCCCAGTAAATCATTTGTTGCCAGAAGGCCTAACGTATATGACATCAAATTTTCTCGCAAAACTCAGCGACACTGAAAGCCATAACATCTACATTTTGCATATAAAGACATATTTCGTCACTGGAGGTGTCATATATTATGATGAAGAAATTGATAGAATATTGGGAATTAAAAAGGGAGCCGATGGCACCGTTAAAAAAGTACGTAAAGTTACACTCGTTAGTTTGACTAATTTTAAAACGGGAAATGATTACATACTTACATATTTCAATAATTTACCAGCCTCAGATTATGAAAAAACTCTCATCGACGTTATAACCATATGTCATAATAATAAAATTACAATTAGTTGTATAATAATTGGTCATTGCAAGGAATTGAATTCGCTTTTTAAAAAACACATTTCAACGGTTGATGAATCATTCATAAAAATCAATGGAGAGACGATTTTCATATGTAAAAGTATTTCGGTACTTCTTTATAAAATTGAAAAATTCTGTAAACATAATTCGTTTATGTGGAATGATTTTGTAAAAAATAGTCTTGTGAATCAAACAATATTGAGATGTTGCACACCAAATTTTGCAGTTTCAAAGACATTATTTAATATAAACCATAACGGAGGTAGTTTATATAATGGTGAAAATAATGAGAAAGCAAGGTTGATATTATTAAATCGTGGATTATTCCAAGTGAAGAAAAGGGAGATGGAATCGGTTTTACACTTTCTAAAAGATGTTACAAGAATGGCCATTATTTTGTATTCGTCGGCATTAAATCAAAATGTTATCATGAAACCGTTTGATGAAAACTTTAAACTGTTAATCGAAATACGATCTCTACTCATTCAAGCGATGGCCAGTTCGAACACAAAATGTGTCGTTTGGATTGGTAGACTTTTGCAGCACATCAACACTTTTATTGCGATTACCGAAAAGTATGGAGAGTTAAATTGTAATCTGATGAATAGCGATAAACTAACAGAACTAATGCAACAAGTGAAAAACAATCGGCCATTTTGTCCAAATTGTCACCGATATCGCAAGCAAGGAGGAAGGATCTCGTCAGTAGAATTTTTATTTCATATTTCAAAAATGTTTTTCGACAATTTCAATAAAATGGATGTAAGTTTCGATTATAAAAAACGCATCATTTCTTACGAAATTTCATATACCATTGGACCATTGCCTAAACCTCCGAAATCATCACTAGCTGCAATGGAAATTATCGTCGAATGTGGCGCAATTCAATCAATCGTTTTCAAAAAATATCAAATATGCCAAGAATGCCGCAAACGTTGGAGAATACCAAAAAATGCCGAAAATATTGGTCTTTTATGTCCGAATTCGAAACTATTTAATATTGCCTTCTGGACCAAGTATATTGTCTTAAAAACTTTGAAGCGCTATGGCGACATTGTCTCGATTTCATATAATTTGCTAAAATTTGTTAAGAATATTCTAATAAATAACACAGGATGGGGACGTGATTTTATATTAAGTGATTGCCAAAATTTCATTGACCAATTTATTTTAATGGTGATTCATTTTATAATAATAAAATATGTATAAAAATTTTGCGTCTTTATCTGTTTCTTTAAAAAACTTCACAATCAAAAATTGTCAAAGCCTGAATTAAAAAACAATTTTTTAAATTTAATTTAAACAAATTACAGTAATTTTAAGTTTTAACTTTTATTGATATAAACTGTAATTTAACACGGATGGATATTATTTTTGTTTTTTACTTTTTTAAGTTTTCAGAATTCATGAATTTCCAAAAAATATTTCTTATTAAGGTCTTTATCCTAATTTAAGCTGCTTTTATTTAATTAAGTTACCGAAATAAAGACAAAGAATTTGATGTTTTTTTTTTAATAAACCGTTTGTTTTTTTTTTCATAGTAAGAACCAATTTATTTATAAGGGATTGTGCAGAAAATACGACACCTTGGGGCGTCTGCGATACCGTGACAGTAGTTCTCAACTACATAACGAAAAAGCTTGACGAAGGGAGGAAGGGGTTGAAAGATTAAAAATTAACGTGACCTATTTCATGGACAGCCTGTAGGAAATTAAATAAAACAAACAATAACCGACTGTGACGACAGTTTATTAGACAGTGATCCTTATCACAAATACAAAAGCGGATCGTTAAAATTCAATGGATTTAGAATTGTTAGCTTACAAACCCTAAATATAAGGCCTTATCACAGAATCCGATACGAATGGTTCGGATCGTAAACTCAATGTTGTTGTTGGTATAAAACACTAACAACAACATTGAGTTTAAGATCCGAATCATTCGTATCGGATCCTTGAATAGGGCCTTATAATCTCGCCATACACAAATTGTACGATTTCGTGTGTTTTTTTGTTGTCACAGACTTGTTTTGTAACAGCCATTCTTTAATAAATAAAAACAGGGAACAGAGAATAAAGTCAATAAAAGATTTCCTGTAACTATTTTTTATATTTTTTCGGCCGAAACAGTATCAGATTATAAAAAAGCTGCGTTAATCGAGTCAACTTGCGTTTATTGTTGCGTTTATTGAGTCAACAGTGCAAAATTTTAGGTGTTGCGTTAACCGAGGAGTTGCGTTCTTCGAGGGTTGCGTTTACCGAGGTCACACTGTATTAGCAATTATATAATAAAACATAACAAAAGCTATAATTGCCAATCTGGCAATTATTGAAAACCCGTATGGTGATTTAATTGAACGGCGTATCAAAATTTCATTTGAATTCAAATTTTCCAATAAGATTTTTTTAAAACTTGTTCCAATCGGATTTTGATGTATGGGAGTTTTATGTAGAATCATATTCTAAATAACTTTTGTTCTTGCACTTTTTTGATAGGATGCACAGTTTTTGAGATATTCGCAAAAAACGTTTTCGTTCGTATGGGGGGTACCCCCCCTAATGGTCCGTTTTTACCCATTAACGAACTTAGCCTTGCATTTTACGAAAAACGGATCTGTGCAAAATTTCAAGGCTCTAGCTTAATCCGTGCGCCCGCAATCCGCGCCACAGACAGACGGACAGACGGACGGACGGACGGACGGACAGACGGACGGACGGACATGCAAAAATCATTTTTTTTATCATTCTAAACACACTGGTGTAATTCATTTTTGTGTGTGATGACGGGATCTTGGCGTTACAAACGGTAAGGCAAAGTTAATATACCCTTTGGTTTCACCATACGGGTATAAAAATTACTAGTTTTCACAATTTAGTGCTAATTTTAAATTAAATTATGGAACTAGTAACTTTCACCCCGATTGCGAGTGTCGTGTCGTTTTCGACAAGAGTCGTTTTACGTGTTCTTGTTGGTAGAAAAACACTAACAACAACACGTAAAACGACTCTTGTCGAAAACGACACGACACTCGCAATCGGGGTGTTTGATTAAAATCTATTAGAATAACAAAACAATTCAATTATATTAGAAAATCCGCCTCAAGTTTTCCGTCGATTTTTTAGCCATTGGGCCAATTTCTTTTTGAAAAGCTCAAGAGAATTAAGCCTCTTTAATTCCTAGATCCGCAGTTGTACGCAGGGGTCCCTTATGTCGTCTGTCTGTCCTAACACTATCAACGTCCAATTTGTTCATATTACAGAGTACTCTTCCATGATATCCGCTTCTCGTTTGAAATGAAAGACTACTTTTCATCTGTTGGTAAATCACTTTGAATACAATTTTTATTTTTTCAAGGTCCCTTAGCTGATAAATGTCCATTATTCCTGTTGATTACAAGATTTCCCCTATGGACGTATACCAATGAAAGTTGTTTGCCATTTTAAGCAATTTACATAACATCCTGTTCATAACTGCCATCAGATGTTTAGAACAATGGCTCCATGCCGATATTGTGTATCTCATTCTCGGAATAATATGATATTTGACTATGATCCATAGATATACTAGATCGCTCGATTTGCTGTTTCAAATGATCCCATTTCAATACAGTTCAGTGAATCAAAACGAGTCAAGTAAGAGCAAGATAACCGTATGAAAATAAATATAGTCCTCTCGTTTAAACCGTGAGCTGTCAAAGGAAAATATACTTTCGGAATGGTGTTTGCGCCTAAAGTTAGTCTCAAACTTGTGAAATTTGAATTTCGCGGCAAACTAAATTTGAATCTCGCGACCTTATACAGTTCAGTGGATGCGTTCAAGTACGATAAAGAGGGAAATACTTTTGGGACCATTTTTCAGCAGAGCTTTGTATGGTGACAGTTGTTCTATGTTATATAGTTCTGTGCTATGATCGTTTTCACCTTTGGTGTGAATCCTGAGCAACGTTTCATAGCTCCAATAAGTGGAACCACTTGTTATACCCGTATGGTGAAACCAAAGGGTATATTAACTTTGCCTTACCGTTTGTAACGCCAAGATCCCGTCATCACACAAAAAAATTAATTACACCAGTGTGTTTAGAATGATAAAAAAAGTTGAATTTAGCATGTCCGTCCGTCCGTCCGTCTGTCTGTCCGTCCGTCTGTCCGTCTGTGGCGCGGATTGCGGGCGCACGGATTGAGCTACAGACTTGAAATTTTGCACAGGTCCGTTTTTCGTAAAATGCGAGGCTAAGTTCGTTAATGGGCAAAAATGGACCATTAGGGGGGGTACCCCCCATACGAACGAAAACGTTTTTTGTAAATATCTCAAAAACGGTGCATCTTATCAAAAAAGTGCAAGGACAAAAGTTATTTAGGATATGATTCTACATAAAACTCCCATACATCAAAATCCGATTCGAATAAATTTTAAAAAATATTATTGGAAAGTTTGACTTCAAAGTCAAAAGTTTGACTTCAATGTCACCATACGGGTTTTCAATAATTGCCAGATTGGCAATTATAGCTTTTGTTATGTTTTTCTTATACTCTGGACATGAAACTTCCAACTTCATTTTTCATCCTTAACTACACCAAGATATTTCGCAGTTTGAACTCTTTCCAGTTCGGTTGCACCAAATAGAATTAATATGTTGTAGAATATAAGTGAAATATGTTGCAGGCACTTTTTTTCTTGTTGCAATTATTCATAGTTTCGAATTTTTCCAACATATTATGTTGTGATTAAAAGCCAGAGTAGGAGAAACAGAGACATCTATCTCCAATGTAAAAAAATTGTTATAGTTATAGTTTTTTTTATTCTAAAGAAAAGAGCCGCAAGCGAAAGTACTGTAAAATCTGTTGGGGGTATAAAGTTACGCAACAAAGGGTCGATTTGCTGGAGAAAACAGAAATTTGAAGATTTTCTGCAACATTTCTACATTTTGCTTAGAAAAATTGCAGGAAAAACATCAGCAAAGGAAAAAGCGCATCCGCTTTTAATTAGGTAAGGATTTTCATAAAAAAAAACTTAGTGATATTCGTGGCTATAAATATTGACCTCTTCCCCACCTTCGCGAAATTTGCTTTTTGGCTGGTTTTGGCCGCACATAAATTAATACCACTGTCAAACTTGTCACGGTCGAAACGTTGAAGAGCTTTTGAATTTTTGTTTCATATTTCATTCGTGGTCATACCAACTGTGTAAAATTATGCGAACACACGGGGAGAAAAAAATAGTGAATCTACATATTTTAAATATTAATTTAAACTAAAAAACATAACAAAAGCTATAATTGCCAATCTGGCAATCATTGGAGACCCGTATTGTGATATTCGTATCAAAATTCGAACAGTTGTACCAAAATTCCACTTTGAAGTCAAACTTTCCATTAAGATTTTTTAAAATTTATTCCAATCGGATTTTGATGTATGGGAGTTTTATGTAGAATCATATCCTAAATAACTTTTGTTCTTGGACTTTTTGATGAGATGTACCGTTTTTGCGATATTTACAAAAAACGTTTTCGTTCGTATGGGGGGTACCCTCCCTAATGGTCCATTTTTGCCCATTAACGGACTTAGCCTCGCATTTTACAAAAAACGGATCTGTGCAAAATTTCAAGTCTCTAGCTCAATCCGTGCGCCCGCAATCCGCGCCACAGACGGACGGACGGACAGACAGACGGACGGACGGACAGACAGACGGACGGACGGACATGCTAAATTCAACTTTTTTCATCATTCTAAACCCACTGGTGTAATTCATTTTTGTGTGTGATGACGGGATCTTAGCGTTACAAACGGTAAGGCAAAGTTAGTATACCCTTTGGTTTCACCATACGGGTATAAATAGTAATTTCAATTGAAAATATAGTCAATTTTATACTAAGTAGTAAATTTTACTACTAATTTGTTAAACAGAACCGTTTTTGTGGTAATGTGAAACGCGTAAATACTTGGTTTTCTAAAAACCGTATAAAAATTACCGTCGTCACGTATTTTACGCACAACATCTTTACAAAAACCTGAAAACTTCAATGAAAACACAAAACATCTCTTTAAAAACTTTATTATCTAAAAGAATTATTGCAAAGAAAACTTTAGATTTTCTTATCGACAAAAAGGACAAGAATTTGTTTCAAAAACCATTGCTTTAAAGTGACAAAGATATAATAAAAATGAATACATTTGGTTTGTGACTTAAACAAACAAAAAAAAAATATTACGACTAATAAATGAAAAGTTAAAACAAAATAAGAGAGTTAGTTTTCTTGTTTAATTTTCGCCTAAATATAATCTTCAAATTATTTAATTTTTTTGTACTTTTTTTCATACAGCTTCATCTTCATTGGATGGGCTCTTTTCAAAACGGTAGTCGTCAGGTAGATGATCAGGTATAAGATCCGGACGATGTCTTTCATAAACGAGAACATATTTTCCTATTCTATCCGCTGCCATCTGCAAGTATTGGAATGAAAGTTTCTAAATTTTTTTGAAAAGATTGTGAAAAAACGTAGCGATGTGGGGTTTCATAAAGCTTAAAATTAGCATGACATATTTTATGGACAACCAATCAAACAAAAATTTAAAAAAATAATTAACTTTCTCTCAAATATTCAAATTCTAGCTTCACATTCTCGCGGAACGATGGCGAGTCGCAGTTACGGCTGTCATGTTAATTTTTTTTATAATAGCACAATCAATATATATAACGATATAAAACTTACATCGGAGTGGTATATTTTGTGGATTTCATTGTATTCAATTAGGAAATCACTGATTTTCTCAACCAGACTATCAAACAGAACTAAATGCGTTGGAAGTGCACTTTTTGGATAAACTGGCAAATGAGAGCGTAGCCAATAAGGTGGGTCATTGTAGAAGGCGGCGGCTTCATCCACATATCCGGGAAGATTGTCAAAATTTGGATTACATGTTAGAAATCTTAATGTTACATTGGCGTGAATATGGCTATAAAATGGCGTTGAGTGGCAAGGCATTAAGAACATAATTGAAGCTGGCTTGTTGTTCTCGTCCTTGTACTCTCGTGAGATCTTGGCTAAGTGTGGCATTACTTCGATTGTCCCTTTTTGATGCTCCATACTTAAATATGCAGCTGGCAAAAGGTTTCCGATTAAAATTGCCAACGCAACCATCCATATAAACACTCTGCAATAGAATTTTTGGTTTATTAAAATTTAAAAAAAATCTCCAATGGATAAATTTTTTACCTGGACGCCTTTCGACTCCACCGCGATAAAAAATCGGAGCAAACGTATAGACACAGAGGCAACAAAATAAGTACAAACCGAAATTCTTTATGTGGCAAACAGCTAAGCACAAGCAAAGTGAATGCAATTGATGCCACGAGAGCAGCGCGTTCGGGATATACGCTTTTATAGCGTATGCTCTCTGGTAATGCAAGTAAAAATGGCAGTGTCGTGATTCCTAGAACAGTCGTTAGTCCTATGGTCAAATACCAATGTCTAAAAAAATTCATATTAAAATCTAAAACTGTTAAAAAAGAGTAAACCACTTTACATTGGATGTTTTCCGTAAAAGCTGCCAATATCTTGCAGGACGTTGTATTTCAGGAATTCCCAGGGTGTCACCAACAGTGAACCGTGGCAGAGAGTATCAACTGCCACACAAACGCTGACTACTGTTGCACTAAAAATTGAGAAACAAAATATATATTTTCATATTTTATCCTAGGTAGTGTCCATAAAATATGTCACACTTTTTGGCGATACTAAGCTTCATACAAGAAATCTTAACAGGCAATGAGGAGGTGTAAGTAATGTATTTTATGGACAGCTAAAATCAAACTCACATAATAATGAAATACCGCTTCACTAAAACTTCCCAAATTCGATATTTCGATTTTCTTAGATGATAAATGAAAAGTGGAAGCCAAGTGATTGCAGCTGTTGGCCTGATGTAGCAACAGAGTCCGCTTATCCATAAGAATGTCGTCGATTCTGAAAGAAAAAATGCACCAGCATTAAATTCGAATTTATTTTAAATGTTTTTACAAAACTCACCGTCGTGCCATGGAAAATAACTGAGCGCAATTATTGTTAGTGCGGTTTCCACGGTATTTGAAAGCGTTCGAGATGCCGTGTAGAACCAGAACCAAGCTGTTAATTGTAGGAAGACGGCCCATTTCTTTTTCCCAGACCAAATGTAGAATCGATAGTCTGCATAGGCTGAGAGGAGGGCTTGCAAGATTCGTGGCGCAACTACCTAAAATGATTGTAGGGGAGGTTTTAATTGCGGTCATATAACTTTTAGCGAAGGGGAAGGAGAGGAAATTTAGACAGTTCAAAATTTTTAACATTGGAAAAAAAAAGTTTTGCTTTTAAATCAAGATTTCTGATACCCATCGATTTTCTCCTTAGAGTCAACTTTTAATATGAATTCCTTTGGCTAAAATCTATTTTTTATCTTTAAATTTAAATGTTCACAACGCTAAAAGGCTGTCTATTAAACACGTCACGCAGTCATGTGAGGACTTTAATACCCCATCCCTCTAAATGTGACGTATTTTTTGGACAGTTTCGACACTGATAAAGTCGAAAAATTCTTGTTTTTGCTCCCCGTTAAAAACATCTGGAGCTCTATCGCCGAATGCGATACGAGTAGATGAATGGTAAATTTAATGTTGTCGTTAGTGTTTTATGCTAACATTAAATTTAAGTTTCGAACCACTCGTATCGTATTCGATCATAGGGACTTTGACGAGCACATGGTGCGGCTGTTCAAATCGCCCCACCCAAATTTAACCCTACTAACAACAAACTTAGAAAGTCTTCCTTCTTACCAGAAACTCAACAGTGTCCAGTTGGAAATATTGAAGCGCCTTGTAGAGTCCGGCGATTATAATCGGATGAACGTAGCTTCGAAGACCTTTGCTCCACTCCCAAGTCAAGTAGCCATATCTGCGGAGGTAGAACAACTTTTTCTTATTGCATTCTAGATCTAGCTACCGTGCGTAATTTATTGAAAACATGTACAGTAGAGTACGCTTAAATGCATCAATTTTCAAAGTCACAAATGTCTAAATCACATTAAATATTACGCCCTGAAGGACATAACGGATAAATTCAAGTAAATATCGGTGTGCATTTAAACGTGTTTTACTGAACATCCTAATTACCCGAACGCCAGTTTATGAGCAACCTCCAAACTCTGCCAATATTCGTCGGGAACATACCAAGTCCTGACCACAAAAACCGACAGCAATCGCACAGTCAAAAATAGAAGAGCCACTAGCAGCGGATTCATAATTGCAGCTACAACAGTAAGCAAATGGGGCCAACAAATCCAACCATCAAAAAAATTCGGACGAGCACGCTGTGAAAACAATGCCTATTTTTAGAATTTTACCTCCCGGTTACGAAACAATTAAACTACTCACCTGTAAATCTTTCGATCGTATTTCGGAGGCAAAAAATTTCTTATAAAATCATAACCTCTTTGGATTTTAACGAGAAATTCAGCGCCAATCTTGGAATTTCAATAAAAAAACATAAAATAAACACAGAAAAGCGTCATCGATGATGACGAAATGACCGAAAGTCAGATAGGCTGAGCGTGAATTTAGAAAAAAGAGGGATTTTCGATTGCAAGTGGATGTCGTCCTAAAATCGGTTGTTGATTTAAAAAAAATAATAAAGTTTTTCCATTTTACAGTGAAAATTTCCAGAAAATGTAGAAGTATACTCTTAAAAACTTTTTATACCCGTATGGTGAAACCAAAGGGTATATTAACTTTGCCTTACCGTTTGTAACGCCAAGATCCCGTCATCGCACAAAAAAATGAATTACACCAGTGTGTTTAGAATGATAAAAATATTTAATTTTTGCATGTCCGTCCGTCTGTCTGTCCGTCTGTCTGTCCGTCCGTCCGTCTGTCTGTGGCGCGGATTGCGGGCGCACGGATTGAGCTAGAGACTTGAAATTTTGCGTGGATCCGTTTTTCGTAAAATGCGAGGCTAAGTTCGTTAATGGGCAAAAATGGATCATTAGGGAGGGTACCCCCCATACGAACGAAATCGTTTTTTGTGAATATCTCAAAAACGGTGCATCTTATCAAAAAAGTCAAAGAACAAAAGTTATTCAGGATATGATTCTACATAAAACTCCCATACATCAAAATCCGATTGGAATAAATTTTAAAAAATCTTATTGGAAAGTTTGACTTCAAATTGGAATTTTGGTATAACTGTTCGAATTTTGATACGAATATCACCATACGGGTCTCCAATGATTGCCAGATTGGCAATTATAGCTTTTGTTATGTTTTTATTTGGAGAATTCAGTAAAACATCAGATTGAATGTTTCTCTTTTTAAAAATTATGTTTCTAATGACTTTTTGAATCAATTTGAGTATCACAAAAATTTTCTAGATGAATTCACTTTATAAAATGATGAATTTGATTTTTAGAAAGCTAAATTTGATATGTATATATGTTGTTAATTTGATTTGAAAAACGACCACTTGGATGAGTAAAAGGCTGTATTTATTATTTATGAGGAAGTTAGGTAATTTTTTTTTATTGTAAACAGTTTTCAATGAATCAATATTTAGATAATAATTATTATTATTATGATTTTTTACAATATAAATAAAAAAACACAGTGGTGGAAAGCCTTTTTCCTTGCAAAATAATAATAATAATAAGAATATATTCTAAAGACTATCAGTTTATATAATTTGGCAATTAAAAGCACATTTTTTTGACAAATATCGGAAAATTGACTTAGGATTAAATTACTAATCCAATATGGGATTTGGTTGTACCGAAAAATGATGTACAGCAAAAATATTTTTTTTTTAATGGAATTTACAAAATAAAAAAACTTAAAAGACATGGAAAAAGGATAACTGCGGCTTGTTAATAACGTTGGATAACTGTATTTTTTAAACAGTGGTTTTTACTTTTGTTTGGGAGTTTTGGGTTCATTATTTGCAAGTAGTTCTGAAAGTAGTTTTATTGAAACGCAAAATGCGATTTGAATTCGTTTATTTTGTACTTGGTGACTTGGTTTAGATGTAAATTTAATCATTTAAACATTTATTTACTAATTTTTTTTTCGGCAAAATAATAATTCTTTGAAATTTTCCCTCCCAAAATGTTATTTTGAATATCCCAATTCCAGAGATCGAAATCGAAACACGAAATCGGTTGCGCATGTGTTGTTCGACATTCGTGTGTGTTAGTTGACAGCTCTGGAATTTTTTTCTGAAAAGTTTTTCTCGTGTTTTCGTCAATAAAAATTGGTGAAAATTGTGTTTTCTGATATGATTGCGATCGGGAAGTAATTATGGATGCCAAAAAAGATATCTACAACTTGTGGGTGAAGTACACAACAAAGGTTGGTTCGAAAATCAATGGAAAACTTAAGGTGGACTGGTTCACCTGTCCGGAATTGCGACATATTTGCTATGGAAAAATGAATTTCCGATAAAAAATCTGCTCAATAGGAAGTATTAATTTAATAGGCGTTTGTCTGATTTCTGCTTTCGGTAAAGGAATGCTATTTATCTAATTTTAGGATAAAAATATCAACCCTTTAGTGAAATCTGAGATTTGACTTCATTTGATATCATGTTTGTTTTTCCAATTTTCCCTCTTCAAGGATTTTCCACCGGCTCTCCCCCACATTTAGTGTTTATATTGAATTTCTTGTGTTATCTTTTAATTCGACACCTAATCGATTGGGCTCATAATAAACTTGTGAAATTCAAGACTTGAAATTCAATTATTTTTTATTGCTGGCTTCGAGAATCGGCAGACACCGCCCGAAACCTAGAGTTGCGATTTTAAAAAATTGTCAACTTTTCATATCACTGGGGAATAGTCAACTAATGAATTTTATTATACCTTTTGGCTGCATGCAATTAGCAAGATTAAGCGAATAATAGTCATTCGCGGCAACCTTGTCCCCGACAAAATATTTTCTAATTACGAAAATGCATTTCGATTACACATTTTTCGTCTACTCTCTTATAATTTCAGTATAGATGGTGTACGGGTGTAGTTACTTTGAGGAAATTATTCCGTAATGGAATTATTATTTAATTATAATCGCTACTCTCGATAAGGAAGTAATGTTCTGAAAGTTAATGACCCTTTTTTAAATTGATTACGTAGCTTTAAAAACTTTCTTATTAAAAAAATTATTGCAGAATTTTCTGATAAACCGTAAAAAGACTAAAAAACGTATATTTTTTTTTTAAAGAGACATATGAAGGTTAATTAGAAGAATCGTTAAATCGCAGTTTTTTCTTGTAATATTATCAAGAAACTGAAAGCGATAAGAATTTCATAGAAAGTATTTACAAGTTCAGCATTTTTATGTAAAGATAAAAACTCAAAAGTGAAAACTTTGAGGAGTTTTAAAGATAAAAAACTAGGGATGGTTGCAAATTGAGCTGAACGAAGTGTTATGCGGATAATTAGATAATTGTTATTTAAATAAAATAATATTTATTTTATGGTACTCCGAATATACTTTTAAAGTTTGATTTGAATCGGCGATTGTTGTGATACATGCAAAGGGCTTAAATTTTACTTTGTGCGTAAATCGAGATCACTCTTTTTTCTTCATACAAACCTTTTCCACGAATGTCGTAAAGCTGCCGATATGTATGAAAAATTGACCTAGTTTTTTGAAACAATAAAATTTTTTTTGCGTAATTCATAAAATTTTTACACAGGAAAACATTTTTTGTTAATTTTTTTCTAGAACGAAGAGGAATACTTTCGCCAATTTATAAGTGGATTTGTAGCAATATGGAAAAGCCAACTGCAGATCGATTTCGCAAATCCACCAAATTGGTCCGATATAAAGCCGGACAGTGGACCGCATTTGAGTCGGCTTCCCGATGAACTATTACCAGCCATCGGAAAATTCCTAATCATAGCACGAGATCTTGTCGAAAGGGTAATAATAATATCACATTTTTAAAATTTCTATGAAGATTATATAATTTTCTACTTTCAGGATGAATTAACAAATGAGAAACTTACAGAAACGACGATGCTTATTGATTGCTTAATAATAATATGCAGACATTTTGACAATATCGCAGTCGTCCTTAAATACGACTACATAACGAATATCATAGCGATTTTAAGTAAAATTTTTGAAAAGGTAAAAAAAAACAATCTGATGACGGCTTCATACTCTCGCCGAATGCAGTCGAATCACTGTTATGACTGCTAGGTTAGGCGCTTTTTTGTAAATTGAATTACTTTTTTCCATTTTTCCGGCATCAAATTTTGATTTGCGATATAAAATATGCACAATATTGTAAATCGTAATTTTAAGCCGGATAAATTGATAAAACGTAATTCAATTTACAAAAAAGCGCTCAACCGTGACTGTGATTCGCTTGGAATCGGTGAGAGTGTGGAGCCAGAATGCCAGTTTTTTTTTGTTAACTCGTGACTAATTTGTTTGTTTTTCCCATTATTTCTTGTATTCCATAAAATTCAGATTGAAGACGCTGCCTCAATGGAACAATCCGAATTCTTTCGAAAATTAAGTAATTTCATTGAGATTATTTACGATCCATATTTGACATGGCGATGCTATCTTCAAGGATCATTTCCAGACTATTCCAAATTAGCGTACAAACCTAATCCAATCCATGTTGAAATCGTTCCATTTTTCTATGGTGGGTTGCAATTGTAAAAGTATAATGTTCCCTTTTCAAATTAATAATATTTTCTTTGCGTTTTTTTTTGTTATTTTCTTTGAATATGTGTTTTTGGCTAAAATCGACAGATTGTTTTCAAAGTAGCAAAATTTACGATATGGAAACTATTGGAACTTGTCTAGTATACGCGCTGGGCTCTTTGATAGCCGGATCCCAGGTAAGTCTTCTATTCAAATCATTAGTGGACTAACAACATAAAGTATTGGAATTCTTTTCGGCTATCCTTTTTAGTTAGTCTTAAATACATTTGTATAAGTTGATTTTTCTTATTCTTCTACTTTAATTTACAAATAATTTATATATAGATATACATATATAATGAAATAAATTACAGAAATGCTTAACATCAATGCAATATTTGTCATCTAATTCTGGTGACAGGGTTGATTCTTTTAACTGTGATAATTTGGTGAGTGCTTAAAATCCCTCTACTGTAAATTTTTCATGTTTTGAATCATTTCGGGAATATGTAATGCCGCAGTTTTCACGTTATGCATGGCTTTCATTTTCAAAGCACGCAGTTTTCAATAATTTTTATACTTTTTAACTGATTCTGATTTTTTTTTGTGTAGAAAAGATTTTTTGGATTGGCAATTTGAAATTGAAGAACGAGTTTCCAATCGGAAATTGTATTTTCAAACTGGCAAGTTGCATGAGATTTTTGGAAGTGTTGCGCAAGTTTTCTATTGTTTTTTAAAAAGATGACAAAAATGTTTAAAGCATTGGGTATGAGTCGAAAAAGTTTAGACAGCTTAGAGCCTAAGATTTTAATGTGTAAGGTTTCAAATTTTTGTGTTCTTAGGGGCTCGGATTGTCTAAATTCGCTTCTGTGCCCCATTAGGGTTTTGATATTTTGTACCCGTTTTAAAGCCAATCATACACTCTGTGCAGATTTCCGTTATACCTTTTTGTACGTTTGTTTAATGAAACTCGCAAGAGGCCTGAAGAATTTTATTACATATACAATTCTTTGGCTGAAAAGGGGTACCAGATGTCCAAATGACTATGAATTACCATAACGTATATGACCGACTTCAAGAAGAAAAAAAGGCTTTCACGCAAACTTCTTAATGTAGGCGCGCACTGCGTTGGTAAGCATGTAGAATGGTGCTAAAATGTCAATTTTAGTTTTTAAAACACAGACAAACCAATATGGGAGCTCGCAACGAAGCGTATTTTGACTTACTTGTTTACTACTTGCTTGTTTCTACTTACATCTGCTTCGATACACGCTGAAATACTAGTTTAAAGGTATTTTAAAAACTCAAATTGTCACTTCGTTACCATTCTGCATGCTTGTCAATCCGACACGCATATGCAAAGCTACGGCAAGTGTGTTGTGTTGGCTAATTTGCGCGTACTATTCGTAGAAACTTAAGTTACAGTTAGCCTACTCAATTCGTAGAAATTCTATGACTTAAATAATTTAAGTTGTGCATAATTTGCTAAGTTTCGTTGGTATGCTTTTGAAAGACACCCAAACAAATTTGGACGTTTTTCCTTCTATAAAAGTTTATTTTTTGCGCAATTTTTGTTTTTCAATTTTGTTTGATTTTGCGAATATAAGCCTGTGTAGAAGAAAAAACCTCAAAATTTTTTATTTGACTATTTTCAAAAACCGCGTAATGCGAAAACGCAACGCACTTGGTATTCCATCGCTGTTATCAGTTCGTTTTAATCATTTTTATTTTAAACTAGCTTGTATACCCGTCGTTGCCGGGTTAAGCTTTTTGTCTAAATTTTAGAATACGAAGATAACCGGAAAGAACTTAAAAACTTTTTAATGGGTCTATGTTGGGGCTGGACCCACGACGAACATCTATGCCAAATTTCAGACCAATCTGTTCAATAGTTTCCCCGCGAAAGAGTAACATAGCGCAAAAACTAAATTTCGAAATCACTTTACCCCCTCCCCTTACTTCCTTCACCCCTCGCGCTACTTTTCCGTATGCCTATGTTGGAACCAGAACTACCACAGACACTCATGCCAAATTTCAAGTCGATCGGTTCAGCCGTTTTTGCGTGAAAGAGGAACAGACAGACAGACAGACAGACAGATACCAACTCATTTTTATATATTAGTATGATATGATGAAGAAGAAATTTTAATTCTAGAATCTAATCCGAATTTGTAAATAGGTTTTTGCAGTGAAATTTTCACTTTTTTTGTAATGTTTTTTTCGCTTATATATTTTTTTTTAAATTTCCTTAAAGGTAAGTGTAACTCAGCAGTTAGCTTCTTACTAACCAAACTTTTTATCGTGCTAATTTTCATTATTAACATATTTACAAGCATCCCTCGATTTACGACGTTTTTGGTCCGGCCAAACTGCATTAAATTGCATTTTATATGGAAACATTGTAAATCGAGAGATGCCTATATATTTGAGTAATTATATTATTTATGCATATTATTGAGTTGTTTTTAAGCGCATTAGAAATAAAAATATTTTTCTCTTGTTTTTTTTTATTAAAAAAGGAAAAATTTCTTCAGTAAATACTTTTATTTTTGCATAAATTTTGCAACAAATTTTTTACGCACCCCAAAAAATATTCGCAAAGGCTTATAAAACATCAATCAAATCGATAATATTTTAACATAATATTCAATTTTCAACATAGCGCAATGGAATGCGTGCAATATGTCCAGCAACGGTTTCGGTGATAATAAATGTTGTTTCAAAATGGGAATGCTGCCAAAAATTGCGTGAAGCTGCTGTTCAATGCTACATTCTGATGATAATTGTCTTGCAACGATCTAGTCCTGAAGAAGTAAATTTATTAGTGTGCATTTCATTGATAAGAATTTATTTTAACGATTTTTTTCGATTTTATAATTAGCGCCAAATTGAATTAGTTACGGTTATTCAGCTCTACTGTGATGCTATATTAGATTTATTGAAAACTGAGCACTTTTGTAAAGATATCACACAACAAGATAATTTTGAGATTTCAAATGAATCGCCTGGGTCTATAGTCGATGTGGGTGCATTACCAACAACAATTGATGCTGTTAAAGAATTAATTGCCGAGCCAGAGAGTGCTAAATTCATTTGTGCTGCACTGTTAGAAACGAATCTGGTTGATATTCTTCTGTCCATTCCGCAGAGAATTGAGGTAATTCTTTTTGAAGTTGTTTTTGTTTTTTTTTTCGGAGTCATGTTTGGAACGTGAACTTTAACAGTATAGGCAAAGCTTTTTTGGAGCAAAATAAAATGTTACGTGGCTTGCGCTTTAGTTGAAGTGATCATTGGATATGCACAGCGAAAGCACAGTGAATCCTCTATAAGTCGAACTCGCACGCGACCAGGAAATTTTTTTTTCCTGCTTATACAAGATTCACTGTACAAGTATGGAAGAATATTCTTTATGTCGCACAATTACAGAAACTTTTCTATAGCAACATAAACAATTGCGGATATAAAATTATTTAAGAGATTTATTTTTATTGATTTGGGCTGTCCATAAAATATTTAAGTTAATTTTTTGATTTTTTGTATGGGAGATAATATTCCCGTGATTTTCTGTTAACGCTGTCCTCCACCTGAATGTGTCACTTGTTTTATGGGCAGCTCCTTTAAAACTGAAATACTGCACCCTCACAAATAATGCGCATTTCTACTTCTTTTCAGAAATGGACTATCGATCAACAAAAACTATCTGTTTCTGTGATAACTGCACTTTGCTCCATTACACGAATTTCTGAGAAACTAACAAATACCCTGAGACATCAAGAAACCATCAAACAGCTTTTCGGCGGTTTAAAACAATGTGGCAAACCATCAGATAAATTACTGGAGGCTTGTTTAAGTTTAGCGTACGATCAGCAAATTGAACGAACTTATGTTCCTGAAGTTGTTTCCCAACTTTTGGAGTGGTTACCGGAAATGAGTGAACGGGAGCAAAATTACTTAAGCACTGCACTGCTTAAAGCGTATTCGAAAAATTACATTTGGTAAAAAAATACATGTTTTAGAAAATATTTAAGACATTGCTAAAACTTAAATTTTTGCAGTAAATCCTTGGCACGTGAACAGCAACTTATAAGAACAATTTGCCAATGCTTATCTCAGTACAGCAATTTATCGGCGACTTGTGTGCAGAATTTAATAAAATTGACGGAAGAGTTGGCCAAGTATAGCATTACGCCTATGGAACTGAAGAGCATTTTATCGTTATTGCGGGAGCAAAGTGATTTCCCACAGGAGAAGCAGTTATTCCAGGTGAAAATTCCAGATCTGGCAAGGGAAAATATATATTTTGTGACAGATATTTCGTTCTTTTTTGACATAACCTTGAATTTTATTTCAATCGGTCGAGTGGTTTTCATGTTAGAGCGTTTGAAATCGAGTAAGATCAGGGTTGTTTAAGTTTTTCCACTTGGTATTTGTTCTCGTATTAATCGAAAAGGAAAAATTTGTCAAAAATCACGTATTTTCCTTGCCAGATTCGAAATTAAGTTTTTCGCCCTACCTTTTGTGTCCCCATAAAGAAACTATTCAGTGAACTTTTTCATAAAATTAAATTTCACAAATTATTATTATTTTGTTCAACCCAATTTAGACGCTTGTAACGGTTGCTTTGAGTAACATAAATACAGGAAGTACTTGCTCTGAATTTCTCGATATACAAAACGATTTGGATGGAATAATAGTGCCAGATATTAGAAATTGGCTGGCATCGGGATCGTATGGTTTTATTTTTCATATTTTGCTAAAAATGGATAAACCATCTGGGAATACGCCAAAGGAGATGCAGGGAAAAAATAGTAGAAGAATGTTATTTACGTGAGCTTCTTTGTAAGTTCTTTTAATGTTTTTGTATAATTTTTTTCCATTTTTCAGATTAATGACCAATCAAAATACAGGCTTTGAAATTTTCGTTACTGAAACAGGGACTTTGGTTGCGGCGGCATTAACAAAGAGAGAGTTTGTCACTTCTTCGGTGACCTCAAAGACGTTAATTGATGAGAGGTGCGTTTTGTTTTGGCAAAAAAAAAATGTTTGCATTAAAATATTTTTTTCAATATTTATATTGGCAGGTGGCATTTTGTGACGGTTTCCTTAACACCACCGAAACGGCCATTTTCTTACAGCCAAATAAATGTTTATGTCGATTTCTTGCAAAAAATGAGCGTTACGCTGAAAGTCGCTGCTTTCAATGAGGTACAAAAACAAAAAAATATAAATGAAAAAATCATTCACTGATGAAATACTTTCTAGCCATTTTCCTACTGTGCAATCGGCTCAGCATTTCAAATACCAAAAGCCCAAGCGCATGTCATTCCACAGAAATTCACACATTCAACGTCTCAGGATAACGGAACCAAAGGAATGATACCAAGTTTAATAGAAAAGAGTTTTTTCCCACAAATTGTTTCACATGTAAATTTTTTTTTATTGAAACTTTAATGTTTTTCTAATGAACGAATAACAATTTCAGGTGCCCAATTACTTCACTTTACCACTAAGAAATACTTCATCGCACGATCCAAACGTTAAACATTTTCCGATTGGTATGCAAAATAGCGTTTTTGGAGAACAAGTGCCACTCAGGGGGCAAATTGGGGCTGTGCTCTTGGCTGAGCCAATAACAAGTCTTAAATTGATTTTTGATGGCGGTATAAATTTTTGCTAGCAATTTAAATCGTTTTAAATCTAAAAATTTGCATTTTAGGTCCCGATTTTGCATCTATATTCTCTCAAGATAGCGAAATTCTTGAATTGAACTCGAAATTTGTTTTTTGCTACTCGGCAGCGGCTTATAGTGATGGTGTTTGCATAGATTTGGTGCCAGGGGGGAAATTTAATGGATCTGTTTTTGCAAAATATTGCAAAACAGTTAAAATTCAAGTTCGTTAATTAAATAATGAAAATATTTTGTTTATTTTAACTTTTTTGTGATGATTTTTTTTGTAGGAAACAATAAATACGATTGGAGGAATTGATGCTCTCCTACCAATTTTAAGTAAAATCTCAAAAGCAAACAATGGATTTGAATTAGTGAGTGAAATGGAATCATTTGGTGATGAAACTGGAAATACGCCAAGTCAGGAGGAACTTTCCGATTGGGAGATTCTGTCATGTAGCTCGTATACTGGTGAGTTTTGAATGATCTTTTTGGAAATTTTAATTGCAAAAATTTCTTGTAGAATGGAAAATGATTCAACATCCGGTCGCAAGTTTTCTATGCTTAATTCGATATCTCATTCACGATCGCGAACAGAATCAAGAAAATCTCCTGAAATCCGATTGCTTGTCAATTGTTGGATTAATGCTAGCAAAATGTAGTCCTCGGACATTCGATGTGCACGCTTTGATGGCGACACATTTGCTAACCGAATCGATACAAAATCAGAAACCAACGGCTAATATGAATTTGCTCGAGAGTTTATACAACGAAATTATTTTTAATTTTAAAATCTGGTCACGTATGCAGTTTCAAATTGCATTGGGACACGTACAATATCTATCGACAATGATTAAAGACGATCGGAAATATTTTCGAAAGAAATTTGGTGTACAATTCTTTTTAGATACAATTAGGCAATATTATTATAGTCCCGAAAGTATTTCATTTGATGACGCCAAGACAATAAGATCTACACTGCTTAGTATTATTCGATTTTATCTACAAAAAGATGTTAACATTAAAGAGGTTATTGATGATAATTACAATTCAGGATTTTAAATATTCTAATTTCGTTTATTTTTTTTTGCAGATAAACTTTATAATAACATTTCTTGCATCTGTTAAACATGAGCACATTATTATTGAGTTAATTGAGATGTTGTTAACTTATTTGAAAGGAAAACACTGCAAAGATCAAATGTTTCTACTACTTCATGAGCCACACACCACTGATTTGTTATATAATTTCTTTGTTGATAAAAGTTATACAACAAGAGTTCAGGATAAAATTATGAAAGTAAGTTTAACAATTTGGTTGGTGGGGGTGATGGGATTGAAAAGAGTCAAAATTTGCGTGACGTATTGTATCGGAAACCAATCAACCGATTGAACTGAAAGTTATTCTACTTATTTTTACTTCTTATAGAATTGTCAAGCATTTTTTATTTCAGACCTTTAGAAAGCTTTCGAGCATTTCAAAGGTATTAAAATTCTCTTCAGAGCTTGTGTTGATAATTTCAAACTTTTAAATGAAAACAAGTGTAGAAAAAATCAAAATAATAGTTTTAAGTTAAAACTGATTCGAAAATTGAAAATCAATTTTTTCCAGTTTATAGACTGCCTTTTCAAATCCACACGCATTAGTCAAAGACATAAAGATACATTGCGGCTTCAAGATCACACCATCGAGTGTCAGACTTTGTATCCAGGATTTTTATCACATTTGACGATATCCGAAATGGGAGTAACAACAGTCACTCTGCTAATTGATCAAATATTAACACCGGGTAAGTTTGTTTGTCAATTCTTTGTTTTGCGAGGAAATGTTAAAATCGGGTGAAGAAATTTTAAAAAATCTCCACTAAAACATTTTAAAAAAATGTCCACGTTTCAGAAGTAGATTATTGTGGTTTACTATTTCTTGTCCACCACATGAGCTTGTGTGACGTTCCAACAAAACTTGCAATCGCCAAAAAATTACTTACGATGACGTTTATTAAAAATGGATCAGCATCAATTATAGCTAAACAGGTACGGAATCCAATGTGATTTTTTTTTATTTAGTAGAAAAATAATTTTAACCTGTAAATATTTTTAGATTGGGTGGCAGGAATCAATATCACGTCTTTTGATTAAAAAACCAATCACAAATGCCGAAGTAGAGGGAAATTGTACTGATTTAAGAATCACTTTGAAAGACGCCTTATTGGAAGACAATTCCGAGTTTCTGTCGCAATCCGATTTGATTAGCTTTACGGAGAATGAGTTAGAATTGGGTTCACAGGGCGAATTGAAGGACAGTGCTTTGATACTTAATGAACTGCAAGCTAGTGTGACTGAGGCAGCAAATGTCATTGAAAGTGAAATAAAAGGTAAAGTTTCAAATTTGTTTGAATTTGTTCTAAATGTCAATTTTAATAATTCAGAGCTAGCGGGTTCTGTAACCGGAGTGGTAGCTGAAAATATTGCAAATGTTTATTCAGTAATTCGTCAAAGAACGCATGAAATTCAAGATACTTTTGAATCGTTGGCATTGGGTGGAGCTACAGGAACTGAATCGGTTTTAACAAGAAGTCGAACGTCATCAAACAGTTCGGATGAAGGAAGTTCCACTCAATCTACGAGTTTGAAGCAAACTTCAAAGAAATCTGATGTGGGTTACCAAATCTGTTTACTGACACAAATTTTATTCAATGATCATTTTTAGTCTTCATCGATATTCGATTTTGCCCAAGACGTTGATGTTGATGTTGAAGAACAATTAGTTTATTTAGTGACGAATACTCTTTTTACAATCATGTGGAGGGGAGTTAGCAATGGTAGTGTTGAGTCGTGGAAGGTGAGATTTTTATTAAATTTTATTCTAAAAAAAATTTTTCTTTATTTTTTTTCTTTTAATAAAAATTTTCTTTTTTTGAATTTTTGTTTATTTGAAAAATCTTTTATTAGGAACGTGGCCAAGTATTAGCTTGTATTAATCTGCTTGGCTTGAATAATGAATTGGTGACATCGCACTTAACACTTCGACTTCGTCTTTTGGAAATGGGCGTTCAGGCAGCTCTGATTGATTTAACTGAAAATCACAACCTAAAAACGCAAGAAGTTAGTTTTATCTGCTAAATATACTGTTTTTTTTCTAGATTTTATTTATTTTGTCTTTCATAGAATGCCTCGCAAATACTACGATTGGTCTATGACTTGGTAGTTCTTGATCCAAATGAGGACGAATGCAAGAAATGCTCAACAAAATTGTTGGATGGTGTATTGGCGCTTTTAGGTATTTTTTTTTCATTTTGACTTCGTAGATTTTTCGTAACAAATTCTTCTTGAAAACAATGGCTTAAGAGGCTGTCCGTCATGGTACTTTTGGTTCTTTACAACCTCCCCTTCCTTTATTTTTTTTTATGGAGAACACTCCCGTCTCCCTATAAGTGTAACGTATTTTATGGACAGCCCTTAAGTTCAACGTGATAATTTTTAAAGAAATCTTGCATTTCTCTTATGTTCTGAAATGACTGCCTTTTAAAAAAAAGTCTCCTTCTTCCCACAGACGCTTTAATGATTTTCCAACAAACTGCATCTGACGATTGGAGTGATATGATTCGGCTATGTCTTGGTCTACTTCTTAAATGCTTTCATAATCCGAATACTGGAATTGTGGCAATGGCAACTGCAAAACTTCACGCCATTTTACAAAATCGTGATATTCATGAGACTTCTGAAATGGCATATCTTCTGTATAGTATCAATAAGGCACTGTCAAATGCTGTTGAAGGTAAGTCAAACAAATACGTCTCATATATAAAAAAGGTATCGCGGTATACTGTTAATGATTTATCTTGAGTTGGGTCATTTTTTCCATAGTCTTTCTTTTGATAGAAAATGGCCTGGAATTTTTTTTTGATCCTAAATCTTGAAACTTTTTTAAAATGTGTATGCTTTGCTTTGAAGTCAATAAAATGTGAGTTTAGAGTCGATTAAAGTCAAGTTTCTTCAATACAATATTATTAGATTTTTTTTTTCGAAATTTTCTATTCGATTAAAATTTTAGTTCGTGCAATTTTCCACCAAAAAGGAGCACCATTCGAATACGCCATTGGAGTTATACTAGAAATGGCTACCCTTTTTAAAAGCTTTTATTTAGCTCGCTATCTTGTTTGTCTGTTTGTCTGTTTGTCTGTTTGTCAGATCAAATCTTGCAACCCAATTTTGACCCACTTCCACTTGTCCGATTGACTTGAAATTTTGCACACTTATATAAGTCCGATGACAATACAATATTTTCACTACTTCGTCCTTATAAGGATAACGGAAGGTCCTGTAAGGATAACATGATTATCCTTTTCTCCAAATTTTCCGGAAAAAAATCTATCCTGGGGGTTTTTGGCGTCGCTGAATCCGAATCTGTCATTAAAAAGTCAGTAAGGATAACGGAAGGTCCTGTAAGGATAACGTGATTATCCTTTTCTCCAAATTTTCCGGAAAAAAAATCTATCCTGGGGGTTTTTGGGGTCGCTGAATCCGAATCTGTCATTAAAAAGTCTGTAAGTATAACGGAAGGTCCTGTAAGGATAACGTGATTATCCTTTTCTCCAAATTTTCCGGAAAAAAATCTATTCTGGGGGTTTTTGGGGTCGCTGAATCCGAATCTGTCATTAAAAAGTCTGTAAGGATAACGGAAGGTCCTGTAAGGATAACGTGATTATCCTTTTCTCCAAATTTTCCGGAAAAAAAATCTATCCTGGGGGTTTTTGGGGTCGCTGAATCCGAATCTGTCATTAAAAAGTCAGTAAGGATAACGGAAGGTCCTGTAAGGATAACGTGATTATCCTTTTCTCCAAATTTTCCGGAAAAAAATCTATCCTGGGGGTTTTTGGGGTCGCTGAATCCGAATCTGTCATTAAAAAGTCTGTAAGGATAACGGAAGGTCCTGTAAGGATAACGTGATTATCCTTTTCTCTAAATTTTCCGGAAAAAAAATCTATTCTGGGGTTTTTGGGATCGCTGAATCCGAATCTGTCATTAAAAAGTCTGTAAGGATAACGGAAGGTCCTGTAAGGATAACGTGATTATCCTTTTCTCCAAATTTTCCGGAAAAAAGTCTATTCTGGGGGTTTTTGAGGTCGCTGAATCCGAATCTGTCATTAAAAAGTCTATAAGGATAACGGAAGGTCCTGTAAGGATAACGTGATTATCCTTTTCTCCAAATTTTCCGGAAAAAAATCTATTCTGGGGGTTTTTGGGGTCGCTGAATACGATTCTCAAGTTAAAAAGCCTGTAAGGACATCTCAAATGTAAGGATATGTATTCGAAGACTAAAAAGAACAAAATAAAAAAAAAAAAAATTTTTTTTTTAAAAAAAAAGCTTTTCTTAAAAAAGAATGCACTAAAAAGAAAAAAATAATTTTCTGGACGCTGTGTATCACAAATATAAAAGCTTTTAAAAAGCGAGATAAAGCATAAAACAATAAAAATAAAATTTTTTCTCGCTTTTAAAAAGCTTTTATATTTGTGATACACAGCGTCCAGAAAATTATTTTTTTCTTTTTACTGCATTCTTTTTTAATAAAAGCTTTTTTTTTAAAAAATTTTTTTTAATTTTTTTTTCTTTAATTATGGTTTATAAATTATGAGGTTGTTATAAAATTTCTTAAAAAAATGGGCTGAAGGTGAAATTTTCCAATAGGAAAACGAACACTCGGTAAAATTCTTGTTGAGGCAGTAGTTAAAAATATACAATGCTTAGAGTGAGATATAATTTTAATTTTATTGAAGAATTGTTTGAAGTTGAGATTTCTTTCTTAAGCAACGTGAGCTTGATTAGTTTTTTAGTAGATCCGTTATTTTTCTACTGTATAAACCAAATATGTACGAAAAAAAATCGTGGTGGACATTGCAAACTTCTAAAAATCTTTGTAACCTTTTTTTAAAAAAAGGTCTTAATCTTATGGTTGGGAAACACTATTTTAGGACTATATTTGGAGTCTAAAAACTTGAGGAAAATTTCGCAGACGTATATTTTGTTGAAATTGGAAGATGCGAAATTTTTGGTTTCGTCATTCGAATTTACATGTTCGTTGCAAAATAATGAAACTGACTTTTATATTTTTTATTAATTTTCAATTTTTTTTAAATTACAGTTGGTAGTCCCGAACAATATTCATTTCTGATGCCAGTCGTTAAAGCCTTGCTTTACAAATGTCGCAATCTATTTAATTTGGCCTCAAATGCACCAGATTTACCAGCGACTTCCTCTGGACCAGTATTTTTCAATGATTTTCAAATGTACAGCACCAGCAAACAATGGACGACTTTCATTGAGAAAAAGGTAAGTTTATAGATTGGCCATAAAATATACGTCACGGTAATTTTAGGCTTTTCGGACTCGCCTATCCACTCGTCAGTTTCGAAATTTTTTGTGACCATAAAAGTGACGTATTTTTTTTTTTGACAATTATACAATTAAATTTTTCGGAACATATACGAATATTATACTATTTAATATATTGAGCACTTTTCCTAATTGCCTTTGTAAATTTTCAATGAAAAAAATTTGATTCGTTTCCAAAAACGATTAAAAATGTATTTTATCACATAAATACATTAGGACTACGATTGAAAAAATTAATGAATTTTATATCAATTAATTTGTTCGAATTAATTACTTAACGAATATTAAAACATAATGTAGTCTAAAACGAAAAAATCAATTTAAAAATTTTGTTGGTTAGTTTTGATTTTGCTTTTGGATTCTTCAAGATTTTTGGAAACTGTACGCAGTTTGGAAACATTTTTGCTTCGCGTACAATTTTGTAGAAATGAAGTTGATTTTGATTTGTGGTGCAATTATATTGAGTATGAAGTTTGGGTTTGCAAAGGTTTTCGATGGACCTTGTCCAAATATATCAAAGAAAAGTTTTCTTGCAAATGAAATTTTCAAATTTTCGAGGATAAAAAAATTTCCGATATCGCGATTCGTCCCTAGGAATGGCGATTTCTCAAGAAGTTTTGAATTGTTAAAAATTGAATATAAAGAAATTGAAAATGTTTGGTGTCTTCATAAGAAATCAGAACAACATCTGTTCCCAAATAAATCAATTGACATATCGATTTGTAACGATACAACTTGGTGGTGCATTAATGCGAAGAGCTACAAAGTCAATGGATCGATTTCAATTATTGAAAGACCCGCAGATTTTATACCAATTTATTCAGATTTTAAGGATTTCGTTATTGTTTGGCAGTGTCAGGAAATTCCTTTAACAAGAAAACGATCTGAGGTAGCGATAATATCAGGAATTATTCAAAATCGCAATGATTTGGAAATGATTCTTGTCAATTTAAAGAACATCACTGGAATCAAAAGCGAGGATTTTATTGAAATAAATGGAATACCGAAATCTCATAAAACTCATATTGTAGCGACTTATGCCCAATGTGACATCATTTTTAAATACGACAAGCAATACGATTTTTTGATATACATAGTTTTTGCAGTTTTTGCGTTTATAATGGGGTTGTTACTATTTCTTGTTTTGTGTTAGTTTTGCAGTATCACCAAATTCTCGCACAAATCTACATAAAATTCATTTTTGTGTCAAATTTTGTCATGATGTCTAAATAAAAATTATAGAAAAAGCATAAATACATATTTATATTTACCATCCGTTTTTTTATAGATGTAACGGGGCAGAAAAAAGCCGTAATTAAATACGTAATTATAAATAAAAATGCATGAAAAACTTAAAAGACATTTTTACTCACGGTAAAACTAAATCAAACACTTACAATGTATGTAAAAACTCTTAAAAACAAGTAAAACAAATTACAAACTATTTTTTAATTCTAATATTGCAATAGTCCTACTCAATCTACCCTCATTCCTCCCGGCCTTGGACATAAATCGGCCCAAACGGTTGTTGTCTCGTTTGTTGCAGAGCTTGGGGTGCAAGAGTTCCATCGTAGAAACTATGCGACTCTGATTTTTGTACTGAAATTATGTTAACATCCGACGATTGTTCTGAAGTTGTTGGAAAATTTTCATCCATTTTGTTGCCATTGATTCGCTTCGATTCCCAATTCCTATAGGATTTCCTTTTCTTTTTCGGTTTATCGTTCTGTGCTGAAAGTAGGACGTAATTTTTGTCTGTGCCTTCCTCCAGATTATCTTCGGTGTTTTCGCGTCGTCGGACTTGTTGAATTCTGGGAAAGCGGGAATCAAAGTTTTGACCTACACCGGAGTTGAAAGCGTCCTTTAGCTCATCCGTGTCTAAATTATGTCTCTTTGGGACACCCACGGCTGGAATTCTTGTTCGCTTTCGACTTATTCTTGGTCTTTTCGTAGTCGTAGTTGCGGCCAATTCATCGAGAAAATCTGCTGGGGGCTCTCCTAATTCCTCTAATGATGCGCTTAGAGTGTGAAATCCTGTTGTGGAAGTGGATGAGCTGTGTTTCTGTTTGCGCTTAGGAGAACTCTTAACCTCTACGCGTTTTGATCCCTTGGCGACCTGATGTCCTTCGTTCTGCTGATGCGAATTTTGTGTAATTGGTGGGTAGTTTTCGTGTTTCGAAGATGCATCGTCAAAAGGCACCGCTTCGTAGAGTGGGACTTCGTAGCTGGTCTTCGGAGAGTCGTAATGTTGCTTGTCGTTTGTGTCCAGTGGGAAATTCGGAGCTGGTATTGAGGACCAGTGAGAAGTGCTGTTCACTGGCGGTGGCTCAGCAAAGTATCCTCCAAGATCAATGCTATCGAAAATGTTGCTGTTTTGATTGTGATTCTGATTTGAATATGAACCCTGATTATTGTTGTGTTGCTTTGGTGGCGGCTGATAGGATTGTCCTGATGGTGGTGAATGTGGCGGTTGTGGTGGTGGTGAATGTTGTGGTGGTTGATCGTGGAAGCTATGCGTGGGCGAAGGTGGTGCTGGTGCCACAGGCTCAGTAAAATATTTTTGCCGTTTGGGTTTGTGGGGGCTGAAATCCTGCTTAGAAATTTCCGATGCCTGGTAGTGATAAGAAGGCTGGTGAATGTCATTTACTGGCGGCGGTACTCCGTAAATCGAGTGTGGGATGTGTTTGTTCTGCGGGGGAGACGGATAGGAGTGCTCCGGTGGGGAATAAGAATATTGTGGCGCGGAATGGGATTTTTTTGGTGGTAAAAAAGTATGATGAGATGATGGGTAGGGCTCTTGCGGGGGTGGAGTCTCATGGTAACTTCCGCCGACGCCACTTCCGCTTCCTCCAGACCCATGGTTGCTGCCACCACCAGTTCCACCTCCACTAAACGAATCCAAATTGAAACCATGTTGGCTGGAAATATCAAACGGTATCGGCTGCGTGTCATAGAAGCTCCCGGAATTCGAATCCTTGATCAAACTCGAAAAATCAAACATGGAACTTGGGATGCTATGTAAACTGACATCTGCTGAGTTGGTGTCGAATGAATTACTGTGGAAATTGTGCCCTGAATCTATCGATGGAGGAAAAGATGAATCACCGTGCTGCGCTGGCGGTTCGTAGAAATTCAGGGGAGGACCCACATCGTAGTTCGGCGGACCGTAAATTGGCTTGGGAGATTTGATTTTCCGGTGTCTTTTGGGTGAAGGTGGCTTGAAGGATTTTGTCCGGTGTCTTATGATCATGAAGGGTGGTTCACGTCTGTTCCGCACCAGATTCGAGACGTAAGTCGGTGGTTTCTCAATGATCTTGATGTGTTTCAAGGGCATTGCCACTATGCCATCAGGTGTTGTTTCTGCCTGAGTCGCGGTCTGTGGCTGAGATGTTGTGATCACGGCGGTTTTATTCGATGAAGTTGGCGAAACCGCTGTAAAAATCACCTGCAATTAAAATGAAGAAGAAAAAGAATTTTTAGCAGCCAATCAAGTTATTATCAATTTAGTGATTCCGATGAAAGAAAAGGAAAACTGTGTTTGAAAGCTGGGAACATTTTTAAAACCAATTTAAATAGCCTAATTTTGTGGGCGAAAGGAGGAAGTGTATGGAGGCGGAGCGAAACGTGATGTGGCCCAGCAAATTTCGTGAGGGGCGAGAGACGTTTTTAATCCTTATTTGGTTCAATTCGTTTTCTCACATATATAAACATTAGGGCGGGTCGATTTTTTTTCGACCAAGGGGTATAGCATATTCTGATTCTACACTAAATTCTAAGAAAAAATGCAAAAGAAACCATAGGTCAAAAATGAATTTTGATGTCCCCAAAATTGGATTGAAATTTCTCTTTTTAAATTATCGGGAAATGTATTTGTATTAGTTCGAATTTTTCGAAAACTATTTAACCAATCGACGTGCTGAGTACTACAAATAAAAGCTAAGGACATAATCTTTAAAATGGCGTTTATAATAATTTGATCGGAATTATAGTTTTGGGGAAATGGGGGTTTGATTAGAAAAAAAAATTTTTTTTTTGTGAGTTTTACACCAACTCAAACTCGACTTGTATGGAGCTTGGAAATCACTTTTGTTTAACTTTTTTCATTCGGATGTAGTAAGGGACCTAAAAAAATCGACCCGTATTTTTTTGTTTGGGGTAGAAACGTTCGGTAGGCGGAGGGGGGGATTTCAAAGTCGGCGAAAAATCGACATGACAAAAACTTTAAAAATTTGTAACTTTTGAACGGCTTCACCGATTGAGATGATATTGAACATTTTGGAAAGGTAATTAAATTTCCGTTTCACAAAAAAATATTTGCTGACTCCCTCCCCCTCACCGTCATATTGCAAAATTCAATTTAGTGACAAAATTTAAAATATCTCGAGAACGACATTTTTTTTTCTTCTGAATTTTTTTCTGTAAATACCTACCATTATACCACACAAATTCGCTAAATAAATTTTGAGGGTAAATGCGTTTTTGATTTTTAAAAAAATTTCGAAAAAATCGAATACAAGAAAAATGTGTATATTTTACTGATTATACCCGTATGGTGAAACCAAAGGGTATATTAACTTTGCTTTACCGTTTGTAACGCCAAGATCCCGTCATCACACACAAAAATGAATTACACCAGTGTGTTTAGAATGATAAAAAAAATTGAATTTTGCATGTCCGTCCGTTTGTCCGTCTGTCTCTCTGTGGCGCGGATTGCGGGCGCACGAATTGAGCTAGAGACTTGAAATTTTGCGCAGATTCGTTTTTCGTAAAATGCGAGGCTAAGTTCGTTAATGGGCAAAAATGGACCATTGGGGGGGGGGGGGGGCACCCCCCATACGAACGAAATCGTTTTTTGAGAATATCTCAAAAACAGTGCATCTTATCAAAAAAGTCCAAGAACAAAAGTTATTTAGGATATGATTCTACATAAAACTCCCATATATCAAAATCCGATTGGAATAAATTTTAAAAAATCTTTTTGGAAAGTTTGACTTCAAAGTGGAATGTTGGTACAACGGTTCGAATTTTGATACGAATATCACCATACGGGTCTCCAATGATTGCCAGATTGGCAATTATAGCTTTTGTTATGTTTTTCGATTGGTTTTTATGTTTTATGTACATAATACAGTTACGCGGTTAATTGATCCAGCGTAATTCGAAACCGCGTAACTGGAGACTCAGGATTAGTGCAAAACAATACATGCCTATTATCGGTACGATTTTGGAGCAATTTTTATTATTTAATTAATTAAAAATTTATTTAATTAATTAAAAATTTATTTAATTAATTAAAAATTTATTTAATTAATTAAAAATTTATTTAAAAATGAAGAATTTGTTTAAAAATTAAAAATTAATTATTTAAAACGAAAATATTGTAATTATAGATGAATGTAATTTATATAAAAAAGATAATAGGCATGTATTGTTTTGCACTAATCCTGAGTCTCCAGTTACGCGGTTTCGAATTACGCTGGATCAATTAACCGCGTAACTGTATTATGTACATAAAACATAAAAACCAATCGAAAAACATAACAAAAGCTATAATTGCCAATCTGGCAATCATTGGAGACCCGTATGGTGATATTCGTATCAAAATTCGAACCGTTGTACCAACATTCCACTTTGAAGTCAAACTTTCCAAAAAGATTTTTTAAAATTTATTCCAATCGGATTTTGATATATGGGAGTTTTATGTAGAATCATATCCTAAATAACTTTTGTTCTTGGACTTTTTTGATAAGATGCACTGTTTTTGAGATATTCTCAAAAAACGATTTCGTTCGTATGGGGGGTGCCCCCCCCCCAATGGTCCATTTTTGCCCATTAACGAACTTAGCCTCGCATTTTACGAAAAACGAATCTGCGCAAAATTTCAAGTCTCTAGCTCAATTCGTGCGCCCGCAATCCGCGCCACAGAGAGACAGACGGACAGACGGACAGACAAACGGACGGACATGCAAAATTCAATTTTTTTTATCATTCTAAACACACTGGTGTAATTCATTTTTGTGTGTGATGACGGGATCTTGGCGTTACAAACGGTAAAGCAAAGTTAATATACCCTTTGGTTTCACCATACGGGTATAATCAGTAAAATATACACATTTTTCTTGTATTCGATTTTTTCGAAATTTTTTTAAAAATCAAAAACGCATTTACCCTCAAAATTTATTTAGCGAATTTGTGTGGTATAATGGTAGGTATTTACAGAAAAAAATTCAGAAGAAAAAAAAATGTCGTTCTCGAGATATTTTAAATTTTGTCACTAAATTGAATTTTGCAATATGACGGTGAGGGGGAGGGAGTCAGCAAATATTTTTTTGTGAAACGGAAATTTAATTACCTTTCCAAAATGTTCAATATCATCTCAATCGGTGAAGCCGTTCAAAAGTTACAAATTTTTAAAGTTTTTGTCATGTCGATTTTTCGCCGACTTTGAAATCCCCCCCTCCGCCTACCGAACGTTTCTACCCCAAACAAAAAAATACGGGTCGATTTTTTTAGGTCCCTTACTACATCCGAATGAAAAAAGTTAAACAAAAGTGATTTCCAAGCTCCATACAAGTCGAGTTTGAGTTGGTGTAAAACTCACAAAAAAAAAATTTTTTTTTCTAATCAAACCCCCATTTCCCCAAAACTATAATTCCGATCAAATTATTATAAACGCCATTTTAAAGATTATGTCCTTAGCTTTTATTTGTAGTACTCAGCACGTCGATTGGTTAAATAGTTTTCGAAAAATTCGAACTAATACAAATACATTTCCCGATAATTTAAAAAGAGAAATTTCAATGCAATTTTGGGGACATCAAAATTCATTTTTGGCCTATGGTTTCTTTTGCATTTTTTCTTAGAATTTAGTGTAGAATAATGCTACATTTACACGAATGACAAATTTGTCATTTTTTTCTTGTCATTATGTTAATTCCCGTGTAAATGGCATAATTTTTGTAATTTTTTCTGTCAGAAAATGTCAATCTCTCATAAAAGAATGAACTTGTCCATTCTTTTATGCCAGATTGTCATTCGTACAAACGCAATATTAGTTATGACAAAAGTTGAATACTAAAGTTGTCATAACTAATATTGAGTTTGTACGAATGACAATCTGGCATAAAAGAATGGACAAGTTCATTCTTTTATGAGAGATTGACATTTTCTGACAGAAAGAATTACAAAAATTATGCCATTTACACGGGAATTAACATAATGACAAGAAAAAAATGACAAATTTGTCATTCGTGTAAATGTAGCATAAGAATATACTATACCCTTTGGTGAAAATTTTTACCCCGAACAAATCGACCCGCCCTAATAAACATACTAGGGGGCATTCCGTACAACCGCTTCCACGAGTTGGCTTCGGAAACTACTGGGCCTACGGGTTCGCAGCAAAGTTGAAATTTTTTAATGGGTGGTATTAAAGTTCCATTAACATTTCAAGATGAATCAGGGAGAGCAGCAAGAAAAAAATGTGGGCGATTCTTAGGAAAGAAAGTTTTGTACAAATCGGTTTAATGTTTCTCGAATTATAGACACATGTAAATCTATTATTATAAATTATACTTAATATGCAAAATTTTTGGATATGGGAATTATGTTAGAACAATTAACAACCAAAACATTTTAATTTCAATGTAATATGGGACCCAAATCGATAAATTGCAGTAAATCTAAAGCAAAAATATCTCGCATTAAAAATAGGTACACCAAGCATTTAAATAAACTAAGCAGGAAAATATGATATCTTTTTAGACAAAAACTGAATTTAAATAACTTTTCATCAATTAACGTTAAAAATATTTTTTTCGCATTAAAATATGATGGAAAAATTTCATTTTCCGATGCTTAACATCATAGAGAAACTCGTTAACGAAACGATAATAAAATAAAATGAATTTAAATTGGCAAATTATAATTTAGATGATATTTTTAATGATCATAAGCAATTTGTGTCATTTTTGTTCATTGGTGGCTTCAGCTGCATGTCTTGTCACGGAACTGCATTTGCTGGCTGCGGTACAGAGAATTTTCTCAATGAAAAGTAAAAGTGCAAGGAGTCCAATACGATAGAAAGTAAAAACGTCAGCCATTAGCCATTATAATAAAAATAAAAGAAAACTCAGTCGATTCGATTATTATTTACGCTTAAAGTGTTAAAGATCGTAATTAGGGACACCATTGAGTGGCATTGAACAATTAAAAAATTACGTTTTATTACAATCTTCTGAAACCGAAACGAAAAAAGAAATGTTTTTGTTGTTATAACTCACATAAGTTTTGTAATTAAAATGTAATAACTCTTATTGATGTGTGACTTCATAATATCACTCAATGAAGAAAGCAGCAGCTTCGAGTTAAATAGCGAAAAAAAGAATTCATATCAGATAACCAAAAGGTGATGGCTGTTATTTTACTATAAGATAGATTATTGAGTGAAAACCTGTAGAGTTATTGAAAACAAGTCTTGGGGCCGCATTTAATCATTAGATGGTGACCGATATTGTGTTATGTTGGTTATGTTGAGCGTTTGAAATTCACTATTTTCTGGCTGCTGATTCTGTATCGGAATAACAACACAATAAATATTCGCATTCATTCAGTTATGCTGTACCGTATGTGGCCGTGTTTAATGCTACAAATGAGTGCAAAGGCTTCTTTCTATCGAAAATTTAAACTGTAAATGCCTTAAAGCAAATCGCAATTACAAACTGGTTTAATCTAATCCAGTGTTTACCAACCTTTTTCGCTAGCATATCCCCTAGCGCGCTAATTTTTTCTCGCATACCGCCTTCTACGATTGTATACCAAATATTGGAGTAAACTGCATCGTAAAAATATAATCAATTATAAATTTATAAAATATTAAAAGTGAACGTATTGCGCCGCAGGGGAAAATTTTTCTGATCCGAATCGATAATTATAGTAAAAGCTCAAATAAAAGGCGATTTGTGCAACCGGCTTAAATTTTACCTTGTACGTAAATCGAGGTTTGCATATAATTATATGCAGGGTATTCACAGTCGTCTTTTAAATTGCGGGTAAATTTACCGCTCGGTAATTCAGTCAAATTTAACAGATTTTTACCGAGACGGTAACTTGGTTCATGTAAAAATGAATTACCGGATTCGGTAATTGTAGACATGCCTTGAGTCGTGTTTTTCGGCCCGGGTATTCGGTATCAAGAATCAACCGCGGGTGGCGCTAGTAATGTTTTTAGTTTTCAAATTTTCTCGCTGGTTATCTCATCGGACTACAATTTTTTTCAATTTTGATAGCCGTTACCACAATATAAATTCAAAAGAATACATCAAACATGGATTTAAAGGTATGTGACATATTTTACAATCAAATTCGCAGTTCATGATTTGGTCACGTATCAAATAAAAGTGCTGTTCTCAAATCTGTGCTGTGGGATGTTCACAGCAGAATATTTTCAGTCTTTTAATATTACCGAAAATACCGAATACCGAAAATTAAAAGAGGATTGTGAATACCCTGACTATGAATATAATGGGGTTTATTCTGGAATACGATCGTAATCGTAACGATCGGGAATTGCTTAAAAACAACACACAAATTACGATCGTATTCCATAATAGCCATAATAGGCCCTAATGTTTTTTTCTGATTCTACAAAGCAAATACCAAAATACTCTCGCAATTTAATTAAATGTAGTTTTCAATTTATTAATAGAAATTCAAGAAATTTGTTTGTTTACAAAATCCCGCAATTTGATAGCCGTTATTTTGTTTTTCATACATCGCGAACCCCCTGGAACCAGCCGATGTACCCCTAGGGGTACATGTAATATAGGTTGGGAAACACTGAACTATTCGATCATGTAGACAGACTGTAGACTGAGTTGAGTGTTCAGGTTGGATTTTAACCGATCTAATTTGATCTTTCGTACTTGCGCACAAGTAAAAATTTTGAATAATATTTTCAACAAAATCCAAAGTTTTTTTTTCAATTTCAACTATTTCGACTTAAGTCCCTTTTTTCAACAGATAAATGACTTTGTGAAATGAATTAGTAGGATAAAAAGTCCAAATAGTTCAAACTTGTTATGGCGATTTAAGAGAAAGGCAACATTGGTATACATTATGAAAATTACAGGTTGCAATCTTGAATGCAAAATGTGTGTGTGGCCTGTAAGTAGAGCAGAGTAATTTTGCATGGCGGTTTTTCGATGGAAAAATCGAAAAATTTAATAAATTTCAGGTTTGTAATTTGTGCAGAGATACAAACCAAAAGTTTTTTGACTTTGGTTCGGTTTTAGTTGAAGGGTGATTTAGATTTCTGGTTTTGGTTCCTCAAATTTACAAATTTTATTTTAGTTTTGGTTGTTTCTAAAGTTTCACAAATTTTGCTGAATTCTTAATGTGGTAAAGGTTTTTGTTTTTGCAAAAGACTGGTAGAGAGCATGTGAAATGTTTTTTGGTACTAGATTCACATAAAAAAAGTGCTGAACTCTAAATTTGGTAAAAAAAATAGAAAAAGTATGAATTTTTCGATCCTAAAAACTTAAATTTAAACCGAATGGAACCACGAAAAAAAACTGGTATTTGGTTTGGTATTTGTTTTAAAAAGTGATTTGGTTTTGGTTCGGTTTGGACGTCTTTTTGCAGAGGGGTTTTATTTATGATTTGGTTTTGGTTCGGTTCACAAAATGCATCTTTGAGTTAGTGGGAGGAAAAATTAGGACGAAAACTTTCGCCTCGCAGGGAAAACACATGTTTTGTGTCTATTTTTTTCTCTAAACACTAAGCATGATCCAATAATATTTATTTGATAGCGATTTTTTTATGAACAGCTCCTTAAACTTAGGGTCTAAGAAATCGTTTACATCTGACACTATATTCGGCGAATTTCACATTGCATCAACGTTTACATGACGACAAAAATTACTAAAATTTATTCATGATAGGAGAATATACTTTCAAAAAGGTTTCATACAAAACTACCGGAATAAGTTCGAATTCTGAGAACATTTGAATTCTGAGAAGTGATCTATTCTGCCATATTGTTAGCTGAATGCTAGTGTGGGCCATGTGTAGGGCATAATGTATACCTATGGCACAAACTAGCATTCAGTGACGGTATATGAATAATATGAATAAGTGTCGCTGAAATTGAAAAAGAAGGGTCGCTGAAATTGCATTACAACTGAAATTGCAAATGGAAACGGTCCATTAGGTTGTAAACATTTCGGAGCACAACTTTGAACATATTTAGGTTTTCTTTTATTTCACAATGAAACATTAAAATGAATCCAATTAAGTTACTCGAGGGGAAAAGTTCGGAGATTTTTTTAAATAATTTCATTGAGTTGAATTTAATTTGCATAAATTACTTTGTTCTTCGATTTGGGAAGAAAATTCAACGCTCAATAAATTTATTAGTAATTTTTTTTGTAACGCGATTGCCCCAATTCTTGCGCATTTTGTAAAGCCACAGCTTTATGGGAAATTAAATTAAAAATTCGCTTTTTTCATAACACTTGCAACCATAATTAAATTAGAAAAATGGCAATATTTTGAACATGTTGTAAGCCACAGATTATGCAGAAAATTTTGAAATATTTTTTCATATTCCGTTTATAAAAATATTCTTTCGAAAAATGAATGAAATAATTGAAGCAGAACTTAAAATTTGCTGAAATTTTCAGTTATTTAGCAAAACTTGGACAATTCAATTGGAACATTTTTTTTATTAAAATCTTTTATAAGACACCATTTTTTTAAGCAATTCAAGTTACAGTGAAGCATAAAAAAGTTAATTGCCAATTGATTATTTGGGTTTTAATTTAAAAAAAAAACTTTTTCAGGGTCTTAAACATTTCTTTCAGGAAAATGCTGGTTTCGATTCAATTGACTCATAGTATGTATTGTTTCAAGTTTTAACGGTTCAAGGTTTTTCAGTGTTTTAAAGTGTGAAATTTCAAAGAATAAAGTAATAAAATAAAAGAAAAATAAGTCCTTAAAATGTTTTCAAAAAAAAAATTTGGAGAACTTTTGAAATTCGGTCTTCATGTAATCGCTTTTAACGTTGATTGCAGACAAAATTTACACGAAGAAGTGCGTTTTTTCAGAAACTTGAATTACTTTTAGTACAAATAAATATTAGTATCTGCTATAGATTGCAAATTATGTGAAATCGGAAAACAATCTCGTCAAAATTTCAAAATGAATGAAACGATTGATTATAACGACATTTAACACCAATTAAAAAAATTAAATTTAAATTTAATAATTTAAAATAATTATTGTTGATTATTTGCCGGATCAAAAGATATTTCATTTGATAGCCGAAGTCACAATCACAAGATTCAAAATATTAAAAAGAGTGAATTTAGTAGATTTCGAAAATGAATTTGTTTTACACCGCCACAAGCTTTTTTCACTTAAACCAGTTCTTAATTCAATCCAAACATTTATCCACAAAAGTCCTTCTGCAATTTAAAACTACTTCATATTCAAAAACAAGTTTTTTTCTTCTTCAAAAATATGAATAACTAAATGAATTTGTTTTACGAAATTTAAAAAAAAAACTTTAAAAAATCCAAAACTTACAAAAACAAAAATCGTGATAAAAAATTTCATCTTTTAAGGCTAGTATCGATTATTTGAAGGTTAAAAACTTGAATAAATAAATTAAGTTTTGTACCGAATGACTATTGCAACTGAACTAAACATTGAAAATTGAACATCTTGTAATATACGCGTATAAAGAGTTTTGTCTTCAATTTCAAGTATAAAAAAATCCAACGAAATGAAACAAAAATAAGCCAAATGTGTTTTCCCCCTCTCTATGGAAATGAAGATTTTTCTTTAATCTTACGCTTTCACTATTAGCTAGTAGTATTACAATATATTGCTGCTATACATAATGCTAAAATTTTATTAGCTAGGTTTCTTACCAAGGGGGCAAATCCAACTCTAATTTTTCTTACCATATACGCGAATTGTTCATCTCCTCATAGATTGTCGGCGTTTTTCTTGTTATAACTTGGGTGGATAGTTCCTATAGTATAAAATGTATTCAATAAGGGGGGTTTCGGGGAGATGAATGGATCGGGAAAATTGCATTTATCGTACCACCGTTAACAGAGTCATTTCCCCAATCGACGAGTTTTGCATGATTTTGAACTTGAACTTGCCGTAAGATGTCTCGAACGTGGTAGCAAGTATGATGGCGAAGGCAATGGATGCTCACCACATATCGTCTTGTATCCATTAAAATCGCATCGTTGGTTTCTGTTGTTTGTTCAGTCATTTCGACCATTAAATCGCTCATTTGAATACAATATTTGTGAGCACAATTGAAACAATGTACACCATATGAGCCAAACAATTGTATAGCCTGCAAATATTTGATTGCATAATTAATCAATTGATAACGTGATTAATCACTTTTTAAATCATTCCTGCGTTAAAGCATATTTCGTTAACAATTTTGCCTTTCTATCGGCAGGTAAAACCATTGCATGATGGTTACCAGAATGAGATTGCAGCTAACCTGTGGGAGCCGCTAAACACCTTCTGGGCGGAATGCTATGAAGCTTGCAAAACGGCATCACAGAAGAGGATCAATCTGCAGATGGAAAGCCGTCGACGATTTCAGGTGAGATCAAAATACATCACGACCGAACCATTAATTATGTACGCGGATGAGTGGAATATAATTTAAAACATGATTTTAATTAATTGTTACAGCAAAAGATTATTGTGCCATGGAAGATGCGTCAAGTTGAAGAAATGACACGCCTTAATTCAACATCGCTTCAGGTCAAAACAAGGGAGAATCTTACGAAGCGCAAATGGAAGAGTGCCAAAAGATTCCTTTATGGGCCACGAGGTCCGTGGTTCCTTGGGTAAGTACCGATTTTTTTGTCTTGCTTTTCTCGTTTTGAAAAATAGAAAAGTATTTAACGAAGTTCTGATTTGGGTAAACTGCAATCAGAGTTTTTTTTCTGGTGCTTCTTCTGAGAACCAAATGCCGAGAGGGTGCAGAGTCCAGGGTTGGGACTTTAGTACATATGTACTAGATCTAGTACCTTTTTGACTCATTTAGTACCCTAGTAAATATCACAGCCCATGAATCTGGTACTTTTTCATGGTTTATATAAAAAAAAATTTTATCTGAATTTATAGCTCCCTTTAAAAAGCCATCACTTTTCTATGTATTAGAAAAAAAGTACTTTTTTAAATGATCCCGCCACAACTCTATAATTAAAGACTACTGAATTCGTGTTATTAAGGGAGATTTGAAAATCAATCGTAGGCCATGGAAATATGATTTATATTAGCAATAGCTCAAAAACTTCTCGAAATTTAAGTTTTTAGATGGAGTTTATACAAAAGTTTAAAATTGAAATAAAAGCGAAAATTTAAAACAAATACATCTAGACAATTTTTATTGGTTTTTTGGAGTTTTTCTAGAGTATTTTTTGACCGAAACGGTTATATTTACAACGCAAAAGTCAATCCATATGGGCTAAGGATTTTTTTTTCTAAAATTACGAGATTTAGATTTTTCTTGAATCCTATGTAATAAGCATAAAAAAACGATTTTGGTTGCAAGATAGCTAAAAAAAAATCTAGTACCACATTATCTCAATCTAGTACCCTTTTTGGGCAAAAATAGTACCTTTTACACATCCTCAAGTCCCAACCCTGGCAGAGTCCCACGGAAACAATACGAGGTTCAACAAATTTTTTATATTTCTGTGCTCTCACTCTCAGAAGAGTTTAGCTAAAATTTCCACTCAATCCGTCAAAGTGTTCTCTGGTCAGATCTTTTGAAAGTAAGATTTTCATAATACTTTCTTTTCGCGCTACATAAATATCGTTCCACCTTAATTTTTTTCTTAAGTGCTCATTTTTTTTCTAATTTAAAATTTATATTATTTATGTGTCGGTATCCCCCCCCCCCCCCCCCCCTCCTTCTCTCTTTACGTTAAACCCTCTCACCTGTTATTATTTGAAGAGCTCAATGGATTTTGATACGATTTCTGCCATTTAATTGAATTTTTCGTAAAAAATTCCATAAAAAGCAGTCTCCACTAGACATTTTAATGGTAAGGCATGGACGAAAGCATATTTTTTTTCCAATCGGTTGGTTGCTAAATTTTGGGTTTGGTTCCTAAAATTTCAAACATTTAGATCGGGTTTTGATTATGGTTTCCCAAAATTTTAGTACTAAAAGATTTTATTTTCCACAAAATATCTTGAAAATTTACTACTATGCAATAATAAAATCTTTATACGTTTAAATACTTTCTCTACTCTGAATATTCGGATAAAACTAATAAATATTTAATTTAAATGTTGTAAAATTCATCAAAAAAATTTTTTGAAGCACCTAATCAAAATTTATGATAAGATTCCCAAATTGAAATTTAATATCAATTTGTGAACATAATCCAAACGTAATTGGACCCAACCAGGTACAAAAATTGCTGTTTTAATGTACAACAAATCAGAATTCTCACATCCATATGTCAATAATACCTACCTACTGTCGATTAAAATCGGATGACTGCGTCATTTAATTTAGCGTGAAATATTTAACTACACGGTTTAATATAGTCTGCAGTTCTTTTCCTCGTCGTGGCGGCAAAAATCACTCAAAGCGACACCGCAATCGACGAAACGAAAAGAAAGTTATACGATTTTTATGTTTTAAAAAAAGTGTATTAAAGGCCTATTATCAAAGTTGATCATTTTCCGCTATACATAAATTAAAATATGCGATGAAATGTGATTTTTTTTCATTGTCTACACTGGGAGTTACGTTCGCGATGTTATTTTCTGATCGCGATTTTAATATATTTAAAACCAATTATAATTTTAGTGGCGGTTATGACTCTTAGAAAGTGTCGCTATTCATTATTCCAGTGATGGGTAAATGTCTTAATCTATTATTTTACTTTGTCACTTTATGAAGCAGTCAAGGCCTAATGATGGTCGCAGCCAAGGACATGCATGTAGTATTTCTTTTGTTTTTTGGTGTGAATGACAGGAAAAAGATCATCTGGATGATTTTTAGTTGTGCTTTTTCCATGGAGTTAATTGATTTATGTTAAAATTGCTGTATTCAGTTATTTTTGCAATGACATTTTTAGGTTGGAGCTACAATTAATAAAATTGATTAAAAAAAACTCCCTTTTTCATTGCATAATTGCATGTAACCTTGTTGGCTTTTTGATTCGATTTTTTGAGTCGGAAAAAATTCTTGAAGCTACCCACAAAGGTATTTAGCGTTACGATTATATTCCATAAGAGGTCTCCAGTTTCCAAGAGGCAATCACAATTAATAACTATGCGCCGCAGAAGAAATATCTTAATCAGAAAGCGACCCAATAACTTCAATCAAAAACTATACATTTCTGAGCAAATATACTGAAATTATGAAAATATCAATAAGGAAATGAGAGCCGTCAGCGAAAGGTTTTGAAATAGTTGCGGCTTAAGGTGCCGCTCCACATGAGAGTAAATACGTGAGTAACTCTCAAAAACTCTCGAGAGTTACTCGCAAGAGGTTGTCCATTTGAGAGTAAATTTCGGCGATTTTTCTCTTTTCAAGATCAATATCTTGTTTTTTTTATACATCTTGCTTTGGCGAGTTCTCGAGAGCTACTAACGAAATTCAAACGCCGTTCGTATCTGGCGAGCAACTCTCCGAGAGTTCAGTGGGTGCGTGTCGACTAGAGAGTAGAATCATTTTTGACAGCTCGCAGAAACTAGCTCGCGAGTTTTTGCGAGCTTCTGCGAGCGACTCTCAGAGACGTGTCCATTTGCGAGTAGCTGCTATCGAGAGGTTCTCGCCGACATTTACTCTCATGTGGAGCGGCACCTTTAGGTGAAAATTCATTTGAAGAAATGCACCGCAGTCGAAAAATATATAATTTCCAGCAATCACTAGCCGGAGTTCAGTAAAGTTCACATATTTAATTATGGTTTCTTACTGTTTAATAAATAAATACTAAATTATATAATCTGGGGCAAAAATTTTGTTTCCATGATGCCGGGATAACATTTCTAAACACAGTTTTAGATTCCAAGGTTTTCAAGGTTTCTGCAAGTAGTTCAACATTATTTTTGTATTGCACTAAAATTTCGTTCCCAAAAAATCACTGTAAGCGTGGTATTACACACGGCAACTTTCGGGCTTATTTAAGCCGGCAACTTTTGGGCTTAATAAGCCACTGTGCTTACACTTGTGGCTTAAATAAGCCAATCCTGTTTGCATATGCTACACAAGTTTACATGGGTGTGTGTGGACTCAAACCATTGAAATTGCTGCTGACCATATACTTCCCACGATCTTTACCTGCTGACGGTCAGAACGAAAATGATTTCTGCCTACTACTTTTCCCAAACCGGTTCACACGCTTTGCATGTATGCAGATTGTCGATAAGCCATGATTTCGAGTGGCAACTTTTCCCTCCTCAGTCGTTTCTCCCAAAAATCGGCTTAAGTAAGCCCGAAAGTTGCCGTTTGTAATACCGCGCTAAAGGTCACGAAAGTACAAAGAGAGGCAGCAAAGATCACGAAAGTTAAAAGAGAGGAACTACAGTTGGATTCTGCTTAGGGGTTGTCCATCACATTTTTAGGGAAAGAGGAGAAAAGATCGCCAGGCCTGTGACTTAAAAAAAAACGAATTTCGATTGTTTCAAATTTTTCGCGCGTTCACACATTGCGAAATGCTGTAAAGATCTGACCATGTTATCAGCAGTTCAACGGTTGGTTCTGTCTCAAGAAATATTTCCAAAATCTTCGTCTGCAGAAGGGTTAATGCATCGTGTCTACAGGAAAAATTGCGAAGGTCTTGCATTTCCCGAGTTATTTTGCAAGTGAAAACAAAAAACCTAAAATAAAAAATGAATTGTTTTTAAGAGTTAACAAAGTGTAAAACTAGTTATGAAATGTAGTAATTATTTTAATTACATTTGATATTTTAAAATTATTCTGAAATGTAATATTTGAAAATATTTTTTTTTAAATTATTACATTTCATAAGATTTAAAAAAAAATATCTGAAAACTAAAAACTTTGAAAAATTCTTTAAGAAATCAAAAGAAAGTATTTGGTTGCGATTATTCACTTTATTTGCACACTTTGTATTTTTATCGCGGTCAAGCAATCTTAAACATTAAAAAAATTAATAAATACGATAACGATGATATTTTTTATAAAAAATATATATATGTATATGACACAGCAGACATTGGACGTATCTTCTCATCTATCTAATCCTCCAACAGACCATGAACCAATTTGAGATTAATTTAAAAGATCAATTTTTGTAAAAAATTTGCTTAATGGTGGATATATCCGGGATATCCAGAATAGGCCAATGGAGCGCCATATGGTGAGGCGTATGCTGGGGCAGCTACCTTGGCGATGGCAGGATAGATGGGAGCAGCGATCTTGGCAACTGGGGCAACAACCTTGGCGGCGAGTGGCTCCTTATGGACAACAGCATTGAATCCGTTGACTGGATCGGCGGTATATTCCACAACTCGTCGAGTGCCATCGGGTTCAACGAGCGAATATGATCCTTGGACAACATCTCCTGATCGACTCTCCTGTTGGCTCTTGGCATCACCGGTTAATGCATCCTGAAATATAAGGAAAACGTTTGGTTATGTAATCCATTCGGGAACAGTGAAAAAACTGGAATTGCAAGTGTAACCCACATGAATGTCATAGCTGTAGCTGTATTGTGGATTTGGATCGTAATCATCGGCGACTTTGGCTACAACTGGGGCGGCTACTTTAGCGATGGCAGGATACACGGGTGCGGCATATTTGGCAATGGCTGGATAAGCGGGCGCCAATGGCAAATGTCCTGGGGCACCAATCACTACCGCTTGACTGACAGCAATAACAGCCGCTAATACAGTAATCACCTGACAAAACAATCAACAAAATTTCCAAAAAATTAACAACATTTTACTATAATTGTGAACTTTTGAAGAAATTTAAAAAAAAAATGTCTTTATCAATGATTTCGAATTGTTATCCCGTTTTGATTCATTTCGCTTCGATCTTATTAACACGTTTATTTTTGATAATTTTACCAATTAAAAATTGCCTTTTCTTTAAAATATTTTTAACTGAAAGATTTATGATTATGTAACTTTTGTTAATACCTTAAGCTCCATGTCTGTTCGGATAAACAAATCTGTACTCGATTGTCTTAAATTCGTAGAGCCTTCGCTTTATATACCGTATTGGCTGCAAAGAAGTTTCTTAAATATCGGCTGGGTCCACCAATTCCAATTCACCTGAGACAAACGATAGATAGAAAAACTAGCAACAGACAAACCTACCTACAAACAGACAGCTAATAAAAATATGTAGATAAATAAATAAATATGTAGGTAGACAGCCCGACAACTTTGAGTATGTCGTTCTTACGTTTAACGGCTTTTATTTTTCATTTTATTATACAATTTTCGCCATTGTGTAAATAGTCATATTGGATAGATAGATAACTATTGGATTTGATTTTCTATATTTATATGTTTTAATGCGGTGTATTTAAAGCCTTCATACGATACGGAGCCAAGCCAAGCCGAGCACATATATGTAGTTGTTGATATCACATTTGTTGGATAGTTTACCTGGTCCTGTCCTGTCTTGTCTCCAAGTCTCACCATATCTCTTATCTTTGGACCGGCCATGTTATAAACGAAATTCAATCAATGTTGAATTATGTGATTTGCCGGCCTACCATCTAAATTAGTCCAAAACTAGATATGTATGCACCGATTGCCACTGATTAATATTTTTATGGTTTACTTCACTTGCATGCAATGTGTTGCTGAGAAGTAATGGTTATCAGCCATATGTTTTGCGGACTATAGAGTTTTATTGTTTAATGCGTGAAAAGTAGATCATTTTAATACTTTAAATATATGTAGATCAATCCGATTAAGAGATGAGATTAAGATAAAAACGCGATTATAAATTGAGACTTTTAAGATATTTAAATTACAGGTTGTAGAATTTTACGTAAATATAAAAACTATCGGAACATTTCATTGCGCAAAGCTGCTTGAGAATATTTTGAAGATTCGTATTTTGTTAAAAATATTCTTTTAACTTGTTTTGCTTTTCTTTTCATTATAATCGACAAAAAATACTTAATATAGATGCTCCTCGTGTATTATCCCAAAATTTAACCTTTTTAAACTGAGTTTTAAGTTTTGATAGAGTTTTGACGTTTGCACATTTTTCAACTTCTTAACGCACGATTTCTTTTTACATTTCTTACATATAAGAAAGGTATTGAAATCACTTGATAAATCGAAATTAGAACGGGATCTGGGTACGCCCGCACGTCTCCGGGACATATATACGACTTGACTCAGTCCGATAAGTCCGCAACATGTGAGCGTGTGTATGTATGTATGTATGTATCTAATGAAAATTTGTAAGATATGTAAGCAAACCTCAACCGATTTTGATGCGTTCTTTTTGCGGTTGAAAGCTATTATCGACCCATAGAACCCTATTGATTGCTACTTTAAAAATATCAGTTGTGGTCAACACAAAACTTTCTTCTACAAAATCTACGACCCTGTGCAATTTACGCTAGAGCCCTGTCGCGTTGTCAACCTAAGACGACGTAAATATCAAGAACGTACAAAATTTGAGATAACTTGAGAACGGTAAAAGATATCAATTTACGGTAAATGGCAAAAATGTAGAAAATGTTAACATATTTAATTATTCTTTTAACTGATTTGTCGAAAAATCGTTAGTTTGCAAATTATTCGCAAACATATGATTTTTTACATATTAATGAAAATATCTCAATAACGGTAAAAGATAACGGATAACGGTAAGAAACAAAATTGTGCAGAATTCCAATCTCATTAATTCATTTCATACATTCAGTCAGCAAAAACCCGTTAGTTTTCGAGATAATCGCAAAAAACTGTTTTTTTGGAAATAACGGTTTATCTCGATAACAGTTGGAGATATCGAGTTATAGCTAAAGACAAAAGTGTGGGAAATTTTATTTTCTCCAAGTTTTGTCATACTTAAGGTCACTAAAAAACGCGTAGTTTGGGAGTAAATCGAGAAAAACGAAATTGCGATTTTTGAAAAACCGCCATTTTGGATACTTCCGGTTAACGGATTTCCACCAAAAGTTGATAGGATCGTCCCATTTCAGGACCCAACATGCCTATAAAATTTCATGGCGCTAGCTCTATTAGTTTTTGAGAAATCTTGTACACAGACTGACAGACAGACTGACAGACAGACTGACAGACTGACAGACTGACAGACTGACAGACTGATAGAGACTGACAGACAGACTGACAGACTGACAGACAGAAAGACATTTTTTAAATATGACTCCAATCGACTCAGGAGTGATCGGGAAATGTTTTTTAGGCAAAATTAAGAGGTCGAAATTTTTCATGAATACAATACTTTATTATACTCCGTAGAAGAAAGTAAAAATCTTTTTGGAGCCATACAATCTAATTGGATTTTGATGTATGGTAAAGTTATGTAGAATTACATTCTAAACATCTTTTGTCTAAACAAATTTGTTGCAAAAATGAGACTTTCGAGAAATTGCAAAAATCTTTTCCATTGGTATATGGGAGGGGGGAAGGATTCTTTCCATTTTCGGTAGGAGTTTAACTATTGACAAAAGCCTATTCCGTGGCAAATTCTACGATATGGCACTTTCTACGATATGGTAATCGTTGAATATTTGTAACTGGTTAATGAAGTTTGGTTTTAAAAATTCGTCATAGGGTTTTCAGCATTTTTTTTAAAATTTTTCTAACTATTCCTTAAAACACTAAGTGGTACATCTCCCTTCTTCCCTGTGGCTCATCTGCTTAAAAGCACGAGTTAAAATTTCAGTTTATTCTGTCTTGAATACAGTTAGAAAGTTGACCTAAATTTTCCGCTTTATGGTTTTTTTTTGGGCAGTTACTAAAACTCGTAGTTGTTTTTCTTAAATATATAAAAAAATGCAGCCAAGTTTATTAACTGAAATAAAGAATATAAAATTTACCATAATTTGTGTATTCACTATTTTTCGATATCTTGAGCTGTGGCGTGATTACAAATTTTACTCTGCCCCATGCACGACAATCGAACCTTAATAAAATTTTTTTTGATGACCGTTAATTTAAAAACGGGAGTACATTCCTCCCATCCACCTTCTGATGGTCTTGCAATCTCTAGTTACGGAGCTGATCTTAACCCGTTTTCGAGAAAATCAAATACAATGGAAACTTGAAGGATTGGTCTGAAACATACTTAAATTTTTAGAAAGAGTTGCATTTTAATTATTTTTACGATTTTTGGGGTTTACACAACTTGGTTCTGATAATCGGAGTTTTCTTTCGATAATGGGAATTTCAATTAATGATATACTTTTTGTGAAATAAGACTCAATTCTAAAATCATTTACCGGAAAAGTTTTTTGTCGCATTTTCAACACTTAATCAGGCAATAAAATAGTAAAATTTTGATAGAAATTTCAGCAAAAAAAATTTGATATTTAAGTAGAATTCAATTGATTATAATTAACTTTATTGCTAAAAATTTTGAAAGTTGAAATCGACCATAACCAAATGCATAAAAATTTTCATAGCATCAAGGCAGACCACGCCTAAGACCGTTTGCCTTTGAAAGCTTGCGCGAAATTGGTGTCACCTTTCTCAATTATGCACGGCAGCCCATAGGCACTCGCTCCTCATTCACTTAATCCTCACTTGGGGCTGAGCCATTGGAGTCACATACGATCAATATGTGTCTATGAGGGAAAATCTTGCACTTACATTGCTTACCTTAACTTATCTGAATTCACCCAAGCATATGTTACTGTACTGTCGCAAAATATTTTACAGACCCGTTAGTCCCTCCCGCCCTAACTAATAACGAGCAGTCCCAGTAATAACATACTGATGGCAATTACATAACAGGCCCATATGATAACATTGAATCGTTCCTCAAACAAAATTTTCTTTTCATTTTTCCTACGCCATATAAAACGATCGACTGATCGCGCAGAATGAATTTAATATTAGAACCGCGCCTGTAGGCAATGTCGGTGATTTTGCTAAAAAAAAACCTCGGGTGGAAAAACAGTTTTTTGTCTCTGAATGAAACAGAAAAAAACGATCGGAAAATATCACTGCAAAGGTGTTCAGATCGATCTAAAGTCATTATTGACATAATTTTTAACAAAATGCTTTCATAGCAACAGCGATCGTATCATAGCCGAGTTGAAAATCACATGTGTGATTTTGGTTGATTTAGAGCTCCAATTTCAATCACCGATGACATCAACCGCATTCACAATAATCACATTGTTAACATATTTTCCATATTCAAATACCATTTATTACAGAGTTTTGTATTTTTTTTTTCTTTTCTTGGAAATGATATGTGCTGGAAAATGGGATCATTCATTTTCAGAGACAGTTTTGTTATTACTATATTAGAGTTTAAATTTTTTTAATTTACTGAGTCCAATATAGATTTTTGGACATCATCTAAAAAATTTGTTCAAAAAAGGGGCTAAAGTAAAAACTACGAAATGAAATTCCATTAATAACTAATTCTTCTAGATTCATGAATTATTTAGATTTGGTGAAATCAGACGTCTGTTAGTAACAAATTTAAATTTACCTTTCGATTGGTTGAAGGAATTCATTAAATTGTTTCGACGGAATTTGTAATGAATGATTTTTTTATCAGCATGTTTAAGTTTTTTTTTTGTGTATTTCTAATAGAATTAGCTAAAAATGGCATATGTGTGTTTTAAATTGCAAAATTTTTTAGTAAGCAGATTTTTTGAATTTTTTAAATTCGAAATGTTTCAAAACGAGGAGACATTTTGGTCTAAGATTTCAATTTGGGGTTTTAGCAACAAAAATAAACTTAAGAAAAATATTGCCGGTAGGTTTTCTAACTGGACTGTAAATCATTTTTTGAATTATCTCAAAACACACATAATTGTGTCTCCCGAATGGTTGGCCGGAGATACATGTTCTGCATATCAAAGTCATTCAAATTGCCTAAAGAATTATAGCAAGAAAAATTCCCACAAAATTTCCACAGCTAAAGAAATTTCCGAAAAATTCGAGGAAAAACTCGCCGATTTTCGTAAATTTTGTTTTGTCAAATTCAATTTATGATTATTTCAATCTATGATTATGTCTGTGCCTGGAAGTGCAAATACAGATCAGTTTGGCTTCGCCGGAACACCGACTTCACCCATTAACGTCCGCTGCTCGATTGTTTTTAAATCTTGTAATCTAATTTTGACCCACTTCCACTCATCCCTATTGACTTGAAATTTTGCACATGTAATTCCGATGACAATACAATATTTTTACTACTCCGCCCTTGTAAGGATAACAGAAGGTGCTGTCAGGAGAACGGAAGGTCGTGTGAGGAAAAACTTATTCTCAATTTTTCCGCAAAAAATCTCAACTAGGGGTTTTTGGTATCGCCGAATCCGATTCTGATGTTAACAAATGTGTAGGAGTAACAAAAGGTCCTGCAAAAATAACGTGATTATCCCTTTCCTCAAAATTTCCGGAAAAAATCTCATCTTGGGGTTTTTGGGGTCGATGAATCCGATTATGACGTTGAGAAGTCTGCTGGAAAAACGGAGGGTTCTGTATGGATAACGTGATTAGCTTCCAAAAAATTATTTATTTTCTTTTTAGTACCTACAATATAAGTTTTTTTTTCAAATTTTTAATTTTTTCTATTATTTTATTTATTTGGTAAACGCCCAATAATATAGATTATAGATTATTGCCTTTATTTTGGCGTTGTCGCCAGTCAAAAGTCATGATAAATTTCCGCAAAAGATGATAAATTTCCAGTCATTTTTTCCGTGATAAATGAAATGGGAAGTTTTTCAAATCTCAATTCAGAGAGACACAATGCAGGGTGAATTATACCGTGAAAATTAGAAAATCTGACCAAGATAACTTGTGACTAGTTATCAGTCACTGGCAATCGCTAGAATAGAGATGTAAAGCTCAAAACCAATATTAACTGCACTTTAAAATTTATTACTCTCTACATTGTTTAATTTATGCAAAGCAACTTTCTTTGAAGGTCTACCGACTTGTGAAAACTTCATTCAAGACAATGTCTTTTAATTTTCCACAAATAAAAATCAACAATTAGCAAACCGATTTAAAAAAAAAATTCCATTGCACTCGTATGTTAATTCAAATCGTATAAAACTGAACAAAATGTAAGTGGTTTCGTTCGGCCAAAAGTAAATTGTGCGCAAAATTGCACTCTTTATGTCAAATAAGTGACATATCTTTCATATTCTGAACAAAATGTAAATGAATGGAAAACTGTTCACGTACGGATCCAACTCAATCCGATCCATGTGGCAAATCACAACAATTTGTCTGTCGTCTTTATATGATGTGATTTTGTACCATTTGACGTGCTTTGAATAATAACTTTAATAATTTCACTTTCAATGAAAGTAATAGGATCGTTTTTACATCATCAAATGGGATTGTTTAACTGCTGCTATGGTTGTACTTATTTTCGGTTAAAATGTCCACCCGCTTCTTGATGTGTTGTAAAATGTGGTGGCTATTTTAACTTTAAAGTTGTGTCGTTAATTGGTATTATACTTCCGGTGCATCATTTTCGTACAAAATCAACAATACACGACTATTGATGAAGACGATCGCTAAATACTTACAAAGTTCCTATTCTCATCTGTGTTATTGGACTTCGTTTTAGTTTTTAACGCACGTTTTTTGAAATGGAACGGGAAACGTTTGGTCACTTATAAAATGCTGTTGTCGCACTAAATTCAGTCAAACGTTAACAATTAATTAACCTTGTCATTTGTCAACGGATAACTAAATCCTCATCGCGAAATGATTTCAGCTAAGGTAAAGTTTTACGCAAGGATTCGACCGAAATTTTTAAACTTTTGGTGAATTTTTAGTGTTTTGGTGTCGTTGTTGCAGTAGTGAGTTGTGCTGTCCTTCAAACAGTTGACTGTGGACTTTTGGCGCCCGCTGTAGGATTAGGTCCTGCTCCTGTAGCGATTAATACGGATTTCGATCCAGCGCCGCAGTACACATTCGCATATAACATTCAGGATGCGCTCACGGGGGACAGTAAGAGTCAGCAGGAAGTTCGTGAGGGAGACGTCGTTAAAGGTGGATAATAGCCAGAGGATTTAAAAAAAAGACTATCGACATGTGATTAATTGTCTTTAATTTTTAGGATCCTATTCTCTTGTGGAGCCAGATGGCAACATCAGGACAGTGATTTATACCGCAGATCCTGTAAATGGATTCAATGCGGTTGTCCAAAGAGCACCGGCAGTGCCAGTTCATGCGAAAGCCGCGCTTCCTCTAGCGGCTCCAATCGCTCCAGTTGGACATTTCTTTTAAATTAATTAATTTAACGTTTCACCATCTACATGTAAATATTTATTTTACTTTCGAATAGTAGTGTTACTTATTAAAATTAATTAATTCCATAACAATATCGTTTCATTTAAAGTCTAGACGGTTTTTCCAAATTAGTAACTTAACAGAATATTTGATATTAGAAAACCTGATATGAATTTAGTGATTTGTAAAAAACCATAAATTATTTTTGATTCATTAGGTTTAAAAAAATTGATTGAAAAGGGAAGAAAAATGGTTTTTTAATCTCGGTTGACAAGATTTTAATGTTTTAGATGAGTTTCTCTATTGACATAGTCCGAAAACTGTTGATTTTTGAAAAAATGTTTACTCCAGAACCAGTCTTTTACTCTATTTATAACATTGAAAGCTTCTGCTGTTGGCTTTTCTGCTGAGAGTTTGTGCAAAAGTATAACATTAAGGAAAAACCATAAAGATCACAAAAGTTAGATAAAATATCTGATATGAATCCATGGTAACAAGTTTTGAAACGATTTGCCGTGTAATTTGAATAATATTTTTTTCGGGAAAGATCTTGTTCACTTATTCCGAAAAATCATCCGAAAGTTTGATAATATCTTAGCTCTGTAAACACAAAATTCCTCCTATTTTCGAAATAATACGAGAAATACGAATGTATGAAAATCCACTGGCAGATCTTTATTTCAGAAGCTTCGTCAGAATCAAGTTAAATCAAACACAACACTCTGGCGTTTGGAATGAATTGTTGTGTAATTTCAGGTGTTTAAAAAAATATTGTCTAGTTTCAGGCGTTTTAGAAAGTTAATGGAAAGGGTCTTAGAGCGGGAGCCGTAGAACAAAAAATAACAACGAACAGTTGACGGGACGAAATATGTTTGAATACCTGGATCTTGATCTAACTAAGAAAAAATTCTTCTACGGCGACCTTCCAAAGTGGTGCTAAATGAGCGACAGATCGTGATTTATACCGCGGTTTCGTTGTTAAAAAAAACTACGAGTTAACGGGACAAAATTTATTGCATAATGTAGATCTTGGTCCAACTAAGAAAAAAATGTTCTACGGCGACCTTGTCAGGTGGTGCTAAATGGGTGACAGATCGCGATAAATGACATACGTTTTAGTATTTTGGCAAGAGTTCAGTTTAGCGACAATGACGCTACAGATTTTTGGTGTATAGGGAGGGATAGAGGGAGGCATCCCCTATCCAAAATGTGTATTTTTAGCCGTCGCTCGCCCCCCTTGCCCCCTCCAGGGGTCCTCAAACTTTGTATGAAACTTTTTTCTGGGGGGTGGTAGGGGGGTGTGTGGTACCTCAAATGAAAGGTAATGAAGAGTACATTCCAAAAATATATAGCATGATGGGATTTCCCCCCTCGCCCTTCGATTTATACCCCTTCGTGGGGTAAATATACCACACCCCCCCCAGAAAAAAGTTTCATACAAAGTTTGAGGAGCCCTGGAGGGGGCAAGGGGGGCGAGCGACGGCTAAAAATACACATTTTGGATAGGGGATGCCTCCCTCTATCCCTCCCTATACACCAAAAATCTGTAGCGTCATTGTCGCTAAACTGAACTCTTGCCAAAATACTAAAACGTATGTCATTTATCGCGATCTGTCACCCATTTAGCACCACCTGACAAGGTTGCTGTAGAACATTTTTTTCTTAGTTGGACCAAGATCTACATCCTGCAATAAATTTTGTCCCGTTAACTCGTAGTTTTTTTTTAACAACGAAACCGCGGTATAAAACGCGATCTGTCACCCATTTAGCACCACCTGACAAGGTTGCTGTAGAAGAATTTTTTCTTAGTTAGATCAAGATCCAGGTATTCAAACATATTTCGGTCCCGTCAACTGTTCGTTGTTATTTTTTGTTCTACGGCTCCCGGGCTATCTTGGTCTGGCAAGAGAAACAGGATTTTCGTCGACCATCGGAAAATAGATACTCTTTTATATTCTTCAAAAAATTGAATTCAATTATAGAGTGATTTTTAAAAGGTCTGGGATTCTTACTTTTCTTCATTTTCTCAAAAACGGTTTTATGTATCTGAATCTCCACACTCTTGGCGAATGTACACGAATTGTTGGTCAGCGATTCGACAGATTTTGGCCCGCGCAAGAGTGTTGGCATTCACATTATTGCCAATATTTGGTGAATACCTCAGTCGTTGTGTAGACTTGCTAAGCACTCAATTATTTCTACACGTTCGAGACTTGATTTGCCAAAATGTGGCATCGTTTTGTATTGCACTTGTCTCAAATTCTCTCTGAACTTTTATACACGAACTCGAGTTGCGACTCTAGAAATATCTTACATTTTTAGCATCTGCACAGAAAAAAATTTGATTAGTAAATTCAGCTACAATTTTCGTTGATTTTCAACCAGCTACAAAAAAATAGATGAACTACCGACAAAACTAGACAGTTAGCTACTAAAATGTAGATAATTTATCTAATCAGACCAAGTTATTATCTACTTTTGTCGGTAGTTCATCTAATATATTGTAGCTGGCTAACTTGTAGATGAATTTATTAATTCCTTTTTTTCTGAGTGAGTGCGTGGCTAGATTATATACAATCCTAGTGGCTGATATCTGCGATTCGTCAAAAATGCTAATAAGAATCTTGGAGTCCTACAGGATGAGGTAACGATTTCTAAAATATAACAAACTGTATAAAATTATGATTAAAAATGTTTTTCCAAAATTCCACCTGTAAAATATGAAAAAATTGCGTATTAGAATTGATAAATCGAAATATTTGAACTGAAATCTTTTATTCAGTTAATTGCGACACTATGACTTATATAAAGAACTAGGTTTGGTACATAATTGATTAAATATTATGATATATGTATAAAACATAAAATTAAAAAAAGTACTGCAATAAAATAAGCAAAAATAAATCTTAATGATAGTCATATGGATTATGGTAACTAATTGACGGTGCATAGATTTTCGCAACGGCTGGCACAGCCGGCGTTACTATTTTAGCTACTGGTGCCGCTACACCCTTCTTCTCCACAACAGCATTGAATCCATTGATTTTATCGGCTGTGTAAGAGACCTTCCTGATGGATCCGTCAGGTTCAGCCAGGGAATAGCTACCGTGGACGACACCATCGACGAGCGTTTCTTCGGCGTGCTTGGAATCGCCAGTATGAGGATCCGTGACGCCGTAGCTGAAGCTGTATTGAGGATTCGGATCGTACGGCTCGGCCACGACTTGCTTCACGATCGGAGCGTGATGAGCAATAACTGGCGCTGGTGCATGGTAGACGGGCGCTGGTGCATGATAAACAGGTGCTGGTGCATGATAGACGGGCGCGTGAGCTATGACTGGAGCTGGTGCATGATAGATTGGCGCTGAAATGGCGACTGGTTTCGGGATCGCTATCGTCTTCAGGCTAGCAGCTACTGGAAGTGATGAGTAGGAATATGAGGCGGCTGGAGCGTATCCTAATCCATCGTAGACCGGCAGCCCGTACGATAGACTTGCAAGGCAGATAAATGTCACTATCTAAACGGCGAAAAGGAACACGGATAAGTATTTCGAATACGATTCACATTTTCAATTATCCTGACGATCCTCGTTTGAGAAAAATCATCCGTTCAACTTACCTGCGCGATCATTTCGCTCTGTTCTTCTGCAACAGCAACTGAACTTTGACGGTAAGATCGTCAAGATTTTTCTTTTATAACGCTCTGAAATGAAAAACAAGATACTGAAAATGGCTGCAAAATATTTCGACATCATCATCTCGGACTGTTTGCTCGACTGTCTGTCTGCTATTTTATTTATTTTTTTCTTCTATTTTTACATTTTATGTACATTTACTGCTGTCAAAATGATCAGCTCAGTGTCCGATTCTGGAACGATCTCAGTAACGATCACTTTCATTCACAAATAACACATAGATGGTGAATTGTGCGCATACTGGGGCGATTCTTACGAGATGCATCGAGTTTGTAGTTAGAAAAGTTTTCCGCATTATTGAAATTGTAGAAATTTTAATGCGGTTTTTTTTTCGTGGGGATTTTTATGGACCATTGGGTTCAATAAAATCAATTGACAATTTCATTAAATCCACTAATCTTCATGATAATCATTATGTGGGATCGCTGATCCCATGATTACCATTTTATAGATGGTTTTTCACCTTTATCCGTGTACCTACAAATAACCTCATACATTATTTCTCTAGTGGCTGTTGAATCTACACGAACGTCGTAATAGTTGCATGGACATTTGGTGCATTCTAGAAGCGATTAATTCAATCGAAATGATCTCATTTTTCGCAATCGATCGATACGACCATAAGAAGTAGAGGCAAAAAGGTGACACCGTCCGTTATCGTCTGCTTGGGAAAAATGAATTCATACGATCCGATTGTGCGATTTTAGATGGTCGATGGTTGCCCAATATGCCTTCCACTTCAATTAAATTTAATCCCATAAACGATCGTTGTTACTTTGAGCTGTTGCTATGATTTTTTTTTCATCGTCTGAACGATTTCACATAAAATCAGATCATTCGGAGTTTTCCGTTTGCATTTCCTTTTCTAGGCTGGCTGCTTGTTGGTTAGTTTAAAATTTAATTCAAAGAATTAGTTGCACGTTAACTTCTTGTTTGTTACAAGACGTTGGCATTTCGTGGGATCTGTTTTTAATGGAATTGGGACAAAAATGCATCGATCGAATTTATATAACTTAGGTTTTTTTCGTGTAATTAGGCGATAGAGAGAAATCTTTTTCAAGGGTATTTGAATAATATTGGTTCAGCTATTTTAATTGGTGTAGAAAAATGTATAAAATTCACTCGCCTGACACTACTTTGTTGTTGAACAAACACCTGGTAAGGAAGGAATTTTTGTAACTTCTATATTCAGATGTGACAGGTGTTTCTTTTGAAAACAAACTGCGTTAAAGAAGTTTCATCAGACTTTTTGATCAAATTTAAATTTTTGACCAAATTAACATCACAAGATAAACATGTTAATTTTTTTTTGTGATTTGCGAAACAAAAATATTTTTTTTAATTAAAATAAAAGTTTTTGGAATAAGCGAATTGGACCTCAATTACTTTGAGACTGTTTACAAAATACGTCATGCAAATTTCAGGCTTTTCAGGTCCCTCTCGTCGGACTTTTTCTGGATTTTTTTATGTGAGATTTAATACCGGCGTTATACAACCCTAAACCCGCAGTGTTACGTATTTTATAGGCAGCCCCTTTTTTTATGTCGTCTCAGCGGTTTTTTACGTTTCAATTTTTTTGTTTGTCCTGAAATGGTCGTAATCCAACCAGGGGCGAAGCTGAAAATTTTGAGCTCGTTGCGAAACATTTTTTTTTAGAAATGTTACTTATTTGTTACAAAACGATTTTTGCAGCATGCCTGGGTGCTAGACCCTATAGTTATGATTTGTTTGGATGATATCTTGGCACGTGGCTCCGTCTATTTTGCATACCATTTGTAGTGCGCTAGATCTCCGGGATCTGTCACATTTCAAAGAGGTTGGACCAAAACCCAGCCCCCCATCATTAGTTGTTGACCCCAAAACATTAAATATTTGTAGATATTTTTACGTCAGAAACTTTAAGGCAATTTTTTTGGAGATAGATTTTTGTTAGCCTAATATCATTTTCTATATTTTAATATCGAGAATCGAGAAAAGTCGCTGAAAAGGGTACAAAATCGAGAGGAATTTTCAGTGAAATCAATCTATGGTGGCCCCATATATATTTTTTTCTCTTAATATTACTTTGCACTGCAAAGTTCTGGGGGTATTTTTTCTTCATTGTTCTTAACGCTTAATAACGAATTAAATTCTTTCAATCAATGTGATCGAATACCCCGAGAAACTTGGCAACTTAACGATTAATTTAAAATAACATTTTATTATTTCTATAATACATATTCGAAAATCATTACTTCTGGAGAAATCCCAACAATGTCCCAGGCTTAACCAATTTATGAATATTTTCCCCATTTTCCCCCAATTTAAAAAAAAATATCGTTTAATCTTTTTAATAAATTTAAGACGGCTCCACAAGTAAATAAGGATGAATTACAAAATATAAACTATAGCGGTTAAGGCAATCATACTAATATATAAAAATGAGTTGGTGTCTGTCTGTCTGTCTGTTCCTCTTTCACGCAAAAACGGCTGAACCGATTGACTTGAAATTTGGCATGAGTGTCTGTGGTAGTTCTGGTTCCAACATAGGCATACGGAAAAGTAGCGCGAGGGGTGGGGGGAGTAAGGGGAGGGGGTAAAGTGATTTCGAAACTTAGTTTTTGCGCTATGTTACTCTTTCGCGGGGAAACTACTGAACCGATTGGCCTGAAATTTGGCATAGATGTTCGTCGGGGGTCCAGCCCCAACATAGACCCATTAAGGTGGGGGAGCAAGGGAAGGGGCTAAAGTGATCTCGAAACTTAGCTCTTCCTCTATGTTACCCTCCAACATTAGCTCCAACATAGACCATCAAGAAAAAAAAATTGAAAAAACTTAACCCGGCAACGACGGGTATGCGAGCTAGTTTTAAATAATTTTAAACAGATCAGAATATGTTTTTAAAGGTCATCGCGCAAATTCTAGTTCAGAACATTTCTGAATTTTGTTTTTAAACCTTCAAGAAGACAAGATTAGTTTTTGAGTTCAAGATTAAGAACACGATCATTGCTCGCGATTTTCCAATGTATTAAGTGTAGTGGCTTTTTTAGCTTTTATATATTTTTACGTTTCTTAAAACCGTGAATTTATCTCAATAAACTTGGCCGCAATAATCGCATTTGGTTATCTTTGATTTAATAATTCAATTTTATTCATTTTTTGAGTATATCTTTAGTGAAAAAATCCATTAGATTCCAAGTTTTTAGCAATAAAAAAAATCTGATTTGAATATACTGCTATTGATATCTATTTAGAATATTACTAAATCAAACAAATGTTTTTTTTTTATTAAGAAAGTTAAACGATGGCAATTGAGTAGTAGTTAGTAATGTGATGTTGTTTTTATACATGAACCACTCTTATACTTTTAGCTGAGTGGCTCTAAAGCGGGTCATGGCACGTTGAGCCTGATTTGAATAAATTATGAGATGCCATTTACTTGAAGCTATTTTGTGTCCACCTCTATTAATTTGCTGAATGCAAACAATTGTGCAAGAATATTTAGCTCACTTAGTTCAGTTGCCATTTGCAATTCAATTCAGTTTTTAATTTTTTCACCACACTTGAAATTTTTACGCCCTCCCCCAAATGTTTGCTCTTTCCAGCAGCTAAAAAAACGAAAGAAATGATTCATGAAGACGTCAAAATCGAAATTAATTTTAAAACGCATTTTTCAATTTTCCAATTTGACTGCGAATGTTGTGAACTGATCTGATTTCAATTTTGGCTCACCTCGTACTCACGTCCATTAGGTTTTTTTTAAAGGAAATTGTTTCTGTGTTAAGGTATTTTTACAATCTGGGTTGGCAGAGGGTCATATTCCACGTGATCCGGCATTAATTATCCCCAACTTGGCCAATATTTTGGGAAATTCAAAAGTAATTGTTGTCTATTTTTTTTTTATTTCTTCACACATTTTTCACAATTTTCTTATTTGTTTTCTGATTTGCTGTCGTGAGTCAAATATTACGACAATTGCGGTCTTTGTATGCGACTTTGATTCGGCCTTGAATACTTCCTCGAAACTTTCTTTTGCAACATAACTTTTAATGTCGTTCGATATGTTTATTTTATGTTGCCATATTGATGTTGACGTTTTGGAGCCAAACTCCATTCTTCCATGTTTTGTTGATACTTCCAAATAAGTTTTACCACGTGGCTTTGAGACATCAATAAATTGAAAATCATAATAAAATTAAATCGAGTTTGTATGGAAATAGCAAAATGACTACAAATCTTCAAAGTAAATCCAGCAGATGTTGATGAAAGGATTTTGGCGAAAAGAAAAGACCTTCAAAGAAAAATTTGGACGACAAATCAGAACTGAAAATTTTCAGGGAGAAAAATTGAGAAAATTTTTTCCAGAATCATAGCTTTGGCAAGCTCCAAAATTACTTATGATCATTGCATAAAAACTAATTTTTCGTTTAATTTAAAAAAAAAATACTTTCCTAGAATCCAATTTCATGAAATTATGGAGAATTAACGATGATAAATGACCAATTTAATGATTGGTTAACCGCATTACACGGTTTACTCTGAATAAACTTTATGAAAGATGCAATAAAATCATTCAAGACGAAAGGAACATTCGGTATCCAGTAGCGCTAACAAGCCGCAAATGTCGAGTGTTATAAACAAAACTGAAAACGTGTAAAAGATCTCATCGCCATGATTATCACTTGATCTACCATAATAAAATTCACCTGTGATCGTGGTTTATGATCGGCGTACGCAGCCCAACTCGAGATTCAGACTACATTAAAGCTTTAAAATAGTTGAAGTGCATTCTTGCGTTTAACAGGGGTTCAAAAATGTCATTACGTTACTCAGTCACACCGATTTAAGTACATTAAGCAAAATTTATGTCTAAATTATAGAAAATCTGTGGTTTGGATTTTCCTGGAATTTAGATTTGGTTTTTCCAATCAAACCGAGTTACAATTTTTTCGAACTTTTCTTCTTACCCCAAATCTTAGAGCTGCTGGACTGATAATTTTATCTGAATTGCGAGGCATGCAGTGAGGATTAAAGTAAAATTTAATTGCGTCTGGCATTAAGAAATGTTACTTATTTGCTACAAAACGATTTTTGCAGCATTCCTGGGTGCTAGACCCTATAGTTATGATTTGTTTGGATGATATCTCGGCACGTGACTCCGTCTATTTTGCATACCATTTATAGTGCGCTAGAACCCCGGGACCTGGCGCATTCCAAAGAGGTTGGACCAAAACCCAGCCCCCCATCATTAGTTGAAAAGTAAAAAATTTCGTGTGGTACTCGATATATGTCAACTTCTAATGCCACGGTTGACATCAATACTGTTAGAGATGACTAGTCACTCTGTCACCGTTTTTTCACGGTATAATTCTCCCTGTCTTGTATCTCTCTGAATTATCTCTCCGATAATTGTATCTCTCTGAGATTTGAAAAATTTCGCATTTCCCTTATCACGGAAAGAATCATTTGAAAATTATTATCTTTTGTGTCAAAATTGTTATACAGAGTGTGACTTGTGACCGCTCACGACGCCAGAATATGGCTGTTAATGTCTTTTGACACAACGGAGGCGCTGGTCAACAATGATTTGTTTAGGATTTCAACATTTTTAAAACAAAAATCCAGTTAGGATTTGAATTTGTTCCCTAAAAAAACAAAAATATAGAAAATTAGCTACTCTACCCACCACACCATGGTCGCTCTTGTAAAATGGCAGTTTACAGTGAAGCGGTTTTTGAAAAGTGAAAATATTTTAGAGATACTTCGTTGTCTTCTGCGCTACAATCGGTTTCCGGTCTTGTCCTGCCACCTTGTCTTTCGCCAGAGGTTCTGGTAGCATTCTGGGCTGAAATCATGTATCTCGACGCGTCTCTGTCTTTCGATTTCGACGCAGCTTTTGACTCTTGACTTCGCCATATCAGCAGCTTCAAGTTTCCTGGAGTGACAGTCAGAATCACGTTTCGATTCATAGTGACGATTCCGCGAAATTTCAAGCTGCAAATGTGACGAAGTCAAGAGTTAAAAGCTGCGTCGAAGTCGAAAGACAGAGACGCGTCGGAATACATGATTGGTGCCCTGATGTCAAAATCAGAATATATCCAAAAGGATTATAAATGCAAATTATGATTTTTACATAAACAAAATGTTTTTAGGAAAGAATCATCAGCCAGCATTTTTTCGTACAAACAAATTATAAAATCTGTCAAATTGGGAAAACCATGTTGAATCGGATATAAATGAGTTAATGCTTCTATTATTAATAAGAATGATAGGAATTTAACATAATTTCTAAAAATAATATCAACAAATTGTCGTGACTTGAAAAGTAATTTTTTGCAGACACACCTGCTCAAACATCGAAGTGATCAAACGTCGACTTTAAACTTGTCATTTTCAGAATCTTGAAAGTTCTAATAAATGTTTTTGGAGGATCCAAAACACAATGGAGTTGAAAAGATAAATCTTTGTTTGTATCCTCCTGAAATTGCAGTGCCGTGTCAAATGGACTTAATTTTTTTGGTGCACTTTTCAACATGTTCCAGACCTAAGGTGAATTATTTCATAAGATAATTTTTTTTTGCAATGTGAAATAAAAGAGGTCTAAACGGTTACGAATGTGTTTTGACACTCGGAAACTTAAATCCGCATTGAATAACAATTATATTGCCACACAATTACCCGATATACGTGATTTGCTTATATTATCATCAGTGCTAAATTTTTTTTTAGTGGAATGGAATTGAGACTTCTTCACTTCATTGAAACAAATTGGAAAATTTTTTGAAGTCATTTCTCTAACTATAAAAAGCCAATGGCGGTTGGAGTAAGTATGTCAGTTCATTTTACCTCATCAGACAGTGAGAAACAAAAAAATTTAAGCATACAATGAGTTCGCTTATTGTAAGTAAATCAACAATATTCTAAGAAAAATTCAATTCTAATGAGATTTTAAGAACATTCCGAAAAATGAACTTTTTGAAACTAAAATCACTATCAAAGCGGATTGCTTTCATTCAAATTGATTTGGATTATGTTGAATTCGAATTGAGAGCCGCTTCGAAATGTGGATTAGAACGCGAAAAGTGATTCAGAGAGACAAGAAATAAAAGGATTTAATGTGACAAATTTGTGGATTTTCAGATTGCAGTGATTGCCAGCTTAGCGCTTACAGCGCATGGTGGTCTTCTTCCAGCTGCCGCTCCTCTTGCGTATTCGGCTGCACCGGTCGCTTATTCGGCTTACTCAGCCTATTCGGCCCCATTGCTTGCGGCCAGGGCAGCCCCATATGCCGTTAGTGCACCATTGATTGCCAGAGCAGCCGCCCCCCTCGCCTACGCATCACCATACGCCGCTGCTCCATTTGTCGCCGCTAGAGCCGCACCCTTCGTTGCAGCTGCCCCACCAGTCGCCGCCCCATTTGTAGCCGCCCGTGCCGCCCCATTCGTAGCCGCCCCTGCTGTTGCCGCCCCCATTGTCGCTGCCCGTGCTGCTCCAGTTGTACACGCTGCCGCCCCAGTCGTTGCTGCGCGCGCTGAAATCGTTGACGCTCATCCCCAATACAGATACGCCTACGATGTTCAGGACACGCTCACCGGAGACTCAAAGACCCAGGAGGAGACCCGTGACGGTGATATCGTGAAGGGATCGTACTCGCTCATCGAACCCGACGGTTCCCGCAGGACCGTCAACTACTACGCTGATCCCATCAACGGATTCAACGCAGTCGTCCAAAAGGATGTTCCAGTCGCTGCCGTCGCTGCGCCAGTTGTTGCCGCTAGGGCCGTAGCCGCACCAATCGTCGCTGCCAAACATGTCGTAGTGTAAAAACATCACAACACAAATTTTTGATATTGAAAGCTGTGAACACGTACTGAGAATCATCGCATCCATTTCGAAATGTCATCGTTTTTCGTTCTGTTTTAGCAATTTTAAGCGATTTTCATTGTAAATTGTATCATTGTCCTTGTAAATTTTTCATCTCTCATAAAAAAAAAACAAAATAAATGCAATTTTTAAGATAAATTTGGCTATTATTTGTTAGGATTTATTTTTGTACTGCAATTTCGTCCCTATATTTAGTAAGAATTTGATTTTCGCAATGATTTAGTAATGGTAACGGTTACCATTACCAGGTAACCCATGCGGTAAGGAAAACATTTCATATACAAGAAGAATGTAATCCACTTGGTAATGAAACCGACATTCAATAAGATATTGGATGGGGTTTTCTCGATTTATCTGCTATAACGATAACCAGATTGGACGACGAAATTGAAATTCAGTCAGAAAAGTGGTTTCAAAATACAGTCGAACCTCAAACAAGAAAAACTTCGAGTTATTGAGGTTTGATGTATATCGGTTCAACTGTACTTTCCTAATGGAATTTAAATTGAAAAAAATTCCCCGTCCTGACTGGGAAAAGCTTTGCCCATTTAAAAAAAAACATTTTGTTAAATTTTTAACTTTTTTGTGGAAAAAAATGAAATTTTTAATAAAAATAATTTCCATTTTTCAGCAAGCGAAACGAAGAATTTTGGAAGCTATCGCAACATGAAAATTTGGCACGGATGAGACTCAAATTGGAGCCTCAACTCTATCCCAATACGCATACAAACGCAGCAAGTTTACGAGACAATACAACAAGTAGTGGCGATGCCAAGTGCGTTTTTCTTTGCAAAATTGTTAAACGTTTTACTAACAAACCCGCTTTTCAGGCAACAAATATCAGAAGACTTCAATTCGACAATCAAATCAGCAGTGGTGCGTGATTTCCTTTCTGATGATGAGAATCTTTGGATAGAGGAAGAGATTCGAAACAGTTCTGAACCTCAACATGTCGATATGCCACTGGAAAAAGCTGTCATATCACAAGAATGTGAACTTATTACGCTTATGACGAAAGTGAAAGGGCGATTGGAAGTCAATCAAACCTTGTTAACATTTGCTGATTTGAGCCCAGCGAGGGAAGATGGTGTTAAGCATGATTTTAGGTGAAATAGCCATAATTGGTGATTAAAAATCTTAACTTTATTTTTAATTTTTATGTTTTTTAGATTCCAAATTAATAAAATTCGCGAAGTTCATTTACGAAAGTACAATTTACGGCGTAGTGCTTTAGAAATATTCTTAACCGATCAAACGAGCTACTTTTTGAATTTTACTACTAAGGTATGAAGTTGTTTTTTGTGAAATTTATTTTTCTCTATACAGGCGGATTCTTCGATTTCCTCAATATAAGTCGTTTTGATATACAACGCATAACAAAATCGTCGTAAATCGAGGGACGTCTGTAATTCTTAAAGTTTTAGTAGATGTTTTATGTACTCATAAACATCATTTTAAAAAATCTCGATTTTCAAAAATTCCATAATTTAATTTAATTTCAGACAAGAAATAAAGTATTCACAAAGATTTTGGGCCTTCAACCGCCAAATATTTTGTACGGATCCGGGCGATCGCCGTCTGAAGTTCTGAAATCATCTGGACTAACCATGAAATGGGTTACTCGGGAAATTTCGAATTTTGAATACTTGATGTATTTGAATACGATTGCAGGTATGGTTTTTTATTTTTCCTATTTTTTGCGTTTTAATTTTATTTTTTTTCATTCTAGGGCGATCATATAACGATCTCAGTCAATATCCGGTATTCCCTTGGATTTTAGCTGACTATACGAGCGACGTTTTAGATTTAACTGATCCAAAATCGTTTAGAGATTTATCAAAGCCAATTGGTGTGGTGAGTTTTTTTTACAAAAAAAAAAAATCATTGATGAAAATAGAACTTCTTGGATCGGTTCGAAGAAACAAAATTAACAGAAATTTTTAGAGAAACAAAACAAATATTCCAATATATTTTTTTCAAAATCATAGAGGTCGAGATTATTGTTGATGTTTTTCAATATTTTTTTCTATTAACATTTATTCAAAAAAATCTCAAGCAGTTTTTCCAGTAAATATTTTTTCGCCCCCACAAGTTTTTCTTATTACAGCAAAACCTCGATTTTAAAATCTTCTCCTAAACTGAATTATTTACAAACTGTAAAGTGATCATTCTAACTTAAGCAATCAACGGTCCACTAGCAATCAATCACCCACAAAGAAAAGTCGCGAATTTCAAACTATTTTTTTCCCTTAGATCAACCCCAAAAATGAGGGTGAAGTCCGAGCAAAGTATGATGGTTTCGAGGATCCATCAGGAACAATCCCAAAATTTCATTACGGTACCCACTATTCCAATTCAGCTGGAGTTCTCCACTATTTGCTACGAGTGGAGCCATTCACATCATTACATATTGATCTGCAGAGTGGAAGGTGAGAAAAATTTAACAAAAACATTTTTTTTCATTAATTATGGATAATTGTTTATGACATTTCTTTATTGTTGGATTCCACTTTAAAAAAAATTAAAATAAAAAAAATCACTCAAGGTTTGATGTGGCAGATCGACAATTCCATTCGATACCTCAAACATGGAAATTACTAATGGACAATCCAAATGATGTTAAAGAATTAATTCCAGAATTCTTTTATTTCCCAGAGTTCTTGAAGAACATGAACAAGTAAAGTGTTAGAAATTTATTTGAACTTCTTATCTCTATTGACTGAATTTACTTTACAGATTCGATTTGGGAACTCTTCAAATTACAAAAGAGAAAGTCGATGATGTAATTTTACCAACCTGGGCGAATACGCCAGAAGAATTTGTGGCTATCCACAGAAGAGCGTTGGAATCAGAGTATGTTTCTCATCATCTTCATCAATGGATTGATTTGATTTTTGGGTTAGCATTAAATTGTTTTAAATTATGTAATTTGGCTAACATTTGAAAAAAAAATTTTTTTCAGGTACAAACAAAAAGGTCCCAAAGCCGTTGAAGCGTTGAATGTGTTCTACTATTGCTCATACGAAGGTGCTGTTGATTTGGATAAAATTACGAATCCCGTTGAAAGAGAGGCTGTTGAAGGTGCGTTATTTGTTCCTCAGTTACAAAAAAATAATACAATATTTTTAGGCATGATCAACAACTTCGGTCAAACACCTTCGCAATTGCTGAGAGAACCCCATCCTCGTCGCTTAACACAAGAAGAAACAATCGTAAAATTACTTCGATTTGAACTTAAGCGCCCGGATATTACACAATTTCTCGATAGAACAGTAAATGTTAGTTGCGAACTGTCGTCACCAAAGGATCCGATTATATTTATAAGTGTGCCGCGAAGTCCACCGCGATCATTTCTACAAATCAGTCCTGATGTTCTCGTCAGCATATCGAAGTCAGGGATTTTAGGATGCAATTCTTGGTTCTCATTTGATAAGGAAAAAGGATTCGTGTTGGAAGTAGACGCAACCACGACAAATCTTAAGTGAGTTAAAAATTATAACAATCTTGTTGTGGTTTTAAATGATTTGCTTATCTTGTCAAGAAATCGGAGAAGATTATTTGGACCATTCCATCCGGAAGTGTCGATAAATCCTCAATTATTCGCTGTTAGTTTGGACGGAAAATTTTTATACTGTGGTGGAGTTTGGGACAATTCTCTGAGGGTTTTCGGACTGCATAAGGGTAAAATGATTGCTTCAGTGACAAGACATTTAGGTAAATTGGTTTTAAATATTTTTCTAAATTTTGTTTACAGAATTATTTCGAATATTATTTCAGATATAATAACGTGCATCGCCCTTGATAACTGCGGTTCATATCTTGTGACTGGATCGAAAGACTGTACGTGCATTGTTTGGAGTATAAGTGGAGCTGCTACCTCAAATCCTAGCTATATAGCAACACAGCATCAGACGCCCCAAATCAATACGACAAATAGTTTAACACCAGTTCCAGTAACGACACTTTTTGGACATGATGATGCCATTTCATGCGTTGCAATTTATACAGAGTTGGATATGGTGGTGTCTGGGTCATTGGTGGGATCTTATTTTGTATATTTTATGTATTTTTTTTTACTTGTGCTTATTGGTTTAGGATGGAACTGTCAATGTGTATACAATAAAAGAAGGACAATATATTCGCACGTTGAAGCCCGTAGGATGTACCGAATTTTGTGTACAGATTTCATTTTTAACAATTTCTTATCAAGGTAACTATGAGAATTTTTGTAAAAAATCGTCTTATAGAAAAAAAAACATTTTCATACATCCCTAGTTATGAAGCTAACGTGAATATCTTTTGGTCAATTTTTTCTCGAGAAAATGTTTAGGGGTTTTTTTATTCAGAGTTTTTTGATCACGAAACTGACGTTGAAATTTGAAAATTCTAAACGGAAAATTCTTTAAGGATAACGGGAATATCCTTTCTTCCTTTATTTCTTGGAGCAGTGTTAGGGAATTTTGAGGTCTTTACACACGAATATAATGTCAACATTTTAAGTTTTTTATCCGAAGATCTGAAAGGGTCAACAACTTTTGATATTTTCTCAAAAGTTGTTGACCCTTTCAGTCACAACTTTTTTTTTTAAATTCCTTACCTCACAACTATCCCTTTTATGAAAATCTAAAATTTTCAATATGTCTTTCGGAGAAACACGAAGCGATTTCTGGATTTTGATCCATGTTTCTAAAACTTTCAAAATATCTACTTCAACCTTTAGACCGTCTGGTACTATACGGGGCTATTTAAAATCTCGGGAACTCCACACAATATGTAGATTCTAAATAAATATAATAAATATTCAAAGCAAAAAATCTATCATCTTTATGAAAAAATGCCGGGAGTTTAAAGGTTCCACATTCTAGTATTTTTAATGAAATATTCGTTGTATTTTCTTCTAACCTCCTCTCTTACCAGGTCATATAGCGTTCAGTGCTTTGGACGACAGATCGCATTCAGTGCATGTAAGCAGCGTGAATGGAACAAATTTAGGATCAAAATACGTTTCCGGACGAGTCACTGGCCTAACAACAGCTTCAGATTTTTTGATAGTAGCAGACGATGCTGGAGACATCACTTTGAGTCGATTGCATGGGTAAGAATAAAACATTTGATAATTGGAAAATGGTTTCAATTTTTTTTACTTCCCATTTCAGTTTGAAACCAGTATTCGATATCCCTCTTCACGTCCCAATTCAAACAGTCGTCGTGACGCCGGGCAACACTCACCTCTTAGCGCCATTACGAGACGGAAGACTTGCTATCATTGGAGTTTCATTGCCTACAACGTATCGCAAGCATTCTGTACTTAACGTTTAGATTATTGATTAGATTGCGAGATCAGACGAGGAAATTTAGATGAAAATATTGTTGATTTTGTTTTAAAGGAAACTAGACGACAAACTGTGATTGTCACAATGGAAATAGTTTAGTGTGTGTGTCATGTTCATTTCATTAGGCGTTGAACTGTCAATCTTGAAGCCCTACAAACGAGTTTATCAAATCATTTGCAATCCAAACCTCTCCCGTCCAAGAACTGGTGAACCCCAACATAATCAATAGAAAATTGTTAAAACAAATTGTAACTGAATGGAAATTACATTGGCTTTTTATAATCACATCATGTACGGATTGCTACGCAAGGTTTTTTGAACTTTAGTCTAATTATAGTCATTGATTGCTTCCCTTAAATACTATTGCTACTAGTTATACATACTATACGAAAATAACCATCGCTGTGTGTGTGTTTTTTTTTGTTTTCTACAAATTTTGAGATTCCACTAGTACTCGTTTGTTTTATTTTAAACTATAAATTTGGCGAATACTATAAGAGTATATCCCTCACCCTAATTAAGGAGAAATTAGTTATTTATTTCGAGAACAAATCATAGGCGACTGTTCAATCTTATTGCTATTGCAACTATTATAATTTTTAGTATTTATTTTTTTCTGTGTTCACGCAAAAAATATATAATTTGTGTGATAGAATTTTTTTGTGACTAGCTGTATAAGTTTAAACATTGTTTGAATAGAAAATAACTTGTTGAAATATTGTTATCTATATTTAACTACTATAAACAAACAAAATGAAAGTAATTATGATAATAAAGAAAACAGGTTTTGAAATAAATGCGTATTTGATCTATTTTCTCCATTATACACGTATGTTGAACGTCATTAAGAAGAAACGTTTGACGTAATAAAATTCAATTGACCTACTTTTAAAAAAAAGTTTCCATGGTCAGATTCTAATGGTTAAAAGATTAGGAACATTTCTTTTTTTTTAATTTTTTTTGCCAAAACTTCATTTTTTTAAATAAAAACACAAATGAGTTGCGCAGAAGACGTGGAATACCTAAGCGGCCTACAATATCTTCCAAATTGTCGTAGGATAGAAGAATTAGCCGTTTTTTAGCAATGACGGTGGGGACGATATGTTCGCTTGTTTATGATCCGTTAAAACATTTGTGGATTCTAATCGGGAGGAAATTATGAGGGAGGTTGTTTCAACATTTTGTTGTTCGCGGGATAAAGGAATTCCCGAATCTTATTGTACGTATAAAAGTTCTAGAAGGTAGTTTTGTTTTATAAATTAATCATGAGGGAATAAGACGGGAAATTTAAGCTGAACATCTTTCATGAAAGCACGATTTGTTTCCAATCAGTCGGATTGCAAGTTTTTGAATACGGACCAGTAATACAGCTGATCCAGTCTAAATGTAAAGCCTTTCTCTAGTTTTGCTCGAATGTAGGTCTTGTGATGAATAAAATTTTGGAAAAAAATCACGCATCACGCAGATTGAAATTTGATAATAAAAACCTAATCGAAAACATCACTATCAGAAACTGTTAGACAAGGGACTAGTGTATTTGATTTTGTCACGCAGAAATTTTGGCCAATAATTTCATTATTGTTGACTTATGTAATTTTTTTAAAATTCACGAAATAAGAGCCCCGCTCCGTTTAAAAGGGAGCTTCACCATTTTTACAAAAAGTAGTCAAATTACTCCAATTTTTGAGTGACCACCTTTTATGATCTTGTAAAACTAAACTGTTAACTAGAAAAATACTGTTTATTTTTAAATTCTCGTCAAAACGAAAAAAAATGTATGATGAAGGACATGACGAATACTGGGACTATGTGGACGATTGTGTAACATCGCTGTGTAACATCGATTGTGTAACATCGATTAAGTAGTTAATGAAAGGAAATAAAAAGGTTTATTTGTTTTTCTTAAATTTTGTTTTCAAGTGTTTATTTAAATACATATAAAGGTTATAAATATCAGTTCATATGTACATTAAATAGGAATTACTATAAATATTACTTCTTACAAGTAAAAAGTTTAAAATATTTTATAAATAATAAAATTAAGTAACGTTGCACTTTTTTTTGTTTTATTTTCGAAAAAATAAGTAATAGAAAAATAATACAATTTTCGTATTTAGCTGATAAAACTTTTCTCCATTTTGCTATTTTTTCACTGTTTGGATAGACAATAATAATTTACATATATTTGAATTAAAACAGAATTTTTGTAAAAAAAAAATGCAGGGAGATAGACAGCGAGGATTAAAGTATGTGTGTGAGAGGCAGAATTAACGAGAGAGAGAGAGAGAGAGAGAGATAAAGAGAGGAAACAAATATATTATTTTTCAATTTCTTTTTTTTTTTAAATTGGCATAAGTTTTCAAAAGCTTTTTTGTTGGTTTTTTTGTTCTCTTGTTTTCTCAGGTTATTCGAATAAATTTTGATTTTCTTGTTTCTCTCGAATCGCATTTTATTTGATTCTTGGATAAATTCTTAGCAATTGTTTTTAGAGCCGGATTATCTAATCAAAAAGTAACATGTAGATAGATCTATTAGATAACGATGTCTATTCGTCATCCTGTAACAATAAAACATACAACTTAGTATTACACTTAGAATTAAATTAAAATATTTATTTATCATCTACCGCTGCTAGTGAGTAGATAAACGTTTGTGCTGAATCTGATCCAATTGAGCTCTTTGCAACGCACGTATAAGTTCCCATGTCCGACCATTTAAAGTTTGTGATAAGTAATTCACCTGTCGGCAAAACCTAGAATTGAATAAAAGATGAGATTAATTTTTTTTTTGCTCGAACTGAATTATATTTGTAAGACAATGGATGGTATGTTGGGATCGCCTTTATTTATGGTTATTCCTGGAGTTTCAAGCGCCATTCCAAGCACCATTTATGTTAACCGGAGCCTTAGCGGTCAACATAAATGCTGCTTTTCAATCTCCTTTACCTTCATGGGTCAAATTAGATTCGCTAATCTTATGAAAACGCTTTTCTAACCATTTTCGACCCTTGGAAAAGAAAATTATTTACCTTGAATCTAGGATCCTGTCCACTGATGAGTCCAGCACTTTCCATCCAGTAGATTTCCGGTCGTGGACGACCAATTGCCTGACACGGCAGGATCACATTACCGCCAAGAGTATCGAATAGCATTGTGTAGCTGTACGTGATCTTGGGCTTCCTTGGTCCAGCAAACAAACTATTGTTGATATCGATCAAATCGCCAAGACTCTGATTGTAAATATGGCCAGGTAGACCATAAACCGTTGTCGTCGCATATACCATTTTGCTGCCAGATTGTCCAATACATGTGAATGTCTGTTCATTCGCCAGGATGTGATCAATCACCAACACGGATCGCACTCGAACAATCGATCGTGAATCCTGTTCTGGAATAGCATTCGATTCGAACTCCCCGATCTGTCAATATAGAATCAAATTAATGTGTTATATAATTATATCAGATTAATTAAATTATATAACTGACCGTATTGAGGGGTGTATGGCCACGGATCCATTGAATCTTTGGTGGCGGTGAGCCCATCACCTCACACTCGAGCTCCGTATTCGATCCTGTCGACTGGACGACCTTGACTGCTGGCGCCTTGACCATTTTCACCCAATCCTCCAGTTCGTAGCCGCCACCGCCGCCCCCATGGTGGCCATTGTCTGATTGGATCGCGTTCTCAAGATCGTCAATGGCACGGCCCAATGCCTGTGACACCAGAAGTGTTATTAATGCTCCCAAGAGTATCATTGATCTCATTATCTGTAATCGTGATGAATGGCAGAAAAAAAAGGTTATTGTACTACCAATTCAATTCGTATTCATTTATACTTAGATTATCATTTCTACTTATCAAAAACTACGCCATAATCGCGTTTTTTTTCTAATTTAGTGGTTGTTTTTCTAAGTAATTTCTATTTGATATTTTTTTTTCCTGTTTTGCTTAATTTGTTTTCTTATCTAATCTTAATGAGATGATGGCAGGCGCCGTGCTGTAATTTTTCATAAATTTTCCAGCTACAACGCGCCAATGTTCGTCAATGGTGCTCTAATTGGAGTTAATGTTGAATGACTTTAATCAGTTTTTATTATTTCGTATCTCAGCAAGTGGCAAAAATCCGTATCTTAAAATAAATTTCACTACTGTTTTCTTCAGTTTCGGTCACATGGGATAAACTTTCACGCAAATGTCAATAGATAGTCGGTTATTTTGAACTTGTAATGATATAGAAATAGGCTGGCAGATTAGAATCTAAATTGGCCGTAATCCGAACGGAAAATGATGGTTATATTATTATTGCTTGTAAAGTAAACAATATTATTTCTGTTTTTAGCAATTAATATTTACAAACATTAGGGATAACAAATCGAGATAAGTTTTCACATCGCCATTTTGGAGGTTTTCAGTATTTTGAGCGATTTTCCAAAAAAGCGATTTTTTGCCGAAAATTGTCTTAAAAGAAGTTGCTATTAAATGTTTTTTTTTTAAATTTTCTTTCTTAAACAATCTTTTTTTTTTTTTTTGATTTTATGAATGAGATTATAGCGCGTAGCATACATTTTCTATGTATTTTTCTGGATTTATGTTGAGGTTATCTTTTTCATTCTCATTAACGGACTTTATTGAAGCCATCTGCTAGCAAAACTCGAGTTCAAATGGGTTTTGCAACAAAAACTTATCGACGTCAAGCACATTTAAGATCACACCATATGTGACCTGAAGCCAAGCTTTTTTTCTGTTTTAAACCATATTGCGACGGAGAGATTTAGATTGATTTTTATTTAGATTGGGAGATTTTTTCAGTTAATGCCCTTTGAAATTAAAAGAAAAATATTTAAAACGGAGTTCATTGATTTACGTTAGTGTTACGACATTTTAGACGTAGAAGGTGATTATTTATTTTGTAAGGCGTTGAAAGTTTTTTTTTTACAAAAAAAAAGAAATTAAAACTTCGGCGTGATTAGATAAGTTGTATAAAAACTATCAAATTCACAAAAAATGATTAAATTTTTATTACGAAAAAACTATTAAACGTTATTTTAATCTTACTATTATCCTGTTTCATAAAGTAAACTATTCTGGGTAAAAAGTCATGACAAGGGGTTAGATTAGCGTGACCATTTATCCCCCTTTGTGGGGGATTATCCCCCTTTCGGACTTGGCTATCCCCCAAATCCCACTGAAAAATCCACCTTTTTTTCCAAGATTTATTTATGAAAGAAACGCCATTTTTCGAGTTTTCGGCTATTGTCGAATACGCGTTCGCTCTGCCAGGAACATCAGCACCAGTGGAACGTGTTTTCTCGGCGATCAATAAAATTTGGACGACGGAAAAGACTCGTTTACAAGTTAAAACTCTTAAATCGATTCTTTTCACCAAAAACAATATCAATCTCAGCTGTTTGGAGTTTTTCGATTATTTGAAAAAGGACAAAGATATGTTGAAACAAATCTCTTCCCAAGAAAAATACAATGAATCTTAAAAAATCCATAATTTAATTTATTAGGTAATACAATTTTTTTCATTTTTATTTTTTATCCCCCATTTTATCCCCCTTTGGCACCAAAAAAATGGTCACGCTAGGTTAGATAGTGCGGTTTGAAGAGTCTAAAATCAGCGTGACGCATTTCATAGGCAGCTTGTTATGAAACCTTTTTCGGATGTAGATTGGGACTGATTTGGGAATAGTTTTTTGCGTCTTTCAAAATTTTAGGACCCATTTTTGAAGTCATTATTAATTTGTCTTTACTTTATAAGATCGTGTTTCCGCTATTTAGGCCAACCTTCAATTTTTTCTTCTTCTCTATTACACTACGCTATTTCAAGGGGCCATATTTCTTTCCTCCTGCTCGCACTTTTAGTTTTACTTAGATTGCGTTTTTTTTATAGCCCGCACGTTCCCTAGTTTTTTTTATTAAAATTTTAGTTCTGATAGGGTAACTTTGAGATTTTTTGCGCAAAAATGAAATGATGCTTTCTCTTTTAAAATATAGAGTGTTTAACTTTTTTTTGTGACATAAATCTTGTGTTGCACAAACATTTACGCGAACACATTCCAGAGATGTATTCCGGAAGACCAAAATTGCCGGAATAAATTCTAATTCTGAAAACTTTTGCTAAATGAATTTATTCTGCAATAGATTAACACGTTGACTGCCATATGAGACCAACGTGGTCCCAGATTAAAATAAGCCCCTCAGGCTGTGTGAGACCACTTTACTTTAGTATAAGTTGAGTGGTAAAGCATTGGATGCACAGAACTGTATGAAACTTATGGAAAAAGTAATAGGTGGCCTAAAAAAGTATTTTTTTGATGTTTGGCCTATGAATTTCGTGAGTCCAATGTTCAACTACAAAAGTATGAAACCTCCTACTGGCCTCAAAAAAAAGTGCACTGGCAACTGGATTCCGACTTTTTCGCTTCCATGGTGACAGCCAAACGTATAATTTAATAATTTTTTTATAATTTTTGGAATAATTTTTGGCAGAGATATTTCGAGTAAAATAGTAAGTATCTTAAAAAGTCATACTTTACCATTCACTGTTACAATTGAATGCTTTAAACATTTTCCTAACTCCTTCCAAATACAAATTTGAATTCGCAAACAAATTTCCACTTGTACAAACTGAACATTTTTAACTGGTAGAAAATCAGTTTCCCAAATAAAAGCATGCTTTCAATATGTTTCTGATCCATTTTTATTCTTTGAAAATCATCCCATGGTACAGGATGAATTTGTTAAAAATTAAACATAAAGTCGAAAATACTTCAATAACACGCAAGGATGTTGCTTTATTTATTTATTTATTTCTAAATTTCAGAGGTTCATCAATCCCTTGAAGGGACTTAAATATAAACAAAAATATTAAATGAATTCCTAGAAAATCGACATTTTTGTGCTTATGATTATGTTTGGAATGGTGGGTATTAAAAGCAAATTAATGCCTTGTACAATTTAATAATAATTGGCTGTGTGGGTGCAATAAAAATAAAACTGATCTACCACACTCCCAGAGAATCCAATATTAAATTTTGTTACCACACAAAATTCTGGAAAATGTCATTTTATTGCCATGAATAGGGTTCAATTATTTACCCTTTTAAAGTTCAACTGTTTAAAAATATGCGACATAATGTTGATTTCATTTTCATTCGGTTTCAACATTTTTTTCGAGTTTTTCGCGTTAGCCTGTGACCTTAATATTCATCGATCTACAGAAAAGTGTTTACCAAAGCCATTTAATTCATTTTAAATTTTACAGATTATGGAGAAATTGTCCTAGAGAAATAGGAAATCTGACGAAATCATTTTCGTCCAGACAGAAACAGGAAATTTTGAAATTTTCATTATTTCTATTACAACGTTTTGTATTTTTAGAATATGCGACTTGTAAAAAACATGACATTTTTCCACACCAAACAGAACTTTTGACTTTCATATTTCTTCTAATGCGGGTACTTCAATGAAAGAATTAAAAAAAAATAAAATAAAATCGAATTCAAGTTCATTCCATTTCGATTTCATTATTTGTTTGCCATTGAAGGACAAAATGGCGACAATGGAATGATTTTAATTAAAATATCTAAATCTATATAGAAAGTGCCTTGAACGGTGAAATATTGACGACAGGATTTTGTTTTAATTTAGCGAGACTGAATGAAAAGCTAAAATTACTGTTTTTCATTCAAAATGTTTCATTCATAATCTTCGGAGAAGAATTTTTCAAGTCCAAGTAAGTATATGGGAGGTCATTCACAGCACGATTTTTCCAGTAAATCTTCTGCACGAAAGTATACAGGATTTTAACAATAAGAAAAGAAAAATTTGCAATTAATTTGTTTAAAAGTATACGAAACGTGCTGCCCATTCTCTAGGAAATTAAATTTTTAGGAAAATCTGAAGTTTTTAAGATTTTGTTTTCGATATTTTAATAGCAAATCTTCTGCACGAAAATATACAGGACTTTATAAATAATTTTGTTTTCGATATTTTGAAGAATTCTATGCAATGTTGCGTTAATAATAGTCAAGTATGGATTTTAACGTCCTTGAACGACTTTAAATTAAATCTCTTAAGGGGTAGGGTTTGGCAGAGTTAGAGCGGTACTAAGCTCGAGGGTGGAGGGAGGGGTTCCAAAAATGTAAAATTCAGTTGCTGACCAAAATTTATTTGGGTTTTCGATTAATCGCAGGTCAGAAGATTTAATTAAATTAGACAGCAATAGTATTCAAAGCCCGTATCAAACATAAGAAAAGCTACAATTGTCAGAGACCAATCGTCAAATCTCTATATGATAGACAAAATGTTAATTTAAAAAAAAATCTGTTGTGTGAAAGAAGGCAGAAGGAGTGGTCCGTTTGAATTTTGATGTATGGAACAATTATGTAAAATAATATTCTAAACACATTTCATCTTTATAAATGTTTCAATACGAAAGCACCGTTTTCGAGAAAATAGAAAAAAGTATTCAATTTGTATGGGGGGAAGGAGTGCTCCAACTGGATTTTGATCTATAGATAAGTTATGTTAAATCCTATTTTAAACACATTTTACCTTTATAAATTTTTTAATATGACTCATCGTTTTCGAGAAAAGTGCAAAAAACTGTTTCGTTTCAATGAGGAAAGAAAAGAGTATAAAAAACTCAAATAAAGCGAATTCGCCTAAGACTATGCAAAAAACCAATCATACGAATTGTACAGAGGTTATCAAACTTTTTTAATTCACCGTAAATGCATATAAAAAAATAGCAAGAAATCACATCGAATTGATAAGCGAAAAAAAAAATTGAAATGTCATTTAAAGATCAACTTAAATTTATCTAGGCGAAAAATTGCTCATTATTCGGTATTATTTTTAACAAAAATAGAAACAACAAAAATACCGATTTGAAATAATCCAAAGAAATTTATTACCAGAATTTTTTTTTCTTTGACCTTCTTAATCAAGAGTCAATTAGTAATATTATACTGTTCAGCCAAATATTCGTTCAGCTGTACCGAAATATTTTTGTTTACGTTTGGCTTAATAAAATATGCGAAAAATTAATTTAGTTTAATATTCAACATAATAACTTATTTTTTGCTAAAGGAACCAAAATTCCACTATGATAAGTAAATCTTTCATATGAATGGCGGCCATCAAAATATTTACTAAAATATTGAATTGTTTAATTACGCTGATAGGGGTGGGTGGGAATCTGGCAGAAATTCAAGAGATTATTTTGTAATTGAATGAAGAATTAGCTTATACAGTGTCTGTGTGAAAATTGCTCAAGTTATTTAAATTTAAAAGACTTTAATTGTGTTTGACTAATAAAAATGCATACCTGCTGTAAAATTATGACTTAAACACCGCGTTTGGTAATGAAATTTAATTCAGCAAAAAATCGACAAGCTTCCGTATCGAACAATCGCACAAAACCGAATGGGCAATAGAATTAATCATCAAGGGGTTTAAGTACTTCCCTAATGACGCAAACAGATTCACAAATAAAGGGCTCATATTTCATCATTTCCCCTAATTTGTCACAGTCAAAAATATTCCATATGCACATTTCATTGATTAAAATTGACTAATGACCGGCAAATTATATTATTTGTTGTCAAAGGAATTGATAAAGATCTTTAGCAAATTGTCGTATGGAGATAATGATTTTTGCAACTAAGATACGAATTCCATGAGTTTTTTTTTGTTGAAAATGTTGCATATTTAGATTGAGATGTTGCTGATCACGCAATGAGACTGTATTCTGTCTGCATGAAACATTTTGCTGATATGAAACATTATTCATCATGATTGAAAAGTTCAAGTTCAACAAGTAGAAATTTCAAAATTGCTGTGAATGACCCACTGTTGACAAACGACTGGTCGGATCGTTCATGATCATTTTAATAAACAAATTAATTTCGTATGCTCGTTATTAGGTAATAACATGCCATCGAGGGTAATTGAGATTTGAGAGGAAAAAAATAAACTTTGTTCTGTGATTATTGGTATTCGAAAATTTCTAATTAAAATGTCCTTTAGTGAAGTAAATAACTACTGAAGTTTTTTACACGAAGTCAATAGATACTCTTTGTATTTTTTTACAATAAGAACGCCTCTTGTACAAAAAAAATACAAGTATTTTTGGTTTTTAATACAAAAAACAGCTTAATAACAAAAGCTTCATGTGATGTTCACAACAAGTGTCTTAAATCTCCATCAGTTCCTTTATATGGTCACGGCGACTAATTTAGGCAAAGTCTCAATGGTTGCAGAATTGTAATTTTTCCAAATTTTTTTTTTCGAGAAAATTTGAATATTTTTTAAATTTTGACAGTAAAAAACTAGCTTTGTTTATTATTTTATGTTTAATAAACAAAGCTAGGACAATCAGGAGTGGTATTCCGTAACCTGTTTCAAGTAGTATTCGCGATCTCTGTTTCGCCCTGTCATTTATCTTGATCGGAACAAAGACAGCGAATATTACTTTTTCTTCTAATTCGAAACAAACGCTTGAAACAAGTTACGGAATACCACTCCAGTATTGGACCTTGTGACAAACTGAGAGAATATCAAAAATCGATAGAAGTAAAAATATTCCAATATGGCCAAAACCCCGAAAATTATCAAAATTAATCCCAGAGGTCGAGAAATTCAAATAATCATACTATTATATAAAAAAGAGTTGGTGTCTGTCTGTCTGTCTGTTCCTCTTTCACGCAAAAACGGCTGAACCGATTGACTTGAAATTTGGCATGAGTGTCTGTGGTAGTTCTGGTTCCAACATAAGCATATGGAAAAGTAGCCCGAGAGGTGGGGGAGTAAGGGGAGGGGGTAAAGTGATCTCGAAATTTGTTTTCCCTCTATGTTACTCTTTCGCGGGGAAACTACCGAGCCGATTGGCCTGAAGTTTTGCTCCAAAATAGACCATAAAAAAAAAAATCTGAAAAAACTTAACCAGGCAACAACTGTATACCCGTCTGTATACTGTAGACTGTATACCCGTATAGCCAGTACTGAAATAAGGAAAATTTTGCGGCTGGATACTTTTCCATTTGATATTTTTGATGAATTTTATTCTTTGACACAAAATTCATGTTGCACAAACGTTTACACTACGACATAGAATTCCAGAAATTTGTTTCGAAAAGTCTACAGGAATTTTCACCTACAAAATCGACCATAATAAAAGAGAACTTTGAAAACTTATGCCAAGGGCATTTAATCTGCAATAGATAAATAAGTGTCGCGGAATAAGTTTTAAGAAAGAAATTCCGGCGTAAATTACGAATATAGTCGAAGCCTTACTTAAAATATTGTTGGGAATTCGAATGGAGTCGACTGACAGCACTTTCCTTGAAGTCAACTTGTGGCAACACTTAGTCATAGAAAATAGTCTTATCGTTGTGCAAGTAACTCGAACAAGTGTCGGTTCGTTTTGCTTCCTTTCGCTGATCGCAATATTCGATCATTCAATTTGTAACTTAGTAATTTAAAGTTTACTATATTTTCGGCAATAATAAATTTACAACTTATTATTTGTAAAGGCAAAAAAAGCTTTGTTTTTCTTAACAAATATTATAATTACTTATTGTTTATCTTGCAGATTTATTTAATAAAAAGACTGCCATTTTTGAAGATAAAGAAATATAAATTAAAATGGAGATTTTTGTATCAGGGATGTCCATAAAACACATCACGCAAATTTTCGGTTTTATAAAACCCACCCCCCTCCATTCTCCGTGCTTTTTCGCGATTTTTTTAGAGAGTTTACTACAGCTGCGTTACACCACCGCACGTCACACTGCTTAAAACGGTGGCGTAGTAATTTTCCAATTTTTTTCATATCAAAAATGTTAAAAGCTTCCTAATTATTTTTAATGATCAAAAAAAAATCTAAATAACGATTCGTCTCGTGAACCGTTCAGCCCTTTAAATGTAATGGAAAAGTTCAAAATGGGTCAATTACAATTAGATACGGATATTGCTTATTAACGAGAAAAAAGTCTTTATCACCAACTTAACCAACTCTTTCCATTCACGTGACATCAGCACTTTATTTTCGAAATTCCGCCTATCTCCTCAGTCCGTCAAAAATCGAAAAAAAACTGCAGATTTTCTAAACCAGAAATAAATCATGTGATTGGAATTAATTGAAGTATTCACGAGAATTTTGTATCTCGGTTCAAGTCCAAAGATCGAATAATTTGTGAAAAATGAAGGAAGTTTCAAATCTTTTAACAGTCACGTGTTGTTACGAAATAATTAAAAGGCTTCTAAAATGGTGGCAGAGTTTTTTTTTTTGAAAGTTTTTTTTGATAGTTTTTTTTCGCGAATTTGACTAAAAGTTGGCACCAATAGTATGATCTTTTTTTGCAATTCAAATTTAGCCGGTAATTGTGAAACATAAAAATTCTTATCAACATTTGGAGGTTCGAAGTGGGGGAAAATTAGAAAATTCGCTTAACTTGAATTCAAATAATCAAAAAATTGAATATTTTTACATAAAGTTGTGATATTTCAGTAAGTTTGGGTACAAAATATGGTTAGAGGTTTAGATGCCGAGGTCAATAATTCTGTTTCCTGAAATAAGAAACAAAATATAATGGAAAATTGTTCGCTTTGTGCTTCACAGAAGAAATACATTTCTGTTAATTATGAAATCTTAAACAGTATCTTTCTCTTCTACCGGGCATTAGAGAACTCGTGTTGCTAGCAGTTTTTTTCGTCATGATTTTGATTGAGAGTGAGACAATTAAGACAAGAAAAATTTCTTTTTATTCAATTAAAACGGAAAAATTTCTAAATAAAGAGAGTCTATTGTAAATAATTATCCGGAAAATTATAAAAAAAAAATACGTGTTTTAAAAATTAGGACCCTAATAATAACCACTAATATTTTTTATATGGTAGATATTACTAAAAAAATATGGTTCAATCAACCATAAAACAATTAAAAGCGATTTAAACGATTATCCAAAACTCACCATTGATTATGTATCAGTGTATATCCTTAATTGCTATGTAACAAATGAGAAATTCAGATTTCCACTTAGATTACGTTGATTATGATTATTAATAATTTTAAGATGTGACTCAATTATAATTGACATAAGTGCTTCAAAATAAAAACAAAATTATTCGCTTTTGTTTATTAAACGCTTGTATTATTTATAAAACGCGGTGTATATCTGATGTAATTGTACATTCGTGTTGATAATATCGATAACGAGTAAAAATAATTAAATTTCTACTAAAATAAAATATTTTATTATCCAATTTTCCCGTTAAAAAACAAATCGTTTTACAGCACTTTTACTGATATGCTAAATTTTATTTTTTTTGAAAGTATTTTTGCAAAAGAAAAATAAATCACGATTTGAATATTGATCAAAAAATCAACCTATCAACTGAAGCTCAGTTTTATGACTGAAGTCCATCGTGAGGTTTTCGACTAGCTTAGCTTAGTCGCGTTTGTTCTCCGCGACGTTCCGACAATTTTCTTAATGATTTGCGTCTGTGTTGGCTTTTTTTCGTGATTGTAATAAGCATAGCTTCTTAATGCGGATTCGCTAGAATCTTAGATATGCTGATCCAATTGATTTTAATGTGAAATATCACAACTTTTCCTATGATCGCTATGGAATTTTTTTTACATCAGCTATGCTAGCCGCTTTCAACAAAAAAGAATAGTTTAACAAGAAATTTTTGCGGGAAGGGGGATCACTCCGGGATTTGTTAATGATATTTTATTTAATTGCGATAAGAGAACACAATTTTTATTGATTTGAAATGAAGATCGGTTGTGATCAGTTGTAATATGAAATGAAAACCATTTAATGGCTGTCCATAAAAAACCGCACACTTTAAGAGAGGAAGAAGGATGGGTTCCACGATAGTGTGTTGCGGATTAAACTCCATACCAAAAATCATGAAAAATAAAGGTATATTTTTTTCGGGATATGGACAAAAAACAGCGTCTCAAAACTTTTTAAAAAATTTAACAAAGTTTTCAATTTCTAGGGTCTCCAATTTTTTTTTGCTGAAGCCCAAAATGTTTTGGTATGCCATTGATCCATTGGAACGTGGTAAAAATGTACCCATTCGCCCACACTCCTCCATTGTACGACTACCGCCCGAACCAACGCAATTAGTGAAACCATTTTCCTAATAAAAAGGGATTTCCACTTCATTGCCAATTGATTCATTGACTCAAAATTACCTCAGTTGGGGGTTTTGATTTTTTTTGGTAAGTACGTATGTATGTTTGCGTACCATGCGTAATTTATTTGTATTTGTATTTTTTAAAAATAAGAATTCGCGTCTAAAATCTTTTTATTCTACATTCAAATCAATTTTGCACCTACAATCTGATATCGGTTTAATATTCTTACCTAACAATGATTGTATAAAATTCATAGCTGCATTAAAGATCAAATAAGACCTCTTAATTTTTTTTCCTAGAATTCCTGATAACATAATGCGGAGAGGGAGTGCTGGCCACACTTAGACTTAATTTTTTTTATTACATACAGAATTTCCATATCGCTCCTATATTTAAACATAGTAATCCCGGTTTACTTGGATTTTGTATTTCATGATAACCTCGCCGATAAATAAATCATTTTCATGACATTTCGACGTTGATTTTTCAAGCGAGTCGCCTTAGAAGCCAAAGAATCAGTGATCGTTGCCGTCAGAAACATGGAAAGTCTATCGAGCCGCTACCACATAGTAGTATTATTAAATAGATCTAGTGATGTATAAAGGAACCAATGTATACTCGTAGAAACATGAAATTATGAATATCATATTGCTATTAGAAGACTTATTGATCGTGATATTATCGAAGGGATGGCAAACGGAAAAAAGTGGGTAAAGCGGTAAGGAAAGACATGTAAGATTTACTTCTCCATTGATGTGGTTTAATCTAAGAAGCGGGATTTTGCTTCCGGTGTGAACAAAATCATGTGACGCGGCGCGAGATCTACGCGCTTGTTATCAGCATTATTATAATACCATACGTTTTCAGGGTGCACTTTTGTATCTTTGCGGCTCTCTTCTCGTCTTTTCGGCAGCCATTCGACAAGGGAAATATATGCGTTTATTGACACAAACTGCACAAGGTTAATTGACTTTGATTGTGATAATCCATAATGCCCTGATAGGAGGTATTAAAATGAAACACGCGGTTCTTATCACGTCGTTTTCTTCACACAGCGGTCCCTTTTTTTGTGCATTCACGTTTTAGATAAGAGGTCTTCAGTGCATGACTTTTAAAGTGTTTGCTAAATTACATCAATTTCGAAATTATTTTTATTGAGTTTTTTTTTTATAACACTCTGGAATTATTGAGTGTTTAATGAGAACGCGAAAAAATAATATATTATCGAAAAAATGTTTGCATAAGGGGCTGAGATGGCCAAAAATTGTAAAAGTGCGAAAAGCTGATCCGTGATCTAAAACCAGTAAGCTCTCCTAAAAGTTTCAACAAAATCGGTTAAGTGGTTCTCGAGTGAATAGACCGACAAACAGACACACAAGCCTCGAAATAATCGAGAATAATATAATCGATATTATTCTCATATATCGAATATTAAAAAAAAACATTTAAATTTCTACACTCAGAAAAATGGAGGCTAACTCGACGACCTACATACGGCGTAATTGGCCTCGGGCAGGCGCGCGTTCGCCTGCATGTGGGCAAGTAAAACTGAGTTGACCTGTGGTCGGAGAAATTCTGAAATTAAGCCACCAGCAGGTGAAGTAGGGCATTGGGAGCTGCACGAGTTGACCTTAGATAGGTTAACTCTGACCGCTAGCTGGCTTACAGACACCTCTGTAAGGTCAGAGTTAACCTGACAAAAAGTTGACCCGGACATTTTTCTGAGTGTATAGCGTTTGGTAATTCCACTTTTCCCACAATTGGCATAGACTTTTTACGTTTCTAAAATTCAGTTTAAAATCTCCACTAGCTAAATTTCAAGAACGTCTTTAGTACCTAGAAAACAATAACCAACCGGAAATAGCAGCATAACCGATATAGACCACACTTAAGTCCTTAGCACCTACTTCTGATTATTCCAATGATTCGTAATTTTTATTCGTATCTACCAGTCGAATTTCGTGAGTAAGATGTGACTGATATCATGCTTATATGGTAAGCAACTATGCAAAAAATTCGCCATATTTCCGACAATTTAGACCAAGTTACTGCCGCCTCAAGAAGTATTCCGCTGGAGTGGCAGACTTGAATTTTAGCACGTGTAGTTGAATGTGTCATTCGGTGGTTCTTGAATATATCATTCGGTGAAATTCAGTTCGTATGTTGCAAACTACACGTTAAGCCAATTTATATTGGCCATTCCTCCCTGTTGATGACGTCAAATCAAAGTGTACGAGATTAAATTTGCAGCGTATTATCGCGACATTTGACCTGCAATTGCCCGGTATTCAATATAATTGAAATGTTCAAATCGGAATTGGTGCGAGCAAGTGAATAAGCTTGACTCGACTATGGGAAGAGAAGACATCATGGAAGTGTCCAAGAATCAGCACTGAATTTAAATTCCAAGCGAGCTCGAACGTCTACATGGATTTGATAAAAATGCCTAATGCGACGGGAATTTGTGGTTAAAGTATAGACGATCCATTAGTCGCCGCATTAGTCGCGTTACGACGACATATTTTTATGATGACGCTTCTGGAGGCTTGGCACATCGCACACAATTTTCCGATGTTTATTTATTAGAGGGGTTCCCGACTGGTGGTGCTGTCTGGAAATGGAATCCGGGACTTGGGATGCGTCTCTCAAATTACAAATAGGTTCTGGGTCTCGGATGATCGACGGAAGCGTCTTAAATTACCAACCATTAAACAACTATAACGTACATGACGCAATAGTAGACTGATTCGAATCAGTTGAAGTGGTGTAACTATGTAGCAAAAGTGATCATTATCATGATTATCGGTATTTCCCGTATCGATAAATTTCCTACATCGCCATACCGCTTCCATGATTTATAAATTTTTCCAATTTGTGTTATATTTTCTCAAGATTTACTCAATCAAAAGCATTTATATAATTTTTTTTTTCACTATACCAACATTCTATTCTACTATACGATTTTCTTTAATTGAAAAACTCTTATCAGACATGTGTGTCATTAATTCAATTTCAAAGAACGATATTGTTTCGTAGATAGAGGCTAGATCAAAAGCCTACAAGTTGATATTCACTTGGAATGTTGTATATGGCGAACCTAGAGTCAATTTAGCAATTTTTGCATTTGTATAATACATATAGTATGGCGAATGATGATTGAAATGTTTACATAGCAAAAATTGTCTGTTGTTTGAGATTTTACGCATCAGTTTTTTTCATCAATAAAAAATTTAAGGCGAAATGCTCAAAAAAATTGGTAATTTGAAGAAATTTTATAAAAAAAATCTTTTCACAAGAAAATTTCATAAAAAAAATGTGATAAACTGAGAGATTTTTTGAAAATTAACATTTTTTTTGAATATTCATGAAAACAAAGTTAAATTCTCTAACTGTATTTCAATGCAAAATTTTCACATCACCGTGATTTTCTATTATCTACCACTCTAATATACACTTTACGGGAGATTTCATTTTGGAAAAAAAAATATTTTTTCCTTCTTTCATCGAAAAAATTCCTCGAAAATATGTTATCGTAACATTTCTAACCCCTCCACCCTCCCCCTCCCACAATCTTCCTTGGTTTCGCTCATGCGTTGCACTAGAAGGCTGCAAATCATCATATCATATCATACTAATATATAAAAATGAGTTGGTGTCTGTCTGTCTGTTTGTCTGTCTGTCTGTCTGTCTGTCTGTCTGTCTGTCTGTTCCTCTTTCACGTAAAAACGGCTGAACCGATTGACTTGAAATTTGGCAGGAGTGTCTGTGGTAGTTCTGGTTCCAACATAGGCATACGGAAAAGTAGCGCGAGGGGTGGGGGAGTAAGGGGAGGGGGTAAAGTGATTTCGAAACTTAGTTTTTGCGATATGTTACTCTTTCGCGGGGAAACTACTGACCCGATTGGCCTGAAATTTGGCATAGATATGTTCGTCGGGGGTCCAGCCCCAACATAGAGCCATAAAAAGTAGCCCGAGAGGTGGGGGAGTAAGGGGAGGGGGTAAAGTGATCTCGAAACTTAGCTCTTCTTCTATGTTACCCTTTCGCGGGGAAACTCTCGACGCAAAACTCGTGGTCAAAATTTAAATCAGATCGGTTAGGTGGTTTTTGAGCCAGAGACGAGTAAATATTGAGCTTAATTTTTCAATTAAAATTTTTGATTTCCTCGAAAATAAAAGAAATAAGGCGGGGGAGGGGGGGGGGTCTACTGTTTGAAATTTATTTATATTTAAAAATTGTCCTTTATAATTTTTGGTTTTGTCGCTTTCTTTATTTATTTAAATAAACTAAATATCATCATAAAAAACCATTGTTTGTAGTTTTTCTTGATATTTGTCTAATAATTTTTTTTATTAGCTACAAATTTTTTTTTATGTGAATTTCAGATTTTTTGTGACTTTTTTTTGAAAAGGTCTGGAACTTTGGTTTGCTTTTTTTAATTAGATCCAAAAAAATTACAATAAAGTTAACATTAAGGGTAGTCCAAAAAATCCATTACGCTAATATTTGCCCTTTTGTATTCCCCTCTCGTTCCTTCCCAAATTTTTGAAAATAAAAAATACAGTTTAATCTATTTAGTTGTTATGGGCTGTCCATAAAATACGTCATGCATTTAGTGGGAGGAGTAGTTCGCGGTAGTATGATAGTGATATTAAGTTTAAGTTTAAGTTTAAGTTTAAGCTTTATTCAGATATTATACATTAATGGTTGACAGTAGTAAATTTAATTTAAACAGTGATATTAAATCCCACACAAAAAAAAACGCGAAAAACAGGGCAAGGAAGTCTAAAAAGCAACAATTGCCTTGACGTATTTAAATAGCGATTTAGAAATTTTCATTACTTGAATTTTGTAAATTGGATGTTAAATTCATACTAATTTAGAAAAGTCAGTTTCATTAACTCCTAAATGGAGTTTTGTTACTTAGTAGAACTTGGCAGTATTTAAAAGTTTATACATGAGGTTGAAACAAAGAAATTTTGTTTTCAAATTAAGGGAAAGTATAAACCCAACTGCTTACAAAATAACCCTGGATAAGCCGAAAACCTTGTATGGGAATCCGGCTTATAGAGTACAAAATATTGTACAAAATATTCATCTTCAAGGTAATGAATAAATTCAAATCTTTAAAACAAATACTGTCCTCGTTGTCATTGAATTTAACAGAATCATAATTTATATAATAAGTAGCTATTTATAAAAAAAAAACTTTTCATTTTATTCAATTCTCAAAGGACAATTTCTAGCCATGGTCTTGTTTACTGTTATTAACACAGCACGAGATATTTACATGACCAATAAAACGACAAGAAATAAAATAAAATTATGAGAATCATAACCATGAAATCACCTCAGGGAGTATCTGACGATGGGGGTGTTTTTCTAGCACTCAAAAATTTCAAATTCTTACTCAAAAAAAATAATAATAAAAGAGTTTTTTTTATGACAAAACACTTCAAATGCTAATGAAAATCTTCAAGTGCGAGTTACTACACATCTTAAAGTAGGCACATTCAATATTCAATGATATCCTTTTACCAAATATATCTTCATTTCTTATCTATTCGATTAGTTTTATATTAATTAAGAAATTCACATCAGAATCAACGTATATAGTAGGCTAAAATCGACGAAATAGTGCAGAGCGCCTAGGAAAATAGCAACAATTTCCCCAAGGACTCTGGATATCCTTTTTTGGCCATGGCAAATCTAAAATTGGATAAAAATGTTTGTCGTGTGGGCGAAACAAAAATACACTAATCAGAATATTGCTCATTTCCATTGTCTCTTTCTACAACGGAAAAGTTTTTTAGATCACTTATCAGCATTTGTACAACTTCATCGTTTCTACGTTCGTTTCCATTCATAGAATCCCGGAAACGCTAAATGAATGGCGAAATGCGAGAATAACGAAAATCGCAAATCGAAAATCGAAAATGGAAAAATCCTTAGGAACACAAATCTATGAATCTCTAGAGGGAAAAGTTTTTTTTTTAAAATTCCACCTTCCCTACCTACCGTAGCACAAAATGCAAAATAGTCGAAATAGTCAGGGATCATTCAAGAAATCTGATGATGATGGTTGGGTTGAGATGTAGGTAGATGAAATTACCTTGAATAATAAAATTTACAATAACAAAGGGACTCAATTCACAAGGATATCGTAGGTCAGGCAAACCCTATTTTACATACCTACCGAGGAAACCATAGAAGAAGAAAAATGTTATGCGAAACGATTCTGTTAAAAGATTCCTCCCGAGGGAGGATACAACCGGCAGACCCTCAAAAATAAGTTGGTGATTTCTTCGAAAAGTGAACTGGCCAAAATGAATGGAAAAATGGTAGACGAAACACCTTTCTGGGAATCTAAGAAAATACACGTGGAAAATGTTTATGAATGATGGAAATTACCTTGAACATTTATGGATGAAAAGTGTTGAAACTTTCAAGAAAAGAAATATATGTTGAAGTGTTGATGATGATAATTAAGGCTTCCAAATCATAAGAAAATTGTTAAATCACAATTTTTGACAATTTTTGATCGTTTCGCATGAAAATAACAAGTTTTGGTTGTTTTAAAGAAAACAACAATGTTTCCCGATTTCAGCAGCTTTCATGCAATTATTAACAAATATTTCTAATTATTTACAAAAAGCGTTTAAGTCTAAAAAAAATTGTGGCCAGTAAAAATGTTACGTACAAAAATACCTCCAAAGAATATTTTACCATAACCTGAGGACCTGAATTGTTTTTTTTTTGATCATACTAATATATAAAAAAATGATTTTCTGTCTGTCTGTCTGTTTGTGTGTTCCTCTTTCACGTAAAAACGGCTGAACCGATTGACTTGAAATTTGGCATGAGTGTCTGTGGTAGTTCTGGTTCCAACATAGGCATACGGAAAAGTAGCGCGAGGGGTGGAGGAGTAAGGGGAGGGGGTAAAGTAATCTCGAAACTTAGTTTTCCCTTTATATTACTCTTTCGCGGGGAAACTACTGAACCGATTGGCCTAAAATTTGGCATAGATGTGTGTCGGGGGTCCAGCCCCAACATAGACCCATGAAAAATTAGCCCAAGAGGTGGGGGAGTAAGGGGAGGGGGTAAAGTGATCTCGAAACTTAGCTCTTCCTCTATATTACCCTTTCGCGGGAAAACTACCGACCCGATTGGCCTGAAGTTTAGCTTAATCAAAAAAAAAAATTTGAAAAAACTTAACCCGGCAACGACGGGTATGCAAGCTAGTTATCAAATAAAAATTAGTCAACACTCTATAATTTTGGTCTTTTCGTTGCACTGCAGTGTATTTACACATTTTGCACACTAAAGCTAGCATCAGACGAGCACACAAAACCTTAACACGTGTGATGACTGACGTAATTTTGACGTCACAAAATTGTAACACCAGTTAACACCGTCTGATAACTTAAATTGTGACAGAATTTTTGTTTACACACCGTGTTATAACCTGTGTTTCGACAATTTTTTTGACGTGTGTTAAACGAACTTTGCCTCCGTCTGATAACCCTGTGTAAAACGTGGTATGTGTTTTGAAATTTTTCGGTCTGTGTTAAGACTGTGGGAAAATGTCCCAATGTGTAAACTGGCATGAATTCGTGCCATTTCACACGCACTGTGTTATAGCGAATATCTCAAAAACGGTGCATCTTATCAAAAAAGTGCAAGAACAAAAGTTGTTTAGGATATGATTCTACATAAAACTCCCATACATCAAAATCCAATTCGGAGAATTTTTAAAAAATCTTATTGAAAAGTTTGACTTCAAAGTGGAATTTTGATACAACTGTTCGCCGTTCACTTAAACTTTGAATAATGCCATATCATCATACGGGTTTTCAATCATAGCTTTTGTTATGTTTCTATCTGCGACTTCACCAATTGTTAGCAAATTATCGAATTGACCGACCGACATCCGTAAGAAATTCCGATACAATTCGGGTTCTTCAGAGCGCAATTCCACCATCAATTTGGCAAAGAAACCCTCCTTCTCGCCACGCGACACCTAAACCTTTGTCCAACAACTACGCTTTCGACCCATTGACTCGTCGTCGTCGTCGTCACTGCTTTCCAAAATATAGGCTGCCAAAATCGCCATATCCATGATATCCTGATATTTCCTTTTTGACATTTTGATTAAATTTTATTTTTCTTCACAAATTTAAAATAGCCCACAATTTTGACAAGCAATGACCGAGAAAAATACACAAAATGTCAGAGAGCTATCACACCGTCTGATAGCAAAGCAGTGTGTCAGACGATTTCGACTGCTGTCACACGTCTTCCATCATCACACCTTTTGAGACGTTTCACTCCGTCTGATAACTACTCAATCTGCGTAACACAGTGTGTAATTGTGTGACAAAATTTCGTGGGAAGACTAGCGACGTTAACACGTTTTGGGACAAAAATCCGATTGTGTGGAAAAAAATTTCACACCGTCTGATAACAACACATTTCAAGTGTAAGGACGTGTCGTGTCAGATGTGTTTGAAATGTGTTTTGAGTTTTTTTCGTGACGTCAGTCATCACACGTGTTAAGGTTTTGTGTGCTCGTCTGATGCTAGCTTAACGCTTCCATGTGTTGCATAGTTTCTCACCTGCTTTGTATCAAAATGAGTAAATTTTCGATTCTTTTTTCTCAAATAAATTTTTTAATTGTTTTCTCCAATATTATTTAACATTTTTTGGCAATATTTTTTAACAATTTAACAACAATTTTTAGATATATTTTTTAACAATTTTTGGAGCCTCTAATGATAATATAATCGAATCATTTTATGGTTTATTTTTGGCTAACCATCAGACAAGTCTAAAAGTTTTTTTTTGTTGTTTGAAACATATCTCCCCAGTTAATGCTCAACATTAAATTATGTTTGATTGATTGATGTCATTTCGGAGAATACCGAAACCAATTCTAAAAATATAAATGGAAACTTGTTGCGAACCTGAGAAACGTTTTATTTTAAATGTAAGGATTAAAATAATTTGGTATCAAATGGAACGGTTTGAATATTTTGTAAGATAAAAATCCTTGAACTTGTTATTTTTGAAAAAAAAAAGATGTCGAGAAAATGTATTTTGGATAAAAACTATTACAATTGGTGGATAAATTCAGAAATGTAGAGAAAAGTTTTATTGGTAACTATATCTGTTTATTAGTGTTGCAAAAAAAAATCCTGTTTTTAGACTTTCAATTTAAAAAAATTAAATATTTTGGAAAATTTTTTGAAAATTATGAAAATTTTTGGTTGTTTTGAAATATACTTTTTGTAAATGAATGTCATTAAACAAAGTCTTTAATTTTTGTGCAAAATTTTCATTCATTCAAAGAGAAAGCTAAATTATTAAATAAAAAAATTAACTTGTGTTTACCGGTTCGTTCAAAAACGGCAATTTTAAATTCTTTTTTTTTGGCTTTTCACTTTCAAATTAAACAATACGTGTCAGTACTTTGCACTTGAGAAAATTTATCAATATTCTGTAATTTCTTGCGGAATTTGTGTTGAAAAAAAAATTATTAATTTTCGGATAAGTCGTAGAAAAAAACATGTTTGTAGGAAAGTGCTGAAACAGCGGTCCGATGTATTTTTATGTCACCTAAAGTTTTGTAAAATCATATTTGAAACACTTTTTGTCTTTATGATTTTTTCGGTACCATGTAAGATTTTTTTTTTTGAAAATTGTAAAAAAAATGTTTTGATTTGAATGAGGGATGGAAAAAGTTATTTTAAAAAAACCTGCTCCGTCAGATTTTTTTTTACCTTCAAATTTGTCTTAGAGTCCCTGAATAAACTAAAAAAAATATATCTTGAAACCATGGTAGAAAAAAAGTAATTATTTAGTAATGCTATTAGAATATTCTCAAAAATTAGTATCAAATTTCAAATTGAGGCTTTTTTGTAACCACAGTTTTTGAAGCTTTTCTTCCATACATCGAAATTCAAAGAAAGCGAAATTTTGAAAATACCAGCTTTGTCTGAACATATTTAATAAAACGAGTGTTCCGAACCCTGAACACGTTTCGGTTAAGGAATTTCTGTTCTGCACTAAAACCCCGAAGTGGTGCCAAGAATTTAGCACCCCGAAAGTCAGTTTTCTAAAAAAGTTATTAAATTTTCGGTAGCCGAAAAAAGATTTAACAACATTTTTAAGTTTTAGAGGGCCCACGAAAAGTTCACTAAAAAAACTTGATTTTTCCAGAAAAATCCGACACAAAAACTAACAGATGTTTGTAATTTTTTATTCACTGGATATTTTTCAACATTTGAAAAAGGTAAAATTTCAGAGAATTAAAACTTAGTGTTGAAGAAAAATTCTGTATGACTTAGTCAGGTTTGAAAAAAAATTGAATTTTAACAAGTTCTTAACAAAAAACCTTGCAATTATTTTTTTTTAATGATTGTGGTACTAGTGGAACAGTTTATTGAAAGATTTGAAATATTAGATAGAATGGATGTTATAAAAATTAAAATTTAAGAAAACAATTTTTTAAGGGTTTTAAAACATTTACACTGACTAACCTAATCTGCAAGTATTCAAAAACGGCGAGAAATATGTTAGAAATTTTTCATCTTTCTAACTGTTAAGAGATTAAAATTTGATGTTCATTCAGATAACCTTTGTTTTATTAGAAAAGTTAAAAAAAAACACAAAATCGTCAATTGAGTTCAAAGCAATTACTGAACAACGCGATAATAAAAAAACAGAATATTAACTAAAAACAAGATGTATAAAAATCCACATACCTTAAAATTCACTGGAAAAACACACAAATTAACGACAAACGGAGTGATTTTATTTTTTTAAAAGTCCGGTTAACTTTTACAAAATGCGAACGCTGAATTTTTTGTTTGATTTTTCTTTGCGCGAAATTTTACTAAAAAAATCACTTTGTAGTTAAACTATTTTCCGTTATTAGTTGAATACCGAAAATCTCAAGAAATTGACAGAAACACCGAAAGTAAGTACTATCGAACGTATTTATTTTGTAACACGTTTGAATGATCCAGATGCCAGCTGAAAGATGATTTCCTCGGGTTTAACGTTGCCAATACGAGTTATTTCCTCTTGGTTGTATCCTGTTGGTGGTAATGTGGCTTGAAAGCTCAATGTCTAGCTTTTTATACCAAAAAAGGCGTCGAATCCTGTTTCCCCACGCTTTTCTGATCTTTTTCCCACCCCAGGGGTTAAACGAACAAACAAAAGAAGAAAAAAAAAGCTAAGCTATCAAATTGGCATCCAGCATCTTTTTTATAATTCAAATTGATTCTAAGTTGGGGAGGGCGACTATATTCTCAACCACATTTCATCTTTCAATTTGTTTATCCTTTTTTGTAACATATTCACTGAATTTTACTGGTATGTGACTAGTATAATTCGTTCATTTTGTATTTTTTTAAGGCAAATTTTCTCGTTTTTGAATTTTTTCTAGGAAATTTCACTGACTTGTCTCCTTTACTGATTGTGAGATACAATTATCTGGAGATGTTAATCAAAAAACGAAGAAATGGGGAGGGAGAAAACTCAAAAACTTTGTCCGGTAAGGTAATATAGGGAGTATTTGTGTAGTAAATATAAAATGGAAAAGAGAACACAGTTGCAAAACGCTAATATGGTGAATAGTTTATAGAACTTGAAAACGGCAATAGCGATTCAAATACCGACTTGTGTTGTTTTTAGGGTGAATGGATTATTATCCGATCCAGTCAAGAAAAAAAAAAATTAATTCGTTACCTATATAAAATAAAAAATTGTTACTGAAAATGAATGGAGAATATATTATTTTCGAGTATTGAGGATTTGATTTACTTATGGAAATTCAAGATATTTAAGGCAATGCAAATTTAGCATAATTACAATTCAATGAAAATTTGCAGGTTTTTTGTTATCGAAATTCTCAGAATGATCTCAGATTTGCGCGAAATTTAGCATCCACGGGGGAAGGAAGGCGTAATGACAGCAAAAATGAAAAAAAACATCGAATTTTTTTTATTACATATTACTATTTATACCCGTATGGTGAAACCAAAGGGTATATTAACTTTGCCTTACCCTTTGTAACTCCAAGATCCCGTCATCGCACAAAAAAATGAATTACACCAGTGTGTTTAGAATGATAAAAAAAATTGAATTTTGCATGTCCGTCCGTCTGTCCGTCCGTCTGTCCGTCTGTCCGTCTGTCTGTCTGTGGCGCGGATTGCGGGCGCACGGATTGAGCTAGAGACTTGAAATTTTGCGTGGATCCGTTTTTCGTAAAATGCGAGGCTAAGTTCGTTCATGGGCAAAAATGGACCATTAGGGGGGGTACCCCCCATACGAACGAAATCGTTTTCTGTGAATATCTCAAAAACGGTGCATCTTATCAAAAAAGTCCAAGAACAAAAGTTATTTAGGATATGATTCTACATAAAACTCCCATACATCAAAATCCGATTGGAATAAATTTTAAAAAATCTTATTGGAAACTTTGACTTCAAAGTGGAATTTTGGTACAACTGTTCGAATTTTGATACGAATATCACCATACGGGTCTCCAATGATTGCCAGATTGGCAATTATAGCTTTTGTTATGTTTTACAGTGAATTCTGACCAGATTGCCAAAAATCGCATTTTTCTACTTATTCTAGAAATATTTTTATGATTCGCCGAAGTGCGCTGAACCGTTCAGAAGTTACAGTGACGTGACACAGTAATTTCAATAGTGTTGTGCATTTACGTATAAACTATAAATATTTACACTTAAAATATTGGTAAACAATAATTGTTTACGTAAACAATAGTAAAGAATCGTAAATAATGTAAACAATTGTAAAGAAACAGATGTTTTATGACAAAAGCAATCTCTGAGTTTTGTTATGTAAGTAAACAATAAATATTGAACGTGTTTCGTTGCAAGCCTGGAGCAGATGAATTTTACCTAAAGACAGTTGTTACATTCACCTTCAGTGAATAAACTACTGTGAATAATTGTCTTATTAAGAGCTTAACCCTAGACCCGTGTACTATAAAACTTCCATATATTGTGTACTTTGGCATTCGTGTACTTGGGCACTCAGATGTAATTCTAATAGAAAATGTGTGGCTTGTTTGTTTAAAAATCATAAAAATGTGGTTTTTTCGTTAAACAAGTAAGAGGGAAAATATAACCCCAAAAAATCGTTCTGGGCACTCAGTGCCCAGTACACGGGTCTAGGTAGGGTTAAAGGCCGCTGGACTTGAAGATTTATATTAACAAAATTTAAAAAAAATCTTTAACAAATTTTATTTTAGAAAAAATAGACAATCCGGAAGTATTTTGGACCATGGTTAAATTTCTGCATCCAGACTTTTCAAAACTATGTAGCTCTCAAATAACTTGGAACTCCTGTTACATCCACTCAAATCGAAAGATTTCTTTTCGAATTTTTTCAGTTAACATTTAATAGATCAAAGAAACTTGTTCACACACTAAAAAAAAATGTATACACTAAAAAGATGGTGAATAAAATCTAGCAAATGCTTTTCCGAGCTGATTAGCACATCTAAGTGCAAAATTCCATAAAAATTTTGCATTAAAACCTGGGCACCAATCATGTATTCCGACGCGTCTCTGACTTTCGACTTCGACGCAGCTTTTAACTCTTGACTTCGCCATATCTGCAGCTTGAAATTTCGCGGAATCGTCAGTATGAATCGAAACGTGATTCTGACTGTCACACCAGGGAATTTGAAGATGCTGATATCGCGAAGTCAAGAGTTAAAAGCTCCGTCGAAGTCGAAAGACAGAGACGCGTCGGAATACATGATTGGTGCCCTGATATAAATTTTTCACATTGAAGAGAAAACTTTCCTGAGACCAATAACTCGAGCTGGTTCCATGTTCCAGCGGGGCGTGGCAAGAATATTGGGCTCCCAATGTCGTCCCGCTGAAGATATTTTTTGGAAATTTTCCACAACAATTTTGTATAATTTTCAGTCATCTATTGCCGCCCTAAACACATGCAGACCTTATTCCTCTGGGGTGGCTCTTCGCCCTTTTGGTACACTACTGAACTTAGGCCAATTCTGTATTTTTAGGCCTGTTCAGAAAAAAATTAAATACCCACACGAAATATTTTTTTTGTGTTGATTTAACTTTGTTTCGAATGAAAAATGATACGTAGTATTTTTCCATATCAATTGGTCAACTTGATAAATATAAAAGCTTTCGCTGATAATATTTCTGTTTTTTATGTTTTACTAAAAATATTTAAAATGGAATCGAAAATTTATATTATATTCCCTCTTCGTTTTATTCGAAATCAAAGATATCTTTAACAGCATCTTAAATATTAAAATTAAATGACTATAAAAGGTAGTTTACCCTATAAATATTTTGATTTCACACCAGGTTGACGGCAATTGAAATGCTAAATTATAATCTATCGAATTACAACAACGTATATCTCTAGAGAGTTTTGGTGATGAATTCAATTAAATCCGCAACTTCGCCATCGTCCATCATTGTCGCCCATCACATGAGCAGAAATAGAATTTTGCATTTAAAATTTTCTGCTTTAAAATGCCGAGCAATCAAAAAAAAAGTCCGATTTTTTGAATTTTTTTCTTCGGTTTTTTTCCTGAAATTTTTTTTTGATTGTTTCTGGTTTCCCCAAATCCCGGAGTCAAAATCTGTATGGAATTTTAGTTATTCCAGAGTTTCTGTGAATCCCCTCCATGGTTTTGTGGTCCCCGGAAACTCGAGTTATTCCAAAGCGCCCCAATGTGAAAATTACGCAGAATTTATGCATTCACTTATGGCACTATTTCTGTGCATAGTATCTAAAGATCTATAAGATATTTATTTAAAATTCAAGAAAAATCAATGTAGATAGTTCTATATTGGTAGTAAATTTCCATCTTTCGGGATCTGTTTTTTTTTTCAAGATCGGCGAGGGGATTTCGCATGGTTACAGACAAAAGTGAGTATTATCTGAAGCGTTCCGTTTTTCCTTAAATGTTTTCACTATGATCTAAATTTACACACTTTTAAACAGTAGGTCAGTATCTTTAACATTTTTCAATATGATTTACGAGTTTTGAGTTGTGCGAATAGAAAACAAAAAATTGGCAAACTGCTGCTAAAGACCACATACAATTGGAATAAAATATTATAATTTAGTTGCTATTTTAGTAATCAGGAGCGGCCCGTTTAAAAAGGCAGGTAGAAATTGATTTGAATTTTCGTCATGGTGTGTATCTTACCTTATCCATACATCTCAAGGTTATAGACTTAATGGCGCAATGTAAATTTACCCTTTTCTCTTTATTTTACTACCTTTTTTTATTGATTTATTTATTTTTTCTGTTTTTCTAAAATCTTTGACTTCTAGAAACGTATGGAAAGTCATTTGAAAAGTTCAGTTTGACTTTGGTCGTACTTTTGTCATTTTTCATGTCAAGAAACTCTTTCTGGATTTTGAGCCACGGTCCCGACTAGAAAATTAACGGTTGAAAAATTTTCAATTCATTGAATAAATATTGCAATAACGGGACACATTTTCTTATCAAAATGACCTGAATTTTTTTTTTGTGTATCGTTAAAAGCATTTTAGTATCTTTTTGAAATTTTGTGTTATTTAACCAAATAAGAATCCCGCTGTTATTATTTAATTCTTGAACCTTTCAATTGGATTTTATTTGGTTTTTATTGAATTTGATTAATTATTGTATTTCAAGATGAAAACCAGCCCCAGATGAAGGGGAAAACAACATTTTTTATTTGACGCGAATGACGGCACTCATAATGGGTAATAATTATTGCATCGAAATAGGGTCAAATTGATAAAAACGCACCTATTAATAGAGAGAAAGTCGTGCAAGGCAGAAAACATCATTGGGGGTAAAGGCTAAAATTATGTATTGTAGTGGAAAGGAAAATTCCACTGAAAATTCGACAAAACAAAACTTCTTCGTAAACAATAAATAAATTAGAATAACATTTGTTTTCAGAACAAGTTTTGGTTAAACAAATTTTTTAGTGGTTATACGCTTTCAAAATCTCTAACTCGAAAATCAATTGATCGATTAACTTGAAATTCTGACTCTTATCTTATAAGGGAAGAGGCCCAGAGAGCAGGATAAAAATTATCGGCCCAAACAAGAAAAACACATCCTTTTGTGATTTTTTTTTCTGCTTTAGTCTGGAAATTATCCAGGTTCTTCAATTTCCACTTGGATTTCGTTTTTTTTTTCAGTTTATTAGCTCAAGAAAATATTTTCTTTGACTGAAAACTAGCTGTCCATAAAACACGTCACACAAGCCTTTTAATTTTTGAACCAGCCTCTTCCCCCTCCCCCTCGTCAGACTTTTACGCGATTTTTGTTTGGATTTTACCGCGTACACACTACCGCAGACCTCTCTCCCACTAAATGTGTGTGACGCATTTATAGACAACCCGTAATAACGGGTATATAACGACGAAAGTTTTCAATTCCTTATAATTTCGGAGCTGCCATTTTGATTAGCTTCATTTACTCATTAAAAACTGTCATGAAATTTCAGTTTCTTCTGGGCATCAATCGTGTAACGAGATGCAGACACGAAATCGCGTCTTCATTAAGAAAAGGAATCGTGTATGGCGACGCGTCTTTTCGTTCAGCGACACAGTTCGAGGTGTCGCTCAGTGTCATTTCGTCTGTCATTTCACAATGGACGAACCAAAGTAAATAGTATAGGTTTTTGTATTTAAATTATAATAAATTTATATTATTTCAGACATTTAATAATTTTTTTAGTGTCGCGATACACGATTAGAAAAACGTGTCGCGTCGATGTCGCCGACTCAGCTCAAAGACGGAGACGCGTCTCGTTACACGATTGATGCCCTGATTTTGTTAACATTTTATCAGTATAATTACTTTAAGAAGTGATTTCTTTCTTAATTAATTAAAAAGTATTATTACAAAGCTTCGTATTCTAGGAAAAAAACATGTTCAACCAGAAAATTAATGTTATATAATTGCGCAGTTGTGAAATAACAACGAAATAATTTCAATTACAAATGAGTCTCTTCAATAGTTGATCTGTGGGCATATAAAATTGCGTTTCTTCTTTTTTTTCATTTGAATATATTTTTCGTCGTAAGGGGGTTTGAAGTGGAATTAATTTATTTAACTGGAACAACGATCTAATCTGATTCTATAAAAGTATTAAAAGATTTAACAGATCGCTGCCCTAAATACTAAGAACAGGTTAAAGTTTTCTTCGTTTAACTGGAAAATAATTTTTTTCTGTACCGGAAGATGATAATTTTTGAAAACCAGCCCCTAAATATTTCACTTTTTTTTTCTTCTTTTTAAAATGAAGTTCGACCAATATGGAGGCAGGTATGTATATGTTGATTTATTCAAAAGCCTGGATTTGGAAATTAGAAGATTTTTGGAAAGGTTTATTTATTCGAAATGGTAAGATAACCATCGTCAACATTTTTTAGAAAAGGAAAATACAAAAGAAATCTGAACTTTTGCTGATGACGTTGGTTTTTTTTAAAGAATTTTGTTTCTTTCTTTTTGCAATCAATTGTTTGATTGTAGGTAAATAATACCTGTTTTTGCTGTCAAAAAGATTAAATTTACTAAATAAAAAAACATTATTTTTGTTCTTCATCACAAATACAATAAATGTTAATCCTTAAATAAGCAAATTCAATAAATTGCGTTAGATGTGGGAGGAGAGGACGGTAATTAGAGCATTCAATCCCGGGTACCCGAAACCCGGGTACCCGGGAATCCCGGCCATTTTCTGGAACCGAAAACCGGGTTTGAATTGGGTAAAATTACCCGGTTTTCGGTGCTGAAAGCAAGCAATTTCTTACATGCTAAAATATCAAAATACTGTTCGTTCGCTGCTGAATATGTACGAAATACATATTTGTAAGTACATATTTCTGTTAATAATAACTGTAAATTAAAAGATTAATGCAAAATTAAGCCATCCGATTACATTTTCTTTACAAAGTCTCTTTAAAACAACGACAATATAATAGATTTATATGCGCTCACAGAAAGTATTAAATTTCCTGTAAAGTTAAAATGGTTTTTTTATGTATTGGCAGGGAACAACTATTATATAGAATGGAAAATAAGACCTTTCCTCATTAACTTCCACTAGAGTAAGCACTACACTATAGAAATTGGTTTTGTTGTCTTACACAGGGACTACATTAGGTTTTATTTCTGGTATACTAGCTGGTTCACCAAAAATAATAGCCTACTAGTTTTTTTTGCGTGGGCCAATTCTGGTATGACATTTCAGTATGATTTTGAATTTTGACATGTCGTTAAACCGCGAACAGAAAATTAAAATTGCCAAAATATTGGCTTTAAAATGTTTGGAGGAAGAAGAACTTTTGATAAATTTGAAAAAAACGAAGACAATATTGGGTAAATCTCTTTTTAGCATTACGGGATAAATATGATATCGAAGCTAAATATGATATACGAACGAATTCCTTTCATTTTCTTTTTCACACTTTCCACAGTTAAACTCAATTCTTTGGCAATATTTTCCCATGCTCTTTTTTTCAAATCAATTCTTCGATAATTATTTGATTTTGAATTCCACAACCATTCTTTTTCGCGAAAAATATTTATCAATTTAATAATTTCGCTCCGTGAAAATTTCGTTTCCGCCATTTTAATCAATTGAAATGTCAAAATCTGGAGTGATATTCCATAACTTGCTTCAAGCGTTTGTATCGAGTTAGAAGAAAAAGTAGTATTCGCTAGCTCTGTTTTGCCCTGTCATTTATTTTGGTCGAAATAGAGACAGCGAATACTACTTTTTCTTCTAACTCGAAACAAACGCTTGTTTCGAGTTAGAAGAAAAAGTAAAGTTACGGAATTCCACTCCTGGTATACCAGCGCTGTCTACGAAAATGGTATACCAATGCGGTCTTACCAGAAAAACTGGTAAACCAGATTGGTCCACACAGGCTTTTTAGCGAGCAATTTTGCTGGTATACCAGAAATAAAAGCTAATGTAGTCCCTGTGTTACTTCTCCTTTCTGCTGTCATACACTCGATGAAAAAAAATCAAATATGATGTTTTCTTATAATGCCACCCACAGTCATTCAAAATGTGAATTTTTTAACTGTAATTTTCGGATGTACGCTTCCAACGCAAAAAATTTTGTTAGAGCTTTCCTTTCTATAATAGTAATTGTTCCGTGGTATAGGTTTAAATTTAATGTTGCAATTGCAATTTTTTACTGGTAATTTCTTATTTTTTCTTTACATTTTCAGCACCGGTTCCAGAACCGGGTACCCGGTTCTCGAAGATTCTAGCACCGAAACCCGGTTCCTTAAAATTGTCTCGGTGCTGAATGCTATAACGGTAATGTGGCGGCAATACTAAATTCTCCACAAAAAAACGCAAAAGAGTGTAATTAAAAGGGGATGGGTGTTAAAGGCGAAAATTAGTTTTACGTATTTTATGGACGACCTACAAAAAATCCAACTTTTTTGACAAATTGTCTCATGCGTTTTGTTTTCTCCAGAAAGTATGAGTCAAAATTTCATCTTCATTGATCGGAGGGTTTTACAAATTTTGAAAGCCTATGCTTCATCTTTGGCTAACATTATTTCAACAATTTTTTAAAATATAATTTGTATTTGTTTAGTTTTTATTATTAAGCACAATTGAAAACCATTTGCATTTTATTCCTCCACGGTACATCTTCCCTAGACCCTCTCGTTCAGTTGCACGTGCGCACGACTTCTTCCTTGAGCCTCCCCGTTTTCGTACAGTAAAGTTTAGGGGTTCCTACATTCCGCGAACAACAAGACTTTGGAACGATCTACCATCCGAAGTGTTTCCCCCGGACTATAACCCGCAGAAGTTCAAGGAGAACATAAACCGGCATCTCCTTTTGTCCTTCCGACCATCCTGAGCTGTGCTTCGGCATTACAGGGTCTTCCCCTAAGCTCTGGCTGAAACTATAAAAAAAAAAAAAAAAAATTCAAAAAGCATCAAAAAAGTACAGTGGAATCCGCTTATAACGACACCGGTTATAACGACATACCGGCTTTAACGACGCATTTCTTAGGTCCCGGCCAGAGCCCATAAGACTCTGTGCGTTTTGGTATTGGTTATAACGACACCGGATATAACGACATATCGGCTTTAACGACCCCGTTTTTCTACGAAAACAGAAAAAAATATCGTTTATAACGACCGAAACTTAAGATCTCATAGGAAAAAATCAAAACCTGGTAGATTAAGTTTTTCACAAATGTTCTAAATTGGCCGCCATGTCAGATACCCTAGTTTTTGCCCAATTTGCAAACTTGTTGCACTTCTAAACGTCATTTGCTTAAGTCATTAAATGAAAGTTGGAACTTTTCGGGAATTCCCCTAATCAGTTCTGTCAAAGTTTTGTGCATCTACGTTGTGTTAATTTTGTTTATTTCGTAGTTTATACTGTGAATTCCACAATGAATGCTAAAAGGCGACAATTTAGTATCGAGGAAAAAGATGAAGAAGATACTTACTGGTAAATAATGTTTTATGCATCACAATAACTTTTAAAAATCGGGTGAAAATTTCAGAAACAGGTCGTGTCATACCTTCAGTCAATGAAGCACTTCGGGGTGTTACGACATTGAGTTCATTCCTATTATTCAATAACATTTTTGATGAGATTTCAAAAGAAGCTGTGCTAAGAATTGAAAAGAAAATTGAAAAGGAGTTCTTGCACCAAAAATCCAAACAAACAAAGATTACTCAATATCTGCAGAAAAATTACATAAATTTAATTAATGTACGGACGATTTGCAATAAAAATTTTGTATTTTAGAACTTCACACATGTATTTTAAAACCTTTAAAACTATGAATCGGTTATAACGAACAACCGGATATAACGACCAGATTTGTTGGTCCCTTGGAGGTCGTTATAACCGGTAAAAGATGTAAAAATATACTGTAGAGCTACATCAAATATTCGCAGCCATCCATTTAAATGCAATTATAATAGATTTAATTTCTTGAAAGAAGTCTGATAACTGCTATTACACAATTACAAGTACAGTGGACTAGAAATAATTAGCTTTTTTTTTAGTTTTATGCAAATTAATTCATGATTCACTAAATCAATAGTTTTCCACCCTACAATTTTTAATCAAACAATTTTTAGATTTTCAAAGGATTCATTTTAACGTTGAAGAAAAGGAATTGTTCACATAGAAAGATTTAGTCTCCCCTTTATAAAGCATCGGACACAAAAATGAATTACACCAGGGTGTTTGGGACACGTATTTCTCTATTTGTGCAGTAATACCCCCTTAACTCTAGACCCGTGTACTGGGCACTGAGTGCCCAGAACGATTTTCTGGGGTTATATTTTCCCATTGTATTTCTTACTTGTTTAACGAATAAACCACATTTTTATGATTTTTAAACAAACAAGCCACACATTTTTTATTAGAATTACATCTGAGTGCCCAAGTACACAATATATGGAAGTTTTATAGTACACGGGTCTAGGGTTAAGGGAGTTTAATGCAAAATATAGTTTCTGGCAGTTACTCGAAAAAATTGTATTCTTGCTTTTTACTTTCTTCTACGGAGTATAATAAAGTATTGTATTCATGAAAAATTTCGACCTCTTAATTTTGCCTAAAAAACATTTCCCGATCACTCCTGAGTCGATTGGAGTCATATTTAAAAAATGTCTTTCTGTCTGTCAGTCTTCTGTCAGTCTGTCAGTCTGTCAGTCTGTCAGTCTGTCAGTCTGTCAGTCTGTCAGTCTGTCAGTCTGTCAGTCTGTCAGTCTGTCAGTCTGTCAGTCTGTGTACAAGATTTCTCAAAAACTAATAGAGCTAGCGCCATGAAATTTTATAGGCATGTTGGGTCCTGAAATGGGACGATCCTATCAACTTTTGGTGGAAATCCGTTAACCGGAAGTATCCAAAATGGCGGTTTTTCAAAAATCGCAATTTCGTTTTTCTCGATTTACTCCCAAACTACGCGTTTTTTAGTTGCCTTAAGTATGACAAAACTTGGAGAAAATAAAATTTCCCACACTTTTGTCTTTAGTTATAACTCGATATCTCCACCTGTTATCGAGATAAACCGTTATTTCCAAAAAAACAGTTTTTTGCGATTATCTCGAAAACTAACGGGTTTTTGCTGACTGAATGTATTTTTTGCTGACTGAATTAATGAGAATGGCATTCTGCACAATTTCGTCTTTTACCGTTATCCGTTATCTTTTACCGTTATTGAGATATTTTCATTAATATGTAAAAAATCATATGTTTGCGAATAATTTGCAAACTAACGGTTTTTCGACAAATCAGTTAAAAGAATAATTAAAGATGTTAACATTTTCTACATTTTTGCCATTTACCGTAAATTGATATCTTTTACCGTTCTCAAGTTATCTCAAATTTTGTACGTTTTTGATATTTTTGGATGAACCAACAATTTATTGGGAGGTCGTCTTAGGTTGACAACGCGACAGGGCTCTAGCGTAAATTGCACAGGGTCGTAGATTTTGTAGAAGAAAGTTTTGTGTTGACCACAACTGATATTTTATAATTAACATCATAACAATATTTTCTCCCTCAGTAGATAGTGTATACCCCTTGAATTTACATACCTTCTGGGTTTGATACCGGTATAACGTATCGAGGTTTCAATGTATTTGAAAATATCTGTAAAAATCTTACCGTTATGTTCTTTGCAAAATCAAAAATACTTTTTATGTAGATATAAATTCTGTCTAGACTCTAAAATGTTTAATAATTAATTTATCTGAATAGATTTTTTTTATTCAAATCTATAAGATTGAATTCTTATTATTTCTATTAAAATTTATGATATTCCTGTTTAATTTGAATTTGTTCGTCTCTCTAGTATTTTGTATAGCATAAATAAGTAGCAATTAACAATTAAAAATATTCAAATAATTCATCAATTTTTATAAATCGTGAGGGAATAAGATTGCATAAATGAGATACAATTTAAATCATGTATAAATTTCTAAAACTTCATCAATCAGTGTCAATGTTCTAAGCGGATGTTATGAAATCGAAAAAATTACAATTGAAAAACCCGTTTTTATATGAAAATTGTAAGAATTGAAAACTTTGTTTGGGTAACGTGGAACGAAAAATTGCACCCTATAGAATTTTTGTTTTGAAAATCTTAAAGTTTACTGCACCTGAAACGCAAACAATGCAACAAGAAATTGTTAATTTTGATTTGTATTTGAGGCGTTAAAAGCTAGAGTGGACCAACCCACATGTCGAAATCGTGAATTTTTTTGTGTTTGAATCACTATTACGAGTGAGTTTTTAGATAAAAATGTTTGGATGCACAAAAGAACATTTCAACATTGAGTAATAAAGTCCACAGAATTTTTTTTTTCCAAAAATTTACAGTCATTAATAGTACAAAAGTGGAAAAGCTTCAAAAACTCGATTATGTGGCTTGGTCCACTCTAGCTTTTAACGCCTCATTTAGACTTTAGACAATTATTATGTACATCATTTTAGATTTCGATTTTGAAAAATTGTGTTTTAAAATTGAAAAACCAATTTGGAGCTAAAAATAGTTTTTAATCTTTATTAGAATTTGCCAAAAATATATCGGATACAAGAGATTTATAAAAATTAACTTTATAACACTTTGACAATTTTATATCACAACAAATATCGTTTTTCCAATTTTTGTTTTTAATTTGTCTTTCCAAATTTAAAAATGGATAACATTTTTCTCATCTGCGCTGGACCATTCCAATGTCCGGTCAACATCAAATTCCAATATAAAATCGGCATCAAGTCGCGTTTCATTATAAACATTGAATAGCGTTCTTTATTTTGTGCAATTGGAAAAGTTTCCAATGGTTGCAAATCGTAATCGAATTCCGCTAAAATACAGGAATTGTAGCCAGTAACAAGTGGACAAGATGCATAACCATCGTAACTTTTTGTTAACTTTTTGCCTTTCAAGACTGATAAAATATGATTGTAGACAACAGGACTTTGAGCGGCTGTAACAAGGGAAATCAAAATATGTTTTTTTTATAGTTAGAAGTAAGGATTGTCCATAAAATGGGAAAGCGAAAGGGCAACAAGCAGCATTAAATTTTAAACAAAATATCGTGAAAAATGTTTTATTAGGGTAAAAGGAATCGGGAAAAGGATTTTTTAGGAAGGGCAAAAATTAGTGTTACGAAATTGATGAACAGCTCCTAAAATATTTGAATAAAAACTTGTAACATTTTGAACTTGGAAATGATTTTTGTGAAATGATGAATTTTATGAACAGTTCCTAAAATATTTAAAAAAAAACCTGCAGCAGCAGCGGTTTTTGAATTTGGAGTCGCTGAACAATCGCCAATTGCAAAAATATTTGGGTATTTGACGTGTTGTAATGTGTATTTTTCAACATCAACGAATCCAGCAGTATTCACTAACTCTGAGCATGCGAGTTCCTTGGGAGCACTCATTGGGGGCACAGCATGTAAAATGGAATACTGAAAAAAATTTATTTCCGATTTTTTTTTGATTAGGAAATAAAACATGAATGAATTTACCTGAATTTCATGTTTTTCTCCAGGTTTATCCAAATTTTCGAATACTGCAACATTCTCTTTAGGCCTGACTTCAACGAGATTTCTCCTCAAATTTACTTCAATATCACGTTTTTCAACAACTTTCCACAACGCATCCGCATAGTGTTTAACACCGAAAATTACTGGCAGTGAAGTGTTATAGATTACTTTTGCCTTCGACTTTTTGTTATTCTAAAAACAAAAAAATAAATCTAAAAAAATGTCACATTTTTCACAATTAAAATAATTACTTTTCTCAAATAATGTTCTGAAATATAAACGATTTTCTGCGGAGCTCCAGGGCATTTAACGGGTGAATTTGGGAAGGTGAAGACCACGTTTCCCTTATCGAATTTCTTCAAAGCTTCATACTGACGATCAACGTATTTGGGAGAATATATTGAGGTGACATTTCCATTGGCAATCGAGAGGGCTTCTTCGAGACCAGAAATCTTTAATAGAAATTCATGATGAGAATGAGATTGAAAAGCGACATTTCTTGCATCACATCATTGTAATTGAGTTGCAGTCCCATAGCAACAACGAGAATGTCGTACTTTATCTCCATTCCTTTGGCTGTTGTTACTGAATTGTTTTTGGGATTAAATTTGGCCGCCTTTTCCTTAATCCATTTGGCTTTTTTTGGAAGCACATCTTGCATTAATTTAAAGGATTGAGGTAACGTTTTCATCCCACCACCAATCATTGTGAACATCGGTTGGTAATAGTGTTTCTATACAATAATTTAAATTAGATATTTTTTTACATAGTTCGAGGTCAAATTCACCTCATTTTCGTCGAGCACAATGACATTTCCAGAACCAAATTTTGACGCTAATTTTGCAGCGACAGCACATCCACCTGTTCCGCCACCAACGACGAGCACTTTGCAACTAAAATTGTAGAAAATGATATGTAATTTTGATAAAGGTGGAAAAATTAAGTTATTTTGCCTGAAGATGCGTAAAATGTCAAAATTTGAACCCTATCTTATTTTTCGTTTTAACAGTTTTGTGGATAACACATTTTTTTTGATATATGGGCAATATTTTAAAAAAAGGGGACTTATTTTCGCATTGCAACTATTGCCTCGTAGGTCCAAAAATTTAGTGACGAATTGTGGCGCGGGGTATGGAATCAGTATCTTTGCAAAAGTCTTAAAATTTTGAGATCTTCAAATTTTTGATCGTTGATTGATTAAACAGAATTGAACTTAATGCTACTGATTTCTATATTATTTTTATAATAGTCTGTGCTGGAAAGATGATTTTAATTCTAGTTTCAAAACATGCGAATACACAATCCTATGAAAGCACAAGCCCAGTCATAGCTTTAGTGTTTTTTTACCACAACATTTTTTTTTTGTGGTAAAATGGTTGCACAACGAAGCGGGGATTACTGTATGTACATTTTGGAAAATTTTCATATGTAAAAAATCTCAATAACGGGAACAGCTAGCGGATAACAGTAAAATACAAAATTGTGGAAAATATTTTCAGTTGAATTCGTTTCGTGCATTGGACTACAGAAAATTCGTTAGTTTTCGATATAATCGCAAAATACTGATTTTTTTTGTAAAATAACGGTATATCTCGATAACGGTTTCAGATATCGAGTTCTAGTAAAAGACAAAAGTCTAGGAAATGTCGTTGTCTCCAACTTTCGGTATATATGAGACTAATGAAAAACGAGAAATTTCCGAGTAAATCGCAGTTAGACTCACAAACTGACAGACTAATATACTAACAGACTAACATACAGAAAGACATTTTTGTAATAATGCTTGAATAAACTTAAGAATGCTTGGGAAATTTTTTTAGGCAAAATCAAGAGAAATTTTTCATGAATACAATACTATACTCGACTTTGTATAACAAAGTAAAACGCTTAAAAGATTCCTTTCACGCCTAAACTTGTGTAACTCAAAGTGACCAAATTAATAAAAAGAAAATCTTTTCAAAAAAGCTCAAACATTTAAAAACTTCACTTCAAATTCTCAGAAAATTTTGTTTAAATAATGTTCAAAGTGATTGCAAAGAAACGTAAACAGCCGAATATAAATATTTCTTTATAAAGGAGATACAAATTTTAAATTCGCTCTTTTTTTATCCAAAAATAGCTAAGGATAAACAAAAACATTAGTCACAAATCAAACCTTTAGCAATGAAATTTTCAGGAATAAATTAATGAAAGTAAATTAGAAAATTAAATTAAATAGCTTAAATAGTTTCCACAATTGCTTTATGTAGGCGAAAAAAAGAGACTAATTTTTTTCTTCAAAATTCTTGTTGCACATGGCGACAAATTGCGGAAGTCTTTGGGGATAAATCATTCTAGACATGAAAATCGCAAAGCAACAAGTAGATAAAAATATCTAGTTGCTAAAAGAACTTTCTTGTGGGTCAGATCAGTATTGCAATTTCTCAGTGAAGTCTTTGGGGGAAAATTAAATATTATTTGGTTTAAAATTAGACATTATCTAAATAGTACTGCTGCATTTGGTTTTTATCCATTACTGCGCTTAGTAACTGTGATAAAACCACAAAATAAATGTTTTTTCGTGGGAAATCTGTCTCTGGCAACTGGCGAAGTTGTGCTGGTATCAATAAGATTACTATCCGGTTACGATACAACTATTTTCATATATGTACAAGCAATTACCTCTCCTTATCGTGTAAACTGCGACTTGTTGATATGTTTCGGTTTTGGTTAAGAACACATGGTAAGATATGTTTCGCCCTAGCACTAGTAAATGCTACTTTGAGGCAATTCATTGTTTTATCAAAGTTAATCACTGAAACAATTAGTATCCCAATCAGTAGATTATAAACAATCAATGAATTATGTGGGCAATAGCTTTTTGACGCAGCAACAATAAATCCCCACTAAAAGCACAAATCAAAGCACTTTGCTTGATTTTTTTAATAATTAGTAAATAAAATCAGTTGCAGAACCTAATTTTTAAAATACACTAGCAAAAGGTAATCCCGTGGTACTGTGTTTGATTTGGGAGTGTAAGAAACATGAAATTGTATAATTTTTATGTTGGGGCCCAAATTGTTTTGACAGTTTCTCCGACCTTCAGAAAGCTACCCATTTCTACCACACGTGTTGTCATAGTTTGAATAAAATTATATTCAAAAATGTACTAAATCTAAAAATGTTTTAATACAACTTCATTAAAAGAATTCTTTTAAATATTACAGGCACATATTTTTATTTAGATTCATTAAAGCTTTAAAAAAGGGAGGAATTTTAAATGTTTCGCCTCTAAAAAAATGTAATCCTATTTATAAATCTTGAGTTTTTGAATTAAATAAAGTTTAAATATAAATCACTGAAACAACTAGTATCCCAATCAGTAGATTTTAATACTTTTAAAATAATGGCGCACAATGAATGGGAAAATGTACATAATTAATCTTTTAAAACCCACAGAATTGTGTTCAAATGACAATCAAATGTTTTCAAAATGCGAATCAAATGATTCAAAATGGAAATTAACATTTGCGAGGTTTTCCTATTTTGAAAAAGCTCAAGCTGATGGTTTGGTACGAAAAAATATCTTCGGTTGAAAAACTAACACCGAGTTTTGCGTCGACTTTTTTTACAACAAAAGCTACACGAAAAAAATTTCTTCGCTTATTCCTTTGAAATCGAAGAGCGGTAAATTCAAATTCAAGCACACAGGAAACAGAGGATAACTCCGAACCGTTAGAAATTTGAAATATAAATTAATTGTGCATCATAGCTAGGGTGACCAGATTTATTTTGGCCGAACCTGGGACAGGGTGAGCGGGAGTAGGGGGACGTGACTGAAGCGGAACAACAACCAAACAACCATTTTTTAATTATGAAAATGTATTACTTGGACAAAAATCAAGAAATCAATCAAAAAGCATTCGCGGCGGGCGAAATTTTGAATGCGGCGCAATGATTCAATTCTACTGTATCAAAAAATAACAGGCAAAAAGGGTGAGGAAGATTTTATTGAGAAGGAAATTGTTTTGAAATCGGGCTACCTAATGATGAAAACTCGGTCAAAGTGTTTTTAGCAGTCCCGGAGATATTAGGGACGGGGTTTATTGAATAGGGGCGTTAATCTTAGTTCGGAGTTTGGGGCAAAACTTTTTGATCCGAAGATAGCAGATAGGTTCAATCGTAAATACATTATAATCTTTAGCTCAAGCTATATTTAGTAAAAATCCGCATAAAAATCGGTTAGGTGGTTCTCGAGATATAATGCATGCTTCATCTTGGGTTAAATAATGTAGAAGGGTTCAAATCCGAAAAAATTCGCATGATTTTTTGTGAAAAAAATTTGTATCGACAAAACAAAAATTTTAAATGGCGTTTTAAATGACCAAATATTATATTTCAATTGAAATAACTTGAAAATTAATTCTTGCTGGGTCATATTGAATTAGAATTCAGTAATGTCAAACATCGAATCGAACTTTTTTTGGGATTTCCTAAATAAATAACAGATTTATGACGTAAAAAACTTATTATGCGAGTACGTCCTATAAAGAAATTAGAAATAATTTGATTGAGTCCGATTAAATCATTTTACTGTTGCTTTGAGATGAAAATTGTGATCTAACACATTTTACCTCAGTTGCTTGATTTTTTTTATCACTGTCTCCAAGGCATAACATCAAATCGCGAGATATGTAAACTTTCAATTACCATAAATGTATTTCAAGTAGGCGCCAGTCGGTCCGCCACCTACTAATTCCGTTTCGTGACATTGGAAATAGATCTTATAAGCTTTTTTTTTGCATGAAAAAAAACGTAACGAATTATAGTTCGATATTCAAAAATAGTAAAAACACGATTTTTTTGATTAGCGAAATCTTAATATTAAAATAAGGTTCAACTCGTAAAAAATGAGAAAAAATTCAAATCAAAAATCGGTTAGATATTTTAAAATTATTTGAATTCTGTTATTGTAAACAAATTTTCTGTATTTATCAGGAAAACATTCAAAAATACTTGTAAAAGTGGAATGACGTTTATCATATTCTAAAAACTCAATTCTGTGGATCGATTTGACTTATACTACATTATGAGATCGATTCTCTCCAAAAATTTGCGCTAAAAGAGTCAACTGAAATTTCAAAATAGCTTAGAAACAGCATGAATTTTCACACAAATTTTAACGATTATTTTCTTTTTGGTATTTGAAATTTAAATTCAACACCATACTACCGAGCGATGTCTAAAAAGTGGCAAAGTACTTTGAATCAACCCAATTCGCACTCTATTTGTCCAGCATATGTTTTAATTTTGCTTACCAACTGCAAACCTTGAGAAGGGGAAGAATTTTTCTCCACGAATTGCTTTCACAACTTCTAGCAACAAATCAATTAGTGGAAATGCAATAGAAGACCAGAGAAGAAGAACACACTGAAGCGAAGTGGATTTTTGAATATTGTGTCTCTGAGAAAAATTGCTATTAATCGAGTATAATTTAATAATTCATAGCGGATCTTTATAATAAACAGTGATTTAATTGTTAGCATTGAAATGAGATTGCAGTCCAGTCGTAATTCAATTTAAATTTAATTGTGACGCACTTAATTCGCTCAGTGAAATCGCAATTAGAAAAAAATGTGCGTAGACTTGTCTCATCAATTGATTAAAAATTAATTGAAATTCCTGTAAAGATTTTTTTTTATTGCGTGACTGCTCATGAAATCAGCTGATTAGCTGAATAATTAAACTCGGCGAGATGTGTCTGAAACGGTTTGTATGTTCATTTAAGTTTTACCGTTTTTGCATTCCTTAGACTTGTTTTTTTCTCAAAAAAAAAAAAGAAAGTTCTTTTTTAGAAAAATTCAATTCCCACTAGAGTTCAAGAATATCGAGATGGAAAAAATAAAACTCTCGTCTGCCACTTACCTTATGTACATACAAATCTACCTACCTATCTTTGATAAAGTGTCTGCCTACCTATGAAGTTCTGTGTGCGAATCGACTGCTATTTTTTTTTAATATCTTTTGATAGTTATTTTTTCACTCCACATCATATCAGACTGGCATTGGTTTGTCTCGCTTCGACTCGAAAATATTCGGCAAAACAGCGAAGAGCAGGGGGAAAGGAAGACGAAGAACACAATCATATGACGGTGGATGGTTATATAGAAGCATATATTACTTCACCGGGTAAATATTCTCATTTTAACCTTTTAAACTAAACGATAAGAGCGAAATATTTCTATTTGCAAATATATTTACACATATGCAATGTAGATTGGTGTGTTTGTAGTGTCTGTTTCGTTGATAGCACATAACATGTGGCTGGTGTGTGTGTGTAAATAAAGATTTTTGATACAACTATGTAAAATGTGTATATAGCCAGCAACACTATTTACTTAATCGCCCCTTATTTACTTTTGGCAGCTCCAATCGAATCGAAAAAATGTTGCTGTACTTTGCGAAAATCACTCAAAAAGTGTTGTGAGAACAGTTTCGAAAAGTTAATAATCGTACAACATGTGTCCATAAAAAACATATTGAGTCGTCGACAGATTTTTGAATGAAATATCATTTACTACACGTTTTCTTATTGGAATTTGAATAATTGTCCATTATAACCGGATAGTCGTGACGCAGCTAGAATGCCAGGTGGAAAATCCTACAGTAGTAGTTTTTGTGGTTCGAGAATGATGAAAAATCCGGGTATGAGGTTTTCTTGGTCGAAAAAAGCTGTGAAAAAGTTAATCAACTTTAAGAAAAATGCCATAAAAATTGAAAAATGAATTGCAGTCAGTTACAAGGTGATTATAAGCGTTTTATTAATTTCATTATACAGAAAACTAGTTCTTAAGATGTTACAAGCTGTGAAAATTTAAAATATTTAGAAAAAACATACAATTTTTTCTAATAAGAATGTGATATAATGTTTAAGGACGTTTCCTTAAAACGCCACACAGTCAAAATATATGTAATAGCACTAGAAATCATCATTTGATGAGATATAGTAATTGTACTTGAACTATTAAAATATTTTGCATGTGAACAGCACGATTTTTGATAAAATTGAACATTAGTCTGCATTCAAGGAAGTTCTGTTATGCAGTGTAGAATTCAGCTATGCTGCGCCTCACGAAGTCCGCTGGCTTCCAAACGAAAAACAGACTTCTATTTGGCGAATTAGAGTAAATTTTAAAAGTTTGCGGCTTTTTTTATAAGTGAAACGCCCAAAAACCTAAAAAAATTACCATCAGGTCACAAAAATGCACTGAAATTATGAAATTTCATTTCGGTTAATGAATTGTTTTCGAGGACACAGCAAAACAAACTTCTTTCCTAATGAGGCCTTTTTAGACTTGAGCCAACATTTTGCTCAATCGGTCGAGCGACTTTCCAGTTAAAGAAGCGTACAACAGCCTAATATTTTAAAAAATCATGTGAAATTTTTTTTCTTGCTTCTAGAAGGCACATTTTTGAAAAGCCATTCAAAAAAAGTGTAAAAACCTCGCCACACTACAAAAATAGGCTAAAAATCACTCACAATTAGTAGTGATCACCACTTTTTTTCCCTTTTTTTGTAATAAAATGGATGAAAAGTAGGCCTATAACTGCCTGTTGATGGCTACGCTATTTCAATTCGCGCGACGTGTATCTTTTCTATCTTGGAATGCCAAGTGGTATAATCTCCAAAAAAGAAGAAACATAAATTCCAATGCTCACGGTTCACTACATAACTTCCCAAGGAATTTTTCTTTTCTTTCTCATCTCGTTCGTGTCCTAAAGATAAAAAAAGCAATTTTTTTTAATTCGTTTTGTTGGCTTTTATGATTTTGGTTCTCAAGTTTAAATGCGGTGACTGGCACTGAGATGGTGTCTGGTATGCAGGCCGGGTAAGGGCGAAGGGATGTCGTGGGATGAAAAGAGATAAGGCTAAAGGTAGGGGAGGAGGGACAAAAACTCGCCGCATACCATCCAGTCCAAAGCTAAACCACAATCATCAATGCTGCTCCGCCGGTTCGTTCAGTGGTTGTTCTACTGCTTGGTGAGGCAGTGAGCACGGGCAATCGCACTTGGGCTGCTGAGTTGCAAGATTGAATGAAAGATTCTAAAAACTTGGACAATAACTTCAAAATCGTGTTTTTTCATTGTTTCTTGGCTTTTATATTTTTGGTGTATGGGACGTATCTGTCACCAAATAATGAAACTTTTTGTGGCAAATATGTGCCACACACCGAAACTGCTAGTAGGATAGGTGTGTGCACTCCCATGTAGCCTTATGCAATTAAAAAAAAAAACAAGTAATATTAAGGACAGTTCACAAAATACGTCACGCTAATTTTATGCTTTTCTCACCTCCTTCCTCCCCCCTCATCGTACATTTTATCGATTTTTAGTATTATTGCTGAAAAATTGCTGAAAATTTTCGTTTTTGATAAATCTATATTACCAAAACCCCTTCTGTATGATGGATTTTTGTTCAAGAACGAAAAATTGGCCAAAAACAATACTATGAAATTTTTAGGACTTCTAGAAAGAATACTGAAGAGGCGAGGTGAAAGGATTGCCTGACTGTAACACTAACCACTAACCCGGTCGGTAGAAGGCCCGCAATTGCCACCTTAGTAGTGTTTTTGTGATGGAACCAAGTAGATGATAATCAGTGCTAAAGGTTTTTTGGCTCAAGGTGCCAAGACAACAGTTGTTTTGTCAAAACCACCCGACAGTGTATTCGATTTTTGAAACCTGTCAAAATACGAGGGCATTAGATTCAAAAGAATCGTCCAAAACGCTGGTACACAAACGTTAAATAAAACCATAAAACACAATCTGATAGAGTTCAATTTCAAAAATGGTACATTATGTGTTAATGCAGAATTTTAATAACTTAATCTTAAAGCAATTCGATGGTACTGGTAACACATTGTTGGGTTTGTGCAAGATGCTGGATGTTATATCAAAGAAAAGGGGCTGTGCAAGCAGCGGGGAAACATATATCATATATGCTGGCTAGGGAAGTGATGTAAAAAATAAGGCAATCAATGTTGATCGTAAAACAACCAACACACAGGCCGAATCATTGAAGTTTCATAGTAAATTCGCTAGGAATGTTATTTGGCTGCAAAGAGCATAATCGAAAGCAGTAAAACGTATTTGAAAATCCAGTCAATGTTGCTGTCGCAGTCGTTGCTGCTCTGCTGTTGCTGCTGAAAGCGAGAGAAAGAAAAGAAGAATTACGGAACGAGTAACGATTTTATGAATGAAAAGTTCAACGAACTTGATTAGTTCAGTTCTCATTTCTATGTTCCATTCCAATCGAGAAGAGGTGGTGGAATTCCAATGTGAATTCTTATTCGAATAATTGAACCATATATATTTATTTATATTTATATAAATTTGTATTATTTTAGTTATATTCACCTTTCTTACTTCATCTATATGTACGTGTATCATTCTATCGCATTTGTTTCATTATTATTTTTTTTTCTTGCTATTTACTTAAATTCCATTCAATCTATGCCAGAGTCACGATCATCGAGCATAGCAGCATAGTCTGAAAATGGTTCCCAAAGGGTAGCCATTGGGCGTTGCTAGTTTTATTTTACTTGTAATTATTATTTTTCAAGTACTCATAGTTCTACAATCTTTCATACATCTTCGATTAAATGAAGTTTCTATTCAATTTTGGATTTGGATTTCTCAGAAATTGTCTACGCTTTCTATTATTTTCGATCGTTTTTTTTCTACATGGCTTTTTTAACTGTGTACACGCGAAAATGTGAAATAACGGAAGGCTATAAAAAAAACTCAAAAAAACGCCGCCCGTCCAAAAGATACTGTGCGAAAATTCACAAAAGCTGAGATCGGCAAAAAAAGGGAAAAAGAAAACAAAAAAAAAAAGAATAAATAAATAAATTGAAAAGCTTTCCAACATGTGTGTGATCCGGACAAACTCTTCTAACGCATCGCGTTGTCTCACTTCATTTTTGATAACCCAAATAACTTAAATTCTTTTTTTTCCTTCATTTTACTCTACACATTGGAGGCTTTTTTCTTATTTCCGAATAAGAAAAAGAAAATTTTCTTCATTTTTATTTAATTCGATGGATGGATTTTGATGATGATCGTCGGTGTGGTAAAATGGGCAAAACGAAATTTGTTAGTTCTGCTAGATCTGTTCGTGGTCTTAGCCGATTTGCTCTGCAAAATGCAAAAATTATTTTAAAAAAAGTGAAAAAAATCATGAACTTTAATAAAAGTAAAAATCTACCATAACGTGTGTATTGTAATGTGTGCAAGTGTTTCATAAATGTTTTACATTGATTATCTCATCAAGTTGAAATATTGTCAAAATGAAGAAAAAAAAAACTAATAGAACTAAAAGTCTGATCATGAACTTTGCCATATCGCTTGATTACTAATTGAATTCCAGTGTAGTATTAATTTTATATACTATATACTCATAGGATATTATTAATTCTATTCTCGACCCAAAAGTGAATCTAGACATTCTAGTAAAAATAAATTATACATTTTCTTTTCTTTTTTTCTCAATTAGTATATCTATTCATGTATCTATCTATCTATCTTTGATATAATACTGAATACACAAGTGGTCGGCCATATTTTCGATCAATGATGACAAGTGGCAACATTGGCAAAATTACCAGCATCAGTGTGATATTTTTTTCGAACTCAATACAGTTCAATGGACTATTTTGTTGGAAAATGTGCCCCGTTAATCGAGGTTGAATTAAATCAATTCAACTTATGTTAAGTGGACTTTGAATTTTTGTGAATTTTACTATGAAATTGGAGAATTTTATTTAAATTAAATTTTCAATTAACTTTTTAGTATTTGGGACAGTCTAAAACATTTTTTTTGATTAAAAATCTAAATCAATATTGGATATGAATGTAACGGTAAAAATGTTGGGTGAATTTTAGAAAGTCGAGGGGAGATTTTGAATAAAAAACCTTAAAAAGTGGGGAAATACTCCAAACGATTTTAAACAGTTTTTCTGAAGGTCCTCTGCAATAAATTGCCTTAATGAATATCTGATTTTTTTTTTCAAAAAATTGCCATTTTTTTGATATTTATTAGCGTCACAAATTGACGGGAAATATGAAAAACGACTCTAAAAGATTTTTGAGAAAGTACGTGCTTTTTTTCAAAAGCTTTAGCTTGAAAAACACTCGGCCGATTTGAATGAAATCTCAGACCATGCTGTCTGTAGGAAGTGGCCAAAAGAGAAGAGAAAAATTGGTCACAAATCATGTGTTTCTTTGCCGGGATGGAAGTTATTCCCCAAAGACATCCAGGAAACATGCACATTTCTTCCAAAATTGTTATGAAAAACCGACGTTGAACATATGCGTGTTCAAATTAGTAAATCCTTAACTAGTAATTAAGCATATTAACGACGTATTTTTTGTTTTTTGCTACTTCGATTGCTTTTCGGAAAGGAAATTTCAAACACTTATACAAACTTTTTATAAAAACTTAAGAATAATTTAATTTTCATTTACCAAAATGAATGTGACAGAGAAGCGATGTTTTGTTTCTGTTTTATTCTTCTAGAAACGTATTTCGATTTTTTTTTTAAATTTTGGTACTGAATCAAATGTTGACTTATACCTGCATTTGATACAAGGTATAGACTTACGTTTGCAATCGAAGATTGTTGAAAAATGTAAAAAACTGCGGGGGTTGTTACTTTAAAAAATATCCCACGTTCAATAAGCGACAATTTGCTACAAATTTTAATAAAAAAATTAGAACAATTTTTCGGCAAAGCTGGATTTTACTATCAAAAACTTTAAACACTGAAAATATAGATTCCTATTTAAACTTTTTCCCAAATTTTCTATGCGAATTGCCACTCACAGAATCTTAAAATCTAGAGTAGGTACTTATAAGCTAGAGTCATTTTAGAATGTGAAAAAAGTTAATTCACCAAAATCGGTAATAAATTTCGAACATTAATTCGGATGGCATGAAGTATTTAGAAATTTTTTCGAAAGGTTATGGGAAAAAATATTCGCTATCGCTACAAGTTTACTACTATTCAAAAGTTCATTTATGGAATTTATAAAAAGATTTCCCCATTTTGGCCAAATCCTATCACCATTGACCGCCGCGCCGCCATCGTAGAGTTTTGGCCATACAAAGTTTGTTGGCCGTACAAAAATTTTTGCGATTAAGTAATTTCAATTTGCAGCACATTCACATACAGCATACAGTGAATGCCATAAAAAACTGCCTTATATACGAAACTTGTTATTTCTCTTATGTGTGGAATGGTTCGGTTGGTCGGCGATCTTTTTGGCGATTGTTGTTTCTGATATGATTTTTTTTTAAATTTATTTTCTTTTCTACATTCGGGTTTTTATTTTATTTTATTTATTTTTTATGTGAACTTAAAGTGAGTTACATACCAACATAGAGGATTGTTTGATCAGATCGGGAAAGAGACGGCAATAGAAGATGGAATATGCCACATTGGAATTTTTTAAGGTCGCTTGGAAGGGGAAACTTGCCTGTTTTGGGCGAAGTGAGGGCGGATGGTGGAGTCTTTTGAGTTTTTATGTTGAATGAATGGCTGGAATGGGAGGAAGGTGGGCGATCGCCTCTTTCTTTCGCACATAATGAAACCTAATAAATAAATAAATAAATAAGAATTAAGGCGAAATGGCTGGGTTGAGTTTAGGTGGGTGGGCTGGGAAGTGGAGGACGTTTGACGGTGGATGTCGGGCCGGATGGAGAATTGCTTGTGGGTCACACAGGAAGAACGAAGAGGCAGCGGAAGAAGGAAATAATAGTGGAAATTCGGAGCCAAGGGATAGACGGGCTCTAAGCCAGCAAAATTAAAGCTCCCCGGTTTTGTTGTTGCCGAAGCATCTCCATTCAGTAAAACTTCGTCGCTGAGCACAAATACGGCTTGAATTGAACCAAACCGGACCGAGCGGAGCTTTGGATTTTTGCATGCATGCGGTATGATTGTGTAATATTAAGATTTATTAATGGTAATATACAAACAAGCATAGTGGCAATAAGTAAAACATATTAGGCAGCGACACTATTTAGAAGATTGCGGAGGCAGGATGGGGGAGACCACCAACTTGAAACAAAAAAAAAAGAAGAAAAAAAACGTGTGGATTTTTGAATGTGGTTTAGTGCGCGTGTTGCTATTATTATGGCTTGACTTTTTTATTACTACGAGTATTTTATTGCGGAGTATAAAAAGAAATGTTTGGCGATTGTAAAAAAGTGCGTCTTACTACGTATTATTGGCTACAGAATTTTTTTATGGGTAAAAACCTCGAGAACGGATTAAGCTAATTTGAATTTGATACACAGTGCTTTAACTTAATTTCGCTTGATAACGACAGAAAATTTTAATTTAAAGATAAGCAATATTTCTTGGTAATTAAGCTAATTTTATGTCTCGTGTAAAATTCGATTAGTTAGTATGAGTGTCACCTTTAATCCTTGCCTCAAATTCGTGTAATTTATCACAAAAATTTGTCAAGGCGATGTTTGCATTGGGTGTTTTTACATATCCTTTGTCAGGATCCAATTATAACAGTGACAGTATTTTTGAACGTCAGAGCGTTTGAATATAAACGTAGTCTTAACTCTTTGGGGATAGATGGTTTAAAAACTGTCCCCATTTTCACTTGCTTTTTATGTAGTGTGGAATATTCTTTAACCCACCTCATAAAGTTGAATAATCATAGTCATATGTTTTGATATTTTATATGAAATTTTCCATTCAGTTGGCAAAGCTATGAACTAACGGTAAATGCTGGAATAAGTGACAACAAAAATATTTAAAAATTTATGCGATTAAAAATCGTATTCTTTTTAAAATCGTATGCCCAAAGAGTTAACGACAAAGCCATATAAATCTTATGAGTAACTAATGGTTAACTGTTGATAATACCGGCCTTTAGTGTGAAATATGGGAGTAAAAGAAATTTCCAGCATGGGCTACAATAATTTGGTGCTGCAAGGTTGAAAATAGCTTTGTAAGAGCACCAAGACCGTTATTCCAGAGTATACTGTTGTAACGAGCTTCAACTGTTATAAGCAGCTTCGACTGTTGAAGGGTAAAAGAGCCTACCAAATGTTTTTTGAGTTCGAATACTTGTTCGAATATCTGATTTCACTAAACGATATTAGTAGCAATTCGAAGACAAACATTGTCTACCCTTTTAGCAACGATTCATCGGAGTTAAAGTGATGAAACTTTGTACAAACATTTTGTCCTCATTTGGGTCTACTGACCCTTTAGTGTCTGCAATGAAAAACTCATCTGCTGACCACAGCACATTAGAGATGTGTGGTTTTTTTTCAAATTTTTTTCCCTGGATATCATTCCATTTCAATGCAAAGTTATGTTTTATGAGTTGGAGGCTTTCTGCTGTTTTCGATGCCTTTCTTCCCATTCATATTCATCTATCAATCGAATAGATTCCATCCGTTCACCCATTACTAAAACCAGCCATAATGGTCGGCTTTTCGCCCCGCTAGCCAACCCCCTCGCTTCTGGCCGACCGACTTTTGATCTGCGCTGCTGCCTTCGTAGATTTGCCTTTTAGAAATGAATTTATTAGTAATAGTAACAGCATTTGTCCATAAAGTAATAAATTGGAAACGCATTTAATCCAGCTACGGAATATTCAGTAATTTTTTCCTCTCCCCAGCTTAGTTGTTTCTTTTGCTTTTTTCCGTCTTGGATTTTATTTCATCGCTTTTTTTCTAATTTTTTATTGTTTTTTTTCGTTTTAGTAATGAATCGAATTCCAGAGGCGTGACTCATCGCGAGAAGCAGCTTCGGAGTTCGAACTTGAAGTTGGAGTCGAGCTGAAGAATTCAATGGTGCAGTGGAGCTTTTCTCGGACTGAAACAGTGGAAAAGGAGTGGAGAAAATTAATAAATTTAACGAAGAATAAAAAGATTGCCTTATTTGCTTTTGTATTTTCACAGTTGATGGTGGTAGTGATTAGCAGCCAAGCGAAGCAGTAAATTGAGGAGCAGCGAAACCGATGAATTCTTTTCAAAGTTTTGGAGTTTTGTCTCTTGCGCCGCGGCCATATGATTTTAAAAATGTGAATGAAATTTATTGACCCAGTTTTTTATGATGATGATGATGATTGCTGGTGTTGTGTTTTTTTTCTACTACGTTTTTGTTCTCTGTTAATTTGTGCTCGAAACTTTCATCAACTGTTTTCGATTTATTTCGATTGCGACGCGAGTTTTTCGTGAAAATTTTACATCAATAAAGTTGGGACATCGAGCTATGCTTGAATTAGAAACAAAAATCGTTTCGGTTTTTTTTTGTGTTTTTAATGGTTAAAAAGGCGTTTTTTAACTCGTTGGCAATGTAAATATTAATTCTCGAGGACGAAACCGGTTTTCGATTTGGTTTTACTTGTATTTCGGAACAGTGAGATCATTTTGAAAGCTGATTTTGCCAAATTTCGCATCGATTTCTAATCTATTTACGTTTTTCATTGATTTAGTCGCCAACAGCCACATGAATGGACCGCTGAATGAAGAAGTAAATTAGAAATGCTGAACTTAACTGTTGTGCGATAGCAGCCGCATCGTCTGTTTCATCTGTGGTGCATAACATAATTTTAAAATACTTTTATTCGATTTATCATTCCCCCTTTTCCAGAGATTATCATTTCTTTGAGATTCAATTGTTTAAATTAAAGAAACTAACATTTTTTAAATTTCAGAATTGATGCACCAAGCGTATGAGCGATTTGGATTCCTATTACTGCTTTTTGATTCGCTCTAAAGGCAACTGAATGCACAGGAGAAGAAAAATAGAATTTTTTCACTTTTATTTTTTAGTTTTTAAGTCTAATACCTCAAAAAAATATTCGAAATAATCGCCCGAATTCTTGATGGAATCATATCGATGGTACAGTTTATGAAATTTGTATTTTTTAACTCGAATTTTTATTAGCGTCAGTTTGCCATTGAAGAACTGGATCTTTCATTTCTCTATACTTCTGCTGCATCGATTTATGGACTCTAAAATCAGAAAAAGGTGTTGATATATCAGAAAAAGGTGTTGTGCAGAAGTTTTATTTCTTTTTTCCATCTCGTGCATATTTCTATCTAAATTCACAGTCTATGTACAACAGTTATCCAAACGAAATTGATTAGAAAACAGAAACGTTTTGTTTTTGCAGTTATAAATTAAAAATTCAAAATCATCCGCCCAAGGTATTTTCGTTTTTTAATTATATTAAATTTTCAAATCAGGAACAGCCTAACTGCCGTTGGTTCTGAACTTGGCTATATAAGGTTTTCCCGTGTGCGTTCTCGCTAAGTTTTGGTTCTTGCTTTTGCTTTTTTTTAGCGCGAACATGGTGCCGTGGCCAAAAAAGGAACTTTTCGGCGTACGTAGAACGTGGCGCCGTGGCCAAAAAAGGAACGTTCTTTCGTTAAGTTTTTTCAGCAAATTTGTTTTTTCGTTGGACTTTCTTAAAAATAATTTGTGTATTCAAAAGGCAAATTTCATTAAAGTCAAAAGGAATTAGTAACATTTTTTACAAAAAACAGTTTTTTTCGTTTTTTATACAGGATTGTTTTTTTGAATTTTTTGATCTTTTATATTTTCTATGCCAATTTGTCCGCTTAAAATGTGTAGGGATCGGAAATTCTAATGTTCAGCAGATGGCATTTCTCTTTAGATCCTTGAAATCCTTGCCGTAAACATGATGCCCCAATTTCTTTCATGTCGGATGTTGCTTATAAGCAATTTTTTATGACAGTTTTCCACTCAAACGTGAAAATTTCAAATTTCGCATGGTGCATCTCTAGGACTAAAGAACAACCTGACAAAAAAAGATTTTTCTAACTGCAGGGAAAAAGTCGGACATGAAAACGTTAAAGGAATCGAATTACAGACTTTGAATTTGATAAAGCTATTTTACGTTTACAAGAACGGCCAAAATCACAAAAATTAAAAAGTCTTGAGATTTTTTAAAATAAATTGGGAGCTGTCCATAAAATATGTTACAAAATATGTTCGCCACGCATTTTGGTGATTTCTTGACAGAGATGCAAATCAAAAGTTTTCTGAGTTTGGTTCGGTTTTGATGAAATAGTGAATTGCGTTTCTGATTTTCGGTTTAAAAAAAAAATTCCGTTTAATTTTTATTGAAAACCTTTTTCCTACAATTTTTCCTCTGCCATTATTCGTTCTTTAACCGTTATTGAAATATTTCAGATTTTGTTTTTAGATAAATTGTTATTATATTACGGGACGTAGATTTTGTACAATAAAGTGATGTGCTGTTCACATAAGATCTTTATGTTTACGCAATTTGTATGCTCGCGCATTCAGCACCACTTGGAGAAAACATACTTGCGTCCGTTCTCGTTGAGCACAAGTTCGTAGGTAACAAAATATTGACGCAAAAATATTGACCGTGTAGGACAGGTTTAAAACCGAACCAAATCATTAAAAAATATAGTTTTTGATTTGGTTACAGCATTTGTTTTAAAATCTGATTTGATTTTGATTCGGTTTGGCCATCTTTTCTTCAGTGATTGGGTTTATAATTTGCTTTTTGGACCAAAAATTTCAACGATCCAGTAGTTTTTGGTTCGGTTAAAAAAACCGATTTGCATCTCTGATGTTTATTATAGGGGATGTAAAACCGGCGTTACACTACCGCAAAGCTCCCACTCCCAACCCCTTAAATGTGAATTTTTATATACAGTATCGGACAAAAGAAATTGAATTTTTTTGTTTTAAAGCTAACTTTTTAGGGGGGTTATGAATTGACAAACGGTATTCAGAAAAGTTGTTGCACGTGTTGAGGGTTCTCTGAATATATCAAAGTACCGTTATAATATCGGGTCTTTAATTGTTTTTTTTTTTTAACAAAAACGAAATTAGGAACGACAACAGTAATTGAATTTGATATATTTATTCGTTTAAAGGTAATAAATTATATGTTTTTTACATGTAGAAACAACTAAAAAGTGCAACAACTTTTCTGAATACCGTTTGTCAATTCATAACCCCCCCCCCTCCCCCCCCCTCCCCGCCAACAAAAGTTAGCCTTAAACCAAAAAATTCAATTTCTTTTGTCCGATACTGTACATCTCCTTACATTAATTGGGATTTCTATCAAAATGATGTTTTAAAATTTCTTGCAGGATATTTTATGCTAGTCTTCAGTCCATTGAAGCCATTATAGAAAAACGTTTTTTTTTTGTGAAAAGAAATTAAAAAACCCCAAAAAATAAGATTGCTTCAATAAATTTCCTAACACTATAAATTTATGAACGATTATTTAATTAGTCTAAGAACCTGTTAAGAGCCACCGATTCCCATAGGCATAGGGAGAAAATGAACCATTCTCATGTCTTTAGCTGCTCATTCATCACCATATGGCAACTGTCTGATTGAAATACAATTAGATGCATCCATCCCTTCAGGTCGCCACTCTACCTTGCCCATTGTTTAATTCTCTGTCTGTCATCGAATTGCATTTTCCCTTAGGCATTGACCGGCCGCAAATATCCTTAACGCGTCCGTCCGAGCGACTTGACAGATTACTTTAAAATGAGTTCCTTTTCTGACTAGCTGTGTGTTACCTCCTACTCCGAAATTCCTCAGAGAAACGTTAAACAACCAAAATAACACAATGAAAGACAGCGAACTTTGTGCGAGCAGATCCTGCGGGAAGAAACGATTGAATGAGCAGCAGTGTTGGTTCGGTTCGATGACTACTTGGGCTTGAGTGTGTAGTCCTGTTCTCAAGGAAGTGACGAAGTAAAACAAAACAGTTAGCGTTGAGCTAGCCAGCAAGCTTCAAGTGCAAAGCGATTCCTTTACTTTGATCCAGACCACAGAAAAAAGTCCAACCATTCCTGTCCAATCATTCGTGTGTCGTCGGTCGCCGTTTGAAATTCGCGCCAATATTATCTCGCAGAAAAGGACCTTTCGTTGTCGGCGTGTGTTGTCGTTTCCAGCAATTGCACACAGGGGCAAAAATTAATTTGTTTTATTTTTTTTCATTCTTTTTTCGAGGAAAAGGGAAAAATGAAATGAAATAAAATTGGAAAGAAAGTTCTTTTTTTTTGTTGTATGTTGTGTGTACATAAAAATTTTTCGGTGGAGTGTGGTGCGCGCGCATTAAAATTGTGCGTTTTCCAAAAGTGTTTGAAATTTCTAAATTCAATTTCGCATCCGTGTTCGGGGTGCGTTCGTAGGTCGGAGTCGTCGGTCGGCTGGTGGTATTTTCGAAAAGGATATATAGTCTAACACTATCGAGAAAAGCCTTCTTGTGGTGGGCGAGAGTCAAATACAGCCGCAGGAATAGTGAAACTGACTGACATTGGCAAGGAGTAAAGCAGGACTAAACATCACAGACAGGAATGGCATAGCATAAGGATATAGCAGAAGGGCATCCGAGCATAAAGAGGTGATATTATGTTGTGAATATACCTTGTTCACTACTTACTGTAGACAGAAAAGAAATATAAGATATGGGGGACTCTCATATCGCCTTCTGGCTTGCTTGATGTATTTAAAAAAGAAACGAGATAGCGTATAGACCGGAACCAAATGGGGATGATAGAGTACGAGTATGAGTGCGAGGGTGGATTAGAAAAAGAAAGAAATGCAAAAACTCAAATAAATTTTGAGTGCAAAGCGTGTAAATCAAATATGTGAAATTGGGAATATATTCCGGGCCGGGGCTATCGTCATGGCTGTGAGAGTGTGCGAATACGATTTTTAGCCAACTGAATGGAATGAATGTACAGATGTATGTATGTAGGTGCGTGAAGTACACGTTGAAAATACGGAAAAAGGGCAAGGGAAAAAAATTATCACGTACATATTTACGTGGAGGCAAACAGAGAAAAATGAGAATAAATTTTTTTTCACTCGAAAAGAAAAATTAGGAGATTTCACTTCACTTTCAGCTACACAGGGTGGTTATAATATATCTTGACGAGCGTTCTTTGCTAGTGTATGCGATTTCACCCCTACCATACCATAGCGGGTGGTTTTTTTTTTGCTTTTTTGGTCGTCATCAACGTAGTCGTTCGTCCAACCACCCCTAAAACCGAAAACCGCGTTGACAGAACATAGTATGTGGGTGAATGGGTAAGCGAGAAAGAAATATGAAGCGATCGGGTTGCAGGGGGTAAAGGAGGTTTGGCGCTAAGGGTATGGGGCAAGTTCAAATTGGATTTTTTTTTTGGACAGGGCAAACACCAGAGCGAAACGGCAGCAGCAGCAACAACAAAAATATATGAAAACGAATTTGGAAAATTTCTTTCCAGTTTTTCGTCAATTTTTCACATTGCTGTTGTTGTTATTTTTACATGAGGTTAAGGGTTTTTTCTCTCTCACAAAAATGTTTTTTTTTTTATTTGACCGAAACATCCATCCGAGTGGAGTGTAGTACAAGAGCGGTGCGTACATAGCATAAAAAGCCCCTCTAGTGTTTAGTCTACAAAAGTCGCGTTCGCGAACAAGAAGTAGCCGTTAGTTGGCTACACCCTTAACGCGTGTTTTGTGTCGGTATGTTAGATAAGTGAAACACCCTGTTCAAGTTCTGTAAGTTTCAACATTATATTTGCATCCTATCCTCATATAAAACAAAATCTCACCCCGTTTCTTTTTTATGTGTAAAAAATATTTCCCAAGGGGATGGGGGATGATTTTAAAGTTTATTAAAAATTTAAATTTGTGTTGGTAATACTGCCGATTCGTTGTGTAGATCTGTATTACTCCATCTGGTTGTCGAAATTTTCAATTTTTAAATTTTTTAAATCTCTGCTGAGTTTGGTTTGAGTGCAACTGTGTGAAATTTAAAAATGGCTTCCGCTTCGTCTGACCGTTATCATTTTATGGAGGAGTTTTAGGGATTCAAAGGCAATTTAAACGTTTTTTTTTTAAATTTCAAAGAATTAAGTTTTATTCTTCTAATTTTAAAATTTTCACGGAATTTCCAAAATGGATTTCAAAAGCGCAGAAAATTGAAGGCCACAGGAACAGGAATCAAATGAAAAATCGGAAAAAAATTTGGGAGAAAAAAAAATTTTTAAGTGTGCCCTTGTATCGATCTAACAGTTAATCAGTCGATAAAGTATATATTTTTTTAATGATGCTAAATATGGTCGTTTTTTTACTGTTTAAAAAACGAATAAGAAGGAGCGAAAATGAAAAACGCCGTTAGCTGTGTCGGCAAAGAGGGCATTAAATAGAGAGAAGCGAGAAAAAAAATTATTATTAATTCCGTTTGGTGGTGTTTATGATGATGATGATGATATTGCCAGTGCGTGTAGGTTTATGTGTCAGTGCGAGTGTATATTTTAGTAATTTTTTAGCATATATGTACACGTCCATTACATATTTATATTTTATGATAGAGCATTTTTGGGGAGAAATTGGGGAAGGATGGAAAAGCATGCTGGGTGTCTGATGTGGGGGTGGTGAGTGAATTTTTTTTAGGGTAGTACGAACATAGATGTGCCGGGGGAATACGCCGTAAGGGAGGTATGATCAGAGATAAAACTCACAATTCCAATAAGAATAAAATCAATATCATTTTTTCTTTTAATATTTTGATATATTTGAGTGTCAGAAAAAAAAATCTTTTTTGCTTGGGTGTCGAAGGTGGAGAGGTGGTGTGATGGGGAGATTTTTACATTTCAAATAGAGATGATAGAGCGACAGAGAAAGTGCTAAGTTGAGAGTAGGAAAAGCTAAATACGAATACACGCACAGAATAAAATCCAAAAAATGGAAAAAAGCATGTACACATAGATAACGGTACGCAATTTTAGTGGTGGTTCATTTATTTATTTATTTTTATTTTATTTATTTATATTTTCACTGCTCTATAGTATCCTGACATCCTGCGTTCCTTTTTGCATTCAATGTGAATGTTCTATATTTGTACGGATGTGTGTGCGTTCCGTATTTCACTTTTATTTTCCTTACAAATATACAGACTTTTTTTTTGGAAAATCGCATGTCCTGTGCACACATCTTCACCTCTCGTTTTTAAAAAGGAAAAGCGAAGCGAAAAACGAATAAAATACGAAAAAAGAACACCGAGAGGAAAATCACTTTTATTTTTCCCACATTTTCCAATAGGTCGAGTGAGATAGTGGAGCCAGGGCTAGCGGGGGCTGCCGGTGAATTTTTTTTCGGGGTGGTTGGTTGAGATTCTTGAGTTTCCATATACGAAAAAGGATAAATATGTACACACTACTGAATGTGGCGCACTGAAATTTGAAGTGTAAGATGACTTTTAGGATGGTGTGGGATCCAAGGTGGCGGTGGATGGAGGTTTCTTTTTGTCGAAGAAGGATCTAAACTGTGCACATTTTTAGTCGGAAAATTTTAAGCAGCAGCGATGGAAAGCATCGCGAGAGAAGGATAACCGAACTATGGGGTAGTAAAAAGGCACACAGCAGGGCTGTTTGGGGGTTGAAAAATTTGTGTGCTGGTACTGCTGCTGCTGATAATGATTATGCCGGTAGATGGAATGGGGGTAGATTTTGGGGTGGCTCTGCTGTGTGATTATGTTGGGCCACATCGGATAGAGAAGAGGATGAGGAGGCTGGAAAAGGAAAGCCTGCGAGTGGATGAATTTTTCTGCTGTTGGGTGACTTTGGTGTCGAGTTTCCAGTTCCGAGATGAGAGATGAATGGGCATAACTTGGGGTAGGGTATAACCTTTTGCACGCATAAAATTCAATCGCAGTTGCTGATGGTAGTTCTTGTTATTTATACCCTCTCTTTCGCTCTCTCTCTCTCTCTCTCAAGGGTGATGGTGGTGGCTGGCCGTGTTTGTCCGTCCTGTCTTCGACGAATGGCCGTCAGTCATACGGGTTGCCAGACTAATTTTTGATTTTGCTCCTTACTGATGTCGCTTACTATACGTAAGAGATGAGGCATCTCATTCTCCTCTCAAATTGACTATCGAAAGCTCAATGTGCCTTCTGTTTCAAGTCACTTCCGGATGTCTAAATTTAAAGGTGGATTCCTCTAAATGAGTTCCACTTTGCATAATATTGTTATTGATTTTATTTAATGATGGACTTTTTGAAAAATTTGAATGCAGTAAAAATGTGACTATTTTAATTGCTATTAAAAAAATGTTTGAAAATGTCATTAAAAATGATAAGTGATATTTTTATGGAAATTTGTGCCATTTGACTAGAAATGTTGTGAAGAACAATTTACTCGGAATATCAGTGAAAAATTCGCAATAATGTGATTGCCAAAAACGGAATAATTGTGTAAGTGAATTATGGTAATCTCTCATATGTGAATTATGTTCGTGAAGGATTTTCTCTTTGGATTGTGTAATAAGGACTTTTTAAATTATGTGTGAAATTTTGATTGTAATTAAAATTTGTACGAAATTTGTAAAAAGGGTTCTAAAATTGTTTTTTTTTTACTTTTGCAAAACTTTTTCATAAAAACTAACCAAAAAAATTTGATAAAAATTCTAACGAAATTTTATTTGAAAATTATAGTTAAAATGTGGGTTTAAAAGGATACAAATGTCTCTAAAAAACGATCTGCGAAGTGTCAACGACTTTAGATTTATTTTTCAATGATTAAACAATAAAAATATCTTTATTTATTCAAAATATTCTCGTTTGTTAAGGTTAAATTTATGTGAGAGCGAGCCAATTTCCTAGAAAATTGACTTATCAGAAATTGGGTTATTTAAAAAAATGTTCATTAATTCTCGGAATCTTATTCACATGTTCTTGAAATTAAATCGAATTCAAAAAATTTTTCAAAAAAATTCAGTTCAGTGACATTTTTTTAAATCGAAACCAATTTAATAACAATGAAAAAAAAATAAGCCTTGCGATTTCCGTTTTTTTTTGTTAAATTTTAATCAGCCAACTTTACAAGTGTTAGTCGTTATGTCTCTCGTGTTACCATCTATTGCAATTTTTATTATTATTGATGTAAGATTAAGGTTAAGGGAAAAGTGGAAGCAGGGTCGACTTATTTAATGCAAATTGAAATAATCAAAAAAGAAATTTTAGTATTTTTTTAACATATTTTTTTATTTTTTTAAAGATTTAATAATACCTACAGATGCGTGAATCTTAACCAATTTCCAATAGAATGTTTTTCAAAGTTCAACAGAATTTGTGGTTTGCAAGTATTTTTTTACAATCCTTCTGGCATGTTTGCCGAACCTACTGACTCGACAACAGCTCATTCAAGAACTCTATTCTTTTGAAAAATTTTGTACAAATTTTCACAAGATTTCAATTGGATTAAAATTTAATCAGAATATGTTTCAGCGATAATTTAACTCTGCTCAACATTACTGGCTTGCAAAAATCTGATTAGGTTATTAATTTCGTTGTAGGTATACCTACATACATGGACGTATGAAAGGGGGGTTGATAATTAAATTGTCTAAAAAAATGGGAAGCAAGAGAGGAGCTGAAAGAGATTCAACAGATGTACATGCCAAATAAAAAACTGCATTGTTTGTTGAATGAAAATAAAATTTGGTGCAAATAATGGGAAACAATCAGTGGTGGTATTACTGCAATCAAAATATCAGAGAAATGTAATGAACATTTTTTTCCGCGAATACATCAGCTTTTGGAAAATTCGGTTACGCTTCCCGTCGTCTGCTGAATCGATTTGTATTAGGAGATGGGGAAAGGATTGGTGCGATTGGATTTTGATGTATGGAAGGGTGATGTTAAATCATATTCTAAACACATTTCATCTTTAGAAATTTTTCTATGCGATTATCCGTTTTTGAGTCAATAGAAAAAAGTATTACATTTATATAGGGGATTGTTTTCATAAAAAATTTATGTGTCCATATAGAGTATTCGACGATTGACCCCTGGAAATTCTAGTTTTTCTTTTGTTTTTATATCGTCGTTTAGAATTTTGATACATTTGACATTTTTTAATTTTTTAAATGCAATGTCGTGATGGTTTGGTAGATTAATGAAATTGTTTAGAAAATGGTTAATTTAACTCTTAATTTATGAGGTGAAAATATGCGTAAATGATGAGGTGGGGTCCACGCTCACTACGTTCTAATTACATATCAAATCCGTGCTTTTAACTCGGCATGCAACACCATACTGTATGAAGGTACTGACGATTTCAGAGTCACTGTGCTGAAAACATGAGAGATAGCAACGAGAGAAAAGTCAATGCGGGTCCACTGGACCTACCTCATCAATTAAAGGTTAAAAAAGATAGATATTAATTTTTTATTTAGAAACTAAATAGGTTATTCGCAATTTTGTTCCTAATTGTGGACTCTGTGAGGCCTGAAGCCCAGATCAAAACTGACTTAATAACTAATCCAGCAGTGAAAGTAATTTTGGACAAAATTTCAGAAATTTGTTCCGGAAAAAGATTGGAGTTTTTCACATAAAATCGCCGTTATAATTCGAGTTATAAGATCTTCTATTAAGAGGTTGTCTTTAAAATGCGTGACGTTTCTAGAGGTAGGAGAAGGGGGGGGGGGGGGGGGGTATACATACAAAAGTTGCGGAAAGATGTGAAGGGGGGGGGGGAGTCTAAGAAGCCACAAATTAACGTGACGTATTTTACGGATAGCGCCGCGGCAAACTTATTTTGTGATAAATGGATAAGTGTAGCGAAATTTTGTCACCGGGGACAGAAACTCCGGCGGAATTCGCAAATATAAACGGTCCCTTAAAATAATAAATTTTCAAGGTCAGCAACTAATTTGGATTAGAATTCCATTGCGATTTCCATTTCCGTCTTTTTTTTTAATGTACCAATACTTTCTATACTCAATATTTGAATTTAAATATACTTTCTCAAACCGCTAAAAGCAAACAAAAAAGAAAAAAACGTTCTTGTATTTTAATTGACCCATACACAGTTATTATAGAACTCATCAGACAGTTATTTGTTGTTAAATTTTAAGCTGTAAATTCACGAATCCCTGAGGAATGCAAAATGTGTTACAAGGAATAATTAAGTAATTAAAAATATTTCTGTGTTAACTTCACGGCAAAAAATCCTGGAGTATTTTTCAATCCAAAAATTATATTGACGAAATCTTAATACATATTTTGGATTGGAATTTAATACATCCGAATTTTTGAAAATATTTTAGCCTTTTTTGCAGTCATATTTGAAAAGTTTTTTATTATGTATCGAACTTAAGTACTTTTAACATTAATGTCTACAATTTAATCAAAATTTTAGACTTTAATACTGAATTAAACCAAAAATAAATTTATAAAAATTTCCAATCCATATTATTGGATTAAAATTTTCCATTGGATTACATATAGGTCCAGCGTAATCCAGTTTTGATTGGAATTCACTCCAAGATTTTTTGCCGTGTTGTTAGTGCGATGTTGCCAACAGGTAAACTCTTAGCATTACAAGGGATATGATGCTAAGAAAAAGGCATTTGCGCATATTTCATGATTTATGTAGAATTTTGAATGGTGACTGATTTGTAAGTAATCAAGTCCTAAGCCCAAAAAGGTGTTTCTTAAAATTCGTTTGGATTTGAAATTCATCAGCAGATTCTGTTGTTTAATCCAGTTTCTAGCATTTTAAATAGGTCCCCCTTTCACTGATAAAATTTTCAATTTGTAGTCCTGGAAGTAGTAATTAAAATAAAAGTGTACATCTAGATCTAGATAGATAGGAACTCAAATCTAAAACAATACAGTGTAAAGCAGGTAAACTTGGTGCGTTTTTGAAGGGCGTTCTGAAATCGAGTAATTTACAAACCGAAACACCTGACCCAGAATTTAAGTTTTGTTCACAAAGCGAAAAATTTTCATGAACCGACGGATTTTTATACCCGTATGGTGAAACCAAAGGGTATATTAACTTTGCTTTACCGTTTGTAACGCCAAGATCCCGTCATCACACACAAAAATGAATTACACCAGTGTGTTTAGAATGATAAAAATATTTAATTTCTGCATGTCCGTCCGTCTGTCCGTCTGTCTGTCTGTCTGTCTGTCTGTCTGTCCGTCTGTCTGTCTGTCTGTCTGTCTGTCCGTCTGTCCGTCCGTCTGTCTGTCTGTCCGTCTGTCTGTGGCGCGGATTGCGGGCGCACGGATTGAGCTAGAGACTTAAAATTTTGCACAGATCCGTTTTTCGTAAAATGTGAGGCTAAGTTCGTTAATGGGCAAAAATGGACCATTAGGGGGGGTACCCCCCATACGAACGAAAACTTTTTTTCTGAATATCTCAAAAACGGTGAATTTTATCAAAAAAGTCCAAGAACAAAAGTTATTTAGGATATGATTCTACATAAAACTCCCATACATGGAAATCCGATTGGAATAAATTTTAAAAAATCTTATTGGAAAGTTTGACTTCAAATTGGAATTTTGGTATAACTGTTCGAATTTTGATACGAATATCACCATACGGGTCTCCAATGATTGCCAGATTGGCAATCATATAGCTTTTGTTATGTTTTTTAAGTTTTTTGGGTAATTTGGCATGTTACAAAACCAAAATTAATTTGTTAAAAAATTGAAGTCTCCATCGGGTAACTTTATACTAAGATACGAAGTGTCTTCACTTCCCGTGAGTACAACTGATGGTGATCCTGATGAAATATGAAGGGCGGAAAGTATATATAAATTCTTTTTCTACATTTTCATCTTATTACTTCAATTTCCTCTGGTTATCTTTAGGGATGCGAAATAACTTTTATCGCCAAAAATTTTCTCCTTTCACTTTATTCCCTAAATGGTCAACAAATGGTCATCTATCGTTGTCGAACTACAGCTTTATCCCTCGGTACGCACTGCTGTGCGTTCTTCATATTTTTTTATGGAAAATTCAATCGGTCATTTTTATATGACCACGATCACCAATCATATCACGAGAGATGACTGAAGGGATGAACAGCAACAGCAAAAAAGGATAGAAAAAAAGGAAATATTTCGTCTCCATCCGTGAACATAACGCCTCACATATAAGCATAAATATGAAAGTGAAATTTATATCAGAGCAGAAAGGACGAGATACGAACGCACTTTATTCAGAAATCGCCACCCCAACCATAGGGACATTCGTTATTTTCCCACAACCACTTATACATTAAAAAAAAAGCAAAACAAACCAAAGTTCGCATGCAGACGGCAATATCAGAATATGTGTGAAAAAGGACTTCACTCACACCACGTAAGGGGGTGATATTTGTTGTTGCCGGTCGGTTGAATGGTTGAGTTTTGTTCCTCATTATGAATCTTATATTGAATGTGCACCACACACTGTGAACACGTTCAAAGGACTTCCAAATGGAAAGTGTATAAATTATAAACCATGAAAATATGTAAGCCTCACACACACACACACACTAACAGGTGATACACGTACACTTTGACAATCGTTTCGGTGAAAACGTCACTTTTCGAACAAGTATCGGCTGTCGCGGAAACATATCCTTTTAACGGCGAGTGCGGTAGTTGTGTTGGTGTAGGGGTGAGTGCCCTTTCCGCCGATGAAAGTCAAGAAAAGTTGCCGAGTAAAATAAGGGATGGATGGAGGTCATTTGTTGTTTATTTTGGGAGTGAATATGTGTAAGCATGTCCACTCGATTGGGACAATGCATGTAATTTTTAATATTTTTTTCGGTGAGGGTGTCGGGAAATGGAATATGTGTGCGAATGAATGGGCATAAGCAATGAAAGCAATTACTCTGTAATGTCAAATGTCGTGTCGATGGGCTGAGAATTCTATACAGTTTAAAAATTGCTGTGCGTGGGGGGTGTGAGAACGAAGTGGATGAAAATCGAGTGAATTTCAAAAATCAACAATGAGAAAATAGTAATTAAGGGGGTTGGGTATTGAGCAGGTGATTGATTTGATTTTACTTCGTTTCACTTTTCATTGTGACCCCATCGTAGGTCCCATGCCACCCTAAAGTACAGGGTGAGAATTTTCGTTTTATTAGTTTTGTTAAAAAAATTGTGTGTTTATAACGATTGGTGTGACGTACATAAAAGCATTGAAAAATATTATATTCAAATTTATGACGTTCTAGGGGGCAAAAAACCGTACAGGGGGTTGTTTTATTCTTATATGGAGGGCACGATTTTTTATTTTACTCCCTATTTTTCAATATACTGGACAGTTCTTGTATCGACGTTGAACTTTGTGACTTGTTAGCCGTTTCAGGGTTATTCTATATGAAGACATTTTCCTTCAAGGCGCAAAGATATTGTAAATAGTGTAACTCAAAACTGATGTATATCCGAAGTGCATGCATGTGAACAATAAGATAAAAACGTTTGCCCATCTTGAAGGGGGAAGATGTGTACTACAGGAGAATTTGAAATATGGTCTTGATGTATGACAGTATGTTATTTTAGAGAGTTTCTCGCCATTATGCTATTCGCATCCCTTATATGTTCTGTTCGTGTGTTTGTTGCTGTACATATTGTTGTGTATGCGAATCTATTTTCACGATGAAAATAGAAAGTGAGAGCGTAAACCTTGACCATTCCATATTCCGACTTTTTGGTCAGCAAAAGCGCGCGCAGAATCAGGACATGAAATTAAATTCACTTTCATTTTACATAAGGGGTAGGTAGGAAGGTACATTAGTCGGTAGATGGCGACCTTAGTGGGTGGGGTTGTTGGGATTGGAGAGCCACCCTTTGGTAGCGAGCGTGTAGTCTGGGGTTATGAGGTGGAATGTGTATTTTCTTGGCGCTATACAATTTGGGAATGTGGTAGGAGTCGATATATGTTTATAGAATAGAATAAAATGAAAATCATTTTTGAAGGATATCAGAATGGCAGAAGAAGCAACTGACTGACCGCTTGTTTCCGCGCATTAAACGCCGCAGGGTGATTTCCTTTCTCGCAATTTTTATTTTTATTTTTTAATACGACTGGTGCATAACAAAGTGTTGCATTGATGAAAATAAATACCAATCTTATTTTTTTTTTAATTTGTAAATTAATTTAGGATTTATAAGAATTTTAAATATTTTTATTTTTGAATAATTTAGAGCTATTACTCATATTGGAATATTTGTTTAAAGATAAATGGTGCATTCGCCTTGGCCTGTTGTGATTCGTTTATGTTTGGCTACGTTCGGATTGACTTAGACGGATAATGCTACATTTACACGAATGACAAACTTGTCATTTTTTTCTTGTCATTATGTTAATTCCCGTGTAAATGGCATAATTTTTGTAATTTTTTCTGTCAGAAAATGTCAATCTCTCATAAAAGAATGAACTTGTCCATTCTTTTATGCCAGATTGTCATTCGTGCAAACGCAATATTAGTTATGACAACTTTAGTATTCAACTTTTGTCATAACCAGGGCCCGGATATTTAAGGCAAAAAGGCATTTTGCCTATTTTGCTTTTTTCGTTCATTTTTGTATAATAACTGCCTTTTAGGCATTTTTGCTTATTTTTCCACTTTTTCGACCATTTAGCCTTTTTTTAATGCCTTTTTTAATAATTCCGATCTTAAAAAGATTTATAAATTCCTTTTAGGGTAATTTAAGTACCCATAAAAATTATCATTATTTTTTTTTTTTGATTTGGCAATGCCTATATTTATGACAGTTGCGCCAATGTACGATCAGTTTAGTTTTGGTAGTAAATTGAAATGTTAGAAATGCCAAAAATCACACGAGAAAACCGCCTTATACTCGTGAACCTTGTAAATACATTTGGTAAAGACTGTTTCTCGACAGACGGGAGTTTGCTTTTCTGCAAAATGTGCGAAAAAGTAGTGAATCATTCAAAAAAGTATTTTGTGACACAACACATAAAAATTGCCATACACAAGAATTTATTGCAGAAAGCAAGTTCAAAAAAAGTCGGGTTATTCAAAAATGCAATCAGCAGAAGAAGCGACTCATAATTTTTTAGAGATTTATGTATGGCATTTGTTAAAGCAAATATTCCACTTTGGAAATTGAATAATTATATTTTGAAAGAGTTTTTTTCAAAAATATTGCCATGAAAAAATTCCAGATGAATCAACGTTACGAAAAAATTGGAAACCTGCTATTTAGAAACAATTTCGGGGATTAGAAAAGAACTTTTAGGTAAGTTTTATTAGTTCACTTAATTATTTCTTGCAATCAGTATTAGATCCGTATTACCTATTATGATTCTTAATGCACCTAAAGTAACGTCACTATAACAAGTTGTAGGTAAAAAGCAGCGAACACTTATATTACTTAAATGAAGTGAGGCTCTTTATACGGCTATTAGCTTTTTATATATTTTTTTAAATTTATTTATATGAATTTAATTTATCTGAAATTTTTTGCAAGCGTTCTGCGTTCAATTTTGTGATACATGATATGTCATATTCGTGCAATGAAAATGCCTTTTGTTTAAATAAATGCCTTTTTTTTGAAAAATTAATGCTTATTCAGTCTTTTATACTGCCTTTTTGCCTGCCTTTTTTCCCATTTTATAAGTGCCTTAAATCCGGGCCCTAGTCATAACTAATATTGCGTTTGCACGAATGACAATCTGGCATAAAAGAATGGACAAGTTCATTCTTTTATGAGAGATTGACATTTTCTGACAGAAAAAATTACAAAAATTATGCCATTTACACGGGAATTAACATAATGACAAGAAAAAAATGACAAATTTGTCATTCGTGTAAATGTAGCATAAGTCTACCGCTCTTACGCTTGTACACTTTGCCTAAATGAGTTTATTTCGGTGTTTGACTTCATGGCGAAAACATTTACAGTCGCTTCGAATTCTTTGATAACTTGACGTTATCAATCTCCTTGAACTGTATTTTTATGCAAAATGAATCTCTTCATCTCTTCATAACTCCAAAGTTTTTGTGGCATCGCGAGTTATTGACGGTATTAGCTTAATTTTCATAGAAATATCTATAACAAATTTTGAAATGATCGAAAATGATACATAATTCAACAGACTTTTTTCAAAAGCTTTGTGCCAGTCTTTATTAAAATTTTGTACCGATTCGATATAATTTCAAATATCGAAAAAAGTTTCTATTTAATGTGTATCAAAAAATCATCACATTAGAATTTTCACATTAAACTGGAAATTTTTTCGCGTTGGCTGTGGGTGAATTCAACTGAAATTCTTTCTCCAACCTTTACTTGTAAAATCCACCGTAATTTTGTGTATTCACCAAATTCGACAAAAAAAATCCAATTTTACGTGGAATTTCCATTTTCTCGTGGCCATAACAAAAACTTCCAACATTTTTTCACCTGATTTAACTCATTCCATATCGGTTTAATACGTTTCAAATTTTAATGAGCTTCATGTACGACCGAAATACTGCATTAATTCTGTATTATTCTCGTGAAATGTTTACTTTTGTTACCAACTAAACCCCATTTCCATCATCCCTTCCAGTCGAGGGTGGCACTGATGATGACGACGACGTTGATGGGCGATTGTGGTGGCTGTGCGTTAAAAACGATTCGGATTTGTTTTATGGACTTGCTTTGTATTCAAATGGGCACCAACTAAACGAAAATTTATTGTTGTGCGGGAGCGGACATAATAAGAAAAGGGATTTTATTTCTTGTTTATACATCGGAAAATATAATTTTGTAATATTTTATACCGTAAAGTAGCAAAAATTTCTATTTTTAGGGAAATGTTGTCTTTGGTGCGGAAGAAGTTTTTTTTTAGAATTTCGAGTAAAAATTCCTTACGACGCGCGATTTGATTCAATTACATTTCTTTTAATAATCCTAAATGCTTTCAAAATTTATTGGTTAAGAAATTAGGGGCAATTTTCTAAAATAAATGTTTATTGAAAATATTTGGATAATTTATAGTGATTGATAAACCAATATGTTTTATACTGAAAATAAAAATTTTTAGACATGCTTAGTTATGGCGTTTTTCAGCAACGATTTTAAGATTTTTTTTTAAATTAAAAGCTGCTATTAAAAATTTGAAAAATCGCGATTTTCATTCCTGTATACTAGTTATTTGCTTTCAAAGACTCGAAGTGAATTCGGCACACACGATAATAAACGTCATCACATAAAATTAGTTTCTTCAGCTCTTAAAAAGTAGAAAATCTATATATTATTTGAAAAATAATTTGCAAACGAGCATGAAAATGTCCTAGAAACTTTTTTCCTACAAATTATTTCCAAAATATTTTCGGGAACGAGCAAGCGGTTGTGCTAGGTTCAATTTTCGGGAAAATTTCTTAAGGTCATGGTAAGGTTATCGCGAATATCCTTTTTTACGGATTTTTCAGAACACATCATTATTGATTTGTTAGGTTGTGATTAAAAGCATAAGATGCTGACGGAACATTAATGTTATGCTACATTTACACGAATGACAAATTTGTCATTTTTTTCTTGTCATTATGTTAATTCCCGTGTAAATGGCATAATTTTTGTAATTTTTTCTGTCAGAAAATGTCAATCTCTCATAAAAGAATGAACTTGTCCATTCTTTTATGCCAGATTGTCATTCGTGCAAACGCAATATTAGTTATGACAACTTTAGTATTCAACTTTTGTCATAACTAATATTGCGTTTGTACGAATGACAATCTGGCATAAAAGAATGGACAAATTCATTCTTTTATGAGAGATTGACATTTTCTGACAGAAAAAATTAGAAAAATTATGCCATTTACACGATAATTAACATAATGACAAGAAAAAAATGACAAATTTGTCATTCGTGTAAATGTAGCATTAGATTGCTAAAAGTCAAGTGTTTTTTTTTATACATCAAGAATGAATTTTGTACAGAGAAACAAATCAACAATCATACAACACGATCGTTAGAATGTGATTTTGAGATTTATTTTTCTGTATTTTTAAAATATACTAGCAGACACTTCGTTGCCAGCTTAAAGTTTTTTGTATAAATTTAACTTAAAAACTTTTAGGAAAAAACGTTATCCTTATAGGACCTTCCGTTTCGAATTTTGAAATTCCAACGACCACGAAAACCCCCTAAAGCCAGTTTTTCGGAGACAAAATTAGAAAAAGGACATTTGTGTTATCCTAACAGGACCTTCCGTTTAGAATTTTAAAAATCTAATACCGGATTCGCGATCAGCGACCCCGGAAACCCCCTTATGCCGATTTTTCCCGGGAAAAAGGATATTTACAGGACCTTCCGTTTCGAATCTTTCCGCTAAAAACCTGCTCCTGGCAACGCGGATCATTTTGCAAAAAACCGCGTAAAAATTGATCCAGTCGTTTTTAAGTTTTGTCATTTCAAACAAACAAACAAACAAACATCCATTTTTATATGTACATATCGTCGGCCGCCAATTTAAGTGTCGTATGTAGCTTTTGATAGTTTTGAGTAAATTGAGTTTGAAGTTTGAAATTTTATAACTTTTTTTACAGCGGTGGGATCCTTTTCAAAATTAAACACGTAACAAAACTAACATTTATCTGCTTATTTTTAAATTCATGAGTTCATACTTCATCGCGGTAAAAATATATTGTAAGTTTTGTTCAGAACACAAATGTCGTATGTAGGAAATTCGCACTTTTTTGTACTTTAAATGCCTACATACGACATTTGAGTTCTGAAATTGTTACATACGACATTTAAAAACTAAACGTTTGGATAATGCATAATGTCGATAAGCGTACAGACATTTAATTTTAAACACCCTCAGACATTTAATTTTAAAAACATTTAAAGAAAACTACTAAAAAATTTTTTTTTAGAAAAATATTTAATTTCAGTCTTTTAAAAAGAAAAACATAACAAAAAAATCGATTCAATCGAGTGAACATAAAAGCTAACAAAAAATAAACGTAATAAAACTTAAATATTATTTTCTTTGTAAAGGGTGGTTAAATTTTAAGGGCCGATGTTGAATGTGAACCACACCTAAACGTCAAGTTTTTTTTTGCATTTCATTTGACATTTCTCAATTTCAGACTAACTCAATTTGAACCATGGAAAGATACACAATCGAGCAACGCGTTAAAGTTATTCAGGCTTATTATGAAAATGGGCGTTCAAATCAAAATGCATATCGTGCACTTCGTGAAATACGGCCCGATGATGCCGCCAGCCCATAAACCGCACCAAACAGTCACTCTTTGTGGGTGCATTGGTTTTTCGACAATCACTCTTGGATTATCATTCGCCCAAATGCGGCTGTTCTGCTTATTGACGAATCCACTGAGGTGAAAATGTGCCTCATCACTGAAGATGATTTTCTTCGAAAATTGATCGCCCATTTTCATAATAAGCCTGAATAACTTTAACGCGTTGCTCGATTGTGTATCTTTCCATGGTTCAAATTGAATTAGTCTGAAATTGAGAAATGTCAAATGAAATGCAGAAAAAAACTTGACGTTTAGGTGTGGTTCACATTCAACATCGGCCCTTAAAATTTAACCACCCTTTACTTAGATGAATACATTAACGGTTTGTCGTTTGAACGTTTAACAGTCTCTTTATATTTATTTTAAAATGGCATTAAAAAAGTCTTTATCCTCTATATTCAAGAATGGAATCATGCTTTTTAAATCTTTTAATTTTTCAGAAGTTATGGTTTTTTTAGAAGCAATTCTTAAGTTTGATGTTAATATAGTTTTAAGATCAGTTTTATAACGACCACTGATTTTTTTATTTAAATTAACAGACTTATAATTAATTTCTTTTCCAGAGGCTTTATAGAAAATTTCATATTTATTTTGCTCATATTTTATAAACTTACACTTGGAAAATGGGAGCTGCTGAAAGCAAGCTTGGCTTGATAATTGAGAATAAAGTTTGAAATCGTCAGGCGTCATCTGGATGATTTTTAATTTTACATTTTCGTATTGAAAATTGTTTAATTTTCTGATCAAAGTAACGGGACTTCCGATTTCCATATTTCTTAGATGTTTTTCGATTGTACTGTGCACACAATCGACCTATTGGACTAAGGAATGACCCGGTTCTGAAAATTTTTGTACTATACACTCAATATTACTGTTCAATTGTAAAAATCGTAATAATGCAGTCGACATTATTTGATTACGATTCTGAGGTACACAGGAATCGCTCCACAATATTATTCGTGTAATATTTGGATTATCTGTCATAACTCGAGTTAATATTTTTATAAGGCTGCTTGCAATATCATTTCCAGCCCTACCATTCATGGATTCATTCCATATTGCACAATAAGTCAAATTCGGCGTGTTTGGTAGTATTAAAGTTGCAGTTAAATTAAATGTACCAAGTTTTCTTTTATAAAAAAAGTTTGAGGAATATCCTTTTGGCAAGTTGAATACATTTTGCAGATCGAAACATATAATTGCACAAAATTTATCTATGTTTTGGCGATCAACATCTCTTTCCGCCTTCATAAAAGATTTTTCATCCATGTGATTTTTATATGCATCTAATATTTTTGGATCTAGATTATCTTTATTGTTGTTATGAATAGTGCATTTGTCGCACTGGTCCTTTTTTGGATGGTGAAAAGATAAATTGAAGGAGAAATTAAATACGTTTCTGTAAATATTGACTGACACGGGATTTGTGACCTGTTCTTTGTATAAAGCAAACATTCTGGCTAAAGTAAGATGACTCTCCAAATAGTTTTTCTGGGATGATGCTCTACAGTAGTGCGATTCTACTTTCGGAAAACTATTGATATGGTTTTTAACTTCTTCAATTTTTTCTTCATCGGTAGATTTCCTTCCACGGTTACTTAATTTGGATGGCTTTGGTGCTCCAGATTCTTCATCTATGTTATTTTTAAAATAGTGGTAAATCTTTCTCTCACTTATTCCCAACGTTTTTTAAAAAAAAAATTTGCATGTGTGAAAACATTGGTTACGAACTTGTAGATTATAATGGAATGACTTTTTCTTCTTCTTGTTTTCGTTGTCTCCAGCTTTCGTTCGTCGGTTAACACACTCAACTTTTTTTATAAACGTTCCAAAAAAACCCTTTTTGCCCTGATCATCTAGATTCCAAAATTTCGTATGGACCTCCAATCTATCGGCTTCGCTGAAGTTCTTTTTGCATTGGTAAAAACATTTATCAGGGCACGAAGGGCCTACCTTTTTGGCAGAAACCCTTTTTCCATTAGACCCTATGTAGGATCGGCCATGTTCACGCAATTTCTTCTTTATGTTGCTTTTCCAAAGATCAGGTCTCTGTTTCCGTTTTCTAGTTGGCGTGGACGATGACAAACTGCTTTCGCTCGCTATAATATCTCAACAATATTAAGATCAATTAAGATGCAGAAACAAACAAACTTACAAATATTTTCGGGCAAATCTCGCTCATCTGCTTCCAAATCGACGTTTCCAGAAGTACTAGGAGCTAAATTTTTGTCTGGACCGAGAGTTATATTTTTTGAGGAATTAGTATCCGAACTAGTTGTGGGACTAATATTTTGCGAAAAATTGTTATAAAATTTCCTTAATACTGCAGGAGAGTAATCGGGATCAATAATATCATCATCAGAAGAAAAGTCTATTGTGATAAAAGTATATTTAAAGAAACTAACTAAATGAACCAATATTAAACGACTCACCACTCTGACTGGAACTGATGCTTGCGTGACCTAAAACCTCGTCGCTCATTCTGTAAAAAAATTAAGTTTATAAAACCTCAGTACTGTAAAGAAATATTATTTTTACTTACTGCTCTAAAGGAGGCGATAATTGCGGAGGAGGTGACGAACCCATGTCTCTCTCCTTCGGCGACCAAAAGTTCACTGAATATTTTCTATGGGCGCTATACGTTTTTCTATGATACATACGACACTTATTTTTGAAACGAAAAATATTTAAATGTCGTATGTATCATATGTCATGCTACATACGACATTTAATAAATAAAGCGATTATTCTTGAATTTTATATGGAAATTCGTCGTATGTAACGTTTTGGAGCTACATACGACATTTATTTCACGAATCTCGTGAAAAAGTGCTACATACGACAAAACGATGGCTCTGGATCTCGGAAACTATTTGAGATATTTAAAAACGGATTGCACCAAATGAAAGAGCAGCCTTGAAAACCCCAGGAACTGGTTCTAACTCAAAACCCCAAAAATCCTACATACGACACTTAAATTCTCAGACGACGATATATAGATACACAATCTTTTATTGGGGGTCCACATTTGAAAAAAAAAAAATACTACATTTGAAAATGAGGCTTTGTATGCTTTCAGTAGCGTAATTTCCAAACAAAGCCCCCGCATAAAATGCTGGGGACCAAAAAAAATTATTTTTGAGGCTGCAAAATTGAAAACCATTTTTTTAGAAAACTGATAGACTTCCAAGTCGGCACCTTGTGGATTTTAAAAAAAATCAATTGAAAAATTGCTTGTGTTTTTTATACACTCTCTATTAACTTCACTTTGGGCTAGGTATGTTTCAAATATTCTAGCCTTATTTAAACCCTTCCCCAAGTACTTGAAATTTTGCACACATACGTAACGCTGATGACAATACAATATTTTTACTACTTCGTCCTTGTAAGGATAACGGAAGGTCCTGAAAAAATAACGTAATTATCGTTTTTCTCAAATTTTCGGGGAAAAAATTCACATCTGGGGTTTTTTGGGGTCGCTGAATTGCATTAAGAAATCTGTAAGGATAGTGGGAAGCCCTGTAAGGATGACGTGATTATCCTTTTCCTCAAATTTTTCTAAAAAAATCTCATCTGGGGGCGTTTAGGGTCGCTGAATTCGATTCTGGACTCAAAGGGCCTTACCAATGACCCGTGACTAACTTAGTAACAGCTTTTGGTGTGTGCGAAACGGGCTATTTGCTTGCTAATTCTAGTAAGTTTTCACACATTTATCACAGCGAATTTAAAACTTTTCAATAAAAACTAGGATTTGAACCGAAATTAGCAAGCAAATAGCCCGTTTCGCACACACCAAAAGCTGTTACTAAGTTAGTCACGGGTCATTGGTAAGGCCCAAAAAATCTGTAAAAATTTCTCAAATACATGCAAGATATATGTTCGAAGACCAAAAAGTAAAAACAAGCGTGCACGAGAGCCTGGGGTTGAATTTTTTAGTCTACTGATGAAATAATGACTATAATAAGAATAAAACAAAAAAAAACTTTATTTCTTATTTAAAAACTTGACTATGCCATTCGTTTTAAAAGTGCTGTACCTACTTCGGTATTTTAAAATGGCTTCAAGTTACATCACTTTGGAAAGAAACTCTCAACATCTAAATAATTTTTAGATTTCACAATTTTTTTTGGCAAAGTTTACAAATATTTCAATAGTACTAAAATATCGTAACTCATGCATGTTACACATTCAGATATCCTCATGGTGCCATTAAAAAGTTACCCTTGACCTTTATTTGGATTGATCCAAGCACAGGCACATTCAATTTTAATAAAATGAAATCCCTTGATGTTTTTTACATGAAAGTCATCTTGATTTTACCGGGAAATCGAAGAATACAGAAGAAATTCCTTTTTACACATCTAAATGAGGGTATTTTAAGTCTGACAAAGAAATTTTTTTTGATGTTGGTCGCGTTTGAAATTCCATGCCGTCATAATAAACGAAGTATTAATGATTCAAGACAAAAAAAAACGAAAAACTGAAATTCCAGTAAAAAAAACCATATTTCAATTCATTTTAATTGATAGTGGAATTATTCCCTCAGTTTCCTTGCGTACAGTATACAGTTCATAGCTGGCATATTGTGTACCCCCTCACCCCTGATTCTTTGCTCTTTTGCCCCTTGTTCTCTTGTCATTTACTTCTTGAATTCCATCAACTGCCAGTGGTCGCTAACATTAAACAAGTACTAAGGACCTTTGATTTACGGGTACAGTTTAGCGCGTGCACGAGAGCCTGGGGTTGAATTTTGTCACCCTATTTCGTCCCTTCCCTGTTGTCGCTGTTCTTAATAACCGCGATTCAATCGGCACCGGAACAACTGGCATTGATGATGAGTACCCGTTTTGGAAATCGAAATTTAGAAAATTTTGGAAAAACCGAAAAGGGGGCGGAGCACAATTTTTTTTTTTTGCTTTTTGGGTGAAATGAGGAACTTTTGAAAAAAAAAAATCTTTTTATGATCTTTGGATTGTTGTTGCTATTTTATTTTTTGGTAAGGCAAGGGAAGGGAGACCCATAACATTAGTTTTTATATTAATGTAGCGTGTTTTTGTTTACGTCTTTTGAATTGCATCGCTTCATTGCAACAATGACTTTCGGAAAGGTTCATCAGTTTTATAAAATCCGCGCGACAGATTGAATCGCTATAACTTTCCAGTAAAAAGGCAAAAGTTTCGAAATTTCGATAGACAATTTTTAAAAAAAGAAAATTTTACGATTTTTGAAAAAAGGTTGTTGAAATTAAAATAAGTGGAATTTATTTTCAAGAGTAGGATTTAGTGATTTAAAATGTTTTATAAAATTAATTTTTTTTAACAATGTGGGAAATGTAAAGTTTACTACAAAAAAATTGGAGTCTTCTGAATGCACAGCATTTTTGGAAATAATTCGATTATTTTTCACCTCACTATCAGTGAAAAACAGTTTTGGATTTATAAAAGGTGCAAATAGTCCAAACTTTTGTAAGTGTTATTAAACGTAAAAAGTGCAAAAATACTCCTGTTACACATAATTTCTACCTTTATAAGTTTTGAACTTTGAATTTTGATGGTAATATTTTGCCAATAAGGCTGTCTGCAAAAAAAAAAATTCAACACTTTTTGACAAATTCAGTGAAAGAAAAGGTCTTTTACTCAAAATGGAATTTAGGAAGGAATATTTGCACTGCTAGGATCTACTTTGTGAAATTAGCAATTTAAAAAAAACAACAATTGTTTTTAAGGACTAAAAGTACTAGGAGACAAGGGTGATTAAATTTTAATTTGTTTTTGTTTGAAACATAAAAAAATCGTAAAACAGAGCAATTTTGTAACCCCCACGTTATGTTGGAGAAAAACAACGAGAAAAATGGAGTTGTGGAGGTACAAAATAAGTTTGTAACTTTTGATAACTTACAGTATGTTAGATAGACAAACAAATCTGGTCTAAAAAAAATTTGAAAATTTGAAAAAAGGAAAAAAAAACTTTTTGGTGCTGTGTGTCAGAAATAAAATTGAGATAAATATTTATTTTATTTTATATCGCTTTTATTTCTGATACACATCACCAAAAACATATTTTTTTCCTTTTTAGCACATTTTTTTCTAAATTAAAGGTTTTTTCATTTTTTTTTAAATTTCTTTTTATTTTTTAGTCATTGGTGTTTAACTAATATTACTTATAATCCAGAATGACGTCTGTCTTTCGCCACGCTTAATAATTGCTTTTAGTCTTCGAATATATATCCTTGTCTTTGAGATATCCTTACAGACTTCCTAATGCCATATTCGGATTCAGCGACCCCAAAAACCCCCAAATGAGGTTTTTCCGGAAAATTTGAGAAAAAGGATCATCACGTTATCCTCTAAGGACCTACCCTTATCCTTACAATCCCGAAGTAGTGAAAATATGGTATTGTCATTGGTCTTACGTATGAGTGCAAAATTTCAAGTCAATCGGATAAGTGGGAGTGGGTCAAAATTAGATTGCAAGAATTGACCCCGACAGATTAACAAACAGACAGATATGAAGGCAAGTTAAATAAAAGCTTTTAAAATCATATGAAATTAGATAGGTCACGCTAATTTACGCCATTTTAAATTCTGCCCCTCGTCCCACTTTTTCGAGATCTTTAATATGGAAGTGAATACCAACTCACAATAGTACAGATTCCCCAACAAAACTTGTGATGGGTTTCACGAAATTTTTAGCGGCCACTAAATCGAGTTATTAGCAGACGAATTTTAAATAAAAATAGCTTTCTAACTTGATTTAGTGGCGGTTAAAAATTTCGTGAAAAGCTCACTTCACCGGCAAGCCACTTTGGGTTAAAAAAAATTGTTTTCTTACAAGTTTTTTTTTCAATTTTTATGGCAAAAAATAGGTTTCCTTGAAGGAATGATAATTGGAGAACTTTTCCGTGACTGCGAATGATTTCAATATAAACATTCTCCTAGATTTAAATACCAACATTGAAATGCTTATTAAGGATAAATAGTGAAAATTTATATAGACTTAAATACATACAAAAAAAAAGTTAAATGTTGAAATTTAGTTGGCTTAATGCCGACCAAACCCAAAAGCAAACTTTCGTCATTAATTTGAGAAGTCATATAAGTGTGATACAGCATGACCATATCCTGGCCCTTCCAGTAATATTTCTTACGGTTCGGTTTGGTCCGGTCCGTCCCGGTCCCAGAAAAAAAGAAGCAAAACCAAAAGGAAAAACCAGAGCAATAGGCAGTTTCTTCACATCGTCCCCCTCGATTCATTTGGTCCTAGCCAGTTTTCCAGAATCAAAAGACGAAAAAGGGCAGCAAGCTTCAAGGGGAAAAAAATTAAGAAGAAGCAGTATAAGCAAAAAAAAAACGAAAATAAAGAAAAAAAAAAATAAATAAAAAGAAAAATTCTCAAGGAAGAAAAATTGAAAGCCCAAAAACATCTCATATCACTCGCCCCACTTTAGGGTGGAGTTTTGTTATGAAAGTGGTGCGTCCGTATACACATTGCAACATACAAACTTTATTTTTTGGACTATAAGAAAACGAGTATGTTGCTTGTACTCGATTCACCCTATAGCTATACATGAATATATGTAGATGCCCTCTCTATAGTAAAATTGTAGATATAGGCATCGAAATATAAAAATCTAGAGATACGATATTTAGGTATGCATGCACATACATATATGTGGCACTTTTGGCTCTTCTCCTTTTCTAAGAAAGTCGAAAGATTGGGCATAAAAGCTGAAAGTGGGTGAAAGACGCTGCTTGTATGGTGTTGAGTATGTAGTTTTTCTAAATTAAAGAGAAGAAGAACGAAAATAGAAAAAAAAAATTTTTTCTGCCTTCTTCTTTTTTTTGAAACCTCTATGTACCGAGGGGATATGAATCATGCGCGATCTGAACTTTGAAAAGAATCAATAAAATTAACACTTAAAGAACTTTCAAGATAATTAGAAATGCTCAAAAGGTACGAACGAGTAGCAAGTAGAAAAGTATAATGTGAAAACCAGTCGAATGAAGAATCGAAAAAAAAACTATACCAACTCCTAAAACTCGAAATTAACCGAAAGCAAAGGCAGTTAAGAAACCAAGTAAAAAATACCCGCCCTAACGAAGTCCGGTGAAACACCCATACCCCATTCAACCTACAGCCTTAAAAGTATCCAGCCAACTGCAAAAGCTATTCAAGCCACCCCTTGACAATAAACTATGGGCGATAAATGAAGGCAAAAGTGAAAGTTAAATCCCAATATCGTAGAACACGCACACATGTGTATAGAGGCTCTCTGAACGCTAATTGGTATTCAATTCAGAACTACCTATTCCTGAACCTTTTAAACTATAAAAATTTAAAAGTTTTGCGTCGTCCGTGTTAATTTCCCAATTTAACCAATTTTCAACCGATAAAAATTCAATTGACCAAGGATTCGTTTGTTGGTTTCAGGATGATAATTTCTCGTGTAATCGCCTGTTAAGTGGTGGCTATCGTACTCTTTTTGTACTGTAACCGATAAATTTGCCATCAATGGCCTAGGATAATTGGTTTAAGGACCACAAACTTGAATTTAACCGTTTTAAAATGGTAACCTTCGATTTATAAGCGAATATCGCCCCTTTGCGTTTCCGTGTCCGCTTCTGTAACTTTGAAAGTTGTAACTTGTAAGACTTTTTGGCAAAACGTAGCAAAGGAAACAGGAATGACGACGGACGATTCATGGACATCGTGATTGGCCGAAAAAAGTGTGAAAGGCCAACATTTTTACACAACTACTTGTCCGTTCCATTTAGATGTCGTCCCTTAATGTGCTCATGCATTAAGCCGTGTGATAAAATGGATTTAATAAAAGCAGAAGAAGCTTAAATGTCTGTACAACTTTTATGATTTCTTGGAATGAGTAATAGTCGTTAAGGATGTATTAATAGTGACACTTTCTCAAGTCATAATCAAGTGATATATTATATTAAAAAAAAGTACGAAAGAAATGAAAATCAGTAAAAAAAAAATTAAAAGGAATGTACAGAAATATCTGGAAATTAATTTTTTTTTACCTCTACAGATTTTTTTTGGATAACCTTAAGATGTTCTCCACATTTTCATGGGTTGAGTGATGCGATTTTTTCTTCAAAACTTTGTCTAAGTCCATACAAGGCGTAAATCAATTAAATACTGGATGTAGAAAATAACTTACCCAAACTTTTCTAGCAAACTGGCTCAGACGGATTTGTTTAGATTAATATACCAGCCTATTTCAGCGATAATCGTCTTAACAAACGGAAATTTTTCTCAAAAGCGGAAAAATATTTACTCTCTAATGCAGAGGTTTCCAAACTTTATTTTACCACGGCTCCCTTAAAAATATTTGAACCGTTATGTTTGCTACGGGGTAAGGGTAGCATCAGCAGCATAGTAGTTAATATGTACCTATATGTTACGTATTGTATTAGCTGCACGTGCCCTTTTTTTTGTCAATACTGGCTAATATTCGCGCCTCCCCTTAGACTAGTCCACGCCTCCCTAGGGAGGCGCGCCTCACAGTTTGGAAAACGCTGCTCTAATGTATTTTAAAAAATCATAATAAAAATTATAACTTAAATTTTCGTAAGACTTTTAAAGATGCATTTTTTTGCAATGGTATTGGGAGAATGTTTTTTTTTGTGCAAACTTATAATTTGCACATCGAATGTTTAATGTATGAATCGAGGCACTTGTCATGAAGGGATTATATTTGCTGATATATGTATCGGAAATCACTGGCACAAGGTCGTCGTTTAAATGGCGAATAAAGATGTCAACCGCCAACGACACGGTCGATATAAATGCTACTTGGGAGGCGATCCTCGTCTTACGCGGTTTCTAATAGTACGATCTCATGACAGCCCCTGCTCGTAAATATTTTTCGTTATTTTTTGCATGCGATCTTGTACCGCCATCACATTTCAATATATCCTCTCTCGTACGCATCTAAACGTGTAATATATTTTATTGCCATCCCCTTATGGTTGTAAGTTTTCTAATCATGAATTTTGAAGGTCAGAAAGCTTTTTACCTAAGCAGAATCTATGGTATAAATGGTAATTATATAATTTTCAGTCTTCGAATATATGTATATCCTTGCCTTTCAGATATCCTTGCCTTTCAGATATCCTTCTTGACGTCAAAATCAAAAAAACGTCAAAATCCAACTCAGCGATCCCAAATACCCCTAGATGAGTTTTTTTCCGAAAAATTTGAGAAAAAGGATAATGACGTCCTCCTAACAGGACCTTCCATTATCCTCACAGACTTCTTAACGTCAGAATCGAATTCAACGATCCCAAAACCCCCAAATCAGATTGTCCTGGAAAGTTTGAGTAAAAGGATAATCACGTCATTCTAACATGACCTTTCGTTATTCTCGATATTCTTAACGTCAGACCTTTCGTTATTCTCGATATTCTTAACCCCCAAATGAGATTTTTTTTCGGAAAATTTGAGGAAAGGATAATCACGTTATCCTTGGACGACCTTCCGTTATCCTTACAGATTTATTAATTTCAGAATCGGATTCAGCGACCTCAAATACCCCGAGTTGAAATTTTTTTTCCCGAAAAATTTGAGGAAAAGGAAAATGACGTTATCGTTACAGGACTTTCTCTTGACCTTACAAGGTCGAAATATCAAAAATATTGTATTGTCATTGAACTTACGTAAGTGAGCAAGATTTCATGTCAATCGGATGGATGGATGTGGGGCAAAATTAGATTGCAAGATTTGAGCCTGACAAACAAACAGACAGACAGATAGGAAGGCAAGCTAAATAAAAATGTTTTTACGCTTTCTAAACGTAATTTAGTGCCTCTCTGTTATTTTCGGAAGCATCTTGATGAATTTTTTTAAATTTAACAAATAATAGCGCTTTTTCTTGATGAAATTCTTAAAATTGAATAAATCAAAAGTCGGTATTTAGAATATTATATAATCATAAAATCTTGAAATCAGGCAGAGTCTATCGTGATTCACAGCTGGCAACTAAAGGACTATTGCGCAATTTAATTCCTGCACTTAATTTATATTACAACATATTTTGAGAGTTGAAGAAGGTAGCCAGCCAGCTATTTTCTACTTTCACGAAGGATGTCACGAAATAAATTATTCCTATTGCTACAATATCTGAAGAAGTGCTACGAGTTTTAATCTAAAGAGTGTCATAAAATGTTTCGAAGACTTAAATATTCAATTGGGAAAAAATCGAATTTATGCTATAACGTCTGCTGTGGCCATTAACCACTTTATTAAAAATTCATATGCATTGTTAATTGTAAATAATTCCACATATAGAGAATTATTTGATTGGAGGCCAACCGTGTTATTGAAATTGATTAACTCAAAACAATGAAAGTTATTTCGATTTTTATCCTTATTCCATTTTTTTTTTGATAATTTTCCATTGATTTATTAAATTTTAGTTCGGTTAAACGATTGACGGAATTTCATGGCAGTCTTTTAAGTAATTAGGGACGAGTCGGAATAGATTTATTTAGGTGGACGTTAGAGATTTTATTAGAAGTTTTTTTTGGAGTTAAAAAGCAAGCAGAAAAGAAATTAAAAAAAAATCGGAATAGCCAAACTTACGTGGGAGTTAGAGATTTTGAAACCAAGTGAGGTTAGACTTGTTGTTTATCTAAGATCTATTGTTTTTTCTCGATTTTCATGGAGGCAAAAAAATTATATAGCTATAAAATTATATAGCTGTTTTTCTATTTCTGGATTCACTTTCGAAAGGATTAACTGAAAAACCACTTGATCGATTGATTAGAAATTTTAAATTTCGCATTCTTATGAAAAAGAAGGAAATTTTCAAAGACCAGATTGAATTTTTTTCATAATTCGTAGGTTTTTTGCTGGGTGGATTGCTATTTATTTACTGTTCTGTCCTGTTTTATAGAATTTCTCGAAAAAAAAAATGAAAATGCAAATCACTTGTGTATTTCCAAAATTAATATCAATCTTTTTATAAAATCAATAATATTTTTTGTTACAGCAAAAAAATGGCTGCATCCGTTTATGCAACACCACCACCAGACTTAAGCGGCGAAGACACAGCGCTAAGTGATGTTTCAAACTCTTCCCAAATAAGTAGTTCAAGTTCACAATCAAAAGCAACCAAGCGAAATATTGCAACGTCTCTGCTAAACAATCAAAACACTTCGAATCCATATGATTTGACGCATTTAGATCAATCGAAGAAAAGACGCAAACAGTCAACTCCGATTCGAATATCAGCACTTAATTTAAGCTCTGATTTTGCTGCAGCAGCTGCTGCTGCAGTAGTTGGCGGCAATAGCGAGGCAGGACCTATAAATGCAACGTCGCCATCAACAAATCCAGTCATCGCGGCTGCAGCTGCTGCAATCGCGATTAAGAATGCAACTAGCAAAGTATTATCAGACACCACTGAACATGACCACGATAAGACATCAACCAATTCAAACCTAAACAATGCAACAAAATTATTTTTATCATCGGCAGTTAATGAGATTCAATCGAACTCAGCATTATCATCATCAGTTACAGGATCGGGACTGGAATCGGGGTCCAGACCATTAGCACGATCAGCAATAGTTGCAGCGGATCCACAAACCAACAAATCCGATATTCAGTCATCTTCGGTAGAATTTCCAGAGAATACCAGACAAAATGAGACCAAATTGCCGCTGCCGCTGCCGATTCCTTTATCGGTGTCAATGGCAATGCCGTCGCATCAGCAATCAGTAGACGATGGCGATGATCTAATCGAGAATAGTCTCCATCAAGAAATGACCGAGGACGATGAAATGCTCCTGAAAGAGTGCGGACAATGTGGCGAAAAATTCGATTCGGATCTAAAGCTGGGCGTTCACATATTCCAGAATCACACACCATCGAAAAACATTTCGGACGAAGAGCTGGACTGCAAGGACGAGATGGACCATCATCTTAAAGTCAAAAGTGAACCCGACGCGAGTGATTGCGGTTCATCTGGAGATGGTAAACTCTCTCTGAATCCGCCACGACAGGACGATTGGCTAGCGATGTCCGGTTTGAATTTTCCATTTCCGCCGGAAGCAGCAGCTGTCGCACTGTCTGCCAGCAACTATCTATCACAACTTCCGCTACTTAGCGTACCACCGGTGGGAGCGTTTTCCTCTGTCGAAGGCCTATCAAGGCCACCGCTCCGGATCTTCAACCCAGAAGCGTATTGTGATTTATGCAACAAAGAATTCTGCAATAAATACTTCCTGAAAACGCACAAAGCTAACAAGCACGGCATTTATGACCCAACAGTATCTTCCAATGATTCGGCCGGTGCAGGCCCACTCAACTCAATAACGCAAGTCCTTCAGTTACAGTTCCAGCAACAGCAGCAGCAGCAGCAGCAGCAACAACAACAACAGCAGCAACAACAACAACAACAGCAACAACACCAGCAGCAGCAGCAGCAGCAACAACAACAGGCTCTGTCTCAGCATCAGATCTCACAGCAATCCCCGCCATCCTTAATGCCACCGGAGCCGGCAGTTTTCTGCGACATTTGCCACAAGAGATTCACAAACATTTTTGCGATGAAACGACACAGAAACAAAGTTCACGAGATTCCACCGCCCCAAAGTCCACAGAGTCAGATCAAAATGGAATTACTCGAGTCTAGTGGTGGGGGTGGCAATAGCAGTGGAAGTAGCGGCGGTGGTGGTTCGAGCGGACTAAAGGACAAGGATATCCCAACACCACTTCGTATTCCCGAAGGATTCCGCGAGGATTTCTCCATCGAACAGGAAGACGTGTCGTTCACTCCCCAGCCAAGAAAATTGTCGCCAGCTTCAAGTCAACAGGCACGCGAGGCGAACTTTTCCTTCGATAAACTTAAGCGTCTCGGCGTCATCAATCCAGAGGCTTTCTGTGACCTGTGCTGCAAGGAGTACTGTAATAAGTACTTTTTAAGGACTCACAAACTCAAGCGACACGGAATCCTCATGCCAGCCGACGACCCTAAAGAAGATAAAATGCATTGGCAATTCGTTCAATCGACACCATTGAACTTGATTATCGGTTCGGAGAAGTTTCTGCGAAAGCCAATCGAACTGGACAGGAAAAGTCAGCCAGATAATGAATCAAAACATATGAGAGCAGGTGATATGGGCCTAGATGATAAAGCAGGCAGTGAAATGGGTGATATTTCGGAGAACTCGAAAGGCCTGCTGGAGGATATGATGACGCCGCAGGATCCAGAAGCGATAAGTGTTGATCTACAAAAGCTACAGTCTATGATCCTGCAGCTGAACGATTTGAATAGTCAGAAACCAGTTGGCTGCAACATTTGCGGCAAGGAGCTGGATAATCAGTACATATTACATGCTCACATCATGGCCGAACATTCGGGCGACAACAACAATCTCGGTATCAAGGAGTCGCGAAGTTCATCGCCTTCAACCAGTACCAATCAGAATGAGATGTGCAAGCAATGCGACAGGGAGTTCTCCAATATTTTTGAATTCAAGCAGCACATGTTTGAGAAACATGGCCTCTCCCCGAACAGCCCGATACGGGAAGGCTTTGTTACGCCCGACAGACCTATCAATCCCAACAATGTCAATCTTCCAACCACTCCAAATCAGTCAGACCGGCGTCCACCGTACACGATAACGCCGACCAGCAGCTACTGCGAGATATGCAATAAGGAATTGTGCAACAAGTATTTCATGAAAACACATATGCAGCGAATGCACGGCATTGAAATTGAGAACGGCTCCCAGATTGGCGGTGTTGTTTGCAATATTTGCAACAAGGAGCTATGCAGCAAGTATTTCCTGCGTGTTCACAAGCACAATACTCACGGAATCGTCGAAGAGGGTTCGCCGTTACCGCAATCCCGGCAGAATGGCGATCATCCGGATGCACCGGAGGGGATCTTCGCTTTGGATCCATCGATGAAAGTGGAATTGGCCGATCTCAGTAACAGGTATTTTTCTCATTATACTGAGGTATGCCCTCTTTGCAGTCGACGTTTCAGAAGTTCGAAATGGCTTCGCGCCCACCTGATGAGCGACCACGGCAAGGCTGGCACGGACAAACTTCGCGAAATCGAGCATCAGATCAATTTCAATAAACCCACAAGTCCCACACTGAAAATCCCGAACGGCACAGCGGCTGCTGCTGCTGCGGCTGTCGCAGCTGTTGCTGGCGGAGGGGGTAGTGTAATTAGTGGAGGTGGTGGGGCAGGTAGCGGTAGTGTCGTTGGTGGAAGCAATACCGGAAATGGTGGATTAGTCGGTGCTGGCCTGAATTTCAGCAACTTGGACCAAAGTCTTCTCGCCAAGGGGGGTTTCTCCAGCCTCTTCATGAACGATGTCGATCTAAATGCAGTAGGAACCTCGCCCCGCCACCACATTAAAGAGTATCAGTGTTCCTTTTGTAACTTCTCAACACCATACTATGCGTTCCTATTCATCCATGAACGATCCCATACCTTCCTCAATAATCACAATCAAAGCGTTGTGAAATCCGAAACCGCTGTGTCCATCGCCAACAAGGATCAGCAGCGCTTGACTCAACCATCGACAGCGCAACCAGCGACATCGTCCTGTGGAACACCGACTATCACGCCGGCCTCAACTCCGATTCCACAAACACCGCAAGAGAATGCCAACAGCAGCAAACGTGATACAAATACGACGACAACGGCAACACTAACGGCAACCACGACTAGTACAACAACAACTGCGGCTGTAGCAACATCATCATTAGTATCTGCAATTGACAACAACAACACAAATGCAGTCGGTCATGTTGCTGACAATTCAATTGCAGCCACATTTGCATCGACAACATCCGCAACAGCACCAGCAACGACAATACCACCATTGGCAACATTAAACATAACCTCAAACGTGAATAACGTGTTAGCGACAGCTACCAGTAATTTTTTAAGTGAAATCGCTAATTTTACAAATCGACCAGCATCATATGCTTTACCCCATGGCGGCTCGATAAATGATGACGAAATCGTACAATCGTTTCTAATTGAAGAGAATCATGTCAAAATTAATTCAAATAATAATAATAATAATACTAATGCTAATAGTAATGGTAGTAATAGTAGTGAAGGAGAAGTCGATACTACTACAACCACATCATCATCACAGCCATCATCGCAACAACAACAACAACAACAACAACAGCAACATCAAAACAGGTTTGTTCCGGCTATTGTTTTTTTACCAGTTAAGGAACGTATTTCTGGGCCAATAACTGTTTCATTTACACTAACACCAGCGTAAATATACAATTATTATTACTATTACTATTATTATTATTATAATCAAACTTAATTTAATTTTTATTATTTTGTTTCAAAACTTTTTTTAAAATTATTATTTCATTCCAATTAATTTATTGAAAATCTAACGGAAAGACTGAGTGCAGAACAATTTTTTTTACAAGACTTTACGATAAACCGTTGAGCCAACTTGAAGAATATAAAAATCTATAAAAACATTTTTATGGATGACACAAAAATTGTTTACATGTCCGTTAAAGTTTCAATATTAAGTTTTGTAGTAAGCTATAAACATTCCAAATATAACTTTTTTTTTTATTTTAATTTTTAAGATCTCTTTTTTAGTTTAATTTTTTTTTTAAGTATTGTTTTTATTTTTAAGTATGTAAAATTTGAAAAAGATATACATAAATGCTAAAATGCTAAAAGAATAATAAAAGGTAATTGTAACTTATTCATGGTGATGTTCAACAAAGTTCCTAAAAAATGAAATAATATTTAAAATAATAAAACATATACATAAAGAAAACTAAAAAAAAACCTATAAAAGTAAACTAAAAAAAGTAAAATAAAGTAAAAAGTATGTAAATAAGCTTTCAAATACATTTACAACAGCTTGTAAAAGGCACTATTTGGGTATTGCATTTATATAGAAGTCCACTATCTATATATTAAAAGTAATATGAGAAACTAACAAAACAAAGTAAATAATAAAACATTAAACTAATTATTAAATGAATAAAACTTATATAGAGTATAAGACAAAGAAGAAGAAAAAAGTTAAAAAAAAATACTGATAATTATATTCGTGTTTTAGTACGACACAAATAAAAAGAAAATTCAAGACATACAGTATATAATAAGTAGTTGTGAAATTTTTATATTAACATACTAATAATAATTAATTAATTAAAATAGTGAAAATTAAAACCAAAAAGGCTTTGCTCAATAATTAAAGAAAACTAAACTGAAAATCGTCAAATTTTTCAATACCGTTTTTTTAATCGCAAATCAACTATAATTTTCAAAAATCCTGTTCTTGTTATCCGGTATACTAGAGAAATCTCAAGTTTTAGTTTTTGGTGTAAATTTTTCGTACTGATTTAATCTTTTTTAAATGTAAATAAATAATTATTATAAAAAAAGTATGAGCAAAACAATAAGAAATTTCTTAGCATTGTACCATAAATATGCCATTTTCATTACTAGTTCTGGCACAAAAAAAACACATGATAAGAGGTATGAGATTCGGGTTTTAGGGTTTTTTTTAGTAGCACCGATTTTTTTTGCTTTGAATATCTTTTCACTTTTTTATATTAACTCAAAAATATAGCATGTAACTAATCGAAAGCTTAAAGGTAGAACCAGAAACATACGTCCGAGCGTGCGGCATGATTTTGTTCTGGCATCTAGTAGTTGTCACCGCGTCTAAAAGTAGTGACTGAGCCTACTCTACGCTGCAGGGACGCGGCAACGCGTCTGAGCAACGCGCAATTATACATTTACTTATATAAATGCGTAGTTTTTACCTTCACCGCGTGGGTGCCGCACGCACGAACGCGTAATTGTGGTTGGGGCTTAATGCTATTTCGAATGTCTTAGCGAATGTACACGAATTAACGTTTAGCGAGCGATTCTCCAGATTGTCGATAATGCGAGTGTGTCGGTACATTATTGCCAACATTCGCCGAATCAATCGACGCAAACACCCACGATTAGTCCCATAATCAGTTTTCTAGCAAATTCTGAATCTTGCATTTTTTTGTAAAAATCTTTACATGTTTACGGGAATATTTTTTATGTATAATTTAGAAAAAAATCAAAGCATTTAAGACATTTTTCCTGCATGATTAATTGCTACTTTTCGTAACTTTCCCCACCGGTATTTGTAGATAATCAGTATTAGCAGAGACAATAGAAAAGTAAACAAGAAAGAAAAACTTTAAATAAAAAGTTATTCCATTTATACCGTGGTATATTTTTCTACAATATTACAGTAGAAGCGTATGAGGCCAGAATTTAATATAAATAAATTACACTAAAAATAGCTTTGGTTAGAAGAGTTTTATAAACCGATATTAAAGAATTATATCGCTTTAATTTTTATGATAACATAACTTAAAATTACTTGCTTATGCAAATATTATCAAAGCTTATAAATTCGTAAACAATTGAGTTCTTAAGAACTGAATAATTTCTTTTCTTCGCAGAGTTGTAAAAAAACCATTCAAAAATTATAAATTTACAGCTTATTTTGTGTTTTTTTGTGTCAGACCAACCCTAAAAATAGAATCTTAGAAAAGGCGAAAAAAATATTTGACCTTCTTAGTAAAATTCTGCCATAACAAAGTTAAAAACTTGAAATGTATTTCCATGAAAAAATGTTTACATGAGTCGTTCGGATACTTTCCTTTAAAGTTATAAAACTTACATAAAAAATTACAAATATTTACAACCGCCCCACAAAAGCGTGCATAAATATTTCCAAAAAATTTGGTTGTACAAAATATTAAAAATACAGCAATACCTCGGCTTCGAATAGTAACTATAGTCCGGTTTTAAATCTCAAAAAAAAAATAAAGTTTTGTGATACAATATTTGAATTTTTCGGATGCTTCCCTTTCAACGACTTATGGCGAGTTTCACAATTTTTTTAGCGACCGCGAAATCGAGTTAGCGAGCGAATTTCATGCAAATAGAGCCTGCTAACTAGGAATGTCAAATTTTGGAAAAAACCGGTTTTCGGTTAAACCGGTTTTTAAGACTTCGGTTTAAACCGGTCCGGTTTAACCGCGTCCAAAAAACCGGTTATTAAAACACCGAAAAACCGTTTTGTTCAAATTGGGTAGGTTAGGTCTTCGACGCAACAAATACACTAGAATACAAACAAAAGACGTGAAGTGCCATATAATCCATTAAGAGGCCACAAATGGCACAATATAATATTGTATTTGGTTTAGAGTGCCTAAAAAGAAGTGTTTCTAAGACTGTGTTTACATTGGGCTTCACTTTGAGGCGGCACGTCTTCCTTCTTTTGTCTGTCCTGTGCACACGGTTCGCTTCATCTGGATTCACTAAACCGGTTTCATCAACAAAACTAAAGACACAGGTTTCAACGACCAGATTCAAACATAACTAAAGCTATAATTGCCAATCTGGCAATTATTGAAAACCCGTATGGTGAAAATTTCATTTGAATTCAAATTTTCCAACAAGATTTTTTTAAAACTTGTTCCAATCGGATTTTGATGTATGGGAGTTTTATGTAGAATCATATTCTAAATAATTTTTGTTCTTGCACTTTTTTGATAGGATGCACAGTTTTTGAGATATTCGTGAAAAACGTTTTCATTCCTATGGGGGGTACCCCCCCTAATGGTCCATTTTTGCCCATTAACGAACTTAGCCTCGCATTTTACGAAAAACGGATCTGCGCAAAATTTCAAGTCTCTAGCTCAATCCATGCGCCCGCAATCCGCGCCACAGACAGACAGACGGACAGACGGACGGACGGACAGACAGACGGACGGACATGCAAAATTCAATTTTTTTTATCATTCTAAACACACTGGTGTAATTCATTTTTGTGTGTGAGGCAAAGTTAATATACCCTTTGGTTTCACCATACGGGTATAAAAACCGGTTTGCGACCGATAATTTTAAGTGAATCTAAACTTCGTTCGCTCTTTTTGGTTTCCCTCCCCACTGCGTCCCTCACTATCACTTGGCCGGAACGAAAGACGTGGCGCCTCAAAATGAATCCCAATGTAAACACAGTCTAACAAATCAGTTGTACGAAAATTGGTTTAAAATTATTTTTCCGTACAAAAAAAATGATCGGTTTTTTGAACGGTTTTTGGCTTTGAAAAAAAACACCGGGTATAACCGTGCAAAAAAAAAACACCGAAAAAACCGGTTAACTGAAGCAAAAACACCGGGTAACCGGTTTAACCGGCTCTTTTTTGACATCACTACTGCTAACTCAATTTAGCGGCTGCTAAAAGTTTCGTGAAACTCGCCATTAATGTGTAAGCTATGTATGAAGTACATGTACGATTAAGCATTTGGCGTTTGTGAACTTTAATGTTGAATTAACTTTTATGATCTATTAGTTTTCGACATGCCTCGATTAGTCCGATTTCAAACAGTGAAATCGGTGGAACTGATTATCCCGACTATGCGAGGTTTTGCTGTACATTGTAAATTGATTATGCCTTGTTTTCATTGGTGTTTTTTCTTCTGCTAAACAATTTCAAGAATTTTCGAAGAAAACTTTATGTGTTTTCATTTGCAAAATGTCTTGACGCGAACAAAACTTCTGCGAGTTTTGCTTAATGGAAACGGGGCATTAAGTTGATTTAGCACTACTGAGAAAGAGATAATTTTTTACGTGTTTTCCAGGGAGATATCCAAATATTTTAATTCCAAAACAACATTATGTAAATAAAATCCGTTTCAAAGGCAGTTTAGCATAGAACATACAATAATCCAATGAGTTGCGTAAATGCATCTGAACTGTGTCGAAGTTTGACTCATGTAAACTCTATCGTTAAAATTTCCCAACTTCATAGATCGAATACCATGCCGAATAATTAAAAAATAAATAATTTTAACGTAAAAAAATAGTTGTAGATATAATAAAAAACTCTCAGGGCAAAAGTACAATTCAGTAATATTGGTACCTCAAAGTAACTAATAATAATAATATAGCAGTAATAATATAGCATTTTTATGTACATAAAATATAGCCAACCATCATTAATTAATACTTTACCCGGAATAAAATTTTTTACGCTTTTAATTTTTGCATAAACGAAATACAGAAAATATTTTTTCCGTTGTATAATGTTTGTCTTTGAATTTATATAAAAAAACGATAAACAATTTAATTTCTAGCTAAAAGTTTTTACTTTTTTCCATTTTTTGTTGTCCCTTAATTAAAAAAAAATACTAAAACACACCACCGTGAAACCCAAACTGAATTTAGAAAAGAAAAAATTAAGAATCCGGTTCACGATTTCCTAGTCATTTTCCAATAAAAACGTATGTATAAAAATATATTCGTATATTTAAAATATGCAGTTTATCTAGTCATATGCCTTGGCATTCAAAAAGTAATGAGAATAATGTTAATTCTTTTAATTTGCGTATCTTGAAAATGCATGAGAAAAACTTAAGAAAAAAAAATGTGAAGAAAAAGCAAAAAAATTTAAGAAATTGAGATAATAATTATGTTGTCAAAATTTAAATAACCACAAGTTAAAAGAAAATTTAACTAAAAATCAGTGAAATTCTTTGCTGAGGTTAAATGCGCTAAGCGCTAAGAAAATTTAAGAAAAACAATGACTAACAAAGCTGGTAGCGATTTTTGAACTTTTTGATTGTGTCAAAAATCAAAAATTCAAAAAAAAATATCAAATCTGACAAAACAAAATTTAACTAAACTGAAGAAAACCGTTTGTAACTAAACGAAGAGTTCATGAAAAAGTTTGCAAAATTTCTCTTTGCGATTTTTTGTAAAGTTTAGATTTAAGGTGTTAATAAAAGCAAAAAGAAATTTTTCATGACTTTTTCTCGTCACCAAGTCTAAAACTTCATCTTGAACATTTTTGGGATTTGCCACTAGAAAATAATAACACGCTGGAGAAGAAATTTTTTAAACGCATTCCTAACGTAATCCCAAACTGACAAGAAGAAGAAATCTAAGAATAAATATTTTAAATAAAGCTGAAAAGTAACAAAAGATAAAAAAAAAATGTAATAAAATTATATCGGTAATTGCTATAATATGTCGAAAATAAAACTGCTGTGTGCCTTTTAGCAATTACTGATACTTCTTTAAAGAAATATAAGGAAAAACTGTGTGAAAGAAGAGAAACTTAAAAAAATGTAAACTAAAAAAAATTCTTAATAAAATTACAAAAAATAGGAGATAAAGAATTATAAATTTATTAAAAAAAAAAGACATTAAGAAAACTTTATAAAAGATTTAATGAGAACTCTGATCAAAATTTAAAAATTAAATAAACAAAATATTAAGAAATGAACAAGCTTTTCGTATTAAAAAAAGAATAAATAAATTTAAAATAAAAATTAAAAAAGTATTTCATATATTTATACACAATATACGGGTGATATATGAAAAGTTATTTAATAATTTTAATTAAAAAATTTACAAAAAAATAAACTATAAAATGAGAATAAGAGAATTTTTCAAAATTTAAAAACAACAACAACACTTCAATATGTTTCATTTATGATAGTAATATTTAACAGCAACAAAAAAAAGGCAAAAACAACCAAAAATGGAAATATTCAATAAATAAAATTTACAATAATTATTGAAATTTGGAGCAAAAGAATTATAACAAACAAAGATGATGACAACAATTTTTAAAAATATTCTACATTTAAGGCGAACATTTAACAAATACCAAAATTTAAGCATTTATTAACTGTTAAATACTATTTGTATATTAAATTTTTTGCAATTTTATTATTTTTGTTTTTATTTCATTTTTTAATAGTGATTCGTTCCTTTTTCTTTTTGGGCTTTTTCTTATTTCCAAAATCTATCAAACATATCAAAATCGTTACCATTATGTAACAGTTTTTCTTTAAAATTTAATTTTTAAAGTTTCTTTTCTCATTTTTAAAATATATTTTACCGTTTTTTTTAAGTTCGAAACGCGTGAGTTTGAAAATGGTGTTGTCTTTATATTTACTCAAAAACTAGATACCAAAAACGTGGATTTTGAATAATAAATTCCGAAGTCCTAAAAAACCGTACAAATGCTAAATGCATGTACCAGAAACGTGGCTGTAATAGAAAAAATCCGAATTTCTGTTTTGGGTTGCAAAATCCGTACAAATGTCAGAAAAATTGCCTGGGAAAAGGAGAATTGCAAAGATTTTTAAGTTTTAATTTTCAAAATTGTTAAAATTGCTTTTACTTCTTCTCGATATTACCGCAGAAAAAGCTATTCTTAAATTACTTCATATTAATCTACTTGCCTTTGCTTCTTCTTCTTATTGACACTGCATTTTATGGCGGAATTGTGCCTTTCGATTGACATTTTATAACACTTTAATTTTCTACTGGCTATAATACTGTGAGTTGCGTCACATTTATGGAATTCCAGCATTTGTAAGGTGTTACCACCCACTAATAGCGTAAAGCATGTTAGCAGTCCAGCATCATGGAATAATTTTTTCATTAAACCAGGGTTTCTTAAACATTTTTTTCACTCGCGACTCCTTTTTCCTAAGCTTTGAGTAATAAAAAGATCGGCGACCCTTTCTTATAACTTTGGTCATAAGATTCCATGATTAATGTAAAACCTATTAAGAAAACTGAGCCGCATACACTCAGAAAAATGGAGGCTAACTCGACGACCTATATACGGCGTAATTGGCCTCGGGCAGGAAAATTTAGCCTATGCGAGGCGCGCATTCGCCTGCATGAGGGAAAGTAAAACTTGTGTTAACCTGTGGCCGGAGAAATTCTGAAATTAAGCCACGAGTAGGTGAAGTAGGGCATTGGGAGCTGCACGAGTTGACCTTAGATAGGTATTTCGAGGATGTAATGTCATGTAATGGAAACCTCTGTCAGCCAGCTAGAGGTCAGAGTTAACCTGACAAAAAGTTGACCTGACATTTTTCTGAGTGTACGATAAATACAAATTAAAAAGTGTTAAGAGAAAGCGTTGCAGGCGAATATTTTAAATGTACGAAGTGAAACATAACTCTAGTTTTGTTAAGATTCCCTCCATAAATAACTTACGTTAATTCGTTTTTATGTCGATCCGTTACTTTTCTATTTCAAAAAAAAGTTATGAAAAGTCTCTTCAAAAAAACTTTTCTCGAAAAAAGAACCTGATAAATGCCTGTTAGGCATTGAAGCTTAAACAATGACCTACCTAAAATATACTTGTAATAAAAATATTAAACTTAAATATTTATCATCCAGATGGAATTTTTTTGCAAGTGTTTAAAATTTTCTGATTTATTGTGCAGAAGAATCAAAAAGGTTCGAAAGTAATCAAAAGGAATCTCCTGACACCTGAATCATTCGGTTTAACAAATCACTTTGCAAATAATACACAATAGCCAGACACCACCTGAACATGTCCTTTAGAGAATTTTCTAATCCCAGGCAGATGTTCCTTTCGGTCGATATTTGCCATTCAGGGTTAAGGCCTCAATTCCCAAATGGATTGAATTCATTCGAATTTTTTCTGGATCACAGAATTTCATCGGTGTAACTAAATTTATGTTATTTGAATGCAAATGCATTTTTACTGTTTCATCCGTTCGACCAGCTTGCGAATAAAATTTGATATTTTAAGGGAAAAAAGAATGTGAAAAAAAATCAATAAACGAGGGTTGTTAAAATATGCAAAATTATCTGAAATTCGATTTGGAAAAACTCAACTGTGTGTTCATCATTGAAAGACGCAGGGAAACGAATTTCCATTTTAGATCACGAGGCAAAACGAAATTCTTAATTAAATATAATGCTTTTTACATGAAAATAGGGAAAAATTATTATAATATTCTCCCGTGCAAACTTAATCGCCCCTAATAATATCAAGTGCGCCATGATTGCCCGTAGAAGCAGAGCATCATAGTATTTTAATGCCTTTAGCCAGCATAAAAATTCGTTTTCCCCTTGCCAGAAATCGAAATAATCGCCTTGAAAAAAAAAACAATAATGCCCAGAAAATGTTTGAAATGGGAAAAAATTCCAGAAATAAATTATGCAAAATGAAAAGTAAATGCGCGTGTGCGCCATACGCTCAATATGCCCAAATTTTACGAAAGTTTGAAAAAAAGGGAAGTGAAATATGGAAAAATATACAAAAATTCGTTTTCTCCGTTCGTCCTTTTATTTTCATTTTCAAATATGATGGCAATGGCCATCTAAAATTTCGTATTCAGATCAAAAATTCCAACTAAACAACACACGCCGAAAAAAAAAATTCCTCGCTTCCCATTTTATTATCGACTACTGGCTAGGGGTTAACATTCATTCACAGTGGTATCCTTGCTGGCATTCTCGTATCCTTGGTGTCCTCCAGCGTCCATAGTATTACCTACATAATTCTATGATTCATGCCTTACTACACAAGCTACGGTGTGGACGTTACTCCTATATGCACCAATAAAAGTAACAAATGGTGTACATCTATCCATTTTCAAAAGGTCCATCCCGTACACCACATTCAAATCGTAAAAAAAGAAAGAAAATTTTGCTGAAGCAAAAAATTGCTAAGTGAAAAAAATTTGCATGGTCCATTCAGCCGAAAAAAAAGTATTCCTTGATATTCTTTGATATCATCATACACTAGGCATTCAAACCCAAAAGGCACCACTCGATTTCTCTGTCTACTGATGCGGAAAGGATGCGAAAAGGGACTCACGATTATTCAAAATAAGGGAAACTTTATCTGAAAAAATTGAGACACGAGTTCTGTTTTTTTTTATCATTTTTTTCCGTTTTTCCATGCTTTCCAGAATTTTACATTTTTTTGCAATTATTTTCTTTTGTGAAGTTTGAAATTTTTTTATTGAGTTTTGTTTAAAAATAATAATAAAAATTCAAAAGGAAAAGGGAACTATTTTTTTTTGTTTTCATCAAGTTTTTTATCATTTTGTTTTTATTTGGTAAAAGTAAGTATACACCATTTTGAATGCTCAATAAATAAAAAAGTTAATGGAATACACTGGAAAAATGGACTGCGGTTTAAAATTGTAAACATTTGAAAAATTTTGTATGAGAAAAGTTAAACAAGGCTTTCATTAAACTTTTATATGTCAGTTTTGTTAAAAAAACACAGTTTTATGGGTTGTTTTTCTATTTAAAAATTGTCGGTTAAAAAAATGAAGAGTTTTGTAATATTGACTTTTTATCAAAAATCATAGAAAAAAAACTCCATTCACCGTTAACCACCATAATTCGGGACTTATTAATTGGAGAAGCGCGTTTGCATTCTTTTTTATAAAATGAATTTTCGCTAGATATTCTAGGCACTGTCATTTTTTTTGTGGGTCCGTTAAAAGCACAGATATCGGAATTAGAATAGATATCGTGTTTTGCTATCTCAAAAAGGCCACTGAAATGTCAAAATATTATTATGGGGAAAGGAGATAAATATATCATGCTTCGTTTTGGAATATAGAATGTTTGTAGTTCACTTAAAAGCTAAAATTCATTTTTAATTTGAAACTTGATAAAAGCAAAGTTGGCAATTCTGGATTCATTTGACTATGGTATGCAAATAAATTTTAGGCTTATGAAAATAGAGAAAGCATTAGTGTTTTTGGCCCATTTCTTTATACGGGCTTTTCAAGTAAGGCGCATTCTATGGGATATATTTCTGTGGTTAAAAGATAAAAACCTATATTAACATGTTCGCGGACGGTAAAAATGTCATCGAGCTGAAAAAATCTTTTTGTGATTTATCTTTTAAATGAATTGTGATTTCCAAACATTTTTTTTGCAAGTGAACGATTTTGCAATTTTTCTATTAAATTTACTCTGAAAATGTAAATGCAGCGTAGAATTGTTATTTTAAAAATGAATGTTATAGCATTCACGTCCGCACACATGTTAAATTTTTCTTCTACAACTGGAAGTTTCTTAAGGTAGAACCAGAAACATACGTCCGTGCGTGCGGCATGATTTTGTTCTGGCATCTAGTAGTTGTCACCGCATCTAAAAGTAGAAACTGAGCCTCCTCTATGCGGCACGGACGCGGCAACGCGTCTGAGAAACGCGCAATTATACATTTACTCATAGAAATGCGTAGTTTTTACCTTCACCGCGTGGGTGCCGCACGCACGAACGCGTAATTGTGGTTGAGGTTTTATTCTTCGTCGCTAAAGCCAATTTCCAACAATATTTTCCGATGTTTTACGGGTTTGCATTCCAACCCAAAATTTCAAAAACTTTTTTTAGGGACTCCAAATATGAAGATCTATTTTGAGACCTATTTTCGGTGATCTTCACAAAACCTTTAGAGTTGTGGGCATTCTGAGATTAGGCATCGTCTAATTACGGAAAAAGCTTGAAAAATATTTTCTTATCTATTGAGCATTTGAAATGTGATCCAAAAGCCGTCACAAAAAGGAATGAATTTATAAACAGAAGATTAATTACATAAAAATTATAAATTGAACAAAAGAAATGAAACCTATTGATGATTAATATAAAAGAAGAGCGAAAATATTAAAAAAAACACAACCAAAAACTAAGAAAAACAAAAAAACGCATTGAAATGAAATTTTAAAAGTACCTTTGATGAGCATTAAATCAAAAATGTTGCATGCGAATTTTCCATGCATCTTCTTTCCAAAAAAAAAATAAAAATATATATATTATATATAAAAAAATGAAAACAAGAAAAATTTAGACTTTAAGAATTTTAGGTAAAATATATCTATTTATATATTAATATTAATTAATATTGACATCAAAAAATAATAATAACAAAAAAAAAATATTCAATTTAATAACACAATTTTTTTCGCAAAAATTTTGATTTCGTACATGAAAATTTGACAAAAACAAAAACCAAGGTGAGAAAAAGTGAACGACAATTATATTATAAAAAAATTAGGCGAAAAACTTTTTCATATTTAAATAATTTTCATTAAGTAGAGAAAGATTTTTATGAAAATGATTTCTTCAAAGAAAATTTGCGCTAGAAACAGAAATCTTCAAAGATAAAAGTTTTTTTTTTCTAAAATAGGTATTTACAGTTATTTTTATCATCGAACAATTTGTTATATTATGTAAATTTCAAAAAAAACTCTTGAAAATATTTAAAAAACAGAATTTCTGGGGGAAAACAATTTTGAGTTGTCGCGGTAACAGTTCTTTAAGTTTGAAGAGCAAGGAACAAAAATTATTCGGAATAAAAATTAAGTTTTTTGAATTGTCAAAAATATTTTTAAAAACTACATAATAAGTGGGATAGTGTTTTTTTGGAACTGCATCTTAAAACACGGCTAGGTTTCTAGGAAGTAAGGTTTCATGATAATTTTTCTCCTCTGCTGTCGCATCTACCGTTTGTAGTCGATTGGAAGCAATTGGTGAAAGACTCGCAGCATTTGTGAGGTTTTGCTACCTCTCGCTTAGAACTATGGCAAACCGGATGCGTTTTGTTGCCGCATTGAGCGATTTTTGAAGACAGTTAAACTAATTCAGACGTTCTTTCTTCTACAAAAGGCCTTTATTTGCATGATACCCGTCTTAATTTGTTTAGCTGTCTTTAAAAAATTGTACGATGTGGCAACGAAATACACTTGGTGTGCTATTAGCTGTTACAGCTCCGTGTTTCAGTGCAAAACAATTCAAATACAACAGATTGGAATACCTTTGAAATTCAAAACTCAGAAGAAAACCCTAAAAATCTACAATATTTTTATTTTTTACTGAAAATAAATTTTTTCTCGGATATTTAAATCACTGCTCGTTTATAAAATGTTCAAAATGCTTCCAAAAATTGACCATTGTAAATTGTTTGAAGAAAATTGGGTCAAAAATATTATCTTTTACGGTAGAAATCTTCTTGAAAATTGAAACCATTGGTTTTACAAATATTATATTATTTTCGTGTTTTTTACGTCTCAATTGTTCCAATGAAGTCGAAATTTTTTAGTGCAACGGGGATTTTGCTCCCATGGGAAAGACCATGATTTCGATAAATCGAATCGAATCCTAAAATCAAACCTCGGATGTTGTTCAGTTCGATTTTAATATTCTCCCGTTTCACCTTCACTTTCCTTTTACATGTCTGCAAACTCAGGAAACTTTTTACTTATTTTTTCTGTTTTCTGGTAATTTTTTTTATTGTACGCTTGCTGGTTTCTCCGTTTTCCTTAACATGAAGAATTTCCTTCTTTTTGCGACCTTTTCATATCATATTTTTATTTTATATCGTTTCATATATTTCTTTATATATGATTTTTTTTTCATTTCTCTTTTTTTTTTGTTGGTTTCTTGTATATTTTGTGTATACAACGGGAAAAAGACATAAGTTGACATAGGAATTATATCTGTAGATTTTACCTTATATAGATTTATATGAGCTTTGACTTACCTTCAGAAACGTACGTATGTTACATGTACATAAATTTCCTCTCGTCTATAGAATCAGGAAAAACGAGAAAAATGTTTATTTTTTCGACCGAATCGAAAAGCTGAGGAATGAGGAAGGAAAAATAGGAAATTTCGTATGTGAAATGTATTTATCTATATCTATCTAACTCCATGTGTACACGTACAAAAAAAAATACGATAAAGTTTTAGATTCGGTAGACTAGGGTCCGGGGAATATTGGGAAAAACTTGAAGCAGAAGAAATATGGATTTCTTTTTCAATTTCACTTTTTTCGACTCATTTTATTTTTACACACATATATGCCTATATCTATAGAATTTTCCTCGATATTTTCTTTTCTCTCATTCAAACGCAAAAAAATGTTATTTGGGAAAATCAAGAGGCCAGAAGGGGCAAATATGACAAGGATAAAACGGGAAGAGGGATGAGTTTGAGGTTGAATGTATAAGGTTTTCCCTTGAAAAATGTATTTTATTTTTCCCGATGTTACATGTATAAAATGTGTGTTAGTCGAAAATATACATGGAATAAAGAAACTGATAAGTTTTTCGTGTCTACTTTTATTTTCTATGATGGCTTAAATACTTCATATCATTATTTCAATATTGATAAATGCACAAAAACAGTGAAGTAAAAAAAAGTGGAATAAAATAGAGAAGAACGAAGGGCGCTAAACAATTAAGATACACACGAATATATTGGTCAGGTGTGTGCTTAGGGCTAGGTAAGGTGAGGTGTATGAATCGATGTGATTAAGGAACGAACGAAAAATCAACTAACTGAAAATTTGTATATGACACTTGCCCGGTAAAGTTTCAATCGCCCAATCCTTCGGGCATGGCGGCAGTGCTGATGGCAGTGTCACCTTTACCCCTAAATTATCACTATGCAAACGCTTTAATATCCCTCCTTGTCCCCGGCCACCTAAATGATATTCATAAGGTGCAATCAATGTGCGTGATTCCAATTTTCGTTTTGAAAACTAACACAAACAGCGAAGAAGTACGGAGAGTGGGCCAGGCATAGCCTTTTCTGGATCCCCATTAACCACAATGTAGGAAATTTACCCCGGGTGAGGTGCAGGGATGTTATAAAACCAAACACCTATAAAATGGCTTAATATTCAGTTTTTTTTTCACGCGGTGTGGTAAATTAACGAAGGTTACCCCAAAGAAGTATGAGGTTGAGTTTTTTTATAATGAATTTGAATACCACTGGACAACGATCGGTTTTCCGAAGAGGAGACGAGCAACCAAGGGATAGTGATGTCGTATGGCAATTAAGCGTCTAGTTCTTTCGCTAGGTTATTTGATTCTGTGATTTTATCACCTTTGACTCATACAAGGATATACGGCATATGGAATACCACTTATTAACCATGTACGCAATGGAGTGCCACAAGGTTCACCAATATATCCAATACCCTTTTCTTGATTTTCGTTTGCATTTTTTCTTCTTAATGAAAAAAAAACCTTCATCTTATTGCTTGTCATAGTCCGAAAACAGCCAATTATGCTTTGTGCAGGGATCACACATATTTACACACAGACAAACATCGTATATATCTAAAGGGATGTTTTGCTACAAAATTCCCAAATACATTCACGTGACGTTTTACATCCCATCCATCTATAACTCAACATACGAACACAATATCAAAATTTTTATTATTTTGGATCCAAAAAGAAAGAAATCATCACAGGGAAAAAAATCTTAAAAGAAAAAAAAATTTTACACGTACAGCAATGTATAATGCACGCATCACATGACTCTCATCGTCCCATGTTACCCTCATATTCTGCTCCAAAAAAAAAATCTCACATGTTGTACAAGTGTGTGTTCGATGATGAAGCTTTAACTCTCATCTCGTTCCACCATCAACGACACAGCGAGTGAATCCTGAATGGGAAAGTCCTAAGAAGATGAAAATGAAAAGGAAAGGAAAAAAATGTGAGTAATTTTCATCTTTTCTTGACTTAGAATTCTGGGGAAGGAAAAGCACAAGCAACATCATCGGTGGGATATACAGAAGGACATGAGAACGAGCCACCTTCAAAGTGAACTCTCCGCTTCCAAAGAAGGACCGTGGTCTTCGGTCGTGTGGAGCCAAAACTGATCCATTGCTGCCCGCGCGCCAGGACACTCTGGATAATTTTGAGTACTACTGGGTACTGCTAGCAGAATTCAGTAGGATTGGAAGCCAAGCAAAAAGTGTTGCGAGTTCTAAGATTGATGGGGTAAGACACGAGCGAGAGGTAAAGCACACGCATCGTTCGTTGGCTTCGCAATATGATACTAAAAAAAAATTTTTTCACCCCTCACTGTAGAGTCCGGTTCGGATTCGATCCTGACTTCGATCCAGACCGGGAAAACTGGGCATGATGATGATGGCGTTCTGAGTAGATGAACGATGCCGTTCTACATATATAGCAACCACAACGATGAACGATGCCGTTTGGGATAAAAACAGTGCCAATGGAATGGATTTGGGGTGGTTTCTGAAGAGTTTCGGTATTCGATTCGGGTGGCACTAAGGTTTATTTCCCGCAGTATTGCTGAGAAGACTACTAGCTGCAGGTTGTTTCAGATGTAGGCTTCTGTAGATTCGGTTCCGCTCTCCATCTGCATGCAGGAGTATGGGGGATTATATGTTCGCTCCCCTTACGAGCCGAGAGTGTTCGCTTTTATATTGAAAATCAATATTCGAAAGACCCAAAAATATAATGAAAGAAAAATTTTCTTTCATTTTTCATTATATAAATTCAATATTGCTATGTGTGTAGCGAGATGTAGGTTATCTGTGGCAATGTAGCATACAGATTGACATCTATTTAGTGGACATATAGTCAGGTTTTTCGACTGGTTGGAAAGATAGACGCACAAAAGTGAAACTATATCGAAAATGATTGGGGGCTGGTGCGTGGGTGGGATTGACAATTTTCTTCATTTTTATGCCCATACCATAAGTTCACCTGACCTGTGTGCCAAGTCGAATTGCTAGCGTTATTATCAGCCATCCCTTTAGGCCGATAGACAAACTGCCTATGGGGGGGTGTTTGTTTATACAAAGCTGATTTGACACAAGGAATCGTGTGTATAGTTTTTCTCGCATGGTAATCAAATAAAAATGTGTTCGTTGTCTGTATCTTATACGGAATACCGTCCGACATATATGTACATATCTGTATTTACATCAATTTTTGTCATACATCTAGATCGAATAATGGAAATATGAACTGGACATACATGTTACCGACTGGACCCTCAACGAAACCTCACCCCCGCACCCGCTCGATTTTTTATACGCGATGGAGGAAGGACGACCTCCATCAAGGCAAATATATCTCCTGTAATGCTGATATTTTCACATATATCTACATAAATACATGTAAATGATAGATACAGATGGTATATGTATCACATCAGTTTGACCGAAAATAAGATATCATCTCGTCATTTAATATTTGTTCATTATTTTTATGTATAGCAGGAAGGGAGACTATAAGATAATAATCTTCAACCCCCTTGGTACCTTGTCACCACTTTCAGTCGTTGAGTTTTTTTTCCATTTTACTTGGAAACATTCTTTTTCGTGGTTGTTGTTGTTGTTGTTGTTTTTGTATTTTCCTCTCCTTTTAATATCTGTCGCTAACAGGCGAACCAAAGGACAATCATCTGATGGTACACCTACCCGTAAACTCATTCCATGCGACCCCCGTCGGGCGTTCTTAGCATAGCGTTGGCCAAATTTTTTAGACATCCACGGCGTTTTCGTTTTCCTTACTCCTTTTTGGAGCCAAAATTAATGGATTTTTGGGGTGAGGCTCTGATAAAACTTAATTCGTTTTTTTCTTCTTCTTTTTTTTTTGATAAATTCTATAAAAGCAAAAATATTTCTTCCCTTCCCTTTTTCTAGTCTTGCCATAAAATAAATTTGGGAGTTGTGTTTTACATTTGGATGTGTCTAAAATAGAGGAAATTATAAGTTGAATATTTTTTTTATATCGTATGGTGGGGGAAATGTTTACGTTGAAAAATCGTTATAAAATGCTCGAGGCACGCGATAGCGTGTTGCCTCGATTCTTTGAATTTTTTAATTATTCATTCGGTTTTAAATTAGTTGATACCCATGAGTAGTTTCAAAGAGGGCAATTTTTTAATAAAACGCTATATTATGATATCGATCACGCATTTGTGTCAGAAATGAGAGAGATATTTACATTTACGAAAATATTTTTGGATATATACATATTTCGGTTTCAATTGAATTTTTTAGGTCGCACGAAAATGATTCTATTTAGGTTTTTTTTTTGCAACGATTTTTGTGGAATTAATTAATTTCTAGATGATGAATTCGGGAATGTTTAATACCACAAGTAAATTCTATAAGTTAGGTAAGAAATCTAAACAATCCATGAAATTTGAATGGTGAGGAAAAATAAGTCACATTTTTGGAGGACTTTATTTGTTTTGAAGTTGAAAATGGCGAGTTTAATAGAATAATTGCTGAAAATCTTAATTTGCAAGAAGTTTTTAAAAAGGATGAAACACGTAAATCAAACTTTTCTTTCTCTCGCGACCACCATTTGCGAAATTTGGAGTGATTAATAGATCGGCGAATAATTATTACAAATCTTCCTTAAAAAATGTGACGCAGATGAAATAAAAAAAAAATATGTGGTGCATGTTTAAATTCGTTTAAGAATAATTGGCCGCAGGCAAAAAGTTGTACATTTAAACGTGAAATGCTTTAATTGTGTTCAAAAATCGGGATTCGTACTTAATCCCGGAAAACAAAATCCCGGAAAACAAAATCCCGGAAAACAAAATCCCGGAAATTTAAAATCCCGGAAAATACGAAATCCCGGAAAACAAAATCCCAGAAAACAAAATCCCGGAAATTAAACCACCAAAAAAAATTCCGGAAATTTTAAATAACCTAAAAAATGAAAAAAGAAATTGACTTTAATAAAGTTTTTCCGTTTTTAGCGTTACCCAGAACCACGACGAGGACGCAACGGGTTGTAGGTTCCATTTTTTGTTATCTATTTTTTTTAGTTTTTTAATTTTATATTTTTTTTTGTTTTTTTTTATATAATTTTTTTACGATTTTATAATTTTTTATTTTTTTTTTGTTTTTTTTTTATAATAATAGTTATGGTGGACTTATCGATTTCGAATTGGAGTTTTTATGTAGGTTTTATATTATGTAGGTTTTAGTGCTATAAACTAATCAAAAGACCGACAGGGACAAAAGCCAGATATATATTTTTCAATTATAAGAAATATCGGTTGCTAATGTTTATTCATTAATCTTATGTTCTTTTATTTAGGTAATCAAAATCCCGAATTAGCAGAGCAATTTTTGGTGTTTAAATCGCGGCGATTTTAACACCAAAAATTGCTCTGCTAATTCGGGATTTTGATTCCGGGATTTTGATTTCCGGGATTTTGATTCCGGGATTTTGATTCCGGGATTTTGATTTCCGGGATTTTGAATTCCGGGATTTCGTACCCAACCCTCAAAAATCATTGAAATTTCATTCTTAAATAACCTTCACTTCATTAGTTTTTTGACAAATCCGTTGCTTTTCTAAAATCATAAGAAATTCATTTCATAAAAATTATCTTGTAGCGCACATCACGACTCCTCCAAAAATTGCTTGGCGACCACCAGGGTTTGTTACCAGACTTTTAATTCGATGTTAAAATTTTGAAATTTTAACACAATTCAATGAGGGTATTCACAATCCTCTTCGGTATTCGGTATTCGGTATTTTCGGTAATATTAAAAGACTGAAAATATTCTGCTGTGAACATCCCACAGCACAGATTTGAGAACAGCGCTTTTATTTGATACGTGACCAAATCATGAACTGCGAATTTGATTGTAAAATATATCACATACCTTTAAATCCATGTTTGAAGTATTCTTTTGAATTTCTATTGTGGCAACGGCTATCAAAATTGAAAAAAATTGCAGTCCGATGAGATAACCAGCGAGAAAATTTGACAACTAAAACATTACTAGCGCCACTCGCGGTTGATTCTTGATACCGAATACCGAGGCTGAAAAACACGACTCGAGGCATGTATACAATTACCGAATCCGGTAATTCATTTTTACATGAACCAAGTTACCGTCTCGGTAAAAATCTGTTAAATTTGACTGAATTACCGAGCGGTAAATTTACCCGCATTTTAAAAGAGGACTGTGAATTCCCTCATTGTCCTTTATTTTGTGTTTAAAAGAATGATATCTAAAAAATTTCAAAAGTACGAAATTTTAGAAAAATTTACCCTAAACTCACCATTTTTTATAATACTTGCCGTAAGTTACAAAAAAACTTTTCGATTTTTTTCGAAAAAAAAATGATTTAAAAACACCTAAAGAAACTCTTATTGCGAAAAATTGTCAATTCAGATTATCCCAGAAACAGTCATACGGGCCATTTAACTAAGGTTTTACCCCTTGCTTTTTTTCAAAAAAAAAATTTTTTTTCAATGTAAAGCGCGTCATTTTCAAAATTTCAACAAAAACCAAGGGCTCAAAATTTACAATTTACCCTTTTTTCGGAAAAAGTAAAAAAAGGAAAATCCATTAAACACAAAATTCAATAATTTCACCCTTTTACTCGTTTACCCTTTCTGTCGTGCGAGATTACTTTTCTCCAAAAAAAAAGCATAAAATTCAACATCTGCGCTGTCCCTATATTTCGATCTGTTTTTATTAAAACTCAATCGGCGACTTAATTCCACATGGCGAAAGAATTTTATACTTAAAATGAGTATAAAATAAAATCCTTTAAAGGGGCAAAATTGTAATAAAGTGCGTCATACACGCGCGTATTGACGCGTGCGATTTATCTCCATTGTGTGACGGAGAAGAAGAAGGGCTGAAATTCAATTCAATTACTAAAGTGTGAATCCAAAATGCATTCAAAGTAACGAAAAGCACTGAAAATACGAAAAATTGGAAAACAAGAAAAACAGAAAAATTGACAAAAAGGGGAAAAGAGTTATTTTACACAATTTTTGGAAATTTAGGGTATGGTCATTAAGCATAAAAGGATTACTAATCCAAACGTCGCTGCCATCGTCGTCATTATTATTGTCGGTGCATTTCAGATTGAATGCACCCTGAACTCGTTTTATTTACCTGCATGTCGTAAGGGAACGAGCACCAATGAGTCAGGACTTTGGCAGTGCTGAGGGCAGCATTATTCTCTCAATCAACTTGTTGGATTGACAAATTTTTAGGGTGTCCGTGGCCGAGAACGGCATAAAAACGACCGAATTCGAATTTACCGTCGACATAAAAACCGGTCAGAAGGACTATGTCAGAACCTCACGACCAACGACAATGTTTGCATTTCGTTAAATAAATGTAATCCGCTCAAATGGTGCAGCTGGCGTTAATTTTTGAATGATTTTGGGGGTAAAATTTTCAAAAAAAAAAGAAAAAGAAATAGAAATTTCAAACGGAAATCACAAAAAGAATATTTTTTCCATTAAATATTCACATATCGCACATGGTCCCGTAGACTGTAGTATCTCAAAAAAATGTGTTTTTGAGTAATTATTCCATTATGTAAAGGAAAATTGACTGAATCAAATGAAAAACAAATTTAAATGTAAACGTAGTCCTAAAATGTATTTATTTTTGGTTTTTTAAATTCCCATTTTTTAAAATTTAAATTGATTTTGTGGAAAACAAACCTAACTCTATCTTTTATTATTGCAAAAAAAAAAATGAAGCAAATGATCTGTAAATTATTATCAAAGAGTAATAAATTGAAATATTACTGTACAGACAACAGAAAAAAACAATTATTTATAAACAATTATTTTGAAGTGAAAACTTTGAATGCGTTTTTCTCGAAATGGCCGATTTTGAGATACTACAGTCTACGGGACCATGTGCGATATGTCACACATTGTAAATGATCGGTAATAAAGTCTGTTATAGTCTGCCCCTAATATATTATATTCGTGAACCATTAAAATTAGAAAATTTGAATATTATGCGAAACTTTATTGATTGATTGACTTTATCGCTAGACCAAATGTTAGTTTTCACTTCCCCGCCCCCCTCCACCGATTTCTCGATGTTCGATTTTTTATTTAGACAAACAAAAATATTTCAAGTGAACGGGGAAAGGTGTACCTACTGCTGATATTTATTAAGAGATAAGCTCAATAAATCCACCCCATAACAAATTTTTTTCACTAAGTTTTCTTTTATTTTCAAAAAACAAAAAAAAAATTATATTTAGATGGGCGCTTTTGCGATATCTATAATGTTCAGCCATTGTCGAAATGTTATCAACTTTCATTTAATCAAAAATGAAATTAAGTAATCTAAAAACAAAACCATCAGCAAAAAAAGTACAAATGAACTTTGAAACGTTATATGTGGAAAAAAGTAATTAATTACACACACAAAAAATGTGCACGGAGATTTCTATTTCTAGAGCAAATGTATAATTGCTATTTATGATTTTATTATGACTTAATTAAAATAAACATAAGAAAAAATGGTAAAAATACAAAAAAGAAAAATAATAATAATAATATAAACAAAAAAAAATAGTTTGTAGTAAAATGAGCGAAAAATCAAATTGTTAAGAAGACAAAAAAACTTATATTTATTAAAAAAAAAAACAAAAGATATATGAAAAAAGATTTAAATGTAATAAACTTAATGTAACTAAAAAAGGTCAAAGTAATAATAATAAATTATGATATCGGAGGCACAAAATCAAAATTAGTATTAGATACTTTTAGAGATAAAAATTTTAAATAGGTAAAAAATACAAAAAAAAACTTTTAAACTGGTATATTATAAAATAATTTAAAGACAATGTCAACATTTATTAAATTATGAAGCTATTTTAATATTTCTATATGGGTTTTATTATGGAAATGACGAATTACACTTTCAGAACCGTTTATAAATGACTTTTACGTACTTTTAATAACAAGGGGTTTTTTTTTGAAAAAAAATGTGACTAAAAAGAAATGTTTTCGAGTAAAAATCTTTTTTTATTTTTAAGCTAAAAATAACTTTTAGGAATGGTGATTTACAAAAAGCCATAGTATGGCTATAGTATTGTTAACAAATAACTCCTTTTAAGTTTTTTGGAGAAGAAACATTTCGTTTTTCGAAATTTTTCAAATAATTTGTGGTGGAATCTCATAACGCAAAAAATCTCAGATTATTAATGCTTGATTTGAACTGACTTAAAATAAAAAAGAAAAGTGCAAACGTGAATATCTCAATTTTGTGTGGAGCTCAGCTTTAACTTCGTTTCTCAATAGAAACTCGAACACAGAAAGAAAAAAAAATTGTTAAAAATGCGTCAACCTACGAGAATAGTGGTTTAACCATGCTTACGTGGTAAAATCTTCTCAAAACTTACTACACACGTACTTAATCCAACTATTCCAAACATTTTTGACCATTTAATAGTTGAATTAAGTACGTTTGTAGTAAGTTTTGAGAAGAACAAGCATGGCTAAACTAGAGAGCCTTTAACCTAGAGAATGGCCATGCTACCTTAATAGACTGTGCTACTGAGTAGGACAGTCTATTAACTCCAATTAGAACAGTCTATTAGGCCAGTTAGAACAGCTTTTTCTCCAGATTAGAACAGTCTGTAATCAATTTTTCAATTTATCAAAACAATTATGAGTTTCCAAATGTTTTTGATACCTTAAACATGCTATTTTTACATATATTAACCACCTTCAGTTATTTTGGCAATTATTTATAACAATGAATCAAATTTTTAAAGTTTTTCGCGCTCGTTTTTCAGCTCGACGGCCATTTTTAGATGTCCCCATGGCCACTCTCTAGGTTATAGGCTCTCTAGGCTAAACAACTATTTTCGTAGGTTGACGCAATTTTAACTATTTTTACAATTTTTTTTTCTTTCTGTGAAGCATACCGTGTTTATTTTTAACTGTTTTAATGTACATCCACACCTGTCCCAAGTAACCAAATAGGTTACATACCTGTTACGCGATAGTTGCACCAAAAATGGTTACATATCGGTTACAAAGGTCTCAAAGGAACTTCGCTGCAACATTTATGCTATCGTTTTTGCTCAGTTTTCTTTTGAGCAAACGTTTCCGCAGAAACTGTTTTGTGCCGAAGTGTGGAGATGGCGTCATTTCAAGTGTGACTAAAATCTAAATTGATACCATAACAGGTCGGCTGAAAAGTTCGTAGGCTAACATAGTAAAACACATTTTTCTGGTAAAATTCGATTTTATTATTAAACATAGTTGCCTTCGAGGGCGATACACCGATTATAGCGGTCATGCAACTTTTCGATGCCATTTTTCTAGTATGATTTCTCTTTAGCCTCAAAATAGGCCTCACTCTCAGCGATTACTTCTTCATTAGTGCTGAATTTCTTTCCAGCGAGCATTCTTTTGAGGTCTGCAAACAGGAAAAAGTCACTGGGGGCCAGATCTGGAGAATACGGTGGATGGGGAAGCAATTCGTACCCTAATTCATACAATTTTGCCATCGTTTTGATTGACTTTTGCTCGATTGTGAGCTTGCGTGGCACCCACTTTGCACACAGCTTTCGCATGTCCAAATATTCATGCACGATATGTGCAACACGCTCTTGTAAAATTTATACACGTACAGCTGTAAAATTTATACACGTATCGTTTGAAGGTTAGTGCTAAATAAAAATCATATGGATTTATTTCTAGTAACACCATCTATGTGTCAGCCTACGAACTTTTCAGCCGACCTGTTAAATGTACATCAGCAGTAGGATTCTTGGCAAAAATCGATAAATAACGATCTGGAAAGATCGCTAAGGGTATTATTGTGCACAGGTGGTTAATTTTCCCTCTGGCGGCGAAAATTTAAATACAATCTTGACAGTAGCGGCAAATTTAAAATTTGTTTTAAATTCAACATATTTTGAAAAGTGAACAAATAACAATTTTCTTTCGAAAAAGTCTAATATTTAGCTGTGAAAAGTATTTATATAAGTCGGGCGGCCAGCCGGCAGTTTTTTATGCAATTCTAGATGGATTTCCGCACACTTTTCCTTTGAAAAACAACATAGAAAAGTCTCCGAAAATCGTTTTAGAATTTCCCCGGATTAGTCAAATGAAAAGGTTTTACGTTTTTGGGAAAAATTTTTAACAATCACAACAAAAAAATGTCACAGAAATAAACACAAATGGTTGAGGTTAAATACGATTGCTGTCAGCAATTTCGATTGAATTCAATTTCATTGCACTTTCTTGCTGCCAACATGTGTTTCCCTTCCTCTTTCCGCACTACAACCGGTTTCCGCTGTTGGCCCCCACAAGCAAGAGTAATTTTCATTTCGCTGTGCGTGAAAGATTTTTTTTCATCAGCGGTTTGAAAATTTCAACTTGATCACAAGGTAAATGCGAATTTAATTTCGTTTTTTTAAGGAAAAGGGAAATGCGAGTAATGTTTAGACAATTAAGGGACACATTCAACATTTTATTTCGTTTTTGCCAACGTGACAACAATTAAACAACATTCTTAAGTGGACGAAACTCAAACATTAGTGTTTATCGACTGGTACGAGAGCAGTCGTTATGAAAATTCGTATTGGAAGGCTCAGCATTGCCAGAGTCATAGTCGAGGGTAATTTTATTGGAAAGTTGACAGCGAGAAACAAATACAACGCCATTTTATATCACTACCACAAACGTAAAAGCTCTTATTCGTATTTATGGATAACGACATCGCTATGGATAACTACATTGTTAAAAGTGCCAAGAATCCTACTGCAGAAAACGCTGTAAAAATAATACATCAGAAATGTACATCAGAAAACGCTGTAAAAATTTGAATATTTTTACTTCGTTATACTTCGCATTTTTAACGACGCTTTTTCTGCTACCCGTTACAAGGTAATCGTCACAGAAACTGATTTTCAACGTCCCAAGCAACCATTTGCTACTCAGGCATTGTAACTTAAGTAGTGGCTCTAACAAAGAAATTGGTTTACGTCTAAATTTAAAAACTGCGCTTTTAACAAACCGGTAGTTTAGTGAAGTTTCATATTCAATTTAAAAATATGTGGTATGTCCTGATAAACCATTTAGCCATCACAAATATAGTCAATTTGAAAAAGTGTTAGTTTTTGGGGGACGGATGAAGGTTAAAAGTATAGTCAATGAATTCTCCATAGGATACAAAATTCGAATTATCTTTAAATGGACAACCAGGCGTGCTTCTTTTCCGAAGACAGTTTCTCCAAGGAATACAATTTTATGTCGTTCTGTGTTCTGCTGCTATGGAGAAAATTACTTTCCCATCTCCAACTATGAGTTAAGGACCAACTTTCCGAAGCGGATTTGGATCATATTTGAAATCTCTTCGCAAAAACTTCCATATTTGAAGTCTTTTCTCAAAAACTTGGTAAAACCTCCTTCGTTTTTATTTATAAGTTAATTAAATTGAAATGGAAATTTCCACCTAATTTGCTTCGTCATAATTAAAGCCACAAAATTAAAATAGGCCATAATTCATAATACGAGAAGTAAAACTAATTTAAATCCAAAGTTGAAACAACTCTCAATAAAAACCAAACAAACACACATTTAAATGTCATTTTCATAATGAAATCCATAAGGCAAGAAATATTCTCAAAAAAAAAGCATTTTTATTGATTTTACTTAAGCTGAAAAAAGAACTAAAATAAAATAAAACGAAACAAAACAAAAAAGGAGAAAAAAAAACTTTGAATTATATTATTCTGTTAATTTAAAATTCAAATCCTCAGAAAACAAAAAGGACACGCAACGGGGAGAATTCTGTATACAAAAATTTCGGCAAAACTAATTTTACTTCCAAACACATACGCATTTCATTTTATCGTACTGCTACCTGTGTTCATAATATTTTAAGAAGTATATATTACGAGTATTTGCATTTTTCAATTTGAAAACTTGATTCGCTGTGCCTGTTCGATAACAATCTATTAAATTAATAGATTTTTGCTTGGCACTCGCACACCGCCACAAGCCCCAAAAATATAAAAATAAAAACGCGTAAAAATTCAGCCGAAATGAAATGAAAATTCGTCCGCAAACAGTTTGAAAATGGTTATTTTACACGAAATAGTTCTCGGAATAATTTTATTATCATTTCAATCATTTTTTATACACAACACAGAGGTATACAGAAAATCTCCCCCAAAAGACTTCAATTTCCACAACCTTGTAAACGAACTGCAATTTACAAAAAAGTAATATAAATGGTACATTAATAAAATTTGTATTCATTTTTTATAATGTCTTCTATATTCAAACAATAAAAAAATAATAGCAACAACTAATAGCAAGAAAACAAAGAACGAAACATAGCAAAAACAAAAAAAAAAAATATAACCACATCTACCTCAATAAATAGAAGGCAAAACTTTTGTTTTGTGACTGTTATTAAGAAACTGTAAGAAATAATTGAAAAAAAAACCAAATAAATAAATATTTTTAACAATATATTGTCAGGTTATTGCAGGGTGCTATTTAGCAATACCAACGGCAATAGTTCCTTACTATACACAATAATAACAAATACAAAAATTAAAGAAAAAAATGATTGATGAAACATAACTTTGCTACTCCTTGTATAATTTTTTTATGTTTTGAAATATGTATTATTTTTCAAATATTTTATATAACTTTTATATCCCTAATATACATATTTAAAATCAAAAAAAAAGTAAATAAATAAAACTTGAATAGATGCAAAATTTATATATAAATTATATTTTATTTGTTTTTTTATATGTTTCCCATTACTTAGTTATTAAATATATTTGTACAATACCTATTGAAAATGAATGTATTGTAATTTGTATCCAAAAAAAAATTTAAAAAAAAAAACTAAAAAATAAGAAAAAAGGAAAAACATAAAATATATAACAAATGTTTGGGAGATGGATTTTTGTTTTATTTACTAAACATTTATCTTTTTTGCAGCAAATAATTTGTCATTAATATTTAATTTATTAAATACAGTTAAAGTCATCTAATAATAAGTTCACACTGACGCAAAATCACGTAATTTTGCGAAATGATTTAGATCTTAAACCAAAGTGTTCACACAGAGGTTAAGGTAATTTTGCTTGACATCCTATGAGCAATCCTATGAATTTTAGTGTAGGATTACTATGAATTTTAGTAATATGATGATTAATACAATTCAAAACATCGATGAAATATGTGCAAACAGAATTAGACACTTTAGACGACAATGGAAATTATCTGTAATGAAAATAAACAATTATTTTCCATTTCATATCTAATCGCAACAAAAACAGGTCAAGTTTTTTTGCCCCGCGTAGGTTGTTTACTAATATATCCTCTTCGCGTGCGGAACACGGCTTCTTTTTCTTATATTTCCGTCTTTTCAATCCAGCACAGATGTCAAAACTGATGTACTCAAGAGAGCTGAATAAGTGATTCAGGGTTGTATTCATTGTTTTTGCTTGATTTCGTTCCTAATTTTGTGGAAATTGCATACTTTTAATGATTTTTGAAAACAGGTTTATGTACTGGAAATCTTGTGATTTTGAGCAAGATTTCGTTCAAAATTACGAAAATCTTCAAAATTACGTGATTTTGTGTCGGTCTGAACATAGTATTAGAGGAAAATTCGAATTACAGGGATTTCGAGTTAGAGGACTTTGACTGTATTATAATTAGGAAAAGGTGAGTTCAATGTTCATTTGAATAAATCAAGATATTATGAAGTATTTTTTAAAAAATTACTATATTTTTCTTATGTGTGTTTTGGAGTAAATAAAAGAAACAATGAAATTCAGAAAAAGTAAACGGAGAAAAATCCAAGTAGGAATATACGAGATAGTAGACCCTGCTGCAATAACTCCCGAAATATTGGAAATTACTCACAGAATTTTGAGAAAGTTTCCTATTTCTTGGCATGATTTTTTTGGGATTCATTATCAAAAAATTTCACTGTCTCGTATATCCCCATTTTTTGTAGGAATCTCTCCTATTATTCCTATTATTTCTCACCGTGTACTTAAATGAAGGTTCGCTTGAGCTCATTGAAGGCGTTTAGGACTTAAATATTCATAAATAGAAAAAACGGCAACTAAACATACCAATAAAATAAAATAAGCACAACATAAATTAGTACTGTTTGTTGGTGCAAACAAGTTGTGATATCAGTACAAATTTTTGGATCTATCGCATAATATAAAGCGTTTTTAGGAGACGAAAAATTGGAAGCCCTTTTGATTTTCCAATTGGACCTTATATAAGCTTTTATTTCTTTCAATTTCCTATTCGGCGATTGTAAAATAAATAACAATTCAAAACAAGCGTAATAACAATCCAAAATTCCAAATAAATCGGCCGATTGGTAATTGATTCATCGCTGTCACTAATTTTTGAAACATAGTTTTGAGAAAATTGTGATTAAAGTTTCAAGTTATTTCGTAAATGATCCAAATCCGACTGCATACATCACTTTACAGTCGCATAACTTCGGAAATTTTCATCCGATCCACTTAGTATGTATTTTGTAAGTTAAAAGTTAAAATATTGTACTTTAAGAACATGCAATTTGATTTCTTGATTTCACCAATGTTTGCATGTAAAAATTTAATTTCTCCATGTAGGCATAACCCTTATTAGTAAATTTCAAAACTCCGCTGAAAACAAGGATAAGTCTTTAAACCTTTTACACAACAAACTCACAGTTTGCAGCTGAAAATTCGCATTAAAAAAATACTATTTTTAAATTTTTTAGACGCCTTTTTAGCCTCGGTTTCTGATTGGTCAGAAGCTAGTCAAGTTCCAAACCAAAGGATTCGCAGGAGTGGTGGGCTGTTCCTGGGTTTTAAAAACGACCGTTACTTTCCATACGGTTTTGAAAAATAACGGTTAGGCTGTTCTTTTTATGAATTTCCATTATTGTGAAGTATGGTACAATAACAGAGGTATGTTCGATATAAATATACTCTGTACAATGGAAATTTTCTTACACGATTTCCGGTGGATAAAATATGTATATTTATAGTTCTGCAGTACAGGACATTTTAAAATATAGGCGAATGAAATTAATTTACATCAAAGTTTTATAATTTTTTTTTGTTTAATGAAGTGTCATTTACGCGCATAATTCTAATCAAACAATATATTGATTTTTCTTCAATTTGTGATATTTCATTTTTTTACGATTTAATTCTTTCAGGATATCGATCAAATTTAATTTGCAATTTTAGTAATTGTGTTGAGCATAAAGATTTTACCATTTACTCGGACTGTGATTCCATGTGCGTTTAGGATAATCAAATAATCAGTTCCGGACTTATTTACCTATCTCTGGTTCAAATTTTACAAATTTTAAACTCTGGCAATATAATTAAATATTGAAACACCTTTATTTTTCTCCCTTTTGTCTGTTTTGAGATCGGTTTATTTGCAATAAACTATTTGGACATTAATATGTAATTAATGGACATCAAATAACATTTCCTTAAGTGTCTAATTGTCCCGAGAGATATAATAGCTCGAGAATTTTTCAATGAATTTTTGTGTTTGCATACTTTTATTTTCAATATTTACGTTTTCGGACAGGAGGCAACCTTCATTTCATCAATAATTGTGTTCCTTGATTCATATTTTTAACATTTCTTATAAAGGGTGGTTAAATTTTAAGGGCCGATGTTGAATGTGAACCACACCTAAACGTCAAGTTTTTTTCTGCATTTCATTTGACATTTCTCAATTTCAGACTAACTCAATTTGAACCATGGAAAGATACACAATCGAGCAACGCGTTAAAGTTATTCAGGCTTATTATGAAAATGGGCGTTCAAATCAAAATGCATATCGTGCACTTCGTGCCGCCAGCCCATAAACCGCACCAAACAGTCACTCTTTGTGGGTGCATTGGTTTTTCGACAATCACTCTTGGATTATCATTCGCCCAAATGCGGCTGTTCTGCTTATTGACGAATCCACTGAGGTGAAAATGTGCCTCATCACTGAAGATGATTTTCTTCGAAAATTGATCATCCACTGTTGCCATTTCTTGCCACCATTCTGACCATTGACGACGCTTGAAATGGTCAAGAGGCTTTAGTTCTTGAGTCAATTGCACCTTGTAAGCGTGTAAATGCAAGTCTTTATGCATAATGTTCATCAACGACGAGCGTGGGAGGTGCAATTGTTGGGCACGACGACGAGTTGAGGTGGACGGCTCTTCAGGCACACTATCGCGAACAGCAGCAATATTTTCTGCAGTACGAGCTGTACGAGCATGCACTGGTGTTTTCACATCTCCTACAGACCCGGTTTGCTCAAATTTTTGCACGATTTTTCCGATTGTACGCACATTTGGACGATTAAATTGACCGAAAAAATCACGAAGTGCACGATATGCATTTTGATTTGAACGCCCATTTTCATAATAAGCCTGAATAACTTTAACGCGTTGCTCGATTGTGTATCTTTCCATGGTTCAAATTGAGTTAGTCTGAAATTGAGAAATGTCAAATGAAATGCAGAAAAAAACTTGACGTTTAGGTGTGGTTCACATTCAATATCGGCCCTTAAAATTTAACCACCCTTTACAAAATCTTCTAAATTTCATCATGTGTTTCTGTTTAAATCATAAATCGTGCGTATTTAAAAGAAAATGCTAGAAATGTTTGTAAAGAGTTTCATCAGAATTTTTCAATATGGCAGAAGTAACTTTCAATATGGCAGAAGGTAACTTTCAATCTGGCATACCTCTGTTATTGTACCATGGATTGTGAAGTATGTTTGAGGAGCGCTGGCTAACTATCTGACGTTTGCGGTGTCAATTATTAGCCCAAAATATTTTTGTCGGGAAAATGCTTTTGTCAATGGTTAATCCGAGATTTAATTTGCCAGAAGTCTAGTTTGAATAATTGCTGGTATTCAGTACTTGGTGAATGCCACCAAAAATTGAAATTCATACGAAAATTCAACAAAACTTGTGAAGTTTAGTTTCTAACCTACAAAAATGAAGAAAAACTCAGGAAAACCCGGAAAAGTTACAGTAAAGTCAGAACTCGATAGAGAAATTTATCCGATGTCTCATTATGTCGACGATCGAGTTGAATTAATCAAGGAGATGTTTGGCGCTTTGAAGTCAAAGACGATAAAATCTTTGGCACCGGACTTCTTGCGGGTAAGAAGAGATATCGGTGGTCATTAAGCACCAATAATATGTCAAAATTGGCTTTTTCTATTTTTTTTTTGCGTTCGGCGTGGTAGTCGTACTCACGTTAAAAATAATTCCTGGAATTTTTCAGGATTCCTCAGTTGAAGATATCGAAGAGCTTTGTTTAAACGAAATCTTGGGAATATCACAGAAGAGACTTCTTTCTATTATAAATGCTACAAAATGCCCTTCAGATACTGAAAGTTCCGGCGATTCGGATGTGGAGAATATTGAAGGTAAGCAAATTGAGAAAAGGTCTTCAAATTGGACAGAACTATTGAATAAAAATCCTTGTAATAATTTTAGAACATATTTCCCTGGAAGAAATCTCATCGGAAAGCGAGAGCGAGAAACGAAAACCCAAGAAACAAAAGAAAACTCCACAAGGTAAGAGGTTTCGCAAAGAATTTAGATTAATTTATTTTACGTCCACTGTTTTTCAGATAAGGAAATTAGTGTCCTTGAATTGTTGGAGCTTCAGGCACGCGCCCGGGCTATTCGATCCCAACTGGCGCTTGAACCCATCGCTAAAGTTGAAGTTGATTCCGACGAATCTTCCCAAGAAAATACAGCAGACAAAAACAAACCGAAGCAAAAGGAATCCGGAAGTAAAACGGTGCAGAATGGAGTGGCAGGGACTACAAGTAAAGATAAAGATAAGAAAAAAGAGCGAGTGAAGGAGAGGGACAAGGAAAAGGCTAAGGAACCAGCGAAAATACACGAAGGTGAGAGCAAACCGAAGCGCGTGAAGTTGAAGAGAAACTTTAGAAAGCGAAGTATAAACGAGGATGATAAAAACGATGCAACAAAGGCAGTGAAAGTAGAATCCACTTCGAAGGAGGATCCCAGGACCCAAGAAATGCCGGAAAGGTCGCCGTCGCCGGATGTTATTACAATTCTTCCTAGTCCAGAGACTTTGTGTATAAGTGATTCCAGTGACGAAGAAGCAGGGCCGAGTGGTGAGAAGAATCTAGTAGAAGAAAAGGCAATTGAAAAGGAATCAACGGGAAATGTAGTGGTAAATAAAGAAGTAGAAGTCTCAACAGATAAGACCGACATAAACGTCGATGACGAGAAAGCGGAAATAACCGTAGAGGCAAACAAAACACCCGAAGAAGTTGAAGATGGAGAGATCGAGGACAATGATGAGGGGGAAGGGGAAGAGGAAGAGTCCAACATGGACAGAAATGATTCCACAAAAAAAACTTCTGACGATGCGTCCGATAAGCCGAAGGTGGAAGATCAAAGTCACGACGACATCCTTGAAATCCACGCAGACAATGATAAGCCGAAAGGATCTCCTGTTGAACCTTCGCATCGTTGTGACGACACAATTTCTTTAGGCCACGATGATCTCGATTTGGAAATGAGAGACCAATTCGACTTAACAGACGCCACACAAAACCCAAGCACCACTGGCAGCCAGGAGGAGGCGGGTGATGTTTCAATAGAAGAGAAGAACAACGACAGCAATGAGAATCAATTGGAACACGAAGAAATAATCGATTTTATTGACTTGAATAATTCTAGCGATGATGAGGAGCCATCATCATCAGCTGATAATGGGAAAAATGAGGTAAAATCTTACAACATTTAACTTAATTTTCACTGATTAATTCTCGAAATGAATTCAGCAATAATGATTTCCCTATTTAGACCCAATCGTGGAATCATAGGTGGTTGACCAGCTCCAAAGTCAAGCAGATTCTGGCCACATCACGAATCGGGAATCGTGTTAGGGATAAGATTAAGCGTAGTAACAAAACTAAACAGCAGACTTCCGCTGATGAGTCGTCAGCGTCGAATACTGGCAACAACACTCCCATTGTTTTTAGTTCTGCATTTGAAGATGGCTCCGTTCAGCAATACGAGGAAATTGCTAGTGTTGAGAAAAATAAAAATAGTTAGAATGAGTTCGTGTTTTACTTTTTTTTTAGTTGAACTAGAATGTGGATTCATTGTTGCCGGGTTTCGTTTTTATTTGGTAAACGATTTAGAAATACCGAAAAAATTCAAGTTTTGATAAAAAAGGGCTAAAATTTCCTATCTATTGGTAAAAGCTTGATGTAAATCGCTTCATCGGCTTAAGGAATAAAAGGGGACGGGGTAAGTAGATTTAAGTGGCCAGAGATTTCGTTTCAATAACGATGTATTTAATGATGAAGATTCGATAACAATTCGTTCATAAATCTAGAAAACTACAGGAGGGGGACTGACGGGCAAGGAAAGGGGTTTTTTTAGTAGTCGATGGTAGTTTACGAGATTCCATAAGCCACACAGAAAACCGCATCCTAATCGGTTGAGTGGTTTAAAAGTTAAGGAGAGGACTTCATTTATAATTTGATTCACATTACGATTTACATACTGTACAGTGAAACCTCGGTTCGACATTTTTTTCAGCCCTGAAAATACTTCTATTTGTGAAAAATGTTTCGGTTTATGAACAAAACTTTAGCTCTTGGACAAACTTTCGGTTTGTGACCGATTTTCAGGAATAGATTGGGCACACAAACCGGGGTTCCACTGTATGCATAATCATTTAAATTGAGGAAAAGTTTACGGAGATGGGGAAAAATGTAATTTAAAATTTATTTTTGTTTTTCGTTTTTCTACTTTTCGTCCAGTAAAGCTACTTCGAATAAATGATTTCTTATATAAACTAATAATAAGCTCTAATGATGTACGCACTAATGGGATAAAATATGTTTGAAATAGTTTATTAAAAGAAAGAAAATTTTTATTAAAATACCCACAAGGGGAATCAAAAATAATGAATAGAAAGGTTATTTTTAAGGAAAACTAAAGGAAATAAATCTTTTTTACAAAGTCTTATTAAAAAATTCTTGAAATCGATTTATAATGGATAAAAGAATTTATTTGTGTCGACAGTCGTTTGATTTTGAATAGATAAGATTCCCTGCAGTAATTTCTTTGCCCACCTTCATGAAATATGCAAATATGTAGTTTTGAGTGCTCGAAAAGCGAAGTTTCGTTGGTAAAACGACAGCGTGGCAATATTTTCTTTTCATAGCTTAAATCAAAAGAATTAATACCATTCTCAAAATCATCCAAATTGGGCAAATAGTGGGAGATTGGCCAAGATTGTCTCTTGTTGAAGAAATCAAGCATTTTAATTTGGGTTAAACCCGGATTTGGCTGTAACAACACACAGGATCCATTTTGTACTTTTCGCAGACTTTCTCTAACGAATATTAGTATTAAGAAAAACTCGAAAAAAGGAATACTTTTTTCATACTTTAAATTCCAATTGAAATAATGTTAAAAGATTACTTCACATTGTCTGGGTTATTTGGGGTCGCTGAATCCGAATCTGTTGTGGTTTGGCTAGGTCAGCTCTACTTTTGGAGATATGAAGGAAAAAAGAATTGTTGATTTCCAAATTATAAATATATAAACCAATTTATGAGTTACCGTCCACATCCGAAGTACTACCAGATTCGGATTCGGCGACTAATTTGACCACCAGAAAAGATTCTTAAAAGTTTTTGGTCACAATGAATTTTGGTACCACCCGTCATATTTTTTTCCCCCAAAGAAATAAATCAGCATATTGTTACTTTCTTCAAGAAACGCGCCAATATTCGAACGGGAAGTTAAATGTATCTGTTGGAAAGCAGGTATCCCAAAAATTCTGTTTTATTTTATTTGCTAGACCACTACCTCCCCTCTACGTACAAGCTGTTTTAAAAACCACCTCTAGAAATTAATAAAACAAGCGCTTTTATTCTTTCTGTTCTCAGGGATGTTATTTGATTTTATTTCGTTTTATTTTTAATTTTTTTTTATAAGATTTCCATTTGAAATTGATATTTCTAATGTAACATTATTAAACTACCAGCTCTACTTGGCTCGTGCAGCGAGAGCACTTAGATCGGAGATGCATTTGTTTAGTGTTTCCTTCTCCTGGGCTGGAGTAATCGATTTCAAGACGTTGTTAACGATCCAATTGACCATGTGTTTTTGGTTGATACGGCGGTCGATGTGACGGCATTCGACTTGATAATCTAAACGTCGTTTCACCTGAAATAGTATTTGAGTTTTGTCGAGCGGACATTTTTTACTGCACCTCATAGGAGACAAAATTTTACCTCGCGATAGACATTCATGGCCCTTTCACGGAAAGCAGCCTCTAACTGAAGAGCAACGTTCTCCTTCTTGGCTTCCATTAGCTGAATAGCACCCTCGGCCCTCCACTGTTCCTTCTTTTCCTCTTGAATGGCGTCGGAAAGGGTCTTAAGTTCGTTCTCGCGACCCTGCTTCCACTCCGACTCGATTCTCTGTAAGAAAGCGCATTAATTCAGGTCGAGACCCATAGATTCGCGTCTTACATCGATTTCCTTGTCGCAGTACTTGGCGATTCCAGGGCCTAGTTTTTTGACGGCGAATATTGCCATTATGCCGAGCGACAGGCCAGAGTAGTACTCGTGCTCCATCACGTAGATTTCCTTGGAGCACAAATAGGTCAACAGACCGACTCCGAAGGTGTATGGTCCGGTAACTCCGGTCTTGTTGTAGAAGAAAGTGAACCACTCTTCTGGAATGAATCCCATACGAACTTTGCCAGGGTGCTCCAGTCGAATGGGGCGAGAAAATTGGTCAGATGAGGAAGTCGCTGAGGTGCGGGCAACCAGAGCTGTGGAAGCGGCCAGTTGGCGCTGTGCTGAAATGGGAGTCGGAAATGTATTAAAGCGACTTTTATAGTGGAAAAAAATCGAAATTTGACGTAGGACGATTACATAAACCACCACCCGGGCGACACATTTTTCCAGAAAACACCGCGAATTTCACCAAACTACGGTTGATTTTTATTTAAACGGGAAGAAAGAAAGATATTTACCTGAAGGAATCACTGCCCGAAGCATTTTCTTGGGAATTTTTGCTAAATATGTCGACGAGAAAATTCAATGATAAATCGCCGTAACGAAAGTCGACCTTAGACGAAGTTGTCACCCTCTCTTTCTCCTACATCATTGGATCTCGCTCACACTAGTAGAGTTGTTTTTGGACCTGCGTAGGAATCAATGACAATTTAGACCGTGTGTGGAGGGTATACGGTATGTACTACACCACCACTTCAAGTACTACAGTAGAAGTACACTTGATAGTCATTTGTAGCTAACTTCACTATGTATTGTCAAAACAAAAGTGATTTTTGAAAAAGGTTTTTGGTGAAAAAATTAAAAAACTTATGCTACATTTACACGAATGACAAATTTGTCATTTTTTTCTTGTCATTATGTTAATTCCCGTGTAAATGGCATAATTTTTGTAATTTTTTCTGTCAGAAAATGTCAATCTCTCATAAAAGAATGCCAGATTGTCATTCGTACAAACGCAATATTAGTTATGACAAAAGTTGAATACTAAAGTTGTCATAACTAATATTGCGTTTGCACGAAGGACAATCTGGCATAAAAGAATGGACAAGTTCATTCTTTTATGAGAGATTGACATTTTCTGACAGAAAAAATTACAAAAATTATGCCATTTACACGGGAATTAACATAATGACAAGAAAAAAATGACAAATTTGTCATTCGTGTAAATGTAGCATTATTCAATTGCTTGCATTTTTGTGCGAAATTTTAATTTAAAAATGGGAAATGATTAAAGCTCTAATGATGAGAAACACCTCTAGCTAATTGAGGTTATGTTTTCATAAACACGGTGGCGCGATTTGCGTTGTTCTGTTTTCAAATTTGTAGTAAATAAAATTAGCTTTGTGACTGATGAATAAAAATGAAATGTGTAGCAGACGGAGACAACGCCAAGCGTAATTTTAATTGTTTATATCAATACATTGGAATAACTTTACAATCCACAGTAATTGGGAGAACTATTCAATCGTTAGCGCGGATCGGCCCAGAACTTTATTTGGAAGTTTCGTCCAGAGGTTTCTCTTTGAAAACAGTAAATGCCACCCGAACTGCTTATGCCATGATTAGATTTGTACCAGACTTCTTCAGCGAGTTCGAATATGACCAGACACATGGCCGAGAGTGGTGTAAGGTGGGCTTCAGGGCGATTCTAGTGGCGTTCAAATGTACATACCAGGTAATCCCACATAACTTCCAGAACAGGCTCCAGGATTTTGCATTCTTAAATTTCCTTAGGTGGAGAGCTGTACAATTTCGCTGGAACCACTTAGTGATAAGTTAATGGTCATTCTGAACTGTAAAATGGACATCACGAAAACTTTCGCTGTGTCGATCTTGGCTCTGGAAAACTTGGAAGCTCCCCACATTCCGAAAGATTCAATGAATGAGTATTCAGATATATACATAAAAAATTGCTACTAGAATTATTTTAATTCCTATTTTGCAGAATAACTGCACCATTCAAACTTTTTCACGTGATTGCTCACAACTTCCAACGAAAAGGCGAAGAACTTACTTTTTACGCAAAAAAGAGGCGTTTGATTGTGAAGAATTACGTTGAAAATGCATTGGTGGACAGGAGGTTCATGCGATCTGAAATCTCATTTAGGTTTGTATCTCCTAAATTGTTGCTTTCTTAATTTTATAATGTGTATGTTGCAGAACAAATGAGTTCCATAAGTACTTGATTAAAAACGAGACTCATGTATCATTTACCATGCGTGAATTCAAGGCTTTTCTCGCTCTATCGGAAAATACGAATTCGGATTTGACGATCTACTTTGAAAAGACGGGACAGTAAGTCATAAATCAATTTTGTCTGAATATACTTTTATTACGGTTTCCTTTCAGACCACTGTCTCTACAGGTCGACAACCCAGACGTCTTTGAGGCGACTTTAATTCTATCAACGTTGCAACCAGAAGATCTCAGCGCCGACGAGTCTTCGGAGACTCCCGAAGTAATCCCAGAAATAAATTCTGTCGCCACAAACCAAAATAAAGAATCTGCAGAGTCCGGAATGCAGCGCAAAATTCCGAATAGCAGAAAACGAACGCATTTACAATCCGCAACGACTGTCGATGATCAAGTTGAAAGTTGCCCTTTCGGATCAAGTAGAAACACCGCCACTTCTATGGACACGGTGCGAGGAAAACAAGCAAGTCGAGAAGAACAGATAGAAGATCTGCTATTCGAAAATCACGAGCTCGCCGATCAAATTGCGGGCAATTTGCCAGTATTTAGGCCTCAGAATGACGAAGACAAGCGATCAGAAGGTCCTAACTTGATACTAGCCGACACTGAAGGTCCAAATCAGAAAAGAACTCACAATCTATTGACCCAATCGCAGGCTGGCAATAGACGGAATTCCCCATCGGAGAGGTCAATTATTGCCCATGGCCAGGAACTTGCATCGAATTTAGGAAGTGTAATTCCTGTCTCGGGTCAACAGCGAAGCGAACAAAATTTAATCCAAACCAATATTTCTACTTCGAGCAATGATATATCGTTGGGATTGGTGGCCAACTTAGACTCCGTGGAATTAACGAATTCCGATGACGAGTTATACGATAGACCCCAGTTGAAAAGAGTTTTCAGTCGATGTTTTAATACAACGCTTAATTTGCAACAACAGAGGCAAAATTTTATATTAGCTCCGAACTCTGATGATGAGAGTTAAAGTTTTTTTTAATGATAAAGTTGAGATACCAGTTTGTTTTTTTTTATTTATTAAAAAAAAGAATCTTATACATTTTGTTTTAACTACGTTTCTGAATTAAATTTATTCGCTGTAACATTTTTATATTTTCCTTTTCCACTCTTCTGAGTTGTGTTAAATCGTCAAAGAGTTTTGCTGTTTTCAAGTAGCTGTCGATTTTAAATTTTGGTGCATCGTAGGTTCGTTTCTCTGTCGTAAAAGTTTCTGGCTTGCTTTTTCTTTTACTCTTGGAATTTTTATATAATTTGGATTGGGTTTCCTTTAAATTTTTGAATGTTAAGTAGTTATCAAAGTCTTTAGCATTCATCGCAATACAAAATACTCAAAAGAGTTTCTTATTAAACTTTAAAATTAATTTGGCTAAATTAAATTTTGATTTACAAAATATTTCAATTTTCTAGCGGTAACTGAGTTTTGAAAAAATTATACTAATTGAACAATTTCATACAACACAAAAAGCGAGGGACTTTCAGCAAAACCGTGTACGAAAGGAAATTTAAATTGTAAAATTGTGACGAAATTTATTTCCGGGGTTTTCTGCTCTTTTTAATCCTTACAAGCTTGTGGTTTCATTTAATGCAATAAAATTCTGTGCAAAATTATTTTTGCTAATGCAGTAGAAACTCGATAACTCCAACCTCGATTTCCTAGATAAACCGAATATTTTTCAATCGGTTTAAACTCCTCTATCTTACTCCCTTGTGTTGCACCTCGATAAGTCGAAGTTTTGCACTTTTTCAGCAAGCTGTCGGACCTCATTAAGTTCAAATTTCTCCCGCGATTAATCGTATAAAAATGATCTAAACTTGAATAAATCGGCAAAACGGATGTAATGAAAGGTCGAGTGCATTTTTTCTTATTGATACGTATAAACGATCGTGTAAAACTTAATCTTGGATCATTCCAGTATGAAATATAAATAAAACCACTAAAGGTATAAAAAGATTTTGAAGCCCTATAAAAGCATTTCTTTGTTTTTATCAATAATACCTACTTTTATTTAGACAGAACAATATTACAATACATGTTATTTGATTGTCCATATTACTGTTTTCATAATTTTTGACAAACTAGTAAAATTCTTATAATAGACTCAAAAACATTGCAAAAATAATTACTTCGTTGATTGTATTCAAAAATTACGTCCCATTCCGTTTGGCTATTATAGAAAAGATGCCAATAAAAATGCTTGCTTTCAAAAAGATAAAAATAAATAAAGATTACGTAGACTCTAAACATTTTGTGTTTCGCAGATAAAGTTTAAAAGTTTGAAATTTCTTAAGAAATCGTCATTACGGGAAACACCTTGCAAAATTTGTAATGTATTCGAACTTGAAAGCGCTGAAACTGGTTTTCTTTTAGAAATATTCGCAGGCCTGACCCCTTCGCGATCCAACCACACCCCACGGCCTTGATACTTACTCGGCCGTCGGCCTCGGGTCTGTTACAAAAGGATTATGGTCCTTGTGATGCATGCCACGGCAGCAGGTCTTTTCCTAGCTACGCTCAGTCGTCTATTAAAGGGGAAGTGGGGTCTTTCCGGGCATTGCAACACGAACAGAGATTCGACCTGCCATCGGTTCTCTCGTGGTGAAGTTTTCTACGAGCCATGGTGAGAATTTTGATGATCGAGAGAGAGTCTTATAAAGGTCTGATTAGAACAGCATCATGCTGAGCTCAATGGATTGAAACGGGACGGAAGGTATTGCCATGGTTACACATGCAAAAAAAAAAAGGGGAAACTATCCTCTGCACCGTTTCTCCTAGAACTTCCTAATTGTGAAACAAGCGGACAGGAATGACTCTGATCAATGAAAAATCGCTCTAATTGATAAATTTTTTACGCACAATTACTATGATCATACTACTAAGGTCATTAGCCTTAAGCTTTGAGCATGAATTGCTCCACGATAGGGTTGCCAGATTAAACCGTAAAAGAGGATGAAAAGGGAAAAGTTAGCATTTCCATTAGTTCAAGTTTTCTTTAATATTGTAAAACTAAGTACAGAATATTGCTGAACGTTCATTTAATTTGACTTAATTCTAAAAAAAAATTTATTCAACATGCAAACCGATATAAAAATTCAGGTTGTCAATATCTTTTTGATCATATGATTTTGACTATATAAAAGATTGAAAAATTAATCTAAAAAAAATTCTATGGTGATTGTTGGGTTCACCCTTTTACAAAATAAGCTTTGAAATGCGAAATTCGAAATGCAAAATTCGAAATGCAAAAAATATTTTATTACTATTAATTTAATTCATCAAACCTAGCTGCTAAATTTATGACGCTTTTACCCAGTCGTCGAATTTATGAAATGATATGAATTACTTACAGTTTCCAAGAACTATTGCTGACGACGTTGTAGTGCACTCCAAGGTCATTCTCGAAAGCTAAAAAAAAACTTTGGCAAAAAATTTGTGTAAAAGCATCATTAACAAAAAAATTGTGGAAACTAAACTTAACTAAAATAACTTTCGTTAGTTAAATAACTAAACTCATTTGCTAGTTTGCTGTCAAAGATACGCATCCGCTAAGCCTTTAAAGCACTTGTACTGCTAAACATTTTCTTCCTTTTAACCCTTTTTGAAGGTTATGATTCACGTTTTTGCTTAATCTTTGTTGAAGATGAAAGTTTAAAACCACTCGCTGGAATTCTGGAATCTTCGGAGCATAGATGAGGGGTGAACGGCGATCAATGAAAGGAGGAACACGACCATGACACCTGTCTCCTTGCTGTCGAACACGTTGCCAGAAACTCAACACCTGGTATTTTTGGATTTCCACCTCAATTTCCCTTCAGTACTTTACGACAGCTTGGCTAAATCTTTACTGAAGATTTATGTTTAAGCTGGGTTGGGAAATTGTTTCGCCGTTCCTCTCAGACTTCCGGTTTGAGACACAAGAAGCTGACCACGAGGTCGGATCCGGAACACGTGTCCAGTAAAAAAAAGCCGAAATTTCCCCCTTTTCCCAAGGCTGGAAAATTCTTTATTCCTTAAATAAGTGGTCCCCCCGCAGGATTTTAAGGATGGGACCTAAGAACGCACAATTTAATTTTTCTGGCTAATTTTTGGGATTTTATGTTGCATTTACATACCACTTATTTTTACTTTGGAAAAGTTTCAAACAACGATGCAGGTAAGGCTGAAATTCTTGGATTTAGTCCAGTAGTTTGTCGTTTTTCCTGTTGAATTAGGAAAAAAAACTTGAGCACATGGTCAGACGGAGCACATTTTTTCTTAAATTTTTAAACCATCTTTACCTGGGATCTTTCACCCTTTTTTATAGGATGAGCAGAAGGTGCTCTCCAATTTTCCCACGAAATTTTTATATCACTAGCCAAAACTGATTACTACTAAAAAATTTAATGAAATTTTCCTTTTTTCCAGTGAACTGAACTTTTCACTTTGATTTTAATTTTGGAATTTTTCAAGTGATCTTGGCCAACGCACTAACTGGACTGAAGTAATTCATTGTTCTTAGTAGCATTCGGTTCTTTAGCTATTGTTATAATGACTATGGGAATTCGAATTGCTGATTGGCCCTTATAGTTAAATTGTTTAAACAATCGTTTAAACTGTGTGGCCATGTGAGGATCAACAGGCATAGGGTGTTGGCACTAGTGATGGCCACCTGTCTTACGTTGCTTTAAGATTTTGCTACGTATCACCACAAGTTTATTTGCGTTAGTTTTCGTTGGCAAATAAGCTTCAGTCGCGAAATGTTAAAGCATAAGATGCCCTTCATAAACGTAGGGCACGTCCACGCCCTGAGATTAAGAGTCTGTAGCTCTTCTTTTATTGCTAGTCGGGCTAATGGTGTGTGCGTTCATGAAACGTTTTTAATTATGTTTAGTACAATATAGAAGGTTAGCGGTGGTGTTTCAAGGACGCAGATCTTTTGTATGGTATACACCTATTCGCTTGCCTTGCAAATCTTCTACCTCGTAGAGAGAAGATCCTATCGGCTTTGCTATGCGACATTTTAAAAATTTGTGTGCCAGTTTGGCATTGAAGCCTTGACTAAAATTGCTTTGGACAAAGTTTCTTCTATACACTTCTTGGCCTGGACGGTAGGTAATTTGCCTAGCTCTAGTGTTGTATATCTTTTTTGACCGTTCGTGTGCCTTGGATAAGCATTTCTTCACTTTATCCCTTAATTGTCGGAGGTTGTCTTCGGAGGGTAGAACATTGGGATCATTTTCACCTAACCTTTTCAACTTTTTTATCAGATCATAGCTGGATCCATGTTGCACCATATGTTGCCCAAATAGCACATAATATGGTGAGGTGCCCAGTGCCACATGAGATCCACTTCTAAGAGCACTTGCGATGGCATTGATGTGCACATCCCAATTCGCATGATCATCAGCAATATAAGATCTAATGGCTGCTAACAACGATCTGTTCACCCTTTCAGACTTATTAGACTGAAGGGCATGTGTGGCGGTGAATATGTGTCTAATTCCATATTCTTTCAAAAAACTGTCCATCTCCTTGGAAATGAATTGCGCACCATTGTCCGAGTGCAAGGACTCAGGAGCTCCGAAGATTGAAAAGATTTCTTGCAAGAATTTTATGACTTCTTTGGTGGTGGCCTTTTTCAGGGTTTTAAAGAGAGGGAAGCGAGAGAAATGGTCAAGAACAACTAGAAGGTAAGTATTTCCCATCTTGCTACGGGGATAAGGTCCGAGAAAGTCGACATATACTTTCTGCCATGGTCTGTCGATTTGGTACTCAGTTCCCATTAGAGTTCTGAGAGAGACATTAGGCGCTTTGGTTTGCTTACAAACGTCGCAGGCATTAACGTGGTTCTGTACGTCCTTGACCATTTTTGGCCAATAGTAACGTTCACGTACTCTCTGCAATGTTTTATGTATGCCACCATGGGCAGCAGTCGGAGGATCGTGAGCGTTTGCTATTATTTCTGCTCGTAAAGGTTCAGGTACGTACAGACGCCAAAGGTTCTCTTCCTCTTCGATTTCTCCAGTTCGAAAGCTGACTCTTTTGTAAACTACATCGTCCAAAACACACATGTCTGGTAGATTGTCGGCGTTGTCCAACACAGTCATTTTCAGTTCCTCATATTCAGGTGATTTGAAGTGGATCGAGTTCATATCCAATTCTGCAATATGTTCGGATAACTCTTCAACGCCGTCATAGGCTCGTGAAAGAGCGTCAGCTACTACATTCTGTGTGCCTTTTCGATGCTGGATGTCAAACGTGTATCTCTGAAGTTCTAGACTCCACCGTGCTAGGCGACCGCTTAAGTCTTTCTGTCGCATTAACCACTGGAGACTGGAGTGATCCGAGATTATCGTAAACTCGTATCCCTCGATATATTGTCGGAACTTTTTTACACTCTCGACCACTGCGAGGCATTCTAGCTCGGTCACAGTGTAGTTCTGCTGTGCTGTGTTCAACTTACGCGAAAAGAATGCTACTGGATGTTCGTGATTGTCTTTGTCCAGCTGAAGCAGTACACCTCCAATTCCGAATCTGCTGGCATCGCATTGGACGAAGAAAGGACGCTGGAAATCAGGATTGACTAAAATAGGGGCGCTCGTCAATCTTTCCTTCAACTCTTCGAAGGCTGACTGGGCTTCTTCGGTCCAAGCGAACTTTTGTTTAGGGTTTTTGAGCAGATTCGTTATTGGGGTAGCGATCGTGGCATAATTCTTAATGAATCGTCTGTACCACCCAGTAAGACCGAGAAAGCTGCGTACTGCTCTCACTTTTGAGGGAACTGGAAATTTCTTTATTGCCTCTATTTTTTCGTTGTCGGTTCTTAGGCAACCATGTCCAACTATGTAGCCCAAATATTTAACCTCGGTCATGCAAAACTTGCATTTTTCCAGGTTAACCGTAAGGCCCGCCTTTTTTAATGCCGAAGCCAAAGATTCCAGCACAAAAAGGTGTGTTTCGTAGTCGGGCGTCGTCACCAAGAAATCGTCCAAATATTTGCGCACGAATTTTCGGGCATTCCAGGGCCTCAAATCGATGATTTTGTCCGCAAGTTTGGACATGGAGGCCGTGGCATTACAAAGGCCAAAAGCGGTGACGGTGAATTGAAATAAAGGACGCCCAGGAACACTGAAGGCAGTCTTGTCCCTGGATTCCGGTGCCAAAGGAATTTGCCAAAAGGCGTCCTTTAAATCAATGCTGCTAATGTAAACTGCATCTCCTAATTGACTTAGAAGCCACTCTATGTTGGGCAAAGGGTAGGCGTCCTTCCTCGTCACGGCATTGACTCTACGAGAATCTAAGCAGAGACGCACTTTGCCTGGTTTCTTCACCAAAACGACCGGGGAATTCCACGGACTTTGGGATTCTTCTATTACTCCCATTTCCAACATCCTGTCGAGCTCCGCATACATTAGTTCAAGAACAGGAGGAGACACAGGATAGTGACGTTGTTTTATTGGGGATGCATCTCCGACGTCAATGAAATGTTCCACCAAAGAGGTTTTACCGAGACCTTCTTTGGCGAAATCGGGAAATTTGTTCTTGACAGTGTTCAACTGTGTTCTTTGTTCTTGACTTAATGTATGCTGATTCAACAGGACATCTTCCATAGGGGCAATTTCGTTGATATTTCCGAGAATAATGGGCTGAATTCCGAAAGAACTCCAAAAGTCTATCCCCAAATACAAAGTCTGACTTAAAGACGGAACTATGTATAAGGTGATCGATTTGATATTGTTTTGGTAAGTAATATCTACGTTTGCATATCCGATGACTGGTTGGTGTTTCCCATCAGCTGTGCTGAGAGAGGATTTCATTCTTGACCAATGCAGGCCTAATGTGTTAAGCAGATTTAAAGCGTCGTGACCAAGGCAACTAATGGTGGCTCCGCTATCGAGCAAACCCTTTATTGTTTGTCCCGCTATAATGACATTAGCATATGGCCTCGAATCCGTTTTAGTTGGCAAGGTACAACATTCTAGCTTCGTATACAGGGATTTCCTATGCTTCCAGAAGTTTTTACATCTTTCAGCTCTTTTTTTGGACTTTTTTGGACAAGTGGGATCTATGCTACTTACTTGTTCCGAAAAAATCTTTTCGCACAAATTATTGTAATTTTCCAACCTTTCCGCAAATGATAAAAATCTTAAACTATTTGCCGGATCTGAACTATGGGAATCGACGGCTTTTTTTAATATTGATGTAAACTTACATTTAGAGGACAACTTATCATTTGGTAAATTCTCTGCAGAATTTACTGGCGAGATTGTGGTTGGTAAGGGGGTGTCTCCGGCGAGCAAGGTACATCCCTCGAACGAGCCGTGCCGGATCCCGACGCGTTCGAAGACGGGTTTCCCCGGGAGCATTTCGTACATTTGGGTTTCAGGACTCCTTGCTTGCCACAGGTGTAACAAAATCTTGTCCAGGTTGGTGACTCACATTCTAAATAGCTGTGTCCTATCTCTTGCAAGTTCCAGCATTTGTATCGGGATCTGTCTCTCATCTGCATTGCGGCCACTTCCTCGGGATAGTCAGCTGAGACTTCCGGAGCGTCTTCAAAACCGTCCATTGTCTGGATCTCGTTGACGTGTCGATTGCTGGTTTGGGGCATCTGTTTGGGTCTCGAATCGAAAGAATAAGTTCGGAAATACTTTTCCGACTGCAAGCACAAATCTCTCAGCTCTGGTATAGTGTTGGCTGGCTGGAATAGCACTTGCTGCAAAATTCGGGGATCGAGGTTCTGTTTTAAGATGCTTAGAAGCTCGGAATCTTTCAAGGGAGTCTGCATCTGGTTCGCTAGAGCTATGACGTCTTGGCTGTAGTCCGTAAAGCTTTCTCCACGCGTTTGCTTTCTCCTCATTATTGTTCCACGAATCTCGTTGTCGGTTTTTAAATCACGAAATTCACCTACAAGAGCTTCTTTCAATTGGTTCCAATTGGATTCAGGGTTCCTTCGAAAGTAATTCCAGTACCAGGTGTTTGCCTTTCCTGATACGATCCTGTGGAAGTTGGAACGCAAATATGCCTCATCTATTCCTTCCTGAGCTATTAAGGTTTCTACACGAAACACAAATTCGCTGACCGGTATGCCCTTGGAACTACCATCGAAATTGAGTTTCCATCGGGACACCGGGCTCTTGGAACGATGGGCTTGATAGGATGTAGTATTTGGTAAGGTGGAGGTTCTTTGAATAATTTTTGGTACCCAGGTCTCTGAGTCTACCAGAGGCTGATTTGGTCTACGATTGGTCATATTTGGAAATACTGGATTGCTTGAAGGATTTTCTCGCGAATAGCCATAGTTTGGGTTTTCCGAATTTTGATGTACATTATGGACAGGAGATGTTCTCAACTGTGAGTTTGCCCAGTTGAAGTTTAGAGAATTGGGTCTGGGTGAGTTTGGAGCTTGATCGGTGATTGGAGGGTTAGAGATCTGATTTTTGGTTGTGATCGGTTGCTCCAGATTTACTTCTGGCCTTCGAGTGTTCAATTGCTCTATTTGAGCCATAAGAGTCTCAAACATGTTTTTCGTGAGGTTTGTCAAACACATTAATTCCGATCTCGTGCTTAACTGACCCAAAATAGCATCGAGAGCATTTCTGGTGACTACTGTCTCAGAAGGGTTGGGGTACTGGGTATTGGTGTCTAAATTGCCTTGCGAAAACTGAGACACTTCCTCAATTTCGAAGTGTGAACCTGGCTTGTCGGTAAGGCCTGGTGCACTGACCGCAGAAGGTGTTCCGACGGGTCCTTCTCCAGACCCCTCTCCTTGCAATGCAGACTGTAGTCTCACTATTTCATCGTTGGTAAAACCGATTAAGTTTTCAGGGAATGGTTTAAAAGAAGGAAAAGCTACCGCGAATAAGGAGAGTCGAGCTGCCATGTGTGTGAATCTGGATAAACACTTTAACATGACAGCTTCATTGGTCATGCGCCTACCCCTTGATGCTTCTTTCTGCAAATCTACAAATTTAGTTTCTAAGAGGGACTTTTCCAACTCTATATTTTGTATAGAGGGATATTTGAGAAAATCAGTCACCCTTTTTCCGATCTCTTTTTGATAAATTTCTTTCAGCGCGTTAAGTTCGTCTGTGTCTGTAGGGAGGTCCCGCAATGCTGCCTCAAATTCTACTTCATCTTGTTCAAGATGCGCAGGATCTATTTGGAAGACGTTAATATCCGTCATTTTGTACAAGTTTTTTGTTTTCTTGCCCAACTTTATCGGTAAAAGGATCTGGCTATTGCCTTAATGCAATGTTAATTGATTTTTACAATTAATGCTTGATACAAATTTGCTTACGTATTTGTTAAAATTAGATTAAAGAAAAGAAAATTTAGGAATGTAATAAAATTAACAAAAAAAAAAATTTTAATTAAAGGTACGTTTTTAACTTTGTTGGCGTTAAATACCACACAATTGTTTTCAAACAATTGTTCAAAATTTATACGTATATGTTCTTGTTTATGTAAATTTCATAAATAATTCGACTCTCTCCCCAATCAGAAAACTCAAATACCATGGGTCAAAGATAACTTCGTTAGAAATTCTGTGTAAAGAAAAATTTATTATATATTGATTACGGATAAAAACTTGCATTTTTACTAGATTTTTTTTTTTGAAAGTTATTTCAGCGAAGGCAAATATAAGAATATTTGAACATGATCTGCTGGATTTCACTTTTTGTTTGAAAATTGACAATCTTGAATGAAATTGAAAGGTGTCCTTGATCCTCACCGAAGATACTACCAATTCTCCTTGAAGGGAAGCAATCAAAAAATGTCAGTGTTGTATTGAGAGGTTCTCAATAGCAAAATCTGCTGGCGGATTTATTTGACTTGAATCCTTCCATTTTATCATCTGCGACATTCTGCAAGCATTCTTGCTAAATGTAGTTTCCTTGCATGGATAGAACGCGGGTGAAAAGTTAACAAAAGTTTGGTGATTTTGAATCGCGATTGTGCACCGGTGTTCAACTTTGCAACATGGTCTGCAATCAAAATATCCCTAGCATTTGAAATGGTATCTTGTTATTATGAACTTAATGAAGTTTACTGAGTAAAAATGAAAAATGACTATTAGTGCGAAAATGGTTCGAATTTCAAGGACTCTAGTATAGATGCGACTACTTTGAAATTGTTTCAGAGCAAAATTTAAAGGTGTCAAATTTTACATATTCTATTTTCGAGCTTACTTGTTTTTAGCGGTTTATCGCGTATAAGCCCGTCGGCCTCGGGTCTGTTACAAAAGGATTATGGTCCTTGTGATGCATGCCACGGCAGCAGGTCTTTTCCTAGCTACGCTCAGTCGTCTATTAAAGGGGAAGTGGGGTCTTTCCGGGCATTGCAACCAGGGTTGCCAGTTTGGGCGATTTATCGCGAATTGGGCTATCTTTTTCGTGATTTTGCGACAATCTTTTTGAAAAAATCGCAAATCGCAAATTGGGCGATTGCAAAAAATCGTTTGGGCGACATTGGGCTATCTTTGAAAAATATCTTTCCGTTCGAAATTGTACGTCATTTGCCGAATTTTTCCCACTATTTACCAAGTTCGGAACGCACACTCGATATCTAAATGGACGCACTCATCCTTCCATTTAGCATATGCTTGTCTGGCTAAAATTATTTTTTTGCTTGTGGCAATACGGTCAATTTACTTTTAGCGATCGGTAACTAAGCAAAACAGCGAAATGGATGCACCCACTGTCATTTTCAAAATAAGTATTGAATATTCTGCTTTCTAATAACACCAATAAGAATGTTATCGCTTTCCTTGAGTGAAGAAAGAACCATAACATGCCTTTAAATTTGTGCCCATAACAAAATATAAAAACATAATGGGCGTTACCAAGAAACATTTATAAAGTCGAGTCTACGTAGCCTTTTTAGTTTCGACTCTAACAAACTATAAATTATTTTTAAGACAACGTAGACTCGACTTTACAAATGTTCATTGGTAAAGCCCAATATTTGCACAACAAACCATTTCTAGTATTTTTATTTAATACGACTTAAGATAATCGGCATTTTGAGGTAACGAAAACTAGTGCAAACATTTTAGAAAAACGTTTTTATGTTCATTTCATATGTAAAATCCTTATAACATTATATCTGTAAATAAGCTCTGCAATATAAAATTAATATATTACACACATTTTTTTTTTGTTTAATTTATTTTATTAGTACACTATCTGTGCGTTACGGCGTTACGATAGAACCAAGAACCTTAATTAAGAGTAAAGGGAGAACTCCACTTCGGCAGAAGTAGAAGCAGCGGCAGATGCAGAACTTTAAAACATCGCGTCTAATGTGTTGCGCTCAAATAAAGCAGCAGTAGAAGAAGCACCGGCAGAATCAGAATTTCATTTTAGCGCTAATCTCTAAAATTTCTGCTGCTGCTGCTGCTTCTGCCGAATTGGAGTTCTCTCTTAATACTGATATAAATGTATGTATTGACATATTTTTGGCAATTTTGGGGTCGTTGATTCAAATCAAGTCCTCGATTTTCTCGCCTTTAAGTTTTAATTTGCTATTTTACTTCTGATATTTAAAAAATGCACTACACATGGATTAAAGCCGTGGTTCCCAAACTGGGGGCGTGGGGCCACGGCCAGGGGGGCGTGAAGCAATTTCAGCCGCGCCCCTCTTGGGGGCGTAGATCTACGGACGGTAGTCGTGAAGAAATTTGAAATTAACATTTCAAGATATTGTTCTCGTCTTGTCTAATAAAAACAAAGCAGCGTTGCAGACTTAATCTGGAAAGCGATCTCCGGTGTGCTCTGTCAAACATCAGACCTAATATTCAGATTTTAGTGAAAGAAAAACAGTGTCACTCATCCCATTAATTTTCTATTTTTCCAGTTTTTTTTGTAGAAACTAGGAAAATAAATAATTGAAATGGACAGTAAAAGTGTGTGTGGATTTTTAACTCAAAATATTAGAATAGAACCACGGAGGTTTGACAGGTTTTCAAAAAAGGGGGGGCGTCAGCTGTTTGATAAGTGTTCAAGAGGGGCGTCAACTGAAAAAGTTTGGGAACCACGGGGTTAAAGGTTTTGCTGTTATTTTATGTTTTTAGGGTAATGTAATTATTATCGCGAATTGGGCGACTTGGGTTGAGCGGAAGCGATTTTGGGCGACAATTCTTTAAAATTTGGGCGACTTAACTGCCTGGAGACCTGGCAACCCTGATTGCAACACGAACAGAGATTCGACCTGCCATCGGTTCTCTCGTGGTGAAGTTTTCTACGAGCCATGGTGAGAATTTTGATGATCGAGAGAGAGTCTTATAAAGGTCTGATTAGAACAGCATCATGCTGAGCTCAATGGATTGAAACGGGACGGAAGGTATTGCCATGGTTACACATGCAAAAAAAAAAAGGGGAAACTATCCTCTGCACCGTTTCTCCTAGAACTTCCTAATTGTGAAACAAGCGGACAGGAATGACTCTGATCAATGAAAAATCGCTCTAATTGATAAATTTTTTACGCACAATTACTATGATCATACTACTAAGGTCATTAGCCTTAAGCTTTGAGCATGAATTGCTCCACGATAGGGTTGCCAGATTAAACCGTAAAAGAGGATGAAAAGGGAAAAGTTAGCATTTCCATTAGTTCAAGTTTTCTTTAATATTGTAAAACTAAGTACAGAATATTGCTGAACGTTCATTTAATTTGACTTAATTCTAAAAAAAATTTATTCAACATGCAAACCGATATAAAAATTCAGGTTGTCAATATCTTTTTGATCATATGATTTTGACTATATAAAAGATTGAAAAATTAATCTAAAAAAAATTCTATGGTGATTGTTGGGTTCACCCTTTTACAAAATAAGCTTTGAAATGCGAAATTCGAAATGCAAAATTCGAAATGCAAAAAATATTTTATTACTATTAATTTAATTCATCAAACCTAGCTGCTAAATTTATGACGCTTTTACCCAGTCGTCGAATTTATGAAATGATATGAATTACTTACAGTTTCCAAGAACTATTGCTGACGACGTTGTAGTGCACTCCAAGGTCATTCTCGAAAGCTAAAAAAAAACTTTGGCAAAAAATTTGTGTAAAAGCATCATTAACAAAAAAATTGTGGAAACTAAACTTAACTAAAATAACTTTCGTTAGTTAAATAACTAAACTCATTTGCTAGTTTGCTGTCAAAGATACGCATCCGCTAAGCCTTTAAAGCACTTGTACTGCTAAACATTTTCTTCCTTTTAACCCTTTTTGAAGGTTATGATTCACGTTTTTGCTTAATCTTTGTTGAAGATGAAAGTTTAAAACCACTCGCTGGAATTCTGGAATCTTCGGAGCATAGATGAGGGGTGAACGGCGATCAATGAAAGGAGGAACACGACCATGACACCTGTCTCCTTGCTGTCGAACACGTTGCCAGAAACTCAACACCTGGTATTTTTGGATTTCCACCTCAATTTCCCTTCAGTACTTTACGACAGCTTGGCTAAATCTTTACTGAAGATTTATGTTTAAGCTGGGTTGGGAAATTGTTTCGCCGTTCCTCTCAGACTTCCGGTTTGAGACACAAGAAGCTGACCACGAGGTCGGATCCGGAACACGTGTCCAGTAAAAAAAAGCCGAAATTTCCCCCTTTTCCCAAGGCTGGAAAATTCTTTATTCCTTAAATAAGTGGTCCCCCCGCAGGATTTTAAGGATGGGACCTAAGAACGCACAATTTAATTTTTCTGGCTAATTTTTGGGATTTTATGTTGCATTTACATACCACTTATTTTTACTTTGGAAAAGTTTCAAACAACGATGCAGGTAAGGCTGAAATTCTTGGATTTAGTCCAGTAGTTTGTCGTTTTTCCTGTTGAATTAGGAAAAAAAACTTGAGCACATGGTCAGACGGAGCACATTTTTTCTTAAATTTTTAAACCATCTTTACCTGGGATCTTTCACCCTTTTTTATAGGATGAGCAGAAGGTGCTCTCCAATTTTCCCACGAAATTTTTATATCACTAGCCAAAACTGATTACTACTAAAAAATTTAATGAAATTTTCCTTTTTTCCAGTGAACTGAACTTTTCACTTTGATTTTAATTTTGGAATTTTTCAAGTGATCTTGGCCAACGCACTAACTGGACTGAAGTAATTCATTGTTCTTAGTAGCATTCGGTTCTTTAGCTATTGTTATAATGACTATGGGAATTCGAATTGCTGATTGGCCCTTATAGTTAAATTGTTTAAACAATCGTTTAAACTGTGTGGCCATGTGAGGATCAACAGGCATAGGGTGTTGGCACTAGTGATGGCCACCTGTCTTACGTTGCTTTAAGATTTTGCTACGTATCACCACAAGTTTATTTGCGTTTGTTTTCGTTGGCAAATAAGCTTCAGTCGCGAAATGTTAAAGCATAAGATGCCCTTCATAAACGTAGGGCACGTCCACGCCCTGAGATTAAGAGTCTGTAGCTCTTCTTTTATTGCTAGTCGGGCTAATGGTGTGTGCGTTCATGAAACGTTTTTAATTATGTTTAGTACAATATAGAAGGTTAGCGGTGGTGTTTCAAGGACGCAGATCTTTTGTATGGTATACACCTATTCGCTTGCCTTGCAAATCTTCTACCTCGTAGAGAGAAGATCCTATCGGCTTTGCTATGCGACATTTTAAAAATTTGTGTGCCAGTTTGGCATTGAAGCCTTGACTAAAATTGCTTTGGACAAAGTTTCTTCTATACACTTCTTGGCCTGGACGGTAGGTAATTTGCCTAGCTCTAGTGTTGTATATCTTTTTTGACCGTTCGTGTGCCTTGGATAAGCATTTCTTCACTTTATCCCTTAATTGTCGGAGGTTGTCTTCGGAGGGTAGAACATTGGGATCATTTTCACCTAACCTTTTCAACTTTTTTATCAGATCATAGCTGGATCCATGTTGCACCATATGTTGCCCAAATAGCACATAATATGGTGAGGTGCCCAGTGCCACATGAGATCCACTTCTAAGAGCACTTGCGATGGCATTGATGTGCACATCCCAATTCGCATGATCATCAGCAATATAAGATCTAATGGCTGCTAACAACGATCTGTTCACCCTTTCAGACTTATTAGACTGAAGGGCATGTGTGGCGGTGAATATGTGTCTAATTCCATATTCTTTCAAAAAACTGTCCATCTCCTTGGAAATGAATTGCGCACCATTGTCCGAGTGCAAGGACTCAGGAGCTCCGAAGATTGAAAAGATTTCTTGCAAGAATTTTATGACTTCTTTGGTGGTGGCCTTTTTCAGGGTTTTAAAGAGAGGGAAGCGAGAGAAATGGTCAAGAACAACTAGAAGGTAAGTATTTCCCATCTTGCTACGGGGATAAGGTCCGAGAAAGTCGACATATACTTTCTGCCATGGTCTGTCGATTTGGTACTCAGTTCCCATTAGAGTTCTGAGAGAGACATTAGGCGCTTTGGTTTGCTTACAAACGTCGCAGGCATTAACGTGGTTCTGTACGTCCTTGACCATTTTTGGCCAATAGTAACGTTCACGTACTCTCTGCAATGTTTTATGTATGCCACCATGGGCAGCAGTCGGAGGATCGTGAGCGTTTGCTATTATTTCTGCTCGTAAAGGTTCAGGTACGTACAGACGCCAAAGGTTCTCTTCCTCTTCGATTTCTCCAGTTCGAAAGCTGACTCTTTTGTAAACTACATCGTCCAAAACACACATGTCTGGTAGATTGTCGGCGTTGTCCAACACAGTCATTTTCAGTTCCTCATATTCAGGTGATTTGAAGTGGATCGAGTTCATATCCAATTCTGCAATATGTTCGGATAACTCTTCAACGCCGTCATAGGCTCGTGAAAGAGCGTCAGCTACTACATTCTGTGTGCCTTTTCGATGCTGGATGTCAAACGTGTATCTCTGAAGTTCTAGACTCCACCGTGCTAGGCGACCGCTTAAGTCTTTCTGTCGCATTAACCACTGGAGACTGGAGTGATCCGAGATTATCGTAAACTCGTATCCCTCGATATATTGTCGGAACTTTTTTACACTCTCGACCACTGCGAGGCATTCTAGCTCGGTCACAGTGTAGTTCTGCTGTGCTGTGTTCAACTTACGCGAAAAGAATGCTACTGGATGTTCGTGATTGTCTTTGTCCAGCTGAAGCAGTACACCTCCAATTCCGAATCTGCTGGCATCGCATTGGACGAAGAAAGGACGCTGGAAATCAGGATTGACTAAAATAGGGGCGCTCGTCAATCTTTCCTTCAACTCTTCGAAGGCTGACTGGGCTTCTTCGGTCCAAGCGAACTTTTGTTTAGGGTTTTTGAGCAGATTCGTTATTGGGGTAGCGATCGTGGCATAATTCTTAATGAATCGTCTGTACCACCCAGTAAGACCGAGAAAGCTGCGTACTGCTCTCACTTTTGAGGGAACTGGAAATTTCTTTATTGCCTCTATTTTTTCGTTGTCGGTTCTTAGGCAACCATGTCCAACTATGTAGCCCAAATATTTAACCTCGGTCATGCAAAACTTGCATTTTTCCAGGTTAACCGTAAGGCCCGCCTTTTTTAATGCCGAAGCCAAAGATTCCAGCACAAAAAGGTGTGTTTCGTAGTCGGGCGTCGTCACCAAGAAATCGTCCAAATATTTGCGCACGAATTTTCGGGCATTCCAGGGCATCAAATCGATGATTTTGTCCGCAAGTTTGGACATGGAGGCCGTGGCATTACAAAGGCCAAAAGCGGTGACGGTGAATTGAAATAAAGGACGCCCAGGAACACTGAAGGCAGTCTTGTCCCTGGATTCCGGTGCCAAAGGAATTTGCCAAAAGGCGTCCTTTAAATCAATGCTGCTAATGTAAACTGCATCTCCTAATTGACTTAGAAGCCACTCTATGTTGGGCAAAGGGTAGGCGTCCTTCCTCGTCACGGCATTGACTCTACGAGAATCTAAGCAGAGACGCACTTTGCCTGGTTTCTTCACCAAAACGACCGGGGAATTCCACGGACTTTGGGATTCTTCTATTACTCCCATTTCCAACATCCTGTCGAGCTCCGCATACATTAGTTCAAGAACAGGAGGAGACACAGGATAGTGACGTTGTTTTATTGGGGATGCATCTCCGACGTCAATGAAATGTTCCACCAAAGAGGTTTTACCGAGACCTTCTTTGGCGAAATCGGGAAATTTGTTCTTGACAGTGTTCAACTGTGTTCTTTGTTCTTGACTTAATGTATGCTGATTCAACAGGACATCTTCCATAGGGGCAATTTCGTTGATATTTCCGAGAATAATGGGCTGAATTCCGAAAGAACTCCAAAAGTCTATCCCCAAATACAAAGTCTGACTTAAAGACGGAACTATGTATAAGGTGATCGATTTGATATTGTTTTGGTAAGTAATATCTACGTTTGCATATCCGATGACTGGTTGGTGTTTCCCATCAGCTGTGCTGAGAGAGGATTTCATTCTTGACCAATGCAGGCCTAATGTGTTAAGCAGATTTAAAGCGTCGTGACCAAGGCAACTAATGGTGGCTCCGCTATCGAGCAAACCCTTTATTGTTTGTCCCGCTATAATGACATTAGCATATGGCCTCGAATCCGTTTTAGTTGGCAAGGTACAACATTCTAGCTTCGTATACAGGGATTTCCTATGCTTCCAGAAGTTTTTACATCTTTCAGCTCTTTTTTTGGACTTTTTTGGACAAGTGGGATCTATGCTACTTACTTGTTCCGAAAAAATCTTTTCGCACAAATTATTGTAATTTTCCAACCTTTCCGCAAATGATAAAAATCTTAAACTATTTGCCGGATCTGAACTATGGGAATCGACGGCTTTTTTTAATATTGATGTAAACTTACATTTAGAGGACAACTTATCATTTGGTAAATTCTCTGCAGAATTTACTGGCGAGATTGTGGTTGGTAAGGGGGTGTCTCCGGCGAGCAAGGTACATCCCTCGAACGAGCCGTGCCGGATCCCGACGCGTTCGAAGACGGGTTTCCCCGGGAGCATTTCGTACATTTGGGTTTCAGGACTCCTTGCTTGCCACAGGTGTAACAAAATCTTGTCCAGGTTGGTGACTCACATTCTAAATAGCTGTGTCCTATCTCTTGGCAGTTCCAGCATTTGTATCGGGATCTGTCTCTCATCTGCATTGCGGCCACTTCCTCGGGATAGTCAGCTGAGACTTCCGGAGCGTCTTCAAAACCGTCCATTGTCTGGATCTCGTTGACGTGTCGATTGCTGGTTTGGGGCATCTGTTTGGGTCTCGAATCGAAAGAATAAGTTCGGAAATACTTTTCCGACTGCAAGCACAAATCTCTCAGCTCTGGTATAGTGTTGGCTGGCTGGAATAGCACTTGCTGCAAAATTCGGGGATCGAGGTTCTGTTTTAAGATGCTTAGAAGCTCGGAATCTTTCAAGGGAGTCTGCATCTGGTTCGCTAGAGCTATGACGTCTTGGCTGTAGTCCGTAAAGCTTTCTCCACGCGTTTGCTTTCTCCTCATTATTGTTCCACGAATCTCGTTGTCGGTTTTTAAATCACGAAATTCACCTACAAGAGCTTCTTTCAATTGGTTCCAATTGGATTCAGGGTTCCTTCGAAAGTAATTCCAGTACCAGGTGTTTGCCTTTCCTGATACGATCCTGTGGAAGTTGGAACGCAAATATGCCTCATCTATTCCTTCCTGAGCTATTAAGGTTTCTACACGAAACACAAATTCGCTGACCGGTATGCCCTTGGAACTACCATCGAAATTGAGTTTCCATCGGGACACCGGGCTCTTGGAACGATGGGCTTGATAGGATGTAGTATTTGGTAAGGTGGAGGTTCTTTGAATAATTTTTGGTACCCAGGTCTCTGAGTCTACCAGAGGCTGATTTGGTCTACGATTGGTCATATTTGGAAATACTGGATTGCTTGAAGGATTTTCTCGCGAATAGCCATAGTTTGGGTTTTCCGAATTTTGATGTACATTATGGACAGGAGATGTTCTCAACTGTGAGTTTGCCCAGTTGAAGTTTAGAGAATTGGGTCTGGGTGAGTTTGGAGCTTGATCGGTGATTGGAGGGTTAGAGATCTGATTTTTGGTTGTGATCGGTTGCTCCAGATTTACTTCTGGCCTTCGAGTGTTCAATTGCTCTATTTGAGCCATAAGAGTCTCAAACATGTTTTTCGTGAGGTTTGTCAAACACATTAATTCCGATCTCGTGCTTAACTGACCCAAAATAGCATCGAGAGCATTTCTGGTGACTACTGTCTCAGAAGGGTTGGGGTACTGGGTATTGGTGTCTAAATTGCCTTGCGAAAACTGAGACACTTCCTCAATTTCGAAGTGTGAACCTGGCTTGTCGGTAAGGCCTGGTGCACTGACCGCAGAAGGTGTTCCGACGGGTCCTTCTCCAGACCCCTCTCCTTGCAATGCAGACTGTAGTCTCACTATTTCATCGTTGGTAAAACCGATTAAGTTTTCAGGGAATGGTTTAAAAGAAGGAAAAGCTACCGCGAATAAGGAGAGTCGAGCTGCCATGTGTGTGAATCTGGATAAACACTTTAACATGACAGCTTCATTGGTCATGCGCCTACCCCTTGATGCTTCTTTCTGCAAATCTACAAATTTAGTTTCTAAGAGGGACTTTTCCAACTCTATATTTTGTATAGAGGGATATTTGAGAAAATCAGTCACCCTTTTTCCGATCTCTTTTTGATAAATTTCTTTCAGCGCGTTAAGTTCGTCTGTGTCTGTAGGGAGGTCCCGCAATGCTGCCTCAAATTCTACTTCATCTTGTTCAAGATGCGCAGGATCTATTTGGAAGACGTTAATATCCGTCATTTTGTACAAGTTTTTTGTTTTCTTGCCCAACTTTATCGGTAAAAGGATCTGGCTATTGCCTTAATGCAATGTTAATTGATTTTTACAATTAATGCTTGATACAAATTTGCTTACGTATTTGTTAAAATTAGATTAAAGAAAAGAAAATTTAGGAATGTAATAAAATTAACAAAAAAAAAAATTTTAATTAAAGGTACGTTTTTAACTTTGTTGGCGTTAAATACCACACAATTGTTTTCAAACAATTGTTCAAAATTTATACGTATATGTTCTTGTTTATGTAAATTTCATAAATAATTCGACTCTCTCCCCAATCAGAAAACTCAAATACCATGGGTCAAAGATAACTTCGTTAGAAATTCTGTGTAAAGAAAAATTTATTATATATTGATTACGGATAAAAACTTGCATTTTTACTAGATTTTTTTTTTTGAAAGTTATTTCAGCGAAGGCAAATATAAGAATATTTGAACATGATCTGCTGGATTTCACTTTTTGTTTGAAAATTGACAATCTTGAATGAAATTGAAAGGTGTCCTTGATCCTCACCGAAGATACTACCAATTCTCCTTGAAGGGAAGCAATCAAAAAATGTCAGTGTTGTATTGAGAGGTTCTCAATAGCAAAATCTGCTGGCGGATTTATTTGACTTGAATCCTTCCATTTTATCATCTGCGACATTCTGCAAGCATTCTTGCTAAATGTAGTTTCCTTGCATGGATAGAACGCGGGTGAAAAGTTAACAAAAGTTTGGTGATTTTGAATCGCGATTGTGCACCGGTGTTCAACTTTGCAACATGGTCTGCAATCAAAATATCCCTAGCATTTGAAATGGTATCTTGTTATTATGAACTTAATGAAGTTTACTGAGTAAAAATGAAAAATGACTATTAGTGCGAAAATGGTTCGAATTTCAAGGACTCTAGTATAGATGCGACTACTTTGAAATTGTTTCAGAGCAAAATTTAAAGGTGTCAAATTTTACATATTCTATTTTCGAGCTTACTTGTTTTTAGCGGTTTATCGCGTATAAGCCCGTCGGCCTCGGGTCTGTTACAAAAGGATTATGGTCCTTGTGATGCATGCCACGGCAGCAGGTCTTTTCCTAGCTACGCTCAGTCGTCTATTAAAGGGGAAGTGGGGTCTTTCCGGGCATTGCAACCAGGGTTGCCAGTTTGGGCGATTTATCGCGAATTGGGCTATCTTTTTCGTGATTTTGCGACAATCTTTTTGAAAAAATCGCAAATCGCAAATTGGGCGATTGCAAAAAATCGTTTGGGCGACATTGGGCTATCTTTGAAAAATATCTTTCCGTTCGAAATTGTACGTCATTTGCCGAATTTTTCCCACTATTTACCAAGTTCGGAACGCACACTCGATATCTAAATGGACGCACTCATCCTTCCCTTTTAGAATATGCTTGTCTGGCTAAAATTATTTTTTTGCTTGTGGCAATACGGTCAATTTACTTTTAGCGATCGGTAACTAAGCAAAACAGCGAAATGGATGCACCCACTGTCATTTTCAAAATAAGTATTGAATATTCTGCTTTCTAATAACACCAATAAGAATGTTATCGCTTTCCTTGAGTGAAGAAAGAACCATAACATGCCTTTAAATTTGTGCCCATAACAAAATATAAAAACATAATGGGCGTTACCAAGAAACATTTATAAAGTCGAGTCTACGTAGCCTTTTTAGTTTCGACTCTAACAAACTATAAATTATTTTTAAGACAACGTAGACTCGACTTTACAAATGTTCATTGGTAAAGCCCAATATTTGCACAACAAACCATTTCTAGTATTTTTATTTAATACGACTTAAGATAATCGGCATTTTGAGGTAACGAAAACTAGTGCAAACATTTTAGAAAAACGTTTTTATGTTCATTTCATATGTAAAATCCTTATAACATTATATCTGTAAATAAGCTCTGCAATATAAAATTAATATATTACACACATTTTTTTTTTGTTTAATTTATTTTATTAGTACACTATCTGTGCGTTACGGCGTTACGATAGAACCAAGAACCTTAATTAAGAGTAAAGGGAGAACTCCACTTCGGCAGAAGTAGAAGCAGCGGCAGATGCAGAACTTTAAAACATCGCGTCTAATGTGTTGCGCTCAAATAAAGCAGCAGTAGAAGAAGCACCGGCAGAATCAGAATTTCATTTTAGCGCTAATCTCTAAAATTTCTGCTGCTGCTGCTGCTTCTGCCGAATTGGAGTTCTCTCTTAATACTGATATAAATGTATGTATTGACATATTTTTGGCAATTTTGGGGTCGTTGATTCAAATCAAGTCCTCGATTTTCTCGCCTTTAAGTTTTAATTTGCTATTTTACTTCTGATATTTAAAAAATGCACTACACATGGATTAAAGCCGTGGTTCCCAAACTGGGGGCGTGGGGCCACGGCCAGGGGGGCGTGAAGCAATTTCAGCCGCGCCCCTCTTGGGGGCGTAGATCTACGGACGGTAGTCGTGAAGAAATTTGAAATTAACATTTCAAGATATTGTTCTCGTCTTGTCTAATAAAAACAAAGCAGCGTTGCAGACTTAATCTGGAAAGCGATCTCCGGTGTGCTCTGTCAAACATCAGACCTAATATTCAGATTTTAGTGAAAGAAAAACAGTGTCACTCATCCCATTAATTTTCTATTTTTCCAGTTTTTTTTGTAGAAACTAGGAAAATAAATAATTGAAATGGACAGTAAAAGTGTGTGTGGATTTTTAACTCAAAATATTAGAATAGAACCACGGAGGTTTGACAGGTTTTCAAAAAAGGGGGGGCGTCAGCTGTTTGATAAGTGTTCAAGAGGGGCGTCAACTGAAAAAGTTTGGGAACCACGGGGTTAAAGGTTTTGCTGTTATTTTATGTTTTTAGGGTAATGTAATTATTATCGCGAATTGGGCGACTTGGGTTGAGCGGAAGCGATTTTGGGCGACAATTCTTTAAAATTTGGGCGACTTAACTGCCTGGAGACCTGGCAACCCTGATTGCAACACGAACAGAGATTCGACCTGCCATCGGTTCTCTCGTGGTGAAGTTTTCTACGAGCCATGGTGAGAATTTTGATGATCGAGAGAGAGTCTTATAAAGGTCTGATTAGAACAGCATCATGCTGAGCTCAATGGATTGAAACGGGACGGAAGGTATTGCCATGGTTACACATGCAAAAAAAAAAAGGGGAAACTATCCTCTGCACCGTTTCTCCTAGAACTTCCTAATTGTGAAACAAGCGGACAGGAATGACTCTGATCAATGAAAAATCGCTCTAATTGATAAATTTTTTACGCACAATTACTATGATCATACTACTAAGGTCATTAGCCTTAAGCTTTGAGCATGAATTGCTCCACGATAGGGTTGCCAGATTAAACCGTAAAAGAGGATGAAAAGGGAAAAGTTAGCATTTCCATTAGTTCAAGTTTTCTTTAATATTGTAAAACTAAGTACAGAATATTGCTGAACGTTCATTTAATTTGACTTAATTCTAAAAAAAAATTTATTCAACATGCAAACCGATATAAAAATTCAGGTTGTCAATATCTTTTTGATCATATGATTTTGACTATATAAAAGATTGAAAAATTAATCTAAAAAAAATTCTATGGTGATTGTTGGGTTCACCCTTTTACAAAATAAGCTTTGAAATGCGAAATTCGAAATGCAAAATTCGAAATGCAAAAAATATTTTATTACTATTAATTTAATTCATCAAACCTAGCTGCTAAATTTATGACGCTTTTACCCAGTCGTCGAATTTATGAAATGATATGAATTACTTACAGTTTCCAAGAACTATTGCTGACGACGTTGTAGTGCACTCCAAGGTCATTCTCGAAAGCTAAAAAAAAACTTTGGCAAAAAATTTGTGTAAAAGCATCATTAACAAAAAAATTGTGGAAACTAAACTTAACTAAAATAACTTTCGTTAGTTAAATAACTAAACTCATTTGCTAGTTTGCTGTCAAAGATACGCATCCGCTAAGCCTTTAAAGCACTTGTACTGCTAAACATTTTCTTCCTTTTAACCCTTTTTGAAGGTTATGATTCACGTTTTTGCTTAATCTTTGTTGAAGATGAAAGTTTAAAACCACTCGCTGGAATTCTGGAATCTTCGGAGCATAGATGAGGGGTGAACGGCGATCAATGAAAGGAGGAACACGACCATGACACCTGTCTCCTTGCTGTCGAACACGTTGCCAGAAACTCAACACCTGGTATTTTTGGATTTCCACCTCAATTTCCCTTCAGTACTTTACGACAGCTTGGCTAAATCTTTACTGAAGATTTATGTTTAAGCTGGGTTGGGAAATTGTTTCGCCGTTCCTCTCAGACTTCCGGTTTGAGACACAAGAAGCTGACCACGAGGTCGGATCCGGAACACGTGTCCAGTAAAAAAAAGCCGAAATTTCCCCCTTTTCCCAAGGCTGGAAAATTCTTTATTCCTTAAATAAGTGGTCCCCCCGCAGGATTTTAAGGATGGGACCTAAGAACGCACAATTTAATTTTTCTGGCTAATTTTTGGGATTTTATGTTGCATTTACATACCACTTATTTTTACTTTGGAAAAGTTTCAAACAACGATGCAGGTAAGGCTGAAATTCTTGGATTTAGTCCAGTAGTTTGTCGTTTTTCCTGTTGAATTAGGAAAAAAAACTTGAGCACATGGTCAGACGGAGCACATTTTTTCTTAAATTTTTAAACCATCTTTACCTGGGATCTTTCACCCTTTTTTATAGGATGAGCAGAAGGTGCTCTCCAATTTTCCCACGAAATTTTTATATCACTAGCCAAAACTGATTACTACTAAAAAATTTAATGAAATTTTCCTTTTTTCCAGTGAACTGAACTTTTCACTTTGATTTTAATTTTGGAATTTTTCAAGTGATCTTGGCCAACGCACTAACTGGACTGAAGTAATTCATTGTTCTTAGTAGCATTCGGTTCTTTAGCTATTGTTATAATGACTATGGGAATTCGAATTGCTGATTGGCCCTTATAGTTAAATTGTTTAAACAATCGTTTAAACTGTGTGGCCATGTGAGGATCAACAGGCATAGGGTGTTGGCACTAGTGATGGCCACCTGTCTTACGTTGCTTTAAGATTTTGCTACGTATCAGGTCTGCCTTTTTACAGGTTCACAACTTGCAGGTAAATTATTGGGGTAGATTTTAATGGGTGAAAATTTTTCCTGAAGATTCACCTCGCTAATAGTGAAAACTGGATCCGAATCCTTTTAGGGGTTCGAGAAATATCGGCAGAGGCGATAAAAAGGGTAAAAATCATGATGCAAAGCACTCCTGGACGCGTTTAGACCGAGCTAACTTTGCACTGTTAATCTGGCAGTGCTAAAATAAGAAGTGTATATTGCGTGGACTGCCAATTTTTTGCATTATTGTACAATTTTTGCAGTCTTTAGCATGAAAAGGGCACAAAAGGATAAGAAAAAGCAGAAATAAAACCCACAGATCCAAAAGATAAGTTTAAAGTAAAAATTTAATCTATAAACTAGTTAATTTTGCAACTATATGGCAGCTCCAAGAGTTAGCAGTGTAAAAATACAACTGCCCACTTAGTACCGGTCTAAACGCATCCAGTCAATACTTTATTATTCTACCTATAAGAAGTAAAAACGAAAAGGAGATTCATCAAATAGAAAATCTTCGCAGCGAGGAAGAAAACAAGCACAATACATGATTTGTGAAAATTATTTTTCTCTTTGAGTCCCTGCCAAAAAATCCAAGATTAGAATTTTTCATCGCGAATGATGCCAGCCTTGTTTTCGCATAAATTTTTTTACTTCATTTTTCGATTTTCTTTCCGAGCACAATAATATATAATGGAACCTCAAACACAGTAAAAGGATTTTTATTCTAACTACTTAACATTTTATTGGCAAAAAACATTTTCCGAATGGAAATGATTGCATTTGCACGGACCAGAATTGGTTCTTAAAATTAACAATAAATAAATAAATAATAATTTAATAAATTAATTAAATAAATTATCAATTAAATTAATATTTAGTTTTTGGCCCGGAAAATTCTTGATAACCCTAGGGTCTCGCCAATGCTTCCAATGATACCAGTTGGCTTCTTTTTCTTTTTGCCCTTTTTGTCTGTATTGTCTCCATCACTATCGGCTTCCGCATCTTCGTCCACTTCGTTGTCGTCATCATTCGATTCTGTTTCCGTTTCCTCTTCAGATTTATCCTCATTCGATTCTTCTGGGTCCTTGTCTTCTGTGCTGTCTTCAATTTTCACGTCATCGTCATCGTCAATTTCTTCCGAGATCAAAGACGTTACAAGTCCCAGGATACTCTCGTCCTCCTTCTTTGGCTTCTTTGTCGTTGTGGGAGTGATTAATTCCGGAAGTGCCTGATTGGCCATTTCTGCCACGCTTTCCATGTCCTTGTCGTTTTGCAAGGTAGCTTTCTCGCCCGTGGCGACTTCTTCGATAACAGTGGTAGCTGGAAGGACCTCAGGAGTTTGGACGGCATCGTCTGATACCACAATCAAGCCTTCTTCGTTGCTAATTTCCGCACTTTCGATTGAGTTTCCATCGCCTTTGACAGAATCTGGAGTTTCAGAAGCTAAGACTTCTCCCCCACTGTTACCTTCTCCTTCCGCCAAATTCTCCGCTGATCCAGCACTCTGACTAATACTGTTTTGGGCGAGCTCTAGAAGAGCGGGGGTGTGCTGGAGGTTGAATTGTGGCTTTGGAACGATGTTTTCCAGCTGGACGGCATTTACAAGAGGTCTTAGAAGGTCATCGGTGCTAATTGGCTTTGGTGCCGGTATTACTGAAAGTACAGAAATGGGATTCTTCTTCTTGTCTCCGGATTCAACGGCAGCAACCGCTGGAAGTACAGGACTTTGATTGGTCACAGGAGCCGGAGCTGCTGGAACAGCAGCGGTGATTGGGGCTGCAGTGGGAATTGGGTCCTTTTTCTTTTCGTCGTCATCGTCATCGCCAAAGATTCCGTCCAAAAAGTCCTCGCCAAAAAGGACGAATTCATCCGCATCATCGTCGTCGTCCTCTGGGTCCTTTTTTTCGTCCTCGTCATCTCCGATTCCTAAAACGTCATCATCGTCCCCCGCTTCGTCGTCATCGTCATCGTCGTCTTCAGCGGCGGCTGTTGCGGTTTGCTTTTCCGGAACTGCATTTGAGTCGTCATCGTCATCGTCAACTGAGAAATTCATTAGATATTTTCTCTATTTGAACATTTCGCTTGTATAAGAAGTGTAATTGCAAACCTAATCCAAAGAAATCGTCATCGTCGTCGTCATCTGCAGGCTTCGCCGAAGATGTTTCCTGTCTGGATTCAATTTGGTACCTCAACGATCTCTTAACTCCATTTTCTGTGGAATTTGGGGAATTTTTCAAAATTTCGTTGATGAATATTGGAGTTGAATTTTACCTGAATTTAATGGCTTTGATGCGGCAAATGCTATAATTATCAAAATCAACAGAAGCTCCAATAAAAATGTTAATTTCATGTTTTATGCCTGAAAAGAAAGGAAGAGAGTTTCATAAAATAATAAATTTAAAGTAAGGACAAATGCTAAGTGCGTTGCATTGACGCATAGGCGATTCATGAATACAGCCAAACAAAGTTAGACATAATTTTTATTTAGTTACTTATGCAAATAAATATAAACTATTTCCAGAAGGTAAAATGTCTACATTTGTTTGGCTGTCTTAAGAAATAACGTTAAGTCTAATTCTTAATCTTAGTAGTTCCAACTATTAGTCAACCTTCCTCCTCATAGTTGTGTAACGTATCTTATCAATAACATTTCTTATGTTCTGACTATTGAGATTATTAACAACCCGATTAGTATGCCACATAATGAGCGTTGGGCGACTATTTTGATAAAATTTTACGTGCATATTTAGTCATAAAAATGAACAAAATCGTCAAAAACTCTACAGTTATTAAAAAAATTAACGCAAAAAGATTAAAGTTTTTTTTTTTTAGAAAAAAGGCGATGATCTTTTAATGCCTAAGGGTTCAGGCGAAGATCTTTTAATGCCTAAAAAACTACTTTATGTTCTTTGCGAATCTCAGAGGGTCATAAGAGGGACCAAAAAGTCATCCCGTGGTAAGTTGTTGCAAAGTTTGGTTGTAGAAGGATATTTTCTTTTAATTTTCCACTTCTGAAAGGATATTTTTTAATTAATTTCCCTCCCTCTAGACTTATGTTTTTATATAAATTTCTGAAATAAGTTTTAACTTCCGTAATCCGGAAATAGTAAACAGTAACAAAAATCTCATCCGGTTTCTGCGATAAATTAATATTATTCCTCATTGCTTACACTTCCAAACGATAGATGAATGGCATGAAATCGTTTGCTGTAGTTAAATTCATAGACACGAGTATACATTGTATAATTAAGTAATTTGTAAAACAATTTCTTCGACCCATTTCTTTTGCGGCAAGGTCGCCCATCGATTATGGAATTCCAACTGCGAAATTGTTATAAATTTTTTACCTCTATCTTTAATAATTTTTGTAATTAATTCCGATCAAGGTTTTTTTTTCGCTCAATTGTAATAAATTCCATGCTAGCGATGGATCTTGTGTATTTTTTTGGGCCCTTTAGAAAGTGTTGTGTTTTGAGACTTTCGCTTTTCTATTAAAGTCGTATATGGAAAACAACAAAATTGATATTCGTTGACACCATCAATTGGAATGTTAACACAAATATGAAAAATATTTAAAGAAGACGAAAAAAACCAAACAGATAACCAAAAATTAAGAAGAAAAAAACTCAGATATGTTGTTAAAAGATGATGTTTATGAATATACTTTCACCGATAGTAAACTTCTTTCATTTTTGTTTTTCCACCGGTTTTTCTTTTGAGTTAATTTTTTTTTTAGAAAGAAATTTTGATTATGTTTTGTTACTGTTGGCCGCTAATAAAGAAAGAATTGAACGTTTTGTTTATGTGTAAGTACGTTGGAGAAGGTTCCGAAAAGTCATCGACCAAAGAAAGGTAAAAACACATACCCTGTAGATCCGTTATGGCTATTGACATTGAAATCAACGCGGTAAAGTCACATACGCCAATCCAATGAATTGTATATAATTTTTAGGCGAAAATGAAAGAAATTGTTACAGAATATCGTCACGAATTACGATTGACCCCAAAGTAATGATTTTCGCTTCTCTCGTTTTCACTTCATGATTTTCATGAGGAGAGTTTACAAAGCCTTATACAGGTGGACAAGCCAAGTTTGTCTTACGTTTTATATATATCGTATATTATAATAACCAATGTAAGGCTATTACTAAAGCCACAAGCCTCCACAAAGCGGCAAGTTCAAGTTTATAGGCTTAACTTACCACAGAGGGGACGCTTATAGCGAAGTTAATTCGGTCTGTGCAGTACACGTGAAAGAAAACCCCAGAAAGTAAACGGTAAGTGGGTCATTTCTGTGACGGAAGAACAGCTCAGTAGGAATTTATTATAAAACTTTCAGGTTTTAAGCATCGTCAATAATAACCAACTGAAACAAGTTGAATTTTCATGCATTTAATAGAGATTAGATCGGTTTTGATAACAAATTTTCATTTTTAATATTCTTTTTTTTTGTACGTTATTTTTATAGTTTTTAGAATGAAAATAAACCTTAATTTGAAGGATTATTAAAAATTTATCGCGCAGGCAGGTCGAATTACCATTTTCAGGGTGCTAAAAACATCAGAAGGATTTTTTTCTAGAGTTCTCTAATTGTTTTATACCACAGTGAAACATAGACACAAACTCCCATTTTTATCTGTTTCTTCGTGTTTTACTGTGTTGTAGGGATCGCTGGTAATTTTATTGTCATTCATAAATTTTAAAATCCAATTTAATGATGTGTGAGAAGGATATTATATAAAAGCATATTAGATACAGATTTTCTAAACTCTAATTTAACCTTTTATACATCAAGTTCACTATTTTGCGAATAAATTTTATTTGGCATATCGAATTCAACATTTTACAAATCAAATTTAGCCTTTCACTATTTTGCAAATTAAATTCCTCCAAAAAATAGTATTTTTTTTTCTTGTGATGAATATAATTTTCGAGAAGATGTACTGAGTTTAAAAATATACTGACATTTCATAAAATAGGAATATTTTTAACCTTTCAATTACAACTTTAAAAATCTTCACAGAAAACCAAATTCTTAAAAGAAAAAATTGCTAAAACTTTTCGCATAAATTCAATGGTTTTTAAGCGGTTACGATCTTTGCATCTACGATCTTAAAAAAGTATCTTTGTATCTAAAGTCAATTTAAAAAAAAGTATCCAAAATGATAAAATTGTGGCCGCTTAAAAGCTTCCAGGATTTATTATTATTTTATTGAAGGTCTTTTAATATTTAAATAATTGATCACCCGCAATTTTTTTTTTCTGTTTTCTCTTGGGTGTTTATACCAAGAATAAATCCGACAAAAATTAAGGATGCTTTGCCCAAAATTATGGTTGGATATTCAATTCTGTATTTTGTAAAAACGATTAATTTTTGTAAAAAAATGCTTTCTCTGAACATATTTTACTTTTAGATAGTATTATTATTTTAGTTATAATCAAATGGATTTCCGTGAGAAACTAAAAGGTAGTTCGGTAAAACCCGGAAACAAAAAACATGCATTCAGTACCGTAACTAAAAATTTGGAAAAACTCTTAGGCTCGCTGAAAATGAAAACTTTTTTTTTAAAAAATTTCAGTGAAATGATCTTTTGGGGCATCTAAATTGTGCAGAGCTAGTCACGATGTTCTTCTTGAGTTTTCTAAAATCCGATTTGCAGAAATATTTTGTGACTTGCACCGTAGCCTTTTTCTCCACATTTCAACGTAAACGATAGCAATGTTGATTTTTAAAATTAATATCCGTATTGGAAAAGTTATAGCCAACTATAATTAATAAGAAATGTTCGCGAACAATCAATAGAAAGTGATCGTGAATGCATTTCTTAGAAAACTTATGAAGATCACTTGACGATCTCCTCATAACCACACAAGCAGCGATGAAAATTGGTTATGATAACGATGCAAAGTGTTAAAAAAACATTTTTCCACTGGAAATTGGGCACTTGGTTGCTGATTAACAGAATCAGTTTTTGATCGTGTACCGAGACATATTGTGTTAAGTCGGGCAATTGAATTAAGAACGGTTAAAGTTTTGCACTTGTAATTAGCACATAACAGAAAATGTTTCTTGTAGTATTTTTCTTCATTTCGATTGTTGAAGATTTACCTTTTCTTACTGCTCTCCGATGAGATTGACTGCACTAAAAAAATTATTCCCCAGTTGAACTATTTCGACTAGTTAACGATCTCGAACAGTGGTCTATCACAAAACAATTTCGCCCGTTGCTCTTTTTAAAGATCTTTACAATTTATAATACTTTTCTTCTTTCGGTTTCTTTGGACTCAAATTTAAGGAAAAAACTATTTTTCAAATGTTCGACTAAACGGTTTTTAGAAGTGTTTCGCGTGTTACTTCTTTGAGGTCTGATTGTGAAATGAATGCGCTGCACAAAGATTTAGGCCTCTACATATTAAGATTCAATTGAGCCGTTGCTTTTAGTATGGCAAAGTATACATCTGATGGATGGATGGATGGATAGAGCTTTTCGAAGTTCCATCCGCTTCAGTTTCAGGTGTTTTAAAGGTGGTTCAGCTTCGGATTTGTTTTCTTCTTGTACGTGAATAAATGATTTCCCACCATTTTCCCACAGGGCGGTGGCGCCGGCAGGGTAGTCAAATAGATCGTCTGCGTGTGTTTTGCGTTTCGTTTCATTGATGGCGGGTTGATGATCAGATTCCTTCCCATTGTGGCCGTTATCAACGTCGTTGTAGATTTCTTTTGATTTCCATTTCATTATTCAAATCGCTATCCAAAAGACAAAATCGTTGACGAATTTGATGATGGCTCTGCTGGCAAATGGACGCATAACGATATACCGATAAATGTTTGTAAACGGGGACAAACTCTCTGAATTCTTTTCTTTTGTCTTGCTTTGTCAATTTTTACATTTTCAATATTGTCTGTGTCAACAAAATATTTCTCTACTTTCGCACGATGGTGTTTGGCGCAAGTGGCATAGCTTTGATAGACTTGATTTTGCAAATTTGGGAGTTGGGTGGGATCACCTGGAAAAAATTCGAAATTAAATTTTCATCGTTTCAGTGAGCATAAAAATTTAAATTATCTAAATTAATTTTGCGAATTTCTTTATTTGTACTCAATAATTTATTCAGTCTAATTAACGCTAAATTTCGAATGTGAAATCTTTTCTAGTAATAAAATTGTGGACACTTAAGTCACAATATATAAATACTATTTTTTAAGGTAATTAATAACTCTTTTGGATGATTCATTGGGTTATATTTGAATGTTAGATTTATGTATGAAAATAATTAAGCAATTTATCAATTCAGCCATTAAAAAATCGCAGACAATATATGAACGTCTTTTATGTGAATATATGTATTATACGTTATAGATGGCGCTTAATTCATTTTATTTAAATCACAATACTTTTTATGAAAAGATTTTTCACCATTAATCAATAAACTAATTCAGGAAAAATCGTTAAAATAGTCACTTTTAGCAATGGATCTGACAAATCAATAGTTAATAAGAGATTTTTTATTATTTTTCTCATCGGGCTAAAACACATTGCATTAATCACATTTTCAGTAGGAGTTTAACTTTACTTAAAATTAAGGATTAGGCGAGAATAAATTAACTGATTCTGCAATTCGCTCTGCTGATTTCTCGGAAACGGTGTGAAAAGGAAAACGGAAATCTTCATATAGTAAAGTTGACACCGCCGTAATACCCCCTATATGTCGCTCCGTCTAAATGTCTGAGGTATTTTATGAATAGTCCATTAGTATAAAATTTGATTATTAATCGTTAAGAAATTATTGATGTCACAATCATCTATTGTTAATCTCTATTAACTCTTAGAAAATCATATAAGTTTTGAATTTAACTCTTTGAAGTAACTTTCAATTAGCCCAAAACCCACTTAAACAGAATGGGATTATATTTCCAATTCAAAGTGTATTTTATTTGATTAAATAAATAATTGAATGATATTAAAAGATTTTATTTTGGAAAAATACGCTTTATGCAAAATTTACAATACTTTGAATGATATAGCAGTTAGGCTCAATGAAAAATATTCAAATTTTTATTGAAGGCAAAAAATTTGCCGTAGCAACATTCCGCATTTTCACGAGAATCTCATTCGATACTTCATTGGTCGTCTTCAAGCTTTGTGAGGCGGATTGTAATGTAACCTAGCAGAAAAGAAATTTAAAAAAAAAACATGTTGAACAAATATAAAAGAAGTGTATTCATTGTCGCGAATTCAGTCGAGTGGGTAGCCACCTGTGATTTTAACAGCAATTGATCGGTATGAAGTAAATCTTTTGAGGCTGAACAAGACGCACTTTGAATCAGATGTGCAATATGCTTCCATAACGATGAGTTACTTTCACCTGAAAGTAAATAAGAAAAACTTTTGAATGAGGAAATTGACTGTTTAAATGAAATTGTTTTATACAGAGCTTCTTTTGTAGAATCGAGCTACCAACAGTTGGTCCTTTTGGATGATTTTGGTAGCTGGCATTGGTCGCATCTGGACCGTAGTTTTTGGAGAATGTAATAATTTCTAAAAGTATTTTAATGAGAAAATTGAAAGTTGTTCGCATTTTTCAGTACTTTTCCAAAGTTTATTTAAATAAGATAAATATTACCCTCATCAGATTCTGTCGCTTCTCCATCCACAGCCATTCCAATTCCAGCATTTGTACTGGCAGCCTAAAACACATATGATTGTTTCCATAAAACAATCCAAAATACATTGAATTGGCTTAAAAAGAAATGTTTACCATTAACTGATCTTCAAATTCACATTCAGATTCAGAAGCTTCGCCATCTACAAAGTTCTTTTCAGACATGATTTTAAACTTCCGAAAAATCTGTTGATTAAAATGTGATGAAATAAACTTTGCAATCGGGATTTTTATATTATTATATTCAAAGTGGAAACAATTGTTACCACGCTTTGCTTAAAAGGATGGGGATGGAAGCTTTTAGGTTTTCCCCTTTATAATTTTTTTTAGCGTTAAAATGCTATAGTACGTTTTTGAATGACCTAATGAACGAAATAATCTTAACTCCTTATTTTGAATTTTTTTTCTTAAAACTTCAACTCATTTTTTATGAACTAAATTTTATTACAAACCCCTGTGATCTCTTTATTTTCCTTCTAATTTTTAATTGGTAAAATATAATTTTAATAATACAAAAAAAACCTTTTTGTTTATCAAAATGTCAAACAATTTCTCATCGTTGCAGCTCTGTAAAGAAAAATCGAAACCCAGCAAACTTTCCATCTGAGGAAAAACTTTTTGACAGCAATAAGTGGTTCGCAATAAACCACATTGTGCCAGTCCCAAACGACCATTTTAGCTAGAACCGTCGAAAACAACTAGGAGCCTGTGAACAATAACAAATTCTTCACTTTCGTTTGCAAATGAAAAAGTTTTGTGTCGGAGAGCTGATAAAAATAAATGTTTTATTTGCGTTGAAGTCCTGGGATTTTCGAAAATAACATTCTAGACTAATTGTCGGACAATGTCATCTCATGCAGGAGGTGATAATTCAGGTAAATCCTAGTTATATGAATTAAGTGTTAATTGAAGGAAATGAACCTTTGACCTAGTTTTAATTTAATTTAAAAGTAGCCCAATCTTCTCGACATGCAATGCAAATAGTAATTGCTCGTTTCCAAGAACCAGAAAAACCAATGGGAGGTCCTCAGTGTGCTCTCTTAACAAAGAAACTGGGAAACATAAAAATCGCTTGCCAAAAAAAAGTTGGTCCCATTAGAATAACATAGGAACAATTATTTAGAATATTTTTAAGTGTGGTCTATTTTGGCGCTATCCAAAAATAGAATTTTTGCAGTCTTAAAAATTATTAAAAGAATAATGCTATTCAAAGTTATTTTCATTCATTCATTATAAATATCTCACTCAAGTCGTTCTGTAGCGTAATAGATTCAAGGATTTTATTATTGTTTTTATGTTTGTGGTACAATTCTTGCGATAACGGACACTAATGATTTTAATTAACGTTATGCTTTTCGACTGTTCAAATTTGAAGATGATAAGAAGAATCAATACGAAATACACTGCTCAATATTTTAAAAATAGCACCGCTAACCATAATCAAATTTATTACACTCTTGGTAAATATAAATGGTAGTAAAATTCTTTAATAAACAGAGGTCCCGTAATCAACTGTTGCTTTTAGGTAATTAAACCCGCCATCTGGTAGCCACTTAGCTTTATTTCAAATGTAAATTATATTTGAATTGGGATAGTGTTAATTACAGTAACTGTTCGTTAAGAATTGTTTATGCATGGATCCAACATGCAAGATAATTTGGTGGGTGTTAAGGTAATTGTAGTTTCTTTTCCACGCATAGATACATTTCAGTTTCGGTTTTTTTCAATAATTTTCTTTATCATACACCATACTATGTAATACCATGCTCTATAAGTTTTGATAATCAAATGAAGATAATAAATATATAATCTTTTGTAAAATAAATTGATGGAAGGAATATTGACCGCTATATGACTGAAGAAAATTATTAAATAAAAAAGCTTGATTGGTTTGGAATTTTCAGTTTTTTTTAACGACACGGTGATTTCACATGACAATTAGTTTTAGTTTATACAAATATTTGCCCTTGATCAAGCAATAAAGACATATTTATGCTTAGTGAAAGAGAGCGATAACGCAAGTAATAGCAAGAACTTAATTGGCTGCAGGAGTAAAAGAATTGTGATATTCGCATCTCATTCACATTCGCATTAAATTGGATTGATATTATCGAGGCTTGTTCTTAAAACGGGCATTCGGGAAGGCATAGATATGTCTTGTCCGTGTTATTTAACACCTGTAGAAATTTTTCCTTGCAGTTAACTGAAGCGTAGAGCCTACAGGAAGAAACCAGATATAAATTACTTCATTGTTTGAAAAATTGATTTTAAATCAAAATCATCATGCCTAACTTTAAAACATTTCTAATTGGTTAAATTATCTTTTAGATCATCACGTCCACTTCGATGCAGCAGCTTTAAAAGATGACTTTGAATCGGAGAATTCTGTCACGTATCAGAAAGCTGGCGATACGATTGTTGTAAATTTGGGTTTCCTTCAAATTAATCATAGATATTCCATAGATTTAAAGTTACCTTCGTCAATTTTTGGTGAAGTAACCGAACCACCGCATTTCCTACCTGATGATATGCCGACCCCAAGTCTCCATTGCCGAATATCAGAATTCACTGGATTGCAGCAGCATAACGAGAATTATTATGAAATGAAAATTGAATTCTTCGCTTTTAAAGAGAAACTGCTACGAGAGCAGATTCAAATAGTTAATTCAAGCAATGCAAAGGATATACTAAAGTTAATAATAACCGCCCGAGTCCTTGGCAAGGGCAAAGGAACGCCAATGCTCCGGAATGGAATTCACTGTGTTGGTGTCGAGAAGGATGATGATGAATCTGAAGCTTCCGATTTTTGTGGATTTGAAAAAGGTGCCTAATTCGTTTGATTTCCAACTTTTCATTCATCTTGTTGTTTTGTTAGTCCTTTAAATGACCAAGAAAGATAATAAATATTTAAAAAAAGCAATTTCACTAAACCTTGCAAATATTACACAAAAAGGAATACTTAAAGCCGCATTTAAGAAAATTTTTACTCCTATACACTTGTATTATGACTAAAACAAACAACCACTATATTATACACACGTATTTAAAGAAAATTTAGTGTAATTTAAGATTTATATCTACTGTTGATACACCAATTATGAGAATTTATGACTATAATAACTTTTCACTAGTATTTTAGATCTGCTTTCAAGCTTTAATTTCATTAATCAATTCAACTATTGTATGAAATGATGATATTTTTAAGAGAGTTTAATGAAATATTTCATGGTTTATAAAAACACATACAACTGTAAGTTAACATTATATAATGCATTTATCCAAGTCAATTTAAATAAAATCGCCAAAATTTAATCAAATTTAATTACGTGTTTTCATTTAGTTAGCACTATGATATACCAAATGCGATGTGCTTTTTAAAGGAAGCCAATCACATTTGGCCGTTTCTCCATCTGAAAAAGGTTTCTATTTCGAGAACCAAGCAAACGAAATAAAAACAAATAAAGATTGTACAAAGAAGAACCTTTCGTGCAAGAAAAAATGTTTAAATTTGATTGGCTGTCTTTAAAAATCAAAGTCCTGGAGGGATGCAAGCTAAGTTTGCCATAAATTACAAATGACTTGAAACAATTGAAAAAAAACCTACGATCAAGTTTGTATTTCGATAGGTGAGTGTATGAAATAGTCACAGTCAAAGACATTTCCAAAGAGCTGATTTTTTAAAATAAATATTTCGGGGATTTTCAGCCCATCAAGGATTTTTGGACAACCAAAATTGAGAGAAGCGTAGCAAAGGGGAAGAAGGTGAAGGTTGCCGATAGGTGACATGTGTTAAAGGGGGTTAATTTACGTCCATGGGACGAATTTCTTGTAAAAAATGGCAAATTTTCAACAGCGAAAACTTTAATGTCGGCCTTCGGCACAAGCTGATGATTCCGCTTTTAACTAAATTACTGCCAAAACTACATTTAAGATTAAAAATTTGATTTTAAAAACAATTTTTAATTTATTGCATTTTCCATTACATAATAACTCTCCCAGTTTGATTATTTGAACATGTCTACTCATCTAATACTAAAAAAAAACATATTTGCGCGTAGCTTTATTGGATTTGCTTGAAGCTTTAAAGCTGATGTGATTATTGTCCTAACATTTAATGTTTAGTGATCTAAAATTCGCATATTTCCTGAGACGATTTTATTTTCGAGAATGGCACCTGGCGGAATATCGATACGATCTCCATGATTGGCTATGATAATCACTGTCCCCTGAATTCAAAACAAATCGAGTAATTTATCATTTAATAGTGTTTAGTAAATATTTCTTTACCCTTAATGAAACTCCCCTGCCGAACGTCACATCTCCTGAAACTGTTAAATGATCCAAATCAATGATATCTGGAATATTGGCGAAACGGCCGAGAAATTCTTTAACTTTTGAGAAGTAATTTTCGCCCAATTTGACCAACGGTGTTGTTGGGAACATCCTTTGCGGTGACATTACCAAATTGCCGCTCTTTAAACTGTACAAATTCGACATGACTAGCAGCAGATCGGATGTTTTCTTTACTGGTAAGAAACGCGATCGGGGCACATTGATGCCTATACTACCGTCGAAGCATTTCATTGCTGCACCAACAGCGGTTTCCAGTTGAATAACACGAAGTCCGTTCTCTAGAGTTTTGTTATTAATGATGATTTCCATGTTTAATGTCCGCTGGCTAAGTACTCGTTCAATCGCTAGAATCAATGCAAGTCATTAATCCACATAATCAAATACATTTTTGTTTACAAGACACTTGCTAGGATTTTTGGTGTATGGAGCGTATCTGCCATTAGAAGTGCATGTTATTAAGTGACAGCTATGTGCGATATACCCAAAACAAGCTAGTAAGATTTTTCATTAAAAAATACTTACCATCAAGTTTCGCCCAAATGTTGTTTGTATTGAAAAACTTAAAGGTTTTGACAGATTTAAATTCATCTTCATGCTCTTTTGGTACCTGAGCAATTTCCAGAAGTCTAAGTTTATTTTCAAATTGAATTAGAGTACCACCCTAAAATGATAGCCGGTTTATTCATTACAATCAAACAACTTTTGCAGATCGCAACAAAATTTCTACCTTAACATCAGCCCTTGTTTTGTCAGTTACTTCCATAACAAATTCGATTGGTTTCCCGGAAGCGCTATCTTCCACCAATTTTTTCAAAATATTGAGATCCACAGTAGCGCCCAAGTTATCAATATTTGATAAGAAAAAATATTGTCGACCTTCGTCTATGAATTTTTTTAGGAGGCCAGAGTTTTGGAAGGATTCGTAGAAATCGCCGTGACCAGGGGGATACCAACTGAAAGAATTTCGATCGTAAATACGGATTGTAATGAAGAAAATATATTTTTAAGAATAATGGCAACCTGAAGTCTCGACTAGACATAAACTCCAGGTCCGTGGCCATAACACAACTTTTTTCAGAACACTTTGCTTAAGACGAAATGGACTAGATTTTCGTATAATCGAGACGGAAGTTAATAAATATTTTACTTAGGGGCTGTCAGTAAAATACGTCTATGCTAATTTTTGCATTTTTTGTATGGAATTTAATACCACCGTCACACTATCGCAAACCCTCTCCCCTAAAAGTGCGACATATTTTAGGAGCAGCCCTTTTGAAAACTTGACGATTTTTCTTAATGGTCTCTATGTCGGACAAAAATGCAAAACTTACGCTTCAATATCCTTTTCAACATCGAAATCTTTCGCAATTGGCAGGAAAGATTCCCGGTTTAATCTTGGGAAACAGCTCTGATTGAATGTGTGAATTTGTACTCGAAATCCCTGATATTTCCTAATAATTTTCTCCGTGTCTTCGTCTGTGTTGAACGAATTCATCAGCACTAAAGGGACGTTTGCGTTGTAGGTTTTATTTAGAGACTAAAATTTTGAAAAAAACGTTAGTAAAAATCAAAAACGTTGAAGGAAAAAATGCTTATAATAAAATTTAAAGGGAATGTAATTTTCTACATTTTTTGCTTTTACGGTTTTTGCCGTAAAGGTGCTGCCCAACATGATAGTAAATGCCGGTGAGAACCTCTCGATAACAGCTACTCCCAAATGGACACGACTCTGAGAGTCGCTCGCAGAAACTCGCGAGCTAGTTTCTGCGAGCTGTCGAAAGTGATTCTACTCTCTAGTCGACAGGCCTCCACTGAACTCTCGGAGAGTAACTCGCCAGATACGAACAGCGTTTGAATTTCGCTAGTAGCTCTCGAGAACGCTAGAAGCTCGATTTCGCTAGTAGCGATAGAAAAATCGCCGAAATTAACTCTCAAATGGACAACTTCCTGCGAGTAATTCTCGAGAGTTTTTGAGAGTTACTCGCGTATTTACCCTCATGTGGAGCGGCACCTTTAGGGTTTTCAACATATTTAAAAAAAAGTTTTTTGAAAATTAAAAAAAGTTTTTTGAAAATTGCTCAAAGTTTTTTGAAATGCGCATTTGAGAAAAAATGCATATAATCAAATACAAAGTAAATAAACTTTCCTGTATTTATTCCTTAAAAGGTTTTTACGTATCTTTAACATTTCTCGAGATGTTTTAAAAATTCTTTTCGAAACTGAATATTGCGGAGAAAAATTTTGTGTTGATTACAACTGATATTTTGTTGGTTGCTTTCACATTCACAATTTTTACTTGTGGTCAGCTAAGCGAATTTTTGCTGGCCAATATACTCAACTCCCTTTTTGCACAGCTTATTTTCCACGTTTTTGGAAACTGGAAATAGTTTATTATTCTTACACAGAATCTAACACAGTTTTTTGATAACATAGAACACCCTTCTCACTACACCTAATTTTTTTTTTAGATAGTAGATAATTTCCTCGTACAATCGTGAAAAATACCATGTAAAAAGAGAGTTCAGCGTATATCACAAGCTTGTTTCTCGTTCAATCAAGTGATCGTTTTCGCCTTCAGATGGAAAGTGAGATTTTCAGATAAAACACAATTTACTAAAGATTTACCTCAATTTGTTGTACAGTTAAATCCAAAAAAGTTAAATCTGATCGAACAGGAATAACACTTTTTGGACCATGGCAACCCATCGACGTTCCCAGACCACCATTCAGCTTAATCACAATCAATTTGTCCAGCATGCTACTAATCTAAAAATGTATAAAAAATTATAATCTTTTAAATAATTCAAATATTTTAGAAAACTGTACTTGATCTGTGTTCGGTGGTGTTAGGCTTGCGTAATCACGAACAGCATCGGGAGGAAGTTTTTGAATTTTATCCCAATCGACTGATGGTCCCTCTAAAATTGAATTTCGATATTAAGTTGTGTATATTTTCATATAGTAATCCCTCCATTTATGCGGGTAACTGTTTTTGTAGCACAACCCAATAAAATTTCGGGCTAAAGTACTTATAAACCATCATTTTTATCGAGTAAATGGAGGACTTACTGGACATTTAAGCATACCTTCTTGCAAAAAACGACCAAACAAATCTGTAAAGCTTTTCATTTCATTTTGAAGGGATGGTTTATTAGATTCGGGGGCGGTTTGGAGGAGTTTGTCCAGTTCATTTTCCAATTGTCGAAGAGCATCACGTTTTGTTACTTCATGAAATTGCTTTGAATCGGATGGTACTCGCTGGTGACCTTTAACCTGAAAAAATATGAAAAATTAGAAAAAAAATATTTCATAATAGTTTAATACTGTTTTAATGACAAGCAAAAGTGCGGATGTTTAATCAAAAAAATGGGATTGGTTGAATCATTAAACTAAACTCAGGAAACAAATATTGTTTAACATTGACTCTGTATATTGAAAAACTAACACTAACTATGTACTGGGATATAAAACTCTCAAGCCACAAAAAATCCTATAGAAAATCAACGGATTGGCCGATTTAAATTTTTTTTTTTATTTTGCTGGTACCTGTGGACAATTTTACACACATTTTCAAAGCCAATCAAAAAACGATAAATCCGAAATTGGCTTGAAATGTTTCGAATTTAGTAGAATTTGGTAATAAATGTATTTACTGGTTCCAGAATTATGCTATAATAATTCAGCTCCATTGGTCGGCAGTTTTTGAGTTAAGGTGCCGCTCCACATGAGAGTAAATACGCGAGTAACTCTCAAAAACTTTCGAGAGTTACTCGCAGGAGGTAGTCCATTTGAGAGTTAATTTCGGCGATTTTTCTCTTTTTACATCTTGCTTTGGCGAGTTCTCGAGAGCTACTAGCGAAATTCAAACGCCGTTCGTATCTGGCGAGCAACTCCCCGAGAGTTCAGTGGGTGCGTGTCGACTAGAGAGTAGAATAACTTTTGACAGCTCGACTCTCAGAGACGTGTCCATTTGCGAATTGCGAGTAGCTGCTATCGAGAGGTTCTCGCCGGCATTTACTCTCATGTAGAGCGGCACCTTTAGACATTGTCAAAGCGAGTAAGATAAGGCTGATTAGGTAGATTTCAAGGAAATACGACCAGTTGTTGTCGATTTTCTCGAAACCAACATTATTGATTTAGTGAGCTTTGCCTGGACTCCGACGATATATGAATATGATGAGAACAAATACTTTTTACTGTGTTTTTTATGTCAAAGCGGTTAAAAAGTACACTGAAAAATCGGTTAAAAGTACATTTTAAAACAGTTTTAAAGTGCTTTCGCTAGAGTACTTAGAAATTTCCGATATTCAAACACTTTTAGTTCTTACAATTTTTTCGATATGAACGCAGTTTTTGAGAAACTCACAAAAATTAAAATTTAATTATTCAACAAATGCAATTTTTAATTCATAAAATGCGGCTGTAATTATTTCCTGAAATAAATAATGTAATCAGAATATTTGCCGATAACACAATAAAAGTTTATTTTCAAAACATTGTCAACCGGCGGAAAGCGCTCCAATGATGTTGATTCGAGAAGTTTTCCACTACATAAAAGTACTTAACGAGCGTTGCTTTTTTAAACTCGTGCCAAACTGATAGCGATAACAGCACAGAGCGAAAGAGAAACAAGTGCTAAGCTATCTGCAGGTCGTCAAGTCGTGACCGACGTTATCTATTTTCAAAAACTCATTTTTTTAGTTTCAACAAATCCATAATTACTAGAAATTTTTAAAAAATCCATGATTTATTACGTGATTTGAAATAATGAAAATTATCTTATTATTTTATGATGGCACTACAAACACAATAAAAATACAATAAATGTTCTTATTTTGTCCGTTAAATTGTGACAAGAATTTTGTGGTTGTATTTCTGTTGATTTACCTGGCCTGAGCACTAAGCGCATGTAATTCTAAATGGTTAAAGTCTATAAGGTAACATCTGATGACCTTCGAGTTACACTTCGATTCATTAATAGCGTATGGAGTAGAGAAAAAAACCGCAATTTTGTTAAATACGATAGACGAAACCGTCAATTACCCGCCGGTAGATTCAACGATTTGAATGTAATTACGTGAAAACGCGTAAATAAAGTTGAAAAAATGTTGGGCATGGAGTAAAATATAATGATGACAAGTGAATGAATGTTTTTATACCCGTATGGTGAAACCAAAGGGTATATTAACTTTGCCTTACCGTTTGTAACGCCAAGATCCCGTCATCGCACAAAAAAATGAATTACACCAGTGTGTTTAGAATGATAAAAATATTTAATTTTTGCATGTCCGTCCGTCTGTCCGTCTGTCCGTCCGTCTGTCCGTCTGTCTGTCTGTCTGTGGCGCGGATTGCGGGCGCACGGATTGAGCTAGAGACTTGAAAGTTTGCACAGATCCGTTTTTCGTAAAATGCGAGGCTAAGTTCGTTAATGGGCCAAAATGGACCATTAGGGGGGGTACCCCCCATACGAACTAAATCGTTTTTTGTGAATATCTCAAAAACGGTGTATCTTATCAAAAAAGTCCAAGAACAAAAGTTATTTAGGATATTATTCTACATAAAACTCCCATACATCAAAATCCGATTGGAATAAATTTTAAAAAATCTTTTTGGAAAGTTTGACTTCAAAGTGGAATTGTGGTACAACTGTTCGAATTTTGATACGAATATCACCATACGGGTCTCCAATGATTGCCAGATTGGCAATTATAGCTTTTGTTATGTTTTAAAATAAGTTTTTATTGAAAACTTACTCTGTTAAGTAAAATATCAATGGGTCGACTCATGTCTGTTTGTTAATTTATTTAAATTATTTGGCTTGATCAATTCAATATTTTTTTCTCTTTGGTATGAACAAATGTTTGTCTTGTTTCGCATATATAATCGCCTGCAACCGCCAAAGAATATGACGAATTTTTTTGTTATACGTCGATTGGTTGATTGTTTTATCACAAGAATATGGATTCTAAATAGAGAATGACACCGAAACGAACGGAAATATACGCGGCGACAAACTGTACAGTCTTTAGATTTTGCTATTTTATGTTAACGACGATCACCGTGATCAAACTGAATTGTAGGAATTGCTGGTACAACGCTATATATTAACTTGGAATATCTCATCATTCTGAATGATGTGTTGTGTCCAATTCTACGACTCACAACCCGAAGCCGACCAAAAAAATAACAATTTTTTTTGGTTTTGGTTTTAAATCTATCTATACATTTATATAATTTCCTTATCGCGTTCAGTCAGTGAAAAAAAAAACAGTGTTTAAACATCATTATTATTGCGATTAGACTGTGTTGACGCATAGAACAGTTAAAAAGAGTACATTTTTTATGAATATGCTTTTATTGGAGTCACAATAATTGTGATACCATTTATTGAGAGAAAATAATTACAATAGGGAACTCCTATCAATATTTAGTTTTTTTTCTGTTGATCACATCATTTCGGTTTCTTTTTCGGGTTTTCCTCGGCTACAAACAGTTTGATAAAAGAGTTTTATTCGAGTGAAATGTGGTCAAGTACTTATCAAATTTAGTGACCAAATTTTTGCGTTATCACGCAGTGGGAGTAAAATTTTTCTTCATTGAGGTTGTTGATAAATCAGGTGTTGAATGATTGATTTGTCTTGGCTGGTGGAACCACGCGGCATGGCAGTGTAAGGGAGGTCCATTATTTGAAAAATGGCTTCATGTAACTTATTTTCGATTGATCGATATAAGAGTAAGGGTCGTTGAATTCGAATCTGGAGCTGTACCAGCTCTACTTTTTCGGTGATTTATAATTTTTTTTTTTGATTTGGGAATCAAAAATTATTTTTTCCTTCATATTTCAAAAAGGAGAGCTGGCCCAGCTAAACTACGGCGTGATTCAGATTCAGCGCGCCAAATTACCCAACAAAGACTTTTAAATCATGTGCATCAGAATGAGTGTCGGCGAGTGTAATAATTTTTGATCGACTAAAGATCTCGTTCCACTTGCGAGTTGATCGAAAATAACTTACATGAGGCCACCCAAGGATAACACAGGATTTGTGCGAGTTTTTTATACCCGTATGGTGAAACCAAAGGGTATATTAACTTTGCCTTACCGTTTGTAACGCCAAGATCCCGTCATCACACAAAATGAATTACACATGAATTACACCAGTGTGTTTAGAATGATAAAAAAAGTTGAATTTAGCATGTCCGTCCGTCCGTCCGTCTGTCTGTCTGTCTGTGGCGCGGATTGCGGGCGCATGGATTGAGCTAGAGACTTGAAATTTTGCGTGGATCCGTTTTTCGTAAAATGCGAGGCTAAGTTCGTTAATGGGCAAAAATGGACCATTAGGGGGGTACCCCCCATTGGAACGAAAATGTTTTTCGCGAATATCTCAAAAACTGTGCATCCTATCAAAAAAGGGCAAGAACAAAAGTTATTTAGAATATGATTCTACATAAAACTCCCATACATCAAAATCCGATTGGAACAAATTTAAAAAAAAATCTTGTTGGAAAATTTGAATTCAAATGAAATTTTGATACGCCGTTCAATTAAATCACCATACGGGTTTTCAATAATTGTCAGATTGGCAATTATAGCTTTTGTTATGTTTTTAAATATCTCTGGCATAGTCTGGCGGTATTAACTTCCACACAAAAAAAAAACACAAAAAGGGGTCAGGTGAGGGAGGGGAATTCGAAATGGCGAAAACTAGCATCACGTATTTATGGAGATAGAAATTAAATTCAACGCTAAGAATAGAATCACTTTATTAGCTGTAATAGTAGTTTCTATAAACAATGAGTCAGCTGTTTGCTCGACGAAGACATAAAGAAATACAGTGGAACCTCAGATTATGGCTAATTGAATTTTAACTATAGCATAATTGTATCAAAAGATAGAAAAGGGAAAAAGCAAGCCATACTAAAGATTCCATTATCGCTGTCGGATTTTTTTTGGGACCTCGAAATTTGTTCTAGAATTCTTATCTTTATTTACAAATCTTTGCTACAAACTTTTTCAATGACAAAACATAGGAAATTAGAGTGAGATAGACTGATGTAAACCTCATTAAGAGTGAGTGAATGAGCACTCGTTATTTAAATACTCTTGATAACAGTTACAAAATTTTCTTTTCGCTTAGTTGCCTAATATAGACATTCATTGCAATGCAGACCGACGTAAATTGATTGAAATTGTGAATATTACCCTATTTAATCAACGTTCTTCTTAGATATTTCAATTTAGTTTCTTGCGTTTTATTTAAGCAACATTCTACTGCGTAGTATTGTGATTTTTTTTCTCTTCTGTTCCATTCATTAATCATGATATTAAGATAATCATTTTTTATTATCAAACTAGCGTGTGTTAATAAAATTCTATGAACGTTAACTGAAATTTTCAATTTACTCTCAAGCTTATTAGGAAGCTTTTTGAGACTAACGAAGGCTGCAGTCCCTAGTTAGGTTAAGATTTCTGAAAAATAATCTTACTGAGCCGTATTTAATAAACCAGCAGTCAGTTCTACACTATCTTAGATAAAAAAACCCCGAACAATCCGGTGTATAAAATAAATTAGAAACTATTCCTCGTATCTTCGCTGACTTGAGATGTTGTTGTTGGCTCTTGGACCTGTTATTGACTACAAATTAACCAACTAATTGCGCTTCAGTTCGTTTAAATCGACTATGAAGAATATTTTTGTCATAAACTATTCAAGGTCACTACAAGGTTATGGATATTTCCTAAGATTTTTACCGGCCAAATAAACAATTTTCTGTACTTACTTTGTTTGGAACGCCCAACATTTTCGCAATTTATTCAGGAGATAAACTCTGTGCACAGGAAATAAGATTCGGAAGGTGTTATTTAACCACTTTGTTTTTAGACTTAACTATTAATAGTGCACCAAATGATGTCAATAAATATTTTTCAAAGTCCGCAGAGCGAAGATATCAAACAATCTACTTTCGAGAAAAGAATACAAACAGATGATTGTCAAGTAGTTTAGAAAAATTCTGCTGTATCGCTGGTGTCGAAATTTGAAATTTGGCGTTTTCGTATACTTTAAAAATTCCGGACATGTTGCTCAGACATTTTTGATATGAATTACATTTGTTAGTCTGTAATGGAGGTATTGACGCGTTTCTGTAAATATTTTGGTTTTTCTTGACGGCATTTTCAATTTTTCGCATTTTTTCTTTTATAAATGGTTTCTATTATTTATCACTTTTATTAAAAACTAAAGCATTAAATATTTTATTCGTTAAACTCTCGATTTCTTTCTCGTTTTTCTATTAATAACGATGTCTTTTAGAAAGTTCTAACAACAAATTACATTTCTATTAGTTATTAGTATTAAACGATGTTTATATTTATTTTAAAATATTAAATTCATTAATGAACTTTGTATAAGAAAACAATACACATAATTCAGCCAATCAAAGTTTTTATCTTATCACTTAAGCTTTGTGAAAAACCATCTTTATACTGATTTTGTGCAATTCAAGATTTATAATAATTTGGATTTGAATAGAATAGTGTGTTTTTAAATAGCAAACCCATTAATTTCTTTGATATTTTTAGACAAAATAAAAATACTAAAAGACTGATTTGACCATGAGTGGATTTTTTTCGAAATTAGAACGTGGTGCACGAGTGGAAATTTACGAGCTAAAAGCCAATGTTCTTAAAGACACATTCCCTGGAAAAGTAGACGGTGGATCTGGAAGTAAGTACAGAACACTTTTATTTATTTTTTTAATTTACGAGCAATACTGGAGTTAATTTTTGTCATTAATTTCTTGTTTACTAACCACTTTGAAATTCGTACACAGTTTTCAAGTTTTTTTTTTTGTATACCTACAAAGTTTTTATTGCAATCTCATGAAAGTTTTACTGAATTTTGAATAAATCTAGATATTCAAAAGAAGATAATTTTACGTATCTAATCAAAATTTGTTATCTTATCAATCATGGGGTTTAATGAAAGTCAATTTTATTTTAAATTATGGTAATTAAACCACATTTTCATATTACTGAAAAAAAATGTTGTGATTTTACGTGTCTAATTCAAGTTTTGTTAATATTATGAAAATAAACTAAATAATAATAACGATTGGATTATCTTCAAAATTCGATCGTAGGGCCAGAGTCGAAATTTGTGAATTAAAAGCTAACATGCTTAAAAATCCATTTTCTGCTAAAGTCGATGGTGGTTTTCGCACTTCTTTTTTTTTGATGAAAATTACTTTTATTTAAATAAAATAGTGTTAAATAATATACTTTAGCAAAAACTTTAGCAATTCAATTTTTTTTCTGATACAATCTAAATTTTTTTTAATTTAACTGTTTGTAAAGTTCTAAGTTTTATGCGAAAAATCTGGGCATTAAGCCTAGTACGCAGTTCGAGTAAAATGAAATTTTAACGCGGTCTCCAAATTGGCACATTAAAACCGAAGTAAAAACTGTTTGTGGAGAAAAAACATTGACAGCCGAGCACACACAATTAAAAAACCACACTCGTTAAGAAAACTGGAAACAGAACCTCTATTATTTTCATCTGTCAAATTTTTACCTCGAATTTAATGTACCGAACAGTTAAAATGCTGGTAAAATCAAGTGGAGACTTTCTACACCATCTAGTGAGGCAACATTGCAACATGAGTTTTTCACATCATTTTACCAGCGAACTGCGTACCGCTTGGTAAAATTTCTGAGGTTAAATTTAAGCGCAGTGTTAAATTTGTATGGAAAATTTCATTTTACTCGAACTGCGTACTACGCTTTAGCTATAAAATACTTTTGCGGTCAAGAATATCAATTTTAGAAAGAATAGAGTGATTTTTCAGAATTGTTTTGATGGGGTTAAAAAAAATAACTTGTTGAAAGAAAAAAATGGACTAGTCTAATTATTTTAACAATTTTCGTAATTAAAATCGTATGCCAAAATATTTGTTCGTAATTTAAGTCATAATCTTTGGCATACACACAAGTCTACCTTTATTTTACTTTTTAGGTTTTTGAGATTTAAATTGCTTAAAAAAACATTTTGAATTTTTTCTACGAAAATTTGAATATAAATTTTGACGTTGGCGGGTGGTCAAATTAGGAACTAGTTTTCACGAAGAATATAGCAGCTCTGATGCTGGGAAACGGAACTACAATCATCCAGAAGCACAGAAATAGAAATCTACATCAAACCAAAATAGCCATATTGCACACAGATAACGGTACATTTAGGAATTTTCGTAGCCATGTAGCGCCCTAAAGAATTCGCGGCGACAGTAGAAACCACTTGACATTGAATTGATCTGGTTATAAATTTGGGGTTTTTCCAATTCGATTTCGTAGTGTTCAGTTTCATCTAATTGTTTTCGCAATTTAGCGGTTTCTTACTGTTATTCAGTGGATATCTCAAATTTTACGTTGAATTGCTGCAGAAAAATCGAAATTCAAGATGAGTACTTTCTCAGGAGTTCAAAAGGGGCCAGCAATCGAAGTTTTCGCCCTAAACAGGGCTTGTTTGGCGGACACATTTGCCCAGAAAGTGAATTTAGGAGTTGGAGGTAAGTGCAGTGCAACTTCATTCAGATTGAGTCAAGATAATCTGTTATCCTTGAAAACTTCTTATATGAAAATCTCAAAAACTATGCAAGACAGAAGAATTCCATTTAATTGAAGTGCCAACTAGGATGGTCATAACTTGCGCAAGGTCAAGATGAAGGTCACTGGAGAGGCTCCACGTTTCCAATTCTTCCTTCCGCAAACAACAGTTTTGATAACGTTGATTGCTTCATTTCCAAGATGAATGGGTGAGATTTTTCTAGCAGTTGACGAAAATCAATACAGACGTCATTTTATTTTATGGTGCTGATAATCTTGGAAAACACTCCAGTTGCTTGGAGATTGTGATTACAAATCCATTATTCGCGGTCGAGGTCTTTTGGGGGCTGCTAGGGGTTACTGTTATAAACATTTTTTTTATATGTCGCGCTTTTCGTTAGCCACCGAAGTATGGTATCTCGCCGTTCGACTTCTTTCTCTATTTTCGTGTTATGACGTCCGTAATTGCTTGGTAAATATGCCAATCAAAAATATTTTTATTTTCTTCAGCATCGAGATTACATAATTGATGCTATGCAATTTAGTATAATAAACCAAAAGTGGAGCAAATCAGAACAAGAATTCTTGCGCCGGGAGATTCCCCTCTTATCATCTGGTGACAATTTCAAGGTGTTCAAGTGTAACAACCTTTGCAACAGGTGGCCATATGTCTCGTATTTTGTTACTAAGAATAAATAAATGATACTCAGTCGGAGCTATTGTTTTGCTTTTTGATTTCACAACAGTATTTTCGTTATATTGCTAAGTTGGCTAATGGCATGTTAATTTCGATGGACAATAAATCCTATCAATCGAAGTATGATGTAATGTCAATTGGTTTCCAGGCAATTTGTTAATTTTGTCATTGGGAGGTCAAATTTCTTCTAAATATTCTTTTAATATCTATGGGTATTCTTTTTTTAAAAACCCTTTTCAATAAAGTACCAACGGAATTGAAAAAAAAGTGTTTTTTAATTGATTTTATGAGGAAAAACATTTGACAAACTTAATTTTTTGTAGTTTGGTTAATGGTTTTCTGCCTTCGTCAGTTAGTTTGTCTCAAGGTTTTACGTTTTTATATTTATGAAAACCATTTTAATGTTTTTTTTTACAAATAAATTCCTGCATTTTATTTTCTGAAAACAATAAATCTAATTTTTGCAATAAACATACAACTATTTACTTATGAATATCAGAAAAAATTATCAATATTTTTTGTTCGGTGATTAGCGTCGATAACGAAAGTAAATATTTTTCAATGATGCAACATGTAACAATAAAAACAATTACTTGTTATATAACTCTTTTATGAACTAGATTAAATTTTTAACATAGAATAACATGGCTTTAAGTCTAATAACATGCACTCAAAGCCACAATTACTATGTAACAGATTAACGTTTATTATCAGTCATCTGCAATTTTAATACAGGCAATTGCCAACAAAAAGCATGTCAAAGTATTGTCGTAATTGTGGTCTAACTGAAGCGATAACAATGCGAAAAATACGAAGCGATGCAGATGTTTAAAAATTGAATAGTTTTGTTAATTTTTATGTTTGAGTGTATTTCAGACAATGGTTTACACAATAAGGCTGGAGATTAGTTGGAGACATTTTTTAATAAAACGTTAAACCAATTAAGCAATTACAATAGTAATTCCTTTGAGTTTTCTATTTATAATGATTTCTATAAATATTATCAGATTCGTGTTTTGTAATTAGTTAAAGTCTAGTTGATATCTTATCAGCTTCGTTATATTTTCAACGACGTAGATACTAAATGAGGTTTTTTAGCACAATTTTCAACTTATTCAACAAAATAATTCTTTTTTTGTATCGACTTTTTTCAAGATTTTTACTTTCTTGTACAATTTTGACATCTTAATTTTGCCTAAAAACATTTCCGAAGCAGAAAAAAAACTTCTTCTTTGTCAGCTTGTGTACAAGATTTCTCAAAAACGATTGCAGAAATATCACAGGGATTTTTGGTTCTGGAATTGGACGATCCTATAAAGTTTTTGAAACCCCATTAACCGGACGTAACCAAAATGTCGGTTTTTTAAAAATTTCAATTTTGTTTTTCGCGATTTATTCCGAAATTACGCGAATAATTGTATGACAAAACTTGGAGACAATAAAATTTCCCACATTTTTGTCTCTTACTAGAACTGCATATCTAAACCCGTTATTGAGATATTCAGTTATTTAAAAAAAAATCTATTTTTTGGAATTATATCGAAAAATCACGGATTTTTGATGGTTCAGTATATGATTGAAGAGAAAAATGTTTGCCACAATGTTTGTCTTTTACTGTTATCCGCTATCTTTTACCGTTATTGAGATATCGTTTTTTTTTATGTTTTATGCCAGGAGCTTAGGCAAATTGCCTCTAATGCCGAAGCACAGCTCAAGACATCATTCATTCAACCATTCATACAATCCATTCATACTCTGAATACTCCTCATCACACTGCAACGAAGATTTGGCGCGACAGTACATAGCCTTATCGTACATTGTGTCCTGTTACAGAGCTTGGAGGAGTATTCAGGCGGCGGGAGGCAAAGACCAAACTGGTCCGTGTTTTAGGTCCATGAGCAGAAAAGTTCCAAATTCAAATTCAAGCCGAATTATTTTGCCCTGAGTGGGATTTGAACCACCGCTCTTTGGATCACAAGGCAAGCACTTAGCTCACAAGGCAAGCACTTAAAAGGTAAATTTTTTTTTGCGAACAGCGTGCAAATCATACAAATTTTCTACACTTCTGCCTTTAACCGTAAATCGATATCTTTAGCCGTTTTCGAGGTACTTCAGATTTTGTAAAATAAAAATTCGCTGATTTATATAAACTAAAATTTTATTCCTTGAGCTATAGTGTACACGTAAATTGCGCAAGAACGTACTTTCTGTATAAGAAAGTCATGTGCTGTTCACATCAGTTATTTTTAACAAAAGCTTTTTTTTTAAACTTTTTTTTTTTGCTTTTTAGCTCTCGAATATAACCCTTACCTTTGAGACGGTAATCCTTACCTTATATAATCCTTACCTTATATAATCCTTACCTTTAAGACGGACTTTTTGACACCAGAATCGCATTCAGCAACCCCAAGAACCACCAGATGAGATTTTTTTTTTCGGAAAATTTGAGTAATATCTTGGCAGGAACTTCCCCTCTCATTACAAGGACGAAATAGCGAAATAGTGAAAATAGTCATCGAAGTTACGTATGTGTAAACATTTCAAGTCAAATTCAAGGGTGGAAGTGGGTCAAAATTAGAAACACTTTTAGTGGCAGATACGTACCACACACCAAAAATGCTAGTAGGGATATGTTCGTATTCTAATTTGCTATATGCTGGCAATAATTCGATTTTCTACATTTTAAAAAAATATCCCAAGAAAAGTCCGGAAAAAAATATTTGCAAGGAGCTGTTCACCACAGTTAAGGTTGATTTTTGGGGTTAATACAAACACAAAAATATTTTTTTTATTACGTGATATATTCATTTTCACACAAAGTTGAGAGTTTTTTGCATTTAAAATTCACTTTTATTTTACATGATTTTATCTTAATTAAAGAATAAAAAAATTAATACAATTAAGCGAATGATGACCACAAAATATTTTTTCAGAAAAAGGATAGGATTTTTTTATTATAATATATTAAACAATATTTTGGTGTATTTTGATTTCACTCGTGGTCAATTTGTGACTTACCTCCGCAAAATTTCAATAGGAAAACCAGTATAGAGAAAATGACAAGAACACAAAAAGTGACCACCCCATAAATGAAGATATAAAAGAATTTCTCATGAAATGTCATATGACATTCAACTCTTTCCTCACGGCGATCTAGTTTCGTTAAAGTTCGATGGATTTCTGGGATTTTATATAAATCGACAAAATCTTCAATGGTAAAATCTGTAACATTCTGCAATTGTTCGAGATTTTCCAACCAACGCTCATCAGTTTTGTCGCGATTCAATTTTCGCAGGATGATTGCACTTTCTGAACGATGATTTGTAAATGGAATTTCCCGGCATCCCCAAACCAAAGCGAAATCCTTAAAGTCCGTGTAAATTGGTTGAAAATTCATTTGATCGTTGTGAATTTGAGTTCGGTTCCCCCTTTCAAATTTATAAAATTCGTGGTAATTCATGCACCATCTGGTGGATTGATCGGCTGGAATTACCTTGCAGACCAAAAATATGATATTGTCAAATGGTAGCTGCATATGTTTCTCGCACATAACTTCCCTCAATCGTTTGAATTTAATACGTTGCGATTTGAGAACCGTTTGGAAATCCTCACGGTTTGGTGTAAAATGGGTTATTTCCCAATCTATCTGCCGAACAAGGTCTTGCACTTTATTATCCGTATTGTCGAACTTTGGACAACGTCCTTCAAATATTTTACCACTTATCAGGTGTAGTTTACAGATAAAAATTATTCTCCACAGGATAGTTATCTTCATTCTAATCTCAAGCGTAGGAAACTGTTAAAAATTGATAAGTTTTCAATGAATATTTCCTTAATTGTTCGGCTATGTCGTGTGTGTCACTTTACTGAAATCACACTAAATTATATTTTCATCAACTATTCGTAATTTGAAAAACTTCGAGTTTTTACATATTGATGTGATGAAATTTAATGACGTTAAACCTAAATTATGATTTTAGGTCAAGGAATTTATTCCCAAAAGTTCGCTTTAAGTAATATAAAAAATTGATTTTTATCGAAAATAAGAACCTGTAATAATCCATTAGCATTGAACTTAACGCGAGTTACTTTCATTCCTAAATAGACTTTTTTCATTTAATTTGTTTTGAAATGTTTATGGGAAAAGATTACACTGCACAACAACCATTTTGCTGCCAAAGATTTTACAATTTATTAAACTTCGCTAATTTCGAATCTGCAAGTTGGCCAGATTGGCTCTAATTTTCGAGAAAATCCCAAAAAAAGATTAAATTTTTCTAAAAAAATTCATATAAACTGAAAATTTATATTTTTGCCAGAGATACGGCAACTATTTTAGGATAATTTGATACCGCTGAATCCGAAGATTTGACAAAAATTGAATCCGACGATTTGAATTATTGCTCTTAAGAACACCCATATAACTAGCAAAAAATAAAATCTCAAAAACTAGAGTGAATCTACTTCCAGATTCGGATTCAGGGATGTCAACTTACCCTAAAATGATTAAAATATTCACGGCAACACAAAAAAAAATTAAATTTTTCAGTTTATATGGAATTTTTTCGAAAAAAATAATCGTTTTTGGTCTATTCTCAAAAACTACAGCCAATCTGGCCAAACCATTTATTAGTTCAGAATCAGCGATGTCAAATTATCATAAAAATATTGTAAAATCTTTGGCAACACAAAAAAAGGTGTTTTTTGTCGGGTAGTGTTATTTATTGCGTAAAAAATATTATTCTTAAAATACCTAATCATTTATATTGTAGTTTTTAGAGCCTAAACGTTTTTTTTTGTTCGCTCTGTGCGTAAGAGTTTTGTAATATGAAATCATTTTTGAAATTAGAGTTGGCTAAAGCCATGTTAAAATCTAATCAAATTGAAGGCTTTTTATGACGTCAAATTTTTTATTTGTGTTCAATTTTTTTCTTTTTTGTTTTTAAAAATATCAGTTGTGATCAACACAAAACTTTCCTCTGCAATATTTGGTTTCGTAAAAAATATGTATTGTAAAAAAATATATTTTTCAAATATCTTGAGAACCGTTAAAGATACGTAAAAACCGTTAAAGGAAAAAATGCAGATTTTTTTTTTATATAAATTTGGTTATATGCATTTCTTCATGATAAACAGCATTTTTTCAAATATCTGGAGAACGTTTAGAGCTACAAAAAACCGCTGAAGCAGAAAATGTAGAAAATTTTATATTCTTTAAATTTTGTTATATTCATTTTTTCCCATATTGTGGGAAAACACAATATGTCGGATTCTTATTATGACCGAGACCGACTCGAAAACGGGGGCAGATTGAAAATTTCTCATCAGTACGAAATCCGTTCCAGGAAAAATTATGAGTATATCGGTGCATTTGTCTGTCTGACGGTCTGTATGTTGGTGTGTCTGTCACCCTGTCCGTTGTATGTGTCTTAAATAACTCGAGAACGCCTTGACCTAGCGACTCGACATTTTTTGTAAAAAAGTTTCACAGAAATCGTAATTTTCTATAAACTTTTAGAAAAGTAAGGGTAGCTCTAACGGGTATCACCCATACAATTTTTTTGATACAGTATTTTCTATCATAGTATGGATATCCCCATTTTTATACCCGTATGGTGACACCAAAGGGTATATTAACTTTGCCTTACCGTTTGTAACGCCAAGATCCCGTCATCGCACAAAAAAATGAATTACACCAGTGTGTTTAGAATGATAAAAATATTTAATTTTTGCATGTCCGTCCGTCTGTCTGTCTGTCTGTCTGTCTGTCTGTCCGTCCGTCCGTCTGTCTGTGGCGCGGATTGCGGGCGCACGGATTGAGCTAGAGACTTGAAATTTTGCGTGGATCCGTTTTTCGTAAAATGCGAGGCCAAGTTCGTTAATGGGCAAAAATGGACCATTAGGGGGGTACCCCCAATACGAACGAAAACGTTTTTTGCGAATATCTCAAAAACGGAGCATCTTATCAAAAAACTCCAAGAACAAAAGTTATTTAGGATATGATTCTACATAAAACTTCCATACATCAAAATCCGATTGGAATAAATTTTAAAAAATCTTATAGGAAAGTTTGACTTCAAAGTGGAAATTTGGTATAACTGTTCGAATTTTGATACGAATATCACCATACGGGTCTCCAATGATTGCCAGATTGGCAATTATAGCTTTTGTTATGTTTGTTCTTACTTTATTTTCTTAAAAAATGATATACGTAATTTGAAAGACCAACGATAATTGAAGTTTACTGCGTTTCAATAGGAATAATTTTATAGGGTAAATCGTCCTTCTTTGATGCCATGTGGCATAGGCACACTGATGGGGAAACCTCTTAAAATCGAATTGATGTCCAAATAAAATAATACGTGTCGAATATTTTTCATAGTAGGGTAGGAGCGGGCATGTTGAATTATCGGGCATGTTGAATTATTGCCAAATTTAAAAAAACTATCCAGTCAATTTTTTTGAAATTTTAGTATATTGGTAGTATTAAAGTCCTCTACTTGCCATAAAATTTTGACAGCGATACCTTATTTATATCGTAAGTGGCAGGAATATGTGTGTTTTTGGCTCTAAAAGTAAATATTAGACTATACAGTGATTTACCCATTTCTCATACAAATTTTTGTCAATCTGGAAATTTTTTGTATTAAAAGTGTTGTGCAACACCTCTAGAATAAAAAAAACCTCGTGGGACATTCAAATTTATTGTTTTTGTGATTTTTCTAAGAGAAAATATCAAAAAAGTGGATTGCGGGTAAGTTGAATAACGGCTTGGCGGGCAAGTTGAATCATTTTTTTCTTACGTATTTTTTGGTTTTTTGACGTTGGTTTCACATTTCCTTTGTTCTTTTATCAATTTTTGTTTGTTTCTTGATGATTTTTTACATTTTTTATAAAAACGCAGCGGGAAAACAATCAAAAATAGGACAAAAAAAAAAAATGAAATAAGCGATTAACTAAATCGTAAATTTCATTGTTTTTTTTTCATATTTACATTATGTAGTGTATATTTAAATTTTTTACTTAATAAAATACTTAAAAATAACGTTTTTTCATTCTTAAGTGTGGAAAATGTATGGAAAATTACAGTTATTCATCTTACCCGCACCACTTGTAAATCGGCGGGCATGTTGAATCACCCTTTAAATTGACCTGAAGGCCAGTTAATAAAACATTGAAAAAAAAGTTCTTCTATGAAATGTAGTCAAGGTATCACTCTATCGAATGGCTTGACCATTGGAGCGATATGTGACTTTATGTGCGCGCTACAACCTAAATTCTAAAAAGTAATTCAACATGCCCGCTCCTACCCTACTACAAATCTGCAAAGTTTCATCTGCAAAGTTTCATCTGCAAAGCATCAAATTCAGTTGTTATCGTTTGAGTTTCCTTATAATTGCACCGTTTTAACCTTCTTAATTCATCTGCATTTTATGAATTATTTAATTCTCAATAATGTGCACACTCTATTATTCTCCACAATAAAATTAGGCAATTGAAAATTAAACTCATCGGCAGTTTGACATAATTGCGAAATTTATTTTTCTGAAAATTTCAATTAAAAACAATTGTTTGATGTGTTCGAATGGAAAATCGATCAATGGTGTTGAATAAAACTACTGGATGTGCTCGTATTTAATCAAATATTTAAATTTCAGAAATTTTGTTTACAATAAATACGAAGCAACAATTTGCTTAGTTGACATTTCAAGTTTAAATATGAATTTTCAATTAGATACGATTGTTCTGCAATTGTTCTGAAATTTTACTAAATTAGAAATTTCAATATATGGGAATGAATGGCATTTTATATTTGCATAAAATTGAGTTGCAGATGAACAATGGGATCAGTAGTTGATGATAGTATTGTAGTTAAAGTGATTATACAGACGATGGGGAATTTTATTATTTTTATACAAAATTAAATTAAATAAAGATGTTTTTATTAAAAATGTACACATTTAGCTTTGTTCAGTCATTCCGTCTGTGTTGTGCATATTGAAATTGATATTGATTCGATTCAATTGTACCCATTGCTAAAATAAACTTTAATATTCTACAATACGGTTAGGATACATTCGTACTGAAGTTAATACAAATAATGGAAATGATTCCCTTTGCACACAGTGCTTTCCATTTAATCCGATCGATGTCATTAAGGAAACACCAAACGAAAACGTGATATTTTATTTGGGGATTGCGAATTTTTTATTTATGTCGATACATATAACTTTTAATTTAAGCTGCAGCTGTTTTTTGTTGTTGAAGTCCTGCATGATTAATTTGTTTTGTTTTTGTTAGTTTAAAAGCAATTGTGCTGAAAAATCAAAAAAAAAAATGAAAGTTAATATTTGAACAGATATTGCTTATTCATATATTTAACATATATTTAACATATCGTCGGCTAAAAGTGAAATTGTGCTAAGTCCATTTGGTATAATTTTCCAGAAGAGCAATGAAAACCTTGTTAAATCATTTTAATTATTTTTCAATAACACTGAGTTTTCTTTAAATGAGAAAAATTGGGCTCAGTTTTCTTTAAATGAGACTCTGTTTTCTTTAAATGAAAATTAAAATGATTTAACAAGGTTTTTTATTGCTCTTCTGTCAAATTTGGTATAATGGACTTAGCACAATTTCACTTTTAGCCGACGATATATTTATTCATATATTTAAATAATCACTCGTCGTTTTTCCCCATTGCGAAATTGGTGAATTTTGTATTGAGATTTCTTACAATATGTTTGTATAATTTTCTGGCATGGACCGAAAAGTCTTTAGTAACGCAACGCCTGTACCAACCCCGTTATTCTAGGCTACTGGTCACACGGTTGTAACTTTCAGATGTCGTTGAAAATGGAAATCGTTATTGAGAAAAATTTAGTTTTTGCCTTTATCAGTCGTGAAGTTTTTTCTGTTAACTTGCTAAAGGTCCGTTAGGCACAGTTTTTATTACCATGTAGGTCTAGTTCTTTTGGGCTCAAGGAGAGACAAAACCCTCGACATAACGGATATAATATCCTTATAATGGATATCATATCCTTATAATGGATATATAACAGACCAATGCTCATTTCGGTGAAATTTTTGTGTCACTACATGTTGCCTATTCCAAATATGGCACTGGTTTGGCTGGATTAGTTCTAGTTTTTGAGGAATGCGCGGTGGTTCATTTTGTTCATACATTTATAGGCATTTGTGAGTAACTTTCCGTATCTTTAAAGCTAGAGCTGACCCAGCCAAACCACTGCGACATTGGGAATCAATCAGGGTATTCACAGTCCTCTTTTAAATTGCGGGTAAATTTACCGCTCGGTAATTCAGTCAAATTTAACAGATTTTTACCGAGACGGTAACTTGGTTCATGTAAAAATGAATTACCGGATTCGGTAATTGTATACATGCCTTGAGTCGTGTTTTCCGGCCCGGTTATTCGGTATCAAGAATCAACCGCGGGTGGCGCTAGTAATGTTTTTAGTTGTCAAATTTTCTCGCTGGTTTTTTGTTAATCTCATCGGACTGATGCAAATTTTTTCAATTTTGATAGCCGTTGCCACAATAGAAATTCAAAAGAATACATCAAACATGGATTTAGAGGTATGTGACATATTTTACAATCAAATTCGCAGTTCATGATTTGGTCACGTATCAAATAAAAGCGCTGTTCTCAAATCTGTGCTGTGGGATGTTCACAGCAGAATATTTTCAGTCTTTTAATATTACCGAAAATACCGAATACCGAAAATTAAAAGAGGATTGTGAATACCCTGAATCACACCAAATTACCAATAAAGACTTTGTTTTTGCCGGTCTGTGCAATTTTTCATTTATCAAATTTCAGTACTTACATGTTGATAATTTCCTATAGAAAAGGTGGAAAAAGGACGTTTGCGTTCTCTTTATAGGTTTCGAAATTTGAAATTCCAACATCAAATTCGAGACAATGGACCTTTCAAACCTTCACCCGAAAAAGGTAAAAAGGAAATTAATGATTTCCTCTTCGATCATCGGCCTCGCCCTGAAATTGTTTATAGTAATAAAAATCTAATGAAAAGCGGTTTAGGAGTTATTAGGGGAGGGGGTTGCCGGACTGAGGAAGATTTAATTTAATTTAATGGTTTAAATACAGTAGACTCGCGATTATATGCACATTTTATTATATAACGGATGTATTAAATGCATAGAAAATATTTCAGATTACAGTTTAAAATTTCTTGTTCATATAATCGCGAGTGTACTGTATCTAGTTTATCTGCGAGATCTTTTATCTAGCATTAAATAATTTAATAAAATTGGAAATGAAAATGAAAAATGATAAAGAATTTTTAACTATTTTTTTTTACAATAAAAACAACATTTATTAGTCGTAAATATCTATGAAAGAATTACACCAATTTAGATAAAACTCTGAATCCCAGGAAATTCTAGGCATATCCAATTTGTCGCGATGCACGCAGTAATTTGTAGATAAATATCAAAAGTAGTAAACACAGACACGAAATAATGACTACGATAAAATATCGCAATTGTTTCGATACAAAATAAATATTAGTGCAATAATACTTAAAAATATCTCCATTATGCTCGGTTAAAACTACTTTGTGCTGTCTTCTTAGCTGTGGAATATCCAAAAATGTTGTAATATTTAATTTTGTAACATTTTCCACTGTCGAAGTTATATCCTTCCAATTTGTTTGACTTGTAAGATTGCCGAAAACTATTACAGCCACTGATCGTTTTGTAGTAAACGGAATTTCAGTGCAATCGGCAGCAATAATTAAATCCTTTTGATTTGTATAAATTGGATCGTAGTTGTGTTCATTGCTATACTCTTTTTTATTTGCCTGTATTTCGAATATTCGGTGTCCAGAGCACCAGCCTGGAAATAACATTGCAGAAGCCCCCTTATGACAAAACGATAACATTAAATTTTTTGAATCAATTTTTATATCCTCGTTACAAAATTTATCCTGTGTTTTGTTATATTCAATTCCTTCCACACTAAACGCATTTTCAAAGTCATCCTCACTTTCCAAATAAAATAAAACTGAAAAGTTTTTATTAGAAACAAAAGTCCACATTTCATCGTCCATTTTTAAAGGTTCAGGGCAAGGTCCTTCGTAAATTTTCCCAATAGTATTGCCAATTGCTAGGCACAAAATTATAACAGTTTCTTTGTTCATTTCTTTCATTTAACTAAAATTTGATTTCGTAAATTTCGATTCCTAATGGCGAAAACTTAAATATAAAAATGGTTCGATAAAAATTATTCCCATAGGATTTTCTAAGTAATTAAAAGAAATATCATTTAGTTATTCGTGTTTTTTGCTTGTAATAAAAATAAAAGTGAAAATTTCATGTCAAGTTCAAATTCGAATTTCTTTTATGGTTGTAAATGTTGTAATTGTCGGAAAAAGTATGGAAGAATTTTTATTCCCAGGGGGATTTCTCACTAATTAGAGGGATTACCATTAATTTTCAGAAAAAACTCCATTTCAATTGTATTAAGTTCAAAAACGTTTAACATTTTTTGCTTTTATCCGAATGTTGTCATTTGATTTGTACTTGCTTAATTTTTCTATTATGAACTGCCATAAAATCCATCAATATAATATGACACTAAGTTTCAAAATGGGACTGGACTTAATTAATTGAGGTTTCTAAAAAAATTTCACAAGTTCTGAATCTAAAATTTCAGACTTTGTAAAATTTTTTCCATAGTTGGACCTCTTTTTGTTAATAAAAGATTGTTCGAAAATTAAAAAAAAAAATAATAAAGCATAAGGAAATTAATATTCTCTTCGCTTTGCCGTTTTTTTTATTCATAAAGTGGTTTGCAACTAAAAATTACTTTGACCAAACATACGAAAATTCATTGTAAAAACCTTGCCTGAAATAAATTTACCAAACCAAAAACAACAAAACAATTTGTTTGTATTCTCGGAAATTAAATTTTATTGTTTCATTTTTTTTGCCTATTTTAATATTCCAGCATATCGTACAGAGGAAGGAAAACCATGGGTTTTGCCAGTGGTCAGAAAAACGGAAATTAAAATAGCTCAGGATGAAACTTTAAACCACGAGTACCTGCCGGTTTGCGGTAAGAAGTTAAACTAATAAAATTATTTATATTAATTCAAACATTCTAAAAATTCCTTTCTATTTGATAGAGGAAGAATTTTTCTATTATTCAGTTTTTCATTTCTGTTTTCCCTAGTTGATCGTCAATGTGAAATTAAAAACAAATCTCTCTAAATTATTACAGGCACTGACGCTTTTACAAATGCCGCCACAACTCTTTTGCTTGGTGAGGATTCACCAGCTCTTAAAACTAAAGCCGTTAGTTGATATTTTTAATATTGGGATAAAACTGTGTGAATTACTATTGATTTTGTTTTGTTTTTTTAGGCATTTGGAGTACAAACTTTATCAGGCACTGGTGCTTTACGATTGGGTGCAGAGTTTTTATCAAATTTACTTGAAAAAAGTGTCTTTTATTATTCAAGTCCTACATGGGGTGCGAAAATTCATTTGGTCTGTTGTTAAAATATTTTTAAAATGGAAATTTTTGTTTTATAGAAAACCATCACAAGGTGTTCATGAACGCTGGTTTCAAAACAGCAAAAACATATCGATATTGGGACGCCAACAAGCGTGGAATTGATTTTGAGGGTAGGAAAAGAAATATATGAAATTTAAGTTTTAATGGGCTATCCACAAAATACCTTACGCTGATTTTAGCCTGTTATAAATTCCCCCTCCCCTCGTCAGTCCTTTTTCTGTCGAGTTTAGTAATGCCGTTAAACTTCCAAAGTGTAATGTATTTTATGGACAGCGTCTAACTATAATTTACAAAAATTTACTATGAGGGTATTCACAATCCTCTTAATTTTCGGTATTCGGTATTTTCGGTAATATTAAAAGACTGAAAATATTCTGCTGTGAACATCCCACAGCACAGATTTGAGAACAGCGCTTTTATTTGATACGTGACCAAATCATAAACTGCGAATTTGATTGTAAAATATGTCACATACCTTTAAATCCATGTTTGATGTATTCTTTTGAATTTCTATTGTGGCAACGGCTATCAAAATTGAAAAATTTGCATCAGTCCGATGAGATTAACAAAAAACCAGCGAGAAAATTTGACAACTAAAAACATTACTAGCGCCACCCGCGGTTGATTCTTGATACCGAATAACCGGGCCGCAAAACACGACTCAAGGCATGTATACAATTACCGAATCCGGTAATTCATTTTTACATGAACCAAGTTACCGTCTCGGTAAAAATCTGTTAAATTTGACTGAATTACCGAGCGGTAAATTTACCCGCAAATTAAAAGACGACTGTGAATACCCTGTATAGCAAAACCTGCTAAATTAAACTTTTTTTCTAAAGAAATTTCATCGAAATTATTTTATAAAATATATCGAAATTATTTTGATAATATTTTTATCTAATTTAAGGTTTAATTGCCGATTTATCGGAAGCCCCTGAAGGCGCTGTAATTATTTTACACGCCTGCGCTCATAATCCCACCGGATGCGATCCAACTCAGGAACAATGGAAGAAAATCGCTGAAGTCATGCAGGTTAGTCAAGGTCTAATTTTAGTAACGTTCAAAAATTTCCATTTTTTCCATTTCATTGCAGGCAAAGAAATTGTTTTGCTTCTTCGATTCAGCGTATCAAGGCTTTGCTAGCGGAGATCCCAACAAGGATGCATGGGCCATCCGATATTTTGTATCACAGGGAATTGAATTATTCTGTGCACAATCATTCGCTAAAAACTTTGGCCTTTACTGTACGTAACTTGCATAGATTTCTGTCCGAATTTCATATAATTGAAATGAATTTTCTATTTTCTTTGCCAGGTGAACGTGTCGGTAATCTAACCATTGTCCAAAAGGATAGTTCCACAACCGAAGCCATGCACTCGCAATTGACATTGTTGGTGCGTGGCATGTATTCAAATCCACCAGCATTTGGCAGCCGAATTGTTTCGACAGTGCTGAATGATCCAACTTTACGTAATGAATGGTAAGCATGAAAATTTTCGGCAGTGAATGCCGAAATGTGAATTAATTTTCAAATGATGTCATGTAATTAAAAGAATTTTGTCTCTTCTAAAAGGATGGAGTGCATCAAAACAATGTCCTCAAGGATAATTAAAATGCGTGAAGCCATGTACAATCATTTAGTGAAGCTGAATACACCGGGGACATGGACCCACATCACCGAACAAATTGGAATGTTCTCCTATACCGGACTCAATGGTATTGTCACAATCACAATAAATTTATTCCAAATGCATTTCACTAATTTGCGAATGCCTTTCGTTACAGAGAAACAAGTAAAAATGTTAATCAATGATTTTCATATTTATCTGCTGTCATCGGGTCGTATAAATATGTGCGGATTAAATGAAAAGAACGTGGAATATGTCGCTAAAGCGATTCATGAAGCTGTCACAAAAGTTAATTAACTCATTAGCAAAACTAAATTACTCATTTTTTTTTACTTTCGAAATGTTATTGTAAAGTTATGAAATTTATGAAATGCGCTTAGATTTTGTTAAACAATTAATTGGCGAAAACTCAATAGTTTTAAATGGTAAAAATTGCCACATTGTTATTGAAAATTCTCTAATTGAAATGTGAACTAAAATTAAGCTAAAACCTATTTGATATTTATAAGTCGTAAAGTTCTTGGAACTCTGTTAACATTTGTAGACAATATATATATATTTTTGTTTTCAAATGATATTTACCGACGCAACGAAAGGAAGAAAGCATTTTTATGGAACAACATTTGCATTTTTTCCAAAAACAATTTACTTGTGTAATTTTCACAAATGCATTTTTTGTTTTAAGATTTTAGTTCAAGTTTAAATAAAAGTATTGAAAAAAGAAACTCAGTTTTTTTTTGTTCTTTAATTTATAGATGTTGTTTAATAATTTCAGATTTAGAATCGTTATTTTTAACAAAAAATTATAAATAGTAATAATCTCGCGGTAGTGCTAGTACCGCGAGAGCAACAAACACAAATAAAATATTATCCCGGTTGTATGAGTAAATTATTTCAAATTCTGTTATTGTCATAGTCACACTTAAATGCGATTTAGAAGATTCTGGCAATTGGTTTTGTCGAGTTTTATTTTGAATTTTGTTATCAATGCACTAACCGTAGTCACTGTTAGAATTAATCCATTGTTATACTTTTTTCTCTCTGTTAGTCTTCATCTAGCATTCTTACAATAAAGTACATTGTTGAATTGAGCTCTGCTCGCGTTTTATTTAACAGGTTTATGTTAATAAAATCTTTGCTTTCAATACTTGTGATGTTCCTGACAGCTAAGAGTTAGATAGGGTTTCGACTTATCCAGAGTCTGGCTTATACAGGTTTCACTGTAAATGCATATTAGTGATAGGTGTTCAAATCGATATGGCTTCAAGTTTTTTTTACCATATTAGTACCAACCTATTTTACCAACGTAGAGTACCATGCAGTGACCCATAGTCACTATATAAAAAAAACATAACAAAAGCTATAATTGCCTATCTGGCAATCATTGGAGACCCGTATGGTGATATTCGTATCAAAATTCGAACAGTTATACCAAAATTCCACTTTGAAGTCTAAACTTTCCAATAAGATTTTTTAAAATTTATTCCAATCGGATTTTGATGTATGGGAGTTTTATGTAGAATCATATCCTAAATAACTTTTAATGCGATTTAGAAGATTCTGGCAATTGGTTTATGTTAATAAAATCTTTGCTTTCAATACTTGTGATGTTCCTGACAGCTAAAAGCGCTATTGCTAAATCATTCTGATTTTTCACAATTCCTGAAATTATTGCAGTTTCAGACTTTTTACCTTTTGGCACAGTAGTTTTGGATATTTTAAAGATAATCTAACAAAGGAATACTTTCAGGCCTACCCTACCCTATTGTTATTTATCACTAAATGTTTGTGTAATTTTGTTTGCCACGATTCTAAACTTGTCGAAATATTTCCTAAAAAACGTTACATCAAAATTTCTAGAATCGCAAGTTACAGGGTTTCATGTTCAGACATAAATACATTAATGTTTTTGTATAAAATAGTATAAAATTAATTATCTATATATATAAAAATGGATGTTTGTCTGTTTGTCTGTCTGTCTGTCTGTGTGTTTGTGATTACAAAACTCAAAAACTACTGGACCGATTTTTACGCGGTTTTTTGCAAAATGATCTGCGTTGCCAGGAGCAGGTTTTTAGCTATGTAGATTTTCAAAATTCGAAACGGAAGGTCCTGTAAGGATAATGAAAATATCCTTTTTCCCATTTCTCCCCGGAAAAATTTGCATTATGGGGGTTTTGGGGTCGCTGATCACGAATTCGGTATTAGATTTTCAAAATTCGAAACGGAAGGTCCTGTAAGGATAACGCAAATATCCTTTTTCCCGTTTTTACCCGGAAAAATCGGCATAAGGGGGTTTTTGAGGTCGCTGATCACGAATCTGGAGTTGGAATTTCAAAATTCGAAACGGAAGGTCCTGCAAGGATAACATTTTTTCCCAAAACTTTTTAAGTTATTTATGGTTTTTTGGCATTCTAAAATTTATACAAAAAACTTTTAGCTGCCAACGTAGGGTCTGCTAGTCTATTATATAATAGGATTGCGTGTGTGTCTTTCTGTGCGAACCACTGAATCGAGTTGGACGAAAATTTCAGGGGAGTTTAAAATAATAAAGGAATGTTTTTCTGCATTAAAAATTTATCCCATAATCCTATCTCCTACTATTTGTTGACTCGTTTGTGGAAATTCGAATCAATTTTAACAGTATTGTAAATATTAAATAACTAACTAGCTTGTTGGAAATGTTATGTAACTAATTAAAAATTTTTGAAAAAAAAATCGTATGCATTTAGGACTTCCATGTCGAATATTGAAATTCTAAAAAACGAACGGAATTCATAGTTTTTCACAAAACAGTAAAATATATCTATGTTTGTGAGGGGGACTTTTGCGATTCTAGAAATTTTGATGAGAAAATTTTATATATAATATATAAAATAGCAGATTTTTTTATCTGTTTTTTACGGTAGAAGAAAAGATTTTTTTTGGTCATGCAAAAAAACAAAATTTTTTTAAAAATATATTTTATTAATTACATTTTCGAATATTAAGAGTTTTGGATTACAAAACTTTTAGGATTTTGATTTAGTACTAACAGTAAATTAGAAATAGCAATAAACTAAAAAAAATCATTAAAAACACTAGAATTTCACATGCATATAAATGATGCTGATGAGTGTGTGCATAAATGATTTCACATTCCATTGCATGTTGCGATTCAGCCAGATGAGTTTTGAAAGTTTTTGGTATTCGATTTATGTCAATAAAGTCTTTGCTTTCAATTTGTGTGAAGTTCTTGACAGTTAAGAGCGCCCTATCCAAATCTATGCGATTTTTTACAATTCCGGAAATTATTGCAATTTCAGACCTTTTAGTAGTGAAAGGAATTTCCTGGCATTGCCAAACAATAACGAAATCTTTGAAATCAGAATATAGGGGAATGAAATTATCACAGTTTTCTTCAATTGATAATGTATCATTGACTTTGTATACTTTGGATTGCATACACCATATAATCCCATTACTACACACAGATGTTTCAATACTTCTGCTACGCGACAGAATCCTCTCTGATTTGCCAAAAGAACACCAATTATATTGTATATTTTTGATTTCAAGATTTATTAATCTGAAGTTTTTTGCAAAGTCATCGTTCCTAGGAATGTATTGCGTTATTGAGAAATTCATTGTTTTTGTAAAATTTAAAATCGCATCTGTTGAAATATTTGGAGATAACTTTGGACACGGTCCATCGAAAAGTTTTGCTCTACTAATATTTAAATTTAGAAATATTACACAAACACTGATAATATTTTTCATTTTTTCTAAACAATCAAAACTCGCACAAAAAATTGACTTTTCTACTCTAATGCATTCTAATATTGAATTGATCAAATGATAGAAAATTCTGATCGATTCTCGTCCTTTATTTCACATATAATATTTATGAATTTATTAATATGATGCATGATGCAATCAATGTTTTTCAATTCGTTTCGTAGTACTTGTACAGTGAAAGCTGTATAAATCAAACTCACACGGGACCAGAAAATTTGTCCGGTTAGATAGGGTTTCGGCTTATCCAGAGTCTGGCTTATACAGGTTTCACTGTAAATGCATATTAGTGATAGGTGTTCAAATCGATATGGCTTCAAGTTTTTTTTTTACCATATTAGTACCAACCTATTTTACCAACGTAGAGTACCATGCAGTGACCCATAGTCACTATATAAAAAAAACATGTTAAATACAAATAAATGGAGTTTTTGGCGAGAATTTTTTAAACTTAATATTAAAAAATGTCAATAAAATACTATTTAATTTAACTGCTTTATTAGAAATTATTTATTAGTACAAGTTAAACAAACCACAACTATATTCATTACATACATTTTTCTTACATATATTGCAACATTGCTTTGATGCTCTGCCTTTATTATAGAGCCTGTTCACATTGGTTTAAATAGTCCGCCTAATTCTGACAGAAACTTGCAACATTTTTGGGACTGAGCCCCACTTCCTCACCTTGCCTTAATGTTGCCAGTTTCTGTCAGAATTAGGCGGACTATTTCAATCAATCTGGACATGGTCATAAGGACAATGAAAATATTACAATATATTTTCAAAATGCAACAGAATTGAATATGTTCCCATTAAATTAGAAATCAAGTTGAACATGTCAAGTAGAAAATACTTTTTAGCCAGCTGTACAGACAAGTGACCGTAAGTCACTGTTTTGGTACTCTACGTAAGTGTTTTAGTTAATACTCTCTATTAAATATTATTCACTAAAAAAAATTTAACAAATCATTTTTATGACACTATTTTAACTAATGAACGAATTCATATTAGTGGCTGAATTATGAAAATTGAGATTTAGAAATTAGAACGTTTTCTAATTGAATAATGATCCAAAGTCACTGGTTAGTACGAATAGCGTTAAACGAAGAAATATTAGAAAAATATGGAAATACTAATTTTTAAGCAACAGATAGTTTTTGTAGCATTTTATTTATGAAGTTTATTTATATAATTCAGCAAACAAATATTTCGTATTTGTATTGGTATTCCAAATTTACAAAAAAGTAATAATAATGCCAGAAAAATCACTAAAAACGCAATGATTCCATACACAAAAATTTTTTGATGCTGAATATATTTATGAACAATGTCACATCACATTCTATTAAAGGCTTTTTTTTACACTGATCTACCTATATATCAGTTTTAGAAGATTTTGACATTCGATTTTCGAAGCCCTTCCTTTTAACTCCGGTGAAGTTCTTTAAATTTGATAGGACTATTTCCAAATCAATGGAATTTTTAACAATTCCACAAATTAAGGCAACCTCCAATCTTAAAGTGATGAATGAAATTTCCTGGCATTGTAAAAAAATACATAAGAAAAGCTACGATTGCCAGGGGCTATTTGTCAAGTACTCTATAAGAAGGCAGACAAAGTTTTTATTAAAAAAAACTCCATTTGTGTGGAAAAAAGGGACAAGGAGTAATCCGATTGTATTTTGATGTATGGGACGGTAAAATCATATTCTAAACACACTTCGTCTTTATAAATTGTTCAATAAGATGCACCATTTTCGAGAAAATAGGGAAAAAAAGTATTCCATTTGTATGGGGGGAAGGGAAAAAGTGGTTCAAATTTTTATTAAAAATAATCGATGTTTTCCCCTGAGTTACAAAAAAACCAATTAATGTTGCGTCATTTAGTAGCTGAATCGGAAAATTTTCTTTCAATTATGGGTAAGATGATAATAACCAAAAATCAGAAAGGATCTTTTAGGGGGAAAACCAAACAGTCTCCCTTTATCACTTCATTGACTTCGGCGCAATTACATAATTACAATTTAAGTAAATTACTACAGCAATTATAGTTGACTAATTTGAAAAGACCGACAAAGGAGCCGGAAATGGTTATAACCAGCGATTTTCAATGATTTTGCAATGGATACGGAATACAACACTCTGCTTGGATGTCTTCACATCCATAAAGAGATGTTTTAGAGAGATTATTTTAACGTCCATATCTGTCCATAGTATTGAATATCGTACCAATCTCTATATGCTGTTGAATTTCATGAATGAGTCAACAAATTTATTTACATAAATTTAGTTTTAGTAATTTTATTTTGCGGTTGTTGAGCTGCATAAAATGTCTCGTCTCTATGGGGTACACGTGCTCATTTGTGCCATGACAAGAAGCCATCCATCAAATCTTCTCATTAGGCAATTAAATAAACTAAGTGGTAATTAGCTTTAGTATCTATGGAGGAATTATCAATGTGTAGACTTGTAGATAATCTTATCTAGTTGTATTACATTTCTATAGATTTGATTATGGTGGTTTATTCGCATAGACATTGCTTCTCGGTAGACCTGCCAATGTTCATTAACCTCAATGTCTTTACTTATTTGGAGTACAATTTGTCAAGTGACTTTAAAATCACATTCTGTAAATACTGTTGACATGAATGTTCTGTAAGATTTAATAATTATAGTTAAACGTTTTGCTTAGATTTTTCAATCCTTGTAAAATTGATATGTAATTTTAATTGCATCAAATATGTTTAACAATTTGTCGAAAAAATTTAATGTTTGACAGAGGAAAAAAAACTTTCCAACTTGTAAATGCGATGTACGAGAATAGATATTAACGAATTTTTTACGGTTTAAATGCAAAAACCATTTCGAAAAACTTCCAATTGATTTTTTTACACTTTTGGTGCTGTTTCGACAATTTTTTCTAATCCTTTCATTTTTTTTCTGGCAAAGACATTAAAGAGTCTTAAAGGGCCCATAGACGGCCAACTTTGTTGCCAACCTGGTCGCCAACCTAGTTGGTAGTTTTTACCACAGACGAGACGGAATGTTGGCAACCAAGTTGTCAACATCATTTTTAACAAGATCCCGTCGACTTTAGGTGATTTCTCTAATTTCTTGATTGTTTACAGTTTACTATATGGTTATAGGACAATTATAGGGTATATTTTGACTAGTGAAAAATGAGTAAGGATTTGTTATTGGTATTGGTTTTAAACGAGTTGTGCGAAGATGAGGTGCCCCCTTTGAAAAAGAAAAACATAACAAAAGCTATAATTGCCAATCTGGCAATCATTGGAGACCCGTATGGTGATATTCGTATCAAAATTCGAACAGTTATACCAAAATTCCACTTTGAAGTCAAACTTTCCAATAAGATTTTTTAAAATTTGTTCCAATCGGATTTTGATGTATGGGAGTTTTATGTAGAATCATATCCTAAATAACTTTTGTTCTTGCACTTTTTTGATAAGATGTACCGTTTTTGAGATATTCGCAAAAATCGTTTTCGTTCGTATGGGGGGTACCCCCCCTAATGGTCCATTTTTGCCCATTAACGAACTTAGCCTCGCATTTTACGAAAAACGGATCTGTGCAAAAATTCAAGCCTCTAGCTCAATCCGTGCGCCCGCAATCCGCGCCACAGACAGACGGACAGACGGACAGACAGACGGACAGACGGACGGACATGCAGAAATTAATTATTTTTATCATTCTAAACACACTGGTGTAATTCATTTTTGTGTGTGATGACGGGATCTTGGCGTTACAAACGGTAAGGCAAAGTTAATATACCCTTTGGTATCACCATACGGGTATAAAAAATTGGGCAAAGGAGTGGTATCAGAACCGTGCTTAGTTTTCTCATTCAAATTTAATGCGTGAACTACGTGTGAATGGACAGCAACACCTACGATGAATTATTGGATGCAGTAAGACCATTCATTGAAAAGAAGGACACGATAATGAGAATAGCTATTCCTGCAAATGAAAGGCTGTCTGTAACCCTACTGTTTTTTGCAAGTGGCCAGAGCTTCGAGGACTTAAAATTTCTTACTGGAATATCGCCACAAAGTCTTGGAGTCAGGTCGTACGATCAAAACCCTAGTAAAATTAACCAAACTCAACCGAACTTAATGAAATAAACTATTTTTGACACTTCACTGTTCTCATTGCAGTACTCAATGCAACTGAGATTGGCAACCAGGTTGTAAACTTGCCTACAGACACCCCAACATGAACGCCAACATGCTAAGTTTTCAAAAGTTTTTGATTTTACACCAACCTGGTCGACAACATGAAAAACCAACCGCCAACTTGGCCACAGACGTACAACATCGACTCCAACATTGCATGTTGGCGACCAGGTTGGCAACAAAGTTGTCCGTCTATGGGCCCTTTTAGAATTACAGCTTGATTACTTAATTTTACTACTTTATACGAATTAATTGTGGATAAATTCTACAAATTTAGCAGTAGGCACCCTTTAAATCCTGGTTAAATTGACTGCCTACGGATAAAATTCCTGTTTACAGCTTTAATTTTCTCCAGTCATGAAAACTTTAAGTGGTCTTAAAACACTGGAGTAATATTAACCGTAACCAAACAAATTGTTCTTAATTTTCATCACATGGAGTTACCGGCAAATGAGGACATTTTGTTACAATCTCTTACAGAAAACATTTAAAATCGTCAGCAGGGCAACAAAAAGATAAATGCGCCCATCAAAATTTAATTGAGCCCTGATGGTAACACCTTCAAAATGGGTATCATTTTCCACAGAGACTTCAATTTTCCACCTGTTACCTTGCTGTCTTCCAATGAACGATTTTTACAATTTACTCGTATAGTACTCTCCATAATACTTTTCCCGACCACCTCAATGAATTTCATTTCACTCAAGTTTTTATGTGTGTGGCTAATTTTTTTGGGCCAACGCATTTTGGGTTCGGTATGCCTAATTGGATATTTTCGGTCTTACGAAGCATATGACGACGGTCTGAAAAATGAATGAATATTTAAAGAGATGTCTTATATGTATACTCTTTAAAAAAAACTTTTTACCTCTGTATTTTAAATACTGGTTTATAAATTAGGAAATCTATGGAATAAATACGCAAAACGTCCTCAAAACATAATAATAAACCCCTTAAAAAACTAGAAAGGATTTTCAATAGAAAATAGTATATTTTAATATGGAGTTTATTTGAAAAAAATCATAAAGGATTGAAAAATTTGTGAGGTTTGCAATTCGTAAGGAGTAGAGTCCAAAGAATCTTCGAGTATTTTTTTGCCGTATAAGCCATTTACTGCGGCTGAGATATTCGCGTTTAAAAATTTGAATGTAATTTTTGTCAAATCTGGCCCATAGAATTTTGGCGAAAATAATAAAATAAAAGATTTTTTAAAAAGACAAAAACTCAAATATGTATATTATATACGGTAAAAAATTATCACAAATTGAATTGATTTTTTCCCGTATGTATATGCAAACTCGGTATATACGGGAAACAAGGACGAATATTTTAGTAACTAATACATGTTTTTGAAAGCGGATTTGATTGAGCACCTCAAAAAACCTATAAAATGCCAAAATTCTCAAAAAATCAATTTTGGAGGATGCGACAAAACCGAACTTGGGGCACAAAATGTTGCTACCGAATTTAAAACTTTAAATTTTGAATGCAGATAATATTGAAAGATAATTTGTTTTTTGGCATGAAACTCCGCAATATTAGGAACCGCTAAAGACTTATGCCTTACTTCCAAATGGTTTTGCCACGGTTAGTTGGACATCTTGTCCATCTCGTGTAACTGCCGCGTGAGTCTGACTCGGCTTCGTCTCATCTTCGTAGGTATAGGTGAATCACCTCATTGCATGGGACTCTTATCTACTTCAAGTCAATCCATTAGAATTTTAAATGGATGGATATGGGCTATGACTGGTAATGAACTAAACACGATGACTTACCTTACCAGCCAGCATATTCTAGTCATCAGAATATATGTAAATAGGAGTCGGTGCCGTTTTGATACGCGTGGCAGCTCTCAATAATCATAAAGCATAAACATTTCTTTTGATTTTTATTTAACAGACGCTCGTAATGAAATCCAGAGGGTGTATTTCCTTTCCTTTCCTATTTTTCTGTTATATAGATATGTATGTATATTTTGTACTTCAATATAAAGTAACATAATATCTTCATATCTACTGGAATGGTATTTGAGTCAACAACCTCAATTCAAGATGAGGTTTTATGCCAGACTAAAGATCATTACAAGTTAAATGCATATACAGGCTACGGTCGGTAACTATTACTGATAATAAAACAATTAAAGTCGATAACTTTTTATAGTGATATAAAAATTGTTATTGCAATACGTTAAAATGATAAAAATGTTTGTTTTACAAAATTCTATCCGTTCGCCTTTTTTGAACTTGGTTTAGTGAATAAGGCATTCAAACCGTACGCTGAAACTCGCACATCTCATCGAATGGTAATTTGTTTTGCGGAAATGAGTAGTGACTGGATGGCGCTAACGAAACGTTGGGAATCTCTTCCGCATTTATGGATTGCAGTAAGAAAACCTTATAAATGTTGTCATTAAATGCATGTTTTGAAATTTATGAAAAAATTGGAACTGCGACAGCGGTGAAGAAATTTGTCATGAAACTTTATTCCAAGAAGTTTAAAAATTCCTTTCCTAGAAGAATGATGCATCTGAATCGAGAATTTGCAAAAGAATTGTGGTAGTGATTTGTAAGATATTCAGGAGCAAGGATAAAAAACTTTAAGGTATATGAAAATTTGTTCACTCGCTCGATAGCACTCAATTTTAAACGATGGGCTGTCACACTGATATATCTCACACACTAGCTGGCATACCCGTCGTTGCGCATTAAAGTTTTTTGCACAAGTTTTTTTTTGCTCCAAAAAACAAAGAAATAACATAAATACTTTTGAGAAAAAAATGTTTGTTTTCAGGACCTCCCGGTTCGAATTTTGAAATTCTAACGCCAATATTGTGATCAGCGGCCGCGAAAATCCCCTAAAGCCAGTTTTTTCGTGAAAAAATTAGAAAAAGGATATTTACGTTATCTTTTCAGGACCTCGTCTCAAATTCTGAAATTTTAACACCAGATTCGTGATCAGCGAATGGGAAAAAGGATATTTGCAATATGTTTACAGGACCTTCCGTTTCGAATTTTGTAAATCCGTTTCTTACTGAACACTTATGAGGTAAGACGAATCTATGCGCAAAATTTCATGGCAATCTGTTTAGTGATTTGGGAGATACAGTGATGCGTATTTGGCTTTTATATACATAGACGATTTTAGGCATGTTGTGTCTTTCTCCCCGAATGCCAGACCATGCCGAATTTTTGTCTTCTTGAACACTTTTCGACTAATTTCAAAACGTTACGAATTTTCTCACTCTTTCTAACACACCCACGCAAAACTATTGAGGATTCTAATCTAAAAGATATGGTCAGCCTAACTCCGTGGTTCCCAAACTTTTTCAGTTGACGCCCCCCTTGAACACTTATCAAACAGCTGACGCCCCCCCCCCCACCCTTTTTTTTTTGAACACCTGTCAAACCTCCGTGGTTCTATTCTAATATTTTGAGTTAAAAATCCACACACACATTTTTCCTGTCCATTTCAATTATTTATTTCCCTAGTTTCTACAAAAAAAAAAAAAAAACTGAAAAAATAGAAAATTAATGGGATGAGTGACACTGTTTTTCTTTCACTAAAATCTGAATATTAGGTCTGATGTTTGACAGAGCACACCGGAGATCGCTTTCCAGATTAAGTCTGCAACGCTGCTTTGTTTTTATTAGACAAGACGAGAACAATATCTTGAAATTTTAATTTCAAATTTCTTCATGACTACCGTCCGTAGCTCTACGCCCTCCAAGGGGGGCGCGCCCCCTAGTTTGGGAACCACGGGCCTAACTATACAGAAATAGTATTTTTAATACGCGTGGCAACCGATTCAGAACCATTAGTAGACTTTGCAACCCTATTAAAAAGATCCTTTTTCTTCATTCTAGGTTTTTGAAAGCTCAGCTGAGAAGAAATTTCCTAATTTAGCTCTAGACATATTGGCAAGTTTCCTAATTAGTCCAAAAACAAATGATTCTCACTTATATGAGATTTTTGATGGATTGTGCGTCAAAAATCGAAATTTTTTCAGTTCTGATAGAGTTAAAAACGTCTTTGCACCTGTGAATTTTATTCACAGTCTGTGAAACCTTAAAACAATAAAGAAACAAAAAATCAGACTTTACAATAAAACCTGGATGGCTAAAAGTGAAGGTTAACCCTTGACTGGCGACTATGACACAATAAATAATTACAAAAATATTTCTTACAGAGCGACACGCCGCTTGCAGACTTTGCAGGTGATTCATGCTGAGTTAATACTGGGAAGTTTTTAACCTTTATTTTTCGCTTAATAAAATAAGGAATGTAAAGAATAAAAACATTCATTTGTCGCGGTAAAATACGGGCAAGTATCGCTCTAACAAACAACATAAACTTTATCAGTGTCGATCAGAGAGCATAGAGACATAACAGGTGGAAAATATGCTGCCTTATGGGTAAATGGAAAAAAAGTCAATCCAAACTAAACTGAAGCGTTGCGAAGAAGGAATACCTAGACGTGTTTATAAATTGTATAAAATGAAGTAAATGTCGGTCAGAGGAGTTAACAATTTATGGTGCTGTATTGTACTGACTCGAGATATAATGTAGAAAAAACAAATCTGAAATGAGGAAAAAACATACAAAAAAAAATTTATGAGTTTGGGTCTAGTAAATATGACCCCAACCCAAAAGTAGCATAAAATGCTATACTCTTAGGCATTTGGGCATTCCAGTAGGTTTAGTTGAAAAATGCCTGGATACGCAAGAAAATATTAAGAAGTTGGGAAAGAAAACATTCAAGAAAAGTGATGAAGAAAATTCTTCTTAACGAAATTGAAACGAATACGAATAAGAAGTTAAGAAGTCAGATATGTTGAAGGTTTATTACCATTCGCTTTCCAGATCCGCTACTTTTTATATTTAAGTGTCATAATAAACATACCAGAAATCCCGTATAGTTACTTTAGTTGGTTCATATTTATGCTGCTATACGGACTCAACTCGTTGAACGTAGAGCAAAGCGATATGATTTTAAGTTTATCGAGTAAACAAATAGACGATCGTTTCGTTAAACATCATCAAAAAACTATAATGGCCTCTATCAGATAAATCTTCAAATTTATTTGACCCGTTTCATAGATAATAATCACTCGTTAAACGTGTATTCTATACAAGATCATAAAAATACAGTACTGTCCTGGAAAAGAAAAAAAAAACTATAGATTGAAGATGATTTGTGTCCGATTTTTACCTTGGAAGAAACTGTATTTGTTGATTATGCTAGACACAATGAGGATATGGAAAAAAATATATAATAAGAATATTTATAAAAAATTCTGAAAAATGTCAGCAGGATTAAACAAATATGTACCAATTTTTGCTTTTACCTTTCGTTTCTAAAAATGACACAAAATTTATAACGCATGTTTCTATCCATTTTTGGTTTAAAATGACAAAACAGCACCAACATTTTTTTTATCGAAATTTTTCACATTTTAGGATTTTTATTGGTATTATTTTATTGTCGAAGAAAAAAATCAGCCAGGGTTTATATATAAATTTCCAGATACAATGTGGTCTTTATTTAAAAGGAGTTTTGCAAAAATCACATTTTCTACGTTTTTTGTAGTCCAGTTTTTCAGCATAATCATATTTTGGATTTATAATAAGAACTTCTTGTGCCAAATTTATAAAATCCCAAATTTTTGAAGAGCTTTCGAGAAATGTCCTATGAAAATCTAATAAAAATAATTTCAATAAATTATGCTTTCAAAAATGATGAGACAAAATCAACTGAAAGAATTGAAAAACACTCACTTAAAATATATATAAAAGAAAGAGACGGGGAGACACGGTTGCCTCGACAATTTTCATTCAGCTGAATGTATTAACGATGAACCTTTAAGAAAGAAACATTTTTTGTCCTCCCTCGACGTTTATCTCTATTTGTTGACAATCCGCTGCCTAATTTGGCTTTATTACCGAAAAGTTTCGGATAAATCCTATTTATGCTCATAAAGTTAGGACTACGGACCCTTTGGGATGGGATCAGCGACGACACCCCATTCATGAAATGTTTCCATTGAGAAAAGGAAAAGCCACTGATTTCCTCATTTCTATTTCTCAGTCGTTGTAAACAAAACTGTTCATATAAGACGTAGCAGGACACGGCACCACTGATATCCGGTTACTCTAGGATGGATGGGTGGTTAAACTGGATGTGATCCTTTGAGTCCTGTTTGAGGACTTACTTACGACCATTACACACGCTTACATCGCCTTACAGAGTTATGATTTGTTCGGGGTCAAATGAAACAACCCAACAAACAATTTGTAACCGAGGTTATAAAAACAACCGGAAAGTAACATGGGTTACAAAAACAACCAATTTCTAACCGTTTCTTTTCAGTTATTTTGCAAACCGTTTTCTAATAACCCGAAATAAACCATTATTTACTAACCAATTTTTAACCTGAGGTGCAAATACGTTATTCGGCAACCGTTTTGTAACTAACTCGTAATAAACTGTTAACTAACAGTTATTTACTAACGAATTTTTAATCTGAGGTGCAAATACGTTATTCGGCAACCGTTTTGTAACTAACTCGTAATAAACCGTTAACCAACCGTTATTTAGTAGCGAAATTTTACCTTGAGTTGCAAGCAGGTGTTTTAGAAACCGTTTTCTAACTTCTACTAATCAGGTTTTGATGATTTTTGTTTCAGTAAAAACTGCCATTATGTAGATCTCTACAATATCTACAAAACCCCGTCTTTCAATTCCATTTATTATTTATTTGACTTTAAAAGATTTTGGTGACGAGACTAGTTTTGTAGTAGTTCTCTAGAAGTTCTCTAGTTGTTAGCTAATTCCACCACCTGCAAGAGGAAATATCAAATGTGTTGAATAGGGTACGGGGCCGGTAATTGGGACCACTTTGATTTTTCCTATTATAAGTAAAATACTATGTCACATCTTGTTGTGATATTTTCAAAATTTTCATAATAATTTTTAAGGGCTGTGTGAAGTTGTGCTACTTTTACATTTGACCCTCGAAATTTTAGCGGCAAAAGAATTTTGGAAAAATCGAACTCTATATAATTTGGAAATGGAGCTTATCAAATTTTGGGAAAAATCTTTGTTTTTTGTAGTACATGCATACACAAATAAAGAATTGTTATCGGAGTTTTGTATGTGTGCAAAATTTCAATTCGAAAATGGTCGAGAAATTCAAATAATTTTTTTATAAGATTCGACCCTAACAAATTTAGAAACAAAAAAAAAAAAATTAATTTTCCAATTAAATTATTTTACCATTTTAATAAGACGTTCCATTTTAGGTACCTTCACCTTATTCAATGGCGGCTAAAAAACTGAAAAATAATCTTTGTCGTCGCCTGCCACACGCACACATTACAAACATTTAGACAATTTGTTATAGGAAAACTTTCCAAGATGGCTGTGTCTTGCCAATATAATTTTTCGAGTTTTGAAAACGCAATTAATTACATTGGGCCTTACCAATGACCCGTGACTAACTTAGTAATAGCTTTTGGTGTGTGCGAAACGGGCTATTTGCTTGCTAATTTCGGTTCAAATCCTAGTTTTTATTGAAAAGTTTTAAATTCGCTGTCATAAATGTGTGAAAACTTACTAGAATTAGCAAGCAAATAGCCCGTTTCGCACACACCAAAAGCTGTTACTAAGTTAGTCACGGGTCATTGGTAAGGCCCATTATCTTTATTTTTTATCGACCTAGATAAAAGAAAAAACTATTTTTAGGGGACATATTTTAGTCTAAAAAGAATTCTGAGTAATTTTAAGTTACATTTTGTATGCCCATATTTCCAAATATTTTTAAAAATATGGTCATTTTTGCAAAATACTTCAGGCGGAATGTATTTTTTCGAGGTATCACTATCATATGCACCAAGAATGTTTACTCGTTTAAAGTTTTTGGTCAAAAATCATCAAATTTCAGTAATTTTATGTTACGTGTATATTATTCTAAATAAAATATTTCCATCTTGAAGTAAATATTCAATGAAACCACATATAAACATATCGCCATTCAAACCTAATAAAATGTTCGTGTGAAAACATTCCCTCAACACACACTAAAAAAGCTGACTGAAAGAAAGATGAGTTCATTATAAATGAAAAGAGAGGGCAGGAATTGCCACGTAGAGTTACAAAATGGTTTTTCTATAACGTTAGCACAACGTTATCAGAAAACTGTTTTTTAACCATGGTTACAAAATAACGCGGCGTTTACGGTTGTGCAACCGTTCCTGTAGTGGTATTGCAACGTTATGCTAATCAATTTGTAACTTCATGTGTTACGCAACCAAGGTTACTAAACGGTTATTCAACCGGAATATAACCAGTTTTGGTTACTTGGGAAGCGTAATTTCAGCCTTTTCATATCACCCAACTTACAGTTAACCGAGTAAATGGGAGAATATCCAGCCTAAATTTCTTTACAGGGCAATTTATCCAGCCTACATTTCTACAACATGAAAGCTATTTGTGAATAACTATGATGTATAAGGAAGGATATTTGCTGGATCATTTCTACGAAACATAAATTTTTCGATATACCATATGTATTTGCTATATATATACGCGTATAGTACAAAGTTTAACAGTCAAAACGAAATGTTGTTCTGGTCTTTGCCGGGTTTCGTTGCTTTAAAAGTTTTCTTTCCGTTTTTTAGTGGTTCAACTTCAATATTCTTGGTTTATTCCACAACACAGTTTATTGTAAAAATGACGCTAAATATGGTTGGTAATAAAATTTAAAGTGATTTTACTTATAAACACTGAAATTATGGACTTTTGAAGTGCGATTATTGTGTTATTGGAGGATGATGGTGTTTTATTATGCTGAAAGTTAATCATATCGTACTTTGAGTCATTAACTTTGTGTTTAAATGGATTTCTTGAAAAATATAATTTATTGCTCGTTATATTTTAAAAATTATTGCAAGTCCTGCTTGGTGTGTTGTTGCAACCATCCGTTAAGGTTCTTCAGTTTTTACAGTTCAATGGACTAAAAAAATGCCTAAAATTTCATTCGGGACGGTAGAAAAATAAAAACAAAAAATTTTCTCGGCCGTTATTAAATAATTTTTTTTCTACAGATCAGATATATTATATTTACAAAAACATTATAGGTATCTAAATTAAAGTGAATTTGTGGCAAAATCTGCTAAACATAAGAAAAAGTTACAATTAGCAGGGGGCAGAGTTAAATTTTGGAGGCAGGAGAAAGAAGTAATCCGATGGAATTTTGCTGTATGAAAGAGTTATGTGAACAACAAATTTACATCATCTTCCCGTAATTTTTCGTACCACAAATGTGTCCTAATTTTCCTACAATTTTTTCATACCAAACAAAAAATGATGTTTCAGAATGTTTTTTATTGAGATATCAGAAACTTAAAATCCTTGGTCCATTAAAGTAGATTTAACATAATGGAGCCTTACTTTTATCTTTATCTAAATCCCTGGTTACTAAATCGCAAAGTAAAATCGTTGCATTTTTTATGAAGTCGGCACGAACAACAGATTTATGCAACAACAACGCAGAACAAGGCTGGTAAGGGGAGAAAAAAAGTAGAAATTAAATTGGAACATAATGCCCTTTTTATCCAGATGAGTGAATCTTCCTCTGTCTCTCTATCCCGCTCATATGGGATAATGTTGGATAAACCATAGCTTAACTTACTCACAAAAGGGTCTTTCGATTTATTAGATAGGCCCCATATTGCATATACCTAAACGTGAAGAAGTATCCTTATCCAGTGTTACCCACCCACCGTGTTTCCTCGGTTCCAATTGCTGTGTTCTCTTTTCCTGGTCCTGTTTTTGCGTGTGACCTTATGGTTTTGTTCCTTGTTTCATCTTCTTTTTTTTTGTTGGAACTTTTCTCGTGTTTTTTTCTTGTATTTTTCCAAACGTTCTGTGGAGATTCTCATGAATTTATGGGATTCGAGAACATGACGAACAAGAGAGTAATTATTGAAGAGTCGTTTTTTATCCACGAGAACATACAAAATAGGAACAAAAAAAATGTATCTCTTTGTACTTGGGCCGTATATAAATAAATTTCTGGACATAAAACAAGAGCCAGAAAAGAAATAAGGCAAAATATAAGCTTAAATGTTTTATTAAACCACGAGGGTCGTCTTTTGAGATTGTTTTCTACATCAATCTCATGTAATGGAGTCGTCAGCAAAATATTATGCGTTCAGGAAGCACAAGAAGGGTCAGATAAAGTTAGCCTCAATGATGATATTAAAGCATATTTTCTGATGGACAATTTTATCGACCAATATAAAATGTATATAATATCGAAATACTGATAGAATATAGAAAAATCAAAGTATGCTTATACAAATACTACAAAAATCATTTCTCGAGTTATAGATTCAAAGGAATATAACAAAAAATATACATGTATCTATAAATATAATATCAGAATCTATAGTAAAATACTAAAATTCATATGATGGATCGGAATATTCGCGATGCTATGATGATGATGGTGATGTCCATCATTGGCTGTATGATTTTTATCCATGCTATTATTTTGTGATGTGTGCACAGGACGAAGGACATTATCCATTGGTTTCATGCATGATTTGGGAAATATTTCATCGCCTTTGCAATTGAAGGATGAAATGAATGCCTGCGGTGTAGATCCATTGGTATAAACAAACATTTATGGGAACGCATTATTATTGGGGAAACCAAAAACCGATGAACCTCAAAATAACAATTCGATCGAGGGGTGGAAAATTCCCCAGTGCAATTTTTTGTTAACTTCGGATTATATGAAAAGACAAATAAAGATTAATTTTAATAAAAAAGAATGCTTAAAATACTATGAAGTTTTAAAGACTTTTTTCTAGACAAATTTAGGATGGCAAAACAAGAAGGTTTTTGTCAACCCTAAAAGTTTAATAAAGGAAATCTTCAAATATTGTAGACTCTCGTTACATTGAACATACATTCCAATGGACGTCCCAAATCTCCCAATAACAACAAAAGGGCACATGGCATAATCTACAAAGTGAACAATGAAATTGAATTGAGTAGCTCGATACAGTGAACAATGAAATTCGAAAAGCCAAAAATTAGCATTACGTATTGCATTGATAAAAACTGTGTGTATTTTGCCTCGAAAAAAATTATTAGGATAACATGTCTCCATTCATCAGATTCCAAATGGGCCCCACTTGGAATATTCATAGTATAAATCACGAGTGAATTTTAGCGACTGCCACTTTTCGTATATATAGTACACATTTTTTCAATTTATTGTAAAAATCGAATTATTGATTCTATCTCATTTTTCACTATGCCTTTTTATGGGTTCCAAATAAATAAATTTTGTTCAAAAGAATCTCGAAAATTGTTAAAAAAAAATACTTAGAGTGAAAAATGAAATTTATTTCAAAAGAAAATTCATGCGAAAATTAAAGTAATAGAAGAAACTACAATGTAAAATATTTTCCTAATAAAATATATAGAAACTTCCCAAGAAGATCTCATCATTTCATTTTTTATATAAATGAAAAATTGCGTACAAATTATGGAAAAAATGCTGAATGTTGCAAATCTATATTTTGCGCGACAAGAATTTTATGTTAGCTATAAGAATGATCAGCATTCTTGGAGTTACTCGGAGAAAAGAAAGTGGCTGCAAACAACGTTCTCTGCCATTAAAAGACGTGCATAGAATTTACCTGAGGATCGTTTGAACTCAAAATCATACAATTTTAGGTCATAGAGAAAACTGGTGCACGAGAAACCTACTAGTAAACCAAACCCCAGATCTTAATTTGGTATCTTGGATTGGATTTTGGTTAAAAATGGTAAGGCACCTTCCTACTGAAGACCACAGCAGCAAAAAAACGCACGTCCGTAGTTAGACACAGAATGACGCGACGAAACGTGCAACTGACGGCAAACAATAAGACCAAAGAATAATCACAGGCCCCTCACCTGAGTTAATCAAAATCACACTGCGGGTCAAAAAATCCCCTGAAGAGACAGTGAAGGGTGGAAAGGTGAAAAATTTGTGGTGGCCTAGGTTTATTTGTATATGAATCAGCAAAATTACTACGGCTGTGACTTGTCACATAGTATTTATTTATATTGATCTTGTGCTAGGAGAGAATCCCAGGCTCACACGTGAGGTTCAAAAAACGAAAGGTGCCTTTCCCTAAAGTCAACTGTTATGCAGAGGTTGTACTTCAATTATTGAGAGAGTAAAGTACGCGATGGTACGCAGGTCTCTTTAAGGTATTCACTGTAACTCCGGCTATAAAGTTTCTTAAGGAGGTGTTACAGAGTGTACACTTCAGAAGCATTTTCTTATTTTCATCAATGTGGCTTCTGAAAATTGAAGATTTTGATGGATTTTTTTGTTGTAATTTTCGAGATTTTTGGGGGATTTTTTTGGTGATACATCACATTTTTAGGGAGAGGAGATAGTGTGAAAGTTATGTTAACTCTCAAAACCAGGGATTACATGGAGAAAAAAAAAATCGTAACGTTATTTCGCTACACTGTAGAAAATGGATTTGAATTTAAACCGAAAAATGGGGTAAAAACGGGGTAAATTTGCAAGAACGTCGTAAAATTTCGAAAAAAAATCAGAATTTAGCTCGCACACTATTTAAGTTGTAAAATCACCCAAAAAACATTAATCTTACACTAGAAATAGGGTAATTTTAAACCTTGCGTAAAATTTCGACCAATATTCGTATTTTTACTCTCATTTTGGTGTAAAAACACGCTCGCAGGGTATTTTTGCATTATTGTACGGACAATTTAACCTTAACCTTATAATTCGCATAAGGTTTGTGGCATCGGAGTATAAATACTCAAATCGAGTTTTACTCTGCTAAAATCCTGTGTGGCGCCTGCCACATGGCAGACATGCCCGGTGAAAACATCCGCAAAAATAATATAATATTTTTGTTTTTGCAGACCGTATAAGCCGAGAAATTCCATTTTCGGTGTGATTTTAAACAAAAAATGTCGTAAAATTACACCTTTAAGACGCGGTTTTGCTACCAAATAGGAGGAAAATCACAACAAAAATGTGGTAATTTTAAACATCCATGTCGTAAAATTACACCCGTATTGTACTTTTACTTCTTATTTAGCTTAAAGTTCCCCCGTAAAAGAGGCTTTTGTACGCCACAAAATGAGTAAAAATGCATAGCTTTTAAGCCATTACGACTCGGTGTAATTTTACCCCTATTATCGTAGGAAAATGGTTTCCTACGATAATAGGGGTAAAATTTTCTAGAGTGTACATAACTAAACTCAAATTTCATTTTATTATGTGATTCCGTTTTGTAATGATAAAAAATTTCATTTCATTATGTTATGATGGGTGATGAGAGTGAGGAGGGGAGGGGGGGGGGGGAGGGGGGGGGTTGATCCAACCACTTATGTTGTGTTCCACAAAATTGAAAACACTGCAAAATATGACAGAAAAATTCAAAAGTCTTTTGGGACGAAACATAATTTTGACACGCCCACTCTTTGACTAGTTTAGTACTTTTCGATTTATTTCGCCGTATTAAAAACTTTTCCGTCCATATCTGCGGTAATATGTCGCGGATTCGAACAAAAAAATGCGGTCACCCTACTTTGGATGCAAAGGACTGTAAGGAATGAGGAAAATTTGGTCACAAATCGTGTCACACCCGGGGCTTTTCACTTTACCATCTTATTATATTGTTTCTTGTGTACAGGCGGTAGGGTTTCCATTCCCTTGAATATAACGGAACCTGCCGCGTTAAAATAGCACATTCTACTGCATTATAACTCTTAATAAGCAAAACAGTATCTGTAAACCATGCACCACACCCTTAACTAGTGCTGCCTTTTAAAGTCTCATAGCTTTCGTCAATCATTTAGTCCGCATTCACTTCACGGCGATAGTCCATACAACTTGATTCCATTGAATTTGTTCGCAGAATGCTAACGAAAGACCTGAAGAAACCGAAATGAAACAAACTAAGCCGAGCCCACGTTCAAAGTAGCCATCGGTTCACAAGAAGCTGACTATATTGCGATAGTGGAGTTTTAACCTGGAGTCTGCCATGATCTGGAGATTGGTAATCGCAGCCGAAGAGATCCAGGTACGTCGAGAGCCAAGAATCGAGATTCTGCCATCAATGAGTCACTGGTACCATACTACTGCGACCACTGATCGTCTCACCTGGAATCGTCCATTATTGTGATCCCCGATTGCAGCAAAACATCATCTGAATGGGATAGGCGAAGGGAGCGCGACATGAAACACTTTAGGCCGTCAGGTGTAGCACAAAACTGAGTTCGAGCGCAGTTAACTACTTTTCTTACCTGTCCAACTTCAGTGACGATTCGGTCTTAACGCGGACAACATTATCGTTCGGCTGATCGTGAGTTTTTCATCGTGCTTGGCTCAGCGGGAAAAGCATTGCTCCTTTTGTCGATCTTAGCGTTTTCACAAGCTGTACGCGTATAGTGCGCGGGTGAAACAAACTTCTTGAACTTTTGTTTCGATTTGATCAATTCATTTTTGAGAGTTTTTTTTTACTTGGATTCGCAAACTTATTCTTTGTTTGCGGTGTGAACTTTGCACCGCTGTGCTTGTGCCGCAGTCTGGGTATTATTTATTATTCTTTTTTGTGGATTTCTATAGTGGTCTCACCTGAGATTTGCGGGATTATCGTCCTAAGATCGCGATCAAGACGAGATCACATTGAAATAAATTAATTTCTAGAAAAAAATTCTTCATCTGTTATAAAGATTTGAAAAATTTGGATTCGTTGCAAAAATTCGTGCATGGAGTGTTGTCTATGAATTTTTCTATGGATGAAACCACTTTCGGTTTTAAATATGATGAGTGTTGGTAGTTAAGGAGAAGAAAAAGATCATCATCGTCGCAAGTGTGAACATAACAAGTCAGTGGTCAAAATATACAAAATTAAAGCAACAACAAAAAAGTATCACATTAGAGTTCAGTTCAAAAGATAGTTCTATAGATAAAAAAAAGATACAGTGTTGTGAAAAAAGGTGTTAGCTGTTTCAAATTTGTGAGGGTTTTTTTTGCTGCTGGGTTTTATATTATTTGGATTTGGATTTGGAGTTGGATATAACGGTCTCAGCATAATTCTGGGTTGGTATTCTATAATCATACATCATATACTCGCTTAGCATATATAGAAGGTTCTTTTTTTGTAGTTCTTCTAGGAAAAAAATTCCGATTGAAATGGAAATTCTTTGTTAAGCAAACATTAGTAAGACTTATGAGTTTTGATGTAATGTTTTTCTCTTCTTCGACGACGATTAGAATTCGAATTGTGTCTTGCGCGTGGCTGTCGTCTTAAATTCATTCCATTTCTTCGGTGAACTTTAAGAAATTCGGTCGAATATTTGAAGGTATCATCATCATCACCGACTATCCTCATCATTGTAACGACACCTTCGTTTTGTATCTTATAGATTTGAATTTGATGAATACTAAACAATGGTTTGTCATCTTTTTAGCCTATTGGATATCGAATTGGAATAATCGGAGGTGTGAATTTTGGATATCCAGTTATGAGTTTACAGAATAAATAAATCTTTAATCATGAAACTTTTTCAGTTTGAAATATTTGATTATGCAGCACGTGATAGACTTATTTTTTTCATGTCATTTTGTATCTGGAATTCTTATAATGTTATGTTGTCTCTTCTACAAGTCGTATTTAGTTCTTTTGTAAATTTCTGACTGGATTCTTTGCCGTTCATTTTTGCATCGTTTGAACTTTTGGTTCTAAGTGATAATCATTGACATTTAAATTCAAGTATTCAAAACTGGTTTTAATGAGACTTCTTTAAGTGCGCTCCAAAGTTTTAATTGATTTTAATTTTAATAGCGAGAACTTCTTGCTCCTCATTGAAAATGTAAATTTTCGGCGAAGAATTTAATGTGGTTGATATTTTTTTTTTGGCTGAAGTTTTGTGATTTTAAAGGTTCCACGTAACATTTTGGTAATTGGCTAATTTCTGGTAATTACGAAGGTAGAGTGGAAAGTTCTCGACCTTGGATGAAAAACATATAATTTTTGACAAATATTTCTACTTTCATAATTGTTAAATGATCAAATCAATTATCTTTATTCTTGAAATTCTGTACACATTTTAGGTTCAGTACCAGGAAGACCGAGCCATGCTCGGCGAGCTCAAAATCCTACTCTTGCTGATTTTTGGGGAAAAACTAAATTCACATTATGTTTACAGAGCTTTTCCAGAGTTTTTAAGTTCCCGACCTAGAAAGCTAGAACTAAAACTAACGCGCGATAATTTCATAGAAATCGGTTGAGTGGTTATTGAGTAATCGCTTTCACCGATTATGAAACCTTTTGAGACACCAGGTGAGGGTTATCGAGGGGAGGGAAAAGTCAGGTTTGTAGTGGAAACATCGAAAGCCTTTAGCCCCCTTAGTAATACTGTAAACTTTCATTAAGATCGGACCACCCAATTCGAAGATACCAGGCGAGGGGAGGGAAAAGTCAGGTTTGTAGTGGAGAAATCGGAAGCCCTCAGCCCCCTCAGTAATACTGTAAAGTTTCATTAAAATCGGACCACCCAATTCGAAGATAACAGGCGAGGGGTATCGAAGGCGAATTTTCTCAGGGGTGAGACCTATCTAGATCGATTTCTTGTCCCCGAAAATCCCTAACCACCAAGTTTCGTGAAAATCGTTAGGCGGGTTTTCGAGATCGTTTGTGCAGACAGACAGACAGACAGACAAACATTCCTCGTATTATATTATAGGATTAAGGAATATCTGATGTCAAAAACGGGCGTAGGTCTTATATCCTCAAAATTCATCAAAACTTAGTTTCCTGTCTTTAATATGACAATAATTTTTTCAAAGAGTTAACCACAACAAATAAAATCTGTTAAATAGAAGCTCAAATATACATACGTTATGTGCTAATTCGCACAAATTACAATATAGTGAAAAAAAATCAACTTCGATCAATGGCTTATGAATAAATTTATATTTAACGCAATTATCACTCGCAAACAGATCCAACATCAGTTAAATAAAATTTTTAAATTAGTCAAAGAAAAATTCCCCATTAAAATTCTGTTCGCGTGCTTTGAAATTGTTTAACGTGGTAAATTTTACAAAGAAATTCTTGTAATGAATTTAAATGTATGCCAAAGTTTTCTTATTTGCCTTCCTTTTATTTTTTAAACATAAATTTATTACAATAAAACCAACTGATATCCGACTTGCATATAAAATAATATGGAAAAGAAGAGTTAAGACCTTGGAAAAGTTGAAGTGAACTTTTAGTTTAGTGTTATTTTGAGGGTGTTTTTAAGTGTCTTATTTCACCGAAGCCGAAAGTTAGGATTTTCAAGGGGAAAATTCTTTAACTAATTGAACTCGGAAGTAGTTATAGTTTGGAAATTGCAAGCAAAGTTTGTTAATAAATTTTATGGCGACTTAAAATTACGAGGGGAAATGGCCAACAGTTGAGAATGATTTAAGAGTTGTACACAATGGGTTATGATTTTTTTTTCTTTTGAACAATGAAAGGATTAGTAATGAATATTTGGTTTAAATTTTATGATAAAAATGCTTTTATTTAAGTTTAAACATTTAAAAATATATTTTAATCACATAAAAATCTTTTATAATTTGATATTTGTTATTAAAAAAGTCTTTAAATTTTTTTTATAAACTTCGAACTTAATTAGAAATAATTTCGGAAAAACCTGTGTTTTTTATGAAATTTAAGGCAATTGCGCGTATTTATAGTTATTTTTAAACATAGCTTTTGTTAAACATGAGTTAAACTGAAAGTATTCTATGGTTTTTTTGTCAGATTAAACTCATTTTTAACAGAACCTGTGTTTAAAAACAAATATGAATACACGCCAGTGTTTTAAAGAGATAACTTAAAAAAATCTAACAATATTTTAAAAATGCAAATAACACCAATAGAATCACAAAAATCGCAATAGCTCCACACACCAATAGCTTTTGGTACTGAATGAATCCAAAAATTATTTCACATTCTGTTTGTGAGCTTTTATCAGGATCAATTCTGTGAGTTTTATAAACTCGATTGATGTCAACGAAATCCTTGCTTTCAATTCCTGTAAAGTTTAGATTTAAGAGTGCCATTTTCAAATCATTGGGATTTTTAACAATTCCTAAAATTATTGCAACCTCAGATCGTTTAGTTGTGAAAGGAATTTCCTGGCACATCAAAAGAATCACAAAGTCCTTAAAATCTGAATAAATAGGCAGAAAGGGTGAACGTTTTTCTGCAATTTCTACTGAATCATTTATTTGATACACTTTCGAAGTTATGCACCATGAATGAGAACTATATTTATAGCAAATTGCTGTTTCAAACGTTTTATTAACTAAAAATTTCTGCAAGTTTGAATTACAGAATATATTTTTTATTTCCTTGTATTTAATTTTGAATAATTTGAAACTTCTTGGAAAGTCATCATCTCTCGAGACATACTGCGATATCGGAAGTTTTTCTATTTTTATGAATTTGAAAATTCTTATTAAAATTTCTTTGTTTAACTGTGGGCAGTGTCCATCTAGAAGTTTTGCAGTGCAACTGCTGGCACTCGAAAGTATCGCACAACAAATTAGAATGGTTTTCATTCTAAACAGAAAATCAGACTGAATTTTTTTGAAATAATCTTAAGACAAAAAAATTTCTTTTATTCAATACCACGACCACGAATGCAGTAATGAAGAGAGTTGGGTATTCTTACAACACTTATTATATGGTAGCTTTGTATAAATATATTGATATATAATTTATTAAATGCCCTGAAATCCAATCCATAATGGTTATTAAACGATTACTTTAAGAAATCCATTACTATAATTTCTTTTATTAAAAGCTTTAAGGAAAATTAAATAAGAGAGTCACACCGAAAGTTATGCAAAAATTTTGAAAATTGTAAAAACTGTTGGAAAAAGGGGCGACTTTCTTTTTGAGGAAACATTAAACCCCGTACAAATAGTTGAAAGAAAGTGGGACGGTGGGGAGGGGGTTTTCAAACGCATTTTATGGACAGCCTCAAAAACTTTATTGTAAAATAACTAAAACTTAAAGCATATAGTTTAAAGTTGTTGATAACATGAAAAATCTGAAGTTGGAAAAAATATTGCAAGTGAATTACGGAATTATTGAAGTTAAACAGATATTTTTCTTTACATTTCCTTCACTTTCAGTTGTCGTTTAAAATCAATTTTAAAGCTCCATTTTCCCCTGGCGACGAAAACTAAGTTGATGTAAACATTAAAGAAAAATACTTTACATTGAAACTGTGAATCTGAAATGGCATAATTTCAGAAATTTCCAGCTATCCCAGTGGTAAAAACAATCAACTTATTGTAGTAATTTTGAAGTTTGTACTTCGTGTCAAGTGCACAATTCCTCTCGGGTATCGTAACTGAAAAAGTTGAAATATTTACTAGAAAAGTTGCACAGTTATAGAAGTTTTTATTTCGTGAAAAACTATTTTCATGTTCTGTAATGTTATATTGATTGTTATGTAAGTAAAATTTTCTTCTTTTTCGAAAAATAAAAAAATTATGCAATAATCCATGGTTGCCCTACTATATAAAATGGCATCATAATATTTTTTTTGAATTTAACAGGAAGATGGAATGGATAAAATGTAAAGAATTTCATATGCAAATCTTTTTACAGTGAATTGATGGTAAGCGTAAGGGATTCTAGCTAGTCGAATTCAATAGATGTATCCATAACACCTACCTACATATAAACGTCTTATTTTTTGGTTTACCATTTTATTATTCCTTGGGGTATACGAGGAAAGGGTACATAGGTCGATATTGGTATCAATCAAATTTCAAAGTTCAGAATCAAAAGATCGACAACGAAAAGATTTCATAGAATTTAGTAACGTAGAATGGCACAGGTTAAAAATATATTTGAATATTTTGAATGGATCATAGATGTTGCCCAGTTTGAATTTTTTTTACACACAAATAAGGGATGGAGAAGATAAAGGATAAACATTTTTTTACATTAGATTAAAAGTTCAATAGAAATATATGCAAAAATGTTCCATTTTTTTTTGTAACAATGACAAAGTTTTTATTGTTTGGTTTGCAGATGAACGTATTGACCTTTTTTGATGGATTGAGGTATAAGACCAATCCAATCATCCCAGAAAGTTACTTTTCAACAATGTTACCATATTGCTTTCTTTTCTAAAATATAAAATATTTTTGATAAACACAAAGTTCATGAAAAAATGGTTGAATTTTGCTATCGAATTAGTAAGAAAAGGTCAGAATTGAGCTAAAGGTCTAATATTTAATATTAAGGTGATTTAAAAAAAAAAAAGTGATTTATCTTGATTCTCGGGACGATGAACTTTCTTAAGAAGGGCATACCATCTCATCATAATGTATAACAACGGACTTATTTCCTATTTATCCTATAGAATTTTCGGGTCTCCACAGTAATGATCTAAATGGATCCGTTTTGCCTTTTCTTGCCCAGTTTTTTAGAGAATTTCTGTATTGCCGGCTGATAAAAGACCTATTAAAATTGGTGTGTTTCGCTTAGTTAGTTTTCGGGCTCATGATAATGTTTAATTGGCTGAACCGATTTAGTCCCTATCATGATGCTTTTAGCTGTTCATTTTTATCCTAAATTGAGCTTTGCATTTGGGATCTTCTTAGAAGGACATGGAAGTTAATATAAAATAGAAGCTTAGTGTATTTAAATATTAAAAAGGAATTAACAAAAGATTACTTTTTTTTTGAAACTTGTTCTTTAGGCTGTTATTAATAGTTCAGAATTATTGTAAATAGTCCGTTTTAGAAATTTTTAGTAAAGTTGAGCCTTTGACAGTTACTAATAAAAATCTTTCATATACACTCAGAAAAATGTCCAGGTCAACTTTTTGTCAGGTTAACTCTGACCTTACAGAGGTGTCTGTAAGCCAGCTAGCGGTCAGAGTTAACCTATCTAAGGTCAACTCGTGCAGCTCCCAATGCCCTACTTCACCTGCTGGTGGCTTAATTTCAGAATTTCTCCGACCACAGGTCAACTCAGTTTTACTTGCCCACATGCAGGCGAACGCGCAACTGCCCGAGGCCAATTACGCCGTATGTAGGTCGTCGAGTTAGCCTCCATTTTTCTGAGTGTACGAAAAACCCAAAAAAAGGCTCATTCATAAAGTTCTCACATACAAAGAGGTTCTATAAAGATCCTATGAGGGGAAATTTTTTATTACGAAGCAAATTTGAGATATTTTAAAAATTTCAATGAAAAATCTACGAAAATAATGGCCAAAATAATGGCCTAGATAGAAAATATCTAAAATACACGATTTATTTCAATTTTGGCCTACATTAATGGACAATAAGGAATTCGTCCGGATTAAAATTGAAATAATACGGCAGATGAGAAAATACAAAATGCTTGATTGAATGAAAGTGGATGGGTAGCATTAACAAAGATTAAATAAAATGGAAATTCATTAAATGACATCGAAATAATGAAGGTGTCAAAAGCACTCTTCTCGAAAATGATAAGAAATTGCTGTGAAATTCGTAAGAAATTGTCCGTGCACAAATAGGCAAAATGATGATAGCTACAATGGTTGACTGCTGAGAGCTACAATGGAACTAATGACACCTTTGGTCCCAGATGCGCACCTACCTTGATTAATTACAGATCATGGAGAACACCGACAAAATTGCGGTTAACTAAACATTCTACAAAGGCCGTCGTATATAAGAATTGCTGTTCGGTGTTTTGAGAAATTGCCAGTTTCAGATCTCAGGTGACATTGTTGTATTCGATATGACACTGTGATAAGTGATGTTGCCACTTAAAAGGGGAAATTTAAACAGAAAAAGGTGGAAAAAATATGCGTTAAATAAATCGAAACCATATTTGACGAGGGGAATTCTAACTACCATAAGGTGAATATTCACAAAATGTAGAATTCATTTGTGGGATTAAAAGGAAGTTAGCGGCTGTTATTGCTAAAGGAAAAGCGACAAAATTTCCCAGAATATTAAGAAAAAAGTTTCGGAAACTCCCTAGTCGGAGCGTTTGTTTTATTTCCATGTGAAAGGCAGTGTCACAAAATTAGAGATTTTTATCACTATACGTGACCATCAATTGCGTCCAATGGACAAAATTGCCCTGTGGGTGGGTGAGTATGGATGAAACCTACGGATGTTCATAATTAGGAGACGAAAGGTAAATCGGATACGGTTGAGTTTTTCTCGAGGCCAAAAACAATGTAACAACTGAAGATGTCTTTGCGATTATTCAATTGCCTTCTGTAGATTTTCTTTAGTTTTCCGAATTTTGGTGTTGAAAAGTAAACAATTTTTTTTTGTGTACCAGAAGAGACATTAGACTTTAACTAACTATCTAACTGCTTAACTAGCTTCTTCTATTGTTTAAACGCCATCGTCTTAGAAACAGTATAATTTCGTGTCCCATAAGATTCACAGTTTTGTGAATTCGCATTTCGTAACATTAGGTTCCATTGTGTTTTATTGTTATTTAAATACCGGAATTCATTTGATGTAATTTTTCGCTGATGAATTGCCGTTGATAACCTTTTCAGTTATGGTGGTTACCAGATGTCTGCTCTTGACTCGAACTTAACAAATCATAATGCTCTATGCTGGCCACCTTCAAGAACAACAACACACCTGCCAACGTGCTATAAATAGTATTATATAGCATAAATCTATAGAATAAGTTAATTTGTAAAGAACAGAACCGAATTGTGAGCTAAACCAAAGTTCCGAAAGGTGAACTCAAAAGCGTATCGTAATGTGAGTAATTTACCTGGTGGCCAGGTTTGGTAGCGACACCAGCAGCCACCAGCCAGCAAACCTAGCCACCTAACCCAGTCAACCAAGCATAGCGAACCCCGAACTCAAACGGAGCCGAGCCGAACTTAACGGTTACAGGTGTGAGAAAATTTTCTTACGGATTTCGCATCTTTTTTCGGCTGGTCGGTTGGTTGGGGTCGACAACAAAGCGTCTAACAAAGCCCATCTTAAATTGTGACTAAGGCTGATGATGAGTTAAACTAAGACTGTTGAAATCCAACAACAAAGTAGAAAATATGAACCGGTAAGGTATCCGAAACTGCACCTACCCACCCCCACTCCTGTAGGAGTGAATTCGCCTCCTGGCAGGATCTATGGTGTTGATTGTACTAAAGACGCGCTGATGATGATCCCAACATCTTACTATTTCAGTACTTGCCGACCAACTTAACGTAAAAAGGTTAAATTGAGAGGAGACGACCAGGTAAACTCTCTTCCGGCCAACCAAAGCGAAGGTGTGAAAGGTTTTTGTACAATAATTACGTGAACGGATGTATCATTTAACAATTAGATTGGGTGAGGGGGAGTTTTTCTTTATTCGGTGATTGATGACTAGATTTCATTACTTAACGATTAAGATTCCTTACAAATTTACAAATTCTAAATGAATTTTGTATATAAATTAGACGCAAAGATGTTGGTGCGATTGGATTCAGCTGTAACTTGTTACAAAATTCAAGCATAATAAAACGAACACAAGATGAAAAGAATCAGTTTATGCTGCTGCGGAATAAATTGAGGTGAAAAATGAACTGTACAGAAGAGACGTAAAAACGAACAGGGGAAGAAGACCCGCAAACATTTATATTTGTTTAGGGTGTAATTAACTTAATTGAGTTGGGTTATTAATAATCTTTAAAATATGCGTAAAAGTAAATAAAATTGATAAAATAGATTAAATTACGGCAAATTTCTATCGAACAATGAGGAAATTAAAACCAGAAAAATTTCATTACGACGCGCGGCGTTTATTTTTGGGAAAATACCAAAATAAATTTATTTGATTGGTGATTTGATACTTTTGGGATATTTTTGATCTCAAGTTTTGTAATTAACAAGTTTTGTATAGTAAATTCGAACATCCCCTCTCCCCTCGCCAGGCCGTTTTGCGATTTTTCGGAGTGATTTCAATGATTTTTCTTTAATACAAAGCTATATCAACGTAGGTTTATGTAGAGATCTGTCAATATCTTTTAGTAGCCATTTTCACTTCTGTTTATTATTTCTTGGTTGGATTCACTATTTTTTGGATTTTACGACATGCCAAATCATTAATTAATTGCCACAGATTTTTGAGTGCAATTTTAGAATCTGCAAAATAGAGTTCTGTACTAGAGAGCTCAATTAGTCATTTAAAAACTAGAGAGCCTATAATATAGAGAGTGGAAATCGGACGTGTAAAAATGGCCGACAGGTTCAAAAACAATCGCTAAACACTTGAAAAATTTGATCATTGTTGCAAATAACTGAAATCGGTTAATATAAGCAAAAAACTCATTTGTGAGGTATAAAAAGCATTGGAACATCTAAAAGGTTTTAAAAAATTGAAAAAATATTTACAGACTGTTCTAATCTGGCGAAAAAAACTGTTATATCTTACCTGATGGAATGTTCTAATTGGAGTTAACAGATTGTCCACTCTCTAGATCAGTGGTTCCCAAACTTTTTTGGCCCACGGACCCCTTTCATAGTCAAAACTTGCCCACGGACCCCTTTTCATAGCCAAATCTTGCCCACGGACCCTGGGTGAAAAACCATTACATAAATGCATAATAGAAACATTACAAATTTAACTTTGATGTCTTGAATGGTAAATGGTGACGTAAAAATAAAATATTTATAAAACATTTTTTTGAAGAAGTATTTATTGAAATTATAACTTTTGTTTTAAAATACAAAAAAAAATTAATGACTTGGATGAACCTGATGGGATGTTATGAGTGTGTTTATGTTCGGCTCAATGTTTGTGAGTAGCAACCGCAAATCCCCACAAGTAGATACTAATTTCTAGTCGGTTTCTTTTTTTTGTGATGAGGCTCATAGCGGCACTGAATCTACGTTCTACCAAATAGGAAGACGGAAAAGCAATCAACAGCTTCTGTTATTTATTGGGACCTCTCGCTGTTTTTCTTATCAAAATTAAAGCTTAATAGAAACTTTTAGGGAAATACCTGTTATTGGAAGTATTGGCCATCACTGGCCACTACTTTTTCCCATCTCTCTAGCAGCATTTGGATTCCCCTCCCGAAAAACGAAGCGTATTTTGAGGCAATCCAGGAATCGACCCAGTTTTTCGCCTTCTCATAACAACGGAAGTGCTGGTCCGTCAGGCTATTGCTCATCGACCGGAACAGGTAGTAATCCGAAGGGGCGATGTCTGGAGAGTATCGCGGGTGGGGTAGAACTTCCCATTTCAGGCTTTCAAGGTATGCCTTAACCTGCCTTGAAACGTGAGGCCGTGCATTATCGTGCTGCAGGATGACCTTATCGTGCCTTTTTGCATATAGCGGCCATTTTTCCCTTAAGGCCTCGCTCAGACGCTCTAATTGAAGCCGATAAAGGTCTCCTGTGATGGTGTTATTTGGTCTTAGCAGCTCATAATAGACCACACCCAGCTGGTCCCACCATATGCAGAGAAGGAGCTTAGAGCCATGGATGTTCGGCTTGGCCGTGGACGCTGACGCATGTCCAGGCATACCCCACGACTTCCTCCTCTTTGGATTATCGTATCGAATCCATTTTTCATCCCCTGTCACTATGCGATGGAGGAAACTTTTCCGCTTTTGCCGCTGCAGCAACTGTTCGCACGTGAGCAGACGCCTTTCAATGTCGCGAGGCTTCAGCTGATAGGGGACCCAATAACCCTCTTTCTGGATCATTCCTATTGACTTTAACCGTTTTGAGACAGTTGTGTCGTCAACTCCTAAAGACTCTCCCAGTTCAGCTAAAGTCTGGCACGAGTCCTCAAAGAGTAACGCCTCCAGCTCCTCGTCTTCGATTTTTTTTGGCGCCCCAGTGCGTTCTTTATCCTCCAGGTCAAAATCACCGTTTTTGAAGCGTCGATACCAATCTCTGCATGTTGTTTCCGATAAGGCATGTTTTCCGTATGTCTCCTTCAAAATCCTGTGAGCCTCTGCTGTAGATTTCTTTAGAAAAAAATAATGCAGCAAGACTCCCCGCAAACACTCTTTTTTCGGAACAAAACTCTCCATGGTTAACTCGATTGCACAACAAATTGTTTATGCGCCAGCGAGACGAAATGCTCGGAATTCCTCACTAGCTCATCGCACTTCTAAACGGATGCGTCACCCCCAGAAACTGTACGCAGATAGGACCGGAAACGCCATCTGTTCTCAAACAGCGAGAACTTATTCAAGGTCCCAATATTTTAACTTCCATATTAATAAAAATGTGTCACAGTTTTTTTATTTTATTTGAAACCTTGCGCGGACCCCCTGACGTTCTTCAGGGACCCCCAAATCAATTTTAATTTTCCACGGACCCCCTGAATGATCCCGGGGACCCCTGGGGGTCCGTAGGGACCACTTTGGGAACCACTGCTCTAGATTATAAGGAGCCTCCACACGTTCAATGTTACTTGACAATTTTACTTGAATGACTCATGTTTCAAGTAACATTGATCGTTTGGATGCTCTTCAATGTTACGTGTGGGAGCAATTTCCATCAATGTTACTTGACGAAAATTTTTCATCAATAATACTTGTCAAGTAACATTGAACGTGTGGAGGTGCCTATAGGCCCTCTAATCTGTATTTATAAAAACGTTTGTCTTGATTCCTTGGCTGACTTATCAACGCTCAACCCAAATAACTGGAGCTAGTAGCTTAAGATTTTTACAGTATGTTCCTTCCATGACGTAGGCGCTCACACTGTGAAAATCTTAAGTGAAAATCGGCGACGGCGGGTAAAAAAGTATGCATCTAATTTTTTTTTTAAGTTAAATATCTGTACCCCAGAGGTAAACTGTCGTAACTGACATTTTGCAAATTTTACAGGAGAGCCATTTTTAGTTCGGAATTGCAAACTTTTTATTGTGTATGATTTTCGGTAATTATTGAAACTTTTGTAGTTTATTTTATTTTAGGACATTGTTTAAACAAAATATTAGTTGATATAATATATACGTCCCCACAATGTAGTTACAACAATAACCCCAAATTCGCGGTTTTGGCAGTTACGACAGTTTACCTCTGGGGTACAGATATATTTGCCTATTTATCTGCGCTAGAAAATTGAGTTAAAGAGTTAAAATTTTTAAAAAATTATAAAATATGCACTCAAAGCTTTCTTTCATCCAAATGTCGTTACAAAAATGATATTCCTTTCAAATGGGAATTCGTTATAAAAGTGACTATTTTTTTTTAAATGGGAATTCCTACAATCACGCAACAAACTTTATAACTACTAAAAAAACAGTCCAACATTTGAATGAGTTTAACGAAGTGAAGCCCTTTTTGGACAATAAGCAGTGAGAGTTTGTAATGCATTTTAAAATGCGCACCGCTACCGAAAACAGGAATTTAGGGTCGTTTTATGCAACTGCTACATACCTTCGTTTAGAGACTCGTAAACAATTCCAATTGAAAATGTACGGCGGGGTTAAATTCTTGATGTGGTCATAACTCGATTTTTTTTGTGGTGTGGTGTTTTTTTTTTTGGAAATTCGAGTAACTTCTCGTAGCTGTTTTTTCAGGTATATTTTAAAAGTGAGTCTGTTTTGATAATAGAGGGGAAAGAAATATTTTTTATCCTCACCGTGTTTTTTGGTTACGTACCATGAAATGAGGTTTCTTGTTAGTAAAAATTACTTCATCAATGACTGTATTTTTTTTAAAGTGGCACTACATTAAAAATTTGTTTTTCTCAAATTTTCTTCCTTGCCTGAATTTTAAAAGCATAATGTGCCTGAAATAATAGAGTTTCAATGATTTAGTTTCATTATCTGTTAGTCATAAAATAACTTAATTAGCCTTCCTGTTTAGAAAATGACTGTAAGTGCGGGTGCACACTGCGATGGTAAGCACATATAATGGTGTTAAAGCATTAATTTGAATTTTCGAAATACGTAAAAACCACCATTAGAGTACTTCCACTTAACTTCTACTTACATGCTTGTGATCGCAGTACGCGCCTGTATTAATGGCTATTTCGGTAGTAACGCCTTAAATTGTGAGAAAATGGTAATAGTTGGTGATAGTTCGAAAAACCTAAAATTAGAATGACGTATTTTTTTAAAGATCTCATTATTATTTCTTTTCACACATAATTACAAATTGGATTTTCCCCGTTTTTAAACTTAGCTGGATAAAATTGTACCAGTATTCGTAAATTGTGTTCAATGTTTTAATAAAATTGCAGTTATATTAAATGGATGTGATTTTCAAGCACTTTTTGCATAATAACACTGATATATTTTATTGAAGTGCTGTATCCGGTTCTCTTTTGCTAAAATGATCTTTTAAAGTAAAATTAATTTGACAGGCCTCAAGGGCTTATCACACTCAGGATTTAAATAAATTCCGACATTTAAACAATTTACCTTTCAAATCGATGTGCAATTTTTTTCTTGCCTGCTTTTTATTCAAATAAAACGAAATGAAGTGAATAAAAATAAATTAATTTCCTGCAATTTATTGCTATTTAATTTTCATTATTTTTCTTTGTTTTTTACTTTCTTCACGAGATGATTATCTTTTTACGAGTGTTTAGTATTTGCAAAGAATTCTTTGCACTCATGTTGTATATTTTGGGGAGGTGAACAATTTTAAACAATCAACGTGATAGAAAAAAGGTGTATTCAAGTAACAGAAACATTAACAAGATGTTTCTTTAGTACTTTTATAGCCATAACCTCTTGGCTACATATAGCGATGAATATCTGAACGATGATATGTGAGATTTAATTAAGTTCAACTAAGAATAGCAAAACATTTAAATGGATTTAAACTATAATGTTGGAAAAAAAGAGATTATTTTGATGATATTAATGAACATAATGATCAATTTAATTAAAAGTTTGCCGGCAGATAGGTGAAGTCTGGGCGCACGCGATTTTTTAATACCAGAAAAACGACAAAAGGTGCGCGCATTTTCTTAAGACATCAATGAAACAGTCTGAATTCAATTCCGTTTGATTTTTCGTTTTAATTCAGATTTCGAGAGATTTTGAATCAAGAATCATGTTTGAAGTTAGACTTTCAACGATTATGATGATTGTTGTGATGATTATGCTGATGTTGTTGTTGCCTGTCTGAAAGTAGTCATAAAACATTTTTGACCCGTTTTGACCTGCGATCCAACGAAATCAAGAAGAATGGAATAATCAAAAAATTGGATTTTTATTAAGGCCTTAACAAGAATACAATAAATTACAATAAATTCTTTTTATTATTAAGCCAAATATCCAGAACTGAATTTATCGAAGATTTTTTACGAACTGTAAATTGTGATTATAAAAACATAACAAAAGCTATAATTGCCAATCTGGCAATTATTGAAAACCCGTATGGTGATATTCGTATCAAAATTCGAACAGTTGTACCAAAATTCCACTTTGAAGTCAAACTTTTCAATAAGATTTTTTAAAATTTATTCCAATCGGATTTTAATGTATGGGAATTTGATGTAGAATGATATCCTAAATAACTTTTGTTCTTGCACTTTTTTAATAAGATACACTGTTTTCGAGATATTTGCACTTTTTTAATAAGATACACTGTTTTCGAGATAAAAACGCTTTCGTTCGTATGGGGGTACCCCGCCCTAATGGTCCATTTTTGTCCATTAACGAACTTAGCCTTGCATTTTACGAAAAACGAATCTGCGCAAAATTTCAAGTCTCTAGCTCAATCCGTGCGCCCGCAATCCGCGCCACAGACAGACAGACGGACAGACGGACGGACAGACAGACGGACGGACAGACAGACAGACGGACAGACGGACGGTCGGACATGCAAAAATTAATTATCTTTATCATTCTAAACACACTGGTGTAATTCTTTTTGTGTGTGGTGACGGGATCTTGGCGTTATAAACGGTAAGGCAAATTTAATATACTCTTTGGTTTCACCATACGGGTAAAAAAAAATTAAATTTTTATTACAATAACGGCCAATTTATTCACTAGGAGTTAAATCGCCTTAACTCCCTTAACTCACCTTTTACATGGAAAATAACACTAGCTAACTCCCTTAACTCACTAACTCGGCTTAACTCCTAGTGAATAAATTAGGGGTAAGGGAAGAAAACTTGGAAAGCGAGAAGAAAAATGGCTATGCGTTATTGCATTTTTTTGATAATTTCATTTCATCGGTAAGGGCTTAAAATAATTATTTTTTAAGTTTTTACTTTTTTTTTTGCTATAGAGAGAAAGTATTGTCTTCATGACGGAGTTTCAGTCAAAATTATGAGGATGTCCGTGCATCTGTCTGCCGGTCTGTCCGTTTTACGTATCTTAAATAGCTCGAGAACGCATTGATCTAGCGACTTGAAATTTTTTGTAAATTAATTTTACCTTTGGAAAGTAACTTTAGCTATAACGGGTACTTCCTATAAAATTTTTAAAGTGAAATATATAGTTTTTTGAAAATTTCTCTAAAACTTTTGGGAAAAATTGCATACAAAGAAATTAAAAAGTAATAAAATTTTCCACAATTTTTTCTTTAACGGATTTACGCATTTCTAACTCGTCTCGCGATATTTCATGAAATATTATTTTTCACATATATATTCCGAAACTAAATATGGCAGAAGATAGTTTTATGGTGATCACAATCAATATTTTTTTTTAAATGAAATAAAAAGGGAAAAATAAGTTTTTGGGCGATCCGCATCAGAAATAAAAGCTAGATAAATATTTTTTATATCTCGCTTTTATTTCTAATACACAACACCTTATTTTTTTTTTGAAGTTCGAAAAACGAATTTATGAATATTTTTCCCAACACCTTCATCTAGACCTAGGATGGGTAACTTGAAAGCAATACTGCGATTTTTTTTCATATGGAACGACACTGTTTTTTAAAAGGGTTTAAGGATGGGTAACTTGAAAGCAATACTGCGATTTTTTTTCATATGGAACGACACTTTTTTTTAAAAGGGTTTAAAACAGGCCTGGCCAACCCAAATCGTTCCACGGGCCAATCTGATGATTCATTTTTTTTGGCGGGCCGCACATGAAAAAATAGAATAACCGCCGTTTCTTAGTAAAATTTTCAAATAATATTTTATGTTGTTTTTCACTTGGTTTAAAAAAAAAATTAGAACAAAATGCAAAAAGTTGAGCATAACCCCACGACTCCATTGGGCTTTTAAAAATCATGATTTTTTCCCCTACTCCATATTTTGGCGAATAAAGAAATCCCCGCGTGGGCATCTTCAGTCATGATTTTTCATATTTATCGTGTCTCCATAGCGTACTTAGAAATGTCAACCAGGAGGTAATCAGGGCAGCCAGAAATCAGCTAATTTGACTGAACAAATGTCAAAAAAAATCCTACTTTTCAGTAGCCGAAAAAATCATGACAGTAAGGAGATTTAAATCATAATGCAAGATTTTTTGAGTCTCCATTAAACTTTTTCGTGATTGGATTTAAATCCAATCTGGAAAAGTGTCTAATGGAGTCGTGGGATAAGAAAAAGATATTTGCTAAACAAATATATGTATAAATGGACTTATGTAAATGTAAATGTATATATACGAGTAGTACTTATGTAAAATAAAACATAACAAAAGCTAAAACTGCCAATCTGGCAATTATTGAAACCCCGTATGGTGATTTAAGTGGACGGCGAACAGTTATATCAAAATTCCACTTTGAAGTCAAACTGTCCAATAAGAATTTTTAAAATTTATTCCAATCGGATTTTGATGTATGGGAGTTTTATGTAGAATCATATCCTAAATAACTTTTGTTCTTGGACTTTTTTGATAAGATGCACCGTTTTTGAGATATTCACAAAAAACGATTTCGTTCGTATGGGGGGTACCCCCCCAAATGGTCCATTTTTGCCCATTAACGAACTTGGCCTCGGATTTTACGAAAAATGGATCTGCGCAAAATTTCAAGTCTGTAGCTCCGCGCCACAGACGGACAGACGGACGGACATGCACAAATTAATTTATTTTATCATTCTAAACGCATTGGCGCAATTCATTTTTGTGTGTAATGACGGGATCTTGGCGTTACAAACGATAAGGCTAAGTTAATATACGCTTTGGATTCACCATACGGGTATAAAAATTAAATTGTAAAATTGCATATAAACTTTATGAGCAGTTTTAGTATTTTGTATTTTATTAGTTACATAGTTTTTTTTTTGTAAATTTCAAATCATTTGGCGGGCCGCATTTCCAAACGTCTCGGGCCGCATGCGGCCCGCGGGCCGCGGGTTGGCCACCGCTGGTTTAAAACAAGCTTGACTTTCACAAAAATCCCCAAAGTCATTGGACAAAATGTCATTTTTAGGTGTATTTCTCAGTCAAACTAAAATGAAATTCTGTAAAAAATATTTGAAATTGTTGTGAATTGGAAATGTCAATTTCATAATGGTAAACACCAAATTTTTTTCATTGATTTTATCGTAAAATTAGCATATCTATAAACATAATTTAATTGATTTCTTTAAATTCAACCGTAGTTTTTAAGATAAATTAAATTGAATTTCAAAGTAAATGCTTATCCGAAAGTTTTCCCAAATTAGCCTAAAATTGGGATATAGAACAAATTCGGATGTGAATGACCCTGCCTGGAATTGATTTCTATATCAAAAGGCCAGTATCTCTCCAATAACGTTGGGTGAAATGTGAAATCAATCTGGTTAGTCTACCTCATTCAAGAAAAAATGTCAAAAAGTCAAAAGAATCTTCGACGATAGGTATGGTCGCTCAAAAACCTTCTTTATGGAATTACATCTTTCTGTCTAGAGAAAGGGATCTATGCGAGAAGACAAACTTCGAGGAATCCTTCTATGCGTCACAAATCTGATTACATACTTATCACCCCACTTCTGGTTGGTGTCCTGTATCCGTAGATCCCCATGATTAGGGTGCAGATCGATACCTACCATATGGACGTGGTTCCCATGAGAATACTTGAATTTCTGACATGTTGTGTAGCTTTAGCCGGAAATTGCAAGCTCAGTGGAGTGACATAAATGGCAGGGAATAGCAGCCTTTCAATCCCCTCGATTGATTCCAGTGGGATAGGAATTTTTTTTCCATCCCTCTTCCTGATGATTGTAGGTGAACATTTCTGTTTGGTTCGTGGAACGAGGACTTGTGATATTTTTTGTAAACATTTTAATAACAAACAAGAAGGAACTCTACCGTTGAGTTTCCGTAGGACACATGGATGGGGTTACAGTTTCTTCAATCAATTTTCCGCTAAATTGCACAAACGTTTTCGAAACCGATCAACGACAATATGCATTACCGCCTGAAAAAGAGCTCCCATTTCCATTAGGTTCGGGTGCAGGAATTGAGGATTTACGGTATCGATTTTCAAAGTTACGCATCTATGAATTGGGCCTGTAAATGTTTAACTTGTGTTAGGCTTTGAGGTCACGGGTGTAATAAGTAATAGATGAGGGAAATGTTGAGTAAGTACCCTTCATGGATAGTTTTTCTGTATTCAGTCATCCAACGTTTACCAGATGCTTAAATTGTTCATCGATAGCTCCATTCGTGTGTATTTCCTATCCAATCTAAATCCAGTTGTACACGTAGAGTGATATCTCTCTTATTACCTTCCACTTCCATCAGTTCCCTTTTCTCGTTTCCGAGTCGGCAATTCAAATCGAGGTATACTTTCGATTTGTTGGTTTTAGGGGAACTTGGGCTCAATGAAGAATGCGTAGATGGTAAAATATATATACTTTTCGTAAGCATAAATAAACAATTTCCGTCACAGAGAGCCGGAGAGTGACAACTAATTTGTCTGACAAGTGCTTCGTCTTTCCCCTGAGCCTGAAACAACTCGACCATCACGGTAATAATAACACAATGTCTGTCTGTCTGTCTGTCTGTCCGTGAAAGGATTGAGCTAGAGACTAGAAATTTTGCATAGTTACGTTCCTCCTAAATGGATAGGCTCTTAAACGGGCAATATTGGACCATTCCTTCCCCCGTTTTTTCCAATTTTCTCGAAAACGGTGAGTGATATGGAAAAATTTATAAAGATAAAATGTGTTGAAAATAGGATACATCAAGTCCAATCGGACCACTCCTTTCCCCTCTATTATACAAATGAATTTTTTAAAGAAACATTTTGTCTGTCATCATATAGAGTATTTGACGATTGGCCCCTGGCAATTGTAGCTTTTTTTATGTTTGATCTTTATCTTTTAAAAATTTTATAAATTTCAGTGGAGACTCATAACAAAAATGATTTGTATGCTCTCTCAAAATGCAAAACTTCCTCATAATATTCAAATTAGTCATTTTAACCACGAGTAACAGAGACAAAACCCAATTCTTTAATACGAATAAAAGTCTGAAAATCAAAAATCTTCATCTGATCCGCCTTTCCCTTAAATTTTATGCTGCACAGTACAATTTCTTTGCATCAGTAGCCTTCAATTGGTTGGATATTCGTATCAACTAACCACCCGTTTCTATAGATTCGGAAATAGTCAGATATTGCACCCAATGCAAACTTGATATCAACATATTTGGGGTTGAAACTGCAAATAGAGAGTCATATGGTAATTTTGTTGTCTTTGCTTTGATTAACCGATTTAAGTGAGTGCACACTGAATCGAAAGGAAACCGAATTCGAATTGAATAGAATAGAATCTAAAATTCGAATACGAATTCGAAATCAAAATCTACAATTAGGTTATGCAATAATTCCCAGCATATCTTCCAACCAAAAATTTAAAATGTAATTTTCCATCCCAAGAAAATGTCATTTTGAGCGTAATTTCATGCAAGCCGAACCAAAATATTTTCATTTAGTAGGTACAAGTTGTGAGAGATATATTTCTTAAACATCATCGTCATCATCAAAATATTTAAATTAATTAACCTGATTAAAAATTCTTTAAAGCCAATTGGTAGAAGTAGAAATCTGATAGTTTAGAAACTATTTCAGATAAATTGAATAATCATATTATTCTTATTTGGTTTCAATTGACTTTAGAAATTGAATATCAATATATGGGGTGGAGAGTACCAAAATATGCAAATGATCTTGTAAATTTGTAAAGATTACCCGTTATTGGTGGTTTTATAGACGAATTTGATGCACTTAATTATGACTCAAGAAATTTGGTTAAGGATTTATTGGTATTGTTTGCGAATTTGGTTACAGGGGCTTTGCTTCTTGTTAAATTTGAGATCGACGAAGTTTACATTAGAATCAACTGCAAAATACACAAATTTGTTATTAGTTTTCACTTTGAACCATGTAGAAAAGGGAGTTTATTAGTATCGATGAACAATTAGAATTTTAAGATTTGTGACATCGACATTGTTTTAACCCTTTCACTCGGCGCGTACACAATTGTGTACATCATATTTAACTCGTATTTCTAAGAGAATTAGAAGGGAGAGGGACAATTATTGACAATTTATGTACACAAATGAGTACATAATCAAAAAGAGACTTCTAAAAAGATATTTAAATTTTTTAAATTTTGAAATATATTTTGTTGCTATATATTATTATTGAAAAAAGCAAAAAAAAAAATTTGTTGTTTTTTTTTAATAATAATATATATTTTTATATATTATTATTGAAAAAAGCAACAACATATTTTTTTTGCTATTAGAAATAAATGCCGAGTGAAAGGGTTAATAGTTTGAGATATAAGATTTACCTGCCAAATATGTTACTGACAACTAATAGGAGACTTACAATAAAGTACAGCTTGTATAAGTGCCATATTCGCCATATCGAAATGAATATTATATAGTGACAAATACGTGTCACACAACAAAAAATGCTAGCAGGGGTCATCCAATCTACGTTATTTTAATTGGAGTGTAATGTGCGGAAAAGTGATCAAAAAATATTTTTCAAACCGTTTCTGCAAAGTAGTATTTTTTTCATTTTTTTATGGTTTAGATTTTCTCACTTAATATGTTCGTCAAAGTTAGTTTGTCAAAAGGAAATTTAGTGAAAATTTAAAGATAATTTTAACTAAATTTCCTTTTGACTCCACCGATCTCTTTTTGCAGCTCTTCGTCTCGCCCGTCTTCTTACACGCATAATTTCATCTGAAGCGCTCTTCTACTTTGAAGTTACAGCAAAAATTTGAAGCGAATCGGTCAAATAGTTCTCTTCATATAGAATTTTGTGTTTCGCCACCCTACCCTACCACAACACCCCTTCGCTTTGCGTATAATTTCATTCGGAGCATCCCTATACCACGAATATATACTGACAATTTGACTGAAACAGTCCAGAAGTTCTCTTTTCCATAATTGCCCACAAAATTCAGGCTGGAAAATGTTTTAAAGATTCTGGTCTGAGAGTAATAAACAATATGCAATTTACCCCATGTCTTTCCAGGGCATAGAAACGTAGATATGGCGGGGGTTTTTTTGTCAATGTAAATCGTAGTTGAATGACAGAGGGGCGAGCAGTGGTGCAATTTAATTTTTGTTCAAGGAAGACTTAAAATAAAATCGTATTATAAATAGATTACGTCTTCATAATTTCTTCGGCATGATGCAACGTTCCTCAGAAAATTTCATACCGTATCGAATGAAAAGTTCTTTATTTATTCTTATACGGATTTTTAGATCATATACAACACCCTGTTTACTCAACTCTTTTTCATGCGGTAGATATTTTCCTTGAAAAATCCTGGAAAAACGTGTAGAAAGACAGTTCAGTGTAAATGAAAACAACTTAAAAATATCAGTTGTGATCAACACAAAACGTTCCTCTGCAATTTTTAGTTCAGAAAAGATATGTATAAAACAGTATTTTTTTTCAAATATCTCGAGGAATTGTTAAAGACACGTACAAATCGTTAAAAGAAAAGATACAAGAAATTTTATTTCGTTTTAATCTGATGATACGCATTTTGTCATAAATAGCCCATAGTTTTCGAGAGATTTTCAAAAAACCGAGAAATTTTCAGGCCCTTAGAGAGACGTGGATGTATTTTTTATACCCGTATGGTGAAACCAAAGGGTATATTAACTTTGCTTTACCGTTTGTAACGCCAAGATCCCGTCATCACACACAAAAATGAATTACACCAGTGTGTTTAGAATGATAAAAATATTTAATTTCTGCATGTCCGTCCGTCTGTCTGTCCGTCCGTCCGTCCGTCTGTCTGTCTGTCTGTCTGTCTGTGGCGCGGATTGCGGGCGCACGGATTGAGCTAGAGACTTGAAAGTTTGCACAGATCCGTTTTTCGTAAAATGCGAGGCTAAGTTCGTTAATGGGCAAAAATGGACCATTAGGGGGGGTACCCCCCATACGAACGAAATCGTTTTTTGTGAATATCTCAAAAACGGTGCATCTTATCAAAAAAGTCCAAGAACAAAAGTTATTTAGGATATGATTCTACATAAAACTCCCATACATCAAAATCCGATTGGAATAAATTTTAAAAAATCTTATTGGAAAGTTTGACTTCAAAGTGAAATTTTGGTACAGCTGTTCGAATTTTGATACGAATATCACCATACGGGTCTCCAATGATTGCCAGATTGGCAATTATAGCTTTTGTTATGTTTTCGGTTTCAAAAAGTCAGTCCAAAATGAATATTCCTTAAATGGAGGGCAATGTAGTTCTGAAAACTAGATTCAACAACCATAGTATGCTTTTTGTCCCAATTTATTTAAATTGTAATAAGTGGACTCGCGATTTTGAAGATATGAGGTGACTGCTCGATAAGATTTACTATCGTCTCTGTATCCTCCCCAAGGATTGATGCACTCAGTATATTCCCTCTTAGATAGTCTCGTATGCCTCTCAGAACTGCAAAGTGTACTACGTAAAACAAAGAACTATAACGCTTCTGGAGAGGATACTCATATACATAAAATTGCGTTTTTATTCAACTCTAGAAATTGCAATTTCTTCCAAAAGACATATTCTTCCACTAAATTTTTATTACCAATGGAGAAAGCTGTGCATTTCTTGAAACTTAATTGAATTGTATTTGCAGGATAACAGTAAGAAAAGAGTTCCTCAGTACTTGTAAAAAATAACTAACATTTTCTGTGAATGCAAGGTGCAAATGAAATGAAATTCGATATGTGCTAAACAAGAGATCCCAAAGGCGAAAAATCCTATCAAGGTATCCATTTGATGATAATGAAGATATTTCACAATATTGAGTTTTATTTTTGTTGCTTTTATTTATGTTACTACCCAATTACAGGTAAGACGATAATATCAAGATTTTCTGATACGTCTGTGCATATAATCTGAAAATGTTGTTAAGTTTCTATACAATTGAAAGCACATGTTCGATGTTCCTTTTTGGGATCCTCTTACAACATCAGTATTATACATCCAACATCAGTATGCCCCCCAAACCGTTGGTAATGTGCGGATATAACGTAAGCATTTAATGGTTTTCCACAAAAGCGCACTTATCCCTCTTAAGTTCAACACCTTGAATGTGGTGCCAAGATTTCGCTTTGCCAACACACGAACACCGTAAATCCAGATTAAATTTCAAGTATGGTCATTTCGTGAGGAATTTATGAAACAATTCAACGTAATTTACAAACATTTAGCAGGTAACATCATCTGTCTCTGGAAAATGAATTTACGACTTATTGAACGAGACAAGATGTTTGTTTATATAGTTGGAAAACTTTATTGTAAAGAAACGGTAAAATTGTTAATTCATAGGACATCAAAATCACAGCAACTTAACAGCCTGGGTCGCGTGGGTATACACTTTCATATGGGATTTTTATGTATGATTGCCTTATGGATATATGAATTTATGTCAATATAGAACATGAAGATATGATGCAAATGTAATTTTTACAATTCAATCATAATATAGCTTGGATCTTATGTTAACAGTTTTCATATCTCGACTTGAAGCTAAATGATGGTGCTTAAGGAGTTAGTACGACTGAGAGATAATGGATTTAGACAGACTGGATAAGAATCCAATGGGAAATAAGAAGATGAAGTGAAAGAAACAGGAAATAACCAAGAACTTGACTTTTATGGAAATAGCATTTGGCATGCAAATCAACAATATGCCAGCCGCGCTTTGCCCATTTACCGTAAAAATTCAAGATGCATGTAATATGCAGACTGCCATTTTCTGCAATTGCAAAGCAATGAAACTTTCTACAAACAAATATAAATTTTCGTAATTCAATACGAAATTGCATATAAAAGTTTATCTAAATTAATGTTCACAATATTCTCGAATAAATTATTAGCATTTGTTTATTTTTCTGAACAATATGCAAACAGTCGAAAGTATATTTATTTTTCGTCTATAATTTAGTGCACTTTGAATTGTTATGTACAGAAGAAAAGTTTGAAATTTGTTTTGGGTGCCATATGCGACACCATTGAATTAATTCCAATTACATTATTTTGAATTTAATTTTATGTAAATATGCGCTCTAGCTAGCCGCAGATACAGTTAAATCGATTTGATATTTTTGAATCATAATTCGAAGTGAAACTTTACTAAATTTCGATATTTATTTAATTTGGTTAGAAACTATTCAGTGTAAAAATTTATAGTTTTTACAAATCATTAGTTTTAATGTTTTTTTTTTCACATATGTATTTTGTGACATTTTGAAAATTGTGCAATTTTGAAAATGCATTTATTCTGTCTGATAAGTGCGGACGAGACTTGACCTACACGTAATAATTACACAACAGCAGAATTTTCTCCTCAGAGTAGGATACGTGTATAATCCGTACTTCGGACTAGATCTGAGATCAATTGCAGGTCTTTGTTTGGAACCCCTACTAACGTTTTTTTTATGTCCAGTACGTATCTATATTACTAGAAGTACGTATCTATAACAAGCAGATAGGAGCCATACACCAAAAATTATAGGGGGCAATTTTTTAAACTTACACTGAAAATCTACTGTGATTCTTTTTGTTATATTTCGGATTCCAGGATATTCCAGGATATTTCAGCCAACAATTTTCCGTTGTTTTCACATGAAATATATCTATATGAGAGCAGAAAATTTTTTTATGAAAAAAATCCGTTTGTAGAGAGTGGAGAAGTAGTGGTCCAACAGGATTTTGATGAATAAACAAGTTATGTAAAATCATTTTCTAAAAACTTTGAATACGACTCACCGTTTTCGAGAAAATTGTGAAAAACTGTTTCGTTTGTATGGGGCAGGGAAGAAGGAATGGTCCGATTTTGTCCGTTCAAGAAATTAGCCTTGCCATTAACGAGAAACGCAACTATTCAAAATTTAAAGTCTCTACCTCAATTATTTCGATAGTTATAGTGTTCACAGATAGACGGAAAGACGGACAGATAGACGGACAAATAGATGGACAGACAGACGGACACACAGACGGTCAGACAGACGGACGGACACACCCTAGTTTAGTTTATTTTTGTGTCCGATGATTGGTTCGATGCGTTATAAACGGTATACTAAATCTACTATACTCCTATCGATATCATATATAGAGTAAAAAGTGTTGTAACCCTCCAAAAGGGGTTTTTGAATATAAAAAAAGATTTTTTTTAAATGTATAATCAAATATCAATTTAATGTTTACTTTGCAATGCATTCTTTTATCAGAACATCAAACAGCATTCCATCTTCAATTTCCGATGACTTTTAAATATATTCAAATAGAGATGCAGATTCAGATTGCTAGCATAACATATCTTCATCTGATATCTTTGCGGGAGCATCGGATAGTATATCTCAGCCAGCTGTTTCATATTCCCAGGGCTTATCTTGAAATCAGAACCTTTTTTGTTAAGAGTAGCACAATGAAGGAATAACAAGAATAAGAACCGGAAATCCCCCATACCCCATTCGATACGATACTGTGCCACTGTTTTGCTGAAATCCAATACTTTCTTTCATCATCAAATCAGGGGCCCGAGTTTTTGTCGTGGGGAGCAAGCACCATCACCAGCTTTTTTTTTCAAAGGAAATCTAGTATCTTTGTGTGTGCTATATGAGCTCCATCTTGAACATATTTATGCGCACGTTGTTATGGAAGTTCGACGGTGCTTTTAGCTTTACAAAGGCTTCACTCCGACAACATGACAGACGAAGTGCGGGTGCTGTTGGTATTTGGAAGAATGAACTATTATTATTGCTACTGTTGTATCATGGTCACGGCGAAAGACGTTGTTTCCCAAACCTCGACGGCTCATCCGGATACGGACATCGACACCGCAGTTGTACAACAGAAAAGAATCAGGCAAGAGGCGGTGACTCCGCTATGTTCAAAAAATAAATCCCAAACCGGAAACACGATTCTTTTTCTGTGTTTGGCTATGTTCTTAGGGTGAAGGTAGAGACGGCGACAATGGTGATGATGGATTTGGTTCCCTTTTGTGAATGAATAGAAGCGAATGGTTGAGAATCGTCCATGAAAGTTGTTTGCAATGAAGCCATAAAAGCGAGGAACAATCACACATGTACAAAAGCATAGTATCTACTATGAACATTGGATTATCATAGTTTTATCTGCAGATGTCAAAATTTTTTTTGCTTCGTTTCGATAGGAAAATTTATAGAGACGCGCGTTTCATCTGTTATTCGTGATATGTTTATCTATGGAATAAGAATCAAGAAATTTTGAGGATGTCGGTGGTTAAGGATATTTGTATTATTTAAGAATTTGCTAATCAATAGATGTTATACGTTGAGTTTGACGAAAATAGGATTTTGCCAAAAAATATGTTCCAAATTCCATTTTTACTGAATAGTTAAACATGAGATCTGTCGTAAAATATCTGTATAAGTAAATATTTTAATCCTTTATGAATCCTATCCAATAATATAATACTAGCAATTATTGTGTGTTTGCTTGAATTTTTTTTTTTCAAAAATGGCTCTACAGGGTACTTCTAGTTTGCGGGAACAAAAATGCGATTGTGCTAGGTTCCATTTTTTCCCATTTTTCTTCGGGAAATAATCATTTCTAGGGTTTTTGGGGTGGCTGATAATAAATCTAATGTTGAAATTTCAAAATTCAAAACGCAAGGTCCTGTGGGGGTAACAAAAATATCCTTTTGTTTTTTTTCTGGAGGAAATTAGCAGAGAGAGGTTTTTTGGATCGGAGATTTCGAGCCTCAGGAAAGGTCCTGTAAAGATAAAGTTAATTTCTATTTTTCCCACAGAAATGATCAAAAGAAGGATGTTGAGGTCACTGAGCATCACTTGGTGTTCCTGGTACGTGTATTATGAAATTCTATAAAAAAAATTAAAAGTCTATTAAATAATTATTTAAAAAGAGGTCGATTTTCCTTATGACAACGCTTTTCACAAAGATATTCTAAAAGCAAAAAAATCAAAATAAAGCTATACAAAATTCCATGGGAAAAAAGTCACAAGAGGAATGAAAGCTTGGCCCGGAATATTCCCCGGAAAGAAAACTTTTCGGTAGGTTAAGGGAAAAGAAAACAAGATACAAAGGGGAGGAAGAATGCCCTGAATGGAAAAAGTTATGCCGTCTAAAACATAAAGATTCGCTTTTGCGAACCAAGTGGGTAATTTGAAAGGGGAATTTCAGGTCTGGCGGACATATTTAATAGCATTTGAGGAAAACATTTTATGGCTATGACAATAACGGACGAGGAAGTTTTCTAGGACTTTGTGTCACCAGCAGCATTAGGCTCATTGTGGTAGCAATCAATTCGCTATAAAAAGGTATATTCCATTCCCTCTCACGACGGGACGGACATTCTACGAAACAGACAGATACAATCCTAAAGCTAAACTATGCGTTTGGAGTTTCATTTTTTTCTTCTAGGGCACAAAAATGAGTTCCAAATCAAATAGTGGTGGCTGGGCTGGAGGTAATGATTGAAGTTGATCGAAACTGCTCCTTTTCACTGGGGCTCACAGGATAGCAACCGTCTCTATGGAAATGATGTCAGCTTTTCCAAATCCATTCCTAGTCAGCTCAATTTGTTTACTTCGGAATTGGTGGCGGAAAATTCGAACCGACCTTGGAATCCTCTCGGAGTTCACCAATTTGGTGTTTGGATTGGGGAAAGTACTTTATATGATAATGAAGGCCGAAAAAGCTGGCGATGAGTTGTAGCATTTCCATTTTTATGATTGAATTATTTTAATTGATTTGATCTGATCCACTGACATCGATAAACAAAACAGTCGATAGATGAATTATTATTGGACGGCGTTATTGGTATTTGTCCCAATAACAAATTTTTAGGGGATTAGAAAAAGTTCTTTTGGAATGGGTTTTGTTGAAAACTCCCTGGACAGAAATTGAGTAAATGTAGATGGCGGCAAAGGAAAATTTTCGTGCAAATTGAAAGAAATTGTTCACTTAAAAAAATGTTTCTGCAAGTTTGGGGTATTTGATACGTACGTCTGTCTGCTTCTGGTGACGAAAATCTCCGAACTAAATGAGTTAGAGACTTGAAATTTGCCTCAGAAGTGCTTTTTTTGTAAAAGGTCTTTTCCATAAAATTAGAACTTTTGTTTCCAATTTCCCATAGCATTAAGGCCCAACTATAATGTGCATAAGCTGACTTAAGTCAACTAATGCAATGGTACGACAACACGAAAATTGTATACTCGTATACTCGTTTGAGTGGGAATACGATAATGGGAATACGCGACTTTCGTTAAGTTTCATTTCGGTTTCGTTGAACTTAAGCAAAGCGACTGGGAGCGCTCGCACATACGGAAAAGTGAAAGAGACAGAACAAGACAATTTGTCAAAAGTCATGTCGGAAGAAATTGGGAATAGTTTTTGCGATATTTTAATAGAAAATGATAGAGACCACAAGTGCTTATATACAGGGTGCGCCATCTATTCCTCCGGTATGAGAATGTTGAATAACTTTTGAAAGAAACAATAGATTGCAAAAAATGGTGTTTTTTTATTTAGTTCAATCCTTTACAATTTATGTGGACTACTTTTTGAAAACAACATCGATCAAATGACCACCTTTATTGGCCACCGCAAACTGTGCTCTTTTTCGGGCATTTTCCATCACTTCTTCGAGCATCTCCGTCGGTATGGCAGCTATTTCGGCACGAATATTGGTCTTGAGCTCGTCAATGGTCTTCGGGTTGCTGGCGTAAACTTTACTCTTCAAATAACCCCACAAAAAGAAGTCTGGGGGGGTTAAATCAGGGGATCTTGGTGGCCAGTCAATATCGCCTCTTTTCGATATCACACGTCTAGGGAATTTTTGTTGCAAAAACCGTATTGTTTGGTCCGCTGTGTGGCATGGCGCCCCGTCTTGCTGAAACCAGAAGTCAGTCAGACCTTTTTCACGCATTTTCGGACACACAAAATGTGCCAACATCCACCGATATCGATTACCATTAACTGTTTCACCTTCATTGAAGAAAAATGGCCCAATGATGGTTTTTGCGCACACGCCGGCCCAAACAGTCACTTTTCGATCATGCAATGGTATTTCATGAATCTCGTGAGGATTTTCTGTCGCCCAAATGCGGCAATTTTGTTTATTAACACCGCCAGAGAGAGTGAAATGTGCCTCGCCGGTCATTAAAACTTGCATCCAAAAGTCCGGCATGGTTTCCAACATTCGGCCGACTAATTTGCCGTATTCTATACGACGCGACTTGTCTGTTGCCAATATTCTTTGAGTTAGTTGTATTTTGTAAGGAAACAAATGGAGATCGTCCTTTAAAATGCGCCGCAACGTGGTTCCACTCATTTTCAACCGCTGAGTTCGGTGGCGATACGAGACATTTGGGTCCTCGGCAACACTCTCTCTCACGGCTTCAATAATTTCATTGGAACGTCTTGGGCGTGGATGATTATAGGTTAGATTGCCTACTGTTCCGTGCTCAAAGAAATTTTTACCCAGCGCCCGAATTGTTTTGTCGGTAGGCGCTTTTTTGCCACGATATTTTGCACGATATGCACGTTGAGTTAGCACAATTGAACGACTATTTTCAATGTACATCGTCACTATTTCGGCGCGTTCTTTCGGTGTGAAGCGGTTCATGGTTAAAATTGTACTGGTTTGACGTTTCCAAAACGTGTCTAGGAAAGCAAATCGGTTGACAAATGGCGAAGTTATTGAATGTTTACATACCGGAGGAATAGATGGCGCACCCTGTATAAAAAGTAATCCGCAGTATTTCAACAAGTACGATGACGTTTCAACATATGGATGTCATATTTTGACAAGACCTTATTCCTTTAAGTTCATTATGGCTTGCTTATGTGCATAAGCAAATTTTCGTTGACTTTTGAAATTTGCTTAAGTCAGCTTATGCACATTATAGTTGGGCCTTTAGGTCTTTTGTTTCAAATTTCCCATACAATTAGAACTTTTGCAAAAGTTGTCAAAATTTGAATTTATTCTTTATATGAAAGTTTTATATGAAAGAAATCGAGATCGAGCGTGTTTTAGAAATAAATTTCTGAATTTTGTATTGTAAAGGGTTGTTAAATGTAAATTTATTGTCGAAAAATAAAATTTGTGGAATAAAGTGTCAGGTGTAAACGGCGCTTTAGATTTTGATGCAAACCTACATCATAGAATTTTTTCATTAAAAATGAATCACTCTCCAATTAAGAATGTATGAAAATCTTTTTTTTTTCAAAAGCTTTAATTTATTTATAAAATTTTTTGCTACAAAAAAAAACAAATTTTCACAACATACCCCCAAACACATATAATTCAAGAATAAAGAGAAGATTGCGTAAGTTTTCACTGATTTTCGAAAATTTATTTTCTTACAAAATTACTTTAAGTAATTGAGCCATCAAACTAAAATTGAACTAAAGGAAAAAAATGAATTGAAATTGTGTGAATCACTGCATGAGATTGCAATTTATCCAATTCTCCTTTACTCTTTCGGTAATGTGGAAGAAAGTATGAAAAATTGATGAATTTTCTTTCCAGTTAGGTGATTTTTTCATCATTACCCGAAAAAAAAAATTCATGTTTAAGCAAAGGCGATAAGCATTGAATTGAGAATATTTCCTTGAGATTACTTAGTTGAATTAAAATATTAACTAAAACGAGATCAATATTCATATATTTCTTTACTGTTCCCGATATGTTTTCCATATAGCGAATTTTCATAATAATTCACATAACGATATGATTAATGGCCTGTCACGGAGCGAAACATTAGTAAAAAGTGGCTGGATCGGGAAGGACAAGGAATGGGTTTATTTAATTTTTATCATAATTTGAAAAGAAAACCCACATTAGTCTGTAATTTGAATTATATGATATTTTATAATATCTATACGGTTATTAAGGAAATTTGTAATGCTTCCGTCCAGAAGTTTAACATTATTATGTATGTATGATAATAAATTAAATTCGCCCACCAAGCAACAAGCAGCATCGTCACCCAATTCAACATTTAGTCTTCAAAATTCATAAAACATCATTCAAGATATGTAAAATGTGGCTGCTGGGGTAAGGGGGTGATATTTCGTGGCATCGCCGATTTCAAGTCGCGCTTCAAATTTGTTTTTTGTTCTGCGCCAAAGTCGTCGTGCTATAATTTTATTATTCATGGTAAAAATTTTATGAGAAAGTGTGATCTGAAACAAATTAAGATATGGTAAGTATGTGAAAATATACATAATTCAGCAAAAACACCAAACGAAAAAATAGTATACAAACAGCATGGGTCCAAAGTGGCTGCGCTAAGGCAAACCACCGAAGTTATCATTAACATCATTGCCGTCATCTTTATCACTGGTGTGCCGTCTACCATCTACCATCAGACATTTTCCAAATATAAAAAAACAACTGATGATCTTTGCTATCGAAGATGAAGAACTGTTTGGCTATGTGGTGAGATACTTCTTGGGATGCTGTTAAATCTTCACACAGCAGCTGATGATGACTCCAGAAAATCAATCTTCTGGGAACTCAGTTTTCATGAAACTTCTTAAAGATTCAATGATTTCGTGAAAATCGTAATGGTAGCTGCGAAGTTGTTGCTCATAGTATTAGATTAACAGTTTTAATTTTTGGCCGGTTTCCATCATGTTTTGCGATTCATTATCGTGAAATAAAATCAAGTGGTCGTTGACCAGATGCCATCAATTCATCTGCTCAGCCAAAGTTATTGTTCTATCACAAAAATTTCATATCTTCGAATCTAGAAAGAATTCAGATTGTTGGTTTTTCCATTTATGGAAAATTGGCCATCATTTTAATTGACTATCAGCCATCTGTCATCACACGCCTTAACTTTTATGCATTCAGACTTCTTTCTAATTTTTTAAAGTAATTAATAGCTTCAACTGTCAAAATGTATATTCGTCTGAATGGAAATATAAAAAAATTAACAAAAATTTCAAATTTTTGTCAACCATAAATTTTATTTATTCCTTCTGTTGAGAATGTAGCTGAGAATGGGAACAGCTGACATTGTGTGATAGAATGATGACACTTTTAGGTTTTTTTATTATTAAAAAAAATTTGTTTACTACAGTTTCTGATGGCCCTAATTTTTCAGTAAGATTTGGAGTTTGAGAAACGGAACTTTATTGGAATGTCTTGCCTTTTGTTGCAAAAGTAAATAGAAAACCACAAACTTGGGGAAATTGAAACTATAGTAAAATAGTCAATTTCAACTCTAACACGATATTTGTAACTATAAACATAAGAAAAGCTATAATTGACAATTGGCTTGTCAAATACTCTATATCAGGCCAAACAAAATTTAAAAATAATCGATTTATATCGCAGAGTGGTCAGACTAGATTTTGATGTATCGAGTAAATTTTACGATATGATGAACCGTTTTCGAGAAAATAGAAAAAATGTATTCCATTTGTGTGGGGGAGATGAAGGAGTGGTTCAACTGGATTTTGATGTATGGATATGTAATATCCAAGGTTATGTAATATCCTATTATAAACAAATTTTGTTTTTGTAAATTTTCGAATACGACTTACCATTTTCGAGAAAATCGTGAAAGTTTGTATTGAGGAAGAGGAAGGAATGTTCGGATTTTATGCCTTCAAGGATTTAATTTGGGTATTTACGAGAAACCCAAATGTTCACGACTTTAAGTCTCTAGCTCAATCCTTTCGAAAAATGTGGTGTTCATGGATGGACAGACAGACGAGCAGACATGTGAAAATCAAAATCTTTTGTCATCCCAAACAGCCCCATTTTACACTCTCCAGTTTATATTAGAATCAACATACGGGTATTAAAAGGTGTATATTAAAAATTATTTAATTATAATATTTAATCAATGAATCACGTGACTTGACTGATAGGTAGGTAACTTATCTGACAACTCTAAAAAAACATCTGGAACCCGAATCGAATTTTTCGATTTTTTCATCTGTTTCTCTATAAGAAATTGAAGTTAAGGTTTTTTGGGGACCATCCATCTTTTAAAGCTTTCTTTCCAGGTCTTCATAGTCATCAATGTCAAACTCTTTTACCCAAATGTGTTAACGGCAGTGACAAAAATTCCATGATCAACGACAATACGACAAAATATAAACTCAATTAGCTTCCCGTGGATAACCCGACTCATTTACAATTTTCTCAACTAATTTGCATATTTTTATTAAGTTAGCATCAATTAGCGCCTACATAAGTTTGGCTTCTACTTTTTTTCTTTGATATGGCAGAGTATTTTATTCATTTATGTTGTGATAGAGGTGGTGGCATTAAGTTTAGATGCCTTTCGAATTGAAATTTTGCCGGGGAAGGTGTTAAAAGGGGCGAGAATTTGGAAAAGTGTAAAGAATTTCCGTATGGTCACAAAAATTCTTCTGTTTCAATTTTGAGCGTGCTGCAAACGCTTATGTTTTTTTTTAAAGAATACACCGTAGTTTTTGCTACCTTACACGTAGTTACATATAAATGATGGTAGCATAAACAAACATGCTATAGAAACATAAATATACGCCACAGGTAAGAAAGTATAGTAAAAGCGAATGCGTACAAATTTTTTTCCCTATATTTCAAGACTTTCGGCTGGGCGTAAGAAGTCGTTCAGAAATCCGATCATAATTACCCTAATGGAAGGAAAATTTTAACGGAATTTGTAATTATTAACGGTTTATGATTCGTTTTTTTTACTATAAAAAAATATGGAGTTGTAAAAACAATGTGTTTGACCTTTTTGTTTGATTTCTACATTTCATACATTGTTAGTTGGTTATATTTGTTTGTCATTAGCTCAAATTTGAAAATATGAAATCCTAAATTAGAGTAGAAAGTTTTCTTTTAGATTCTACGGCAATATATTTACAAATATGAAGATTACTGATCTAAAAAGTCTGATTTAATAAAGATTTGAGGTTTTTCGTTGAACTCGATCGGATCCATGATCCATTAAAGATCATTCATTGATCAATGATTGTGTCTGACCAAATCACTGAAATTGGTATCTAAATCTGTGGTGATTGCCAGAGTAGTAGACAAAAAATATTTGAAATTATGTTAATGGGACTCCCACATTTTCTTTGAAACGATCTTCGCGCGTAATTAAATCGATCACGATTTTATTTGATCGAATTTTTACTTATGGTGTGTGGAGTGTTTACATTGACACGTTTATGTAAATATGTGTGATCGACAAAAAAAAATCAAATTTATTTTTATCACTTTATTATTTATTACAGTTGTGTAGGCATTTTTGCATACTTTTAAGAAAGTGGCTTCGATTTTTTGGAGACATTTAAAAAAAATTTCCACAAAAAAAAGTCTAACGAGGTTTTTACCAATTTGTCAAAGTTTCTTGACTTGGTTTTATTTACTTGATTAAGACAGTAATTTTTATGTGGCCATCCATTTTTTATATTTGATATCATTGACTACCAGTTGCCATGTAGCGTTTATGTTGACCGCGTCATTGGCGGTTGACATCTTTCTGCGGTTTTTAAGTTGGTTTTTTTTATAAAATTTTTTGAATTCAACTGTAAACTAATTGAATTTATTTTTATGATTTTTCAGATATTGACAAATATGTGAAGTTTAATTAGTGAATCAAGCAATTGAATCGTGTATGCCAAAAAGTGTTTCGAAAATGGACACAACATCTGCAACTTGTACCAAAGAAAAACTAAATCGTTGCTTTCAGTACGATAATAGTGGAATAGAACCAGAATCTAGAAGGTGAGTTGAGTTTTTTAAGAACTTTTATTTAGCTTGATTTTTGTATATTTGTCAGGTTCAAATCTTGTAACCGAATTTTGTCACTTTCTCATATCTGATTGACTTTTTCCCATAGATATACTAGATCGCTCGATTTGCTGTCTCAAATGGTCCCATTTCCATACAGTTCAGTGAATCAAAACGAGTCAAGTAAGAGCAAGATAACCGTATGAAAATAAATATAGTCCTCTCGTTTAAACCGTGAGCTGTCAAAGGAAAATAGACTTTCGGAATGGTGTTTGCGCCTAAAGTTATTTGTTTGCGCCTAAAGTTAGTCTTAAACTTGTGAAATTTGAATTTCGCGACAAACTAAATTTGAATCTCGCGACCTTATACAGTTCAGTGGATGCGTTCAAGTACGATAAAGAGGGAAATACTTTTGGGACCATTTTTCAGCAGAGCTTTGTATGGTGACAGTTGTTCTATGTTATATACATAGTTCTGTGCTTTTTCCACATATCCGATTTGGCACACTACGTAACTCCGGTGACAATAAAATGTGTATACACGCACATATTAAAAAAACAAAATGGCGGACACATGACACCGTTTTTTTCAAAATCATATGAACTAAGCACCAACCGTGTAGGGTGGCAAATGAAAAGGCTTGGGAAAATTTATGTTTTTTTTATACTTCGGAAAAAAGAAGAAAATAAATTGTTGGGCGTTATGTGTCAGGACTAAAAACGAGATAAAAGCATAAAAAAGATCCAAAAAAAAATATTTATCTCGCATTATTTCTGATACACAAGGACCAAAAAATTTTTTTTTCATTTTTAGTGCATTTTTTTTTTAATGAAAGTTCTTTTAAAAAACATTTTCTCACAAAAAATCTCTCATGCACAACGTATCATCAATTGAATAAAAACATAACAAAACCTATAATTGCCAATCTGGCAATCATTGGAGACCCGTATGGTGATATTCGTATCAAAATTCGAACAGTTATGCCAAAATTCCACTTTGAAGTCAAACTTCCCAATAAGATTTTTTAAAATTTATTCCAATCGGATTTTGATGTATGGAAGTTTTATGTAGAATCATATCCTAAATAACTTTTTTTCTTGGACTTTTTTGATAAGATGCACCGTTTTTGAGATATTCACAAAAAACGATTTCGTTCGTATGGGGGGTACCCCCCCTAATGGTCCATTTTTGTCCATTAACGAACTTAGCCTCGCATTTTACGAAAAACGGATCTGTGCAAACTTTCAAGTCTCTAGCTCAATCCGTGCGCCCGCAATCCGCGCCACAGACAGACAGACGGACGGACAGACAGACGGACGGACAGACGGACAGACGGACGGACATGATAAATTCAACTTTTTTTATCATTCTAAACACACTGGTGTAATTAATTTTTTTGTGCGATGACGGGATCTTGGCGTTACAAACGGTAAGGTAAAGTTAATATACCCTTTGGTTTCACCATACGGGTATAATGAATCTAGCTTTGCAAAACCGATAAATCACGTATTTATTTAAACTCTTTTGGTTGTTATTCATTTTAATTAACGGATACTCGTACAAATATAACCAACCATATCGATCATAGTTTACTGCCACATTATTAATTATAATTTAAATACTTAATATCAATTAAACTTAATTAAAATTATGCTTTTGTGTTTTCGGAAAGTACGTGTGGTAATCTGATAAAAAGATAATTTAAATTAAAAATAACCAGAAAGAAGAATTTATAACCGTTATACCTAATTTAAAAAAAAAACACATTGCAACGGGGTAAAACGGCCGACAACCCATATGGATAGTAACAAAAATTTTAAAACATTTTGTTTTCCAACTCGTTACATTTACGTTTGTATCATAAAACGTCTTCAGCATATAAAAATTTATATCAGTACGTAAAATTCAGCAGCAGCATAACGAGAACAAACATCGGATCAACATATTCAGATCCACTTTCAACTTTACACATGGACGAGAAAAAAACCAGAACATACTAAAAAAATACTACTATTTCTACATGATTAGCATCAAAAGAAAAACAAACGAAAAGGCGTAAGAGGTAAGGAAAGAAATCTCCGAAATGGGTTGAATTAGACAAAAATGTTTGAAAGGGATGATAAAATGTATATACGGAACGGAGTACTTAAAACCATCCATCCGCGGCACCGCATAAAAATGAAGACATAATCAAGAAGATAAATTTAACTTTTTCGACAATCGTTATCCAAACAAATAATCATAAAGTCGTGTTGTGTGAGCCTTGTGCTCACAATTTGACACGCGCAATTTGATTTTATGGAATTTTTTTTATTAATTTTTATATAGCCACACTCACCAGAATTTATCTTTTTCAAGACCTACATGATTTTTTGGTAGTCGTTAGGGCACTAAACTCTCTGTCTACTAGAATATAATCGCAACAATAATGATTTCATCTGAATATAAAATAATAAAAACACTTTTTTTCGTCTGGATTTTAAGAAAAACATATTGAAATTTTACAACAAAACATCACCTGTGCTTACCTATACTACTTACTGTTTTGTTTGGTGCTTTTTATTTCTGGTCCAACGAAAAATGTTTTAAAGCTAAGCAGTCATGAAGAAATTTCAAGTAGCTACCAGAAAACAGCTTCTGTCGTCTTGAAAAGTACTTCAGATGCCCAGAGGAAACTTGAGAAAATTTCCATAAAATTTTCAAATTAAATTCTTTTGTGGTTTCAATCTTAAACACTGCAAAATTAGTTGGTTTTCACAGGTAACACATTGTGTTGACAAACTAGCACCATTGGAGTTTTTTTTGGGAGATTTTTATGTGCTTTGAGAAATTCAGGGAACAGACAAAAAACATTGAAATTTACCATAACTGTTTTAAAGTAAAGACAATATTGAACCATCTGAGCAAAATTCATTACATTCAGTATTTTTTTATAATCCTAATAAATATAAGGCATGATGCGAGATTTCAGTTTAATCAGCCGAAGAATTTCCTAGTTGAAGATCTAAAAAGTGAGTAAAGCTTGTTTTAGTGTTAAAATTACCACTTCTATGGTACTACATCCCAAAATGGAACCGAAACTCCTCAATCGTGGTTTCTCAGCAATTTTTTGTCCCTGCTGCGCAACTACAGTTTTACATGGATTGCGAATCCCGGAAGAATTTAGACATTTGAAAGGTTTTTCGTTGCAGCCCATCGTGAGCACTCATGGAGTCGTGAGCACTCAGGTGTAACTTTTACCACCTCGTTTTTGTTTCTCTTGAATGCTTAGACAAATTAAAAAAATGTCATTGGTACAGTCGATCCGACTTATATAGTTTTCCCACCTACCCTAGTTCCCATTTCGGTTGAAAAACCCTCGGACCGCACAATCCAAAATAATCGCTATCGAAAAATTCGAATTTGTAATGCCTTCAAGTGGCTTGTGTGGAAGTTATCTAAATCTTCTTACATATAGCCTGACAACACATCAAACTTTTTTTTTGATTCCCGACATTTACATTAAGATCTGCATGGTATGAAGAGAATTTTCATTTTCCTGGAAAAAGTTGTCCACAAAAAATTGTTGAAGTAAATTTCGAAGAAAAATAAACCCTCAGACGATGTTAGAGAATATCGAAGACAGTTGAGATGGTGTCAGTTGGACCAGCTTGGAAAATGTTTCAAATTTTTTATTATCATACGTTGTGGTCTTTTTTGTTTGACTGTTGCTGTTCGCATAAGCCTTTCGCCGATAAAAGCTTAAATTCTCCATCGTACTCTGAATATAACGATCCTCTCAACCTGTCGACATAGGCTTTGGATGCTGTATTCTACTTGGTCCGGATACCTGCGGACACAACCGTTGAGTATAATGTTTATGTGGAGCTCGTCGAAAACCATAAACCATCGTGAGTATCGTGAGTTTAATTTTCACTTTTATTGCTGTTCTCTAGGTCGTCGTAGACGTCGTTAGTCGCTTTATGTGAATCACAAAATGAAATCAAAGAGAATTCCAATTCTATGGACGCCTCTTGGCGGAAAGAGCTTCTCCCGGATAGGAAAATGAACATATCCGGGACGTGCAATAATAGTGTGGTCTCACATGGATTAGGGGAATTTATGAGGACGTTACCGAAGACACCTGGTCAGGTGGTTCTATCTGGTGCCGACATATATGTATACATGGAATTATTTTAGATTTAGAGCTTAACTTGAAGTTCAGGGGATGATACTTGAATTTACAAAATACAGTCGAGAAGAGAAAGGGGAGTAATATGTGATCAGAACAGTAAAATACTCCATAGAATTCATATAAATATACTTATATCTGTTAGATGGATACTATTTAGTTTAGCTAAAAGTTAGCTATAATTCTATAGGTATACATTTTAGTAACTTGTTGTAGTTTCCTCACCAGGTGGTTGAGTATTATTATGGGCATTCAGTGTGGACCATATTCGAAACACGACATTTCTTCCTCCTGCAAAGTAGATTAACATGTTATGTGGGAACATTATATTAAAGTTTAATGGTTTACTTAAATGGGTGAAGTAGGATGACCAATGTGTCTCGTTCATATATCTAAATTGACCACTCCCCACCAAGAAGTGCTACTTAACTATTATTGCATAAAGAACTTTGTATTCCAGTCGGACATAAAACAAAATTCGTTGTAAATCATCTCAGGTAGTTCATTTAGTTGACCATTTTAATGATTATGTTGCGTTAAATTTGTGAGCGAATATATTTTGATATTACAGGTATTACTGTTCTATGGTAAAACGGTTGGACACTTTGGTACTATTAAAATTTCTACATTTGTATATACCAGTGGTTATAGTTGATGTGAAAGTGAACTGTGGCGTATAACAGAGAAATAAAATTTGATTTGTGCGAAATTGAATTTTGTTTAACAGGTGGATTTACAAGGTCTGGACTTTTAGTGTTGGAATGTGACCAGAAAGGGTGGAGAAAATTGTAATCATAAATTGTTGTAAATGTTTAAAGAATAAATTTAAAGATAGTACAGTGAAATTTTCATGTGACCACAAGAGGATTTCGATGTTCGAATTTCTTCAATTCAGCAATTTGGTAAAAATATATAATAATTTAAAAAAAAATCGATTTAATAGAGTGTCGGTAGTTAAAACTTTCAATTCGCATTAAAACTCAAATTTTGTTATCAGTTACGTCCCGGATAAGCCGTGACAGTCCAGAATTCAGGCATGTTGTCCTGGCATTCCGGAAACTAAACTCTTGTTTTGGCCCCCCTCCCTAATGGTCCATGTTTGACCATTAACGAACTTAGCCTTGCATTTTACGAAAAACGAATCTGCGTAAAATTTCATGTTTCTAGCTCAATCCGTGCGTCCGCAATCCGCGCCACAGACAGACAAACGGACAGACGAACGGACGGACATGCAAAATTCAATTTCTTTATCATTCTAAACTCACTGCTGTAATTCATTTTTGAGTGTGATGACGGGATCTTGGCGTTACAAACGGTAAGGCAAATCTAATATACCCTTTGGATTCACCATACGGGTATAAAAACAATTTGCCTGCAGTGCATATTTATTAATTGTTCTGACTCGGATTTTATTTCAAGATTTCAAGAAAACACATTCTAAACTTTTATCATTCTAAACTCACTGCTGTAATTCATTTTTGAGTGTGATGACGGGATCTTGGCGTTACAAACGGTAAGGCAAATCTAATATACCCTTTGGTTTCACCATACGGGTATAAAAACAATTTGCCTGCAGTGCATATTTATTAATTGTTCTGACTCGGATTTTATTTCAAGATTTCAAGAAAACACAATTTTTATTCCGTTTTAGTCACTATTTGTTTAAACTAAAATAAATTTCGATTGGCTGTTCCTGATTGTTTTGTAGCCTTTGGTTAACAATCAGTTTTGTATTGCGATGTGTTAATTAAATTTAAAATTTTCAATTGGTTGGTAAAATTGCCGCTCAAGGGTTGTTTTATTAGCATAAAACTTTAAAATTGTGAATTGAACTTTAATTGCATTGACTGTAAAAAAATATCCTTGAATTCTATTGTGTTTTCATTATCGAAAAACTTTCTTGCAATTCGAATTTAACATCGTAAAAATTACAATTACCAGGAAATTAAACAATTATTTACATAGCATTGTTATGAGAGAATTTTTCCACACGGTTTTCTTTTATGGGAAAATGTGCATTAGTGCATGTGTGACACAATCAAAGATCATTTTGAATTCAATTCTCTGACGAAATGTTTCTTTTATGCGCCCCAATTGATTACGTCGGAATGAAGGGTAAATATTCGTAATATAATGTAATAAAATGGTGTAATTGGAATTAACGCAAACATAGAAGAAAGTTACATATCACGAATTCAACTTCCCTACAACATGCTGTCCGTGACAAGTAAATAATCATTGAAGTGCTCAAGTTTTAGTTTTGTCATCGTCTGTGACGATAAAACCGAAGCAATTCTACCAGAAATTTATCTTAATTGGAAATGCGCTTTGTCTTCTTAAGCAAACTCCGTACACTAAGATTACAGGATGGGGAAACAGGACATGCAGGAATAAAGAAATGATTATGTCGATTATATCACGATGAGAGGGAACGTATGACGAAACAAGAACATAAGGCAATGAATGGATATATTTAATAACATGCTGTGATCCTTGGAAAGATCCTTGTTCTGTTAGTACATTTGTAGGTATAAACCCTCTGTTTGGTAAACGTGACAGAAATGTAATGTTTTCGTTTATTACAGTCGAGTTACAATGAATTAAGATTTGATGTTGATTGACCTTGATTTTGTTTATTTTTATATTTATTAACTTACTTGTACTTGACTAACGTTTATACTTGGTTTCTTTTTTATCATCGACATATTATCGAAAAAAGTTGTATAACACTTTCCTTTCATGTGGGCTGCTTGAAAAGATTTTGTTTTATGTTATTTTTTGATGTGTGGGATGAAACTTTCTAAGGATTTCGCTTTCATTTCAGAGAAAAGACACATAAAATTTTCAACTATGTGCCTATGAATACTTTTACAGGATGTGATTATAAATGTACCTGTTTGGCAATTTTTTTGTGAAAAGCTAATCAAAAAATATATGGTAGGAGACTTTTCAGGTTTCACGATGTGTAAATTTAGCTTTCATTGGGTTTTTTTTCTCAAAGAGTTCAAATAAATACCTACAATTTTTTAAGCATTTCGTTGGGGAAAACCTTCATGTTGACGCAAAATTTTTTATATATATCGAATCAGGTGTTACAGAAAATTGTTTACGGTTTATTTACATTTTTTGTGGGTGTGTAGATAATTTTGTCAAAGCTGTTTTTTCGGATTGGCAATGTTTTTTTTTAAAATAAAGTTCAACATCTTACGTATAAGATTTCTGGAAATGTTCTCCATTTATAAGGTGACCATACATCTCTGATTAGTCGGGATAGTTCCGAAATCAGGCTTACCAGCGTCTCGAAAACTAAACTTTTGTCCTGGATTATTCATTTTTGCGTTATAATTTATCAAACGCTACACAGTAAAAAAATTTGGTGTACTTTCCAAAAAATTATATTGATGAAATATTAGTACAATTTTGGATTAGAATTTAAAACATGCGAACTATTGAAAATATTTTAGCATTTTTTGACTTTATCATACTAATCATACTCATCATATCATACTAATATATAAAAATGAGTTGGTGTCTGTCTGTCTGTCTGTTCCTCTATCACGCAAAAACGGCTGAACCGATTGACTTGAAATTTGGCATGAGTGTCTGTGGTAGTTCTGGTTCCAATATAGGCATACGGAAAAGTAGCGCTGGTGGTGGGGAGAGTAAGGGAAGGGGGTAAAGTTACTTCGAAACTTAGCTCTTCCTCTATGTTACCCTTTCGCGGGGAAACTACCGAGCCGATTGGTCTGAAGTTTATAAATCAAACCATGTGGGGGGTGAACCGCGAAGCGGTTCGGGTCGCAGCCCCTAGTATTTTTATATATTAAAATACTTTAAGTATTAATGGCTACAATTTAATCAAAATTGTTGGTTTTATTACTAATCTAAACCAAAAAAAAAATTAAAAAAAAATTCAAATCTATAGTATTGGATTAGGATTTGCATTGGATTACAAAAAGGTTCAGTGTAATCCAATTTTCATTAGAATTTAATCCATGATTTTTTTACCGTGTAGAAACATGATCATTAAATTATGTAAGAGGTTGCTATAAATCTGTGGCGCACCTGTGGCGCATTTTTTTCTATCCTTCAACGGAATTTGTACAACATCAGTTGGAGTTATCTATGAAGAGCACGAAGATTTCCGTTTGTTAAATCATTGCATTACATTATTTCTAAAAAAAGTCGTCTGCGTATATTTCGGTTTGGATTTCATAGTTTTAATCGTGGTTTATTTTCCAAAACTTTAGTTAAAGAATCTTCAAATGCACTTACTTAAATAAAAACCTATTAAAATAGATTATTTGCCCAACGGAATTCACAAAATCTTATTGATTAAACATTTTTTGTGGCAGCAATTTTTGAATTCTTCATTATTTTAATACTCGACAAAATATAATAGAAGACCTTTAAAATAAATCAATTTATTGGTCATTTAAAGCAAAATCAACGATCCTTTATTAGAAAATTCTCTCCCAAAATGCAGCATAACATGCGAATATAGTCTTCGTAAAATTGCTTGGATAATTAAATGTACTTAATATCAATTCATGAACGTAAAAGGATAATTTTCAGGACATTTTCAAAGCAAAGGCGAATCAAAGTCGATAATCAAGTACACGACAACCTCTATTATTACCAACCGATGGACATGTCCTGAATGAGACAGAAATGGAGCAAATTTTGGACTAGACAAAACGCTCCCAACTATGGAATTTTTGTCAGGGTAATCCAAAAGGCTATTTTCAACCCATTTTCCACAAATTTTCAAGTGACAATGCCGTACTAGTGAGGTGTATTAATTTTATCTCTAATATTTGCATTATGCTGATGAAATCAAATACGGTGCGTCGGTCGTGGGGGTTAGATAATGTCGGGCACATGTATGTACTACAATGCAATTTTCCATGACTATAAAAGATACTTAACCTCACATAGAATGTTCACTAAAATCCTTTGTTCCGAAATTAACACTAACTGGCAGGAATTTCATGCACAGTCGGGATCAAATTTATTTTACGTTTACCATATGAAGTATTTTGGAACTTCCAAGGAAGCTATTTTTAGAATGTTATCCCTTCATCAAAAACCTCCATAAAGTAATTATTAAACAGATATGCATGAGTTAAAGTAGGTACTAGGAAAATGATTTAACGAGAAAAAGATGCCTTTTAAACATTTATAAATATTTTACCGCGAGTTAGGTAAGAAAACTGCCAACCGCAGTATAGCAAAAAAAATGTCTGGCTTGAATTGCACAATTAAGATTGTTGTGGATTTGAATTTTCTAAAAATAAATCCGTCTCATTGATTTAGAACGAACAATCACAATTTGATATAAAACATTAAAATTATTTACGATACTTGGACGTGAGGTGAATCCAAATTCAACATCTCAAGAGTTTCAAATAGAGGGTATGGTTATTCTGCTACAGAGTCTATAAAGGAGGCAGCAGAATTTCAATGTCGCAAATATAGAGTTGATCAGGGCTGTGGAACATTTTGTGGGTTGGCTAAAATAATCTTTGGTGCTACATGTTTGAAAGTAAAAATTTTGAAATCTGCATTTAGTTATTTTTGGGTGCTGTTAATGGAACTTACTAACGTTATTCGACTAGAATAGAACCGCATTAAAAATCGGATTCATAATGCTCGTGTGTTTATACGTACATGTGTTATTAACCTGAAACATGCGGAAATATACAGTTGAAGACTAATTTAACAATTAAAACTAAAGGAAACATAGTCAAAAATGAATACAAAAGTATTCCCAAATTGATTTTCAACTTCCATTAATTTATAGAAAGTGTTTATATGCACGAGAAAATTCGAATTTTTTATAATCCCTGCTTATACGACATAATTAAATCGAATTATGGCGAATTTGGTTCAAAAATCTGAATTTTTGATCGTTTTCTCATCAAAATTCGAATCAGACCACTGGAATTTTCGAATTATTATTATTTATTAGCTTTCATACCCGTCGCCACTGGGTTAAGTTTTTTGTATAAGTTTTAGAATACGAAGAAACCCGGAAAGAACTTAAAAACTTTTGAGAAAAATCTTATCCTTGAAGGACTTTCCGTTGCGAATTAGTCTAACACCAGATTCGTGATCAGCGACCCCGAAAACCCCCTAATGAAATTTTCCCCGGGAAAAATGGGGAAAAGGATATTTGCGTTATCCTTACAGGACCTTCCGTTTCTAATTTTGAAAATCTAACGCCAGATTCGTGATCACAGCGACCCAGAAAACCCCCGAGTGAAACTTTTCAGCCTCCTATTGAGCAGGATTCATGGCGAAAATCACGGTTTAAAAACACCCAAACCCCCTTTACCCCCCGTTTACCCCCTTAGCGATAAAATTTCGGAAAACCCCGCCTTAGTGAGCGCCTACGTGGTGGTTGGGACATACAGTTTTAAGTTTCTAGCTTCACGGGTTTGGGCTGGGCGTTGATGAGTCAGTCAGTCAGTCAGTCAGGTTCAGTGTTGCCGGAGACCTCAAGCCCAAAATCGCTGAAATGAGGAAAAAAAATCTCAAAAGTCTCCGAAATTATAGGCAAAAATCGCTAGTTTTGAGACTTTTTTTAATGCATATTTAAATATATATCTTGTTTTCAAATCGCTTTTATTCTTTGTTTTTAACAATAATAAAATATAATAATAAAAAAAAACAACTTTGTCTTCTTAAAAAACACACTGCACCTGCAGGAAAGCAAACAAAATTTAAAAAAACTTGACGTTTACTTAAGTTAAGTGATTCATGTATTTTCTTATAGGGGGATTCTGTGGTACTTATTTATATACATTTGATAGGTTGTTGACCCAATAAGCATAAATGTAAAAAAATGTAAAAAGTATGATATTTATTAGTAAAATTTTCGGTAAAGTTTTTTTTCTTAAGAAACTTTTGAGAATCGCTGAAAATCTCCGAAAAGTCCCCAAAAGACCACTAAAATCTCAAATCTCAACACGTGCTTTTTAAGGCATGAAAGTCGCTAGAAATGAGACAAGTCGCTGAAAATGGCAACACTGCAGGTTAAACAATTTTATATATCGCTACTTCGGAGGAAGACTGTCACAACTCAAAAAATGTCGAATTTGTACTAAAGGTGCGGAAGAGTGGTAATTATGGTATACTTTGTTGCAGAAGAGTGTTACAATTGTAACTTATAATTCTGGCCACCAGAGAGCAGATGTGTCGGTCTTGCATTGTGCGAAAAAGTTGCGAAAGTTTTTTCAACAGTGTCATATGTTTAGTTGTGAATCGTTATTTGAGGTCAAAGCATGCTGCTTTTTTGGTAAAACTGTCCCCTAAGTAAAATTTGCTTAAAAGTTAGTACTATTAACCATGCAAAAGCTTGTTACTGTAGATATTTTCTAAATATCAAAAATACTAACACAAAATATCAGAATAACTTTAAAACGTCATTTCCCAAAATTTGCAATTTTTGAGTTGTGACAGTCTTCCTCCGAAGTAGCGATATGTATAGATTCTAGAAAACTGTGTCGTGGTAACAATTCTACGACGAAACATTTCACCCCAATTTCGTAGAAAAATTCTGTTGCGAAATTTCCAACACAATTGTTTTTAAAAGGGCATAATTTACTAAATTCTACTATATTAGAAGGATTATAAATACAATTTACTAAATTACTCATACATATAATAGAATTTGAAAATTACGTAATATTTTTTGTTTCAAAATGTGTGTTATTGTATTATAACTTAATATTTACAATTCCTATGAGTTCAGTTGACTATTGCGTTTGAAGTGAAATGGAAGGGTTCGTCCGGTTTTTGTTGGTAATATCTCTTTGGGGAAAAAGTTTCGGAAAAGTCTTTAATGGCTCTTGTAGTTTATCAAGGAGTCCATTACGTGACCAGATGATTATGTTTTTTAGCGATAGAAACTATTGGCCGATATCGCACATTTTGCCGAATTTGAATGATTTTGATGAAAGATTAAATTCACTTGGTTTACAATACACAAAAGAGATTATTAAACCTTGCAATCTGCGCAACAATACTTCACCTTTTGAAGGATCAAAATATTTTATTTGCTTGATCGATCATTTTGGACTAAAACGTTACTGTAAGGAGTCTTATTTGTTCACAATAAAGGCCAATAATTCAACAAAACTTTTTTACACGGATATTCAGATTTATAGATCGATTTATAGTGATTTTAAAAATTTTATTATAATGGAATCCTGCATTAAAATAACATTTGATTTAAACATGATATCAAAGAGTTACCTGATTTTAGGATCAATCGACACAAAAGATAGTAGATTGGAATGCATTTCCGCATTGGAAAATCTAACTCAAGTGAAATTAGACGAGTTTATTGATTTCAAACAAATTCCATCATCACACCGATTGCATTGGCGTAAGGAATTGGAAAAAGGGAAACAACTTCAGTGTGAAATTATATATGATTCGTCAAGAAAGTTTTGCAATTTTATCTACGTCATTTTGTACTTTGATTTGTTTTTGTATGTTAGTTTTATGATCATTTTATTGGTTTTACGATGCAAATCTTCTTAAATAATGTACTTAAATAATGTAATAAAATAATGTAATAAAATTTAATTATAGTTAAATGTATAACAAGTATGGTTTAATAAAAGTTGAATTTGAAAAAAATATCAAATACGAGTTTTTGGCAGAAACACGATTTTTTTCTTTTATATTCCTCGGTTTGCGATAGAATTAATGATAGAATTCTTCATAGAATGAAATTTTTCATACAATTAATGGAAAAGAGTAAATTAAATTTCGTTACCTGAAATTTCAGCTCATTCTGATCTACAGACATTGAGTGAAGAGTTTCTTCCATATCCACTTTCCTTTTTAAATTTGTTAAAATTTTACCACGGTGTACCACGTCTCCACGTCCAATAATATTATGCTCATACATGAGTAACAAATCTTTGAAAAATGTTGAATATGGTGAAAACTATAAACTTCGTATCTAAAAATATCGCTACAATTTTTTAGGATTAAAAATTGGATGAACATTTTTTTTGGAAAAAAAATATTTTCGGTAACCAAATCATAACGAAATTTGGATTGCGGCAACCAAACCATAAAAACATAAGAAAAGCTACGATTGCCAGGAATCACTCGTATATGACAGACTCTATATGATGACAGACAAAACGTTTATTTAAATATAATAATAGCTACAATTGTCAGTGCCCAATCGTCAAATACTCTATATGATGACAGACAAAATGTTTTCAAAAAAAAAAAAAACTTAAGGGGAACGGAGTGGTTTGATTGTATTTTGATGTATGGAAGGGTTTTGTAAAATCATACTCTAAACACATTGCATCTTTATACATTTATTGGCCATTAAGGGTGCGTCAGCCGTACTTTGTAATTAGGGGTACAAAATATCCAAATCGAACCGTTTAACATTTATTTTACCCAAACCCACTAAAAATATTCCAAATCAATTTGGGGCGCTTCGCCAGTGATTAGGATTCTACAATTTACTAAATTACTCACAGATAATAGATTTTGATAATTACTTAATTTTTTTTATTTCAAAATACGTGTCATTGCATTACAGCATAATATTAATAATTCTTACGAGTTCAGTTGACTATTGCGTTTGAAGTGAAATGGAAGGGTTTGTCCGGTTTTTTTTGGTAATATTTCTTTGGGGAAAAAGTTTCGGAAAAGTCATTAATGGTGCTTCTTGTGGCTCATCTAGGGGTCCATTACATGACCAGATGATTAAGTTTTTTAGCGATAGAAACTATTGGCCGATATCGCACTATTTGCCGAGTTTGAATGATTTTGATGAAAGATTAAATTCACTTGGTTTACAATACACAAAAGAGATTATTACACCTTGCAATCTGCGCAACAATTCTTCACCTTTAGAAGGATCAAAATATTTTATTTGCTTGATCGATCATTTTGGACTAAAACGTTACTGTAAGGAGTCTTATTTGTTCACAATAAAGGCCAATAATTCTACAAAACTTTTTTCCACCAATATGCACAATTATAGACCGATTTATAGTGATTTAAAAAATTTTATTATCATGGAATCCTGCATTGAAATAACATTTGATTTAAACATGATATCAAATAGTTACCTGATTTTAGGATCAATCGACACAAAAGATAGTAGATTGGAATGTATTTCCGCATTGAAAAATCTAACTCAAGTGAAATTAGACGAGTTTATTGATTTCACACAAATTCCATCATCACACCGATTGCATTGGCGTAAGAAATTGGCAACAGGGGAACAACTTCAGTGTGAAATTATATATGAATCGTCAAGAAAGTTTTGCGATTTTATCTACGCCGTTTTGTACTTTGATTTGCTTTTGTATGTTGGTTTTTTGATGATTTTATTGGTTTTACGATGCAAATCTTCTTAAATAATGTACTTAAATAATGTACTTAAATAATGTACTTAAATAATGTACTTAAATAATGTACTTAAATAATGTAATAAAATAATGTAATAAAATTTAATTATAGTAAAATGTGTAACAAGTATGGTTTAATAAAAGTTGAATTTCAAAAAAAAAAAAATCAAATACGAGTTTTTGGAAGAAACATGATTTTTTTTCTTTTATATTACTCGGTTCGCGATAGAATTAATGACAGAATTCTTCAAAGAATGAAGTTTTTCATACAATTAACGAAATTTTTCATACAAATTATGAAAAAGAGTCAATTAAATTTCGTCACCTGAAATTTGAGCTCAATCCGATGCACAGACATTGAGTAAAGAGTTTGTTCCACTTCCACTTTTCTTCTTAAAAACTTTTATTTAGCTTGCTTTCGGATCTGTTTGTTTGCCTGTCTGTCTGGTCAAATCTTGCAATTTAATTTTGACTCACTTCCGTTCATCCGGTTGACTTTTTTGTGCACGCATTTTTAACACATAAGTAAGTCCGAGGACAATACAATATTTTTACTACTTCGTCCTCGTAAGGACAAGGGAAGGTCCTTTAAGAAAAACGTGATAATCTGGTCCTCAAATTTTCCAGGAATATCTCGTTTGGCAGTTTTTAGGGTTGCTACATATCATTCTGACGTTAATAAGTCTGTAAGGATAATGGAAGGTTCTGTAAGGATAACATGATTATCTTTTCCTCGAATTTTCCGGGAAAAATCTTATTTAGGGATTTAGGAGTCGCTGAATCAGATATTAGGATGACGTGATTATCCTTTTTATTATGGATTTTTAGTCATACTAATCAAATACACCAAATTGTTGCTCTGTGTAACATAGTTTGCTGGGAGTTTTTTTTTGCTGGTTTTTTCACTCACTAATTTTTTTTGCACAATTTTTCACAGAATTTAAATTTAGGTGAAGAAAAAATATTCAAAAATGGGAAAAACATCAAAAATTTCATGAAATGGTCATGTCAAAATCAGTGCAAACTATAACACAATCTATTATGTCGAATGTAACAAACACCAAGAAGTTTTCATTATTTTTGTGAAATTTTCGTTGATTTAGTGAAAATTCAGATAAATTAATAAAAAAAATAATATATTTTCATTGATTTTATTTTAAAATTGCGGCAAAAAGCATAAACTTTTTTAAAATTCAAGAAAAAAAGTAAAATTTTAAACCCCGACCAATGATTTGAAAATATAATTAGGTTGATCTTCCCTGAATTAGATATGAATGTTTATATGCACGTATATAAGTATGTTGGCAGGTACGTAACATCAAGAAAATTTCACTTGATATTCTTTGCGCCAGCAGTGATGCACGTCTTTTCAAATATAGAAAATCCACATGAAGTGAATGGATTCTACATGCCTCTATACTGAGAGGTTAAACGAACAAACAGATATCTGTAGAAATGACGTCTTTATCGTAGGTACTGTACGAAATGTGAATATCTTCTTTTCTTGCTAATGCGAAAGACAGTTTTCTCACACGAATCTTGAAAAACTGACGGCGAAACTATTTAAAAAAGTATATATACAACAATATTTTGAAATTTCTTATTTTCAACGAGGTAACTTCAAAAATATACGTTAGATAGTATAGGAAACTGATCACGTTCTATGAGCACCTAGGTTAACTTGCAGCATAAGTAGAAAAAAAAAATAAAACTATTGACTTTAAGTTTACTGATAATGCATAGATACGATATCATTATCAAATCGATGAACAAATCGTAAAAATTCTATCCAGGTAGTAGAATATTATCGTCTTATAGTGTCGTTTAAGACATTTTCAAATGACCGACATGAACTTCATATTTGGTCGTAAAACAGGAAATATGACTTCATTTTATGTCGCTAATATTATTTTATAGACACGTATATTTGCAATTGAAAGCAATGTAGATAATTTAATCAAAGATTGAATTATGAAGATTGACAACTTTATTTTTGAAAAAATATTTTACGCGTGTCTGACGCGAAATTACTGTCGGTTTACAACCGAAATTCATTAAATCAAAAATGTTGGCTTAGAAAAAATCAAGTTTGAACATTTTAAGTTTGCAATAAATGTATGTAATTTTGGAGTTAATTCCAAAATTAAAAAAAAAAAAAATATTGTGGGGCAGGATGACGTCGAAGGACTTTCGGATTTCGGCAAAAATTTGAAAAAGAGTCCGTTCACGTAATTATAATATTTCAACACCAAAAAAGTGACTTAGTGAATTCTGGTTGTAAATATTGTAATTATAGTGGTATGAGTTTTTTTCTTCTAAAAAATAACAAGCATAACAGGCAATTGCGATGTTAAAAATAATTAATAAAAACATAAGAAAAGTTACAATTGCCAGGGACCAATCGGCAAAAACTCTATATGAAATCAGACAGTTTTTTTTTAAATAAAAACATAACAAAAGCTATAATTGGCAATCTGGCAATTATTGAACACCCGTATGGTGATATTCGTAAAAAAATTCGAACAGACCAAAATTCCACTTTGAAGTCAAACTTTTCAATTAGATTTTTTAAAATTTATTCCAATCGGAATTTGATGTATGGGAGTTTTATGTAGAATCATATCCTAAATAACTTTTGTTCTTGCACTTTTTTTTGATAAGATACACCGTTTTTGAGATATTCGCAAAAAACGTTTTCGTTAGTGGTCCATTTTTGCTTAGCCTCGCATCTTAGGCAAAACGAATCTGCGCGAAATTTCAAGTCTCTAGCTCCATCCGTGCGACCGCAATCCGCGCCACAGACAGACGGACGGACGGACAGACAGACGGACAGACAGACGGACGGACGGACATGCAAAAATTAGTTATTTTTATCATTCTAAACACACTGGTGTAATTCATTTTTGTGTGTGATGACGGGATCTTAGTGTTACAAACGGTAAGGCAAAGTTAATATACCCTTTGGTTTCACCATACGGGTATAAAAATCTCAGTTGTATGTGCATAGGGGGAAATGGGTTTCATTGAATTTTGATTTATGGAAGATGTAAGAGATGTATGGAAGAGTTAGAAGAGTTAAAATTATATTTCAAAGGCATATTTCATAGGAAAGTTTTCGGAAACAAGCCAAGCAGTGCTAAAAAAAGGAAATTGCCCACACAGACTCGTTAGCATGCCGTGATGTCATTAAAATTCCGTCACGTGAGCCTTCAAAGACTAAAATATTTTACACATAACTAAATTTTATAAAAAATATACTATTTATTGAATTGTATGCGCATTTTTGATACTACTGATGAAATCCTACAATAAATCAACTATTATAAATCCATGAAAGATTTGTTAAAGACATCAATAGAACCATCCAATAAATAAATTCTTACAATCAACAGAGAAGAAAAAAAAAATGAAACAATTTTCCTATCGATTTAAACATCCTTGAACGTTGCTTGAGTTTTCTTTAAATTCATGAATAAGCATTTCATTACCTTGATCAAATGTTTTGTTTATGGAGGAATACTTTTTCGAGAACGAAAAGAAAAACAGCCTTTTAAAATAAAATAACCGAAATTAGATTTTCGTTGGTTACTTATAATATTAAATTTTCAGAACAAAGATATTCTAACTAAAAAAATGTAATTAATTTTACGGCTCGCCGCCAGTCCATAATTAGGTAATTAAAAACTTTTTTTGCGATGCATTTTTTGCCTTTAATTAGTAATTAAATTAGAACTGTTTTATAGACATTGAGGTAAAAAGTGCTTCTTTATATTTTTTCAACTGTTGAAATATTTTCATGGAAAAAATTTCATTTCACTTTAAGATTTCCTTTCAGTGAATTAAAAATGGTTTAAAGTGATTCTGGTTAAAGATGGGTAGAATGATGAAGAAGTTATGAAATGAAATAAGGAAATTTCCTAAATTTAATGAAGTATGCAGAAAACTCATGTTGAGTGGAGTCTATCGAACAATGAAAACAATAGGGGAAAATTACATTTTATATGCCATCTGACGATACCGATCTATTTTGGCTGCGGAGTTAATTTGAAATTCAAATTTCCCAAAAAAAAGCCTGACGATAAATTGGGAAAACTTAACAACAACAACAACAACAGAAAAAATCAATAGAAGAAATGAAAACTACGGAATTTTCATTCATAAAAATGGCGGTTCGAAATATTTCAAGTTTTGCATTTGGATATTTTCACGAGGGGTGACATTAGTAGACAATTCCATAGCTAGATGATGACAAGTTGATATAATTTAATTGTTATTTAGTCTATCATTTGATGTCTTTTATAAATACTTACCTGTTTCTAACGGACTTACTTGAAGCTTCGCAAGAGTGCTTATTTCGATCTAATAGCTGTAGGAACATTGTTTTCTATTGTATGGGAAAAATATGAGTTTATGACAATTAGTTGGCTTTTCAAGTACTCATACTTCGAAAACCACACGACGATAATTCACTCAGGTTTCAAGTGTTTCGTAGGATTGAACACCTGTGATTTAAGGTATTGTTCTTTGTCGGGGATTTAAAGCAAAAAATATATCGTAGTTTTTTATCAACTTTTGGAAAAGTAACGGTAGCTATAAGGGGTAGGGATGTCAAAATTTTGAAAAAACCGGTTTTCGGTTAAACCGGTTTTTAAGACTTCGGTTTAAACCGGGCCGGTTTAACCGGGTCCAAAAAACCGGTTATTAAAACACCGAAAAACCGTTTTGTTCAAATTGGGTAGGTTAGGCCTTAGACGCAACAAATACACTATAATATAAACAAAAGGCGTGAAGTGGCATATAAACCATTAAGAGGCCATAACTGGCACAATATAATATTGTATTTGGTTTAGAATGCCTAAAAATAAGTGTTTCTAACAAATCAGTTGCACGAAAATTGGTTTAAAATTATTTTTCCATACAAAAAAGAATGATCGGTTTTTTTAAACGGTTTTTGGCTTAAAAAAAACACCGGGTATAACCGTGCGAAAAAAAAACACCGAAAAATACCGGTTAACCGAAGCAAAAACACCGGGTAACCGGTTTAACCGGTTCTTTTTTGACATCCCTAATAAGGGGTACTTCTCATACATTTTTATTCGAAAAAATACAGTTTTGTGAAAACTTCTCGAAAACTGTGTGTTTTTCGAAAAATATGAATATAATCAAATTTAAAGGGTATAAAATTTTCCACATTTTTTTCTTTACAGGTTTTTACGTATCTTTAAAGGTTCTCAAGATGTTTGAAAAAAGAATTTAGTTTTTTGAAAATCTCTTGAAAATGGTGCGTTTTTATTAAAAAATGCACACTCAGAAAAATGGAGGCTAACTCAACCACCTACATACGGCGTAATTGGCCTCGGGCAGGCGCGCGTTCGCCTGCATGAGGGAAAGTAAAACTTGTGTTGACCTGTGACCGGAGAAATTCTGAAATTAAGCCACCAGCAGGTGAAGTAGGGCCTTGGGAGCTGCACGAGTCGACCTTAGATAGGCATTTCGAGGATGTAATGTCATGTAATGGAAACCTCTGTCAGCCAGCTAGCGGTCAGAGTTAACCTGACAAAAAGTTGACCTGGACATTTTTCTGAGTGCATATAATTAAATTTAAAGGAAATAAAATTTTTACGATTTTCCTTTAAGGGGTTTTACGTGTCTTTATCGGTTCTCAAGATATTTGAAGAAATATCATTTTTCACATTTTTTTTCCAAAACTAAATATTGCAGAGGAAAGTTTTGTGTTGATCACAACTGATATTTTTACTTTCTTCTACGGAGTATAATAAAGTATTGTATTCATGAAAAATTTCGACCTCTTAATTTTGCCTAAAAAACATTTCCCGATCACTCCTGAGTCGATTGGAGTCATATTTAAAAAATGTCTTTCTGTCTGTCAGTCTGTCTGTCAGTCTGTCTGTCAGTCTGTCAGTCTGTGTACAAGATTTCTCAAAAACTAATAGAGCTAGCGCCATGAAATTTTATAGGCATGTTGGGTCCTGAAATGGGACGATCCTATCAACTTTTGGTGGAAATCCGTTAACCGGAAGTATCCGAAATGGCGGTTTTTCAAAAATCGCAATTACGTTTTTCTCGATTTACTCCCAAACTACGCGTTTTTTTGTGGCCTTAAGTATGACAAAACTTGGAGAAAATAAAATTTCCCACACTTTTGTCTTTAGCTATAACTCGATATCTCAACCTGTTATCGAGATAAACCGTTATTTCCAAAAAAACAGTTTTTTGCGATTATCTCGAAAATTAACGGGTTTTTGCTGACTGAATGTATGAAGTGAATTAATGAGAATGGCATTCTGCACAATTTTGTCTTTCACCGTTATCCGTTATATTTTACCGTTATTGAGATATTTTCATTAATATGTAAAAAATCATATTTTTGCGAATAATTTGCAAACTAACGGTTTTTCGACAAATCAATTAAAAGAATAATTAAAGATGTTAACATTTTCTACATTTTTGCCATTTACCGTAAATTGATATCTTTTACCGTTCTCAAGTTATCTCAAAATTTTGTACGTTTTTGATATTTTTGAATAAACCAAGAATTTATTGGGAGGTCGTCTTAGGTTGACAACGCGACAGGGCTCTAGCGTAAATTGCGCAGGGTCGTAGATTTTGTAGAAGAAAGTTTTGTGTTGACCACAACTGATATTTTTCATCAATGGAGGTGTAAGACTTTATGTAGTTTGATGGTTAAAAATTAGTGGAACATCTGATGCCACCTAAATTTATGTCGTCTCAATTTTCAAGTTAATTCAATGTAAATTTTTATCTCACAACCAGGACAAAAAGTCATAAAATTTAGGAATAGCGATATTGCACCATTTGCTACATTAACGTTTGTCGTATAAAAATTGTAAAGGAAATCGAGGTCAAACATTAAATATACATCATTCAAATATACATCATTTTCTGATTACAAAACAAATCTTAGCAGATTTACTACATCAGATATACAAGATACTGTATTAAAGGAGCTAAATGAAGTTATAAGGTCACATGTGTAGACTCGCGCAACCTGAATTTTATTTTCTTATTTTGCCAAAAAAAAATTTTACACCGAAACGAAAATGCCGTATGTCAATGAATGACATAATCATCGTAAAATTCCATTCCATAAATCGATTCGCTCAATCAAATCAAAAATCTATTTGATCATCAGAGTTATTATTATAAGTAAAAAAAGGCAGATTCCCATTCGGCAGGCACGTCAAAAAACTTTAATAGAAAAAACCCCACATCGGGAAAATTTACGATACACTTTAATGAAATATGCTCAATCAAAATTTGGTTAACTAATAATTTTGGTTGTTTAACATATGTTTAGACTCTAGAAGCTTATCACTTAATGAAAATCAACAAATTCATCACAGCGATATGATACGTTTTCTAGTGTTGTGTTTTTCTGATAGTCCACCATTGACGGGATTTTATAGCTCAATAATATTTTGCAATGATTATTCAAAAAAAAAAATATATCCATCGATCAGGTCGAGTGTGAAAGTTATTCAGATTTTAGGGGGAATTTATTTTGCTCCTTTGTAGTTCACTGAGGCCGTTCGGCGTATGTTTTATATGATTTTTTACGGTCTATATTGAATGTTAAATAAATTGCCACAAACCATCTATGATGTCGGAATATGTATATTAACAAAGCCGATAATGTTGTAAAACAACATCACAACAAGTGCTAAGCAGGTGATTAAAAATTAACATTATGACAACTAGGTATGATTAATAATCCAATTTAAGACCGTATCTAAGTTTAAGATAGTGCATTATTAAGGCAAACAAGCTCTAGAATGCTGTAGCAATTTTATAAGGTGCAAAATAAAATTAAGCTACCGAAATCAGCAATTTACCATGCCACACACCACCCAACTTCTGTACTTGGATTGTTTTTTTTAGCAACAAACTTAACTTCTTGTTATGCTAAATAGACTACGAGTAAAATGTGGTAGCGTTTTGTTAGTAATTTTTTTTTCTATGAATTCGTGCTCAGTGAAAAGTCGTTTTTCTTGCCTGGTCGAAAGGAAAAGATAAAAAAAAATGGATTTACTATGTCAAGGTGGACTTAGAGGTAGACCCTAACTAACCAACAATAAATAATCCATCGTCCAAAAGCATAACCTATGCCAGCGAAAAAGCACTTTATAAGGTGCAAAGTCAGGTGAGCTTAAAGCGATTAATCAACGACTCGCTACTTTTCCATGTATGACTTTGTCATAAACAAATTAGCTGCAGTGTCTAATTAGGTAAAAGGCAAAAAAGTCTGTACATTTTTTAGGCAATGTTGATAAATTTGCGTATATTAGGGGACAGTGGATCAATGTTGAAAGTAAAAAAATTCATCAATTTCATAGCAATAGCATTTGATGTAATTTTTTCAAATGATTTTTTAGTCAGGTGTTTGGCACACATCTATTGGATATGGAGTCAAAAAAAAGTCTTTTAAATTATTTTTTTTAAAACAAGATTTTTTACAAGATTTTTAAAACAAGATTTTTTGTTTGGTGTTGTCAGAAGAGTTTTTATACCCGTATGGTGAAACCAAAGGGTATATTAGATTTGCCTTACCGTTTGTAACGCTAAGATCCCGTCATCACACAAAAAAATTAATTACACCAGTGTGTTTAGAATGATGGAAAAGTTGAATTTAGCATGGCCGTCCGTCTGTCCGTCCGTCTGTGGCGCGGATTGCGGGCGCACGGATTGAGCTACAGACTTGAAATTTTTCGTGGATCCCTTTTTCGTAAAATGCGAGGTTAAGTTCGTTCATGGGCAAAAATGGATCATTAGGGGGGGGGGGGGGGGTACCCCCCATACGAACGAAAATATTTTTTGTGAATATCTCAAAAACGGTACATGTTATCAAAAAAGTCCAAGAACAAAAGTTATTCAGGATATGATTCTACATAAAACTCCCATACATCAAAATCCGATTGGAATAAATTTAAAAAAATCTTATTGGAAAGTTTGACTTCAAAGTGGAATGTTGGTACAACTGTTCGAATTTTGATACGAATATCACCATACGGGTTTTCAATAATTGCAATTATAGCTTTTGTTATGTTTATTTGTTAAAATTGCAAAAAATTAATAAATTACGACATCAGTTTAGGTGTATGAAGTCTGCGGTAGTGTGGCAGCAATATTTAAATGCGGTATTAAGGAGCCGCTCCATTACCATGACTTTTTACCATGACAAAAAAAATGAGACACATTTATGTGAAGATGCCTTGGCGAGAAAGGGAGATAAGAATCAACTGCAAAAATTTGTCGGCAAATGCAAAAATAATTTCCCCTCTTTTGTTATGGCGATTTTATGGCGATTTCTACTACAACCACACATTGTCCCTGTAAGTGAATAGTAAGCACGGACACATTCAAACTGTTATTATAGCGTGATGTCATTTTAAAAGCTTTTTCTCCTTCGCATGCATAGTCAAAAGCTTGGTTACCATGCCAATTTGAACATTATATTCATAGCATAAGGTTTGATATGATTGCTATAAAATTGTAAAACTGGAAGGGATAGCGTTTAACTTGTATTCAGTCATTCCTTTTTAGATCTACATAAGTCTATCTTGCTCTAGTTTTCTGCATATTTTTGCAGTTACAGAAGTCATGGTAATGGAAGTCATCAAAGGGTAAGAGGCGACTCAAAAAGGCAAAAATTACCGTGACATATTTCGTCGGCTAAAAGTGAAATTGTGCTAAGTCCATTATACCAAATTTGACAGAAGAACAATAAAAAACCTTGTTAAATCATTTTAATTTTCATTTAAAGAAAACAGAGTCTCATTTAAAGAAAACTGAGCCCAATTTTTCTCATTTAAAGAAAACTCAGTGTCATTGAAAGAGAATTAAAACGATTTAACAAGGTTTTCATTGCTCTTCTGGAAAATTATACCAAATGGACTTAGCACAATTTCACTTTTAGCCGACGATTTTATAAACAGCCTTTTATAGACAAGAAAAGCCATTTCATCGGACAACTTTTTTCGCTTTTCCTTGTCCTCTTTATTTATGGAAACATAAAAAAAAAAACAAAAGAAAAAATATCAGATCAATACAAAATTTTCCTCTACAATATTTAGTTTCGGAAAAAGTATGTAAAAAATAATATTCTTTTAAGTGTCTCAAGAACCGTTACAGACATGAAAAAAACTGTTAAAGCATAAAATGTATAAAATTCTATTTCCTTTAAATTTTATCCCAAAAGCGCATAATTTTCGAGAAATTTTTAAAAACCGTGCTTTTTTGGAAAATTATATGGGAGGTACTCGTTATAGCTAACGTTACCAAAAGTTGATAAAAAAACTACGATTTTCATAAAAACCAATCACAAAAAAAATTTCAAGTCGCTAGGTCAACGTGTTCGCGAGTTATGTAAGATACGTAAAACGGACAAACCGGCAAGTCGAAAGACAGACCGAAAAACAGACAGATATACAGACAGACAGACCGGTAGACCGACAGCCCTATAGACAGATGCACGGTGATCCTCATAATATTGCCTGAAACGGATTTTGTACTGACCAGAAAGTTTCTATCTGTCCACGTTTTCGATCATGTTTTTGGATACGATTTACTGTTTTCGAGAAAATGCCTGAAATCTGTAGGGGAGAGTGGGGAGGAGTAGTCGGATTTTGCCCGTTAAAGCGTTTCAATTTACGAGAAACACCACTGAAAATAATGTCAAGTCCCTAGCTTAATATTTTCAAAAGTTATGATGTTCACGGTCGGACGGACAGGTAGATGGACGGACATGTAAAAATCTTTTGACATCCCTAACATCCTGGTATAGTTCAATTTTGTGTCCGAAGATTAGTTCAATGCGTTATAAATGGTATACTAAATCTAAACTCATATAGAGCAAAAAAGAGTAAAATTTTAAACACTTTTAGATTTTTTACATTCAATAATTTTCTTACTAGATTCTCAAAAACATTCACAAAATTATTTAAATATCGAGTTCTCAAAAGTATCTAATTATCCCCTATACAAAAGCTAAATGTTATCTTAAAATTTACAACTGTTACAATTAGCGTGTTTTCTAGCATAAGTCTTGGTCAAGTCTTAGCTTACTAGTCCCAGCTATGCGGAATGAGTGATTTAGGAGACCATTCACGGGCCATAATTCAATTTCGTGGAATGTACGCGAATGCGAATATGCTAATTGCTTAAATCACTTAAAATTTCCCTCGACTGTAGAAACATGAATTTTTCTTCCCTGTAGCTCCACCAGAGATTTTGAACGGGTGCTGTTACGCAATTTGAATAGAATGGGTTTGTTTTAAGGGTGCTTTTCACATTCCCACCAGTAACCGGTAAAATTTTGTACTCGCAGTCGCCGAAGCCCACACAGTTTTCCAGCCCATGAATAAATTTTCATGGAGGACTCAATTGCTAGGCGAACAGGAATAAAATTGTTGTTTATGTATTTGTTTTGAGCGTTGATGTTGTCGGCTTGGTTTTCGTATCATAATTCGCAAAAAAAGGCATAATAACAAAATGTCTTGTTCTTGTTTTTGTCAATTTCAGACAAAACTAGCCGAGCTACTTGCGTTTTTCCCTTACAACTATTTTTATGCTGTTGCCGTAGGAAACGAAAAAAAAATGTGAAAATTTGTGAGGCAGGAGTTATGAAAGTGAAAATACGTTACAAAAGCCAAAAAATGTTACTTTACTAGATTAAACAAAATCAACGCGTAATAAAAAACTCTGCCGACATATAAAAATCAGAAGCAAAAACAAAACCGAATGTTAATAGATATGAAATACATAGTAAAAAAAAATCTTGACATAAATATGTATGTAGTATAAATAAAGTTAAACTGAATAAATTACACGCGTATCGTCCATTTACCCGCCTAACTCGATTTGGGTCATAGTAATCCGAATAAATAAATAAAAACAAGTTATGTGGCATAAACGCCTGTCTTTTAGTTAAAATAGTGCCTACAAAATACAAAACGAGTATCTCGTCACTATCTTATAGTGTCAGTTTTACAATATTTTACACAGAATGCGCCACTAGATCGATCGATTTAGCTACCAGCCTAACCCAATATCCAACAAAAAACATAATGTGAAATACGAAAAAAGTTACATTCGCTGCCAGTTTTAATGAAAATGGAATCAAATTAAGCTATTTAATCGGGACATTTTCTTGATTGTTATTGCAAGTTTTATTGGATATCATTTCAGAACGGAAACAAATTTCAAAATCAGAAAACTATGCGGGCAGACGTGTTATGGAATTGTGTGACGTTGAAATATTGCATACATTATCATGAAACTGATTAGTAAGAAAGGTTACTGATTTTTTTTCAAAGGATTTTTCAAGTTTTGTTCATAAAAAAATTAATTCCAATTTGTGGTGTCAGTCACACGCCTGTGGTTTCCGAACGGGTTTTGAAGAGGAAGTAAGATTTATCGTGCGTATGAAGTAGTTTAGGTGCCACGTTCCAAATAGCTCGAATCAACTGGAGCGTTCATATTTCTATTAATCTCGTCCGCTCGAGTTAATTCGAGTGTACTTTTCAAATGAATTTATTAAAGTGATTTTAGTTCGTAAGCAGGAAACTTTCATTAGGGGCAATTTTTTTTACATCTGACGCAGGTCTCGACCTTCTAATCTGGAAATACACCCAACGTGGGATGAATAGGGCTTTGCTCCATGGTCAGAAATTAGCGAGATTTAAAATCATCAAAGATTATTTTCATAACTAAGGAACTGTCCATAAAATACGTCACCCATTCAAGAGAGGGGGGGGGGGGGGAGGGGGGAGGGGGTAGGTTCTGCGGTAGTGTGATGGCGATATTAAATCCCCAAAAGAAAAATTGCGAAAAGGCTTGATGAGAGAATAGGAGGGATTTTGAAAAAAACAAAAAAAAGTGTAATGTCTTTTTTGGACGGATCTTAATTTCAATTTGCATTTTAGGCCAGTTTACATTCAGGGTATTCACAGTCCTCTTTTAATTTTCGGTATTCGGTGTTTTCGGTAATATTAAAAGACTGAAAATATTCTGCTGTGAACATCCCACAGCACAGATTTGAGAACAGCGCTTTTATTGGATACGTGACCAAATCATGAACTGCGAATTTGATTGTAAAATATGTCACATACCTTTAAATCCATGTTTGATGTATTCTTTTGAATTTGTATTGTGGCAACGGCTATCAAAATTGAAAAAATTTGCAGTCCGATGAGATAACCAGCGAGAAAATTTGACAACTAAAAACATTACTAGCGCCACTCGCGGTTGATTCTTGATACCGAATAACCGGGCCGGAAAACACGACTCAAGGCATGTCTACAATTACCGAATCGGGTAATTCATTTTTACATGAACCAAGTTACCGTCTCGGTAAAAATATGTTAAATTTGACTGAATTGCCGAGCGGTAAAATTACTCGCAATTTAAAAGAGGACTGTGAATACCCTGATTGTTTTGGGTATTTTCCCACTTTTTTCAAATATTTTGTCATCTTTTCTAATATCGCGACTAAGCCCCTCATGTCTACGTACCGGTGTCAAATTTCAGGTTAATTGGTCAATATGTTTCTTCAACCCAATTGACCACTATGCTGTAGCAATCCCCCAATAATTCGCGGTATTGTCGCTTCGAAAAAACAAACAGATCACACAATACTACGGTTTGCACAAATGTGGTTGATATCTTAATCATAATTTGTGGTTGTTGACAGACCTTGAAGGAAGAAAATAATCAAAACTCCATTTTAATCTCTAAAGCCGTTGATTATGAAAATAAATATTGAACAAATACCCGTGAGATCTTTTCAACAATGTGATTTATTGGATTTTTCATTCATGAATTCACATCAATTTTATCGATTTTATACACTCTTAAATACTTTGAAATTGCCAACTAAATTAGATTTTTGTTTGTTTGAAAATCGTCTTTTAGTAGAATTGCTTTGTCTGTAAATAATAGAGTGTTAAATGTAATTCCAAAATATTGTGTAAAAATTGAAAATTTATTTTATCGTCTTTATGTTTGTACGTTTTAACGTCTTTTAAGAGAAAAACAAGAAACTGCAAAACCGTAGAAAGATATGCCTCTTATCTTTATAAATTAAGACATTTATGCGTTTCATTACTATCTTGTTTGCATCTTAATGCTGTCGTTGGAAAAATGGAAAATCTCTTGAACAAAGGACACCAGATATGTTTAACAACAAAACCTAATTAGTTGTATAAAAATTTTTTATGGTCGATAATGCACGTTTATGTGACGGCTGTAAAATTATACACGACTACCGAAATATTTTCTATCTGTTTTATTGTAATGATTTTTTTTTGAAAATGAACTCGACTTACGCAAGATATTTTTACAACCACATCATTTTGCAACGAATTAAAAGGTCAGCCAATAAATTTAGCGATTACACAAAGTCTGTAAAATCCGACCGTTAGAAAAATGGGAGTGAGCCACATGAACATTAAATTTGCCCTGAATTTTTAGATGACATTTTTAAAAAAAAATCGCATAAAACGAGATCTAATTAACACTACAATGAACCGTAAAAAGGTTTGTCCTATTCAAACATTTTAGAAAAAAAAAGTATTTTGTGATCATAGTGAAATGATAGAATGCTTGAATATAGAGGGACTTGAATGAAAAATGCATAAAATTATAATTCATCAAATTCATATCTCGTTCGAAGTAATTCGAGACAGGAAATTCCATAATGCATAAAAAGATTCGTATGAGAAATGTTGGATTTGCAAGAGGTCTTCATATTGTTTGGAGTCATTGGAGCCGGTATTCAAGAGGGTTTTTCAAGCACTTCAACGAATATTGGTCATAAAAGCACGTTTAAAGTCAGTTCCACTCAACCATCTATCCATTTGCCTTGGCTAACAGAAAAAAAAAAACTCTCCAACCTGACCCCGCGTACCTCGAAACAGAACCAACAATTCACAAAGTCAAAAAGGTGATTTATTGAAATGTCGACGGGACTGACAGACAGGTTATGCGGAATGCGAGACACAATGATAATTTCATTATTATTATTATTTTTTATTTCATTCTTTGTATTAAAAGAATTTTTTTTATTCTCCGCTTGTAGCCGAGAAAACACTATGGGAAATGGCGCTAAATGGCAAACACACTTAATAACTCCCACGAGCTGTAAAGAAAAACCATAAGAATTCCAATAATCGTATTGGATTCAAAAGATGTTGGATTAGAAATTTAAATCTTAAGCGACTGGCATACGATATTCGGTAGACAAAAAATTCGACCAGCAAAAAAATATTTTGTTCACTGATTGAGAAAATATTAAATTTGGTAACCCTGATTTGAGGTAATTTTGTGGAAAGTGGTTGTTGATCAAATATGTCATACATTTAGTGAGAAGGGAGGATTTCTGTATTTAAATTTTATTCAAAAAAACCAGAAAAAAACCTTACGTGAGAGATTCGAAAAGGCGAAAATTAGTATTGACGTATACGACTTTATCGTTTTTCTAGAAAAATGCTAGAATCTTAAAATTTCTAGGTCAGATTCTTTCAAATGATTAGGAAAGATGAGATTTAAGGAGGAAAATCTTGTTTAATTCTCAAATTTCCTTTCCATAATGATTTATGGAATGGTGAAAACCTATTAAAAATTACTTTAAGGTTTTCGATAATAGCAGGAAAAGAGATTGAAAAGTATGTGCTGATGATTTCTAGAATGGTGGAAATGCAATCAAAATGGCTTGATTGGTTTAAAAAAAGTAGCGTATGAAGGGTTAAAGAGGAAGGGGGATTTAAGATTGCTATATAGTGTAAGACACTTCCTTTGTTACTCTTTTTCTCGGTCCAGCCCTACAAGCACGCCGATATGGGACGCTTGGGGCCAGATTTTATAGTAGCCTGACGGAGCTTGGCAACCACCCACTCGAGGATATGCTGAGTTTCGTCAACAAGTCGGGCTGGTTCAAATAGGATCAGCTAGTTTGATAAAAGGTCTTATGAGTACTGAAGACATCACAATGGGCCTGTAGGCCTCCGAGTGTAGCGCTGTGCTCACGCCTGGGCGCGCGCGGTTTAACCTAACCTACTCTTTTCTCATCTAAAGTTTTTGGTGTAATTTGGTTAAGTGGTTATAAAGTAATAAACAAACGAACCAATCGTTCTCTGAGAAATCTAAAAAAAGTTACTAGGATTTCCTACCGAGTTTCGTAATGTGGAGACATAACTTTTATTTGAAAATTTGAAATTCTAAAAAAAATCACAGGATTTTACCATTTGTATCGCTGAAATAAAAATCTTGCATCCATGCGTCGTTTATCGCCACCTTAAGGTTTTCTAGGTGTGCAATCGAATTTCGCCAATCAACAAAGAAACCTTGCCCAAATGGTCAGGAAAGGTTACCAATCAATAGTGATGTCGGATTATAGGTTAAAATATTTCTCGAAGAAGAAAGAAAAACAATCTTTAAGGCACGCGTTTTGCAAACTTGGCCAACAAAAAAAAAACGTCGAATAGTTTTTTTTCCATTCAACAGGAGCCCAACCCATCCAATTTGTAAGAGATGAAATTAGCACGTCAGAATCCATGATTCATCTCATTAATAATATTGGAAATGGGATATCTTTTATCTGTACTAAGAAAAAAAAAAATTAAAATGTCGTACATTATGAAATCACGCCCTCTGTAAATCAGCGGATTTGGTTCTTTTGTGGGTTAAACTTTCACCAATTTGTAAAGCGATCCACTTCGCTATTTCCTGGACTTTGTTTAGAACTCTTATTCAATTTCGAAACGTTCTTCTGAAATATAGAAAAAATTCAAACTTTATTATTTATTTAAATATTCTCGAAAAATTATGGAATATTTGAATTTTATGTGATTCTAGAATTTGTTTCGTAAAAATATCAGTTGTGGTCAACACAAAACTTTCTTCTACAAAATCTACGACCCTGCGCAATTTACGCTAGAGCCCTGTCGCGTTGTCAACCTAAGACGACCTCCCAATAAATTCTTGGTTTATTCAAAAATATCAAAAACGTACAAAATTTGAGATAACTTGAGAACTGTAAAAGATATCAATTTACGGTAAATGGCAAAAATGTAGAAAATGTTAACATCTTTAATTATTCTTTTAACTGATTTGTCGAAAAACCGTTAGTTTGCAAATTATTCGCAAAAATATGATTTTTTACATATTAATGAAAATATCTCAATAACGGTAAAAGATAACGGATAACGGTACGAAACAAAATTGTGCAGAATGCCATTCTCATTAATTCACTTCATACATTCAGTCAGCAAAAACCCGTTAGTTTTCGAGATAATCGCAAAAAACTGATTTTTTGGAAATAACGGTTTATCTCGATAACAGGTTGAGATATCGAGTTATAGCCAAAGACAAAAGTGTGGGAAATTTTATTTTCTCCAAGTTTTGTCATACTTAAGGCCACTAAAAAACGCATAGTTTGGGAGTAAATCGAGAAAAACGAAATTGCGATTTTTGAAAAACCGCCATTTTGGATACTTCCGGTTAACGGATTTCCACCAAAAGTTGATAGGATCGTCCCATTTCAGGACCCAACATGCCTATAAAATTTCATGGCGCTAGCTCTATTAGTTTTTGAGAAATCTTGTACACAGACTGACAGACTGACTGACAGACTGACAGACTGACAGACTGACAGACTGACAGACTGACAGACTGACAGACTGACAGACTGACAGACTGACAGACTGACAGACTGACAGACTGACAGACTGACAGACTGACAGACTGACAGACTGACAGACTGACAGACTGACAGACTGACAGACTGACAGACTGACAGACTGACAGACTGACAGACTGACAGACTGACAGACTGACAGACTGACAGACTGACAGACTGACAGACTGACAGACTGACAGACTGACAGACTGACAGACTGACAGACTGACAGACTGACAGACTGACAGACTGACAGACTGACAGACTGACAGACTGACAGACTGACAGACTGACAGACTGACAGACTGACAGACTGACAGACTGACAGACTGACAGACTGACAGACTGACAGACTGACAGACTGACAGACTGACAGACTGACAGACTGACAGACTGACAGACTGACAGACTGACAGACTGACAGACTGACAGACTGACAGACTGACAGACTGACAGACTGACAGACTGACAGACTGACAGACTGACAGACTGACAGACTGACAGACTGACAGACTGACAGACTGACAGACTGACAGACTGACAGACTGACAGACTGACAGACTGACAGACTGACAGACTGACAGACTGACAGACTGACAGACTGACAGACTGACAGACTGACAGACTGACAGACTGACAGACTGACAGACTGACAGACTGACAGACTGACAGACTGACAGACTGACAGACTGACAGACTGACAGACTGACAGACTGACAGACTGACAGACTGACAGACTGACAGACTGACAGACTGACAGACTGACAGACTGACAGACTGACAGACTGACAGACTGACAGACTGACAGACTGACAGACTGACAGACTGACAGACTGACAGACTGACAGACTGACAGACTGACAGACTGACAGACTGACAGACTGACAGACTGACAGACTGACAGACTGACAGACTGACAGACTGACAGACTGACAGACTGACAGACTGACAGACTGACAGACTGACAGACTGACAGACTGACAGACTGACAGACTGACAGACTGACAGACTGACAGACTGACAGACTGACAGACTGACAGACTGACAGACTGACAGACTGACAGACTGACAGACTGACAGACTGACAGACTGACAGACTGACAGACTGACAGACTGACAGACTGACAGACTGACAGACTGACAGGCTGACAGGCTGACAGGCTGACAGACTGACAGACTGACAGACTGACAGACTGACAGACTGACAGACTGACAGACTGACAGACTGACAGACTGACAGACTGACAGACTGACAGACTGACAGACTGACAGACTGACAGACTGACAGACTGACAGACTGACAGACTGACAGACTGACAGACTGACAGACTGACAGACTGACAGACTGACAGACTGACAGACTGACAGACTGACAGACTGACAGACTGACAGACTGACAGACTGACAGACTGACAGACTGACAGACTGACAGACTGACAGACTGACAGACTGACAGACTGACAGACTGACAGACTGACAGACTGACAGACTGACAGACTGACAGACTGACAGACTGACAGACTGACAGACTGACAGACTGACAGACTGACAGACTGACAGACTGACAGACTGACAGACTGACAGACTGACAGACTGACAGACTGACAGACTGACAGACTGACAGACTGACAGACTGACAGACTGACAGACTGACAGACTGACAGACTGACAGACTGACAGACTGACAGACTGACAGACTGACAGACTGACAGACTGACAGACTGACAGACTGACAGACTGACAGACTGACAGACTGACAGACTGACAGACTGACAGACTGACAGACTGACAGACTGACAGACTGACAGACTGACAGACTGACAGACTGACAGACTGACAGACTGACAGACTGACAGACTGACAGACTGACAGACTGACAGACTGACAGACTGACAGACTGACAGACTGACAGACTGACAGACTGACAGACTGACAGACTGACAGACTGACAGACTGACAGACTGACAGACTGACAGACTGACAGACTGACAGACTGACAGACTGACAGACTGACAGACTGACAGACTGACAGACTGACAGACTGACAGACTGACAGACTGACAGACTGACAGACTGACAGACTGACAGACTGACAGACTGACAGACTGACAGACTGACAGACTGACAGACTGACAGACTGACAGACTGACAGACTGACAGACTGACAGACTGACAGACTGACAGACTGACAGACTGACAGACTGACAGACTGACAGACTGACAGACTGACAGACTGACAGACTGACAGACTGACAGACTGACAGACTGACAGACTGACAGACTGACAGACTGACAGACTGACAGACTGACAGACTGACAGACTGACAGACTGACAGACTGACAGACTGACAGACTGACAGACTGACAGACTGACAGACTGACAGACTGACAGACTGACAGACTGACAGACTGACAGACTGACAGACTGACAGACTGACAGACTGACAGACTGACAGACTGACAGACTGACAGACTGACAGACTGACAGACTGACAGACTGACAGACTGACAGACTGACAGACTGACAGACTGACAGACTGACAGACTGACAGACTGACAGACTGACAGACTGACAGACTGACAGACTGACAGACTGACAGACTGACAGACTGATAGACTGACAGACTGACAGACTGACAGACTGACAGACTGACAGACTGACAGACTGACAGACTGACAGACTGACAGACTGACAGACTGACAGACTGACAGACTGACAGACTGACAGACTGACAGACTGACAGACTGACAGACTGACAGACTGACAGACTGACAGACTGACAGACTGACAGACTGACAGACTGACAGACTGACAGACTGACAGACTGACAGACTGACAGACTGACAGACTGACAGACTGACAGACTGACAGACTGACAGACTGACAGACTGACAGATTGACAGACTGACAGACTGACAGACTGACAGACTGACAGACTGACAGACTGACAGACTGACAGACTGACAGACTGACAGACTGACAGACTGACAGACTGACAGACTGACAGACTGACAGACTGACAGACTGACAGACTGACAGACTGACAGACTGACAGACTGACAGACTGACAGACTGACAGACTGACAGACTGACAGACTGACAGACTGACAGACTGACAGACTGACAGACTGACAGACTGACAGACTGACAGACTGACAGACTGACAGACTGACAGACTGACAGACTGACAGACTGACAGACTGACAGACTGACAGACTGACAGACTGACAGACTGACAGACTGACAGACTGACAGACTGACAGACTGACAGACTGACAGACTGACAGACTGACAGACTGACAGACTGACAGACTGACAGACTGACAGACTGACAGACTGACAGACTGACAGACTGACAGACTGACAGACTGACAGACTGACAGACTGACAGACTGACAGACTGACAGACTGACAGACTGACAGACTGACAGACTGACAGACTGACAGACTGACAGACTGACAGACTGACAGACTGACAGACTGACAGACTGACAGACTGACAGACAGAAAGACATTTTTTAAATATGACTCCAATCGACTCAGGAGTGATCGGGAAATGTTTTTTAGGCAAAATTAAGAGGTCGAAATTTTTCATGAATACAATACTTTATTATACTCCGTAGAAGAAAGTAAAAATTACGAAGATAATAAATTAACTAATTTTTAAGACAATTAGACCTGTTTTAAATGATGACGCAAGGTATGATTGCGCGACGTCAAGAGCCAGCTCAAAAAATCTGGAAAAGCGGAATTTTTTAGTGTGGACGTCTTTAAAATGGAGTTGGGGATTCTGAGTTAATAGCATTTTGACTCAGATTTTGGGTTTGCGGAACGTAAGTTTTGGATTTCTTCTACACGAGACAAACATAGAACCGGAAGCTAAAACTCAGATCACATTACTTATTTTTCTTATTTAGACTTTTTATATATAAAAAAAAAGGATTTCCATTCATCCTTAGTTATCGAGTTACGCTAAACGGATTTTAGTTATTTTTTTTAGTTACAAGCTACCGGTTTCTAAGTTTGTACACAATTCTAGTAAAATACATAATTAAATAAAATGTGTCCAATTCGAAATTCCATCTAAATTAATTAGTCAAACATATAAGGCTAATTAAAATTGACAGATTTAATTAAAATTTAAAACCCTTTTATACAATTATACAAATAGAAATGTTATGATTTTTTGTTAATTAAGAGATAATAACGTTAGCAGTAAAACTACTCGTAATCCTAAAATTTATGTTTAATTATTTACCGACTACTGTGGAGCATTTAAACTACGATCTAATGGCTAATATACAAACTGGAAACTAATAAAAGTTGAATCTTTAGTCATTTTCTCAATATGCTTAACTAAAATCCAATTTTATTGAACAATTTTCCATACTTTTATTGCACGAATTAAATTCGAATAAAAATTGGAAGAAATACTGAGAGACGTGGAAAATACAAATTTTATATTTAAAAAAAATGCAAAAGAACCAAAATTAAGGAAAAAACAAGTCGTTTGGACATGATCGATAAAATTCGTAAAGGAATTTTATCTCCACTCATAATAATTAATTAAGAATTTGTTTTATTATCCACCCCGCATTAAGAAGACTTAAATCCATAAAAAAGCGTATTTTCGAAATTTTTTTTAATCGAAAAGAAGTTTGACTTTACTGCTTTTTGAATATGCTCATCTCGATTAAGGAGTGTTTATATATCTTTGGGTCTTTAAGATTCAAAACAATCTTTAAGACTGTCGGGATACAATCGACGTGATGTGATGTTCGGTATTTCCGGCTGGATGCTAATAAACTTGCCCATAACTTTTCGAAATTCGATAAGATCCATTTGCTCGATTATGTGATTTTTTTATGTTTCATTTCATTTCTTTTATGCTTTTATGCCAAATGACAATTTGATTTGCCTGTCTTAAGGTCTCTTTTGATGGGATAAGTAAAATGGGCAGACAAGCAGATATCGAGATCCCAGCACTTGTTTGTGACTCTTAAGATATTCGAGGCATTGCCTCTAGCAGGAATTCTAGACCGGAAATGGATACGTGTGCAATATTTGTCAGATCCGACATAAAAGTGTCTTAACGAGGATACACTTGATTGAAATGATTAACCGAAACCAATTTAGATTAATCGCTTTATGTCGGATCTGTGTGTGAGTCTTAGGCCAAATTGCTTCATTAAACTTTAAAAAAGGTTTTATATTTTGCCTTGATTTGAATAATGTATCTTAATTTTGTATTTTCTATCTTTTTAGATAAAAAACATACATGGTGTTTCTCATTATTTTTTTTTCCACATTTAAAAATGTCGGTTAAGTTTCTGAGAACTGCTTTGTTATTTCATGAGACAAAACATAGCTTAATCCACTTAGCGGTGAGACGATAATTTTCTTACGTATAATTCAACTTCATAAAAAAAGTTTGGTATACTTTTTACTATGAAAAGCCACTTAAAGATTCGAGAACCAAAAGGTAAAAAACATTAAAAAAACGGGAAAAATTAAGACCTCCATAAAAATCGGAAAAGTTTTTGCGATTTTCTCGAAATCGGTCAATTTTTTAACTAAATTTTTTAAGACAAAAAGTCTTAAGAATATGATTTTTCACAACTTACCTAACATTGAAATCGAATTGGAGCTAATTTTGTATAAATCGATAGTACGACTCTAATTGTTATTTTTGAAAATCTGAGTCAAAACAGAGTTGAATTCAAAAAACCGCATTAAAACCGTTTAAGGCTTTCTAATAGAAACCGATTTTACAATATTTTGTCTTACACATTCAATATTTGCTTCTCTTGAAACGAATTTTCTATTCATTTGTACCGGATTTCTCCTAACTAACGACTGAATATTTTGAAGTTTTCGAATTGAAACAAAAGAGGGAAAAAATGTTAAGGAAGCGTCAGTGATCGAAAACTCCAAGACTTTTTTAAGTCATCAATTTTCAGGAATTTCTAAGATCTCGAGAGCCTTGCGTACTGTGGAGAAGCACTCTGTCTTTAATTCTTTTTTAAATGTGGCAGTTTTGTTTTGACTGTTGTGTTTATTTTTTTTTTGAACCAATAATGAAAACAAACTGGTAAGATTCATACAAAATAACTTATTGACTCGTAATTCTCTTAATTCCGATGTTAACGTTAAAAATTTCATTAAAAATATCAGTTGTGGTCAACACAAAACTTTCTTCTACAAAATCTACGACCCTGCGCAATTTACGCTAGAGCCCTGTCGCGTTGTCAACCTAAGACGACCTCCCAATAAATTCTTGGTTTATTCAAAAATATCAAAAACGTACAAAATTTGAGATAACTTGAGAACTGTAAAAGATATCAATTTACGGTAAATGGCAAAAATGTAGAAAATGTTAACATCTTTAATTATTCTTTTAACTGATTTGTCGAAAAACCGTTAGTTTGCAAATTATTCGCAAACATATGATTTTTTACATATTAATGAAAATATCTCAATAACGGTAAAAGATAACGGATAACGGTAAGAAACAAAATTGTGCAGAATGCCATTCTCATTAATTCACTTCGTACATTCAGTCAGCAAAAACCCGTTAGTTTTCGAGATAATCGCAAAAAACTGTTTTTTTTTTTTTTTGGAAATAACGGTTTATCTCGATAACAGGTTGAGATATCGAGTTATAGCTAAAGACAAAAGTGTGGGAAATTTTATTTTCTCCAAGTTTTGTCATACTTAAGGCCACTTAAAAACGCGTAGTTTGGGAGTAAATCGAGAAAAACGAAATTGCGATTTTTGAAAAACCGCCATTTTGGATATTCCGGTTAACGGATTTCCACCAAAAGTTGATAGAATCGTCCCATTTCAGGACCCAACATGCCTATAAAATTTCATGGCGCTAGCTCTATTAGTTTTTGAGAAATCTTGTACACAGACAGACTGACAGACTGACAGACAGACTGACAGACTGACAGACTGACAGACTGACAGACTGACAGACTGACAGACTGACAGACTGACAGACTGACAGACTGACAGACTGACAGACTGACAGACTGACAGACTGACAGACTGACAGACTGACAGACTGACAGACTGACAGACTGACAGACTGACAGACTGACAGACTGACAGACTGACAGACTGACAGACTGACAGACTGACAGACTGACAGACTGACAGACTGACAGACTGACAGACTGACAGACTGACAGACTGACAGACTGACAGACTGACAGACTGACAGACTGACAGACTGACAGACTGACAGACTGACAGACTGACAGACTGACAGACTGACAGACTGACAGACTGACAGACTGACAGACTGACAGACTGACAGACTGACAGACTGACAGACTGACAGACTGACAGACTGACAGACTGACAGACTGACAGACTGACAGACTGACAGACTGACAGACTGACAGACTGACAGACTGACAGACTGACAGACTGACAGACTGACAGACTGACAGACTGACAGACTGACAGACTGACAGACTGACAGACTGACAGACTGACAGACTGACAGACTGACAGACTGACAGACTGACAGACTGACAGACTGACAGACAGACTGACAGACAGACTGACAGACAGACTGACAGACAGACTGACAGACAGACTGACAGACAGACTGACAAACAGACTGACAGACAGACTGACAGACAGACTGACAGACAGACTGACAGACAGACTGACAGACAGACTGACAGACAGACTGACAGACAGACTGACAGACAGACTGACAGACAGACTGACAGACAGACTGACAGACTGACAGACAGACTGACAGACAGACTGACAGACTGACTGACAGACTGACAGACAGACTGACAGACTGACAGACTGACAGACTGACAGACTGACAGACTGACAGACTGACAGACTGACAGACTGACAGACTGACAGACTGACAGACTGACAGACTGACAGACTGACAGACTGACAGACTGACAGACTGACAGACTGACAGACTGACAGACTGACAGACTGACAGACTGACAGACTGACAGACTGACAGACTGACAGACTGACAGACTGACAGACTGACAGACTGACAGACTGACAGACTGACAGACTGACAGACTGACAGACTGACAGACTGACAGACTGACAGACTGACAGACTGACAGACTGACAGACTGACAGACTGACAGACTGACAGACTGACAGACTGACAGACTGACAGACTGACAGACTGACAGACTGACAGACTGACAGACTGACAGACTGACAGACTGACAGACTGACAGACTGACAGACTGACAGACTGACAGACTGACAGACTGACAGACTGACAGACTGACAGACTGACAGACTGACAGACTGACAGACTGACAGACTGACAGACTGACAGACTGACAGACTGACAGACTGACAGACTGACAGACTGACAGACTGACAGACTGACAGACTGACAGACTGACAGACAGACTGACAGACTGACAGACAGACTGACAGACAGAAAGACATTTTTTAAATATGACTCCAATCGAAACAGGAGTGATCGGGAAATGTTTTTTAGGCAAAATTAAGAGGTCGAAATTTTTCATGAATACAATACTTTATTATACTCCGTAGAAGAAAGTAAAAATCCAATGATCACATTGGAAGTTGGTACATAAATTTTTGGTCATTTCAATTGTGATGCAATAACAAATTGATTTTCAAGCGTTCATCCTGTAATTTACGAAATTGTTTCGACTTAGCAATCGGGGAGGTTCCTCATAAAAACATTCAGGGAGCATCTGGGATGATTACATCAATTAGCAGTGGGATAAAAACGTAACGAAGCTGAATGGACTTTGCGCTGAATCCTAATCAAATCGATTCGATTCAAAATACACGACGGACTCAGCCTGAACTTACTCTATCCACAACGATACACCATAACTCGCAACTCATTTTAGATCCTACCTAAATTATAGTAAAATCGATCAAATGTAATCTATAATTACCTTTTCTTCGCCATTATTACATGTGCTGTGATGGCTATCGATGCTGGTTAGTTGCCCAACATAATTATTGGTCATAACATAAACTCAAATGTCGATATAAATTGGATAAAATCATTTTTGCTACTGCTACTGAAAAAAAAAAGATTTTAATAACACATTTTGATATCTACTGCTTTACCACTAGAGGTGCTTCGTTAGCAATGTTCTATCATAACCAGATACAGACATAAGTCTATTAATGGTCATTAGATAAACCGGCCGAATGATTGCATATGAAAATTGGCATGCAAATAAATGCTAATAACATAGAGAGAGCAAGAGAAAGAGAGAGAGAGAGAAAAATAATTCGAAGTATGGATTGAACAGGTAGATATTTCTACTTTCAACACATAATTTGGCAAACACTTATTAAAATTGCATTAATTCAATAAATAAATGCTAATGACTTTCAGACGTGTTATTTATTCGGTTGGTGCCTAATTATAATCGAAAAAATTTATTTGTAGGTTGAAAACATTAGAAAAATTTACTGTTAGTATTAAGCCTAAACCACAATTACGCGTGCATGCGTGCGGCATTATTTTATTCTGGCATCTAGTAGTTGTCACCGCGTCTAAAAGTAGAGACTGAGCCTACTCTACGCGGCACGGCCGCGGCAACGCATCTGAGCAACGCGTAATTATACATTTACTCGTATAAATGCGAAGTTTTTATTTTCACCGCGTGGGTGCCGCACGCACGCACGCGTAATTGTGGTTTAGGCTTTAAACTTTTCTCTGCACTATTGAGGATCGGAAAAAATATTTCAGAAATAATATTTTTTCAAATATCTCGAGAACCGTTAAAGATACGTAAAAAAACGTTAAAGGAAACCATACAGGAAATGTTATTTTCTTTGAATTTGGTTATATGGATTTTTTTCTCAAAAATACATAGTTTTTGAGAAATTTTCAAAAGACTGCATTTTTTTTTCAGATTGTATGGGAGGAACCCGTTACTTTTCCAAAAGTTGACTACGATTCTCGTAAAACTTGTTTATGAAAAAATTTCAACTCGCTAGCTCAACGCATTTTCGAGTTATTTAAGATACGTAAAATAGACAGACTGACAGAGAGACTGACAGACAGACAGACTGACAGACAGACAGACTGAGATTTTGACAGATACGGATTTCGTATTGATCAGAAATTTTCTATCTGCCCCCGTTTTCGAGTTGGTCTCAGTTATCAATACAATACTTTCCTTCTTAGCAGAGGAAAGTAAAAAAAAGACTTCGTGTAGAGATTGCTTTAAATTACATATTTTTGCCTGCGGTGCATTTTTTCAAAGATTTTCTCAAAAGATTTAGCTTGCTGCAAGCTATTTCTCTTTAATGGTATTTTTACAAGTTCCGCCGTAAATTACAATTTAGGAAAGTAAACACGAAAAATAAAGAAATCTTTAAATGATATCACGGTACGTAGATCAGTATATGTGGGAACCTTGAATTAAAAAAAAAATTCTATCGAGTCTAGAACACTCTTTGTCGAGTCTAAAACACAAGTGTGTCGCGGCTTCCTCAAAATTCTAACGGCCAATTTCTTCACAGAGTACTCAAGTGGATTCTAGCTAGTCCAGGTACTATCTCTAGTACTCGGTACCAACGAAAAGTTAGTACTTGTGCATTTCTTCACATCGCTAGTACCGGAGCTAAATTCATCAGCCCGTACTAGCGGCAAATACGTCTAAAACCGATTTTGACATTATTTTGATATTTGAATTTGAAATATTATTGTTCGCCGTGAATTTGTGTACGTTATTTTTTCAATAAACGAAATATTATTTAGCCGCTGTGTTCGGTGAATTTGTGCAAATAACAAAATAAATAATGAAAAAACAAGAAGCAAATAAATAATGAAAAAACGAGGAGCAGAAAACGATAAGGATACGTTTGGTGCACCCAGAGAAAAATCTCATTCAATCTGACGAAAATGCTACGTATAATTAACAAATATTGTGTCAATATACGTCCAACACAACTTTGTGTTATCCTAACAAAATTGAGTTTGTTAATTTTACGTTGTCACGTTTTTCAGACGGTTACTGAAAAATTTATGTTATTCTAACAAAAACAATACGTAAACTCAACACAACTTCTGTTGCTCTTAACAAAATTTTGTGTTGTCTTAACAAAAATTGTTACGTTAATTTTACCTTGCTACTTTTCTGTAATGTTTGTTGTTTCACCACTTATCTTTCTTTCAAGCAGCTTTTTACTTTCTTCTACGGAGTATAATAAAGTATTGTATTCATGAAAAATTTCGACCTCTTAATTTTGCCTAAAAAACATTTCCCGATCACTCCTGAGTCGATTGGAGTCATATTTAAAAAATGTCTTTCTGTCTGTCAGTCTGTCTGTCAGTCTGTCTGTCAGTCTGTCTGTCAGTCTGTCTGTCAGTCTGTCTGTCAGTCTGTCTGTCAGTCTGTCTGTCAGTCTGTCTGTCAGTCTGTCTGTCAGTCTGTCTGTCAGTCTGTCTGTCAGTCTGTCTGTCAGTCTGTCTGTCAGTCTGTCTGTCAGTCTGTCTGTCAGTCTGTCTGTCAGTCTGTCTGTCAGTCTGTCTGTCAGTCTGTCTGTCAGTCTGTCTGTCAGTCTGTCTGTCAGTCTGTCTGTCAGTCTGTCTGTCAGTCTGTCTGTCAGTCTGTCTGTCAGTCTGTCTGTCAGTCTGTTTGTCAGTCTGTCTGTCAGTCTGTCTGTCAGTCTGTGTACAAGATTTCTCAAAAACTAATAGAGCTAGCGCCATGAAATTTTATAGGCATGTTGGGTCCTGAAATGGGACGATCCTATCAACTTTTGGTGGAAATCCGTTAACCGGAAGTATCCAAAATGGCGGTTTTTCAAAAATCGCAATTTCGTTTTTCTCGATTTACTCCCAAACTACGCGTTTTTTAGTGGCCTTAAGTATGACAAAACTTGGAGAAAATAAAATTTCCCACACTTTTGTCTTTAGCTATAACTCGATATCTCAACCTGTTATCGAGATAAACCGTTATTTCCAAAAAAAAAAAAAAACAGTTTTTTGCGATTATCTCGAAAACTAACGGGTTTTTGCTGACTGAATATATGAAGTGAATTAATGAGAATGGCATTCTGCACAATTTTGTTTCTTACCGTTATCCGTTATCTTTTACCGTTATTGAGATTATTTCATTAATATGTAAAAAATCATATTTTTGCGAATAATTTGCAAACTAACGGTTTTTTGACAAATCAGTTAAAAGAATAATTAAAGATGTTAACATTTTCTACATTTTTACCGTAAATTGATATCTTTTACAGTTCTCAAGTTATCTCAAATTTTGTACGTTTTTGATATTTTTGAATAAACCAAGAATTTATTGGGGGGTCGTCTTAGGTTGACAACGCGACAGGGCTCTAGCGTAAATTGCGCAGGGTCGTAGATTTTGTAGAAGAAAGTTTTGTGTTGACCACAACTGATATTTTAGTGTGTGTTGAGGAAATATTTTCACACGAACATTTTATTAGTTTTGAAGGGCGATATGTTTATATGTGATTTCATTGCATATTTACTTCAAGATGGAAATATTTTTTTAAGAATGATATTCGCGTAACATAAAATTACTGAAATTTTTGATGATTTTTGGACCAAAAACTTTAAACGAATAAATATTCTCGGTGCATATGATAGTTATACCTCGAAAAAATACATTCCGCCTGAAGTATTTTGCAAAAATGAGTATATTTTTAAAAAAATCTGGAAATGTGGGTTTACAAAATTTAACTTAAAATTACTCAAAATTCTTCTTAGAGAAAGATATGACCCCTAAAAATAGTTTTTCTTTATCTAGGTCGATAAAAAATAAAGGTAATGTAATTTTATTGGTTTTTCAAAACTCGAATAATTATATTGGCAAGCAAACAGCCATTTTGAAAAGTTTTCCTACAACAAATTGTCGAAATGTTTGAAATGTGTGAGTGTGGCGGGCGACGACGAAGATAATTTTTCAGTTTTTTAGCCGCCATTGAATAAGACAAAAAAGTTGTACCCCGAACAAACAAATTTGTTGGCTTAACAAGTTGACTATGTTGGCTTAACAAGTTGACTATGTTGGCTTAACAAGTTGACTATGTTGGCTTAACAAGTTGACAATGTTGCCAAAATATTTTTGTGTTAAAGTTCAACACAAAGTCTTTTGTTGATTTTACTAAGATTTTTCTCTGGGTGTGGTGATGCGAAAAGGCCTCGCTGGACCAATTGGAGTCAGCAAGATACCGATTTATTGTGCACCCTGAAAATTCAAATGTTTTAAAATAAAAGACATCAAATAAAACGCAGTGTTTTTTATTCTTGCAATTGCAACATAATTTCCTCTCTGGCTGTTCGTTATCGATTTCCACGGGATGCATCTGGGAATTCATGTGTGTTCGCGTATCCAGAGTCACCGATTAATATGTGATTCCCAAATTCGCAAGCTTCAAATCTGGTGCGCACATCGGAATGACGAAAAATCGTTTGATTGTGCACGGATTCCGCCCAACGTTCAGAGAAAACCATCCTTTGCGGTTGCGAAAACTTTCGCTCTGCAAATGAAAAGAGTAGATTCGGCGGTCAAATCGATGACCCATCACTTCTTGCGTATTTTTGATCTTCCAATGTCAGCAAAAAATATATAAAAATCGACTACTCCAGTATTATATTATAAGTGAAGAAATAAAATTGGCATAAATTCGAGTACTAACATCGCTAGACCCACAATTTCGAGGGCCCAGGAAATAATGAGTACCAGCTAATACTCCGTACCAAAGTCCGTACTAAGGCGCGCTAGTACTTGGTGAAGAAATGACTTGATACCAATTTGAGTACCAAATTTTGGTCTAATACCGGTAATAGCGTTAGTACTCGGTGAAGAAATCGGCCGTAAAAGCGGCTCATTTTTAGGAATTTTTTTTTATTTACAACGCATTGTATTTCGTAATGCAAAATATTGTTTGCAATTTTCCCTAATGCAGAATAAAATAATAGGTATTCGATATCTAATCATAGCCTTTTTATTAAATATTTCTTGATAGTTTTTCTTGAAATTAATTCTGACTTTTTTCACATATCCTTAGCCAATAAATTTCTCGTAACGCCTTGAGATACTTCTTCGTCAGCCTTGAGATACAGAAACCTAAAAGTGTGACGTATTTATAGACAATCGTTCAATGTCCGAAATGGAAAATAATGGTTGCGGAAATCTTAACACAATAAGCTGATGATTTTAATTTTTTATACCCGTATGGTGAAACCAAAGGGTATATTAACTTTGCCTTACCGTTTGTAACGCCAAGATCCCGTCATCACACAAAAAAATGAATTACACCAGTGTGTTTAGAATGATAAAAAAAATTGAATTTTGCATGTCCGTCCGTCTGTCTGTCCGTCTGTCTGTCTGTCCGTCTGTCTGTCTGTCTGTCCGTCTGTGGCGCGGATTGCGGGCGCATGGATTGAGCTAGAGACTTGAAATTTTGCGCAGATCCGTTTTTCGTAAAATGCGAGGCTAAGTTCGTTAATGGGCAAAAATGGACCATTAGGGGGGGTACCCCCCATAGGAACGAAAACGTTTTTTGTGAATATCTCAAAAACGGTGCATCTTATCAAAAAAGTGCAAGAACAAAAGTTATTTAGAATATGATTCTACATAAAACTCCCATACATCAAAATCCGATTGGAACAAGTTTTAAAAAAATCTTATTGGAAAATTTGAATTCAAGTGAAATTTTGATACGCCGTTCAATTAAATCACCATACGGGTTTTCAATAATTGCCAGATTGGCAATTATAGCTTTTGTTATGTTTTATATTTAAAAAGAATAATTTTCTTCGACATCGGCAATATGAATTTTTTCTCACGTACACTGAGCGAAAAGATCACCTAAAATGCACCTAAAATGGAACAAAAACAAGAGGAAATCTTTATGGTTTTCATCCAAGATGAAAGTCAACTTAAAACCATAAAGAGAATCCTTTTAAAATTTTGACAGCGAGATAAGGTGCTAACCATCTTAAATTAAGGTGAAATATACTTTTTTTTTTTAAAAGGATTGTCTTTTTATTTTAATCTTATAGCACATAAAAAACTATGTGAAATCTGTTTGAAATAAATAGATTTTCCTTTGAATTTTAGAGGAAATCTGTTAAAAATATTTAAGCTAGCATTCCATTTTTTTAAAAGATTACAAAATAATTTTGTACTTAAAAAAATTGATGCTTAAAAGGGATTGCTTCAAGGGACTGAAAATTTAAAAAAAAACGAAGAAATATATATTTTATAGTTTTTATTTTACTGTTTTAAATTTACAAAGCATATTCTTCTATCCTAAAAAAAATAGAAAATAGAAAATATTTTTTTTTTAATTTGTACTTTAAACTTTAAACAGTGCAATAAACATAAAATTCCGATATCTTACATATTTCTGGGCCGACAACGACGATTTTTGGTTGAATTGTTTTTTTAGCTGCCATGAATTCACTTGTCACTTTATTTTGTTTGGGTATTATATCATTTGTTGTTCGCACATGTAAAATGAAATCGCTCTGGGCGTCACAAATCGTTGGCTTATGGAATTTGCTGAGACGAATTGGCTGAAGAACTGCATGCAACAGCATTGCAACAATACAGTGTTTAGAGTCTAAAATTTCCAAAAATTAATAAACACTTAATGTGAATAATGTTTATATACCTTTTGTAAGACTTTCCATTTCTTCTAGAATACGTCTCGTATTTAGCCCGTACACTTTTAACAAGGCACAGCCTGATTCGGACACTCCCCAAACCCTAAAAAGACTTTGAACTTCATTCAATTCTGTTTCATCCCAAGTTAAAGGCGGCACTATACCGATATTTTCAGTATTTGGTAATTGAAATGAATCTATTTCGCACAACAAAACTCAAAACATTAAAATTACACCGATCTGCGACCACACCGCGCGAAATTCTAGAACCAATTGACTTTTACTTACTACGTTTTATATGCATATCACATTGTTTTAAACAAATTACATTTTATTTCAATGTGGCAATCATGTTAAAAGTTGAAATTATATGACAGACCCCTTGAAAATCGTATTTTAATCTGACAATGCACATTGATTTAAAGTGAAAACCATTCAAAATTTTAAATAGATTTTCTTTATGGAAATAAGGTGATATTTCAATAAGAAATCGTCTTAAAAGCTACGTTTTAAGGTGAAATCATGGTAAAATAGGTCAATGTGCATGTCTTCTTAAAATAATGTGACATTTTTCTCTCAGTGTAAGAACTTTCTGGTATTCTTTTATCGATCGTATTTCGAATAAATTCCATAAGATATTCATTCTATTCCATTGGTCATGCGAAATTAATATCACACAGCCATTTAACCCTCCTGTATGAACTAACCATCGATTATGTTCATTCAACCCCTTGAATGCAAATCTAAAGTACATATTTAAAGTTTAACTTTTAGCACGTTTGAATATTTATCAACTTGAAGCGGTCATAAATCACACAAGTGAAGTGAATGAACGTTGAACTCGTAAACTCAAGTGAAATGGATTTCGACTTTAGTCAGACGGAAAAAAATGTCTCAATTTGTGAAATCCCATAGTGCATTTTCCCAATTGCACATCTCTTAGATTTGTATATCCATTTATGTGATGGCATCAATCTCACAGTAGCACGAGTCGTTTTAGATTTAAAGTTAGTTATTCCTAAAAGTTTGCAGGATGACTACTTTCAGTTAGATGTAAAATTGTATATATTCGTGCTAGTGACCAAAACTTTCGCTTTATGAACGACTGATTTTTCTTCACTGGAGCTCATAAATTTACAGATTTTCCCATCATTCAGGGCTTTGAATTTGTAAATAAGAGTAGATCGTAAAGTGGAGTTGACTGAAAAGCACTTATTTGCTTAAATATTTTAACAACATAATTTAAGGTCATCGAACCGAAATTCACTGGGATCGTAATGGAGGCTGAATTTAAAGACCAGTAAAGTAACCATGACACATTCAGTATCTTTTTATCCCAAAGGACCTAATTCCTGTGTACAACCCGACCCGGTTACAGTAGCCTTTTTCAATTTTATTTTTCTCTGCCAGAATATCTGGTGTGTGACTTAAGTGACCGAAATACTGACTGACGGTCTTCAGCTTTAATTTACTTAAGTTAAAGTAGTATTTTTCCAATTTCTTTTGGTAGATTTCTTTAATGATCCGAAACTTCCTTTAAGCTTTAGTCCGGGAGATTCATATGAGTATGTAACATAAAAGATACAGTCATAATTTTTCTTTTTATATGCTTCAGCTCATTAATCACGTCTGGCTTCTGTCTTGTTCTTATTCTTGCATAAATATTTCTTAGTTTTTATTATTATTATTTTTTCCTTAACTTGGGTTTCTTACATTTTATTCCTTTTTTTTCAAGTCACATCAAATCCACGACTGGTGGCACTTTCCAAGTTTTTTTTTGCGAGGGCACAAGATAAAAATCTTTAAGTTGTTTACAAATTTGAAGTGGCTCAAATATTCAGATACTTCCATCTGGTGGATGTCTTCCTGATTTCTCATAGCTCTGAAGCGGTTATTCGATCTGGATTAGAATTTTCAGGGGAAAAATTCGAAATGTTTTTGTTTCAAAGTCTTGTTTTAAATCTTACAGTGTTCATAGTTTTATCGTAGTAAAAAATATGTGTTTAGTGTTTAGTATTCTATTAGTTTTCGCAAGTGAGCGAATTTTTCGACGGTGTACAAAAATTACATCTGTTCATATTTGTTTTTATTGATACGATATTAAAATTTTTTTTTTAGTAGTTTAGTGTCAAATTATTATTTTTTCTTTTTTGTTCAATTTTTTAATCAAAACTCGTAAATTTTTTTGAAAATTTTTCTTCCGAAGTTCGAAAAACGAATTTATTTAATACTTTCCACAGTTCTTTCTTTTAAGATTGTACTCGATGGGTGCTTCGTATATACGATTTTGACAAAAAAGTGTCGTGCGTACGCCATTTTGTTTTTCTTGAGGTTTGAAAAACGAGTTTATGATTGTTTCTCCAAGCCCTTTCATTTAAAACAAATGTAATCTATAATTACCTTTTCTTCGCCATTATTACATGTGCTGTGATGGCTATCGATGCTGGTTAGTTGCCCAACATAATTATTGGTCATAACATAAACTCAAATGTCGATATAAATTGGATAAAATCATTTTTGCTACTGCTACTGAAAAAAAAAGTTTTTAATAACACATTTTGATATCTACTGCTTTACCACTAGAGGTGCTTTGTTAGCAATGTTCTATCATAACCAGATACTGTCTGTCAGTCTGTCCCTTTCATTTAAAACACAACACGATGGGCTACTTGGCATAATTAATTTGTACAACATGACCAGACAGTCGCCATTTTGTTTTTTTGTTATATGCGTATTGTCACTGATGTAGTGTGTCAAAATTGGATTACAATATTTGAACTTGACAAACAGGTAGCTAAATAAAAGCCTTTAAAAAAGCTTTTAAAAAAGCATACTTTTATTCATTGTTGTTATCTTAAGTTTTTGGGGAGAATTGTGGGCTTTTACAGTTGCTTTGACGTCTGACCTTCTGAAAACACTGAAATACAGTCGAAGATGCCGATTCTGGTAAAAAGAAACTCAGATAACATTTCAGCCCAATAGGATGAGTGGTTTTAGAGCCTTTAAAATTAGTGACATGAAGTCTGAAAACTAAAAATTTTTTGATAGCGAAATAATATATAGAATAAATTAAAAAAAAAATATTCCAAATGTATGGATTTTTTTTTCATATTTTTCGCTAAAATCTTATTTAAATTCAGTAAAAGCTTATTAATATTAAAATGCAAATCGCATGAAAATAAAAATCTCAGACTTCAATCAAAACACACCTTAATATCACTAGCGAAATTCACTTCGGTGTTTAAAACTTTTTGAATAAAGAAAACAAATTTTCGGGCCAATTGAAACCCATAAAAAAGTTCTCGTTAGTATTCCAGAAATTCCCGAATGGAAGCGCATTCAGAAATTTGTCGATTTGCATTTCTTAAAGTGAATACGATGCTGTCTCTGTCCGGTCAAAATGTGTAAATTTTTCTTTTTGTTCAAAGTTTAGTTTGTTTGCATTTAATATTTTCTTTGGTTTATTATAATATTTTTGTTAAAGACGAAAAAAAAAACAAAATTTATAATATTTGCACAACGAAAAGAACCGAAGCTGCTGATGTCTGAGATTTCTTGATTTTTTTTTCTTGGTTCGGTTGCAATTTTCTGAACGCAAAGAAATTTAAATTTAATTTATTTATGTATTTAAGTTTCAAATTACCTTAATATAAGTGTAAGAACACATAAATTCAATAATTTTACTGCAAATGTTGGACCTCGTCAGGGTTATTGGCTGCTCTGTGTCCATTAAGAGGCGATGATATCAACCGCGCGTGGTAAAAAATGTCCAAAAATTTTTTTCCCTTGAAAATTTTGGTTGAATATTTCTGCTGAATTGTAGAAGAAATCATGCTAGACTTTTCATACAGCGTCTTAATGCTTCCCAGTAGATCGTTTTTAATTTTTCGATTTTTTCGCAGTAGTTGAAATATTGAGTCATTTTTATCTATGAACATTTGTTAATGACCCTCTATATGCTCGAAAAATGCTAATTTCGTTCGGATGCTGGTATTCGAGTTGGGTGGTCTACCCATCATAAAGATAAAACTGATAAAACTGCAATTTTTTGTGCAATCGGTATGCTGTAGGTTGGCTATTTGTTAATTTCCTTGAAGAAGCAAAGGTTTTCGTGGAATCTTTTTTTTTTCTAAAATCGAGTATGTAATGGTATTATATGTATGTTTTCTATGTGTTTTACACTTATGCTTCATGGATTCAAGGCAGCTCATATGTCCGAGATAATCGAAAAATCGTTAAGCGTGAAAATTTATGTCGAATTCTATGATGTCGAACGTGTGCACATAATGATTGATGACTGCTGTGTTTTACACAATTTTATAGTCACCTAAAAAGTATTTTTTTTCAAAGATTTTTCGCTAAAGCAACAGCAGTAGAGAAGCTGAAATCGAGGGCATGCCAGACGGTCGAATCGTTGGTAACTCATCTTTAGGTGGCGATTTTCCACTAATTCAATATAAAATTTATATCCATGATGTACCTTAATAGTCGGACACTTCGTCATAATAAATATATTTGTGTAGTCAGAAAAACATTTATTATGTTATGTTGATGATTTTCTGTAGTTGGTAGCTTTTTTCTTAAAAACATTACTTTCTAAATGTTTGCGCAAAATAATAACGTAAATACTTAATTGACCATTTGTTGAATAAATTACTAACAATTTATGAAATGCCTATGTAAGATTTTAATTTTTTTGAGCTAGAAAAGTGTTTTTTAAACAACAGCGGTATTTGCAAATTGCTTTATGTAGCAAAAATTTTGTAAACTTTGGTATTATCATAATTTTGGTATACCAATTGTGTAAGTTTTACACGCAGGAAGATGTTTTCTTAATTCGCAATTTTTAAACTTTGTATCACTTTTTTTTATTTGATAATTCAATGTTGTTTTAAAGACTTATCAAACTTTGTTATAATGAATAAAAAAAAATTTTTTTTAATAAAATTTTCGTGATAATTCCCAACGACTTTTACTTTAGCGTGGTGTATGGGAAATAGTTATTTAGTCGAATTTTTTATGTATGGAAAGCTGATCTAAATTATACTACAGACTTTTAATTTTTCTCAGGGCTGCCGTCACCCATCAAGGAGAAAACGGGATGTTGAGAGGGAGGGGTCTGCGGTAGCGTAACGGCGCGGCGGTATTAAAATTCCATCTATAAAATAGTGAAAAGGCATTTTGGGCGAAAAGCCCAAAATCAGCGTTACGTAGTTTATGAACAGTCCCTAATTTTTAAAACGAAATTTTTATTGTAAATTTTAAAGTCCCCAAATGATTGAATTTTGAATGTGTAGAAAGTTCAATCATACTTTCGTCAAGTTTTATAATACAAGAGGTTTTTTTCAATATATGTAACAGAAAAATAATTCTACCTGTCCCTTTGAAACTAATATTTTAAACAAATTTTCAACTGTTTGGATAAAATTTGTTAATAAAGACAAAACACCTGGTATTCATATTGACCACACTCGTTAGTTAATGAAATTTAATTTCAAGTAAAAGGATTGCAAATCCACAATTTAACTTCTGAGCTTAAATAAACGAATAAATTAAAGTAAACTGCTTAAGTAATGTATGTATTATGATGCATTTAAGTGATTTTGCATGAAATATTCATTTAAAATAAAAACATTAAACTAATCAAAACATAGCACAAAATGTCATTAAGGTATTATCCCACATAAGTTCAAATGGTCTGCAAATTGTGTAACTGAAGAAAGAAGAACGATACATCAGTAAGACAGACAAAGTGCAATTAAAAAAAAATAAAAGGAAAAGTCGGGCAGAGAAAAATGTATTGTATTTTCAATTGAATTGAAAAGTCATACCAAAAATATTTTCGAGTACTGCAGTGGCGCTTAGTTAAAAAAACAAATATTTTTCAAAAAATTTTCTTATATTTTTATTTCACCAAAACCTTTGATTTGAATGAAAAAATGCCGGTAGCCGAAAGATTATTTTCGTATGCGTTTGTTTGTCCAAAAATTAAAATCCTAATACTTAAGAGCACGAACTTTGACAGCCAAACGTAAATTTTTCGACAAGCGTAAACATTTTATAATTTTCAACTCAACCATTGGAACATATGTGTGATATTAGCTTAAAGGAGATTTTATTTTAGTTGGAAATCAGTTTGAAAGTTGTAATGGATCGAAAAAAACTTAACTCACATTTTATTTTACACTTTAATTTCAGTTTTGTATTTATTTTAATTCACTTGAATTTTGAGAAAAAAACCAAACTTTCAAGGGTAATTTTTGGGTATATTTATTTTAGTTGTGATGCACACAAATGAAAACGTGCAACTACGCAAATTATAAAATCCTTTGTAAGGAAACCGTTCGCTGCCAATCATTTTGTTATAATCTACCGATAAGTTAACATCAGCGCTACTTAGTTTTAGTTCCATGTACTTGTAGAATAAGTGTTAAGTGTAACTAATTGATCGAGTTTGGCCGAAATCTTGATGATTTTGGAATCATCATTTAGGAAATTCCAAAAGGTAAAAATTTTCGATTTGTTAGGGGTTTAGATTAGAGAACCAAAATTTTTAATTTTCATAGTGAAGGGTGTTCGAAAATCCAGTGTCCGATACATGTGGTCTGTTTATCCGAAAAAAACTTAAACATCGTGTTTTCCTTAATTAAGGGCGGTAACTGTCGAAAAAATTCAAACACATTGTTTGAATTTTCTTACACGTTGTCTGTCGGTATCCGTGGGCAAGCGAGTTTAGCGAAACAATGTGTATCGCATTGTTTTAAAAAAACGGAATATTTAGACACGGGAATTGGGGCTTCCCGGAAAAACTATGGATTGTTCCAGAAATTGTTAGCACGCGGGATACCGACCATCGTTTTTTTTGTTGGAGATAAGATATACAGTTATTGTTTGAATGAAACGGTTCTCTTGGCGAGCGACAATTGCAAGTCCGGCCAGCAATAAAAATCATCGGGAGATTCCACCTTATCTAAAACACCGGCGATAAAAGCCGATTTGCAGTCATTTTGTCACAATTGGTCAATTGGACGACGAAACGTAGAGGAAATTGCAGAGGATTCTTCGAGAACTTTCCACGTGTTAAGGCAAACGTGTGCAGATTTCACTTAACCTCATTTCATGAAGGACGTTAAGAAATTTAATAATTTAGGTTTATTTTTGTAAAGGATAACTCGAGTCTAAGTATTAGTGTGTCGTGTTACTGTTTTTTTATTTTTCATTAATTTTGATTATATTCTATTTTTTTTATGCAACCACTCTTGCACGATTTTCTTTTAATTCATATTTCTGGGTGAGATTTTAGCTTAACCAATTCGACGTGTAAATATAAAGAAACCACGGAATTGTGCACAATCCCTTGGAAAATATGGATATGAGGATTCGCTAAAACAAAATACATAAAAAAAAAAAAAAGAGTAAGAACTAACTACGAATTATTGTAAGTACATTTAAATTTTTTTATTTATTGAACTCAGAAATTTAAAGGAAAAATTTTGCGAGAATCATTTAAGGTTGCAAACAAATTTCTTAATTTTTTTTTTGTTTAAATTAATTTTATTAGCTTATTTTTTTTTGAGTTTATCCTAAGGTTACACTAGTTAAAATAATCGATTTTCCATTTTTAATATCATAAATTGCAAATTAAAATTAGGCATTAAGTTCGTTAAGGACTAATTTTGTAATGGTAGTATCTTTTTATAGTGTCAAACATTAAATATATTTTTGTACAGTGTATTTTTGGGTTTTTCACTAATTTCCGAAGTGTATGATGTTACGGTCGTTCTTCGCTGAGTGGCCATAAAGAATGTTTTGCTGAAAGGGGAGAATATAGGGGGGAGAAAGCGTAGGGTGTTTGTCTGTTGGCCATGTATTGGCTTGATGAAGATGGAGGGAGAAATAATCATGGCATTTTATGATTGATCTTCCGATATCTGAAAAATTACACGGTGATCATTCCGCCAAGCCATGCTTTCATGGATTTTGTTGATTCGACCATTTTTTTTTTGTCGATTAGATTCCGGCTTTATTTTAGAATGGTTCGAGGATATGCTCAAGGTATTTGAATAGTTTGAGGATCGGGAACGAAACAGAATCGTAAATGACGGAGTAATTAAGAACTGGCACGAAATTTAAATTGTTATGTTCAGCCCGAAGATTTGCCACAAGATCCCCCCCAAACCGCGAGCTCAAGCCAGGTAAATCAGCAAGCGTGCCTGTGGCAATATTTAGGGGACAGAATATCCGGGATTTTTAGTCACAACAATCCTCCTTATCTGTCGGAAAGTTTACCACCCATACATAACAGATATGGCGCCCAAGTTATGAGCATTATTTTCAGAATTTGTTAGTTGAACATTTGCGTTTTTTTTGGTAGTAGGTCGGAAGTATTAACTTGTTTCTTATTAAATAGATGACAGGGAAGATAGATCTTGTTGTCCCTCTCTTTTGTTAAGGGTTTGGTTGCTTTCGAGATCATATTCTTCCTAAGTTACTATTGAAACCGGAGTATTTTGTTTGGATTCAGGCATCCTGTCTTTGGAGTCACCGAAGAACAGTTGCGTCATGGATAGTAAACTAAATATTGGAATTTACGATAAGAAATTCTCCATAATTTGGACGAGAAAAATCGGACTTGTGCAGATCGTAATCTCCTTGGAGGCCATTTTCTTCCAAGCATTGTTGCGATCTTGAAGCTAGTTAAAATGGGAAACAGAATAGGTTATGCTTCCAATCTAGTGGCTCGGTTTAGTTTACAGTCAAAGTAGAGTAGTTACAGTTTTGGTGAATCTGATTTAATTGTTTGGAAGTTTTTGAAGGAATTAGTCTTACTTGCCGATATCAGTATCTATAAAATGCGAATGCGATTTATATTGTATTGATTCGGAGAAAATTGCTAATACCACCTTAGCCAAATTTTGAGTGTGTTGATTTTTTGGATCTGCCCAAAAGAAGTTTTCAGGGGTATTGTTCAAAGACGCAAACACAAAGTAAAGACCAGAATGATTTTCAAATGATTGGATTTATGTTTAAATAAATATCAAACCGATAAAACAAAAGCTAAGATAGCTTGGCCAGTATGACGAGGATCTTAGGTTTTTTTCCCCCAATTCATGAGGTATAGTAGATTAAAAAAAAAAGAAAAAACAGATTTGAATTTTTCAAGTAGTGGTAGAACTTATTACGAGGATTTATTATTTTTATTTATATTTGGTTGCTAGGTTATATTAGATATTTGGTAGATTTTGATTAAATATTGGTAGTTAAGTGGTAAGTTTTGTTATTTCAAGGCTTAAGGTCACGGTAGTAGGGCAAAATAGTCACAATATAAGAAGTAAAGTATTCAGTTCAGGTAGTTTGGAACCAGTATATGGCTGGCAGAGGGCGAGGCAAAAAGTCAGTTTTTCCATCGGATAGACAGTTAAGGTCACATTCCATTATGGATCAACAAGAGAAAAGCACTAATGAAGAACAGATCTTAGGGGGCCGAAGTTTGTTAAGGACGCCACCTGGAACAGATAGAGGTACGGCAACAATAAATGAACAACCACAGGAAATACAAGGTACTGACGAAGGAAGGACTAATGACCAAGAACTTGAGGGCACTGCCAGTGGGACGGATCGCTTGGTACTTCAATCGGGCGATACCAGTTTTGAAGAAGAAATCGCGACAGAATTGGCAAACCATGCAGCCAAGAAAGCAGAAGAGGAAAAAAGAAAGGAACAGGCACCGATGATAACTATGCAACAGCTAGAAGAGTGTGTAAACCGATTATTGCAGTTAGAATTGGGTAAAATCGGCATAGCACAAGATCAAGCTCAAATACCGGACATCTCAAAAGGTGCGATTCCTAAAAGAACGCTACCGGCGATAAGCAGACCTAACGAAACACAACCACCAGTTTATAACAGTTTTCAGAGGTTTCAAGTTTCACCAAGGCCACAACAGAACTTAGGCACGAGTGGTTATGAAGCACCAAAATTTGGCGCTCCTCCACCAAATCCAGGAGGCAATGAAGGTCTACAACAACACTATGCTGGTTATCCTGGAAGAAATACCGGATTTTATCCAGAAGGCGGAAACTGGCAGTGGAGATCACAGACACCAGGAGGAGGAATGTGGGAAACCAGACTCGATAAGTGGGGACTGAAGTTCGATGGGATTCCGTCGCATTTATCGATAGAAGAATTTGTGTTTAGGGTCGAGAAGGTAGCTAAGGTAAAAAGGTGTCCTTGGGAAACAGTAGTGGCAAATTTTCACCAGTTAGTCGTGGGAGCCGCAGAGTCGTGGTATTGGAGGTACGTGCAGAGAAATCCTCAGGCGACATGGACTCAACTTAAGGATGCCTTACTAACACATTTTCGTAACGGTCAAACGGATTGTGAGATTTTGAAATTTATCGTTGACAGAAGACAGGAACACAATGAATCGGTCGATGTGTTTTTGAATGTGATCTTAACTGAGTATTATCGAATGAACCTTCCAGTAATGGAACACGACTTAGTTAAGATGATAAAACAAAACTTTAAAAGTCAGATTGTACAACTCATTTTCTCACAGCCGATTTATACCATCGATCAATTGCGCGAACTCGCTTGTAATGCTGAGCGATACGTTGCTCGTCGTGGCCAGTGGTCACTCCGAGGTCCGGTTAATACTGGAAATAGAAATGTTCATGAAATGAGCAATTTTAATCAGTTGCATTTAAACCCGAATATGGAAGACGACCAAGGATTAGAAGTAGCAGCGCTACAATCTCAGTTTAAGAAGACGGATAGGTCACATTTCAAATGTTGGAATTGTGACGTTTATGGTCATAGTTTTTGGGAGTGTCCAGCGGAAGATCGGAAGCTTTTTGCTACAAGTGTGGACAAAAGGGAATTTCCCTAGTTTTGTGTCCAAAATGTAACCCGGAAAACTTGAGACAGGGCGAGAGAACAGGGGAGCGAGCTCGTCCTCAAAATTCCCTCCCCGAGAAAAAGTAGGATATACAGACGGCACTTCTACAGGTGTTCCGGATTCGATCGGTGAGAATAGTAGTCAAACAAAGTTAAATGAACCGATTCAAATATTAAGGTCAAATCAAGTAGTTCAGAAGGGTTGTGTTACTCCTAAACCACCAATTAAAAGTTTTCATGAACGTAGAAGGGATTATGACTTGTCTCGTGCAAAAATATTCGGGGAAAATTCTAGTTTATCCTTAGTAGTCGTAAAGCCACGCTTACTGAAACTTCGTCAGAAGTTTAAAAATAAGAAAATATTGTATAAAAATGTTGCTTCAAGTTGTCTTGATAATGTAGCCGATGAAAGACCCTACGCGACAGTATTTTTAAAAGATGTAAAAATTCAAGGTCAGCGGAAGGAAATACGACATTGTTCTTAGTTTTAGATCAGTTTTCCAAATTTCCTCTTGTAAAATCTTTGCCCAAAGCTACATCGAAAGCCATTATCAAGTTTTTGAAAAACGACGTTTTTAGCGTATTCGGAGTTCCAGCAGAAATATTTTCTGATAATGGACGACAATTCATTGCGCAAGATTTTCAGACTTTCCTACAATCTTATGGTATTAAGCATATCCGTACAGCTGTTTATTCTCCGCAGGCGAATGCCTCGGAGAGAGTCAATCGCTCGTTATTACAAGCAATTAGAGCATATATACAGGACAACCATCGACATTGGGATAAAAATTTAGCAAATATTGTTTCGTCCTTAAGGAGTTCTCACCATCAAGCAATAAGAACCAGTCCATACGAAGCATTATTTGGCGTTCGGATGATTTGTCATGGCTCAGAATATGCCCTGTTAAAGAAACTTGGAGTGTTGTCCGATGGCGAAATACAAGCCGGTTCTAGACACAATCAACTTCAGCTAGTAAGATCCGGAATTAAAGCCAATTTGGCTAAATCTCAAGAAGCAACCAAGCGAACTTACAATTTGAGAACTCGAGAACGTACTTTCTATCCAGGTCAGGAGTTATTTAGAAAAAATTTTGTTTTGAGCAATGCAGCAGCTGGTATTAATTCCAAACTTTCTAGTAAATTTTCTAAATGCCGTATCATTAAAAAGCTAGGAAAAAACCTATATGAAATCGAGGACATGTCCGGAAAAAACCTAGGAGTTTATCACGTGAAGGACTTGAAAACGTAAAAAGGGAATACACTTCATTGACAAGAAAATGTAAACCGAAGTATCAAACATTTTTCACGAATTTGCCCGGCATGAGACTCTCAGGTGTGGGTGAACCCCACGTTATATAAAGCATTTTGGGTTACGATCCTTTTTCAAACCCGGTATGCCATAGTAACCATAGCAAACCGTGCTTGTCCTGTAATGGATCGAAAAAAACTTAACTCACATTTTATTTTACACTTTAATTTCAGTTTTGTATTTATTTTAATTCACTTGAATTTTGAGAAAAAAACCAAACTTTCAAGGGTAATTTTTGGGTATATTTATTTTAGTTGTGATGCACACAAATGAAAACGTGCAACTACGCAAATTATAAAATCCTTTGTAAGGAAACCGTTCGCTGCCAATCATTTTGTTATAATCTACCGATAAGTTAACATCAGCGCTACTTAGTTTTAGTTCCATGTACTTGTAGAATAAGTGTTAAGTGTAACTAATTGATCGAGTTTGGCCGAAATCTTGATGATTTTGGAATCATCATTTAGGAAATTCCAAAAGGTAAAAATTTTCGATTTGTTAGGGGTTTAGATTAGAGAACCAAAATTTTTAATTTTCATAGTGAAGGGTGTTCGAAAATCCAGTGTCCGATACATGTGGTCTGTTTATCCGAAAAAAACTTAAACATCGTGTTTTCCTTAATTAAGGGCGGTAACTGTCGAAAAAATTCAAACACATTGTTTGAATTTTCTTACACGTTGTCTGTCGGTATCCGTGGGCAAGCGAGTTTAGCGAAACAATGTGTATCGCATTGTTTTAAAAAAACGGAATATTTAGACACGGGAATTGGGGCTTCCCGGAAAAACTATGGATTGTTCCAGAAATTGTTAGCACGCGGGATACCGACCATCGTTTTTTTTGTTGGAGATAAGATATACAGTTATTGTTTGAATGAAACGGTTCTCTTGGCGAGCGACAATTGCAAGTCCGGCCAGCAATAAAAATCATCGGGAGATTCCACCTTATCTAAAACACCGGCGATAAAAGCCGATTTGCAGTCATTTTGTCACAATTGGTCAATTGGACGACGAAACGTAGAGGAAATTGCAGAGGATTCTTCGAGAACTTTCCACGTGTTAAGGCAAACGTGTGCAGATTTCACTTAACCTCATTTCATGAAGGACGTTAAGAAATTTAATAATTTAGGTTTATTTTTGTAAAGGATAACTCGAGTCTAAGTATTAGTGTGTCGTGTTACTGTTTTTTTATTTTTCATTAATTTTGATTATATTCTATTTTTTTTATGCAACCACTCTTGCACGATTTTCTTTTAATTCATATTTCTGGGTGAGATTTTAGCTTAACCAATTCGACGTGTAAATATAAAGAAACCACGGAATTGTGCACAATCCCTTGGAAAATATGGATATGAGGATTCGCTAAAACAAAATACATAAAAAAAAAAAAAAGAGTAAGAACTAACTACGAATTATTGTAAGTACATTTAAATTTTTTTATTTATTGAACTCAGAAATTTAAAGGAAAAATTTTGCGAGAATCATTTAAGGTTGCAAACAAATTTCTTAATTTTTTTTTTGTTTAAATTAATTTTATTAGCTTATTTTTTTTTGAGTTTATCCTAAGGTTACACTAGTTAAAATAATCGATTTTCCATTTTTAATATCATAAATTGCAAATTAAAATTAGGCATTAAGTTCGTTAAGGACTAATTTTGTAATGGTAGTATCTTTTTATAGTGTCAAACATTAAATATATTTTTGTACAGTGTATTTTTGGGTTTTTCACTAATTTCCGAAGTGTATGATGTTACGGTCGTTCTTCGCTGAGTGGCCATAAAGAATGTTTTGCTGAAAGGGGAGAATATAGGGGGGAGAAAGCGTAGGGTGTTTGTCTGTTGGCCATGTATTGGCTTGATGAAGATGGAGGGAGAAATAATCATGGCATTTTATGATTGATCTTCCGATATCTGAAAAATTACACGGTGATCATTCCGCCAAGCCATGCTTTCATGGATTTTGTTGATTCGACCATTTTTTTTTTGTCGATTAGATTCCGGCTTTATTTTAGAATGGTTCGAGGATATGCTCAAGGTATTTGAATAGTTTGAGGATCGGGAACGAAACAGAATCGTAAATGACGGAGTAATTAAGAACTGGCACGAAATTTAAATTGTTATGTTCAGCCCGAAGATTTGCCACAAGATCCCCCCCAAACCGCGAGCTCAAGCCAGGTAAATCAGCAAGCGTGCCTGTGGCAATATTTAGGGGACAGAATATCCGGGATTTTTAGTCACAACAATCCTCCTTATCTGTCGGAAAGTTTACCACCCATACATAACAAAGTGCATTCACTGTTGCAAGATAGTGAAGTTCTCATTCACTTTTGTAATCATAGCTGGATCGTTAAAAGTTTCCAATTGAATTGAAATTAATTTAGTGAAATACTGAATGAACACATTGGTAAAAAGCATTAATTAAATTCCTGGTAATGAACATCTCTATCTATGATAGTTAGAGATACGTAGTAACTATTACGGGTATCCATTGAGAACTGTACTTAAAATTACCTGACCGTGGACACCTTCGAGATATCTACAAACGTACAAATCCATATAGTGCTTCGATAAGGCAAAATATCTCCACGGCCACATGGTTTAAATGTCGGCCACCCACTTCTTGGATTTCGTGCTGAAATCTCAGGTAGTCGATTATCGAATGGTCGAATCACTTCCTAGACGAACAATGATGCTAAAGAGAAATGAGTCAGAAGGTGGTGGTGGTTGCTCGTCGTCCTACAAACGTCGTAATAGTAACATGGTCATAGTAAGTTAGTTTGTGAGTACAGCCAGTCGTTTATCTAGTGGTGTATCTGATCTTATCTGGTATCTATTTTGTACAAGTCCTAGTTATGTGGGCTTTACATAATTGTTACCTTTTTCCTCGTTCCATTGTGCTATGCAATTCGAGCGACGTTGTAATTGCCGTTTATCCACCATTATGTTGTACGGAAGATATTGGAACAACGAGTAAATCTTAAATCCACTAAATGAAGAAGAACATCCACAATTTAACTTACATATATTCATCTGGTATGCCACATAAAAACGATGATGCATTTCACGTTTTATGCACCTTCGGCGCTTCATGATGCACTGAGATATACTTAAAAGTTATGTTTTATTCAACATAGATGGGGGAAAATCAAGAAGTAAAGGGTGAATGCGATTTAGTCGTCCGTTAAGCAAATCTACGCTAGAAGTGAAAGCAAATTCTTGAAACAATAGCGTAGATCAAGTGGCTGCTGCCGCATCTCAAGGTATAGAAAAATATTGAATATGCAGTGGTTAAGATTATGATGCAACAAACTTCAACTTGTGTATAATTTGATAGAAAAGATGAAAGAAGTTCGGTTAACTCAATAGAAATAAGAGCGATTTCGCAGAGCTATAAAATTGGAATATACTGGCCATGGGTTTTTATAGTGAAATTTGCATTTTCTAAGTTTGTGTCTATTTAAAAATTGTTCGATGTGATTAGCTATTACAGAAATTTTTTTGAAAAATCAGACGTTTTCAAAACAGACTACAAATAAGTTAGAATATACGTGGGGGGTCGTCAAAACATTTTTAGAGGGGTCGCAGTCGCGAAGTAGGGTAGACCGGGGCTAGTAGACCCACTTTTTATAATCTACTTTATAAAAGGTTTACTGTAACTATTTCAGGTGTAGTAAAGACGTTTTTGGTTGGTTTATTCAATTGTGTTTCTTAGTCAATCTTTTATTTTGACTAATTATAAGTGTTTCAAATATTTTTTTTCAGTTTAAAAAAAGTTGTTCGATGAGTCGACTAACCCCGTGTCTGGGGCTTGTTGACTCTGTGAACGGGGTTATTTGACTCTATACTTTTTATGAGGAAAATGTGTTGGAACATATTAAAAAACTATAATAATTCTGAAAAAAATTATTCTTTAAAAAATTAATAACATTTCAGATTAACATAAATTAACACCCGATTGCGAGTGTCGTGTCGTTTTCGACAAGAGTCGTTTTACGTGTTGTTGTTAGTGTTTTTCTACCAACAACAACACATAAAACGACTCTTGTCGAAAACGACTCGACACTCACAATCGGGGTGTAAATTTCATCTAATTTAAAAAAATAAAATTAATTAACAAAAAAATATAGGTAGTTCATACCGAGTCATTTAACCCCAGTATACTGTGAGTCAACTAGCCCCAAGCCGCCATTTTATTTTTAACACACTCGTGAAAAAAAATGAAAAAGTATGGGTCAGAAAATGCTTCACTAACTTGTTAACTCATACATAAATTTTCACTTGAAATCACTGACGAGTTCAATACAATGAAAGTGTAAGCTACAAAACAATTTAATTAACAAGAAAAAAAATTACTCACACGCTTGAAATTTCGTTTTTTCTCCTCACAGTTCGTTCCAAGAGCACTGTGGTCTAACGACGTTGGTTCACTGAGAGCTGTCAGTCGACCGAATAAACAGTCCAATTCACGCAGGTTTGTTTTCAACCGTGGTTGACTTAACCGCAATGAGTCTACTTACCCCTATAGCCAACTAAGCCCGGTCAGCCCTACGTTTTTTTTAACATATTTTTTTTATGCAATTAAAGGAAGAAACCTAAACTTGAATAATATTTCAACAAAATCAAAGATTAATTTTAGTTTAAACAATGAATATTTCGGCTTAGGGCGCATTTATCTTAACACGATCGATGTTGGCGACGGAGATTTCCGTTAATTTACTTAAACAAAATGCGACCGGCAGCGAATATGTTAAGGAATCTTATCTTGCGTGGTATTATTTTAAAAAAAACTTTTATAAGTAGTGCATTTTTAGAAAAAAAATTACAATTACTATAAAATTTATCGACCATAGTCGGAGTAGAGGGTCGTCGATTCTTCCATAATTTCCAATTTGGAAACAGGGGATCTCGAAAGCAAAAAGTTGGAGAAAGCAAAAAGTTGGGACACTGTTTTAATTATGTTGTCACGATTTTTTTTTTGAACAAATAATAGGGCTGACCGGGGTTAGTTGGCTATAGGGGTAAGTAGACTCATTGCGGTTAAGTCAACCACGGTTGAAAACAACCCTGCGTGAATTGGACTGTTTATTCAGTCGACTGACAGCTATCAGTGAACCAATGTCGTTAGACCACAGTGCTCTTGGAACGAACTGTGAGGGGAAAAAACGAAATTTCAAGCGTGCGAGTAATTTTTTTTCTTGTTAATTAAATTGTTTTGTAGCTTACACTTTCATTGTATTGAACTCGTCAGTGATTTCAAGTGAAAATTTATGTATGAGTTAACGAGTTAGTGGAGCATTTTCTGACCCATACTTTTTCATTTTTTCTCACGAGTGTGTTAAAAATAAAATGGCGGCTTGGGGCTAGTTGACTCACAGTATACTGGGGTTAAATGACTCGATATGAATTACCTATATTTTTTTGTTAATTAATTTTATTTTTTTAAATTAGATGAAATTTACACCCCGATTGCGAATGTCGTGTCGTTTTCGACAAGAGTCGTTTTACGTGTTGTTGTTAGTGTTTTTCTACCAACAACAACACGTAAAACGACTCTTGTCGAAAACGACACGACACTCGCAATCGGGGTGTTAATTTATGTTAATCTTAAATGTTATTAATTTTTTAAAGAATAAATTTTTTCAGAATTAATATAGTTTTTTAATATGTTCCAACACATTTTCCCCATAAAAAGTATAGAGTCAAATAACCCCGTTCACAGAGTCAACAAACCCCAGACACGGGGTTAGTCGACTCATAGAACAACTTTTTTTAAAATGAACAAAAATATTTAAAACACTTTTAATTAGTCAAAATAAAAGATTGACTAAGAAACACAATTGAATAAACCAACCAAAAACGTCTTTACTGCACCTGAAATAATTACAGTAAAACTTTTATAAAGTAGATTATAAAAAGTGGGTCTACTAGTCCCGGTCTACCCTACTTTTTAATCATGAAATAAAATGAACTTCGGGCAACAATATTTTGACTTAAAATCAAATTTCAATATTTTTTTTAGTTTCATCAAAAACATTTTGACAGAATTTATGCATTTTAATTTCTCACTTGAAATCTTCAATCAAGAGCTACCCAATCCGAAGTGCTGAAAATCCTCTTAATGAATCAGTATATCTTGAATCGTCATTAAAAAATTTCAATTGCACGCTTTCTTAATTTCGATCTAATGTTAACAATACATCAACATGGTAGAAATCTTTTCCTCTTTAAATTTTAATTTTCAATACTGGCGCTATTATCGATAAACCCTTGAGATGCATTTTAACTGCGAATGCACAAAAAGATTTCTTGCAATTTCCTCGTCTATGTTGAAAGTAAGCTATGCATCTTTGGGTAATCTACTCTACTCGATAACTAAATTTTTTCCAACTTTATCTCACTAATCAACCGTTACGGTTGGTAAAATTTCGCTACATTTGCATAGGAAGTGAATTTTCAAAGTAGCATACTTTACAACAAGGTTTAGGTACATGATTTCCACACCGATTGAGTAAAACTTTTCTGATAGTGTAACAATTTTTGTGGATAAAGTTTTCTCAGTTTTCAGGGTTCTACTTCTAACGGCAACTTGTTCTGTAGAACAAGTTTCAATTACTTTGTGTCCTTAATGTCTGGTTTTGGTTTTCATCCACTTTTTTAGTTCGGATTGTTGTTGAATTTCGTGATGAGTGAAATATATAAGTTTACTCCTTTACCGAATTTTTCATCCAGTATTTGATATTTGATATGGAAAATTGGAAAACTTTATCATTGTCGCAGTGAAAAATCAGGTACACATTTTCCATTTTTCGGAACATTGACCTTTTCTCGAGAACTTTTTGTTTTCCCGTAATTGAAAAGTCAGAAACTATTAAACCACTGAGAATTGATCCTTGGGTTGCGTACATGTATTTGTGTTACACGTCGTCTCTATAGGATTATCCTTTTCGTGCCAATAGCCCCTTCTCAAAAGATTTTGTGTTGTGGGTTGTTGTTTTACAGTAACTTTGCATTTCGTTGCAGGACAGGGATGGTTTCCATTTCATTTCACTTCTATTTGCTGTATTTTCGAATAGTTTTTGTAGTTGTGCGCTTTTAATCGAATAAATTGAAAAGTTTATTTTGATCCAGGTGGAGATTAATGACGGCTAATTGAAAGATAAAAACAATTAAATCTCTTGATTAATTGATATGCCATAAAAGTAATTAGTTTAAAAGTCGTTAAACTTTTACTGTTTTTAGGAAATTTTGGTAGTTATCGCCTTTAGAGTCATACCATTGCTATTTATAATCTGTTTGTGAATGATAAAATATTTTTTTATGCGGAACAGGGTTGTCGTGGATGTCTACTTCACACATTTGAAAATTCGCATTGTTTTTCCGTGTCAAACAAAAAAAACATATTTTCATCTGATTCCAAGAAATTGAGTTAGTTACTTAAAATTTTATGCTGTTTATACCCGTATGGTGAAACCAAAGGGTATATTAGATTTGCCTTACCGTTTGCAACGCCAAGATCCCGTCATCACACAAAAAATGATTTACACCAGTGTGTTTAGAATGATAAAAAAAGTTGAATTTTGCATGTCCGTCCGTCCGTCCGTCTGTGGCGCGGATTGCGGGCGCACGGATTGAGCTAGAGACTTGAAATTTTGCGCAGATCCATTTTTCGTAAAATGCAAGGCTAAGTTCGTTAATGGGCAAAAATAGACCATGAGAGTGTGGTGGGGGGGGGGGGGGGGGGGTACCCCCATACGAATGAAAATGTTTTTTGTAAATATCTCAAAAACGGTGCATCTTATCAAAAAAATGCAAGAACAAAAGTTATTTAAGATATGATTCTACATAAAACTCCCGTACATCAAAATCCGATTGGAATAAATTTTAAAAAATATTATTGGAAAGTTTGACTTCAAAGTGGAATTTTGGTACAACTGTTCGAATTTTGATACGAATATCACCATACGGGTTTTCAATAATTGCCAAATTGGCAATTATAGCTTTTGTTATGTTTTTTTTATAAAGTTGAAAGCCGATTACGTTAATATTATTGCTCCTTATTAGTATTAGTTATTTTTTATCCACGACTTTTCAACTTTTAAATTTAGTTCAGAACATTCGCTTTCTTTACTTCCAAACAAATTTAGTTTTTTTTTAATTATCTCGAATATGGATCATTTTATCCAATATCATTTCATTTTAGTTTTCCAAACATTAATGAAATATACAATCATCCGTCGATTTAATTTTCCGGTTTGTTGAAAAACAATACTGGCAAGTGATGGAACTCCCACTACAAACATTTCAAAAATATCAGTTGTGATACAACTTTCACAAAACATTCCCCTGCAATATTTAGTTTCGGGAAAAAATGTGTAGATAATATTATTTCAAATATTTTGAGTACCGTTAAAGGCAAAAATTCATAAGCATTTTATCATGATAGCGCATAGTTTTCGAGAAATTTTCAAAAACTCAATTTTTTCAAATATCTTGAAAATCGTTGGAGATACAAAAAAAAAAAACTGTTAATGCAAAAAATGTGGAAAATTTTATTTTTTTTGCCAAAAGTGCATAGGGGTGTATGTGAGATATCCGTTATAGCTGCCATTACTTTTCCAAAAGTTGATAGAAGACTACGATTTTTCTAAAACTTATTTACAAAAAATTTCAAGTCGCTAGGTCAACGCGTTCTCGAGTTATTTGAGATCCGTAAAACAGACAGATCGGCAGATCGACAAACAGACAGACCGGCAGACCGACAAACAGACAGACCGACAAACTGACAGACCAACAGACAGATGCACGGATATCCTCATAATTTTACCTGAAATGGATTTCGCACTGATCAGAACTTTTCTATCTGCCCCCGTTCTCAAGTCGGTCTCCATCATGAATACAATACTTTCCCAGTATAGGAGAGGAAAATAAAAACCGGGGAAAACATGATTGATATTTTCAAAATAAATAATTATTTTACACAAAACAATTTTGTCCCGTCCATCAAATACAAATCTCATTGTAATCCATGGTTTTGCCGGCACTGAAATGAAATAATGTCCAATTTTGTATAAACATTCCAATTTCCGTACGTAATTAACTTTCCGCGAAGTTTATCCTTCTTTTCCCCAATGGCCAGGTACTATAAGGATCATCAAAATAAAGCGTTCAGGATGTTGAAATCGGATTATGTTGTTATTTTTCGTGTATAGAGTGAAATTCTATTGTTTGGTAAATGGAAATATATCCTCGATTTTATATCTAGCAATTTTATTCGAATATATGAATTTTTCTTTATATGCTGTACATAATAGAGGTATAAGGGCCAAGGATCTATAGAAATCCATTTAAGTCTATATAAGGTGTGTAGATAAATAAGTATTTTGCCTGTAATATTACTCCTCCATTTAGAAATTCCTTTTCTAATGAAATTTTCTTCATAAACTTGCAATGTGGAGTTCTACGTATTGGAATTCCAGCGTGCCATTATACTTCCTCAAGTATTTTTGGATAAAATTAGAGATTTCCTTCGGTTGACCCCAATTTCGTATGTTTAGTACACCTTGTTCTCCCAAAAGGGACTGGGGAATCGAAAAACGAAGGCAAAAGAAAAAAAAAAAACAAATATAAAAGCCTAAAAGAAAAGGCAAAAAAAAAAGAACAATACAGGAAAAAAGAGCAAAGAAACGCTGCCAAAAAAACATTGAAAAAATTCGTTAGATTCATACATAAATACTGGGAAAAATTGTCGGCATTAAAGACGCGTGGATACCTTTAGCCGATGTTGGTGTTGTATATGTACAGTACGTATAAAAAAGAACTAATGTTATCCTACAATTGGGAAGATCCTTTTCAACGCAAAATGATTTGGTAGTCGAAGAGTTCGGGGTTTTTTTCGGTAAAACGCAATAAGGAAGGCAATAATAAGATCAGAGACAAGGCAGATAGGTAGCCACAAAGGAATTTCTGTTTCATTGGAAATGAAGTCATGCGAAGTTGATTTACAAAAGAACAGGAAAATGGATTTTTTCTCTGTGTGTATATCTGATTTTATCTTACCTTGTGCTGTTGGCCTATTAATATCCAAGGATCCACTTACCAATAAGAAAACTCAGATGCTTGCTATAAGAACATGGGTGGCAACATAAGAATTTAACAATTTCGTCGAGATGCCATTTTAAGGTGTTGAACAATGTATTTTTATTCACTTGAATATTTAACCTTTGTTGTTGATTGAAAAAAAGCTTGTATTGTTGGTATCGGTGATTGATACATATTTTCAATATGAAATAAGTGGGGTTTAAATCGGATTATTTTTAAATACCCTAGACCAAGACTATCCTAAGTAGCATTTTGTAAATTTTCCAGGAGAGCCATTTTAAATTTTAAATTATTGTTTGTTAAAAATCCGTTATATATATCTTAGAGTGGTGATACACATTAAATATATATTTTGTTTTAAAGAGAACAAAAACAATTTTTTAGGCTTCCTGGAGGTATTGAAAAAGTTGAATGTGGCATTTTTCTATGTTATACTATGTTCACACTGACGCAAAATCACGTAATTTGGCGAAATGATTTAGATCTTAAACCAAAGTGTTCACACATAAATTAAGGTAATTTTGTTTCACATTTCAACTACAAGATTGCTATGAATTTTAGTGTAGGATTGCTATGAATTTTAGTAATATGATGAATAATACAATTCAAAACATCGATCAAATATGTGCTAACAGAATTAGACACTTTAGACGACAATGGAAATTATCTGTAATGAAAATAAACAATTATTTTCCATTTCATATCTAATCGCATCAAAAACAGGTCCATTTTTTTTGCCCCGCGTAGGTTGTTTACTAATATATCCTCTTCGCGTGCGGAACACGGCTTCTTTTTCTTATATTTCCGTTTTTCTAATCCAGCACAAATGTCAAAACTTCTCAAAACTGATGTGCTGAAGAGAGCTGAATAAGTGATGCAGGGTTGTCTCCATTGTTTTTGCTTTATTTCGTTCGTAATTTTGTGGAAATTGCATACTTTTAGTGATTTTGAAAACAGGTTAATCTACTGGAAATCTCGTGATTTCGAGCAAGATTTCGTTCAAAATTACGAAAATCTTCAAAATTACGTAATTTTGCGTCAGTGTGAACATAGTATTAGGTACAAATTTTCAACTCACAACCTTCACAAATACCGAATGTTAAAATTTTTTAGTCGAATGTTAAAATTTCAAACTGATTTTTTCATGATTTTCGGAAATTTCTTTTTCGTTTAATTTTAAAGATAAATGATTGTCAATTGTAAAGTCAATTGTAAAATGACCTTTTTCTGCAAAAAAGGAATAAAATTCTCTGAGAATTTTAAGAAAAAAATCGGTCTATTTGATTTTATTTTTTAATTAAACAAAAAAAAAATAGTTTTTACGTTTTCTACGAAAATATATTGCATTTAAATAAAGTAGTTAAAATTATTCGATGCCGAATGTGGATGTGGCTTTTACTGTAGGGCGCCCGATTTTATGTTATTTAAATATTATTTCATATGATTTGTTAGAATTTCTGCCATAATAATAGCCGAACCTATGGTAATACGAACAATTATTGGTATGTGATATGAAGTGAATCTTATTCTGAATTTAACTTCACCATAAACAATAGATTTTCATGATTTTCTCCGAATAGGTCATAACGAGGCATTATTGCATTAAAATTATAGCAATTTCCATAATACTAAACTAAGTATTATAAGTTAAGTTATTCGAAAAGCGTGCAGCGGAAATTTCATGTTCGATTGTAGTGCAACATAACTAAATGCAATTAGATATTTTGCTTTAATTTTCATCTACATATATGCTGCTATCATTAATATCCGATCTATCTATAGCTGTCAGATTAGCTAATATCTAATAGATACACTTGTTTCATATGGCGGGCAACATTGTTGGGACGGGGGTGAGCGATTCAACAATTATGTTTGGTCCTTCGAATTGTGTATTTTCATAAATACGTTCATGTCTAGTATTTACTACCATTATTTTGGCCTCGACTTGCACTTAAAACTACGTCATTCGTAGTGATTTATTCTCAGAAACTCTGGTGCAATCAAGAAGGTCGTTTCTGTAACGATTTTCTGTCAGATTCTTAATTTATTTGCCTCAGTTACCGATTAGAGGCCAATGTAGAATGATCTCAACTTACTGCAAACAACATATGCTAACTGATTGTAAATATATTTACTTGCACAACTGTTCAAGTATCTATTCTTGTTTGTTCCATTTAGACTTCAGATACACCAACTTAAGTACATCATTTAACTGCAGTGCATGTAGATATTGAAAATTTTACTTTTAGAAATATACATATATGTGAATTTTTAGATACATTTTGCAACCATAACCAACGGCTGCATAAAATATGATTGCTAGAGATCAAAATCTAGGTACCTATAATACATGTTCGCTCATCTGGTGACTGGGGAATTTACGATTTGATAAGAATTCTTGGCCACTGGCACACGACCGACCCTATACTAATCAAGGACATACGAGTACACGTATTTGTCATATATGACCCCATTTTTTTGTACTCGTAATTCATATGGCTATCGTGCACCTTGAACAATTAAACTAACTTTTATTCTGATTAAAATGTAGACAATGTTAAATAAATAGGTTTTTCATGTTATTTTACTCCCCTTTTTAAAAACATTCTCGAGTTAACTCGAGCGGAAGACATTCCGAGAAATATGAATAGCCGAGTTGATTCGAGCCGTGTTAGATTTTGTATTCGAACAATGTGAATACTCAAAGAACATCTGAAATTTTTAAAAATAATTCAAGACCGAAAAATAATTACCAAACTGAAATTTTTCTTTGAATTTCCTTTATTTTAATATAAGCATTTGTCTTGGGCTTTTTACAGTATGTTGTTACAACTTTTCACAGTGTAGTTAGAATATTGTCACAATATGATTTCACATTCAATAATAAAACTTTATTGTGTGATTTTGCAGGGAAATAGGCCACGAGTTCCGGGATGGCTACGATTCATCGGAATCTGTGGAGACGGCGTCGGATGAGATACCAGTTTGGATACATGGCGAGCAAAGATGGATATCTGGCGTCAATGAGGAGACGACTTGTGGGGATTTAGTAAATGTTCTTCTAACAGATGAGGGTATCCCGATTGGAGCTTCCTTGGCCAAAAATTATGTAATCACAGAGCGATGGAGGCGTGTAGAACAAATCCTCGACGATGATACGAAAATTCAACAAATTTGGTCCGCTTGGGGACAAGCCAAATCCGAGGTAAACTATATACACTTGTTTTTATCTAATAGATACATCTGAATGTGTTATAAAGTCATGGTTAAATCGATTTGAAATATATGGATAAATGGATAGATGACGGGTATCGGGTAACAATTTGGCACTTGCTTCGGTTTTGAAAGACATTTTCCACAACATGATGTTCAAATTCCAACGAGAATCGCATCTAAAGTTAGAGAAAACAGTCCTGTGGTTCTATACCAGGTTGTTTAAGTGGAATTCCTTGTGGAGTTTGGATTGAGCTTTGGATTTCGATCCTTATAGGACATCGTCATCGATTTCTATTTTTGGGATGATTTTTTCCCATCCTTAGCCAGTATTTTCATTCATCTCAATCATGGTTTGGCATTTTCAATTGCCAACGGAAAGGAACTTGTTCATGTTGTACACTTCGTTTCGTTTCGTTTTCAGTTTTTTTTTGCCCATTTTACAATTTCAGTTTTTGAAATAAAGTTAAATCGATTTTACTGTCGATGTCAATGTCAGCCGAAAACGATTTGGAGCGCCTTAGAGCAGTGAGACACGGATTATATTCGTTTGTCAACCTGGTGTACAGTTGATAAATTGTTGTTTTTAGAATTGATTGCATTCACTTGGTCTTAAGTTAAACCACTTTAAGAAAGAAAGTTTCAAGGGTGCCTCACCTGAAAAATTGATCAAATTCGACATGAATTGAATTTCATTATCGTATGGGTGTAAGAAAAAGTTTTAGATAGAATCGATCCAGAGATACTTTTATAATTCGTAAATGTGCTTTGCATGACGATTAAGGAGAGTTTATTTAAAGCTGTTAATGATATTTTCATTATTTAAGGGAAGAAAAAATGTTTTTTATGATTGGTACTTTGACTAATTCAGGTAAGTTTTTTAAGTTCTCTGAAATTCTTTGAAAATCCCATAAAAGGCTGCTCATAAAATACGACCAATTTTTCGGGGTTGGTGGTACTATGACTTAATTTAAAAAAAATAATATGCGTTGAAAAAATAATGAAAAATTAATTTTTACTGAGATTTTCCTTTTAAAAAATGAGGCTCGTCATAGTACGTCCGCTTCAGATGTTTTTAAATCTATCAGTGCGTGAAATAGCAATTGACCGTCGTATCGTGGTGCATCAGGTAACGTTCAGAACGCGTTGTACCTAACCGTTTTTACAAATGCCACAATCCGTTGTTAGAAATTAATCATGAAAATTTTGGAAGCTCGATTAGAGGGAAGAGGGTTTGTTTCAATTTTTGTAGGTTATAATATCGGATAAAACGTGTTATGGGTGATTTATGTTTTCAAAACAACTAAAATTGGGCTGCAAGCAAACTTTTGGAGACAAATATCCCACTAAATCAATTAATAAAATGCGCCGAAGGTGATTTTTTCTTAAAGAAAAATGCGCTGGCGGGAATAATTTCTGAGGAAACTGCGAAAATTTGGGTTTCGAGGTAAAATTTTTTAAAGGTTGAGAAATCACAACACTAGATTGCATAATTTCGGAAAAAAGTTTAGTTTCTGGAACGCCGGGCCCGCCGGGACAACAGTCGGACGGGACGTTTGGTCACCCTAATTATATGTATGTTTTTATTATAAAATTTGGACATTTTCATGAAATATTTTATTCTATTACCAACAAGAAACTTGTAGAAATATATAAGAAAAATTATTTTGATCGTATTGAATTGCGTCATCTTTCTCTGGTCCCAATAAATTATTCGGGGTTGCCGATCCAAAAAAATTGCCGCTAAACAAACTACAATTCAACGAATCTATAGAATAAACCTCAAATCAAATTTCAATCAATATAAATCCGTATCACATGAAAACGAATAAACTTGTTGTTGATTCTGAAAATAATTTTTATGCTTCATAAAAATAATCATTAGAAATTGTTCATTTTCCAATTTCATTTAATTTTGCTTTGCCTATAGCCCATACTCATTTTGCGAATATTGGTTCTATTTATCCAGTAAATCCTCTCTAGTCCAATGAAACCAATTTATCAATATTACGCCTACAAATAAACAATTTTTATACCCGAACTGGTGATATAATCCTTGGCCGTTTAATACATAAAACCCCTTTTCGATTTGTTAAACCAATTTACATTCGTTGAGCTCAATTCAAGCCACCATATGCGGTTGTTTCTCTAAATATACATAAATTCCGTCCTGTGCCCAAGTACATTGCCTCCAGGGTCTGGCCAGGATATACGAAAATCTTTCTGATCGCAATAATTAAGCGAGATTTATAATTATTCTCGAAATCCAATGGTGTTAATGGCCGACGCTGCACTTGGAATAATATTTACTCAGCAAATAATAATTCCCGTTCACCATTTTGCTTCGGCGAATACTATTTGTAATTAAAATCCATAAAGCCCATTGGGATAAATGGATATAAAACTAGATATACAGACACAGACGGGAGTGACACTTGAAATCAGTTGAGAAGGGATCTTACGTCATTAGTCATGAAAAGGCTAAATAGTTCTTGACTACGTTTACCATAATATCATAATTTCAGGCACAAAAAAGGTTTTCTTTTCGAAAACTTTAATTATTTTAATGTGAAACTGGAAAGCAGGCTGGCTCAGATTGCGACTATGAGGAGATATCACAATTTGTTTTAGATTCGTTCCAAAAATAACTATCATGGCGCTAAAATGAAATTTTGTTTTGAAAAATTTTATTATCATGACAAATATTGATTTTCAAGTTTTTTTTTATTAGAAATAATATTTACAAAAAACGAATCCTGGCTTCATTTGCCTTTAAAAGCTTTAACCCATAACATACACGACCGATAGAGCTGAAATTTTGGCTCCAATTGTCTGAGGAACGTTAAAAGAATGAAAGGTTTTTTTTACAAATCTTGACCTTAAGGGGCCGTTCACATACGACACACTTTTAGAGAGGAGGGGTTGGGAGGAAATTTCCGTCTTAGTGTGACAGCGGTATAAACCCCCATACAAAAAATCACGAAAAAGGGATCCGAAAAGCCTAAACTTAACGTCACGTATCAGCCCCATATACGTGATCCAAAAAATTTAAATTTGTAAAAAAAACCTAGTTGTATTAAAATATTGCAACTCAACCTCTTCAAAACTTGTTCTAATGGAAATTTGATGTATGGAAAGTTATGTAAAATTTCATTTCCATCTTTGATTTTCGTTTCGTTCCCTTAGACTCCGTCATCTTCAGACCCACTATATGATTGGGACAAAATTTCAAAAGGTCAGTTTTAGATTTCAATAAATTTATCGCGTCCTCTGTCTTGACTCCTGGCCTGTTATTTTCCAATTAACAATATGGATTGAATTCCTATCCTGTAATATAATACGAGGAATGTATGTCTGTCTGTCTGCACAAACGATCTCGAGAACCCGCCTAACGATTTTCACGAAACTTGGTGGTTTCGGGGACAAGGAATCGATCTAGATAGGTCTCACCTCTGCGAAAATTCCCCTCGATACCCCTCGCCTGGTATCTTCGAATTGGGTGGTCCGAACTTAATGAAACTTTACAGTATTAGTAATTGGGCTAAGGGCTTTCGATTTTGCACTTCAAACCTTACTTTTCCCTCCCCTCGATGCCCCTCGCCTGGTATCTTCGATTTGGGTGGTCCGACCTTAATGAAACTTTATAGTATTAGTAATTGGGCTAAGGGCTTTCGATTTTTCCACTACAAACTTTACTTTTCCTTCCCCTCGATACCCCTCGCCTGGTATCTTCGAATTGGGTGGTCCGATCTTAATGAAACTTTACAGTATTACTAAGGGGGCTAAGGGCTTTCGATTTTTCCACTACAAACCTGACTTTTCCACTACAAACCTGATGTTTTTATATAAAAAAATCAACATTATACCCAATTATATTCATCATATGAAGTTTAATTATGTAAGAAAGGTTTCGTCTCACCGTTAGGTGGATTAGGCTGCGTGTTTTTCTAACATATTGCGTGTGTTTTTCTAAAAGAGGTAAGACCTATCTAGATCGATAGGTCTCACCTCTCCAAAATTTCTGCAAAAGGACGACTTTGAGGTGGCCGAGCATGGCTCGGTGGTCCTGGTACTGTATTTTAATAATTGTGTTTGTCAAGCATTAAGTCCGAAGCTTTTAGGTTGAAACATTTCCCATGGCATGGAAATCCACTGTCATTTTTCTTTTGGCAATTTAATAACATAAAAATATTGAAATCAAACTTTTATCTATACATAATATTTTAATACTCAAATTTTCACATACCGTGTACATCGGGAATTATACCGAACTATCGCGATTAGATTGTTTTATCTAAGGCGCTCCTAATTTTTTGTGGCGTCGTCCTTCAGACATCGATGATAATTTTCTTAGTGTTGTTGTGATTTTTGTACTTTACTATTGACGATTTAATATATTTTATGCCGTCGTAGAGGCGACGTCGATCTTTCGCTTTCCCCTTCGATTTATATGCAACATTATTTCCTTCATTATCTTTAAAGGAATGAATGTCTTAGGCCCGAGTGACAAAGTGTGTTGTACAGGAAATTAAGGAAGTTTTTTCACAGATTTACGGATTCTGGGGGTCATAGTTTCGGTACAATTTCTTTACTAAGCTTAAATGCACGATAGAGACGATTTCGGGGAACTAATTTTGGAAGTTGTCCTGGGCGCTCGTATCGTGAGTTCTTTTTTAATGTTTAAGTGCTTTAATAGACGTAATTTATAGACTTGGTAATTTCATCTGACGAGGCACGTGACTATAAAGATGTGTTACGTCCTACTTCGACAGTTTACTACACACTTTTAGTATATCTACTTCGATATATCTTCTAGATGTATGAGGAATAACCATCGAATCTTGGATCGTTTGAACCATAATCGGGCTACGTCTTATCCTCGGTAATCTTTTTTCGTATCTGTGTGAGTTTAAGAATCTTCCTCTATCTTGGCCACTTAATTTGATGTGTTGCTAGTTAAAAATCAGCAGACTGATGACATCCATGTTCAGAGTTGTACATAAATAAATTTCGCTTCAATGTGATGTGACGGAGGTAATGCAAGTCAAAGCTTTGATTATAGGACGACAACGACGTTGATGATAATTATGTTGATGAGAACCAACGACTCCGAGGACGTCAAAGCATTTATGATTAAGCTTACAAAGATATACATTCTTACACCTCTGTAAATGTTTCACCACCTACATTGGTTGAGGTTGAAGCGGTAGAAGAGAAGTATATAATGACCATAATCTGTGCTCTAAGTTGTTATCTTAATTTTGAATGAAGACATTTTATCTTTTACTGGCCTAAAAATTATGATGTTGCCATTTCGCACATCTATAAGTGGCTTAAATGCTAATCTATGTAATAATTTTAAATCTAAACACTTGCACAATATTTTCACGCATACCTCTAAAGTATCAACAAACAAACGAACACTAAGATTCATTTATTTATTCAGTGCCATCATCTACCTTCCTTTCATGGAAATTCATAGTGCAATTACTCGCTATTTTTTTTTTTAAATTACAGCCATAGCGAGCACATTTTGATAATGCTGAAAATTTGCATTCTCCATTACATTGTTGAAAATAATCCTTTCAGTAATGCGAGTAGCTGAAAATTTACGCTCAATTAGGATAATTTTATTAAACATAATTTTGTTGCGTATCCCTTTTTTGTGTTTGCATATCATATGCTAATTCATCGCAAATATGAGAACAATTTTCACTTTTCGAGGAGATTAACGAAAAATGCGAATTTCCATTTGAACTTTTGTTGTTAAAACGTCCAGCAGATAAAAATGTTAATTCAGGTGGTTTTTGGTTTTCACGGGTAATCATTTTTGATGTTTAGCTTTTGTAAAATAATTTCTGTTATTTCACTAAATTATTTATTTATTTTTTTGGTTTAAAAAAAATTCTACATTGAATAAATTGAATATCTCTGAATCCTACTTCTGATTTTTTTTTTTTAAAGATTTCCATATGTGAGGTTTTGTGTAAACGAAAATATCTGTAGTGGCTAACATTCCACTGACGAAAAAGCCATGACAAACTTTATTAGCAAATTATTTGCTTTTTTCACGTGCAAAAATACTAAATAAATTGATGTAAGTTACAATTTTGCACCTTAAGCTTTAGCATGATCCGTCGAGGTAACCATCAGGTAGGTCGCTATGAGATTGGGCGCCATATGCTCAACTTTTAATGTTGCGTGCAAGAAATTTCTTATGAGTTTCATATGCCTCATGCATGATTTGATTTGTCGTTTTTCTGCCAAGACTTGGGTATAAATATTCGTTGTTGGAAACAATTTACATAAAAAATAATAATTTTCCAGGTGAAGCTCACACTCCGTCAACTTGGCGCTACGGATCCAATATTGAACCGCTGTACAAAATCAACAAACGATCAGGATAGCGGCATGGGCAGCCCAAATGGTAGTACCAATAGTGCAATTATTCGGAGGAGGAGGCATCGGGCGTCAAAATCAACGACTGCTTGGGTCACACATGCCCAGACCATTCATCCAAAGTCACAGAAGGCAACGATTGAGAAACTTGTGAAACTTATATTGGAACAAGGCGAAACAATACAACACCAACTGGCTAAGCTCAGGTAAATAAATCTTATTATTCAATTCTATGTAGAATATGCCATTTGTCTTTGTTGCCTATTAAAACCAACAACCTGCGAACAGCATAAATTTCTATATTTATAAATGTGCAGCAATATAAGCTAATGCGATTATGTAGGGGATCTATGGCGAGTTAAGTGGTAGCATTTAATTTGTTGCTCAAATTCACACCGACTTGTTGAACTTTTTTCTTTTTCAAACAATATCCTAATGGATTTTTCTTTATGATGTTTTTTATTCTTTGAAAATGAATTGAATTGAAATTGAAATTATTCGTTGCATGTTTGGGCAGAGATCGCGAATTTGAAATTGCGAAAATCGAGGAGGAGCGGCATAAGGTCAGGGAGCGCGAGCACGGAAAGAATTACCTGTTGGAAACGTACCTGAATGGATTGCATGAGGCCGAGGAAAAGGAATTAATAACAGGTGAGAAAATTCCATTTTCTTTGACAAACTTAATGGTGTTAAAGACGTGCGAGAACATTGCAAAAATTGAAAAGTATTTGAATATCTTTTTTGATAATATATCCTACTTCTGAAAAGTACATGTGAAGTATTTGTTGGATTTTTTTGGAATCGTTAGTTGGTGGTATATGTAGGTTTTTGAATTTTTTGGTAGATTTGACCGGTAATTTCCTTATATCGTTTTTAATAAAAGATCACACTTCTGAAAATATGTTAAAAATTAATTAAAAGTAAGACCGTTTCTTCAAAGCTTCTTAGTTTGGTTGATTTTCATATAGTAAGATGTACCAAATGTTTTATATAGAGGTTAGGTTATTGGTCGAAAACATATTATGAAAGCAACGGTTTTGTTATATAGTCAAGATACAGAAAAAGTTCCATTTTCTTAGACGTTTTTAGCGATTTTTTTTGAGTCACTATATTTTTTAAAATTTCTACGCAAAAATCGCATCCTACTTCTGAATTTTTAGTCATTTCGAATTCCAGAATTTTTTATGTACGAAACGTGTCTGTCATCAGACATTTGTCTAATATAGTGGCAGATACATCCCATACCACATACCAGAGCGTATATGAAGTAGAAATTCTGGTATTTATTAGAGTCAAAAATCGGGTAGTTATTCAAAAATTTGTTTTAAATGATTATAAAAAAATATTTGATTTAGTGGCCGCTAAAAGTTTCATGGAATCCAACCTGAAAGTATTAGTTTAATAATTTAAAAATCTTGTGTTCGTTCAAATGACATTCTACCAGGTGTATAGGTTAATTCTCGCTGTTCACACATAGTTGGCGTTATCTACATCTTAAAATGAGCTAAAGTGGCGGACGTTTTTTTCCTTGAAAGGTGAATGACAACTGAACAAGAATTAGTTGTCGATTGACCGCCTGGTAAACAACATCATTTTTTTAAAAAGCAGTGAAAATGTCGAACAGGACCAGCACTTCAAAACAGCCGGGGAGGTCAAAAAATGGGTCGATGAATGGTTTTCCTTCAAACCACAGGATTTTTTTTGGCGAGGCATCCACAAATTGTCAGAGAGGTGGAGAAAATGTGTATCTAGCGATGGAAAATACTTTGAATAAAGGATTTTTGGTTTCTCTCATCAAAAAATGTCTTTCCTTTCATTAAAAAAACAGCGAGAATTAACCTATACACCTGGTATATTTGTTTCTTCAATATTTTACTAATTTCACGATTTTTTTTTATCTTCTCCCTGGTTTAAAAATTTTAGTTCACGAATTGTCTATCAATGAAACTCAAATATTTCGATCATACTTATTTCAATTATTTTATTTGCGTTTAATCTGTTGATTTTTTCCAAAGACATAACCATTATTGGAAGTTATACGGCAGATTCCATTAATTTTTGCCTATAATGGTGAAAAATGTCACGCATGATGCCTCGAGGCGAAATTTCCAGTTAAATTTATTGCGATATGCCTTAAAGAAGTCCACGAACCGTGAGAAAATTGTAACAGACTTAGTTATTGGCTTTTTTTGTATATCTACCCCTTGCAGCAGCGCCACCTGCCCCCTTCTCCCTTTCTCAGGTTTATGTTTGAGTATGCTTCGGTGCAATACCGACATCGAAATGGCGAAACATTGAACTAAACTCATCCGTTGTGATTCCACCTGGCCGCCTCCAAGAAAAACGACTCCACTTTGGAATAAAGTAGAAGTTGTAGCATTTTTTTTAAAGCATTCGTTTGGGTTTTGCTTAGTTTTGCGGTTCAGTGAATTTCCCATCTGATATATTTTGTAGTACTGCCTGTATAACTTTAGAAGTGTTGAATATCGTTTGCATTACGTGCTGAACTGGAAGATGTTACCTGATGTAAACAAAGAAATCAATCATTGGAAAAATTAGTAACATTTTCTTGATCTTTGCCAATAATTCAATTATATGTTGTGGAGTAGTTTTATAGTTAGTTGAGGCAGCCAGCCAAAACATGAAAAGCACTTTTGGAAAATTTCATGCCTTGAACCGAAAAAAGTGCTGAGGAGTGCTTATTATAGGAATTTTTCTTACCTCAGGTGATCCGTTAATTACGGGTTCTTTCAAAAATTAAATTCATCCGTTTAATTCATTCATGCCATCAACAACATTATGATCATTTCCCACTTCTAAAATGATTTTTTTTGGGATTGTGCGTAGATCTTTTTTTTACGTTTTACAATTTAAGTGGGTTGACCTTGTTTGTTGGAGCGTGTAAATAATTAAAATGGAGTAATTCACCATTTTTGAAGAAAGCTTTTTAGCATTATTTTGATTAATTACTTATTTTGAATTTTTAAATATATTTTTTCAATTGTAAACTAAAAAATTAATAGAATAAAGCGGATGTAGGATCTAAACCTACAATATTGAGGTCTTAAACTTATTTTAGTAAAATCCATGTTCCATTGGTGCAAATGGCAATATGAGTTTTTAGTAGAAATCTCGTAATCTGGAAAATAAATAAAATTCATGTCTCGCAACACCATAATCTCAAAAAATCTGTTTTGTTCCAAACTTTTTCTTAACAATTTTTTTTCATAACTCTTTCAGTAAACAGCGATAGTGGCGTTCAAACAGAGGGTGCCGCTTCATCACCTGAGATCAGTTCTTGTATCCAGGAGGCTGAAGACTTCGATAAGGATGAGAAAACCTACCAATCTTATCGGGGCTACAAGGAGAAGAAATCCTATCGAGAACAGCATCTGCTGGAGGAGCATAAGCACACGAAGGAGTTCAGTTCGTTGCTTACAGAGTGCAAGGCCGACCATGAACGTGATGTTGAGGATATTTCAGCGAAAATTGAATGGATGGAAAAATTGATAGTCATCAATAAGCATTTGCAACGTGAGGAGGAGCTGCTGGTACGTTTGGGGGCGAAAATCCGAAAATATGAATCTCAGGATCCAGCCTTGAATGAAAAACAAGTACGGGACGCTCTTGTTCGTGTGAATGTCGGCATTGAATCGAGTAATAATGAGATTAGGCGAATCGAACATGAACTCCTGATTGCCCAGGATGTGCTGCACGAGAAAACCCAGCTGCTGGAGGATTTGAACATGGAGCTGCTTGACACCATCACTTCACCTCCCAACAATATCATGACCCCATCATCAGCGTCCAATACTCCTGCGGATATGCTAGAATCGGATGTAACACTGCCAGGACTAGTCCAAGGATCAATACAAATTACTGGAGGGGTTGATTCCCTTCCAATTTGCTGTATACCGCCACCCCCAACGTTCGCCGCAGGATACAGCGTGACTAGTGACGTTGCTCTACCAGATACCAAAACAAATCTCAACGCCAGTGACTTGGCCGGTAACCTGTACAACTTTAGCCAATATATATCGAAACCAAATTATGATTTCAACGAGATTAACGAGAATCGAGATCAAAAGGTTGCCCCATCAGGCTGCCACTCAGCACCAACAAAGACCGAATTACTGAACGGTGGTGGACCAACACCGCGAATGGAGAGCTCATTGAAGGTCCTGAAAGTCGTCTCGCATGGACCAACCAACCCCAATGTGGGTATCCTGAAGAAGCATTCCACCTCGAATGGACTAGCAACTGCAAATATTTCGAAATGCGTTCAACATCCGGCCACAATTCTGGCCTCAGTGAATTCCATCCAAAAACCCGATCCGGTCAATTTAAACGCGAATGTATATGCGGCCACATTCAAAGGGAACGGGAAATTGGGTCCGAAGAAGTTAATTAGTGGCATTTGTAACGAAATGGAATCAAATTCGGACACAGGACTCAGCTCCTTGGAGGACGATATCGTCCATATGGGAACTCTGGTCTAAAACGGTTTTTGTTCATTGCAAGTGGAGTTTTAATGGGGTTTTGTAGATAGGAATTGAAATCATTTCATATACCCGTACGTTGAATGAATATTTCCATGGGTATAAATTTTCATTCTTTATTCATTTGAATTCGAATTTTGTAATTTGTAATTTTTCATAATGCACCAAATAATGTTATTTATGGTTTCGAGTAAGTACTCTGTAGATGTATACAAAATAGATTATATTTTAATAATTTTTTTTGTTTAAATTATATTTTTTTAAATATAGTGTTTTTATTGATATTATTATTATTTTTTTTTATTGATATTATGAATTATGTTTGGAGTTTTTATAACGTAAATTGCACACACAGACAGATTTTACCACTTTCCTAAGCTAGTCAAATATTGAAATGTACCAGATAATCAAAATAAATGTTTTAATTTAGTTTTGGGGATGTTTTTTTTTATTTAAAATTTTATATAAAATTTGTCACAATTTTTCATAGCAATAATGAATGTTGGAGAAAATCACAAAAATCACGAGTTTTTGTGGGTATGGCATATCACCACAATGAATAGATTCAAATGAAATTATTTGTAAGCTATGTTAGAAATATTATTGCTGTTAATTGAAGTTTTAAAATTTTATCCACAACAAACATAAAACATAAGAAAAGCTACAATAGCCAGGAGGCAATCGTCAAATACTCTATGTGAGGGCAGACAAAATTTCTATGAAAATTTAAAATTTGTGTAGTAGAGGGGTGGGGGGAGGATTGGTCCCATTGGATTTTGATGTATGGAACAATTATGTAAAATCTAATTCTAAACACATTTAGTCTTTAAAATTTTTTCGATATTGTGCACCGTTTTCGAGAAAATAGGAAAAAAGTGTTTGACGGGGAAGTGGTCTAACCGGATTTTGATGTATAGATCAGTTATGTGAAACTAGCTTGTATACCCGTCGTTGCCCGGTTAAGTTTTTTCTAATTTTTTTTTTATGGTCTATGTTGGAGCTAAATTTCAGGCCAATCGGCTCGGTAGTTTTCCCGCGAAAGGGTAACATAGAGGATGAGCTAAGTTTCGAGATCACTTTACCCCCTCCCCTTACTCCCCCCACCCATCGCGCTACTTTTCCGTATGCCTATGTTGGAACCAGAACTACCACAGACACTCATGCCAAATTACAAGTTAATCGGTTCAGCCGTTTTTGCGTGAAAGAGGAACAGACAGACAGACAGACACCAACTCATTTTTATATATAAAGTTAAGTGCACACGATATGATCACTGTTCATATTTTTGAGCAAAAAAGTGTCCCAAACGTGTTCATACCGTCTGAACACCATATTTTTGTGTTCATACGTATGAACACAAGGCATATGAACACATTTGAACATACCGTGAGCAAACGTATGAACAGGACCTGTTCATACCGTGTGAACACTATTTTGGGACCGTATGAGCCCAGTTTGTAAAATTCGGACGTATGATCACAGATATGAACACACTGTCACATTTGAACATGGGCTAAGTTTTCAATATGTTCAAATGTAAAATTTTGAGTCAAATTTGTAAGTAAATTCATGTTTTCTAGTTTTTATTTGGGTCTAGTAGGTTTTAGATTTGTGGCGTGGATGGCTCAGTCAGCTAAGTGCTTGCCTTGTGATCCAATGAGCAGTGGTTCAAATCCCACTCAGGGTAAAATAATTCGATTCGAATCTAGAACTTTTCTGCTCATAAACTTAAAACACGGACCAGTTTGGTCTTTGCCTCCAAGCTCCTGGCATATAATTTAAAAAAAAAAGTTTTCGACAGTTTTGTTTTAATTTGTTGAATTGTGTGCTCAAATGTTCTTAAAAATTGTTCATATCTGTAATTTGAACAAAACGTTCATATCGTCTGAACAGTGTTCATACGCACAGAAAAAATATGAACACAATGCATTTGAGCACATATGAACACACCTAAAAATTTGAAGCTTTGGGACAAAATGTTCATATCGTGTGAACACCTTTCATATATTGTATGAACATATGAGCATTTGAAGCTTATAAGCAACATATGCGTATGTTCAGAAATATGAACAGTGATCATATCGTGTGCACTTAGCTTTAGTATGATTATGTACTACTAACCGTTTCGAGAAAATTGTAAAAAACGGTTACGTGTGTATGGAGCCTCGATGAATGGTCCGATTTAGACTGTTCAAGAACTTGGCGTTGGCATTTTCGACAAACGCAGCTATAAAAAATTTCACGTATCTAGCTCAATCCTTTCGAACATTATGGTGTTAACGGAGAGACAGACAGACGGACGGACATGCGGAAATCGAAATCTTTTGTCATCCCTAACACCCTGGTGTAGTTCATTTTTGTCTCCGACGATTGGTTCGATGCGTTACAAACGGTCTACTAAATGTAATATACACCTATGTGGCAAATTTTGATCAAACAGACACACATTTTACTCTTTTTTTCTTAATCGCACTTCGAGTTGGCAAGTTTGGCAACACGCCATAAGGGTTACTGAAATTATTTTCCGTTATTTTTGTAAATTTTCAAATTTTGTTTTAACTGTCGTCTTAATATCCAGACCAGAATTTAACGCATTTGATTTGAAAAAATTGCCAGCGTTGTCGCTTTATTATGGTTGAAAAACTCTGTTAGGATCATGTTCGGTTATTAAACTCCAAACTGCTTAAAAATTTGGAATTACTTCCGGCTTTCGATTACTTAAGTACTTCAACATTGTTGATTGATGGTATAAGCTTCCTGAATGACAAGTGATTGAGGTTGTTCATTGTCAAATATCAAGAATTATTGAGTTTGATTGTTAGATTGTTAAATTTGAAATGGTTGAATCGGAATTTATACATAATAATTTAAATATGTTGTCAATTAAGTTGGATATTAATTGCCCATCCATGGTTGTCGAGTAATAAGTTTTGTCGTACACTGGATCTACATTAAAGCAATAAATTATAGTCAGTGTTATTACAATTATATGTACATGAGTTTAAACAAAATAAAGGTCATAATATGAATAGCTATAATTATATACATATAATACGACTATATCTATGATTAATTTGTCCGTTTACCTCCGTCTGTCTGTATGAGTAGCTATTGTACATCCTGCCAGTACAAGTAGGCATTTGTTTACTTGTATGCCTATGTAGTTTTATGTCTGGTACTTTACGAGTATCTAGGACTTTTAAATGTGAAAAGGCTAAAGCTGAAAACTCACGAGGAATATATGTCTGTCATGTCAACTAAATGTGACCTCATCATTAAAACCTCATCCAGAGGTAATGAAATTAATTTTAAAGCACCCAGTCGTTCACTGTCGTTGTGTTTATAACCTCACTACACTTATGGGATGTCGGCCTCGAATGGAATTCTTCATCTAGGCACCACTTATACAAATATAGGCGTAAAACTGGCATGTAGATAGCACTTAAACTCATTGAATACTTCGTTGATATGACAGCATATCCTTGACAGGTATCTATCTACACTATGAGTACTCCACACACGGTAATATAAACTTACGTATAGATGTGCAAGTATGCGTATTAAGGACGTCTCATCCGATGAGCTTTAATGTTGAATTTACAGAACAAGTACCAAATATAATTACGTGAGAATTTCAATGCCTTATTCGGTTAAGGTCACACAAGTTTAACTTTAAAGCATTTTGGGTGAGAGTAGAAAAACCCACTCTTGGTAATGAATATTGGCCTATTTAAAGTAATACTATAAATGCGACATTTTGCGAATGTTGGTAATTTAGTCTGCAAGAATTCAGTAGCATGCGGAATATTTTTCCAAGGACTTATTATAATAGTTAAAAAAATCAAAAGGAATTTCCAGTTTCATAAAAGTTTCACATGATATTTTTGATCTGGCAATGAAAAGAGGATCCTGCAATACAATATTAATACACATGTGCATTTGGCAAAACACAGGTGCATTTTATTTTGAACGGCCGGCATATCACCATCTCAAAATAGTTTCACCTTCAGCTAAATGGCTTCATTGTTATGTCTCAGAAAAGCAATTTTTATATTCTAAGAGTGATTAAAATTCAGTTTTTGCTTATCGTGTAGACTGTATTTAAATAGGTAACCTGTGTATTATTTTCTTGGGTTGGTCCATAAACTTTTTGAAAAATCTTAGAATAAACAAAATAGGACTACTTTCTCTATACGGGAAAGTCTCTTACGAGTTTCCGAGTTCCGACAGTATTGAAAAAGAAAATTCTTTCATACACCGAAATTCAATTGGAGAGAGATTTCCACCTCTCGATTTCAAAAAAAAAAGGTATGATATTCTTAAGACGGCTTAAAATAATTTTATCTGATCAGAATGTTGGTAAATAAATATTTGGAACCCTTTAACACCAAAATTGTCCTAAAGCACATCGGATAAGTATAGTATTTTAAGTAGGAAAAGTAATTTTCACCTGTCATGAATGTAACATTATTGAACGTTCGATTAACACTCGGAAAAACAATTTCAATTTCATCAGATAATGTTGTCTGAGTGATGTTTTCTCGACACATCCATTAGTTAACCAACAATATTTCTTATCATCGATCAGTTAATTTCACTGTCAATCACAGATAAACAACCGAACAACTTACCCTAATATTTAATTAGTTTAAATTATTTATAAATCACGACTCCCCTAAGGGTAATACAAACGTCACAAATGCAACAATGAAATATGTTTTATGAGTAGATACCCTGATTATTTACTCTATTTTAGTTCTCAATCGATCCCAAGGTGTCTATAATTTTCGTAAATAATTAATTGTACACAATTTAGCAAATAATGCACGAAATGTGGTTTGAGAAAATCACACTTCTTTAAGAATGCTTGAACTTTCTACTGGTACCGTGCAGATTTGAATTTAACGTTCGCCATTATTGAATTGAAAGTTATTGCATTTGCAAATAAACTTTTAATTCGGAATTCTTGCTTGCAAACTTTACACAAATGGAACCGGGCAAATCTATCTACCACCGAATTGAATCTAATAGAATGTGAATGGCTGTCCCTTGGTGTGAGATGCCTGTAAAAGCAATCTCTTGTTGTAAAGATTCTTTAGCATAATTAGACTTCTCTAGTGGTTATGATAATCTAGAAATGTTGGTTAAAGTTGAGCGGTCAAAGTTTACCGCAAAGTGCATTAGAGTGTTGCATTAAAGATAGGTAAGTAAAATACCATGAGAATATAATAGTTAGGGGTAGAATAACTGTATGGCTGGAAATTGATAATTACGATAGGTTTTTTGGGGTGAGATGGTCAACAGTGTTTGTTGAAATTGGCTAGTGGTCGATATTGTGTATATACAAGCTATTCAGTGGCTAATTACGTTTCGCCTGAATGTAGGCAAATATTTGCATTACTTGTTCTTTTATATATAGGGTGCTCATATTATTTTAGCTCGAACCGGTGGTATAATAAAGTATTATATTCATGAAAAACTTCGAATTCTTAATTTTGCATAAAAAACATTTCCCAAGCCCTTCTGAGTCGATTGGAGCAATATTACAAAAATGTCTTTCTATCTGTCAGTCTGTAGCCTGCGTACAAGATTTGTCAAAATCTAATAGAGCTATAGCAATGAAATTCCACAGACATGTTTGGTCCTGAACTGGGACGATCTTATCAACACCAGAAAAAGTGATTGAGAATTGTGTATTCCTTTAGAATATAAAACATCACTTGGACAAGAATCGCAAAAACTTGGACGAGTTTAGTTTCCTGGACGGTGAGATAATATGCCTGATTTCTGGGCTGCTTCCGGGACGTGTGGTATCCCTATCTGTATAAAAAACAGAGATTTTGCAAGAGTGGCCTTGTAGATAATTATAAAACAGCAATGAAATAAATTTTAAATTTTAATAGAAATTTTACGAAATAATTTGATCGAAAAAATTATTAAGGGTATTCACAGTCCTCTTTTAATTTTGGGTATTCGGTGTTTTCGGTAATATTAAAAGACTGAAAATATTCTGCTGTGAACATCCCACAGCACAGATTTGAGAACAGCGCTTTTATTGGATACGTGACCAAATCATGAACTGCGAATTTGATTGTAAAATATGTCACATACCTTTAAATCCATGTTTGATGTATTCTTTTGAATTTCTATTGTGGCAACGGCTATCAAAATTGAAAAAATTTATAGTCCGATGAGATTAACAAAAAACCAGCGAGAAAATTTGACAACTAAAAACATTACTAGCGCCTCTTGCGGTTGATTCTTGATATCGAATAACCGGGCCGGAAAACACGACTCAAGGCATGTCTACAATTACCGAATCCGGTAATTCATTTTTAAATGAACCAAATTACCGTCTTGGTAAAAATCTGTTAAATTTGACTGAATTACGAGCGGTAAAATTACTCGCAATTTAAAAGAGGACTGTGAATACCCTTATTATTAGTTGGGAAATTTATATATTACTATACTAATTTTTCCAGATTATTTGAGATTTTGCTTTAAAATTCACATTTCAAAAGTGAAGTAAAAAAACCCTTTTTAAAGATTCATCTATTCTAAAAAAAAAAAAGATCGCAGAATTTTTTTCAGTTTTTCATTTTATTTTCACAAATCATGATTATTTTAGATATTCCAGAAATATCTGTAACTATACATTTACAAAAATAGTAACGATATAGACCAAATACTGAAATTTTTAGTCATTAATATTATAAAACTAACAACATCATGTCGTACGAGTTGCCATGCAAATTAGAAAATTACTTTTGGAATCATATAATTTAGGTATCTGACTGAAAATGTTTTTCTGTTGCATGTCTGCTAATATAGACTGCATCGAGTTTGTTGTCAGAGTAATTTTTATGCATTTATATTTTTAGTAGTATCGTCAGCTCTTTGAACAAAATTTATGAGCAAATTTTCGAATCTGTCTGATATTATGTAGTATTTGCATGTTTCATTTAACATATAAAAATAGCTAGAGAGATTAATTTTGAATTTCAGTCGGAGTGTAACGCACGTCGATGAGTGCGCCTATCAAAGGAAGACTTGTTCACGTTGTCGTGGGTGATGTTTTGAAGTAACTTCCTGGAATAGTGGATCGTAATCTAATTTTGAATATCTATACTTAGATTCAAAGTCGAAATCGAATGAATATAACAACATGAAAATTATTTGTTATTTGGTTGTTTTTCGCACTATAAATGGAATAAAGCTCTTAAAGCTAAAAGCATTTTGATTTATAACGTTGAAATTCCATTAAGATTTTCTATGTCTTTGCAATAAAATATTGAAATTTATGTAACAAGACGACAGTGACTCTAGATTACATCGGGCAATACCAGTTAATGTATTCACAATAACATGGAAAAGGTGTTTCCTCTTATAGCTGCTTTTCTGCTGCTACAATTTCAAATAATTTATTGTTTGTTGTCGAGTCCAAACTGGATTATTTACGAATATTGAGTGCACTTCTGCGATCTTATTTACTTGTTTTAAATCAATTTGCATAAGAAGGCATAAATTTATATTTCCTTCATTAAATCAGAAAATGTTGATTTTTTATGTGGTCATTTTAGCTCCTTAAACTCTTTCGAATATAGAAGTTCTTGGTTCGTGAATAATGTTTCGGTTTGTGAACAAAACTTTGATGCTTGCGGAGCATTCAAAATTGAGACAAAGCTCCAATGAATTTTAACCAGTGTTAGTGATGTTCCAAGATCTATTGGAAAAAGTGTAGAACTCCGAAGAAAAAAATGTCTAACGATTTATTTTTAGCTTACTCTAGTTATTAACTCACTCTACTCTAGGCTGGGCGTTTAGTGAAAAGATCGCATGAAAGGGAGATATTCATGGAATTTGTTCATTTTATTTGTTAATAAGGGTGCAAAAGCCGTACTTTGTCATTAAGGCACTTAGCACACCGAATGCAAATTCGCACCGCATTGCGAGAAAGTTCAAGTTTATCACGCGATCTTGTATCGTATGTCATCAACATGAGCTCTAATTTTGTATTACGTAACAATGCGGTGTTCGCAAAATTGCGGTCTCTGCAAAATTAGAGCTCATGTAGATGGCATACGATATAAAATCACTTGGTAATTTTAAACTTTATCACTATGCGGTGCGAATTCGCATTGGGTGTGCCAAGTGCCTAAGAGTGTGTAATACAAAATATCCGAATCAAGCCGTTCAACATTTATTTTACTCAAATCAACTGAAAATATTCTACTGTCTAGTCAAATCGATTTTCTGCGCTTCGCCACTGGTACTTTCATCTTAATTTTGTTTATTTATTGAGTTAATTCACTTCTTTGAATAACATAGGGCAATTCACTCTTGATCGTAGATAGTAAAATCGTAGATTGTACTGTACATCTACGATGGAAAAGTACAACGAAGCGTGAGCAGCGCTTTACTAGAGGTTGTGGGTTTTGTCGTAAATTTTTGACTCTTTTATTTATTTTCTTTACCTAAATTGTTTAAAGCATTTTGTAACTCTTAATTTATACTAAATCATATAAATACTTTAATTTACTTGCTTTTCCAATGTCCATTTTAGAGTTGGTACCAAGTTGACATGTCACAAAACATGCCTTAACCTCACTTTATTAGAAGTACGACAAAAACTACGATTTTACTATACCTTCGGGTGTGGTAGATTGTAGTTTTCGTCGTAAAAAAATTTGTATGGAGAACTGTCAAAAAACTACGATTTTATTTACGATTCTACGATTCTACGAGTTTACGATCAACTACGATAAAGAGTGAATAGCCCTATTATGTATTATTGAGGATCAAGTAATAGCTTTGGGTACTAATTCTTCCGGGGTTCGGGGACGAATTTATTAATTTTACACTGGTTTGTATGAGAAAAACGGTTTTGGTTCGTGAACGTTTCGGTTTGTGAACGCTCATCAGGCACGGATTAAATTTACGAACCAAGGTTCGTATTTAAATATGTGAATTGTTAAAAGTCGTGCTTAAAAGATGTTTAACTTTTAGGCACTCTATTTATCCGATATTATTTAACAAAATTTGTTAAATACCAAATTAATCAACAAACTCCATTAAGTTGGAAAATCAATAATTCAAGCTTCCTTTTTATGACACAACTTTTTGAATCATTTTAGTACTGATAATTAAAATATTTATAACACCTAATTATGTCAAAAGCGATGAAAATTTAATAAGTTCAATTGGAACTGTTCCCCCGATTAATGATAAATTAATAGACAAGTGAAAAACTTGAACAATAAATGTCGTAAAACATGAAATATATATTCGTTGATGTCCTTGCCATAAAAAAACATCTTATGACTATTTTTATTGGAGTTTTTATATCTAATTTGAAATATGAGGAAATGTATCCATGGTTTCAAGGTTGACATCGATTTTAATGTAAACGGAGATCTAGAAACTGTCTGTCTACTATCCAGTTTCAAATTAGATAAGCAGCTGGACACAATCAATGCCTCTTGTCACGTCAAAAGTAATAATCAGAATCACGTAACAAATGATATTTTCCGATTTTCATCATATATAAAAACCACAAATTGACTGAATAAATACCAAAAAAATAACGACCCATGGAAAAAACGAGAGGCGATTTCAATTTTCCCAGTCAATTTATTTTCCCGAAATTTGTCACGTTTATGGTTTCTAAATTGGCAAGTGCCTGTTTCATAGCTTCCTGCAACTCTCACTTGTCTTGTCCTGGTCGAAGGCTTTTCGTCCTAAGCGTCTATTCCGAAATACTTGTTTTTCATTTTGATATCTCCATCATCGATATAAAAATGATACTCCCACAAAAACCGCACGTATCAAAATAAATAAACAATTATTAAGTATAGAAATCGCAGATATTTTTATAGATTCATACATCATGGAATAAAAGCGGAAGCCGTTTTTGCCTTCACTTTGACTTGTTTTGAAATAGATGGGAAATCGTCAGTTGCATGTGACGATTATCGGAACGATGTCGAAAACAAGGACCAAAGGAACGCCTCAAGTGGCTGACGATGTGAAAAGAAGGAGGACATGCGAATTGAGTTGAGTTGAGATGAAAATCATATCTTCAAATGGGAATGAAAATGAAAATGGAAAAGCGTGTCGTGATGTCCGTATGGCAAAATGTTGACAGATTTCCAAGCTCATAAATTATCGCTGTCAGATATTTTCACATAAAACCATCATGGGTGGAATCGTTCGGTCGGTGAATACTTTGATTTATAGCATAAACATTTCCTTAAATTGAGATGGAAAATTCACATTGAAATTTTTTACTTCAGATTTAAAAATTTGACAGTAGCCGACAGTCGAAACCGTGATTTCAGAAATAGAACTTTAATATTTTTATGTGAAAACCAGTAGGGTTTTGGGTTTTTTCAAAAACTTATAGTTTTTTACTGTGAAATATGAAAATAGAAGAATAAAACTTTGGCATAACAGTGCTTGTAATTTTTACCCGAGTAGCTAAGGAGGAGTGGTAATAAGTTTACCTGTTAGGTGATGGGTAGGTGGAAAATTATGGACGTCGGACGCCATTTTGTCTAAATCGTATCTCCGTGATGGGTTTCAAATGAAAGGTCTCAAAAAAAAAACTTGCAGATATCTAAAATACATTTCACTTAAAATCAAAATTAAAACTTGACTACCAAAAAAGAAAAACAAAAAAGAAATTTAAAACTTCATTAAAAAATTGAAAAAATGTTCGGTTTGTGGTAAATTTCGAACTAAAAAATTTAAAACAAAGAAAAAAAAATAAAATAAAATAAAAAAAAAAAACGCGACCACGATAAAAAATAGTTTGAAAAACCTTATTTTTCAAACTATCTTTCATCGGAGTCGCGTTTTAATATTTCGTATCGCCTGGGCGAAACCTATATTTGGCGCCTCCTTCATTTTTAGAAAAAAAAATGATAAAATATCATTCGACGATACAATCTCTACTAACACGATGTAAATTTTCTTTCAAATCTTCGTATTGCCATTTTATGGCTTTTGAGATTTTCAACAAAAGTACGACATTTTTTAAATTGTCCTTTAATTTAAATTATAAGATAAATCTTTTAAATGCACTTTCTTAAATGAAGAACTTTACTATAAATCTCTATGCAAAGTGAAGTTTTTTCGCTAAATGATATTTGATTAATGAATAATTCTGTTCATCTACTTGTCGAAAATTTTTTCCAGCATTTCTCTGATATACTTTCGCATAAAAAATTGAAATCCTTCCTTTTTTCGTTTCAAGTCCAATTTCAGTTGGCACTTTCTGTATTTGCAATGTTAAACTGAAAAGTCTTTTGTCTGACTGTGTTTGAAAGAAAAAATTCTCAGATTCTTTTGTCATTTAAAACGATGATATATAACCCTTAAGTTTCATAGAAAATCCCACAATTTTTTTTATTGTTTGTCCAGACGTTCGCTATTTGAAACTGAAGAATGAAATCAGATCGTGTTAGTATTTGACTGTAAAAAATTTTCCTTCTATTTTCCCGACAATGGTATCCGATTGAAAAAAAAAGACATTTCCCCAAATCAGCCGCTCATTTCATATTTCTTTGGATTTCCGGTTTGGGTTTCACTATCAAAATTACCCTTTTTACTGATTTTCCCCTTGAATTTTCCGTATCTCTATTAAGGTGGTAACAGAGGGTTTTCCCTTTCTGTTTTTTGCTCGTCAAGTCAATCTAAAATCCAAATGAATTTCGGTTTTCTTCAACTTCCTTTCTGATTATGTTTTTTTTCTTTCTTCTTGATGAATTGAAGGGATTTTCATTTGTAGAATAGAAGGGATGATTTAAGCTGATAGAAACTGTAAGACTATAGTTAGTAGTTGTCCTTGTAATCTCTTTGAAATGCGATGCAGACTTTTCTCAATGTTGTTGGAGAAGGATAATGGCGCATTAAGACATAGAATTATGGCGGAGGTAGGAAAGAAATACGGTGAAATTTGAAGTAGACTCGTCTTTTCGTATTAAGTTGTTTATTCGATGAAAGATAATAGAAAAGCCTTAGTGAATTTTTTCAGCTCAACATCTTAATTTCAGGTTAATTGCTTTCAAACAATTAAAACCTACATCTGGCTTTTATTTTATGTTAACAATGAGAAAAGATTTTTTTTCTGTATTGATTGTACTTGATGCTTGTTGAAATTGAAGTCGTTGGATCCTTTTGCAGGAACCAATTTTTGGTTTCTGTGTAATCCTTGTAAATGAATATCATTGTTTTGTTCGTCTTTAGATTTCAATTGTATAATAATTATGTTTGATTCACGTAAATGCAATTTTTTTTGAACAATTATAACATTTTTTATAGAGATTATGGAACTTTCAAAACATTGTTGAGCCGAAATAATTCTTTGGTTTGTGAAAAAGGTTTTCGACAATAGAAGGAATATCGGTCCCTAAACAGAGAAAATAAAGAAAAATGTCGCCAAACTTTTGCTATTTGCTGAATTTATGCCAGGGGGATCCGAAATATTTCAAGACTTTTTTTTTTGACATTCTTTTCCCACGACCCTCTACCAAAGTGCTTTCATTAGTTGCCAAGATTGAAAATCCCAAAGTAAAAATAGAAACACTAAACACTAAACAAGTGCTAAAACTGTAATACAGTTTTTTAGTTTCAGTGAAACAAGAAAAAATACAATTACAACCGGAGTGGGTTAAGGTTCTAAGAATTAAAATAAAAGTTACCTCTTTAAACTAACTTATTTGTACAAAATTTGCTTAAAAGTTTGTCCAAAGGAAAAGAAAAACCCTTTACAAAAGTTCTCCTTCTATTCAACGGTCAACAGAAAATTAATATCTCAATTATTCATGCGTCCAATGAAAGTAGAGAATTCAATTTCAAGGTTGATGGCTTACAAATCGAATTATGGTCATTAAATTCAGGTGCAGTTTCGCCTTTTCAACTGATGTAATTGTTTAGACTATTTACAATTTGAATATTTTATTAAAAAAAAAATGGTTGAAAAACAATTTTTTTTAAAGAAGAAACTACGAAACAACGAATTGAAATTATTTATAAAATGTTGACACGTAAGCCAATCATCGAACAGATATAGAATATAAAAATTTTTAAGAACCTGGTTATTGGTATTCTGATGCGTTTTTGTTGAAGACGGCGCCTGTAATTCGGTATTTAGATTAAATTATCTACCCGTTTCGATTCCTGAATATAAAATTAAAAGACAAAAAAAGAAGGCCAAGTTTTAGAGATGGTGGTCAGACAACAGAAACACAAAAACCCAAACATTCACAAATTTTACAAAAAAAAAAAGGAAAAAAAAATATAGAAAGATATGAGGAAAAATCGAGTCTGCCATCAGGATAAGAAATTCGAGGCCAGAGGTTATATCATAAAAAAGCAGACCTTCAAAATGTGTAATGGAATCATACGAAACCCTCCGATAAAATGTTCAATCCTGCCACAAAAGAATGCACGATTTAAATACCCAAGGATCGCCTTTTTCACTTTTCATCCCCAAGTATTTTGTTCGCATTTTTTTGTTTGTTCCGAGGAAGGATCATTTTTCTTTCCGTTTTTTGGGTGTCTAGGTCCTTTGCGGATAAAATATCCTTCAGGTTGAAATACCTCATTGCGACCAAGAATTCTTTATTTTTTTTAAGGATTCTGTCTGAGATGGGTATACTGGGATCTCTATCTAAAACCGACTGAAGAATATTGAAAAGATGGAAAAAATTGAGTAAGAATGTGATGAAAAGATGGGAAAAAGTGGAGCAAGTTTATTTAGTATATTTATGATTGTCAAAACGTCTTCCTTTATCTCATTTCACTGTTGGCTGTTGTGAAGACCCCTACGCTACCTGAATTATAAATAAGGAATCGTGGTTAACATTGACTCGGCTCATCCATGTCCAAGAATTTTTGTTGTAGGCCCTGTTGTCTACTATGTGAAGGACAAATGGAATTTGCCCAGCAAACAAAGTGCTGATAAGTTTTATAATTTTACATATTTGAGACTACAGGATACCGCGCCAATATTCTTGAAAAAATTACGGTCCCAATTGGCACCATAGAATATTTTGTCCTTTTCAAACATTCCATTTTATATGTATTACGGTTTTTCTATTCAGAGTCTAATTACTAAAAATTTATTATTGAAAAATTCACAATTTAAACACTAGGTTTAGAAGGACTTGAGCAAATTGCAAACTATTTTTTTTTTTCGAAATAAAATATTATGTTGTCTAGTCAAACTGTTTGTTGCGTATTTTCTATCCACATTTGCCAGTATTTTGAACCATATGCCTATATTTCTCTGAGTCAGTTGATAAATTGAATATTAAACAAATTAAATGAACATTGAAGGTGGATGGTCGTTAAGTAAATTTCTCTCGTTTTTTTTCCTGGAGAAAGGCATTGTGGAAAAAATGAATGAAGTTGATGAAAATTTCAAGAACGAGCTTCTGTACGTTGCGGTGCGCTGGTATAAATGGAAAACAAAAAACTAAAGTGTAGAAAAGGAAGAAAAAAATAATAATCCTGTGAATTGTGAATGGAATAAATATTAGTGTCCTTTTCATTTATCATTCATTCATTTAAAATTCACAAACTGTATACACTTCCATGGGCAAAGTTCTGTTTTTGTGTCATAAATCGAATTATATGCTAGAATGTTTGGAATAATAAGAAATTAAGCTTTTGTTAAATAAGAAATATTCAAAGATGTCTGTTAGTTTTAAGGTAGATGTATCTGAAAATCATAATTTCAAAGTAAGTGAAGAATTACAAAAATATCAATTTTATAATTTTTCCCTTTGGGAATATCGAATTTTTTTGTGGGAATATCGAATTTTCTTGGAGCATAGTTCGTTAAGTTTGTTTGGTAGTTTGAAAGTTTTTTTTTGTTACTTTAGAGATTCCGCCGCGGCTATTTACGTCCTTTATTGGGCCTCAGAACTCAGATTTTACTACCCGTCCTGGCCTGATAAAAATCCATTCAAATCTCTAAAAAAGAGTTAAAGACAGTGGGTGGGAAAATTTGGGAGAGGGTAGATGAAAGAGATAGAGAAAAAAAGAGCGAGAGAATAAAAGTGGAAGACAGAGAAGTTTTAGTGAAGAATTCAGATATTTTCCGAAAAAATATCCGAATCCGCTTATACAATACCTGGATAGAGTAAGGAAAAATTTTCCTTGCGAAACATATAACAAAATACAACAGAGCAAACTGAATCAAAAATTCTTTAACGCTTTGGTGATACCTAATAAAAATTGAATATTGTAGATGAAGACATTATATTAGTAGATAAAGTTCTCCAAAACTTGTAAAAATCCTTTTTTCCATCCAAGTATGAAATAATTTTAGCTCGCGTATAACTTTTCCCTTTTGTTATCACAGACAACTTTCTAAATTGGAATATTCATGTCATATTTGCCTTAAGATTAGAGTAGACATCTTCCATCCCTTGTTTAATATTGAAAGGAAAAACTATCATACAAATTAGTCGCTTAAAATACACAATGGAAATTCGTAGAGAAAACTATTGTCTGAATAAACAAATTTAAATCCTGGAGGTAATATTCATTAACATAGTTTAATTCGATAAACGTTAAACATACCCAAACATTTAACGCTACTTAATTTTGTATTTAACGATACTGCCATTGCGTATATTGTTTAATAACCTAACCCTGAAATGAATTTCGAATGCTGGAAAATGGAATATTAGATTGAATTAGGGAAGAAAAAGATTGAATCGCAATGGGGTTGAGGGTGAAATGAATTTGTAACGAGTTAAACTTGTGTTTCGCTTCTAAAAATTTTATAAAGAAAACCTTTTAAGAATTTTCCATTCACATAGATATTAAAACATATTCGCAATGCATGTGGGCGTGGGAGTTAATTAACAATCTTTTGGCATTCTATCCATAATGTGAGTGTAGAATTAGAATTCGAAGCTAAACTTAGTTTTGGGTAAATTGTTATTGGAATTCTTTGACTCTTAATCTAATATTCTAAAATACGAACTAAAAATTAAATTGTTTTGCTGTTATAAATTTGTTCGAGTGTTCTTAATTATTTCATTTAATTTCGACTAACTCGACTTTTCAAAGTTCAAAAGTACAAAAAAAAAAAAGATACCGAATAGATGAAAACATAAATAAATAAGTAAAGATAAAACGGAAAACTGTAAAACTTTACGCTTTCGTAGTGATAGAAAAGGTTTTTTTCAAGTTTTGAAGCGCTCAAATACTTTATTTAACCATGGCGGTGCTCCGATGTTCCTTTAGATTCCCGCCACGACATTCTGGCAGACTGAGCAGGATTAAATGGAAATGGAAAACTTTCCGGTAGGGAAACAAAGTGAGAAAACTCCTATATAATTATACTTATCCGATACTATTGATGTTGGTGTATTAAGTTTTAAGAAACACGACACCAATGAAAAGTGACAAAGTAGCTTTTGTACTTTTGATGTTAAATTAGAGACAGAGTGATGATATAAAAAAATATCGAATATCTTAAGTTTGTGTCAAACGAAAATCTAGAAATTTAATCTAAATTTTTGCTTGATTTTTAAAGCGTCTTGCCTTTGAAATAAGGTCCATGAAAATTTAAGATTTAGAGAAACTCTATGAGACAGGAGAACTGATTTGAAGATATAGTACTGTCGGATGGGCTGAATACCCGGGTTTGAGCTTAATGTTTTATTCTGTGTTTTCGTATTAATCTTATACGTAAAAATAATCTTATACGTAATAATCTTATACCTAAAATCAGGGATGGGAAACGTTATCGTAACGTAACGAAATAACGAAATGATTTTCGGGCTATTTCTTCATAATTACGTTATAACGTTATAGAAAATCAATTCCGTTACAATAACGAAAAACGTAACGAAAAACGAAAAAAAATATTACGTTTTTTCGTTATTTATTAATTTTTCCTTGTTTTGTTCAGTATTATATTTTTGTGAAATTTTCCACAAAAGTTCATCAAGTGAATATAACCTCACAGACCACCGTCATTTTTCGAACTCTACAATCAAAATGAATGGGAAATTTTCACAAAAACCTGTCAGTCGCAACTGATAGATGTAAACGCTTAACTGGATGTAAAAAACTGATGGAAAACTGACGAGTACCGTAACAGTTGCGACTGTTGGAAAACTGATAGATGTGGCCCTTACATAAATCGGATTTTGTTTTGGCCCGATTCCCTCTATTTCTGGAGATACGAAAAAGGAAATCTTTCAAGCAACTTTGTTGGTATCGAAAATATTTTCTTTTTAGTAACTCCAGAAGTAGAGTGAATTTCGCGAAAGCTAAGTGCGACTCAGAATCAGCGACGTCAAAATAGCCTAAAATTCTATATCTTTGATATTGACCAAAATGTCGATTTTTTAATTTAGTAATCACTATTTTATTTTTTTTTGTTTTTATTTGTATTTTCTTTTTGCTAAGTTTTATTTTTTTTATAGAATTTATTTTTATGGAAACTGAACTGAATTACTTTGTGACAAACTATTATTAAAGTGCGTATTTTTGTTTTCAGTTTCCATACAACGTGTAACGAAATATAACGTTATAACGTAACGAAATGAAATTTTTTATCGTTACAAAACGAAATAACGTAACGAAATAAAAGTTCAATTTCGTTACGTAACGAAATGTATAACGTTACGATTTATTATTTCGTTTCCCGTCCCTGCCTAAAATAAAAAAAATCCGTAAAAAGTAAAACATATACAGGGTGCGCCATCTATTCCTCCGGTATGAGAACGTTGAATAACTTTTGAAAGAAACAATAGATTGCAAAAAATGGTGTTTTTTTATTTAGTTCAATCCTTTACAATTTATGTGGACTACTTTTTGAAAACAACATCGATCTAATGACCACCTTTATTGGCCACCGCAAACTGTGCTCTTTTTCGGGCATTTTCCATAACTTCTTCGAGCATCTCCGTCGGTATGGCAGCTATTTCGGCACGAATATTGGTCTTGAGCTCGTCAATGGTCTTCGGGTTGCTGGCGTAAACTTTACTCTTCAAATAACCCCACAAAAAGAAGTCTGGGGGGGTTAAATCAGGGGATCTTGGTGGCCAGTCAATATCGCCTCTTTTCGATATCACACGTCTAGGGAATTTTTGTTGCAAAAACCGTATTGTTTGGTCCGCTGTGTGGCATGGCGCCCCGTCTTGCTGAAACCAGAAGTCAGTCAGACCTTTTTCACGCATTTTCGGACATACAAAATGTGCCAACATCCACCGATATCGATTACCATTAACTGTTTCACCTTCATTGAAGAAAAATGGCCCAATGATGGTTTTTGCGCACACGCCGGCCCAAACAGTCACTTTTCGATCATGCAATGGTATTTCATGAATCCCGTGAGGATTTTCTGTCGCCCAAATGCGGCAATTTTGTTTATAAACACCGCCAGAGAGAGTGAAATGTGCCTCGTCGGTCATTAAAACTTGCATCCAAAAGTCCGGCATGGTTTCCAACATTCGGCCGACTAATTTGCCGTATTCTATACGACGTGACTTGTCTATTGCCAATATTCTTTGAGTTAGTTGTATTTTGTAAGGAAACAAATGGAGATCGTCCTTTAAAATGCGCCGCAACGTGGTTCCACTCATTTTCAACCGCTGAGTTCGGTGGCGATACGAGACATTTGGGTCCTCGGCAACACTCTCTCTCACGGCTTCAATAATTTCATTGGAACGTCTTGGGCGTGGATGATTATAGGTTAGATTGCCTACTGTTCCGTGCTCAAAGAAATTTTTACCCAGCGCCCGAATTGTTTTGTCGGTAGGCGCTTTTTTGCCACGATATTTTGCACGATATGCACGTTGAGTTAGCACAATTGAACGACTATTTTCAATGTACATCGTCACTATTTCGGCGCGTTCTTTCGGTGTGAAGCGGTTCATGGTTAAAATTGTACTGGTTTGACGTTTCCAAAAGCGAAGTTATTGAATGTTTACATACCGGAGGAATAGATGGCGCACCCTGTATATATAATTTCCGGGCAAGAACCAGTAGAGGAATAACTAATGTAAAAATATAATATTACACTCCGTTATTTGTAATAATAATAATAAATATTATTATAAGTTTCACAGTTCTCACGAATTTCCGTGAATAAATCAGATAAAAATTAATTTATTGTTATTTAAATTGTCATCTGTCAAAATGCTATCAACTTTATTTAAAATTGAAGAAAAGGATTCTTATTTCGAATCACGAAATACGTTATATTTTCGACGTACATAACTTACTTAGTTTATCATGATATACTCTAAATGATTAAATTCAATAGAAATATTTAGAATAGATAATTTGGGAAAATCTCTCGAAAAAATGCTGAGGATATCGAAGTGCAAGTTATAGTAAATCCTATGTTTTAGAATTATAGTTGTTACTTGAATTCGGAATCGGCTTCCTCCGGTTAAAAGAGTGAATAGGACAACATTTGCTCTGTATGTTTTTGCATAAAAGAGTAACTGTTTTTCAGACTCACAATTCCCTCACAACATGGTCTACTTTTCAATGGGCCTATGGTTAAACTGTGCCACCCAGCCAAAGTTCCAGCCAATCGGTTTATCAGTTTTCAAAAAATTGGGTATCTCTCCCCCTCTAGAAGAGCTACTATTTTCTATGTAAAAATCAGGACTGCGATAAATTTCAGATAAATATTTTTAGGCGTTTTCCCCTTTCATGTGAGAACAATCAGATAGATACAAACCTTTTTATGATATGATTATACGAGGGCAGTCCGATAAGTACTTAGCCTCACCGCCCGATGGCGCCACTATCGCAGGAGAAATTTACTATCGTTTAGTACATTCTCATAGACGGCTACAGTCAAAATTTCAGCCGAATCGAACTCGTAGTTTTGTTTTGACCGCGTATGGAAGCGGGCGTGTCTGCGGATTTCCGAAAAATGGAAAAAGAGCAATATCGGTCGGTGATTCGATTCTTGTTTCTGGAAGGGAAATCGCGCAGCGAAATCAAAGAGCGCTTGGATGCTGTGTACGGTGACTCTTCTCCTTCGATGGCGACCGTCAAACATTGGTGTACCGAGTTTCAACGTGGTCGCACGTCGGTTTTTGATGAGCCACGCCCAGGTGCTACGAAAACGGCTACCACGGAGGATAACATAACAAAAATCCACGATCTCGTATTGGCAGACCGCCGATTGAAGGTGCGCGAGATAGCCGAGACAGTAAGCATCTCAAAAGACCGCGTGGGTCATATCCTGCATGAAATTTTGGGCATGAGAAAGCTGTTGGCGCGATGGGTGCCGCGTTTGCTCACTCCGGACAACAAGCGCAACCGTGAAACCACTTCACAGTAGTGTTTGACGCTGTTTAAGCACAATTCGAAGGAGTTTCTGCGTCGTTTCGTGACCGTCGACGAAACATGGATCCACTGGTACACACCAGAGACTAAGGAACAGTCGAAACAGTGGACTTTACCCGGCGAACGTGCTCCGAAGAAGGCGAAGACTGTCCTATCTGCCGGAAAGGTGATGGCCACCGTTTTCTGGGATTCACAAGGTGTGATCTACATCGACTACCTGGATAAGGGCAAAACGATCACAGGGCTCTACTATACCGAATTATTGGGCCGATTCGACGCCGAATTGCAGAAAAAACGGCCCCATTTGGCGAAGAAAAAAGTGCTCTTCCACCATGACAACGCACCGGCTCACACCTCCGCCGTCGCCACGGCCAAATTGGTCGAATTGGGCTACGAACTGCTGCCCCATCCACCGTATTCTCCAGATTTGGCCCCGTGCGACTTCTTTTTGTTTCCAAACTTGAAAAAGTCACTCGCCGGGCAGAAATTTGAGTCGAATGAAGAGGTCATCGCCGCTACGGAGGCCTACTTGGCAGACCTCGAGAAAACGTATTTTTCAGACAGATTAAAGAAGTTGGAGCATCGCTGGGTCAAGTGTATCGAGCTAAAAGGAGACTATGTTGAGAAATAAATGGTCACTTTTCCAAAATTTTCGTTTTTTTTTTGTAGGCTAAGTACTTATTGTACTGCCCTCGTATTTTGTTATTATTGTTTGCCGAGCATATTGAGAAAGTTCTTAGAATGTGCCCCAATTTCAGGTTGTTTTGGTAAATATGAATAAATACCGTATTTCTTATGTAGATATAAATTTTTATTATTTCTTGGTAATTATTCAAATTGTTAATATTGTTAATGTACCTTTTACAAAATTTAGACGTTATCATCTAGGGTATGCATACTCACAATTGTCTTCTAACGATTGTAACTTTTTTTGTGTTGGGAATGAAAATTTCCGTGGTTGGGTGTAAAGAGAATATTTTGGGATTCTAATTGACAGATCGATGTTACTTCGATATTATAAACATACTTCTAAATGAATAAAAAAATACTAATATAATGAATATGGAATATATACGTTTGGAAGAGAGAAAAAAATGTACCTATATTTACCTGATATGCCAGTTGTCAAGACGTCTCCTTCACCAATTTAGAAATAAAGGTAGCAAGTTCGTTTTATGTCTTTTACTCATATTACTCTGATATGTTCAGCGGTTTTTGTAAAGATATTTCGATATACCTATACTAAAAGTGGAGAATTTTCTTTTTTTTACAATACTTTTCCTTCGTTCTACTTCTATTTTGCTTTACGAAAAAGATAAGATATGAAATACGCAGATGGAATACTAAATAAATTCATTTGAAACGTGTTGAGAATATAGCTACCCGGGACAAGAACGGTTAAATTTATATTTCAGGTAGAAACAAAAAAAAAAGTAAAAAGTGGGCTGGCTGGGTAGGAAGGTGGCATATTACGACCCTATCTCAGTTACCCGTACATCTACCTTATGTTGAGGTAATCATTCGTTTATCGTTTGATTGATGAATTATTATTCTTCGAATTCTGATTTTTTACGCAATTTTCAAGTTCCCATTGAATATTCTGCGAGTCGATCTATCTAGCAGCCATCAACTGCCATCATCTAAGGTAAGACCGAAGATATTTCTCTCAATCATGAGTGAATTTCAGGTTACGTGAATTTATATACCTGTTCTCCGTTCTTGTGATAAATTTACATGTTCATTTCGCATAAGAGACAATTGCGATGCGGTGTAATTTTTGTGAAATATCCAACAAATTGAAATATGGCATGATTGCCGTTCAGCATTTTCCTAGAATTTATCAAACTGGTATGAGAAAGTGGCACTGTAAACATATATAGATGAAATACAAATAATGGGAATTCACCAAAAAAGCACTCAAAGTTATTGAGTTCTTAAATAAATTCATGTTACTGAATACACAAATATGGGGATCAAATGCTCATATATAATAAAAATCTGCTTTTCAAAAGTTCTTCAAGGGTTCGTTTGCTTGCATTAAAGTGAAAAAACCTGCGGTATTCTTTACGGATTATTCGTGCATTGAGAGGGTTATGAAACATTTTTCACGGTTTTATGATCAAACAATCCATATTCAATATTCAAGCTCAATGAACATAGAGGAGTTCTAGAGATGCGTAAATATTTTCAATAATATTAAATTGCTTAAATTTCTATTTTGTCACAAGTCTGAATTTATTGGGCCTTATGAATATTCAAATTACTGTTTTGAGAACATTTTGCCATAACATTTAACCATGTAGCAATTATTAAATAATGCCATTAAGATTTTCTTTTGATCATTTTTGAATGACGAACCAACATTTTGCGCAATAAAAATTTGTGAAAGTATAGTCACAAAATCGCTTTTTACTTGCTTCTGCTATAGAAGGAGAGTAATGAGGGTATTCACAATCCTCTTTTAATTTTCGGTATTCGGTGTTTTCGGTAATATTAAAAGACTGAAAATATTCTGCTGTGAACATCCCACAGCACAGATTTGAGAACAGCGCTTTTATTGGATACGTGACCAAATCTAGAACTGCGAATTTGATTGTAAAATATGTCACATACCTTTAAATCCATGTTTGATGTATTCTTTTGAATTTCTATTGTGGCAACGGCTATCAAAATTGAAAAAATTGCATCAGTCCGATGAGATTAACAAAAAGCCAGCGAGAAAATTTGCCAACTAAAAACATTACTAGCGCCACTCGCGAATAACCGGGCCGATTGATACCGAATAACCGGGCCGGAAAACACGACTCAAGGCATGTATACAATTACCGAATTCGGTAATTAATTTTTACATGAACCAAGTTACCGTCTCGGTAAAAATATGTTAAATTTGACTGAATTACCGAGCGGTAAATTTACCCGCAATTTAAAAGACGAATGTGAATACCCTGATTGTATTCATATCAGCTTTAGGAAAAGAGACGGTAGCTATAACGGGTACCTACCATATAATTTTTTTTTGAAAAAAAAAACGTTTTTTTTTTGAAAATTTCTCGATTTTGGGAAAAGTTATTATAACAAAATTTAAAGTTGTCTACATCTTTAATAAATTTAAAAGTGAGTTTAAATTTATTAAAGATGTAGACAACTTTAAATTTTGTTATTGTATAATGGGATGTCTATAAAATACTTTACAGGTCTATAAAATACCTTACAGACATATAAAAATTACCGAAAAGCGTAACGAAGGTGTTACGGAGGATTCGAACAGATGGAAATTAGCATAACCTACGTTTTTGGACAAGTGTCCTGCAACATTTCAAAAGACTTCGTATATTTTTGGGATTTTATTTATCATATCTGCAATATAGATTCAATTAATTTCTGTTAACATAAAAATTATTAATTATGCATGACGACCATGTTTTCATATTTTATTAAATTAAAACCAAGTTTTAAATTCATGATTCGAAAACAAAAAAACACATTGTGTTGAGGTTGTTTCGATTATCACACGTTCATAACTTAAAAGAAAAATGCGACTGTACTACAAAATGAATTTCAGTTGCTGATGGTATGTATCTGTTTTGCAGACATGCTTTAAAAATTCACGCCATGCTCACCATAATGGGGTCTTTGAATAATTCAATTTAAACTGTAGACGAAGCCACAAAGCCTAAATTGGCCTAAAAGTATGCACCTCATACACAAGGATATATACTCCACACTCTTCCATGTACTGTGGTATGTCTGGTCTTAAAATTAAACTACTATTCGTGGCTGCATTAAAATTTAATTGTCACCCCTTTTTATTTAAAATTTTAAGCCATCCCTATAAAGGCAAAATCACTGGCGTGACATTTTCGTGCCAAGAGTGACAGAGAAGGCGAGAAAACGTGGCTGATCTAAAATTCAGCGTTGAAAATGTGCTTGTTTTGTTGGTGCGGCAACGTTTTCGAAATGTTAATTTTCATTCTAGCCGCCCCCAAATAAAGGCATACTTGGTTTTCGGTGAAACCGGCGAGTGCAGAGAATGGGCTTGACGGTTAAAAATTATTGCAGGGTAAACTGAAAATACGAAAATGTTCTGTCTGGTTGGAATTTCCCACAGTCCAGTTTGAGACAGTTTCCTTGTTAGAGGAATCTAAGGACGCGAATAATGTATTTTTATACTTTGAATAGATCTTTTGCCTTCAGTGAACATTTGGTAGCGTATTGCGGTTAATGGTTGAGATTCGTCGTTGGGTTGCTCCTTGGTGCCCATATGGCTACAACACCAATTTAAAATTCAGACGACAATTTTCTTAATTTTTCAATTAGTGGCGAAGCTCTTAAACATGTCCTTATCTAGCCTCCAGGCTGGTCAATTCAATTAAAAGGACGAAATCGAATATGGACTCATACAATGATTTATCGGTAGGCAATTGGTTGCTACACTTTTTTTTCTAACACAATTTTTTGCCAACCATGAAGCTTCGTTGTTTAATTTATTGAAAAAATTAAAAGGGACAGTCATTTTATTTTATAATTGAATTTTACAAAATCTCCAATTAAATAATATGAAACCCGGTTTTACAAAAAATAGTCAGCTTTCTAAAAATCAGGAAAAAAAAAATTTAAAATAAATAAATAAATAAGAAAAACCTAATTGAAAATACTCAAAAAAAAAAAGTCCAAGCGTGAACATTTTGTTTTTGAAAGAAAAACATAATTTTTTAAAGTCTGTTCACAAAAGAACAATATTTTTTAAAATTTTCTCGACTTCTAGGATATTTTTAACATTCTATTGGGAGTATGCATTGAAAATGAGCGTTTTGTTTTATAAAAATCAACAGTTTATTTTGAGAAAACTATCAGACTCAGATCATTGAAAATACTGTCCATCGGCAACTACGACCTTCTCCCATCTTTCAGGTAGCATGCGGATTCTACGCTGGAAAGTGTCTTGGTCTTTTGAGGCAATCCAGTCATCGACCCATTTTTTGGTATCGTCATAAGAAGAAAATCGCTGCTCAGCCAGGCCATGTGCCATCGACCGGAACAAATGGTAATCGGAGGGGGCAATGTCTGGTGAATACTGCGGGTGGGGTAGGACTTCTCCAGGTAGTTTTTTACAACATTTGTAACATGGTCGTGCGTTATCATGTTGCAAAATAACTTTGTCGTGTCTGTCGGTGAATTGCGGCCGTTTTTCTGTCGATTGATCGACTCCCAATGTTTCCGCAAGCTCTTCCTGTGTCTGGCATGGATCTTCATCAAGTAATGCCTCCAAATCAGTATCTTCAAACTTTTTCTCAGCACCAGGATGTTCTTCATCGTCGAGGTCAAAATCACCACCCTTGAATTGTTGAAGTCATCTTCTGCATCTTTGTTCTGAAAGAGCCGTATGTTTACACTAATATTCTATGCCCCTCAGCTGCTGTTGTCTTTCGGTGGAAGTAATGTAAAAGAATTCCCCGCAAAAACGGTTTTGTAGGCACGAACTCAGCCATTTCTAAAATTTCGGATAAAAACGTCTTTACACTCCGGCAGGTGAAATTGGACTGATGTTTGCAGCCTAGGGTTTTAGCTTTCAGGTAAAATTTATTTCAGCCCGATCGGATATATACCTGCCGAATTATGAGTCTCAATACAAAACGCTCATTTTCAATGCATACTCCCAATATTTAAATAATTTCGGGCTATAGATCGTATTAAAATATACACAGAAAAAAATAATTGGTTTAACAAAAAAAAATCGTAAATATTACTGAAGTTTTGTATTACTTCGTAATATTAACAAATTTTAGTAACTATACGAAAAAATATTTGTTAATATTACGAAGTATATACAAAACTTCAGTAATATTTACGAATTTTTTTTTTGTTAAACCCATTTTGTAAATAATACAAAATTATTTTTTTCTGTGTACATTTTAATTCAAGTACCAAATGTCTCATAGTCGCCGTGGTCAAGTTAGTGAGTTTATGGGGTCATCCTGATGAAGATCTAGCCATTAGATGTTTCAATTTACATTAAATTTCATTGTGTTATTCAATCGAGGCCCCAAGATATCTCGTAGGGGAAACTGGGGTATTCTGGACCACGGGGAATTGCGGACCAGCGTCATTTTGTTTCCCCTAGTAGTGGTTGGTAGCTGCAAATAACTGTAATCAGTTTGCCTCATGTTAAGCTAATTTTCCTAACAGTACTCGACTTGTGTATACGTACTATCACCTCGCTTCGATAGCAAATAGAAAAGTGATACTTCGAAATTTTTTTTTTCACTTTGTGTTTCGCTTAAATTTAACCACATTTTTCGAGAATCAACTCAAGTAAATATATTGATAATATTCACGGAGCCTTAAGCATTCGACACTGACAAAAAATTTTGCATGAAGTTTGCATTGTGTTACTAATAGCTGCCATATTGTAAAAAAGAGCGTTCGGGGAATTGTGGACCACTTTTGTCGGGGAATTATGGACCACTCAATTCTTGACATTTGACAAGCAAACTTCGTGTATTTGATGCATATAAGTGTTTTTTCATGCAAAAACACAGCATTAGATTTTCGGCAATCATACTAATACATATATACAAATGAGTTGGTGTCTGTCTGTCTGTCTGTCTGTTCCTCTTTCACGCAAAAACTGCTGAACCGATTGACTTCAAATTTGGCATGAGTGTCTGTGGTAGTTCTAGATCCAACATAGGCATACGGAAAAGTAGCGCGAGGGGTGGGGGGAGTAAGGGGAGGGGGTAAAGTGATTTCGAAACTTAGTTTTCCCTCTATGTTACTCTTTCGCGGGGAAACTACTGAACCGATTAGCCTGAAATTTGGCATAGATGTTCGTCGTGGGTCCAGCCCCAACATAGACACATTAAAAAGTTTTTAAGTTCTTTCCGGTTTTCTTCGTATTCTAAAATTTAGACAAAAAGCTTAACCCGGCAACGACGGGTATACAAGCTAGTTTCTAAATCGGCCGTTTTGACATCGCCAGAGGATGTAAATGACCTTCGTGAGAAGGCTGATATGAAGCGAAAGAGATTGGAGAGAAAAGGTGATAAACCATAATCGAAAAAGCAAAAAGATCGTGTCAAATCGAAGACATCACAGAAGAAACAACCATCTTCAACCTATTGTGAGGTGGAAGAATACATAGATTTCTGCATAATTTGTAAGAAAAATATGCCAAAAAAAATGAACCCATCCATCCATACCATCCATTGCAACGTGTGCGATCGAGCTGTTCACTTGGGATGCTCCGGAATGACTGCAAGTTACTGGACTTGCGAACATTGCGTTTCGGACTGATTTTCATTGCAATTTTTCACTTCATTTCACTTTGTCTGTTATATAATAAATATATGAATCAAAAAAAAAAGTTTGTCTATCACATTTTTCCATTTTTAATCGATTTACAAAGTGGTCCACAATACCCCGAGATTTTTCAAAATCGCAAAAACGCCATTTTTGCGCCAACTGATAAAACTTGTATAATTTAATACAATTTGACCGAACTGCTGTGACCCAAAGAGAGGTTATTTATCGTACTACAAATTCAAGCTCTGAAATTTTCAGAAAAAGTTATTTTTTTACGATTTTTTAGCCAAAATGAAAAAGCGGTCCAGAATACCCCACCTTCCCCTACTTAAATAGAAATGGTTTCGATAAAAACAAAAATATTCCAATAAGACCTATAGACCGAATATATTCAATTAAGATATTAAAAATATGCTACATTGGGTGAATAAGACGTCCTGCAGAAATAATTCTAAAACCAACAACCCGTTTTGAAAAAGTTTTCATTTTACTTCAAATATGAATTCTTTTTTCATTACTTAAAAAAATATAATTTTTATTCCAAAGTGTCCGACTTCAAAAAACCTTAACGATAAGATGTTTCTCCACATTTATCGCCCTTTTCTCTTTTAAAAGAAACGATTCCAGACTTAAATGTTTTTATTCTGTTAAATTTTTTTTCAAACTTTTTTTGTTGTTGTTTATTTTTGTTTCGGTGATTAGTTTTTTACTATGTGGATTTCGTAACAGAAACTTTTACTATAGCCCAAACTATTGAACTTTTACCAAAGCCAGTTGAACCCTTTTCCGGCTACCATTTCCAATTGGTAAAAAGTTTTTAAAAGGTATAAAACTTTCACTACATGATGAAATGTTCGATTGCATCTAGAATGAAAAACAATTTAGACAAGATACGAATTTTTCTGTTTAACATCGACTAGAAAAGCTCCTCAATTTTCCACGTATAAATCGTTTTGGCGCCAGTGGGAATTGTAAAAAACGATAGAAATTTTTTTTCTGGTGAAATAGAAAGCAAAATAAAAAAAATAAAGAATCAGAAACTGAAACTTCCTGGAGCGATGTCCCTTTGGGGTATTTGAGGTGTCTAGGTCTGTTTCGTTTTTTTTCTGTTTGAAAAGTATCATTGAATTTACTGTAAAAAGTATAGAAAATGAATTAATCTTTTTCAAAAAAATTTCTAAAGGTCAACAAAAAATGATGATTTTTTCAAATACCTTACAAGTGAAAATGGATCAAAGACTTTTTAAAAGCTTTTATTTAGCTTGCCTTCGTATCTGTTTTTATGTCTGTCATGGTCATTTTGACCCACTTTCACTCACCCGATTGACTTGAAATTTTGCACACATCGAAATTTTGTGTACGTCCGATGACAATACAATACTTTCCCAACATCGTCCTTATAAGTATAAGGAAAGTAAGGATAACGTGATTATCCTTTCCCTGACATTTTTCGGAAAAAAATGTCATCTGGGGGTTTTTGGGGCCCCTGAATCCGATTCCGGCATTAAGAAGTCTGTAAGGATAATGGAAGGCCCTGAATGAAAATCTCTTACTTTTTTTCAATCTTTTCGTTTGTGAGAGGGGCTAGAATTGAATTTTTCTTCTTTGAAAAAACATATGGGTCATTCTTTTCAATATTTTTTCGTTTTTTTCCCACCACTTCTTTCGATTGTGTTAAAAAACCACCAAGAATTGTTTATTGAACAATTCTTACGAATAGTTTTTGGGTTTTTTTTCGACTTTCGCCGTTCTTTTAGAGCATTTATATTTTCACGAAATGAAAATTTGCAGCTCAATTAAAAACAATAACAGAAAGACTGCACTTTCAACGATATTAACCGAAATTTTTCGGTGTATTGGGTTTTAATTTTTAACGAGTTTTGTACAGAATTTTGACAAAATTTTTAAGAACAAAATTTTACTTTTTAAGTTATATTATTCAAGTTGACACAGAAAATGTAATATTGCTTGTAAAACACGACAATTTTTCTTTTCAATGTTTTATTGTAATTCATTGTTTGTTGTCTGCACCGCAAGGACATAAGGATTACTTTTAAAATTATTACGGTTTTAGGACGCATGTTATTACAATACCTTATAGCAAATCAAATAAAATCCAATTTGCTGATAGATTTTTAGCAAATTTAACCATCAGCCATTTCATCATTCAAGCTTAAAAATGCCCTCTTCTTCCAATAATACATTTGTAATATTTCTAATCCAATAATGGTAGCATGGTTGGAAATGTTGGTATTGTTAAATTTGGTTACATCCCTCTTTTGCCCTAATAATCCACAAAAAATTCAGCAAATTAGCTTACTTGTAGGGAGAATAAAACCGCAACGCACCGATTTACTAAAAAAAAATGAGAAAATCGAAGAAGTTACGAATGTATTTGAATGATAATGGCCTCATGCATACATAAATATTTAAGGAGCTGAGATTACTGGTGGTTTTTCTGTTGGCAGGCCTATTTCATTAATACATTAACACTTATCATCGCTCCTTAAAATCCATGCACTCACTCTATCTTTCCTTCACAGTCAACAACCCCCATAGCACAGCAGTAGAAACCGAAGGGCCGAATTAATGTCTTATGTTGCGAAGGAAAAGAAAATTTCCTCGTGGCTTTTCGTATTTATGTCCTAGCCTAGACTTATTCTAATTTCAAAACAGTCCATAACATTTCTCTCCAACACACAACGAGAAAAAAATCTCCGCCAACATTTTTCGTTTTTTTTTTGCGATAGTGAAGAGCGAGAGTTCTGTGAACAAGAGTAAGCTTTTCTTTATTTCTCGTACCCACTGGGATATGGGTTTTCACCCCCAATGGGTAAAAGAACAGTATACAATTCGGCGAGAAGCGAAGATTTATTATGGTCTGACAGTAGAAATGGAAGAACATTTATCGTAACCGCCGCTGGTTGATAAAATGTCACTGGGTAGTTGGGATTCGCCAGTAAATTCCATTTACATACATATCCAATAAGTAGTTGGCTGATGGTTACAAGAAGAGCCATTTTAACACCAAGTGGGTACCATCCTCATTGCCATCATTATTATCATCAACAACAGCAAAAAATAAAATAAAAACTATACAGAATGTTCTACCGCTGTATCATTTGTGCAGTCCTAAACCACCGCAAAGTCACTTCTTTTATGGTTTAAATGAGAAAAACTTGCAGCGTGTCTGTTGCTGGGATTAAGGATCCGAGGCGGAGCAGGCAGAAGCGACGTTTCATGTCTTTTGGGTATACGAGAATGTGATATCGGGATGGGACTCTTAAATCCTCTTAAATATTACTACATACTCGGAAATTTTATTGCTGTCGTGTCGTGTGGCTGCGATTTTTATAGACCTCAACCGACATGCAGAAATCAAGTGAACTTGGAACGGGACGACAAGAGGAACATGAAGAAGTGTCTTGTATCCTTGCATTGTATCCTGGAATTGAATGTTTTGTATGCGAATTCGATGTAGTCTAGTGTATATTAGTATAAATTGTAGTGTACAGTAAATTGTTGGGCAAGATTTCTTGAAAGATTAGAATTCTTGAGATGATGGCGAGGTTGGTTTTTTAATCTCTTGAGTAGTCAAGGTTTTCCAGATTAATTGTCTGGAATACTTGTGAAGAAAGTGAGGTAAATTGTCTGAGGTAACCGAAGAATTTTATAAATTGAAGTAAGAGAATTAACATTTTTGCAACATAAATTTTAAAATGAAGTTTTTTTTTAAAAAGTTACGGGGGAAAAAAAGGTTATGGAAACAAACACGTTTTCGTGTGACTGGGTTCCGATGAGTCTTTCTTAATTGAGCAATGCTAAAAGATGGCCGCTGTTGCCGGGCTAATAGTTTTTAAAAAGTTTCAGTTTTACAGAGTTTTACAGAGTTAATCAGTTAACATAAACATTTGTATTTCCATAGAAATCAGAGCTGTTTTCCAAAGAAATCACTAACTTGGAAAACACTAAAACACAGCGCCGCGTTTTACCCATTATTATTATGTGTAAAACGCGTTTTTTTGTGTGAAATCATTAAAGCGATTTGTGCAAAAATCCACGGCTTTTGTGTAAAATCACTCTATATCTTGTCACGACGCTGGAGTATAAAACTACGACATTTACTAGGAGATCGGTTTCCTACTATGAATGTAGTGAAATGCAAAGAAAATCGATAGGAGAGTATACTTAAAATAAACTTTTTTTTTGAGCCATCAACCTTGAATAAGTTTTTGTTACCAAAACAACAAAGACCGAACTCTCAGATGTAATTTAAATTTTTTTAAATCTATGTTAACACACAGTCCTGATTATTTTAACAATCGATAAGTAAAACAATAGCATCTCTTCATCTAATAACACCTCATGCAATGACAATAATTTTTCATTTTTATAAAGTACATAACTTTTCCTTTAAAGATAACAGAATTTTTGCATAATAATCGTACAAAGATGAAATTAAGTCGATTAGTCTTTAATTTGGCATCTTAATCTCTTTAATGTTTATCCATTAATTTTATAGAATTTCCAAGCTTCTTGGATCCATCTTAAATGCTTTTGTAAACAGCCATGGGCTAAATATTGATCTCAAGGATAATTTTGGTTACCACTGTATATTATGTAGCCTTACCTCGCCCAACATAAAACAGTATTCTACTTATACTGGTATATTTTGTTTAAGTAACGAAGCAAACGAGTTAATAATTGCCTAAATCTATGCAAATCATTTATGTACAACTAACAAAATCTATTTGCATTTTAACATAAATTCTTTCCACAAAGTTATTTTATCTTTTCGTAGAATAATTTAATCTCTATGTATATTAAATGATTATTATATATTTTTTCCTCATTTCATTTCCTTTCCACCGTAACATACAATAATAAAACAAATAAATAGTGAAATGAAACAAAACGATAAGTGAGAACATTATTCATAACGAAAATCAGCCTTGCGTAAATTATTACGCCCAGATAGATACTTTAAAGTACCTTAAAATGGCTGCCTAATAGCTGTTGACATTAGTTACACCCTCTTTGACACGAATGCCCGCATCCTGGCATGCATATTATCGATGGTAAGAAGGGAGAAGAGACAGGGAATGGATTCACATTCAGTTAGATATCATCTGACAACAAGGAATAATGAGGTCCTTCTGAACAACAGGCATTTTGGGGACACTTTTGTTAAAAGGACCTCTAATCTCGTCCTCCGGTTTTCCGAGATAATGAAAGTAATGCTGGCAGACGGCATCCGGCAACTAGCATTTAACGGAGCTTCGGTATTCAGGAAGTAAATTCTGAATTTAAAAAAGGGATCGTCGTCAACAAATTTTCACGGATTAGAATTGACACAAAAAAAAAACAGTGAAGACTTGCTGCTAGGAAAAAATATTTTAAACAAAATTTCCATCTTGTTTTATATGATACTAGCAGACCCTTCGTTGGCAGCTAAAAGTTTTTTGTATAAATTTTAGAATGCCAAAAAACCATAAATAACTTAAAAAGTTTTGGGAAAAAATGTTATCCTTACAGGAGCTTCCGTTTCGAATTTTGAAATTCCAACTCCAGATTCGTGATAAGCAACCTTGAAAACCTCCCAAAGCCTGTTTTTGCGAGCAAAAATTGGAAAAAGGACATTTGCGTTATCCTTACAGGATTTTTCGGTTAGAATTTTGAAATTCCAACACCGGATTCCCCCTTATGCCGATTTTTCCGGTGAAAAACGGGAAAAAGGATATTTATCCTTACAGGATCTTTGGTTTCGAATTTTGAAAATCTAATACCGGATTCGTGATCAGCGACCTCAAAAACCCTATAATGCAAATTTTTCCGGGGAAAATGGGCAAAAGGCTATTTTCATTATACTTACAGGACCTTCCGTTTCGAATTTTAAAAATCTACATAGCTAAAAACCTGCTCCTGGCAACACAGATCATTTTGCCAGCAGTTTTTGAGTTTTGTAATCTCCAGCAGTTTTTGAGTTTTGTGATCTCAAACGAACAGACAGACAGACAGACAAACAGACAGACAAACATCTATTTTTATATATATAGATTATCCACTGATTCTATCGAATAATTTAAGAGGCAGGTGAGTTTAAATGTTGCAAACATACCAGATTCACTTTTGTGAAGGTTTCACGAAAAAAATTAGTAACATCCCAAGCAACCAGATAAGGCATAATGCCTTAGATTAGGGCGTAGTGTCTTAAAATTGGTCGTTTTTTAAGACACCACGCCCTAATCTAAGGCATTATGCCTTACCTGGTTGCTTGGGATAGTTTCGTAATAGTAAAAAGAAGATCGGAGTTTATACAAGATTTTATAATACTATGTTCACATCGACGCAAAATTACGTAATTTTGAAGATTTTCGTAATTTTGAACGAAATCTTGCTCGAAATCACGAGATTTCCAGTAGATTTACCTGTTTTCAAAATCACTAAAAGTATGCAATTTCCACAAAATTACGAACGAAATAAAGCAAAAACAATGGAGACAACCCTGCATCACTTATTCAGCTCTCTTCAGCACATCAGTTTTGAGAAGTTTTGACATTTGTGCTGGATTAGAAAAACGGAAATATAAGAAAAAGAAGCCGTGTTCCGCACGCGAAGAGGATATATTAGTAAACAACCTACGCGAGGCAAAAAAAATGGACCTGTTTTTGATGCGATTAGATATGAAATGGAAAATAATTGTTTATTTTCATTACAGATAATTTCCATTGTCGTCTAAAGTGTCTAATTCTGTTAGCACATATTTGATCGATGTTTTGAATTGTATTATTCATCATATTACTAAAATTCATAGCAATCCTACACTAAAATTCATAGCAATCCTGTAGTTGAAATGTCAAGCAAAATTACCTTAACCTCTGTGTGAACACTTTGGTTTAAGATCTAAATCATTTCGCAAAATTACGTGATTTTGCGTCGGTGTGAACTTAGTATTAGACGTCTATGTAATGATACAATCTGAGTCAGAAATACAGTTCATTGCTGGAGGTGTGTATTTCTGTAATTTCAATTTTTGTTTACAAAATATAAAAAATTTTGATATTTCACATATTTTGCACAAAATAAGTGACTGAATTTCACTGCCACATTTCTCAGTTTTACTGTTGATACCCTTTTGATACCCAAAAACCTCCCGGTATCACGAAAAAAATCAAGTCCACCCTTTCTAAGTCCAGTCCATTTCAATTTAAAAAAATATATCTCAACTGATCCGGTTTTATTTTCAGCTAAAAAACTCTTATCACATAATTATCTTCATTTCACATTCTCTACGCTAAATCACATGATTTAAGGGATGTAAATTAAATTATACAACCTGACAAAACAGAAACGGACTGGAAAATTACACAAATTCCGGGTGGATGGATGGCTCAAGTTTAGCCGTTAAGATAGGTCGTGGTAAAAGGGGTTTAAGACCAAAGGCCGAGTAAAAGGCAACCGAAAATTGTTGAAAAATACTCCAAAGGATTGCGTATCGAAGAAACGAAAAGCAAATGGCCAAAGAGAAACGTGGAAAAGTTTCACCCTCGACCTAATTTATCCTTCAATTTAAGAACCACTAAATGCCTGATACTCGTCGCCTCAGCGTCCTAAATGCGGTGAGGTGATGACATGCGACATGACTCAGGTTCAGGATCAGGTCCAGACATGATGCTCTATCCCATCACTATTATAGTCATCATAATAATATAATCCCTTCATTTCGGGTCCGACCCAGTGCTGTAATTTTTATTAATCAGGACGACCGCATAGTGCCCCCGACATCTTCCACAGCCTCCGCTGGCTGTGAAATTGGTAAAAGTTTTTATGAAATTTTAACAAGGGTAAGAATTACAATTCGTTTTTCTAATGAGTCCGGCAGTCCTTATGGCAAAAGTTTTATTTGATCGATACGGTACTCGTGAGGCCATTTCCTTTCATATGCCGCGATGATAGGAACCCCTAAATGGGAGTTAATGTGAAGGTCTTGAAATCCTTGAAAGTTTGAATCTCGTACGACGTGTGCTTCCGTTGTGCTTGCGGATTTCAACACTTGCCACACTGGCGTACTTTTAATGTTATTAAAGTCGGCAGGATCCCAACAAAATACCGGGCCTGGCTGAGGACATTTAGGCGCGCGTATTCGTATATTATGTAATGGATTTCATTATTTAGAAAAAATAGCTTTAGTATACAGAGAAAATAAAACATCTAAATAAATTAGAAATGAGCCCATTAATCACGAATTCACTTTAAAAATGTTTAATTTATGAGAAAGTGTCTTCAACTTCTATCTCAAAACGCACTTTTCCAGATGAATACGAAATTTTACTTAAAAGGATTTCAGAGTTGCTAGGCTGATGCTGTTACGAATAGAACAATACACGACGATTGTCTTGATTCAGCAAATTGAATTTTTAATAAAAATGGAGTTTCTTTATATAATTTCTTTTGTGTGTGTGTGTTTTTTTTTCAAAATTTCTTTTCGGGGAAGGATTTGTATGCTTATTTGAGGGACATGGCAATCATATGAGACATGCAATTTTTGAAAGTATTGAAAGAGAAATTTATTCCGCCTTTCCTCTGAAAATTTAAAGACAAACAAATAAATGTAAAAAAAAATCTCACATACGTAAAAGGGTTGGATGAAAAGTTCTTGTTCCTAGCAAGGAAAATACAAGATTTTGAACTCATGTTTTGTCTTATTTCTAATTTTTTTACCCGAGCTAAAATTTCAGCTCAATCGCTCGAATGGTTTTCGAGTTAAGTAGGAATTACAATGGCCCGGCAGAAACAGCGACAGTAAAATGATTTTATTAGCTGAGAGCCCTTTGACATTTGGGCTTGCAAGAAATTTTAGGTTTACGAAAAATGTTGGGCTTGTTTTTTCGACTTCAAAAAAGATTTTCCAATTGGCTTTAATTTTGTCGAAAACTAATATTTTTGGGAATTTAAGGACTCTATCTTAGGGACTCCATAAAAAACATCATAAATTGATGGGAAAAAGGGGTATGCGATAGTGTGTCGGTGGCATTAAATGCCATACGATAATATTTTTTGATTTTCTCAAGCCTTTTTTGGAAAATAGGAAAAATAAAAATAGAATAGGAAATATTAACTATATAAATAATGCTTGATCTTGTTTTCAAATGCTTGAACTCCAAAATCGCGCGAGCCGATTGGGAAGACATTTTAGATCATATCTTGTCAACAATCTCCTAGGTTTTCTAAAAAGCTCACGTTGGTTCGAGCAGGGAGGAAATATATACATATGTGGTATCACCTCATTGGTCTAAGTGGGTCGAAGGACCGCCACTTTAACCTAACCTAACCTAGATCATATCTTTTTAATTTCAGTCAGGATAAAGATCCCACAAAAAAATTTACCACTAATTAAGAATTTTTCTTAGCTGACTCGGAACTTTTCAATCTACCCTCGTATGTATACAAATTGATTCAGTTAACGATTAACATATATTTCAATTTTCAACGAACCGCGCAGGATAAACATGTCGGCGAAATGTATAACATGGCTCTACATAATATTCCCCTTTCAAATACATTTGATTGCAAACGTAAAAGCGCGCTCATATCCTGCCAAAAATTGTGGAAAATTTCCCAATTAAAGTACCACGGATCGACGAATTTGTTTGGTAAGGTGAAATTTGAGAGAAATATATATATACACAACACACAATATATAAAATTAGAAAAACAAGGGAATGAAAATATTTACGTGAGCGTTTCCTTTATTGCTAATCTTATTTTACAATTCCGCGCGTGTCACCATACACCCAAGCACTTTTAAAGGACAAACAACAAAAATTCGAAATTTGCTTCTCCATAACGCTTCGATGAGGCTTCCTAGTTTAACAAAGATATTTTCCTTGACATGTTTTTCAACTATTTTCGACTATTTATTTAGATTCCGCAAAATCTGACAATAATTTCGAGGACATTTCACTTTGGGAATATTTTTACGCCCCAGGATAAAAGCATTAGGCACGTGGCGATTTGGAATACTTTTCTCGGAAACATTTTCCTAAAATCAATTTTTGAATACTGTTTACATAGCTATATTCAATATAAATGTTATTTGCTTATATAATTTTTTTTTTGCCACCCACACATACGTATTATAGGGTGATCATGTGAGCCGGATTGGCCGGCAATGTTGTCCCGGCATTGTCTAATATTTTGCTCCGGCGCATTTTTTGACGTTTTTTAACCTATGGCGCAATTGTGTTAAAAACGTTTGCTTGCGGCAGATCAGTATTCAGATTTTTTAGTTTTGTGAATCTCCCTTAACTAACATTTGTTTTCTAAGGGAACACACAATTTTTCTGTCTCTGAATTTTTTTTTCTTGGCTCAGCTTTTCTTTGGTTCGTTTGTGCAAATTATATAACGTTTTCCATTATATAACGTGTAGTTAAAAATTGCACTTATTTTTATATAAGGTGAACACGGGGAGAAATAATAGGACAGATTCCTACAATACAAGACAGTGAATTTTTTGGTAATGACTCCCAAACAAAAGGGAAATTCATACCAAAAAACATGAGATTTTCCCAAAATTTAGGTTTCTCTCCGTGCATTTGAAAATCCCTTCCCTGCTTTTCTTGTTCCGCGTTAACACAAAAAAATATGGTCACCATACCGTATTTTATTGACAGGTCACGACAGCTTGGGGCTTTTTCGGCTTGGTTAATTATTTGTTTTAAGGGATTTTCCAAGAAAATCCTGGTAAAGAGTATATGACTTGTAAATATTCTTATAGCCCCAAAAATAATTCAAAATAAAATGTTAAAAAAAATCCTAGTTGCCGAGAAAATTAAATAATATTCAACATAGGTTTTTTCTAATAATAAAAAAATAATTCCCAAAAGTTAAAAAACTTTAACAAAAGTTAAAGACCTAAAAGTTTCACAAAAATTTTAACCTTTTTTGGATATTTTTTTAAGTTATTCTGCCCGGGGTACTAAAAAGCGACAGTGACTGAGTAAACTTAAAGGGTGATTATATCGGGTCTTTCAATAAGGACATAACAATTTTGTATTTAAATAAAACACAGAATAATTGAGATATCGGACTGAAATTTATTCCAGGTGTAGTGGACATGTTACATTTAAGTATGAAATTCGATGTCGTTCATATGGCCACCGCGAGCAGGTTTGCACTGATTGATTCTTTGGAGCCAATTTTCCACCACTCTTCCACACATATCGGCCGGAACGTTGGCAATTTCGCGTTCGATATTGCTCCTGAGCTCCTCTAACGTTGTTGGCTTGTTGGCATAAACCAACGACTTAACATAACCCCTTAAAAAGAAATCCAACGGCGTTAAATCGTATGAGCGAGGTGGCCATTCGACCGGATCATTTCTCGAGATTACAAGACCTAAAAAAACCTTAAAAATATAAAATGTAAACATTGACTGACGTTTTAGCATTGCCAGATCATAAAAAAAGTTTTAGGGTGCGTTTTTATTAAAATACAAAATTGTTATGTCCTTATTAAAAGACCCTTTATTAAAGCTATTAAATTGAGTATTTTGATAAATTATTATGTAGTCATTATCTCAACGGTATTTCATTTTAACTGGGAAATAATGATTCCGCGAAAAACTTTTTAACCGTATTTTTGTTTTCAGGAAAAAAACATTTATTTTCAAAAAATTTGTGCCTGATATTCGTCACCTTCGAAACTCCAAAAAGGTTTTCAGCTAAGCAAAATTATCAGAACACAATATTTTTTAGATATCCTTCGCTTGTTCCTTATCTTAACAGGGCCCGGGGATAGGGATGCCCAAATCGGCATCCAATTACCCCCAGACACTATATAAAATCTTGGATCATTAAAAACACAGTGATTTTAGCCTACGGCGCACGTTGGGGCCAAAGTGCTATTCGGCGGCCAAAAATACAAATTTTGAGTTCTGCCTTTGAAGGATTTCGGTTATGTCATTGCGTTGAGAATTCTTAGGAACCTAGAAATCCAAAAGGTCACTCTCCTGGGACAAGTAATTTCCGAACGCCATGGGGTCAAAGTTGGTAAAAATTCTGGTTTTTTTCAATTTTCGAATTTTGAACAAATTTTTTTAACTTTATTAAGTCACTGAGTACAGAAAAATCGATTTTATCATCAACCTGAGGACATAGGCAATTATAATAAAAATTAAAAATTTGTGGTACTACATTTTTTTTTCTTAAAATTGTTATCCCGGAATTCTGGGCATTCTAAAAATACTATTTTTTTCGCGAAATTTTGTATATATATGGCTCTGCAAAAAATGTACCGGCTTGTACCGGTCAGGCGTCAGTTGGACATGATAGCCAAGGTCAATACCTTTCAAAATATCTATATTTCATCTGCTACTACCTGTAACTCTAGTCACCGTAAACAAAAGTCTGATTTCTTACATATTATTTTTAAAAAAATATCTTATTTTGTCATAACAAAGAACAAAGATTTTTCGTCTTATATGCTAGGAAATTGTTTTAATTATTTTTAATATACATTAAAGCGGAATATTTTACATACCAGCATACAGTGAAACCATTAAATGTCACCCTTCTTGACAGTAAAACCGTTTAAAACTGGTAATCTTATCATATAATATAATACGAGAAATGACTGCACAACGATTTCGAAAACCCGCCAAACGATTTTCACGAAACTTGGTGGTAAGGGATTTTCGGGGACAAGGAATCGATCTAGATAGGTCTCACCTCTGAGAAAATTCCCCTCGATACCCCTCGCCTGGTATCTTCGAATTGGGTAGTCTGATCTTAATGCAACTTTACAGTATTACTAAGCGGACTAAGGGCTTTCGATTTTTCCACTACAAACCTGACTTTTCCCTCCCCTCGATACCCCTCGCTTGGTGTCTTCGAATTACGTGAAGGTATCTTAATGAAAATTCGCAATATTGCCTGGGAGTAAGGTTGTTCGACATGTATTCTAAAAATATCACTTTTTAGATATCTATCGGCAGCGATAAATAGTAATTACAAAACAATCAAGTTCCCTGAACCTCGTTATACGAATCATGTTGCAATTATAATTATAATCGGATTCAGCTACTCAGAGACAGAGTCAGAAGGAAGATTTTGAGATCGCCGAGCATGGCTCGATCTTTCTGGTACTATGAATAATTAGAGCAATAAAAATCAATATCTTAGATACACATATGTACATATGTATATATGTTAAAACAGAATATTAAGAAATTTACATTAATTCGACGATTGAAAGTTATATTATCGGTGCTTTCAAGCAAGCAAGCAATAAATCCAGATAAATTCAAATCATATGCCAAGTCCACAGCTGATTTGTATAATAGACATTACAATTGGAGAAATATGTCTGCAACAATGCATAAAGTGCTTTTCCATGGCAAGCTGATAATTGAAAAAAGCATTTTACCACTTGGGTAGCTTTCAGAAGAAGCTCAGGAATCGAAAAATAAAGACTACAGACATTTTAGACTAACCAACACTAGAAAAAACGATAGAATCAACCAAAATGAAGATTTGATGAATATATTACTTCTATCGTCAGATCCATTTTTGGCTTCTCTGCGTTCTAAATGGACAAATGCAAAAGATGAATTGGATAACGAGGAAGATCAAGAAATCCTACAATTGTTAAAATTCGACGAAGATCAAGACATTATTAGAATATAATTTTTCCTCAACTTAATGTAATTTTAGCCATGTGTATTTGTATCAAATTGTATTAAAATAATCGTATTAAAAATAGTTGTCTTTAAAAATGCTATATTTTTTAATAACATTTAAAAAACAACTTTAAAACAAAACCAAAAAAAAATATTACAACAACAAATACTATAGTTTTGATTATTTCATCATATAGGGTATTAAAGTTGCTCCTATTCGATTTTCATGTATTGACGATATATGTAAAATGACATTCTAAATATTTTCGTCATTAATGATTTTTTCTGTACGACCAACCGTTCTCGAGATTTTGGTAATTTTTGATTTCAAATGTAGATGGGTGGGGGAGGGAAGGGGAGGGGATAATAAAATTGTGAAGAAATAAAGCTTGGATATTTATCTAGCCAACAAAAAAAACCCCATTCAAAAATATTGATCCGTTCAAAAGTTATGTATTTTTGGCCGCCGAATGGCACTTTGGGCCCATAGTGCGGCGTATTTTTTTTAGCTTGGGTATTTTTTAAACAAAAACTTTGCCTGCGGCGCAGAGTATTGTTTTGCCATCAAAAATTTCCAAACAAGGGTCTGTGCTGTCTTTCTTTTTTTTTTTGATATGAGTCTACTGTTGTTTTTGTGTCCTCTGTTGATGTATCAAATTCGAATAAATTATAAAAAAATATTTTAGAATAATTATTTTATTTGTGTTGATATTTTTATTTACATCGATAGAATTTTCTTAAAATTTATATTAGAGCGTGATGAGATTTTCTGTATTTTCAAACAAAACACTTCCTTTTAGAGAATTCAGATTTTTAAGATGAGGCCCATAATGCGAATTTATTAGAAAAGCTTTTCACTGCCAAAATTACGAATTCAATGTTTTATGGCATTAAAATAAAATGTTTTAAAATACACTGTGGTATTTTTCATCATTGGAAATCTTAAAGATTTAGATTTCTATTTTAAGAAAAAAAAAATCTAGAAAAACATGAAAAGGGTAAAAAATAAATATTTAAAACAAAAGAAAATATATGTTTTTGTTTGAGTTGAAGTAAATTCGTTGTGATGGAGGCTAAATAATCCTATACCAGGAAACATTATTTCATGTTCTGCTGGGGGTGTAGTAAAGCTTTAGGGGGTATAAAACAAACAAAAAAAAAACAACCCATTTTCGATTCATTGGATTCATGAAGTTAAGTAAAAAATACCTTATCCGGGCTTTGAAATGAAATATCTGAGAAAAGGGTCTTTAACACTTATTATTACGCTCAAGTCTGCTTTGCTGGCAGATTGGAGTTGATTCGTAAAGCTTCCATCAGCACGAAAAAATATACCTACATTTTCCTTCTGAATCAGTTTCTATGTTAGTAATATCTCTATTGAATCAGGTATTTATAGTTGTATCTTGTATATATTTTCCTGTAGATAAATAGATACCTCAACAATTTTGAACTTCGATTTTCGCATTTGTTTTGTGCCCCCAAGGTCCAAAATGGGAAGTTTTCCAAGTTTGTGAAAATGATTCTTGGAAGATGAAAGTTTTTTCCTTAGATAATTTGTAAGTGGAGGGAGATGATTGAATTCTTTCAATATACATAAATAAGAAAAATTAATAACAAAAAATACGAGAAAGAAAACCTCCCACTCTTCCCCCCGACAAAACACGTGTTATTATGAATTCGTACAAAAAAACATCGTGTAAATCGGGGGATGCGTGTATTAATTAATTATTATAACTTTTTTTTGTTTTGAATAATTTTGGGCTATACTTACTTGAGTTTAAAACATCTAACAAAGGTATTTAAGAGTAAAATTCAAACGATCCGCACCGAAGAAATTCAATAAATTTTTTTAAGTATTTAGGAAAAAATGCCAGGAATAAAGCTCGAAATATTGTGTGAAAATCTTCACAAAAGCCGCAATACGATATTCTATATTGCAAGCAATCGAAATTAAACGAAGTCGATTGAATAGAATCCTAGTAATATGTAGACTAGATATTTGATACTAAAGATAGGCAGGCGTTTTATTACATGTTCTTATATTATACTATTTCACATATACATCACTCTAACGTATATCCATAAACCCTTTTGTCAGAAAATTGCTCCCTTCAATGATTGTAGATACCAAAGGAATTTTTTCAGGCGTTTTGAATTACGGAGACAGCTCTATTAGAAGGAATTTTTCAGTATTCAAGTAACTTGTCACTTCAATCAACGGGGTTTTATTTTGATTTATGTTCTATTTTACACTTTTTAACCAAAAGTTGCTCCTGACAACAATATCTCATATGAAACGAAGAGAATTTCGGGTAGGCATATCTATTTCAAAACAAAGAATGGAGAAAAATTTCGAAATCATCAAAGAATATTCAACATGATTTTTTTCTCATTTTGATCCAATTTAAAAATTGAAAGTTCAAGATGAATGAAACCTACGTTACACGATGGTAACATAAACAAATTCTTTTTCTCTGGGTGCTTCTTTAAGAGACATTGAACTACGATTTTTTACATAGAATTTAATAATTTCTACCATCTATAGCATATTTGAAGATCATTCAAATCGGTACCTTTGCTTGTAAGTCAAAAATATATTCTGAAATTCAAAATCGAACTAATATTCAGTCGGATATCAAAGGATTTTTGAAAATACTAAGAAAATGAAGCCAAAACTAATTTTTAAGCAGAAATTTTTTTTATTAATTTTTCAAAACTTGCAAAAGTAAATTGAGGCGTTAAAAGCTAGAGTGGACCACCCCACATGTCGAAATCGTGAATTTTTTTGTGATTGAATCACTATTGCGAGTGAGTTTTTAGACAAAAATGTTTGGATGCACCAAAAAACGTTTCAACATTGAGTAATAAAGTCCACAGATTTTTTTTTTCCAAAACTTTTCGGTCAATAATAGTACAGAGTGGAAAAGCTTCAAAAACTCGATTATGTGGGTTGGTCCACTCTAGCTTTTAACGCCTCAATTAGTCATTCGTGAAATATTCACAATACCTACTTTTCACGAATTGTACAAACTGTAAGTGCAATTAGAATGTTCAGAAAACATTTAAGAAAATTATTATCCCAATGTTAGGTGGATAAAGCTGTGTTTTTATTATATACTAGCTTGCATACCCGTCGTTGCCGGGTTAAGTTTTTTGTATAAGTTTTAGAATACGAAGAAAACCGGAAAGTTGCGAATTAGTCTAACACCAGATTCGTGATCAGCGACCCCGAAAACTCTCTAATGCCATTTTTGCAAAGGAAAAGCGGAAAAATGATATTTACGTTATTCTTGTAGGACTTGCTAATTCAGGTCTTGAATTTCTAACACCGGATTCGTGATCAGTTACCCCGAAAACCCCCTAATGCAATTTTTCCCCGGGAAAAATGGGGAAAAGGATATTTGCGTTATCCTTACAGGACCTTCCGTTTCTAATTTTGAAAATCTAACGCCAAATTCGTGATCACAGCGACCCCGAAAACCCCCGAGAGAAACTTTTTAGCCTCTTATTGAGCGAAAATCACGCTTTAAAAACACCCAAACCCCCTTTACCCCCCGTTTACCTCCTTAACCCCCCGTTGACCGCTTAGCGATAAAATTTCGGAAAACCCCGCCTTAGTGAGCGCCTACGCGATGGTTGGGACATACTGTGACAGTTTCAAGTTTCTAGCTTCAGGGGTTTGGGCTGGGCGTTGATGAGTCAATCAGTCCGTCAGGTTAAACGATTTTATGTATATAGAAGACAAACGATTTTATATATATATCATTTAGGAGTATATTAGACTTAGTATACCGTTTGTAACGCATCGAACTAATTATCGAACACAAAAATGAATTACACTAGGGTGTTAGGGATGATAAAAGATTCGCATGGCCGTCTGTCTGTCTGTCTGTCCGTGAACACCAAAACTTTGGAAAGAATTGAGCTAGAGACATAAAATTTTGTATAGTTACGTTTTTAGTAATTAACTAGGCTAAGTTCTTGAACGCCAAAAATGGGACCATTCCTTTTTACTTCTCCATACAAACGAAACAGTTTTTTGCAATTTTCTCGAAAACGGTGAGTCATATTGAAAAATGAATGAATGTAAAATGTGTTTAGAATAGGATTTTACATAATTCAATCATACATCAAAATATAATCGGACAACGGCTTCCCCCTCTCCCATCCTATTTTCCTGTTTTCTCAAAAAATGTGCATCGTATCGAAAAATTTAAAAAGATAAATTGTTTTAGAATATGACTTTACATAACCGTTAAATACATAAAAAAAAAACCAATCGAACCACTCCCTTCCCCCTCTCCTATACAAACGAATTTTTTATACCCCTATGGTGAAACCAAAGGGTATATTAAATTTGCCTTACCGTTTCTAACCCCAAGATCCCGTCATCACATACAAAAATGAATTACACCAGTGTGTTTAGAATGATAAAAATAATTAATTTTTGCATGTCCGTCCGTCTGTCCGTCCGTCTGTCCGTCCGTCTGTCTGTCCGTCCGTCTGTCCGTCCGTCCGTCTGTCCGTCTGTCCGTCTGTCCGTCTGTCCGTCTGTCCGTCTGTCCGTCTGTCCGTCTGTCCGTCTGTCTGTCCGTCTGTGGCGCGGATTGCGCTAGAGACTTGAAATTTTGCGCAGATCCGTTTTTCGTAAAATATGAGGCTAAGTTCGTTAATGGGCAAAAATGGACCATTAGGGAGGGTACCCCCCATACGAACGAAAACGTTTTTTGTAAATATCTCAAAAACGGTGCATCTTATCAAAAAAAGTCCAAGAACTTCTTATGTTTTGAATTAGTGAAGAAGATAATTGTTTTGAAATTCTCACCTTGGAATTCAAATCCGGCGTTGAAATATAGTGTAAAAAAGAAAAAAAACACTGGCGAAAAATTGGCTCCACAAATGATTTATTCAATATCAAAATATAAATCCCAATGATTGTCTTAAGAATTATTTTTCTATTTATTTATTCACATTTAAATGCCATGTTGAGTCTATCGCATCAATCTTATTTGTATGGATTTATAAAGGTTTTTGCTTGTTCTTCAATTCGTATCAAGTAATTTCTGTTTGAAACCTCTAATCCCCCGTGGGCCCAATCGGAAAAAAATTTTCTAAGAGCTACATTAAATCCTGAACAAGACAAGTCAATTTCCAGTTCAAGGACATTAATGTCCAATCGTTGATGAAACAGCAGGGGGCAAATAATTCTAGAATAGCATAAATATTGTTCTCATGAGGCCTTAAATTTTGAGCTTTATTGAAATTGAAATAAATAAAAGAATTTTCTAAGAAATTGGTTTTAACCATTCGCTCTGAACAATAAATATTTTCTTCATGAGTTTAAAAAATATTTTCAATGTTTTGTACTGTGGGTTTATCCATGTGTAATTAAATAAATTTTGTAATTCGGTCGTATTGATGAATATTTTAAAGTATTATCTGTTGGTATAGAATAATCATATCATACTAATATATAAAAATGAGTTGGTGTCTGTCTGTCTGTCTGTTCCTCTTTCACGCAAAAACGGCTGAACCGATTGACTTGAAATTTGGCATGAGTGTCTGTGGTAGTTCTGGTTCCAACATAGGCATACGGAAAAGTAGCGCGTGTGGTGGGGGGAGTAAGGGGAGGGGGGAAGGAAGTGATCTCGAAACTTAGCTCTTCCTCTATGTTACCCTTTCGCGGGGAAACTACCGAGCCGATTGGCCTGAAGTTTAGCTCCAACATGGACCATCAAAAAAAAAAAAAAAAATTGAAAAAACTTAACCCGGCAACGACGGGTATGCACGCTAGTGTTTAATAAAAAAGACCGTTCACTTATTGTATCGATTATTCAGAGAAACATAATTATATTAATCATTCTTAATAAAAGAAAACCTTTAATGAATACGACGAAAGCTCCTATTTTATGTGATCGCCGCGCCGTCCCTGCACTATATTTGAAAGAAATTTTTTAGTCGTATTAAATTTTAATTTTCGTTCTTCACAATAAAAAATTCGGATAAAACGAACTTTCCATTACCGAAACATTCGATTGCCAATAGATACAAAAATATTTATATTTAAATCTTATGATGTTTCTTTTTGTGATATCGAGAGAAAATATCAATTTGAAACGTATTTTATAAATGATATTCTAAAACCCGTTATAAAGTAATAAAACATTGAGTTCACGTTTACTGTTCAATAAAACGAGATAAATTCTATACTGAATGCAGAATGATGATTATGTGTCTCAAAATGTAGACATTTCGGTGCAAATGACATAAAAATAGAGAAAAGACAGTGCACGATCAATGGGCGGGTGATAAGTCTTACAATTTCTTTTCGCATTATGTTAAGGAAAATGCAAACTACAAAACATAAAACGCTGTTGCACATGAACTTTATCATCAAAAGGGGAAGATTTTATAGGTGGCGTAGATTTCTGTGTTCATGTTATGTAGGAATCCATTACGTCTTTACAAATTCTTTTTCGCTGTATCTTTTTTTTTTTGACTGTTCATCGTTGTTCGACAGAGTCCTGGTAGATTTAAATAAATTTCCATGGAAAATAAGAAAATGAGGAAAAATGGAATGGGATGTAATTCAACGAGATAGGGTTATGAAAACACTGTAGAGTTTTTATGAGTGCTGAAGTAAACTTTTATTTATATTGAATGTCGTCGTTTTATCGATACACAATGGATGTAATTTTTTATGAATATTAAGTGAAGTCGGGAGATTTTCTATCTGAAAGTGCATTTTATTTGAAGATCTTCAGGACGTTATGTCTTAATTTTAAACATTTCTAATATTATAGCGTCATCTGATTTATGTTTATTATGATGTTTTGCCAAAGAATGGTGCTAACATTGCGTTTTGCGATGGAAGACTGTTGTTTTTACAAATTTCGATACTAAGCGAATTTGAGGAAAAGGATAATCACGTTATCCTAACAGGATGTTCCGTTATCCTTACAGATTTTTTAATGTCAGAATCAGATTCAGCGACCCTGAGAACACCCAGATGTGATTTTTCCGGAAAATTTGAGGTGATTATCGTAACGTGATTATCCTAATAGGACCTTCCATTACCCTTACAGACATAATCGGATTCAGATGAAATTGTCATATATGTGTGCAAAATTTCAAGTAAATCGGATGAGCGGAAGTGGGTCGAAATTAGATCACAAGGTTTGACCCTGACACACAAACAAACAGAGAAACATAAAAAAAAGAAAACTAAACAAAAGCTTTCAAAAATAGGAATGGTTGCAGTGAAAAAAAAAACTCCGGACCAAACAATAAACGATTTTATTTCCTTTAAAGGTCATTTCTTTCTCCGCTCCTTCCTTCAGAACTGTTTATACAATTTCCATTCCTTTTTATACCCGTATGGTGAAACCAAAGGGTATATTAACTTTGCTTTACCGTTTGTAACGCCAAGATCCCGTCATCGCACACAAAAATGAATTACACCAGTGTGTTTAGAATGATAAAAAAAAAATTGAATTTTGCATGTCCGTCCGTCTCTCCGTCTGTCCGTCTGTCTGTCTGTCCGTCCGTCCGTCCGTCTGTGGCGCGGATTGCGGGCGCACGAATTGAGCTAGAGACTTGAAATTTTGCGCAGATCTGTTTTTTGTAAAATACGAGGCTAAGTTCGTTAATGGGCAAAAATGGTCAGTTAGGGGGGTACCCCCCATACGAACGAAAATATTTTTTGTCAATATCGCAAAAACGGTGCATCTCATCAAAAAAGTCCAAGAACAAAAGTTATTTTGGATATGATTCTACATAAAACTCCCATACATCAAAATCCGATTGGAATAAATTTAAAAAAATCTTATTGGAAAGTTAGACTTCAAAGTGGAGTTTTGGTAAAACTGTTCGAATTTTGATACGAATATCACCATACGGGTCTCCAATGATTGCCAGATCGGCAATTATAGCTTTTGTTATGTTTAAGATTTCCATTCCTTTTTCTTTAATGCACTGTGTTAACTAAACTGAGGGAAAACATGTTCTTCCAATGAAATTTTAATTTTTTAACTAAATTTTCCTTTCATTTCCTTGGTATTGCGTACAACAATCTTATATTCTACTTGGCGTTTAAAGAATTTGTAAGCGATAAAAAATCCAATGCAATGCTAAAATTAAATGAAAAAAAAAACATGAGTAAGTACCGACACGGTTGTTATAGCATCAGTGTACAAAATCAAATATCCTTTTCTCGTTACAAGCAATGTATTTGCAAAATGGAAAATATTTTTATAGCTTTCAATACATTCAACCATCATCTAACCAGAATTTAATGCTATTCAGGCTTTCCTATGAATATATGAGTGTGTATGTAAACCTGTAACCCTGGGTTGCTGGGATGTATATTATTATTATATGAGGCGTTAAAAGCTAGAGTGGACCAACCCACATAATCGAGTTTTTGAAGCTTTTCCACTCTGTACTATTATTGACTGAAAATTTTTGGGAAAAAAAAATCTGTGGACTTTATTACTCAAATGTTGAAACGTTTTTTTGGAGCATCCAAACATTTTTGTCTAAAAACTCACTCGCAATAATGATTCAAACACAAAAAAATTCACGATTTCGACATGTGGGTTGGTCCACTCTAGCTTTTGACGCCTCATATATGCTTTGATAATCCCAGCTCACTCAGTAAAATCGCACTGCATTTGTACGGTTTTTGTGTTGTATGTTCATATCAGAAGTGCGATATGTGATCATAAAGCAGTGGGATGGAATATCGAAAACTATGTCGTGTTAGGAAGCTATACTGGCCGCAGTGTTTAACGGTTGGTAGCTGGTCTGGTTTGCTTCACATAAATTTCGCACATAGCCATTTCGAGTTTAGTGCATCCACAATATGTTAACCACTGCGAGAAATGATTGTTGATCAAATCAAAGCAATACAGTTCTGCACATGAACAGCAAAACCGGCAGAAGGAAAATCATTTTTCCTTGTACGACTAAAACGTTGTCATAACACTGTAATAGTTTCGTATGGGTGAGTATATCATAATATATCCATCTTAACGTATAAATTCTGGAGGATCCTCTGAGTAAAGCGTTGCAATCGAAATGTCGGGAACTTAGAGTATAACTAATACTTATGTAGCACTTCGGGGAAGTGGAGGGAATCGAAGGAATCTGATAAAGTGTGGCAAAAGAAAAGTGTTTTCTCATACGTTTATTGAAGCTCATTCATAGCATGGTGTAGCACCACTTTACAGTATATTCCTTTAAAAGGAAGGTTAAATCGACACTACAAATACCAGTGAAAAAGGGATGGCTTCCTGCTGAGGTTCCCCTCGGATATTGCTGTGTCTTTGAATATCTTTTGAAAATGGCACCAAGAAAAGGCAACTGTGAAACTGGAACAAGAGTGCAAAAACAACATCAAATACAATTCTATCCTATTGTATTTTCATATATGACGAAATAATGTAAGAGGATCGTCATTGAATCGCTAGGGAGAGCTATAGTTGTATGAAAATAGATTTTACAACGGGAACAGAGTTCGATGCTCACATTATATCGAGACATCATCTTGAGACATGGTTTTGTTGTGCAACTATCGTCATTATGATAATAGCTTTTAAATTTGAATTTTCATGAGCTAGAAAAAAAAGTTATCATAATAATAAGTTGGGAATACTTTTGGTTAATTGGACTTGAAGGAAATACCATGGAAATTATTTTTTGCTCATAATATGATTTATTGTGTGGCTTATATAACAAAATTGAAGAGATTCAAAGAACATAAGAAAGGCTACAATTGCCAGGGGCCAATCGTCAAATACTCTATATACTGACAGACAAAATGTTTATTTTAAAAAAATCCATTTTTATAGAAGAGGGGGCAAAGAGTAGTCCGATTGGATTTTGATGTATGGAACGGTTATGTAAAATCACATTCTAAACAGATTTTACTTTAATAAATAAACTTTAATAAATAACGACTCGCCGTTTTCGAGAAAATCGAAAAAAAGTATTCCATGGGAGTTAGAATCGAATCGGTGGAGTGGTCTTCTTTGTGTCTGCCTTTTCTTTCCTACCACAACCTTCTCCGCTCGTATAATTTCGTTCGAGGTGATTTTTATACTCCGAATATACACTGACAATTGAAATTGATTCGATCAACTTATTCCGAATGACTAGATTTTCATTAAATAAATCCACACTGATTTGATTGAATTAAAATGAAATTTTGATTCATTTTTCGTATTTTTTCGAATCATTTAATTTATTTAAAACCATCTAGCCTGTGGCTGCTTGCGTATATGACCACAGAGTTCGTTTACTTGGCCTTTTGGCTGCTAATATAGAAAAATGTTTATATCCCTAGCTGCTCCTTTTAAACATAGGCCTATAAACGAAATTAAATGAATGAATAAATTATTAACTCCGATATAACGTATCATTGGATTGAATACAGTTTTTCCATTTTCCTCGGCAAAGAAGGATTTCGGACGAGTCTTAAAAAGGTTCAAATCTGATTGTGAGAAATAAATAAATAAACAACTGAATTATAAATGAATTTGGGCCTTCAGAATTTGGGCCTTTGGGCCTTATGTTATGATGAATATGTTTTATATTTTCATATCGTATTCTAGTATTTGTTTTTCAGTTTAACTGAAAGTCCAGTGCCCCCTTGCCGTTGCCAATTTTAAGATTTCTCTTCTGTTTTCTGAGATAATCCTGTTTTGATATAGCAATTTTTTTAAGGGTAGCCTGTTGTTTTGAATGGTTTGACACTCCGTAAATCAGATTATATCGCTATAAAGTAAATAAAATTCAATTTAAGATAAACAAAACTTTTTGGAAAAAGCTTTTTCATTACTCAACTGTTTAATCTTTTCATCTAAAAGTTAAATGCTAATAGAAATCTATTCAATTTATATACCAAATCGTAAGAAATCACTTAAAATTTGATTAATACAAATAAAGTAGTCGAAATAATCCTTTCATAAAATCTGTTGTTTATTTTAGAATACTTACCAATATAGCAAATATTATTATGGTAAACTTTCATTCAGAATATTAACTCTTTGAAAGTTAAGTGAAATACGTCATTTTCTCATTAAAAGGGGGACAAATTCCCATTAAGATTTTCTTTAAATTTCTTAGATGCCATCAAATTTGTGCTAAAAGCGAAGCATTTTCATATTTACCTTTCAGATATTTGCAAAACTTGTATTCAAAACTTTACAGTTTCGATTCTATCAAGAAAATTAATCTCAACTCCTTCTATTACTTCATTGCCATAAACACTGATGGTAAAGTATGTAGTGTTATGACATTAGAAATAATTTAAAATCCATAAAAAATTTCATGTGGTGATGGGAATGAGAGTTTCTTATCTAAAATCATTACTGAAACTTATTTCCGCGTAAAAGGGAATGTTTTTCCTTTCTCGAATCGTATATTCGTTATATGAGTCAAAAATAGCTCATATTGGAAAGTACTTTGCTCGTTATTATGTTGAAAATACGGGTAAAATTCATAGGAAATTATTACCGTTGAATGTCATCCGTGAAATGCTGTGTGAAATGAACTGAAAAACAATTCCATTTGTGATGATCTACTAAAATGTATGAAATCAAATATTCCCAGGTGAAGGTGATAAAAATTTTTTTTTTTGGGATACCCACCTGATTTACGATTAAATCTAATGGTACAATAAATTCGCCCTTTTAGTATTTGGGTGCAATTATTTTTCGATAAAATTGTGATAATATTTAGGAAAATTGTGTAGGAAATTTCAGCCAATTTACATTTTAATGATGACTTTACTGTAATGTTGTAAAAATAAGTGCTCACATCAAATAGAAATTTAAAAGAAATGCAATGAGTTACATTTTTCGCAAATTTGGTTTGAGGATCTTTTTCTAGCTCTAACATTTGACTTACAGTTTTGAAAGGATTCCTTATGGTGTGAACTAACGAGGAGAGGGGGGGGGGTCTACGGTATTATGTTGGCGGTACTTGCGTATATGACCACAGAGTTCGTTTTACTAAACCAGCGGTCTGCCAGTTTTCATGTGAAATAATTCACGCCGTTTTTACCACGTAAAAAATTATACGTAAACTCCTCAATTTTAACTAAGGTAAAAAATCGTAAGAAACCTAAACCATTGATGATAAAAAAAATTTAATCTGTGATTTTATCTGTAATTAAATGATCTCAGAGGAAAAAAAATGTAAAAAATTATCGGAGTTAAAAGGCAAACATTTGAAGTTCGGAAGCATCTACATACCATATTTAACAATTAAAATTGAAAAGGATTTTAAATTCGGAGTTGAAAAAATGTTGATGCGAAGACCTTTGGCTCTAATGAACCAAACAGAACAAATCAATTGAAGATTTTGGTAAGAGCGCTGCGCCTAATTTAATGCGATGCTCCATTTTTTAAGTTTTGTCACTAGTTTTTCACATTTCTTACGTAAATAACGTAACATACTGTACAACACTGTACTCAACTCCATACAAAACATCGTGTAAAACCTTGAAGAAGGGTGGAGGGTGGTCCGAAAGGCCAAAAACTAACGTGGACAACTCCTAATGAGAATTTGAAGTCTTGAAACAAAATCTCTTCAAAATATACACATACCATGACAAATTATAATTTCCACTCGAGTTCCAATTTTTAAAAAAGTCCTCACAATTTTTAATTTGTATGCCGAAACGCTGGGAGTAAATTTCAATTGAATTCATTAACGGCCAATTTATTCACTAGGAGTTAAATCGCCTTAACTCCCTTAACTCACCTTTTACATGGAAAATAACACTAGCTAACTCCCTTAACTCACTAACTCGGCTTAACTCCTAGTGAATAAATTAGGGGTAAAAGCGAATAGCCGTGCTTTAAGCAGGGTTTATACACAGCGAGTAACTCGCTGCGAGTAAAGAGAGGCAAGTAGTTTGCTTCGTTTACACGATGCGAGTAAATCGTTGCAAGTAGAATGACAGCCGAAGGAAAACATAACCTAAAATTTTCTGAGAAAAAATATCACGACTCTTTTTTGTGGAAAAATTTGCGAATTTCGACCTGAAACTGTTTGTTGCCGACGAGTTTTTTATATCCGTGTCGTTTTTTCCTTAAAATGTTACGACGTTTTCTGGCAAAGCAGCAAATATAAAATGAACCGAAACACACACAAATAAAACCACCTCATTTGTACACGGTTCCATGTTGTTGTATTGGTTTTTACTTGCTAGAAAAATAGAATGGCTTTCTATTATTTTTGGGAGAGCAGCGAGTATTCTCACACATATGCGAGCGTTGCACACTAGCTCAAATCGCGTGTATTTACGTCTACTTGCAGCGATTTACTCGCTTCGTCTAAACCCTGCTTTAATTGAAAATTCATTGCATATAAAATAATCCTTGTAAAAGGGCTTTCTTCGCATTTTAAATTAGCATGTACTTGAAATAATTTACTCGAAATTCTTCTGTTTCTTTTGATCTAATTGAAATAAATTAATGTACTTCAGAATTTAGGTTACCTCCATTTTCTATGTTTTTTTTGTGCAATATCAAAATTTCTTAACTCTTTGATCCGTTTAATATTCTCAAAAGGAAATTCATCAATTGTAATTTGCAATCAAAGTGGATTGATTTCTTTTGGTTTCCTTTCTGAAGGATTTTTTGCCATTATTTCACTCAGTGACCGACTACTTATCGTTCGGATGATTTTCAGCAACAGCACTTAACGCTTTATGATCCCATTGAAAATTATTAAATGGGAAAACTTGAAAGTGAAAAAGGATTTTTACGCTAGAGTATTACATTAAATGGCCATTCGGTAATATTTTCGGTCGTACTCAGTTTTTTTTCTTCTTTTTTGGCAATGTAGGTTGACTTTTTTCATCATGCGATATTATGCCGAATTTAGGGAGGCCATACCGCTGGGATCCGCTACATACCAGCAAAATGAGAGAAACTTTGTTAATATAGTAAATGGATTTGAAACACAAATGGTGGTGCTCCTTTTTATTCGAACAACTGGGCACCGAAATCCATTTATGCCAACTGGTGCATCCTAAACGCTGAACACTTTAAAGATTCATAAGTTCACTTTGATATCCTAAATTACGTATGCAGGAAATGTCGGTCGGTGCTTTATTACAACCACACCAACTACGTGATGTTTCAACCATGTAAACTGTTCAACGTCGACGAATAAAAAAGTTTTTAACATTTTCGTGGGTTGTAAGAAAAAAAAATTATTCAAGAAAAAGAAAAACAAAAAAAAAACATTCTGTCTGTAATCGCATGCATGAAAAAATTTCTTTAAAAAAATGTAGAACCTCATTCAAATCGAAGGGAGAAAATTTGCGTAACGACGTCTACACACAGAGAAAAAATAGTAAATCTTACTAAATATTTTATAATGGGGAATCGAAACTATAACTAAAATAGTTTTTATGATGAATTTAACTATTTATTGATAAAATTGACTATTTTGTAATTGAAATTAATTATTATTGTTATAGTCGCGATTCTCCATTATGAAATATTTAGATTCACTATTTTTTTTTCACTGAGTGCAGGTCTTTGGATCTCTAGATTCTGGAAATTTTAGAGAATTTTTCTACTACAAGCACAGTAGTTATGTATAAACGTATGCAAACAGAGCAAACGAGCACAACACGGATTTAGTAACGAAATTCCATCTGTTGCGAGAAGATCCTTGAATGATGAGCCATAAACCAAACAAATTCTAGGCTTCAACGTTTCATTGTTGCTGTTTTTGGTTTCTGTTTATGTTATCTCTCTTGATATCATTTTTGTTGTTGCATTACTATACGTCAAAATGCAATATGTTGAAGCTTCCGGATCCACTTAATATTCGTCTGGATATTAAGGTTGGCCCAATAAAATTTCACATTCGACGTTTCCCAAAATCTTCCGAAGCCGACTTTAGATTATTTCTGTGTGTTGTTAGACAATAGAAACGATTATGGTCAGTGTGCATGCGAAATTCGAAAATATGTAGGATATGAAAGGATATGTTGAGCATATTGTTAGGAAGACTGCAAAGAATATGTATAGGTTTAGCTCAGTATGCAAAATGCACATGCATATATCCGTCTAATAACACTATTATACATTAAAATTACAGGAAACTGAATAAAATTCAAATTTTGTAGATATTTTTCATCGAAATTTATTCAGGATTTTTTATTAGTTGCAGGTTCAGTTTTTCAGCGGGTAATTTTATGGTAATTGTCTGGATGGGAATTTGTTTGATTTATCGGCCTTTTGGCACCAGCATGAAATACGTATTTACTAGGGAAATTCAATTATTGCGAACAAATTACGCTCTAAAGTTCCTTTATATAAATTTGGTGACCATAGGTTATCTTGACCTAAACTGACATAAATTAAATATGATCACCCAAGAGTATCACTGAGTGAACATATCATTTTGTGTGAATCAGGATCAGACAGATTACCAGTGGAGAGCGGAAAGGAGGGAGGAACCGACTACGACAAAATGTGAGGCAATCTTTACTTTGCTTCAAAATTAATCGTGAATATTTTGGAAGTCCGATCATAAAGAAGAGGGTTTGTTTCCATTTTTGTTTTCTGTTAATGATTATATAAAGTGTTTCATGTGTGTTTTATGTTATCAAAGTATAAAAAAAAAAATTGCACCGCAGGCCAAACCCTTAGAAATTAACATCCCACTATTGAAAGTTTTAAATGAAATACGCAGCAAGCACACTATTTTTTAAGAAAAATGCACTGGAGGCAGTTATATCTGGGGAAATTGCGCCGCAGGCAAAAGATTTTCAGTTCAACATCAATTTTTTAGTGACTTAGGAATTATAACAATAGATTGCATAATTTCGGGACAAAAGTTTGTTTCCGGGACGCCGGGACAACATGCCTAAATCTAAGAAAGATTTTAATTTCCGTCTGTCTGTTGATCTGTCCGTCTGTCTAACCGTCTGTCTGTCTGTCCGTGAACACCATAACTTTCGAAATGATTGAGCTAGAAACTTGAAATTTGGTGAAGTTGCGTTTAAAGTAAATGGCAAGGCTAGGTTATCCGGCCTTTACAGGCGACTGTAAAGTCTGCCAGTAGCACAGACTTCAAATGTCAAATTACTGACAACGAATTAAAATACATTTAGCGAACTGGCAGTCAGTGCATTTACACGAGTCTGTGTCAGCGACTGTGTCAGCTGTACAGGCGCGTGTAAGGGCCGGGTTAGCAAGATCGGACTATTTTTGGCAAAAAAGTGACAAGAAAAATTAATTTAATTTTTGGTAAAACATTTTAATTTTATTTTTTTTATAAAAATTACATAATATTACTCTTTCTTTTTTTTAGACATTCTTTCACTTATGCTTAAATATTTCAAATTTAATTCTTTATATGTTTCCCTTATAGTATAATTTATGTGACCAAATAATTTATTATGTCATTTGATTTTATTGAATATATATTACAATTTACAAGTTTTTGGTATTCGTTGTGTTTTATAACAATTAAGAATTGAAATAGAAACAACATAAATTCACCTTTAGATTTAGAATTAGCTGCTTGTGTCTTTTATTGGTTGGATTATTTTGATTATAGTTTATTTAATTTGCATGTCGGGTAAATTTTTTTTTAGTGTGAATTCTTTTCAAACATTTATTTATTTTGTGCATTTAAAAAATCGATGTGTGATTGAAACGTTCAATAGATATGAAAGTTTTTTTTTTGGCTTCGGTGTAATTTTTTTTAACTATTTTCATTGCAGTTGCTTTAGTATGAGTTAAATTTTCTGTTTTCCGCTAATCAAGAAAGAATTCCAAGTATGGGTGAAAAGAATATCAAGAGAAATTGTTAATATAGTGTGTAAATATTTCATTGCAGATTTCGTTTCACATTATTTGGGATCGTCTTTCCATTGAGAATTATTTTGATGAGAGTTCAAGGGTGGTTTCATAAACGAGGCGAAAATTTCATTCTGCTCCATTTGGGGCGAGATAAAATTGGCGATGATGTCATAACATGTTCGGCCAATGATTTGAGAAATTCCTGTACCCCGGGCAAAATACAAAACCAGAATAACTTTTTGTACATCTCACGTAACCAAAACTAATTATCTCGGCCATCAAATTTTCTGGTAACGACTTCTGCCAAAAATGCTTCCCTTCGAACTGAAAACCATCGAAGTGGAGTCGGGAATCCTGCAAGGCCATCTGAAGAGGCTGAATTGAGATCAGTTTTTCGTCTCCCCATTCACAAGTTTTGTATGGTTTTGGTAGCTTCTGGTCGTATTCTACGATGTGAATTGTTTTTACTTCTGGGCTAAATTTGATGTCATTAAACATAATGTTCAGTTTATGGAATTTCTACGGATTTCTGTTTAAAGACAGGCATTTGCAAGTCTCCCTGCTAACTGGCTCCTGCCAGCTTGTTTTCAAATATTGTTTGTTTTTACTTAAATTATTGATAACAAGACCGAAATTTCATTCTAGCAAATGCCAAATTTTCAAAATAAATTCGAGAATAATCAGATTGTTAAGGGGGATAACATTGCAAGGTACTTGATTTTATATTTATGGGTAAAACAAGTTTTTGCTTGTTGGTAAATCTGAATTGGCGAATATTAAGTGAAGTTTTGATTTTTTTTTGTGAAAATAGCCACTAAAATTTAAATATTAGCATGCAAGCACAGGGTGTTGGAAATGACAAGATACTATTTGTGATAGGACTTCAATTTATCGAAAAATTTAAAGAAATCTGCAATAAAATATTAAATATCTTTTTTTTACATTTTCAAATAACAACAATTAAATAGTTTTAACATTATTAAAAACTAACAAAATTATAAAGTTTTGTTCAACTCTTGAGGAAATATTAATATCAAACAATAAGAATTTTTTCGGTGGATTTAAACATAATATTTACAAGTTTCTGATAAAATATTTACTATTTATTATATCATTTGTTATATTCACAGAATAAATTATTGTTTTTATTTGTGTTTCCTACATTTCATTCTTGTTTTTAATAAATTTCCCTAGACCTAGTATTTTTTATTTCCCATAATTTTAAAGAATATACGTTTTAACATTATTTTTCGTGGTTTCATCTTTTAATTTTGTTTTTCTTTCGACTTTATTTTTGTTTAGTTTCAAAAATATTATTTTCAGATGTACCAAATGATTTTCACATCCCATTTTCTTTACATTTTTATAGTTTGTTGCCTGTATACACTTTTTAAACATTTGGTTTTGCTGAATTTAATTATTTAACTAACTATTTACAAAGGATTTTTAATTAAAGTGCTGCTGTCTTCAAAAACATGTTTCGTTCCCCAAATGGAAAATTCTGTTGACATATCTTTTCGCTCTTTTATAGGGGATATTAATTTAATGTACGAATATATAAATATTGATTTCATTTAAATTTTATTAGCATATTTTGTTTTTTTTTACTAAAATCGCTCATTTTATTATTTGTGCCACTTATCAAAATACATTGTGTATTTTTGTTTTTATATTAATTTTATTAATTCTCATATTTTCGTCCAATATTTTGTAACAACTCTAATTTTTCGATTTTCATATGAAAAAACGTTAATGCACTTTTTATGTTTTTTTTTTATTAACTTGGTTTTCTACGTTTTTGACACATTTTTTGTATTTTTTTTCCCCATTTGCAACAAATTGCAATCGACCTATTTTTATTTTAATTGCTCCCTACGGTTTTGTGGATTTTCCCAATAATTAAACGCTTTTTAATCTGATCGAACATGTTTTAATGTAAAAATATTTACATTGACGTTTAAACGCAAATTAATCAGAACTTGTTTTATGTTGCCACAAAAACTTGATTTAAATGAAAATTAATTTGTATCTTCGGAATGAACATTTTTTCGGGAATTTTTGTAATTTGTACAGCGGAAATGGAATTTAAAACAAATAGTAGTAATTGTAGGTAATTGAAGCATTCTTTTAACATGAATTCAATTGATTTGGAAACCTTTTAACTTTTGACCGATTAAAAATTAATTTAATTGATTTGAATTCGAAATTGAAAGTTTCACAGAAAATAGAGTCACATTTTTTCGATGTCAGTTTAAATGTGAAATTAAAGTTGTACAATCAAAACCATACTGAAACGACCAAATTGAGTAACATTAAAGGTGATGGCCCAATATAAGCTTTGCTTGCTTCGCTTGCTTTACTCCCTTTGACAACTGAATTGAACTCGCTTTGACAGCTGTGTTTCCTTATGGGAGGTGACCCAATACAAAAGCGCTTAAAGCAAAGCGAAGCAAACAAAGCTTCGATTTGAGCAATTCTCAATTAGACGCTTTGCTTTATGCGCTTTGACAGTTTTGCTAATTCAGTTTTTCACCTAATCGATGGAATAAAACATAAATATCATTGTAATTGCTTCATAAATTAATTTTTATTGTTAAAATGTTTGCACAAACTTTTTTTTCACTCAGAGGATATAAATACATTAGTATTGCCAGATATCAAAGCGCTCATAGCAAAGCGTACATTGGGTCTAGAGATGCTTTGCTTGCTTTGATTGACTCGAATGCTTCAGCAAAGTAAATCAAGCGAAGCAAGCAAACCTTCTATTGGGCCATTACCCTAAAGGTAGAACCAGAAACATACGTCCGTGCATCCGCCGTGCGTCCGTCACGTTGACACTTCGATGCGGTCAAAGTAAAATCAACGGGCTGCAATGAGTAGGTACTCCCCTAATAATGCGTTTGTCCGATGCAGCAACGCACCGTTACCGCATAGAGTAGGTCGACTTTCTACTTTTACATGCGGCAACACACGGAAATATCATTTCGCAAAAAAGTTTGGTTACGATTTAAGCAATTTAAGTATGGAACAAATTGAAAGTAATTGTTTCGATGATAAACTAATGGAAGAAGTGCAAAAAAAGTGAAGAAGAACCCAAGTAACCAAATAGGGCGTACAGTGGACGTCGTTTCCACAAAGTCCAACCAAGAGGGCGTGACGTTGGTGCAAATGTCGAATTGGATTCGACGTCGATTCGAAACGAGTTCGAAAGTGGGGAATGACATGATGTCCGCTTAGCGTCTACTCAAACGTCCGCAAAGGCGAAAGTTCTATTAGGACGTCAATTGGTCGTCATTGTATTCGCTACACATTATCGAACGGAATTACCTATGTCCCTCTTATACTTACATGAATTGCTGGGCGAACAAAGATGGGTAGAAAGATAAAGGACAGCACAAAGTTACAGATGATAGCGACGAAATAATGGAAACTTGTTATATTTACTTTTCGTAAATGGACATTTGTAATGGATTTTTCATCATGTTATATGCTGCCATTTCAGTTGCAACTAATTTTTTTTTTGACAAAATGTTATCTAAAATGCTTTATATTGAAATGGGCCATCTAAATATTTTGTTTTCAACAAAAAATTTCTTTAATTTTATTTTTCGTCAAATTTTTTTTTCCTTTCATTCAGTAAAATTTTGATGCCAATGAAATTGTGCTGCTTCAAAATTGTCTCCCATCTATTTTTTATGCGATTTCCTCCAGTGATTAGCTTAAAATAAGAAGTTTAATTTTCGAAGCGAAATCATTTGAATCAACATCAATGTGGAACATGGCGGATGAAAACATGTGCGCCCTCAAAGACGCGTCAGCTCATTTTCGCACCCTATTAGACGTTAAGTTCTAATGGGAGGGCGTGAATACCTTCAAATACGCCTAAAAGGGCGTCTAGTGGAATTCAAGTCTGTTAGGGCGCCAAAATATTTTTTCAGAGATAATAAAAAATGTCACCTGTTTTAGTGAGACAAAAGAACTTGAGACAAAGTGAGACAAAGCACAAAATTACTGTCTTAATAAGCCCCATATCCAGGCTTCCTCTCTAATCAGAGGTCAAACTTCTCGCACCTTTTTTTGTCTTGCTCTAATACGTCCAATAGGGATATTTCGATGGAAATGTCGCCCTATAGGACATTATAGTTTTTTCGTGCTTTATAAGTGGCGTCTTAATAGACCGAATAGGGCCAAAAGAAGACGTAAGGTCTATTAAAGCCAATATTGGTCATGGCAATAAAAACGAGATGTCCTCCTTAAGCCCTATTGGGCGATACTTCGACGAAGGCCTAAATTTAAGTCGTTCGGTCCTCCTCTCGCCCAGCAGATATGTCGTATAAGAAAATACGTCTTTAAGGGATTTGAATAGGTAGTCAAGTGGACATCTGGAATATAAGGCGGGCAGACTTTAGTGCGGTCGCCGATTACCAATTGCGTTACTTGGGAAGTGATTCGTTGCCGTACCCAACTGTCACCGGATAAAACTGTCTACCGGACGGACGCATGACGGACGCATCGACGTACGATTCAGGTTCTAGCTTAACTCCTGAAATTCAAAAATAATTATCGAGTAAAGGGATGGAATTTCATAAAGTGATAGTTGATGGTGACCCGTCAATTTTTCGGATTTCAGAAAAGATTGCAATTGTAAATATTTTGGACAAAAAAACTACACGAGTACCATATCATTGTGATTGCATTTTGATTAAAATTTGGGAAACTTTCGCACCATCGAGTCTCAAAAAATTGACGGCTGGCACTTGTCACCATACGCGATTTCACTCCAGGCATAGACTTTTAGTAAAAATGCAATCTTGAAGCGAAATGCGATTTATGTGTTGTAGAAATATTTTATCGGTAAACTTTCATAAAACTCAAAAAAAATTGTAATAATTATAGGACATAATATATCTGAAACCCAATACAATAAACTAATAACCTGTCTAGTAATAGTATATTCTATTTTACGATAAAATGATAAAATCATAACCGTCAAGTTGGATAAATTTCCAGCATTTGTGTGATAATTAATAAATTTATCACATTTGTGAACATATTATTCTTTCACATTGCGAGAAAACATTCTCTGTTATATGTTGTTGATGATAAGTAACGAAAATGTAATTGACATCAATGTAGTCATGTTGTTCCATTTAATAGAAATGAGCATAAAATATTTATACATTTGGCTGGTTATTGTCATTATTTCCATAGGAAAGTAACTTTTTTACACATAAATCAATATAGTATTTATTTGTTTGTAGTACATACACATATGTATATGCCATCGCATATATAAAAAAGATAAAGGGAAACATTTATCGACCATGAATTTTTTGTTGAATTTTAGTAGGGTTTGAAAAGGATCGAAGTGAGAAGAGAACAATGAAATATATTTGAATGGACATCTTTTTTTGAGACAGTAATTCACAAGAAAAACCACAAAATTTTATTCGGATTTGAGGTCAACGACAAAATGAAGAACGAAAAACAAAGAAAAAAAATAACGAAAAAATAGGGGGCGAGAAATTTATTGACAGCACTTAAATTATTGTAGGACTTAAATCAGTCTGGAGGGATTATTAACCCAACGATCTCGTTAAAATAATTAGCTTATAAATTCGATCTATGCAGCATCAATGAAGGAGCAAGTTTATTATAAAGTCGAACATGATATTTGTTTTATCCATTTTTGTGGTTGTTTAGACTTTATCAATGTATACTGGTTGTATTCATTTCCTTCGCTGGTTTAGCAAAATGTTGTCATAATGCAGTCGAAATGCTAATAAATTCATGTCTCATACTCGTAAATTAGTATGTCAAACTAAATGGATCGATTTTTGCAAGCTCAATAGCATAACTAGGCGAAAATTCTCCTTCATCAGGGTTTAGTGGTGATAAAGAAGATAATATTCCACTTTTACTTAGAATTTTTCAAAGAGTTCTATTTTATGAAGAAACTTTTATGTTGAAAAAATAGTGGATAATTGATTGTAGTTTGTGGTGGATACAAAATCATAAATTTTTAGCAGCTATTGTATTGAGAATGATGGAAACTCGGTACAAATACCATACCAGCTTTTTACAAAAAGTCCTTGACGCATCGAGTTGATTAGTTATTCTAAAGAAAAAATTTTTTTTAACTGCAAAAAATTATTTCTTTCGCTTTTTTTGTGTGGTAAAACTTATGTTTGGTAACGAAAATATTTGAATTGCTTTGAACACACACTAAAGTTTCTAAAGTAAAAATTCATTCACCTTTCATGTCGAACATCTTTGCTTTTTTGATATAAAACGTAAAAATTGTAACTTTTGTCAATATATTTATCTTACCGTTTTTCTTGTTGCCGCACATGAACAAGTCATTACTTTCAGAGAATTGAGTTTTAATTAGAAGTCGAGTCGAGTTCAAGAAAATTTAAGAATTTTCTAGTGAAGTCTTAAGGTTTTTTCTTGGAAACAAAAACTTATATTCATCAGATAAATAAATAAATAAATATATCTTTTAATATGCAGATATTTTAGAAGCAGGTTCGCAGGGAAAATTTTGAAAAGTTACTGAAACATTTTTTAGATCAACCAAATACGGTCCCAAGGGATGAGGTCGACTTGAGTTGACGAAAACATTCATTTGGAGATTACTAATGGTGCAAGCTGGGTCAAAAGTGCTGCAACAGTTCATGATATAGCAGGAAAGCGGTTTGAAAGGCAAGGGGAAGGGTAGATTTTAGTAGATGCAAACTTTTCTCGTGGGACAATCTACCCAATGGCGAAAACAGCATCAAAACTGTTCCAACGGTTCAAAAGATAGCAGAAGAGCGGTTTACAGGCAAGGGGAATAGTTGACTTTAGTGGGCGAAGACTTTTCTTGAGAGAAAACCTACCAAGTGGCGAAAAATTCTGACCTAAATGTGCCATTCTTGGCAGCAACACCAACCTAGCCTAGCCTAACCTAAATAACATCTTTCAACAAATTATACTAAATATTGTTTAAAAACGAATTTTTTTAGAGATATTTTTCACGCGTATTTCTTCGGTATTCTCCTTCATTATGTGGTAAGTTTTTTCAAAGTTTTATTGTTAATAATATTGCTTAAAAAAATGAAAATTAATTTCAGAATCTAAACTCTTTTAATAATAACTATTATTTATCATTATTTTCAAAGATAATTAAATTCCATAAATACACCAAAAGACTGGTAATTTCATACTTCTACAGTTTTAAATTCCACTTTGCTGTGCTAAATACCTCAATTACGATAATTTTATTTATTAAGCAAATTATCGTAACGGAAATGAATAATTTTTTTTAATAACTGACAAAATTACATTATATTACCTGCTTGTATCCAATTTTCTGCCCTCCGCATCGCTCTAACGTGCAGCAATTCATAAAAATCCATTATTGTTGAACTTAATTTAAAAAATTTCCAACAATCCGCTTACACACAAATTAACCGGATACGTACAAGTATCCTGTGTCGTCATTCTGAAGAATGAGTATATTTCCCCTTATTATTACTGTGTTTTTCATACTCTAAGTATTTCTCGGGGGAAAAAAAATTCTTTCCGGTGTTCACTCTTCGTTAAACTCCGGCTGTGTCGATCCTACAAGTAAAAAGATTCAGCTCTAGCCTGGCTGATGCTTGTTGGATCCCTTGGCTTCGTCCTGTACTTGTTATCAACACACACCCCACCCGTTTAATCCCTTGCAGCCGGTTCACTGTAGCGTTTCCCATTATTCCCGTGTGATTCGGGTGGATCCCCGCAGGATGACGATGTCGACGATAATAGCGAGATGGTGCTGGCGTTGATGATGGTAGGACATGGTGATCTATTTTTTACTGTATTGTTTACTAATGTTAGTACCGCTATATATGACGGTAGTTGTATTTTTCCTTCAGGTAAAAATATTCAATGCTCACTGAGTATTTCCTACCGGAAGAGGTTCTACCTGCCGTACAGTTGGATATGATGCATTGTTATCAGAATTATGAAAATACACAGCAAGGATGAAGTGTGTGCAATTACTCTTGAGCAGCTTCCGTGATGCAACTCTGCAAAACTTTCACCTGCGGATGTAGATATAGAGGAAAAACATTGAAAATGAAGTACATCCAAAATTATAAAAATTATGATTGTTATAACTTTTCTATTACGAATAAGAATATAGAAGTTATGAATATTAAATTGTGTTGGTACTTTGTAGAAGACAAATTCATAGTCTGCAAAGGTGAAAAAATGTTGAACGGATTTATAACCAAAGGCAATTCTGGTAACAAGAAATGCTTTTCTTTATTATTCTGTCTTCTATTTAATTAGTACAGACACTCGGTGTTTTTAAATGTCAACAATATTGAAAAACAAAAATTTCTTGTGAATTTTTTCAAACTTTATAGCTTTGTACATACATTAAATGAGGTCGCAATTAAGATTTACAACATTTATTAAAGTTACGTGGCGTGATTCTGTGAATGTGAAAACTCTAGATTGTTTGTTATTTTTGAAAAAAAATTACAAAAGTATTTATCAAATTTTACGAATGTTTGTAGCGCGACAAGGGTGCTCTATTTTTTCGACTAAAACATCTGACTTCGCATTTTGCAAAAAAAAAGATGTGCAATATTTTAAATCTCAAAACTAAAATTGAAGCCCGTCCTATGATAGATTACTCCACAGTCGGCTGTGACCTTACGGAATTCCTACCAAGATTGCTGTTACCCGGCTTTTCAAAGAAAAATTCATGAACTTTTCAATAGTACTGTTGGCAGATATTTCAACTTTCTATGAGGCTGTTTAGATTAGCCGATCCAGTCGCCAGGCCATGAACGAAACTGTCAAAATTACAGGCAAGACGAGGAAGTGGGGGGTCCCCCACCCCCACTTCCTCGTCTTGCCTGTAATTTTGATAGTTTCGTTCATGGCCTGGCGCCTGGATCGGCTAATCTAAACAGCCTCTATGGGTTACGTTTTGGTCCGGGGATAAGAAGGGGTCATTTTCGGTGTAAAAAGGGCGGGGATAATTTTTGGTCCGAGTTGGAAGGGAGAAATCATTTTAATTTGATACCTTCTGTATTAAAATCGGATGATGAGGGCTTAACTTACGTGAAAAATTGTGTTTCTGGTAATTTCATCATGTGGGGTATATACGATTTTTTTTGAAACAAACCTGAAATTGTTGCAAGGGATTAGGTCGATGTCCACTCCTTGGATATGATCAATGGTGCAAACCGCGTCAAAATTGCTCCAACAGTTCAGGTGATAGCAGGAGAGGAATAGGCATGGATATAGTAGATTTAGTGGGCGAAAACTTTTCTCGTGGAACAATCTACGCAATGACGAAAACCGCGTCAAAATTGCTCTTATTGTTATGCAGATAGCAGGAGAGGGGGTAAGAAGTAGGGGAAACATTGGGAATTTATATCGACGACTCCTTGTATCGAGTCGTCGATATAAATTCAAAAGCGTTGCGAATTTATATCGACGACTCCTTGCAAGACCATCATAACTTGACTTACGACATTCTTCAAAGTTGAACTTGTAATTCACTAAAAAATAAAACTTGTTAACTTTTTTAAGATATTAAGGATTCTCAATTGCAGATTGAACAATTTTCTTCCAAAATCAACAAAAAATAACTAAAATTCTTCCCAATATTAAATGTTTTATCGTTCTTACAAAAATGTCATAATTTTGACAGCTTAAGAGAGTTACGATAGTCCTGCACGGAGGCGTCGATATAAGTAAATTTTTTGGGGGGCCCAAAATTGAAAGTCTGCATCGGGTCCAGTATTGGCTAGGGTTAGATACCCTGTAATTATTCATAATTCCTATGCACGCACACTGTTGTATTTTTTCAGATAATTGATTCCACGGCTTATAAATAGTACCTACACTAAACAAAATATACGCGACTTACGCTTTTAGTTAATTGGGATTAAAAAGAATTGCTCTATAAATCTGCTCTAACAATTAGAAAACATAATCACAAAAAAAAATCTTTGAGAAAAATGTTTTTTGTTTTGCAAGATATTTTTAAATTCAAGAAAATATATTTATAATTCTTCTCTCGATTAGACAAAAAGTGCGATTCTTTTTAATTAAGTACTCGGAACATTTTCAATTTATTTTTAATTGTGTAAAAAATTTCTATAATAAGGGTTATAGCAATAGATTTGTTACAGAATCATTTGTCCCAAAATAGAAAATGTATCATAATTACGGTTTTCGTCTATGTTATAATTAGACTCTCGAACTAACCCAAAAATAGTTCAAACAATAGAGTACCTAATCTGCAATGAAATTGTGAACAATTGCGGAATTGTTGAAAATCCTTTAAATAGAAAATCAATAACACTAATGGATGTTGTACGAATTTGTAATAAAATACACTTTAGGTAATAATTGACTATAATTACGATGAATTGGTATTTCGATTTGTATCATTGAGTTTTCATTTTGCTGCACATCTTATAAAATTGTAATGAGAAAACAAATGAAAAAGAGATAAATAAGTAAAATGATTTTCTTTGTATTGAAAATTGAAGTAATTTATCACACTATAATGGATGTGGGGTGGGTGATGTTAGGGATGTTAGATCTGCAGAACCTGTCAAATTACATCAAAGATCGTAGGCTCTGTTGGGTTGGCCTGCGAATGGGCCGTGAAGTGGACAACTCTAAAACGAAGAAAATGAAATGGGTTTCAGGATCATAATGAAATCCAAGTTTATTTACTTGAAGCTGTATATAACAGTGATGGAATTTTATAGGTAATGGCCATATCTGATGTTAAACATAAACATGATAGAGATCCATAGATAGGGATTGTCGTTGTACATAATTTGCTACATATATAACTTTCCTTTTCAACTTTATCCGAAATTTGTCTTCGGTAATTGAATTTCAAGGATATGGATCTAACCTTTGGCTAAAGTCGTTCACACCATTGGGCTTGTGTCATGATAGATTTTTCATTTAATTTCCTGACATAAATCACTAAAACCCTCTACGAGTATTTGGTTCACAGTACTGTATTGCTCCCGGAATCTGGATACTGTGAGCAACATCAAACCTAGATAAAATTTCGTTATGTGGGGCATTGTGTTTGTTCAATTATTGTTGATCGTAGAATAACTATCTGTATATATTTTTCGGAATATTTAATAAAAATATAAGCACACGCTGAGTCATTAGGTATCTTCCAGGTTTCGTTGTAGTAGTTTGATTCAGACCTATTGATTAAACAGCAATTTCTGTACAAAAAAGGGATACAGATATGAAATTATACAATATACACAATACGTCTTACTGTGATATATGACTTTAACCTTAGAGGATGACATCTTGTCTTTAATTAACTTTTTCAAAGTGGTATCTTGACATCTTGTAGACGATGCTACTTACGTGTTCTTCTATCTCATAGTATAGAAGAACACCTTTGGTCCGATGCCGACATTTATTTAAGAAACAAATTGTTGTTCATTTAACCTTAAGTTACATCGGAGAGGAAAAATTCTACACAACAGCCTGTCACAATGCAGAATGTGACCCTGTATTATTAATTGATGGATTCTTAATTCAATACGGGGAGTTGATTTTCTAAATATGAACTCATTGAACAAAAATTTTTGTGGCTCTGTTAAAAAACCCTAAAAAGTGACCAGATGATATTTTTATACTCTATATGAGAATTATAGTATATCGTCGGCTAAGAGAGAAATTGTGCTAAGTCCATTATAACAAATTTGTCAGAAGAGCAAAAAAAACCTTGTTAAATCGTTTTAATTCTCTTTCAATAACACTGAGTTTTCTTTAAATGAGAATTAAATTGGGCTCAGTTTTCTTTAAATGAGACTCTGTTTTCTTTAAATGAAAATGAAAATGATTTAACAAGGTTTTTATTGCTCTTCTGGAAAATTATACCAAATGGACTTAACACAATTTCACTCTTAGCCGACGATATTGGATTTATTATACCATTTGTAACGCATCGAACCAATCGTAGCACGAGCTTTTAGGTACTTAAGGTAATAAAGGCAAAAACTCCATGCGGCTGAAAGATGACTCAATTCCGTCCCCGTTCTTGAAAATAAACAAAATCCTTATAAACGAAATTTAGTTACCCCGTTACTCTTAAATGTTGACATCAAAATCTGACATAGCGACCCCAAAAACCCTACCGTACGAAACCAAAGTTCGGATTAGCAACTTTTGTTATAGGAAAGTTATTTTAAAATTTGAATTAGCGCTTTTAATGACCTCATGTTCAAAATATCGAAAAAAAATTTGGGTCTGCAGTCGCAATCTTGTTTTCTTCGATTCATGCCTAATGCATGTTTTCCGAGGAAAAATGGGGAAAAGGATATTTGAGCTATCCTTACAGGATCTTCCGGTTAGAATTTTAAAATTCTAATACCAGATTCGTCGTCAGCGACCTTGGAAACCCCCTAATGCCAGTTTTTCAGAAGAAAAATGGAGAAAAGGATATTCGCGTTACCCTTAAATGGTCCAAACTTAGCCTTGATGTTTGCTAGAAACGCAACTGAGCAAAATAACTCAATGCGACTTCGATATGATTGTCATTATAGAGCAGTGCTCCGCAACCAGTGTGCCGGGAAATGATATTAGGTGTGCCGCGGTAAACATTTCAAACAGCTATTTAATAATTTCTTTCAGGATTTTTTTTTTTAATTTTTGCATTATAAATATTTTATACACAATTTTTCTTATATTTTCTTTTGTGGTGTGCCCTGGATTTCCAGAAAAAAAAATTGGTGTGCCATATGCAAATAAAGGTTGCGGAGCACTGATATAGAGTATAAAAATTGAAATTAAATAAATCTGGATATGATTTTCTCCGAAAAAGCTGTCCGTTTCTTATTCAAAATCTGTCTGTATTAAATCACCTTCAATTTTTCTTTGATTATTTTTACATTTTCTACTCTAGTGTAGGATATTTTAGTGTAGGAGTTTTTTCTTTCCATTAAAACATAGAAAAAGACGCCATTAAGCCGCCCCATATATTTTAATTTATCCTTAATATTTTCTGTTTTGGTATTGATTTATGGCCGTGTTTGCAAAACAAACTGAAATATTAGTCCATGTCTAATGGGCATTACTAAAACTCCCTCTGGGCATCATATCAAAACGAAACAAAACGAAAGATTTTATTACGTTACTTTTAGATTTTTTTTTACTTTGTTTTTTTTTATTTTATTTTTTAACATTTTTTCCTACTTTATCGTATATGGATTTCGATCTGTTTTTTGTTCAAGGATAATACAAATACTATTCAACGGAAGTCATATTTTGGCGTCCTGATACGTTTTTCGTTCAAATAAAACTTTCCACTGTTGTCTCCCTGGGGCTCATAAAAAAAACGAAACTTCAGCAACAAAAAAGAAATACCACGAAAAGAAACTTTAGACGCATATTTTAAAGTCGTTATCAAAAACAGAAAACTTTTGGATTATGACTGACAGAAATTATGTGCTCAAAGATTTTGCTATAAATGTAGGTATATAATATAGCTTTTTTGAATATTTCTTGACAACGTTGCTTTGGTCGCACCTATATATTCTTTAGAGACCATACGAAAAAAAAACTGGTGAATATCTTACACAGTGAAGACGAGCAAAAATTGAACTTAATTTGCTATAAGCTTCGACATTTTGGTGTCTACATTTTCGGTTCTTATATTCATATTTTGATTGTTGGAAGAAATTACAATTCTGAAAACAGTGATCACAAAAATTTGCATTGACTTTCATTAATATCTGCACATATCATGAAAAGTTTGCGTCACAGTGTGAGTTATCACATTTTCTAACTTTTCATATCGATAAAGATGCTTCAATACAAAACCTCATAAATCGTATGAGCTACAATAATGTAACCAGAGGAAACCATTTCCAAGAAATAAATTCGATTTTCCAGCAAAACTAATCATAAATCTATATTTGGAATTCAATATTTGAAGCTATGTGATTTCTGCCGCCATCCAAGCTGGACAAAATTTTATACATACATTTACATATATGAACACTGAACATATACCTCAATGTTTAACAAAACGCAAAAAATAGAGAAAAAAAAATGTTTTATTTGCTCCTTTTTGTTGTGTCATAAAAATGTTAATATCGATGGCTGGCCTCCTTACACAAGATCTGACGTAAAAATGTATGACAGAATATAAAAAAAAATATTATGTTTCTTCATTTTTCTCCATTTATGAATATTGTATATTTTTTTTCCTAGAAATTTATTCACATTTTCATTTAAATGAAATTAAATTGGTTTTTGTACATATAACAATTACAACAATCAATATGTATTTGTATTTATAGATACTTTTCAGGGTTTTTAAGGGTCACCCTGGAAAACATGAATTCTGTCAAACAAAAAATGGAAATATTGTTGCAAAATGTAAATTGATTGAAAAAATAATTGAAAATGTTTGTCTTTCTTTTTATTAGTAAAGTGAACACTTTTTTTTATTACAGTAGAAATTGGGCCGATGGGGTTGTGAGATTTGGCTAAATTTTCGTATCCAGTTAAAGTTCAAAATTTTATCAACAATAGTAAAAAAAACATAACAAAAGCTATAATTGCCAATCTGGCGATTATTGAAAACCCGTATGGTGATTTAAGTAAATGGCGAACAGTTGTATTAAAATTCCACTATGAAGTCAAAGTTTCCAATACGATTTTTTAAAATTTATTCCAATCGGATTTTGATGTATGGAAATTTTATGTAGAATCATATCCTAAATAACTTTTGCTCTTGGACTTTTTTGATAACATGCACCGTTTTTGAGATATTCGCAAAAATCGTTTTCGTTCGTATGCGGGGTACCCCCCCTAATGGCCCATTTTTGCCCATTAACGAACTTAGCCTTGCATTTTATGAAAAACGAATCTGCGTAGAATTTCAAGTCTCTGTCTCAATCCGTGCGCCCGCAATCCGCGCCACAGACGGACAGACGGACAGACGGATGGACAGACGGACGGACAGACGGACCCTTTTGTTTCACCATACGGGTATAAAAATATATTTTTTTACACATTTTTCCCAAAACTAAATATTGCAGAGAAAAATTGTTTGCTCGCCAGAACTGATATTTTTCATTGTACCTCAAAAAAAAAAATACTATAGATAAAAATGTATAGAATTCACCACGTTTAAAAAAAAGATACCGAAAAAACCTCAATAAAATTTCCACGGAGCAGAAAAAATTCATGAAAACAATTATTTTGATTTATTTAGTGGAAACTTTTTAAACAGCTTGCGGCGCAATAGTTTAACACGTTGGCTACCAGCCAAAAAAACGCTTACTCCGCTAGTATACACTGGGAAAAAACGCAAAAATCATTTCTGTACTTTGTGAGTCACCAGTGAACACAAGATCAATACAGACAAAAACGAACTCCATGCTCCACAAAAAAAACCCCTTTGTATTGCACGAGCGACAGCACTCAACCATGGAACTTGAGAAACTGACGGTAATGACAATAGTGTGTGTACACCGGTGACTCACATGGTAGCCAACGTGTTAAATAAAGTTGCTGAAAAGAATAACTTACCATTACCCGCTCTTTTTTCGAATACCAATAAAAGAAAATCAGCCGCAGGTCAAATTTTTTGATACATGTTTCGTTATTTGTAGAAAATTGCTGGCAAAATGCGCCACAGGCGAAAAAATATCATTTACAGTAAACCCCAACTGAAGTAGAGTATTTTTCCATATCTTGTGATCGTATTTTTTCGCGTTCGATAAATTATAACACTATATAGAAAAAACCGGTATAAAAAATTGGTTTCCGGGACACCGAAACAACATGCTAAAATCCTGGACTGTCCCGGCCATTCCAAAACGTGTGCTAATATATCAAAATGAAAGAAAATTTCTTCAGAAATATAAAAAAACGTATGTTAGATTTTCGTGAAAAAATCAAAAATGTGTTTTTCAGTTAGAGATAGCACTTTTGTGTCACTCATCCGTAAAACAATAGCTTAATAAATTTTTATTAAATTTTGTTGAATCTAGTTTTAGAGCTTTTATTTTATTTGGTAAAATTTAATGCAATTAAAACGTTTAAAAACGAGTGTTTGTCATTCAAATCACACTCATAAAAAACTAGATACGAAACAAACTCGCTAGTCCAAATTAATTAAAGACATTATCCAAGTATTGAGTTTTTGGATTTGTTGTAAGCTTTGTATGCTAAATCTTTGCATAAATCTGCGACTATGAATGGTAGACAGAATTATGTCAATTGCTGTTAATTGTTTAGTAAACGCGTACGTGTGTCCCCCGACGTACTTGGATAAAAGTTTAATCAGTTGGTCCTTTTAGTTTCATAAATATGTCAAAAAGCACTTCCCTTCATTAAAAATTTATCACTTGATTTTCTTAAACAGAAGAAAATTGCCATCCCTAAATACACACGCAAGAGCTATATTGGTATTTGATTCGGTAAAAGTTCAGCTCATCACTTAAAGGAACGAAGGTTGGAATTGAAGGATGAAGAAAGGATCCAAGCCAGTAAATCACTGATGGGAGAAGAAAAAAATTAATCAGGGAATTCCCTCTGTTAAGTTCATACAGTTCTACTTGCAGGCAATGTACTTGAGTCGAATTGTATCTAACTAGATGTATCTAAATATCGAAAGGATTTAGTGTTTTTTGTGGGGTTACAGTTAAAGGTCTTAAGACATCCTCAAATATTACAAAGTAATTTCTTTTTAAAAAACATTTAGAATGAATCTTTGAGGAAATAAGGAAGTGGAAAAATTTATTCCGTTGTCGATTTTCTCATTTTTGGTTCGAAATGAATTTTTCACTTTTATTTCTGCTCCCGGTCGGTTTAATTACTCAGCCATTTAATTACACTTTGACACTTTCATCGTATTGATTATGGATGAAAAGTAAATTACCTAAAAGATCGACGAATATTCAAGTGACACCATTTTCAGTGTCCTGTTTTTACCCCAATTGAAATTTTCGGACATTACATTGATGGCAATGTTGACAAAGTTGGGATACAATTTTTGCCATAATGGGGACATTGGGTTTCGTAAAAGGGATCTCATTTGCATGGATATTAATAAGGCGTTTTGGGGATTTTCTGATACTTTACTCACTGAAATTTATTTTAGTTCCTAATCCTTAAGAGTTAAACAAACATTTAGCCAAAGGATTCATCGCACTGGGAAGTATAAAACGCGTGTCCTGCCATTTTTCTGAACAAAAAAATTTCGTTATAAACATGAATAATAGAAGAGCTTCTAAGTATCCTTTTAACTTTAAAAGATCATCATAATTGAACCAAACATTTATAAAGATAAAATATATTTTGCTTTCAGATTTTGTTAAAAGGTTTTCGCGGAAATTTATAAAAAATTTAAAAGACTTCTTTTATAAGAATAACCAATATCAGAATAGGGCTTGGTGATAGTTGAAGCAAAATGTAAATAAAATATAAGAATCAAAGTCGATTTATTTAACTTATGAAAAATATTTTCTTAAAATACTCTAGCGATTTTGCTTTAAGTGATTGAAAAAACAAATAAAAAATTATATAAAAAATGTGGGACTCTTTTTTCGTTCCTTTCTCACGTTTACTGAAGAGTTTAACGCTTCTGAAAGATTTTTTTTAATAAAATGACAACTAAAAAATCCTTTTGTATGTATATATCTTGCGGTAAACCCTTTTTGCAAAAAGTGACATTGTGAATTACCACAAAAAATCACGTTAATAATGTTGAATAAAATAAAATTTGGGAACAAAAAGCCTAATTTGAAATAAATGACATTGAGGAAGAATATTACAATTTTATGGCTTATAAGATATTGTTTTTATTTGTGTTACTGTTTTATTAAATCCGCTTTTCTATTTAATTATGATCCTATGTTAATTTTATTGATATCAAAATGAAAAATGCCTTAATCGCCAAGAAGATTATTTCTTATTAAAAAATAAACATTTTAGATTAATCCCATTGAAGGTATATTTTAAAGCAACTTATTTTCTAAATTTCACATATTTCTTTAAATTAATCCACATTTAGGTATCCACATATAAAGACTGATATAATATCTACTCTGACCCTTTTCAAACTCCATTAAATTTAATTTGCAATAACAAATTCAGTTTTGTTATCCGTGGTCAGGCCCATACATATACTTATTCGTATATAAGGGAATATGAATGGAAGAGATCCATTTTCGTTTTAAATGTTTTTCCAAGGTCGCCCAAAGGGATTTCATCTCTTTTAGAATGAACGCCACGAAACCCGGCCGCACTTTATAGCGCTATCATTTACAGTATAATATAAAAACCAACCCCTAAATTGAGCATTTAATACAGTAATTTTAGTATCTGCTGAATTGCCCTTGAAATTGGTTTAAATCAGTCAATTTTCGCTTGATCAAAAAAAAAAAAATGCAGTCTAGTGTAAATTAATAGTTAAGAATCGTGCCAAAATGAATTTGACATACATACATTTTTCTATGTGTATTTCACTTTGCTAGACATAAAACTTTACCACAAGACTGAAGATAAACTTTTAGTTGCAGTGGGCTTGCTAAGAGGAAAATCAAAAATCCGGAAAAAGGATCCTATAGGATTATAGCAAATGTGAAGACAACGAAATGTTGTTAAGCTAAAAGGATAGTTTCTGTAAGTGCTTCACTTGTGTTTAAACACTATCAATGGTATTAAAAGTTTTTCCATAATCGGGATCTGTAACTTTTACATTGCGCAATTCCAAATGAAAAATTGGCCATATGTGAACTCGTAAAAATTTTCAACCAAGTGGTGACGAAAAGCTTTTGAAAAAATAAGGAATTTACTGTCATTTAAGGGGTTTGTTGAAAAATGTGGTTAAGTTTGGTATTTTAGAGTGGTTGAAAAATTCTTTGCGAAATGTACGAAAGATGAGTATTTTCTTTCAAAACAAAATTTATATTTAAGATATCGACAAAAAGATGGACGCTTTTGTTAAACAATTGGTTTTTATAAAGTTTCAGTGTAATTTTTTTCAAATCAGTTCTTATACAGAGTTAATAAGTCACCATAAACGTTTGTATCCCCATAGAAATCAGACCGGTGTTGTATTTTAGTATTTACTAAGCGAGTGTTTTATTTTATGTGAAATCATTTTAATCAATGTGCGAAAATCTACAGCTTTTATGTAAAATGACTCTATATCTTGCCGCGACGCTGCAGTATGAAATTATCACTTCCATACTAGGAAATTTCCTACTATAAATGTTGTGAAGACTAATGAAAATCGATTAGAGTGTAGCAATTCTACAAATTTAACATTTTTTCCAAATAAATAGATTATGCTCTTTAAACCTAATAGTTTTTTCAAAAAATGAACACTGAAAGTCATAAGAAAACATCAAACAAAGTTCATAAGCCAGAGGTAAATATTTTACATTCTTTACACAGAAAAGCGTTCTCCCCTTAATGCTTGTAGGCATCTGCAATAAAGAATTCTTAAGAGCTTTGAAACACCTTTTTTAAACATACAAGGCAGAATTTATCCTATGAGTATTTGCTGAGTAAAACCTCCGAGTCATGAGGTAATGCCAGCTACTATAATTAAGGTGACCATATTTATATTGGGTCAGACAAATATTATTCATCGCAAAAGTCTGAAGTTTAACTTAATATCACGTTATACAAATATACTTTTCTTTGCACTCTTGAAAGTTTAATTTTTTTTCGAGTATAGGGTTTTCAACAATATCGACCTTTTTCAAGGAGACATAAAACACACATAATTGTTTTTCAATAATTTTTTTCTCTCCTCGTGGCATGGCAAATTTATAAATTAGAAATTTTAAGTTTAACATGGGAATGCGAGTAAAAACTGCACTATATTGGAAACTCCATTATTTTAGAACTTTATGTCAGGACTCAAGAAAATGATGGCGATTACAAGAGATTTCGTTGGACGAAATCTTCAAAAAAATCCAGAAATAAAATCGTCCTTTAGATCTATTTCGTTATATTCGAGACAGATCGCATAAAATGAAATGTATCCCATCAAAGCCTGTTTATCGCGATTAACAAAAAACGGGGTCATCAAAAAACCCATTAAAAAGCGACAATAAATCTGATAATTCCTGGAGGAGTTAAAATCCGAACATCGGCAACGATAGAGATTTAATGGTTAAGGTCGCAAAAGTTTTTTAAGCGTGCACGTTGGGTACGTTTCTCCTAGGCGTTGGTGTTTATGTCGTAGTCGTCGCAAATTCCCGACGATATAACAGATAAGGGTGGGTGGATATACCTAGAATAAAAAAAACAACAACCACTTTTTTGAGCAATATTAAGCTTCTTATTATTAAATATAAAGCTTCTTGTCAAATTTAATCTATAAAGGCATACCCGAAATTATTGGAGCCTACATCTACGCCTCGACTAACGCCCACAGCAAGCAAGCGGGTATTCGTTAAGAGCGCGAAATGGAGCCGATGTATTTTTGCATCCCCGATGGCAGACATAGGATCGCAACTCGAGCCAAGTATAAACAAAAAAAATATCAGTTGTGGTCAACACAAAACTTTCTTCTACAAAATCTACGACCCTGTGCAATTTACGTTATAGCCCTGTCGTGTTGTCAACCTAAGACGACCTCCCAAACACGTACAAAATTTGAGATAACTTGAGAACTGTAAAAGATATCAATTTAAGGTAAATGGCAAAAATGTAGAAAATGTTAACATCTTTAATTATTCTTTTAACTGATTTGTCGAAAAACCGTTAGTTTGCAAATTATTCGCAAACATATGATTTTTTACATATTAATGAAAATATCTCAATAACGGTAAAAGATAACGGATAACGGTAAGAAACAAAATTGTGCAGAAAGTCATTCTCATTAATTCACTTCATACATTCAGTCAGCAAAAACCCGTTAGTTTTCGAGATAATCGCAAAAAACTGTTTTTTTGGAAATAACGGTTTATCTCGATAACAGGTGGAGATATCGAGTTATAGCTAAAGACAAAAGTGTAGGAAATTTTATTTTCTCCAAGTTTTGTCATACTTAAGGCCACTAAAAAACGCGTAGTTTGGGAGTAAATCGAGAAAAACGAAATTGCGATTTTTGAAAAACCGCCATTTTGGATACTTCCGGTTAACGGATTTTCCCCAAAAGTTGATAGGATCGTCCCATTTCAGGACCCAACGTGCCTATAAAATTTCATGGCGCTAGCTCTATTAGTTTTTGAGAAATCTTGTACACAGACTGACAGACAGACCGACAGACAGACTGACAGACTGACAGACAGACTGACAGACTGACAGACTGACAGACTGACAGACAGACTGACAGACTGACAGACAGAAAGACATTTTTTAAATATGACTCCAATCGACTCAGGAGTGATCGGGAAATGTTTTTTAGGCAAAATTAAGAGGTCGAAATTTTTCATGAATACAATACTTTATTATACTCCGTAGAAGAAAGTAACAAACATTAATGGGAATATCATCGGAAAATGTGATTAACTTGTGCTGCTTTATACTGGATTAAGGTGGGGAAGATTTATGTGAAACGATGTATAATTTTAAATGCGGGAAAATTTTTTTGATGCCTAAATCGCTCCGACATTAATATGTCTGAAAAAGGAACTACAATATGTTGGAAACTTAAGTTCTTATAATTTTATTTTTATTTTTAAATGTTTTGGAAAGTTATTGATTATAATAAAAGCGTTGTGCAACTTTTTGTTTGCTTTTTGGGAACCACAGCATAATTTTGCCTACACATTCGTAATTCCGGATTCGCACATATTCGTAGTTGACATTTTAAGAATGCTTCAAGCATTGCCAAATTCAACATGTAGATTTTAATTTTTAACAAAAGAGTATTAAAATTAAAAAAAAAAAAATTTCGACACATTTGTTGAATATCAATCAAAATGTTGAATTTTTACCTCAAATTATTTAATCTCCAAAGAAAAATCACATTCACTTATTTATCAAGACAACTTAATTCAGTTACTAAATTATTTTTATACCCGTATGGTGAAACCAAAGGGTATATTAACTTTGCCTTACCGTTTGTAACGCCAAGATCTCGTCATCGCACACAAAAATGAATTACACCAGTGTGTTTAGAATGATGAAAAAAGTTGAATTTAGCATGTCCGTCCGTCTGTCCGTCCGTCTGTCTGTCCGTCCGTCCGTCTGTCTGTCCGTCTGTGGCGCGGATTGCGGGCGCACGGATTGAGCTAGAGACTTGAAATTTTGCACAGATCCGTTTTTCGTAAAATGCGAGGCTAAGTTCGTTAATGGGCAAAAATGGACCATTAGGGGGGGTACCCCCCATACGAACGAAAACGTTTTTTGTGAATATATCAAAAACGGTGCATCTTATCAAAAAAGTACAAGAACAAAAGTTATTTAGGATATGATTCTACATAAAACTCCCATACATCAAAATCCGATTGGAATAAATTTTAAAAAATCTTATTGGAAAGTTTGACTTCAAAGTGGAATTTTGGTATAACTGTTCGAATTTTGATACGAATATCACCATACGGGTCTCCAATGATTGCCAGATTGGCAATTATAGCTTTTGTTATGTTTAAACTTTTTAAGTGGAATTTTTCTTGAATTTGTGAATAGAATTTACTTGAATTTGTGAATGGAATTTACTTGAATTTGTGAATGGAATTTACTTGAATTTGTGAACAGAATTTAATAACTGGTAAGCCCAATTTTTAGAATGTAGACTTCTGAGTGAAATTCTTAGTATTAACCCTTTGACGACCACAGGCAAGTATGCTTGCCCAAGAGCTTTCAGTACTTAAAATCGTCCATTTAAGAGATAGAGCAAAGGTATTAAAAGGTTTGTTTTGTAGAGGATAGATGGGGCAATATAAATGTATGTGGCGGGAATTATATGCCGGTTCCCCTGTCCCCCTATGATCCTAAATGAAAATTAAAATGATTTAACAATGTTTTTTATTGCTCTTCCAGAAATTTTGGTATAATGGACTTAGAACGATTTCACTCTTAGCCGACGATATCTGTACTTGCGATTGCTTCGACGTCTACCACATGCACAACTAATTAAATTCAGTTTGTTCAAATTCAAAAATAAATACGTACATGAATTATATATAAGAATGTTGTCTTTCAATTTTAATTTTCGAGATAAAAAAATGAGGGGCAAGGAGGGAGTCTAGGGCCACAATTGTTTGTGGCATAACTATTATCAGGTCACAGATCATGAAAATGAAAAAAAAAAATCAAAATCCCTTGGGCCGAAAATGTATGATCGTCAAAGGGTTAAGCGAGGTGTTACAGGTCATTTGCTAATACAAAGTTTCCCCTATTTGATCCCCCTTTTCTGCTATATCCTGAAATGTTAAAAAAAAATTGAAGCCGATTTTCACTATTAGCTCAGGCGCTTCAAAATGGGAAATTTCGTCCCCTAAAAGCAACCTGGTCACTTTCTTGTGAACCCCTTTCCAGAGATCTTCAAAGCCTTTGATGCGTTTATACTTCCCGCACAACGACAGTGAGACGATAGACAGATGCAGACAGTAAATAATATTAGTAAAATTCAATAGAAATTCATAAAAGGAAAATTTTGTATAAAAAGCCGATTTTTCTTTTGTCGATTAAATAAATTAATTGATGACCATTTCGATTTAATATTATTAGTCAAAGGATTACCTCTGCCGAACGATTCAAGTTAACCCTTTTAATCTTTTTTATTGATGGGTTCGAAAACTTTTTGATAATATTAAATTGTGAAACTTTTATGTTCGATTTCAAAGCGTACATGTGTAGTCCTCAAACTGAAATTAGGCATTTATCAAAGTGATTTCCACTTCACGGATTATTTTCAGTACGGCCTTTTTTCAGTTTGTTGTGGTTCATAAAAAAGAACAAAATGTTTCTGCCTCTTTGGCGATATTGTTTCATTTCAGGAAAAAAAATTATAATTCAACATCGACCCGCTGTATTTCCTCATCGGAATGAACTTCTCGTTGAAGATGAATCGTGTTTAGTGGAATCCATTACGATTTGGCTAACTATAGACACAGTTTTAAATCCCCATCGAGTTAGGCAGGATGTTTGAAATTAGCCTTTTATCCTTAAAAGCCAGTCTACATATACCTTTTCTTTGATTAAATTAAGTGAAGTCGTGAAATAAGAAATTCTGTAAACTTTCCCTCATCTGTCCCTTGAACATCGTTCGAAAGTATTTTCTGTTTTTTTAACGGATTTTGTAGACCGCTACGTAATATAGTGAGTAATATAGAAGGTTGAAATGGTTTTTTGGTCGTCGGTATGAAGAAATGAAAGTAAGGAAATGAAATGAATTTAAGAAACAATTTTAATACGATGGGATTAAAGTAACGAGTAAAACCCAAAAAGACATTTTCTTAATTAAATTGATTTCTCGTTGGCCACAAAACGTCCCAATTATACAAAATTTTATCCCTAATTTTATTTATTTATTTTTATATTTTCATCTACTTTTGGTTATTCTAATCTATTCTAAAATAGTATTCTGTTTGTTGAAATTCCTGGATTTCTGTGAATTTTATATAAAGGTGCTTTTAGCTACCATAATGTTTGTTGTCTTTGCCATATGATATGAATGAGCTTACAGAAAATTACAACCAACCTACAAACCACATGGGATTTTGGGGATGTGCTGGTAATAATGCCGAAAATTACGTGCAATTAGCTTTGCAATCAATTATAGTCGCAAGTATAGAATCAAGCTTTGTGTAAATTATTAATTATAATAATTTTGCAATATTTATCGCACGTGTACGTGTGATATGCTAGTAACAATAGCATCTTGGATTAGGTTAAAATCTCACATGTATTTATTTTTCGGGTAGAAAGACCAACAATGGGAAGGATGGTATGTGAAACCCGATTAGTAGGTGATATTTTTAGGTGTTGTAGGTTTTCATGTTTTGTTGTCATGGAACTCTAACGCAAAAGCTAAAGAGACAGAATGGAACTAAAGATACAGAAATTCCTTCATAATTTCATTATGCCTTCTATTCGTTTTGTTAAATGTGGGAGTATTCAAGAAAATTTTTCGTAAGAGCATGGAAAATTTTTCCAATGGCACCACACCTTTCCCACTCTCTATTTAAATGGATTTGTATACTCTATATGATATATCATATAGAAGTATATTAGATTTAATATACCTTTTGTAACGCATCGAACGGCCACAAAAATGAACTACACCAGGGTGTTAGGGAGGACAAAAGATTTTGATTTCCGCATGTCCATCCGTCTGTCCGTCCGTGAACACCATAACTTTCAGAGGTATTGAGCTAGATACTTGAAATCTTTACAATTGCGTTTCCCGTAAATAGCAATGCTAGGTTCTTCAACGGGCAAAATCGAGGTTGTTTCTTCTCCCCTCCCCATTCAAACGGAACAGTTTTTTTGCAATTTTCTCGAAAACGGTGAGTCATATTGAAAAGTTTGTAAAGGTAAAATGTGTTTAGAATAGGATTTTACACAACTCATCTATTTATCGAAATCAATTTGGACCACTGGTTTCACCCTATCCCATACAAAAGGAATACTTTTTTCCTGTTTTCTCGAAAACTGTGCATCGTATTGAAAATTTCATAAAGATGAAATGTGTTTAGGTATTATGATCTTACATAATCCTTCCATATATCAAAATCCAATCAGACCACTCCTTTCCCCCTTTCCTATACAAATGTATTTAAAAAAAAACATTTTGTCTGTCATCATATAGAGTATTTGACTATTGGCCCCTGGAAATTGTAGCTTTTCTTATGTTTTATATTTGTTTTCGTATAATTGTATGGCAATATAAATATTATGCTAGGAAATTTCTCATAAATGTTATAAATTTGGACAGATATATCATACGAAATGAGATGCTGTTTATTTTAATTTAAGTGTGGTAATATTTACATAAGAAATGATTAGTAATAAATGTTCCTTACTTACCATTAAGTATGTGAACAGTAATACTGTACTCTTGTGATGAATTAATAGAGCAAGTATAATTTCCCGAGTCGGCTTTGTTTATCCTAGCGATGGATAATGTTGAATTGGCGCCGTTCTCCATTAACTCCGTTTTAACGCTGTAAAAGATAAGATATATCTGTAAGTTGTAGTCTAACATTATCACATTATGAAAATAGGCATAGAAAATAATAGTTAAAAAATACAAACGAAAAACTGTGGGAGAAATTTATAGCTGAGGTCATATTTTACAAAAGTTATTTATAAAAATATTCTTAGATTTAGGTCACTTGTAGCCATGGGGAGATTTTTTCTTTCACACTACTTAGGGATCTGTGTTACAGCATTGTAACAAACGTGTTATTCTATAATCACTTTGTCACAAAAGATAATTTAAAGGTCCGCATACAAGTCAAATTCTTTACAGCCATAAAAATACAAAAATCTGAGAAAAGAAATATCCTGTTCCGGTAAAATTAGAAGAAAGACGTCTGAAATGAAAGAATTTTAAGTGTGGAAAGAAGAAAACAAAATGGAATTGTTAACAAAAGTGGCATAAATATTTCTATGCTATGCAGGAATAGGATATATATTCAAGTTTTTTTTTTAAGATTTCTTTCAACGTTAAGAACATTTAGAGAGTCTCGGCAACAAAGAAAATTTCTGATTTGTATGAAAAAAAGACACAAGGAACAAGAAAAAAAAACTAGAGAAATCGGGATGACATATTCATTTAAGAAGTGGGTGATATCACAAGGAAAAAATTTCCGGTGCTTTTATTTTGTAGAGGGAGATACTGGAATAAAGTACGCTTCATTAAAAATTCCTTGACTTGATTTCCTTTGATATTATTTTCTTTTAATTTTTTTTCTAATTTTAGGGAGAAATGCGGGAACATTTAAAGAATTTTGCTGGTGTGTATAATAGCAAAATTGAGGTTTATTGGACAGTTTTAATTATATTTTATTTTTGTAGATAATTTAATTATTCCAAGATCTTAAGGCTGTGTGCAAATATTATACTTGAGTTTTTCTTTGTTGGACAAAGTTACCAATCAAATCGATTATTTTAATTTCTCTTTTCAAAATCGACATATGGCAAAGTACTCAGCAAAATAATTTATTGACTTCCACGGAAAATTGTTTCGTTTCGATTTATGTTTAAAACGAAACATGCGAAAATGATGGAGGAAAGTCCTTCTTTGAGAAGGCATGATCAAAAATTTCATCGCAATAAATCGGGTTGTAGATCCTTTTTCCTGCTCTACAAACCCCCCTACACTAAGTATGTATAAAAGCCATTCGCTATAAAATTTTCCAAGCTATGTTCACACTTATTAAAAAGAATTGCGGTTTTTCTTAAGTATTTTATAAGGTGTAAAATGAGGTTAATTAAATTTTCAAATTTTGTAACGAATAATATAACGCTTGTTTTATTTCCTGTTCTAAGGGTACTGAATTACAAAAATGTCTCAGAATAAAAGTTGCTAAAAAAAATTCTTAATGAAACGGAATTTGAAGCTCCTTTTCCTTGTACAACCATTCTGTTTCTTATTTAACCCAATTATTTTAAAAAGCGCCCGTAAGTTCATATTTTTTGTGTCAGCAAGTGAGGTTCCTTATACAGAACGTTAGTGTACTTATCTCAAGTTTGTAGGAAAGAATGTAGGTTGAGCATAGAGATGCTAAAAAAAGACGTCTTGCCTTCGGAGTCCTTGGGGATCAAAATATAATTATGTAAGCTTACTTTGGATAATGAACGACGGATACTTGAGCTGAAACTGTAAATGTTTTTACAATTTGTGTTTTGAGGTTGTACGGAGGGATAGTATATATGTTAGGGGGACTATTGTAGTAAAACCGAATTTATTTATTCCTTTTGGTGGAAGGAGGTAAGAAGGAGAATTGGTATGAGAATGAAACAAACGCGCCCTGTGGCATAGGGAAAAGTTTAGCATTTTCTGGCTTGCTATAGAAAGGCGCTCATCTGGAAGGCCAAACACTAAACACGCAGGAAAAATCGCAAGGTTATGAAAATACCCAATGAATCTGCAATTACATAAATTCTACTCCCTGTCGGATGATTTTTTAACAGTCACCATGACCCTGATTCTGCGTTTTTATACTGTATATGAGAATCATATAAAAGTATATTAGATTTAGTACATCGTTTGTAACGTAACAAACCAATGGTTGGACACAAAAATAAACTACACCAGGGGATTGGTATGACAAAAGATTTCCACATGTCCGTGCTTGAACACAATAGCTTCCGAAAGGATTGAGTTACACTCAGAAAAATGTCCGGGTCAACTTTTTGTCAGGTTAACTCTGACCTTACAGAGGTGTCTGTAAGCCAGCTAGCGGTCAGAGTTAACCTATCTAAGGTCAACTCGTGCAGCTCCCAATGCCCTACTTCACCTGCTGATCGCTTAATTTCAGAATTTCTCCGACCACAGGTCAACTCAGTTTTACTTGCCCACATGCAGGCGAACGCGCGCCTGCCCGAGGCCAATTACGCCGTATGTAGGTCGTCGAGTTAGCCTCCATTTTTCTGAGTGTAAAGACTTGAAAATTTTTACAGTTGGATTTCTCGAAAATAGGAAGGCTAAGTTCTTGGATGGACAAAATCGGACCATTATTTCTCCCCTCTTTCATGCAAAAGCAAATTTTTTTTACACTTTTACAGAAAACGGTCTGAAAACGGTTCGTCTCATTGAAGAAATTATAAAGACAGCATGTGGTCAGATCAATTGGATCATTGCATCTCTCCTCTCACATGCAAATCAAATAGTTTTGTACGATTTTATCGAAAACGGTGCCTAGTATCGAAAAATTTATAAAGATGAAATGTGTTTAGAATATGATTTTTACATAACTGTCCCATACATCAAAATCCAAATGTTTCTCTTCTCTACCATACAAATGGATTTTTTAAATAAATATTTTGCCTGTCCTCATATAGAGTATTTGACGATTGGCCTCAGGCAATTGTAGCTTCTCTTATGTTTTTCATATATGTGGGGGGAAAACCAATTACTAGTTGTGATAAACTTTTACACAAACTGTTTTTTTTTATGAATTTTAAATATTGCGTATTTATGGACATCTTCTGTGGTAAAGTTAGATTTTTTTTTCGTTGTGTGATCAACTTTTTCTGTATAAACTTTTTGTGTAAGAAAAAAAATTAAACCGATGTCAAATTTGTTGGTAATAATTTCTGGCTAAATTGAAATTTGAAATTTTTTTAAATTAAATTACGTTTAAAACAAAAACTTTTACTTGGAATTATGCCAAGAGAAAATTAGCCCAGCCTTTGTGCTAGCAAATGTTATTATTATTATTATTATTTTTTGAATTTCTGCCCAAAGGAGATCGAAGAAACTTTAATGAACATGTAATTATCCTTATGAATATTCCTATAATTATTTAAATTCATATTTCCTTCGGATTTTATGTTTTAGGAGAAACGAAAAATTTTAGAAGGTCATCTTTAATCAATTTCTCTGTGGTAAAGGAAATTATTTTACGAATAAGTTGTACGTGATCTGCCTTCTAAATAAGCACATTTTACCATTGGTTTATTTTATTGCGATCAACATAAACTTCAAATAAATTTGAACCTGGGGTTTTTTTTTTAACAACATTAAGGAAAATATGTTTTGTTACAATATTCTACACAGTAACAATTTTAAATGTATAAATTTTATACACACGCAATACTTTTCTCAAAATATTTTAAGCATATCGCTACTTCGGAGGAAGACTGTCACAACTCAAAAAATGTCGAATTTGTACTAAAGGTGCGGAAGAGTGGTAATTATGGTATACTTTGTTGTAGAAGAGTGTCACAATTGTAACTTATAATTCTGGCCACCAGAGAGCAGATGTGTCGGTCTTGCATTGTGCGAAAAAGTTCCGAAAGTTTTTTCAACAGTGTCACATGTTTAGTTTTGAATCGTTATTTGAGGTGAAAGCATGCTGCATGCTTAAAACTGAAAGCATGCTTAAAAGTTAGTACTATTAACCATGCAAAAGCTTGTTACTGTAGATATTTTCTAAATATCAAAAATACTAACACAAAATATCAGATTAACTTTAAAACGTCATTTCCCAAAATTTACAATTTTTGAGTTGTGACAGTCTTCCTCCGAAGTAGCGATATATTATTATATTTATACTCTTGATGAATGTGTTTAGAATCCAGTCGGACCACTCGCTCTTTCCTTCCTCATATAAATTAATATTTTACAAATAAAAATTTTGTCTGTCCTCATATAGAATATTCGGCAATTGGCTTCTGGTAATTGCAGCTTTTCTTGTGTTTTTGTTTCGGAATATAAGTATTTGTTTAGTAGTAACGTTTCCATATTTGGGAATTAATAAGTTTAAATGTGTAATTAAAAGTTTCGCTCATTTATTTACAAACTATGATTGTTTTAAAAACTCTGAAAGATCCAACATACTGATATATTGTGACAATTTCACGTACAATATAAGCTCCCTTCAGGCATAAAATTCACATAAATGGGATTCTGTTTGCACATCAACTGTGTAAAACTTGAAAATTCTTGAATTTCATGTCATTCTAAATTCAGATCAAACATTAAAATTAACTGAAAACTGCAAACACCTTATAATATAATGGCAACTAATTCATTACATAAATCAATTTGATAAAGTTTGTCTTCTAAATTCATTTTCTAACAGAGGCGATCAATATGTATGCCGCTATGGCGTTTGATACTTGACACAATAAAATATCAGCGTAGCAAATCAATTTCCCAGCAACTAAAATAGAAACCATAAATATAGGGATATCGGGTAGTAGGTTTAACACTCTATTGGGAAATGGGAGAAAATTGGGACTAAATTCGAAATTAAGGTGAAAAATTCCAAGGCTCTGTCGAAATGCCTCATAGTCAAAAAGGGATGCCGCTCCGAATGTTGATGAGTGAAATCGTTCCCAATTCCCTAAAGAAGGGTTAATGGGGTGTCAAGTTAAGGGAGGGTTCACTGTTAGATGTGATATCTCCCCAATGCGTACCAAAGAACTCTTCATTACTTTTCTTGAATTTTAACGACGAAAAGGAGTGAATCTATCCAGAAGCCAGGAGTATTTTGCACTTACAGACATGGAGAGGGCGACAGGTTGAGTGGCAATACTTAAAACATACAAATACGATGTTAACGAGAACAGATTTAAATCTAATTAAGCCAACATTGTAAATGCGAAAGTAATCACAAACTCAAATTCACTCGTTTTATTGTCTACCTGGTGCTGCTGGCTGAAGTGAGAATATGATTGCCGATTGAATAATAGGTGGGCGGGAGAGAGACAGAGCGATGAGGGCAAGACCAGGTAACCGCAAGGTAATCAGAGCGTCTGACAAGGGTCCCGGGTCGTTGTGGCAAGGAACCCAGATTTTAAGTGGAGAGTCTTTGGATCTGAAATTCGTGGTATGGGTTAGGATATACTTTTCGTCAATTCTCTTTGGTTTCGAGATCGTGTCGGAAGTTTTATTTCGTCCTTACAGACATCTGGATGTGTTTCTATCTGACTGTCTTTTTGCGTGCTTATTTCAGGACGAGTGTATATATAATACGGCGACTGTATTTCTTCAAAGTTTGTCTAAAAGGACAAAATGAACCAACGTATAACGTACAACTTGAGTTGAGGAATTTCCTAATGAGTTTGTGATTGCATTATGAAGGAAAACTTTGAATCCCTTTCGGTTGAGTCACCAAAGTACACCCAAACGCTACCCAAATGTCAGCTATCATTATAATAGCAGTGAAATTTTCAAGTACTGCAAGTAATATTTTCTTAAGATTGGCTTATATGACTTTTACCAACTGCCGATGTCGTTTGGTAACTAAATTTTATACACGTTTTCGTACAGTAAAATGTGAAAAAGTTACGTGACAAAATTTGAAAAGTTCAACGAATATCTAGTGAATCTTTGAATTTTTAGTGGAATAATAAAAATATTGGCGGATGCGAGGATCCATATGGAAACATTCAATTTTTGAAAAAAACTACTTCACATTTTTTTACTTTCCTCTTCTATAGAGGGAAAGTTTTGTATTCATGACGGAAAACGACTCGAGACCGGGGCAGATAGAAACTTTCTGATCAATACGAAATCCGTTTCGGGCAAAATTATGAGGATGCCCGTGCATCTGTCTGTCAGTCTGTCTGTCTGACCGTCTCTCTGTCTGTCTGTTGGTCTGTACGTTTTACATATCTTATATCGGATCTTTCAATAAGTACACGGCAAAAAATCTTGGAGTGAATTCCAATCAAAACTGGATTACGCTGGACCTATATGTAATCCAATGGAAAATTCTAATCCAATAATATGGATTGGAAATTTTTATAAATTTTTTTTGGTTTAATTCAGTATTAAAGTCTAAAATTTTGATTAAATTGTAGACATTAATGTTAAAAGTACTTAAGTTCGATACATAATAAAAAACTTTTCAAATATGACTGCAAAAAAGGCTAAAATATTTTCAAAAATTCGCATGTATTAAATTCCAATCCAAAATATGTATTAAGATCAGAGATGCAAACCAAATGTTTTTTGAAAAAGGTTCGGTTTTGGTTCAGGGACTCTTTCGACATCTGGTTTTGGTTTTGGTTTCCAAGTTTTGAAATTTATGGTTTTGGTTCGGTTTTGGTTCAAAGAGCTTGGTTTTGGTTCGGTTTTGGTTCGGTTTTGGTTCAGACAAAAAACTCGATTGAAAAAATTTATTTTAAAAAAGTAAAAAAACAAAAAAATAACAATTCAGTCTTATTTAACAAAATAAAAAAAAAATCGATTTTTGGTATATGGATATGATAAAGGGTGGTTAAATTTTAAGGGCCGATGTTGAATGTGAACCACACCTAAACGTCAAGTTTTTTTCTGCATTTCATTTGACATTTCTCAATTTCAGACTAACTCAATTTGAACCATGGAAAGATACACAATCGAGCAACGCGTTAAAGTTATTCAGGCTTATTATGAAAATGAGCGTTCAAATCAAAATGCATATCGTGCACTTCGTGCCGCCAGCCCATAAACCGCACCAAACAGTCACTCTTTGTGGGTGCATTGGTTTTTCGACAATCACTCTTGGATTATCATTCGCCCAAATGCGGCTGTTCTGCTTATTGACGAATCCACTGAGGTGAAAATGTGCCTCATCACTGAAGATGATTTTCTTCGAAAATTGATCATCCACTGTTGCCATTTCTTGCCACCATTCTGACCATTGACGACGCTTGAAATGGTCAAGAGGCTTTAGTTCTTGAGTCAATTGCACCTTGTAAGCGTGTAAATGCAAGTCTTTATGCATAATGTTCATCAACGACCAGCGTGGGAGGTGCAATTGTTGGGCACGACGACGAGTTGAGGTGGACGGCTCTTCAGCCACACTATCGCGAACAGCAGCAATATTTTCTGCAGTACGAGCTGTACGAGCATGCACTGGTGTTTTCACATCTCCTACAGACCCGGTTTGCTCAAATTTTTGCACGATTTTTCCGATTGTACGCACATTTGGACGATTAAATTGACCGAAAAAATCACGAAGTGCACGATATGCATTTTGATTTGAACGCCCATTTTCATAATAAGCCTGAATAACTTTAACGCGTTGCTCGATTGTGTATCTTTCCATGGTTCAAATTGAGTTAGTCTGAAATTGAGAAATGTCAAATGAAATGCAGAAAAAAACTTGACGTTTAGGTGTGGTTCACATTCAACATCGGCCCTTAAAATTTAACCACCCTTTATATCGTCAGCTTAAAGTGAATTTGTGCTAAGTCCAAAATATGAAATTTTACAAAGGAGCAAAAAAAGCCTTGTTAAATCAATTTAATTTTCATTTAAAGAAAACTGAGTCTGATTAAAAGAAAACTGAGCTTCATTTAATTCTCAGTCAATTTTCTTTAAATGAGAATTAAAATTATTTAACAAGGTTTTTAGCTCTTCCGTAAAATTTGATATTTTGGTCTTAGCACAAATTCACTTTAAGCTGACGATATATCGATATATGGATTAACGTGCAGTTATTTGCTTATTTGCTATTTAAATAGCAAATATTTAAATTTATTAATTTAAATAGCCAGTTTATCCGACAGCACGAACTTCAAAAAATTATATGGTCGATAATAAAAAAATTTCAATCCTAAATATTTAAATATAAACTGAACCGAACCGAACCAATGGAAAAAAATCTGGTTTTTGGTTCGGTTCAATCAGCTTGTTCAAAAATGGTTTGGTTTTGGTTTGGTTCGGCCATATTTTTTCAGAGAGGTTCGGTTCGTGGTTTGGTTTTGGTTCACTAAAATTTCAATGGTTCAGTGGTTTTTGGTTCGGTTCAAAAACCGGTTTGCATCTCTGATTAAGATTTCGTCAATATAATTTTTGGATTGAAAAATACTCCAGGATTTTTTGCCGTGTACATAACAATTTTGTATTTAAATAAAACACAGAATAATTGAGATATAGGGCTGACATTTATTCCAGGTGTAGTGGACATGTTATATTTAAGTATGAAATTCGATGTCGTTCATATGGCCACCGCGAGCACGTTTGCTGATTTATTCTTTGGAGCCAATTTTCCACCACTCTTCCACACATATCGGCCGAAACGTTGGCAATTTCGCGTTCGATATTGTTCCTGAGCTCCTCTAACGTTGTTGGCTTGTTGGCACAAACCAATGACTTAACATTACCCCATAAAAATAAGTCCAACGACGTTAAATCGCATGAGCGAGTTGGCCATTCGACCGGACCATTTCTCGAGATTACACGATTACCGAACTTCTCCTTCAATATATCAATTGTTTGACCAGCTGTGTGGCATTTCTCGTTCGTGAACTTCACCATAATAAAAATGTAAACCTTGACTGACGTTGTAGCATTGCCAGATCATCAAAAAAGTTTTAGGGTGCGTTTTTATTAAAACACAAAATTGTTATGTCTTTATTGAGAGACCCTTTATAACTTGAGAACGCTTGTAGTTGGCGACTTAAAATTTTTTGGGAATGAGTTTTACAAAAATCGTAGTTTTGTATCAACTTTTGGAAAAGTAACGTTAGCTCCCATACATTTTTTTTTGGAAAAATACAATTGTTGAAGTTTTTTCGAAACCTGTGCGCTTTTGGGAAAAAATGAATATACCAAGAGAAAATTCTACTTCTTTTGTATTGACGGTTTTAACGTATCTCTAACGGATCTTAAAATTTAAAAAAAAAATGTTTTGAAAATTTTTCTGAAGCTATCCGCTTTAGTGAGAAGATGCTTTAAACCAAATTTAGAGAAAATAAAATTTTCTACACCTTTCCCCTTAATGGTTTTTGCGTATCTTTAACCGATTCTCGAGATATTTCAAAAAATATTATTTCCTACATATTTTTCCGCAACTAGATATTGCAGAGGAAAGTTTTGTGTTGATGACAACTGATATTTTTTGGGGTTTTTTAAAATATGCCACATTACTAGGGGAAGGGGATCAAAGGTGGTGTGATGATGGAGGTATCAAATTCATTCAAAAAACCGGGCCACATTCAGCTTACCAGCTCAGTACTTTACTCAATAAGCCACCCTTAGTCAAAATTATGCCATGTATATATTTTATATCATAATTTTGAATGTAAAATTTTGCGCTCTCATTACATTATCCTGTTGTATTATTTATTTACAATATTGTTTGTTCATTCTAGTTTTTCTTTTTAAAAAATCGGGTGATATTACATGAGACTGTAAACCTCGAAACTCTGAAAATTCAGCAGGATGACTCGTTTTTTACAGTCTCAACAAAATTAAGAGAAAAAAAGCCTTAGGATACAAGACGATGGAGATGGTTCAAAATTTTTTTTTCAAACGAAAGCTATAAAATCTAAAATTACCTTACCTAACTCCACCTCGTGTTGTATCGTAATTTAGAACTTCCTCGCCATGACTCCAATAAACAGCAGACGATGACATGACAACATTCCGTACTATACAAGACAGCTGAAGGGTGGAATCTATTTTGTAGTATTTCTCTTGTAGCAAAGCACCATATTCGTCGACTATCATAACTTGGGGAGCTGCAAATAGAACGTAGCATTTTCATGAATGATTTATGATGAAAATTACATAGTGTTATGTGGTCAATAGCATCAAAAAGCGAGATGATTATCGTGTAAGGATTTTTTTTTTGTATTTTGTCTTGTCTTAGAATTGTCTTGTTATGGGAGTTAAAGTATTAGGGAAAGTAAAAGCAAAAGTATATTTTCCTGTTATTTTCAGTTACCGTTGTTCAATGCATTTTCATACGGTCTGATGCACATAATCCTAATCCTTTAGTCTTGGTCTTGGCTTTTGTCTAGTCTGGAAAAATAATACATATTTCGGAACACTACATATGTGTCATATTTCCATTTCGAGGACAAATTTTCTGCTGTAATATCATTGTGTCTGTTGTCAAAATTTTCAATAGACAATATTTCTGTCGATTACCAATGTTTTTTTTAAATTTTATAACAAAATGTCGTGAATACACGTAAGTGTAGTTGTTTTATTGGAGTGATTTTTAACACATCGAGAACCGTTTCTAAACAAATTTTTGTTACGTATCTTTTTCTCTAACAGTTTTTACGTACCTTTAACATGTTTTTTTCCAACACTTATTATTCCGGCGTTTCGTACCGTAACGTAAGCGTCTCATGCAACATGAATTTTGTACCACAAAATTAATATTCGGCAAATAAAGTGACAAATGTAAACGGATCTAAGAAATCTATCTTTTCCCATAAGAATATTTTTACCACAACAACAGATACGAATCGTTTCACATTTTATAGTGCTGGATATTCAAAATCAGTTAAGACGACATATAAATAGACAGCCGCATTGAAAATACAGGAAATGACGATATCAACTTTTGAAAATTTTTACTCTAATGGATTTTGCATTCAACGAATATCCAGTAGAATGACGATTAAACGACAACGATATCGGAATATCGCATTGGAATTAATTTAAATAATGCTGCATCGTCCTGTTATACAAGACATCAACGATTATAAATATTGACTATCATCATCAATCGTGGTTAAATCTTTTTCATTCTTCGTTCGAAATTTCCACCCTTAATTCGATATTTTGGTTCCCAAGCTGTTTTGTCGAACGAAAAACGGAACCAAAATTAGTCTGAGGGAGTGTAAAACCAAAGTTTAGGATCAATAAATCAAAAATTTTCTTGACAGAATTCCTTTTTGTATCAAATGAGGAAGGAAAATTCCCAACCGAATTTTTACGATGCATTGACTAATGTTGATGGATTATGGGGGAATTGAAAATTTATCTCGTTATGTTTTTTTTTGTTGCTTGCCTCATTTAAACTTCATCACAATATATTAATTTTCTGATATAAAAGGAGAAGAGAGGGCAGCAGATAAATTTGCCTTGTAATAATAAAAAGCCTTATTGGTGGAATTAGATTTTTTCTTAAAAAAAACTTTTCTTCAATCTATTTTACAATTCCTATTTTATAATTGCTAGGGAACATGATAAAATTATCATAATTAATTGTTCGTCGAATTAAAGTATACAATTTGTTAGCACAGAAATATTAATAGCCAAATACATTGAGATAATAGTTTATTTTTAAAGAAATCGTGAAAAATTATTAGTAAATTATAATGTCTAAAATTATCCAGTTTATTGAAACTTATCTTCCACGTTACAAGTATCTTCTCCATGAGAAAAATATAATTGTAATCAAGTATTTTTTTCTGTAGTATGTTTTTTGAATAAAACTCCCTCAGAAAGTTCTAAAATTGGACAAAAATTAGGTAGTTCTTACCACGCCACACCAGCCCAGGAATTTTCACCCTATCGCAAATAGAGTTTCATTATAATTCAAAGATCAAATGCATTAAATTAAATGAACAAAATATTTCTAACGGAATAAGACAAACCAATTGAAAAGCTGATGTTTTTTGAAATGTTGTTTATCTTTTGACATTTAAGAAATCTCATATGCTGAACCATTATCAGTCTCAAGTGAAGTGAAAAAATAAACTGCGAAGAAAATTTTATTGTTATTGAATAAGAGTGGGAAAACCCATAAAATCCTTATTTCGCAAATAACATTTTTAAGGATGTGAAATGATTTCAGTCGACGTCATTCAAGTGAACATGATGAACTGATACGAAAGGCATTTTGTGGTTTTTATGTTCCACCCTCGGTAACTTGCTTCAATAAACATAATATTAGTATCGAATGTTGTTGGGATCGCGATTCCTCTTAATCGATCATGTCATGGTTTTCAATTTACTTTTCAATAATCTCATAAATTTATAAAACTATATTGTTGAACATAACAAAACGAAATCAGATTAGCATAATGCTCCCCCCTTAAAGGCATTACCAGTAGAAAAAAAACGGAGAAAAAATTGAGTAAATGTGCTAAGGAGGCCTTGAAGTTTGTGTAAAAATGGCCAAATTTTTACGATGTGCTGGGGTGAAAAGATATCCTGTTTAATAGATCTGCTCCTTTTTTCAGTTATATACTTGGAGTCAATATATGGGAACGTGTATTACCATTTTACGTATGGACTTATCTGTTGCGGTATGACACAATTACAATACTTAATAATGTTTTTAAGACATTCTGTCAAAACAACCTTTAAATTAGTTACGTACATAAACCCCACTCTGTTCCGTTATATCTCTAAGAAGTTCCTAACTTCGCTTGTCAGTAGCCGACTTCCCCAGTTGCCGATAAAAGGGTTAACTATGAAAAAACGCAGCAGAAAAGAATCAACATCTAGAAAACCTTTTATTTTCTCCCAGCAGACAAAGTGCTTGCTGCTGGAACGAATAAATTTCAAGCTGAAATACGGTTTTGTTTAAATTCTATCTCTTAATTTAAAAAAAAAATATATGTTTAAATCCTGCCCAATGTTGATAAAATTTCCCCAAATTCTTGGCCGATTTTCACGTTGGAATTTGCGAACCATTTAGAGTAAGTTTTTAAAAATTTCTGTGCCAAGTTTTATGACTGCCTGTCCCGAAAACAATCGTTGGTTCCCCAGACATATTAAAATGTTTTTTCGAGATTTCCTCGAAAACGGTGCGTCAGATCAGAAAACCATTAATGAAAAAAGTATTTAGAACACAAGTTTACACAATTCTTCCATACATCTGAATTCAATTGGACCACTCCTTTTACCCACCCTCATATAAATTAAGAATTTTTTGCGATTTGGCCGAAAAATTACATGATACTATGTTCACACCGATGCAAAATTACGTAATTTTGAAGATTTTCGTAATTTTGAACGAAATCTTCCTCGAAATCACGAGGTTTCCAGTACATTAACCTGTTTTCAAAATCACTAAAAGTATGCAATTTTCACAAAATTAGGAACGAAATAAAGCAAAAACAATGACCTGCATCACTTATTCAGCTCTCTTCAGTACATCAGTTTTGAGAAGTTTTGACATTTGTGCTGCATTGGAAAAACGGAAATATAAGCAAAAGAAGCCGTGTTCCGCACGCGAAGAGGATATATTAGTAAACAACCTACGCGAGGCAAAAAAAAATGGACCTGTTTTTGATGCGATTAGATATGAAATGGAAAATAATTGTTTCTTTTCAGTACAGATAATTTCCATTGTCGTCTAAAGTGTCTAATTCTGTTTGCACATATTTGATCGATGTTTTGAATTGTATTATTCATCATATTACTAAAATTCATAGCAATCCTACACTAAAATTCATAGCAATCCTGTAGTTGAAATGTCAAGCAAAATTACCTTAACCTCTGTGTGAACACTTTGGTTTAAGATTTAAATCATTTCGCAAAATTACGTGATTTTATAAAAAAGGATTTAAAATAACTTCCCTACATAAAAACTCATTTTTTGTTTAAAACATAACAAAAGCTATAATTGCCAATCTGGCAATTATTGAAAACCCGTATGGTGATTTAAGTGAACACCGAACAGTTGTATCAAAATTCCACTTTGAAGTCAAACTTTCCAATAAGATTTTTTTAAATTTATTCCAATCGAATTTTGATGTATGGGAGTTTTATGTAGAATTATATCCTAAATAACTTTTGTTCTTGGACTTTTTTGATAGGATGTACCGTTTTTGAGATATTCACAAAAACGATTTCGTTCGTATGGGGGGTACCCCCCCCCCCCCCCCTAATGGTCCATTTTTGCCCATTAACGAACTTAGCCTCGCATTTTACGAAAAACGGATCTGTGCAAAATTTCAAGTCTCTAGCTCAATCCGTGCGCCCGCAATCCGCGCCACAGACATACAGACAGACGGACAGACAGACGGACGGACAGACAGACGGACGGACAGACAGACAGACGGACAGACGGACGGACCTGCAAAAATTAAATATTTCTATCATTCTAAACACACTGGCGTAATTCATTTTTGTGTGTGATGACGGGATCTTGGCGTTACAAACGGTAAGGCAAAGTTAATATACCCTTTGGTTTCACCATACGGGTATAAAAAGTATTTAGAGCACAAGTTTACACAATTCTTCCATACATCTGAATTCAATTGGACCACTCCTTTTACCCACCCTCATATAAGTAAAGATTTTTTTGCGATTTGGCCGAAAAATTACATAAAAAAGGATTTAAAATAACTTCCATACATAAAAACTCATTATACCCGTATGGTGAAACCAAAGGGTATATTAACTTTGCCTTACCGTTTGTAACGCCAAGATCCCGTCATCACACAAAAAAATGAATTACACCAGTGTGTTTAGAATGATAAAAATAATTAATTTTTGCATGTCCGTCCGTCTGTCCGTCTGTCTGTCCGTCTGTCTGTCTGTCTGTCTGTCTGTCTGTCCGTCTGTCTGTCTGTCTGTGGCGCGGATTGCGGGCGCATGGATTGAGCTAGAGACTTGAAATTTTGCGCAGATTCGTTTTTCGTAAAATGCGAGGCTAAGTTCGTTAATGGGCAAAAATGGACCATTAGGGGGGGTACCCCCCATACGAACGAAAACGGTTTTTCTGAATATCTCAAAAACGGTACATCTTATCAAAAAAGTGCAAGAACAAAAGTTATTTAGGATATGATTCTACATAAAACTCCCATACATTAAAATCCGATTGGAATAAATTTTAAAAAATCTTATTGGAAAGTTTGACTTCAAAGTGGAATTTTGGTACAACTGTTCGAATTTTGATACGAATATCACCATACGGGTCTCCAATGATTGCCAGATTGGCAATTATAGCTTTTGTTATGTTTTTTTGTTTAAAAAATACCACCCTTTACACATAAATCTCAGTTCCCAGGATACAGGTTTGTAAGCTATTCACTATTTCCGACTTTTCGTAAAATTACTTGCTGTGGTTATTTACTACACATTGTCAATTCTGTCTCCAAACACATGAACAAATATTCTTACAAGTGTCGCACAATGAGTGGTTGGCAGTTGTTGTGCGGCACAAATTTTCCTAGTCCTTATCCAAACAAACTTCTTAACATTGAGTAGATTTTTGGTGTGGGTGGAACCTCACTTTTCACCCGCACTCCATTTCTACCACACTTTTTGGAAAATCCAACATTTTCATTCCCATTAAACGATGAAGTGTGAAAAAGGGAATGTAAGGATAACAACTAGAAAAAAAAATGCGAAATTTTCGTTATATCAAGTATGCAAAGGAGTTTGTCGAGGCAAAAACCTATTATCCGGCTGATGGATCAAGAAAGATGATAAGGCGTACCAAGGAATATCTTTATTTCTCTATATATTGGTTCAAATATAAGATTTTCACATATCTCTCGCCCTTATTTACAATACAGTTGGGACATACTTTAAGTCCCGTTTATTCCCGTATGGATAAAATCGATAACGAATTCCATTCAAGATTCTGGTCGTTTGTTCGCATTGTTGGCCCATCAGCACAAATAGACACTCGTTTGGCCCTTGAGGAAAAGAAGGTCAGAGAGAACAGTTTAAAGAATAGTGGGATACCAGCTGAAAAAAAAACATAACCCAAACTCACTTTAACGCTGTCTGGTTTGGGAAAAAGCGGGCAAAAAGTTAAGGTGAATATGGTGTTAATTCCATTGTGACGTAAATCGCTGTTACAACAATGGCAAAACGTATCAATACATATTGATAGAGGGTGGCGGATAGAGATTCTTGTTTTTCATTCCCAATCTTCGATTAATCGCCACCCTAATGTAAAGTTCATACCGTTGCGATGTCATTGAATAACTTGGTGGAATATCTTATCGTATATCTAATGTACGAAGAAGAAGTAAAAAATAGACGTGTATGTAACATTTACATCACCAAGATACCGATAAACAGTAAGTAAAAAATTGGTTTTAAAAAAAATTTCTTAAAAAAAAAACTGTGGAGCGTAGTGAAAAAAATGTAGGTATTGAAATGTAGATGCTGTTATGAAAAAAAGGTTGTTATCTTACCATTCACATGTAAATTTACTTGGATAACTCTCGGAGGATGTGTTGATATTTGGCATTCATAGGTTCCCTCATCCGATTTTTGGGCTCGTCCTATTTTCAGTCTCCAGTTATTCGGATATTGAAATTCCATAGTATACCGATTGTCCCCACTATACGTATGCAATCCAACCGTTAATAGCTGTAGGGGATTCTCACCATCACCGCTGACTATTCGTTTTACCCAGGATACCTAAAACATATGGAAAAAACATAAGAATTTCATAACATACAACAGAACCATTCCATATATTTAAGTGTGTGAACATATATAAGACACTAAATTTCTACGATAATCATCTTTAAATGTTTTAACCTAAATTCTTAAGAGAATTTGTTAATAGGGGTTGAGTTTTTTTCTTAACTTATCACACATTTGATGATCTTATACAACTATTTAGTTGTCTTCAAGAGTTTTTATTTTTTACACTGAAAATAATTGAAATTTAATTTGACATGAAATCAAAATTTTGGTGCTTTTCACTGTTTACACAATCCATGTTTTAAATATGTGGAACTGATTGCAAGACTTTGAGCCGAATGCATAAAAATGACCACATGCTTATACTCCACTTTTTTTCACAGTTTTTTAGAAACAGGTATTCTATCTTGAACCTTGAGGAAGTGTATTTGCTCCGTTTTATGCATAATAACTTAAGAATTTACTACAAAAGAGTCGAGTAAAAGCATATGCTCAATTTTTATGGTTACGGCCCTATGTATTATTTTTTTATTTACTCACCGTCTTATCCTGTAGTAAACTTATTCTGCAATTAAGATAAACACTGCTTCCCGCTTGAATAGTGATATTTGTCACATTACCGTCTGTGACAATATCCTCAAAATGTGGACCATACCTGAAACAAAAAAAAAATCAACATTATCTTCACATAAAAATATACTTTTTGTGGTTTTTTACAACCATTATTGGAGTGATTAAACTAACTTTTCAATTTTCAAGGGTTTCAATTATACCAGTGAAATGAACTTCGGAAACTCTCGAGAACCACTACACTATAAGTGAAGAACTCTTTGGAGAAAAGTTTCAACATTAAGCGTAATTAAGATGTTTTTATCTCAAGTAAGAGAGAAATAATTGAAAAACTCTGCCATATACTTGGATCTCGGTTGATGTGGTGTGGTGATACACAGAAAATAGGAATTAAACCAAAGTGAATCAAAATATCTCCTCCATGACATATTTTCGGCTAACGCCATTAAAAAATATTCAAAAAATTATTTATCTTAAAAATCTTAACGGTGGTCATTATTTTTCTTAAAAGTGGTTTTTACACCTCAGATCTTTACGCGAAAATGCGAAAACGGCTATTTACGTTGGGATAAAGAAAATGATGAAAAAATGATTGTACAGCAACATTTAGGATAAATTCGCAAACGTATTAACGAACCAGCTTAAGAAAGTGAGTTTTTTTTTTGTTGGATGTGAAAATTTCCGGATTGCTGTCATAACTGGAAACACTTTAATTTCCATTAGGATCGTTAAGTCCACTAAAGTATATCCAAGTTAATGCGTTTCTTGGCATTTTTCTGGTGTAGGCACGACGATAAAAAGCGCGCCAAGTTACGACGATGACAAGATTTTTAGTTATTAGCCCATCATACCGTATATAGCAGATAAATCGGAACTCCTTTTTAAAGGAGTTTTAGAGCATGTTTTGTAATGTAAGCTTTTTTCACCGTCTTATAGTAAGTAGATTTTCCCAACAGGGATGGAAAATAGCATTTTATTTAAAGTCATTTTTCCTTACTTGATGTACGTTTACATGAATCCCTTACATCTGCGTTTGGTTGTATTTTTTTCGTTACGAAGATAAAATGTGCTGCTCGTTACAAAGCTATAAAATCCTCCAACCCTAAAAATTTCAAGGATTTACTTTTAGGCTCGGAAATTTTTTTTATAGGCTCCGCTTTCGTGAGTGTAACAAACCCACAAATTCAAAACCTCCAAAAGTCTTTGCATAGGGGAAAGTTTGTAAATTTTACCTAAAGCGTATATTTGCGATTGTTTGGTTTAGGAAAAATGATTAGTTTAAAAGAATTGGGAAGAGGGTTCCAAAATTTCAATTTTGGTATATTTTCCATAAATTTTTTGTCAGGTTTTAATACATACTGATTATAGTTGTTATTCATGGCGGAGACCGACTCGAGAACGGGGGCAGATAGAAAATTTCTGATCAGTTCGAAATCCGTTTCAGGCAAATTTATGAGGATGTCCGTGCATCTGTCTGTCAGTCTGTCTGTCTGACCGTCTGTCTGTCCGTTGTATATATCTTAAATAACTCGAATGCGCGTTGACCTAGTAACTTGAATTTTTTTGTAAAAAAGTTTTAGAAAAATCGTAGTTTTTTGTCAAGTTTTAAAAAAGTAACGGTAGCTATAACGGGTACCTCCAATACATTTCTTTTGAAAAAAATAAATTTTTATTGATTTGTCGAAACCTATGCGCTTTTTGGAAAAAATGAATATAACAAAATTTATAGGAAATAAAATTTTCTACATTTTTTACTTAAACAGTTTTTATGTAACTCTAACGGGTCTCAATATATTTATGCATTTTTTTCGGTAACGGTTTTTACATATCTTAAACGGTTCCAAATATATTTGAAAAATATGATTTTTTACGTATTTTTTCCGAAACTAAATATTGCAGAAGAGAGTTTTGGGTTGATCACAACTGATATTTTTTTTTTTAAAGTGTCTTGTTTTTTGACTCTTGTGAACGCGAAAACCATACTTTTTATGCAACCCGGAAACCCAGTAAATTACTGTAAAAATTGCATTTAAACAATCTGCAATATAATACTCGAAACTTTAATAAGATAGTCTAATACTGATGTCTCTACCCTATGTCATGAATGAGGAGTGAAAAAAGAAATACGCGGCAGAAGTGTTTTGTTTAATCTTCGTGTGAAAGTTTGCTACCAAGACGAATATGTGAAAAGAGCTTTCAACTAAATTTTAAACAAACAGCTTTAGGACGTCAAGAGCGAAACAGACGCAGAAACCTTCAAATGTGGAAAGTAAATCCCTCGTTAAGTAGGTAGCGACCACCACCCCGGAAACTCATAGTTGAAATTGGAGCTCGAGACGTTATGTGGCAAAGTAGAAAAAAAAACAACTCAAATAAAAAGTAACAAAAATATGGGCAGTGAGAAAAAAAGAAACGATTTTTTTAAATGTGTGCGAGTACAGCCGAAAATGCCAGCTAATGTCCTTGAAGATGGTTCTTTTTAGGCTTATGTTGTCCCTAAATTCGCTAAACCAGGAAGCCATGTATTCCGCATTCATCGGCTGAATACGACGTGGCTACGATAAATATCCTGGCTAAAGAAGCGATATAGACAAAAAAAAGATGAGAAAAGTATCTTCGGTTGTGGCATGGATTTCAGATACGAATTCCGGTCGACTTATATCGATACAATTGTGAAGATTGCCTTTCTGGCTTTGGTTTAACTGATGTAAACCAAGGGAATCACAATGATTCCGGCAATCATCAGGGAGTTGGGGGTCTGCTAACTAATCCGGTGAAACATTTTGGGAATTCTGTCTGCTTTAAGGACATTTCTCAATTCAAGGAGGCAATGATGTGGAATCATCCCCCTCAGCAGCAAAATAAAGTTATTACGAATGGCAGAACGTAATCTGGAATCGCACTTTACACGACAAGCTTGGTTAAAACTTTAATAAATTGTTGTTGAAATGTTCTTATTGCGATTCTTGCGGAAGGATGCAAACGATTTTCTGTTGAGATATACGAAGAGTCTTTTGGGGGATTCAAGTAGATATCTGAATGTTTTGAATACAATTGAATTTTTTCTGGTTGTTACTTAGTCCTATAATTTTCATTCATTATCAAGGTTAACAGGTAACAATCAAATGTTTGACTTTTCTACCTTTTATTATACCAGTACCTATTTCGATTTACTTTATATAAAAGCGAGACTTTTTCTTTGGCGAAAATTGACTTTTGAAAATGTTTTCAAGGTTTTATTTGGGATTAACATTCATTTCAGTTTTCATTTGTCGGCGAAACATATTTGAAGAATTAAAATCTAAAATATGCTCCAATTTTCATTCTAGCGATTGTTCACGTAATCCAAAGGGACTAGGAAACATGGAAAATGTCTCTAAGAGGGATTCCTATAGTTAATTAAAATTTAATTGAAGAGTTTTTAAGAGTTATGTAAATCGCAGACTCTTTGATACCTAAGAAGGTCGTTTTTTTCTCATTTCTTTTAAGAGCTTTTACTGGAAAATATTTTGTTAACTTAAGGGATTTAGGCTTAATATGCATTCGTACCGGCATTTTTGGTGTACGGAACGTATCTACTACTAAATTCGACATATTTCTAGTGGCAAATACGTACCATATACCAAAACACACAAATATTTAGACCGTTTATCTGTAATTAGAAGAAAAACTTCAAAAACCAAAATTTATTTTGTAATACAGAACCTGTGGAATTTCAAGTATTACATAACTTTTTTTATGTTCTTCTAAAATTTAATTCTCTATAAAAAAAACTCCATTATGTATAATTCCAGTCGGTAATTCTAATAAAAAGGTTTTCGTTAATATTTTTGAATTGCTTTATACTTTTAAACGGCAATTGCACAATTGACTTGTGATTATTGGGGCCTTTTAACTATTTTATTCGGCTATTCTGACATAAAAACTCTCCATTGGGAGTTAATTTGAAATTAGCTATTCAATCCTTAATGTATGATAATTTACTATTTAAAAAAATAACTTTTTCCAAAATAACACCAGCAATACTAAATATAATTGGAAGTTGAAAGTTTTACTATTTTATATAAATTTATAGGTAAGTATTGTATTTATAAAGATTTGGGCTGAAACATTTTTTAGCCAATGTTTTCCGACTGTTTTGTTTGAAAATTGAAAAAAATATTGTTTATAATGAAAAATCCAGTGAATATAAAGCGGTGAAAGCAAAGTTCAACATTTTCGCATCTAGCGTATTTTTGTACCAGTTTTGAGCCTCACCGGTTCTAAGCAAGAGCGCTGATTTCTAAATAAAAATGTTTTAAGTTTTTTACACTCCTGTGCTATAGAGGGAAAGTATTGTATTCATGACGAAGACCAACAAAAAATATTTTATGCCTCTAAAAATTCGAGAAAAAAAGAATAAGCCTCTAAAAATTCGAGAAAAATATTTCCCAGATAGAAAAGGTCTTGGAAATATTTTTCCTAAAAAGAACAAGCCTCTAAAAATTCGAGAAAAATATTTCCCGGGTGGAAAAGGTCTCGGAAGTATTTTTCCTACTAAGAACAAGCCTCTAAAAATTCGAGAAAAATATTTCCCTGGTGGAAAAGGTCTCGGACATATTTTTTTCTACTCAGAACAAGCCTCTAAAAGTTCAAAAAAAATATATCCCGTATAGAAAAAGTCTCGAAAATATTTTTCCTACTAAGAACAAGTTTCTAAAAATTCGAGAAAAATATTTTCCGGGTGGAAAAAGTCTCGGAAATATTTTTCCTACTAAGAACAAGCCTCTAAAAATTCGAGAAAAATATTTCCCTGGTGGAAAAGGTCTCGGAAATATTTTTCCTACTAAGAACAAGCCTCTAAAAATTCGAGAAAAATATTTCCCGGGTATAAAAGGTCTCGGAAATATTTTTCCTACTAAGAACAAGCCTCTAAAAATTCGAGAAAAATATTTCCCGGGTATAAAAGGTCTCGGAAATATTTTTCCTACTACAAGTTTCTAAAAATTCGAGGAAAATATTTTCCGGGTGGAAAAAGTCTCGGAAATATTTTTCCTACTAAGAACAAGCCTCTAAAAATTCGAGAAAAATATTTCCCTGGTGGAAACGGTCTCGGAAATATTTTTCCTACTAAGAACAAGTTTCTAAAAATTCGAGAAAAATATTTCCCGTATAGAAAAGGTCTCGGAAATATTTTTCCTACTCAGAGCAAGCCTCTAAAAATTCGAGAAAAATATTTCCCGTATAGAAAAAGTCTCGGAAATATTTTTCCTAGTAAGAACAAGCATCTAAAAATTCGAGAAAAATATTTCCCGGGTGGAAAAGGTCTCGGAAATATTTTTCCTACTCAGAGCAAGCCTCTAAAAGTTCGAGAAAAATATATCCCGGGCGAGAACGGGGGCAGAAACTTTCTGCACGAAAGCCGTTTCAGCCAAAATTATGAGAATGTCCACGTGCATCTTTCTGTCTGTCTGTCTTTCGGTTTGTCGATCTGTCTATCTGTCGGTCTTTCTGTTTTGTGTATCTTAAACGCACAGAGTTAACGACGTGAAATTTTCTGTAACTGAGTTTTACGAAAATCGTAGTTTCCCATCGACTTTTGAAAAAGTAACGTTAGGCATGACGGGTACCTCCCGGATTTTAGAAAAAATACAGTTTTTGAAAAAATATCATTTTTCATATATTTTTTCCTGAACTAAATATTGCAGATGAATGTTTTGTGTTGATCACAACTAATATTTTCTGTGAATTTACACCTAATAAGAATAGGGGAAAACACCCAGATCTGAGCCCCCTTAAGCCTTTTTTTCACTTCATACCATATTTTCTTTGTCTTCCGTATACTTTCTGAGAAACTTATATTTACTGATCGAAAGTATGGAATGTTTAAATTAAATTAACATATACATATTCCTCAACAATTTGGATAAAAAAAAGAAATTATGTGTAAATGTGGAAATTATCCCAAAATCCAATTCTGAGCCCCCTGTATTAAATTAAGTATGCCTCGTAACTTATAGCAATGAGAATGTAATTCGAAGAATAATTGGTTTCATCACTTTGTGAAATGTGGTTTAATCGGCACAAACGCGCACAATTCTTGTTTTAACAGGAAAATTAACAGGGGTGCTCAGAACTGGTGCCGGGGCTCAGATCTGGATACTTTACCCTATGTAATCTTAGAATCAATATTTTGTAGATTGCACCACTTTAGGCCCCAACGTCTTATATAATGATGACAAAAAAGTTGTTTTATATATTTATTTTAAGAGTTTTTTTAACTGTTACAAGAGTGTTTTAATGTGATACCAAAAAAATGAAATGTTAAAGAAATTTTCGTCTTACGTATATGAAAGTAAAGTATACTTAGACATTAGGTTTTCCCACTTGGTAAAAATTGGCCTGTTACGAATAGAATGACAATATTTCCCCAAATGGAGGCTTTTATGAAACTATTATATTACGAAATATGTTGTGGAAGCAATGTTACAGCGGTTTGACATAAAATAAAATTAGTTGATTATTGACTTTCAAAAGAAAAGAACATGTTTCTGAAGATTTTTTTAATAATACTATTTTGCGGCAAAAGTTTTGGAAAACTGTTGAATGGATTTTGTAAACCAATCGAAACATCAATTCAATCAAAGGATTCATGGATCAATTTTTTTAAAGAAGGAAAATCTTGGCCAATATCACACTATTTGCCAAATTCGTATGACATAGAACATATTTTAAATGCGTCTGGTTCGCAATATGTGAAAACAGTTTTCCCACCGTGTTACTATGAAGCTAATTCATATATTTTTGAAGGATCGAAATATTTTATATGTTTGTATAATGCCAGTGATACAAAACATTTCTGCAGAGAAAATTTTCAATATCTCGTATATGGCACTAGTTCAGGATCTAAGACACTGATTCAGACAAACACCGACCATAAGCCAATTTATAGCGATTTAAAGAATTTTATTATATTACAATCTTGTGAAAATGTGACATTAAACTCAAAGTACAGATCAGAAGGTTATGTAATTGTAGGATCAATTGATACTGAAAAAAGCAGATTGGAGTGTATGTCAGAATTGGAAAACTTTACTGAAGTAAAATTAGATGAGTTCATCGATTTCAGCAAAATTCCATCATCACAACGATCAAAATGGAGTATATGTGGGACAATGGAGGTGTAGAGAATTTAAATAATAGATTTTCTTCTTAAATTCTTCTTGATAATTTATTCTGTTCAGATACATTAATTGTATCTAATAAATGTGAGAAACATTAATTCTTTTAATGTTTAAAATTATTTAACAATATCCACAATTAATAAATTATTAAATTAAATAGGAACATTACATTCGAAGGTATCTTAATAACTAAAAATTAAATCGTTGCAAAAACATAATTTTTAATTCAAAACCTACTTAATATCAAAATCAAAATGTAAATTAAGTAGTTAAGTGAAAAACGAATATAAACCAAAAAATGTCATTTCTCAAACAAGTAGAATTATAAAAACAAAAGCTTTCTTTACCCACAGAGGAAGCTTGCAGTGTGATATTATATATGAACCTCAAGATAATTTTCAAACGATTGTTTTATCAATTTTTTGTTTCGATCTAATAATTTATGGCCTAAGTTTATTTTTATTACTGCACGATGAGGAGATGTAAACATATTATTAAATTTACTATTTTACGAGTGAAATTACAATCTTGAAAAAATTACGTTGTGTGTTTATTTATTACTACACGGAGAGAAATAATTCCTATAAAAATTGTAATATGGATTTTTTTGTAATGACTCCCAAAAACAAGGAGAACTTATACCAAGAAATAGGAAATTCTCCTAAAACTTTAGGATAAATTCGTGATTTTTAGAAAATTGTTACAAAAAAACCCACTGCCTCATACATAACAATTCTATGTGGGAGTCTCTCCTATTATTTCTATCCATGTACAATAGATAATTCGCATAAACTGACCGATAACGCTTTATAATAGCTCCCAATTAACACTTGGCCCAGTTGTGAGAATTTAGTTAATATAACGTCCTAATACCGCTGCGAAAACGTTGCTACAACCGGCAACACAGCGTTATTTTAGTAACTCAATTTAAAAATTTGTTCTGACGTTGTGGAAGCGTTGGAGAAAAAAAAATAACGGTTGATTACCGGTTTATAAAAGTTATTGGGAAAAAGATTTCCAGAATAACCAATTTGCAACTCAAGCTAAAAATTGGTTAGTAAAACAATAGTTTATTTCGTGTTAATGAAAACGGTTTCCAAAATAACTGAAAAACAAGGGTTATAAATTGGTTACTTTTGTAACCCATGATATTTTTAAAATCTTGTTAGAAAATTCTGAACCGATTTCAAGATAAACGTTTTTGAGAAAAAATCTCTTTAAAATTTGTTCAGAAATGTAAGAGATAGCAGGAGAAGGGCTTATAGGAACGAGGGGCGGGAGAGAGCAATAAAATAATCCATTTCTACTTTGATAATTTTAGAAAAAACGAAAGATTAAATAAAAACCCCTTACTCCAAGATAAAAAAAAACGCATTTATGAAATTCATCCAATCGAATTTCGTTTTATATGCCTACTTAACGAATTCTGAACGCCTTCCTCCATAAATCTCCGTAAAATGTGTTGTCGAGACATTTGAGAAATCATTAAATGGGTTTCGACAATCGTAGGGGAAAAGCCGACCGGAAAAACTGCTGCGTTGACTTTTCTATAGGAATTAGGAATAACTTTCGTATGCGAATCATTGTGATCCTTCCGTTGGATGTCTTTTGGTATTAAAGTGACAAAAGAATTAATGTCAAATAAGCCACTTTATCAGAGACATCCTTGGGACAGTCATTAACAACTCGACAAAAAATTGCTCGTATGTAAAAAAAAAATGAAAAAGTTAGAAAATTACTCTGCTCTTTCATATTACTCAACAGAAATGGATTTAAATGGATTGAAGTTAAAGGCAAAGCTCTGCTCGCCTTGACATGAGAATTATTTTCCCGGTTCTATGCTGCTGTCTTCAAGAAAAATCAAACGCGCAGCAACTTTTTTTACAGTCTGTTGCACAATCAAATGGACTAAATTACGTTTCTTATAAATAGATTGAAAAAGATGAAAGTCATCAGACACTTCCATAATCAAGAGAGCAAATAACTATAGCCGATAGTCCTGACTGTTTGTACAAGTAAAAAGGACTTGTTGCCATCTGTTTTATGCAAAAATTAACATGTAACGGAAGACAACTAATGAACAGAATAAAAAGGGTATTTTTATTCATTAAATGAAAATCTAAATTTTTATTAAGACTACTTTGACTTTGATAATAAAATACCTTTTAAAAACTTACAGCCTTATTAATAAAAAATCCCTAACACGGAGATAACTCATGTGCTAACTAACTCCGAGATAGCAAACTTATACATTAAATAACTATTCTTATTAATAAAAATTTTTCCTCCATATAATAGCTAACTCGTATTTTATTTAAAAATTTAGGTTGAATACGGCAACCCTTGTTCCAAATTGTACCAAAAAATTCGAAAATCTTTTACATTTGACTCATATTTGGGTTTTTTAAATTCGTTTCATTGGAGACGGTATTAAAATAGGAGTGAAATTAGTGTTTATACCCGTTAACTTTGCCTTACCGTTTGTAACGCCAAGATCCCGTCATCGCACAAAAAAATGAATTACACCAGTGTGTTTAGAATGATAAAAATATTTAATTTCTGCATGTCCGTCCGTCTGTCTGTCTGTCCGTCTGTCTGTCTGTCCGTCCGTCTGTCTGTCCGTCTGTCTGTCTGTGGCGCGGATTGCGGGCGCACGGATTGAGCTAGAGACTTGAAAGTTTGCACAGATCCGTTTTTCGTAAAATGCGAGGCAAAGTTCGTTAATGGGAAAAAATGGACCATTAGGGGGGGTACCCCCCATACGAACGAAATCGTTTTTTGTGAATATCTCAAAAACGGTGCATCTTATCAAAAAAGTGCAAGAACAAAAGTTATTTAGGATATGATTCTACATAAAATTTCCATACATCAAAATCCGATTGGAATAAATTTTAAAAATTCTTATTGGAAAGTTTGGCTTCAAAGTGGAATTTTGGTACAACTGTTCGAATTTTGATACGAATATCACCATACGGGTTTTCAATAATTGTCAGATTGGCAATTATAGTTTTTGTTATGCTTTAATTTAAAAAAATTAGGTCATAGACGTTAGCTTTATGCAACAACTGTTCTTTTTACTAAAATATAAATTTCTTTTATTGCAAGCTTGAAGTTAAGTAAAAGTGGATTTTTATTTCCGAATTTGTAAGAAAACAAAAGGTTCTGAGAAAAATCTTATTCTCCTCCCTCGAACCTTACGTGGAAAATACATGAGGCAACAATTCAGTCTAATTGGTCAGTGATTTTTAAGTTCACAAAACACGTCACGATTTTTTCGCGCTAATTTCTATTAAAACTCTAAACGCCTTGAAATCTAATTCTTCCATAAAGTTGATCAAAAGGTGATATTATTCACTTTTAATTGGCAAATATCACTTTAGGGTACTTCTTTAATGAAACATTAAAATTTTATGATAAATCAAAAACAGTATTATCTTTCAGTAACGAACAAAAATTTCAAACAAAAATATAACATTGAGAATGACAATCGGATAAAAGTTTCGATTAGTAAAACTCCCGGAATATTTTGAAAAGAGCTGAGAGAATAAGTTTTCCCATTTGGATCATAAAACGCCTCATTTCCGTTTAATTGAGTGCTCTGGAAATTCTACAAAATACCCATGGCAAATCGACTGATTTCCAAGAATTCTCAATATAGACATTGTCGAGGCAGGATACTTATCACTAAGTAATTAATTGCTAAATAAATTATTACCAATTATTGTTAATTATATGCTAAGTTCAATAGTCTATAAATGAAATATTTATCATAGTTTTACCTTTGGTCATGATGATGATGTTTATTTGCCGTTGAAAATGAATCGAATATATAATTAAGCATTGGAGCGTCGGTTTTCTGTGGTTTCGGCAGATATTGCGTTTGAATTTTCGTTGATTTCCCTAATAGTTTAGTTGTAGTAACATTATTTTGCATCCCTAAATAACTTCGTATTGTTGTTGCTGTCGTTAAGGCCTCATGTAATGTTTGAGGTATTGGTGTGGTTGATGGCGTCGTTTGATGATTTGGTCGCTTCGTTTGTGATAATTTCTCACTATGACTATCCTCAAGTAATGCATTCAATTCTGGAAAATATCAGGAAAACATTTTTTTTGTTAAGACTCAATCTATTTATGTTAATTTTTAAAAAATGGACAAAATTATTATTTAAAAGGGTAAATTAGGCGTTCTTTATTCAATTGTATCAAAGCCCAAACCGACAAGTGGAAGGGGTCTTTCCAGTCCATCAACAACTGGGGCTTGACACTCCAACAATGACACTCCAACATTTGTAAGGTGTTGATATATTTACATCAACAGCAGAGAAATGACAACATATTCCGATAGTTTGGTCAGTTCCGAGCATAACCTTTACTAAAAAAATTCTGGTCTTCTAAAAAAAATTCGAAAAAATTCAAATTTGTAATAAACATCCAAAAGAATTTCTCGAGGATGGCACAAATTACGCCACTGCTTTGGTTTCCCTTGAGCACTCACAAATGCCTTGAAATAAAAAAAAAACTCCAATTAAAATTAAGTTTATGGTTGTTTGATTAACAATAACCAAAAACTCAAAAGTAAATTTGGAATTGGAAAACTTTTGAATGATAAAAATGATATTTGAGAAAAAACCTTTCAAGGAAGTAAAAAAGTAGTATTATCGTCATATTTCACTTTTATGGGTAGATTTGAAGGCATCAATTAGATTGTCTCCTATTGTCCTTCGGGGCTAGTTAAATATTTATTGAAAGAATTGTTAGAGTACTCGAATAGCCTTACTTTCATGTCGTTAAGAATGTTTGTTTTTGGGAAAAAATTCAGTTTCGTGTAAGAATAAAGGGTTCGACCTCAATATTTCCTGCAATTATAAAGTTTCTTCTAATTCGAAATAAATTACCGCTAAGAAAAATAGCTTGATGTCAATTGAAGCTATACAAAAGTTTTTGTTCTAAATTGAAAAATTTCTTGCTTGTTTTCTATTATATTGTACGTAAAGCGTATATTACCAAAAAAAATATGCTTTAATCCAGAGTGAACAATACTCAAAAATAGAAGAATCATAAAAGTATAATTTGATGGCAATGGAATAAATCTCTTAATATCGGCGTAAGTCTACCGGAATGATTGGCCATAAAATATGCAAAACGCTATCAACAACTTATATTGCACCTCAAGGATCTCGCTCTAAACAACGAATAAAATATAGGTTGATGGAAAATGGGGGAAACGTTCTCCAGATGTTTTTTTGGTTTTATTTTAGCTTTCCCATATCTATGTTTACATTGTTTATGTGTCAGTGGTTGAGGAAATTTCATACCGTCATTACTGTAGAGTGAAGGAACATTCAAAATCTCACGTTAGAGATTTCTTGGATACAAAGAACGGAAATTTATATCGAAGGTGAAATGAATCGAAGGTGAAAGCTCATAAAGGTGCGCCTCCTACCTTTCGACCCAGCAACAATAAAAAATCCATAACGGGCCCTATTTAAGAGGGCTATAATTCTGTTACGTTTTTAAAGTCTGAATTTCCTCAAGGGTAGATATTATACTGTTTTTCATCTGAACTTTCTGTTTTCATTTAAAAATTATTATTACAGTTTGTTTTAGAAAGAAAAAAAAACCAATTCAAATTAGTGGGGAATGCTGTGATGGTGGTTGTAAATTCTAGATCTTGAAATTTTTTCGCTGTACTGAGATATAGGAAAAGTTTGGTTGGTTGTTTGGTATTAAAAAAGGTTGAAAGGGAAGCCACATGAATGTAGGCCTTCAATTTCTTTTGTACACGTCCTTTAGAAAAAGTTTAGAAACTTGAATTTTCGCCCTATTTAATTTGGAGCGTTTTTATAAATACACTCAGAAAAATGTCCAGGTCAACTTTTTGTCAGGTTAACTCTGACCTTACAGAGGTGTCTGTAAGCCAGCTAGCGGTCAGAGTTAACCTATCTAAGGTCAACTCGTGCAGCTCCCAATGGCCTACTTCAACTGCTGGTGGCATAATTTCAGAATTTCTCCGACCACAGGTCAACTCAGTTTTACTTGCCCACATGCAGGCGAACGCGCGCCTGCCCGAGGCCAATTACGCCGTATGTAGGTCGTCGAGTTAGCCTCCATTTTTCTGAGTGTAGAAATTATAAAAAAAGGAAAAGTTTGGAAATTGTTTAAATGCAATTGAAACGGTACACATAACCAAAACAGAAAAATGTTCCGCAGGCGAATTTCTTTGGGATATATCGTGAAAAGTGATAGTTTTGAGCGTTTAATAAATTATATCACATTACAGCATATTGCCAAACAAAGTGTAGTTTTTCCGAGACGCCAGGACAACATGCACTCAGAAAAATGGAGGCTAACTCGACGACCTACATACGGCGTAATTGGCCTCGGGCAGGCGCGCGTTCGCCTGCATGTGGGCAAGTAAAACTGAGTTGACCTGTGGTCGGAGAAATTCTGAAATTAAGCCACTAGCAGGTGAAGTAGGGCTTTGGGAGCTGCACGAGTTGACCTTAGATAGGTCAACTCTGACCGCTAGCTGGCTTACAAAAGCCTCTGTAAGGTCAGAGTTAACCTGACAAAAAGTTGACCTGGACATTTTTCTGAGTGTGCCTAAATCCACTCCTGAGCCGAAGATTTTTTCGAATTGAAGGCAAAAAGCAAAACTCCTCGCAAATAACGCTTATTTGGCTTCAAAGCACAAAAAAATATATGATACCGATAAACATTCACAAATTTAATGATAAGGAGTTGTTGCCAGTTGCCTAGCTTATCATTTGACGTTTCTGATCTGACATTATTGACCAGCATTTTACTGCTAGCGCCATCTATTGGAAAATATTTTTTATGTCTTTCTTAAGACAAAGGAAGTTTCCATTTCAGGCTTGCTAGTTAATTTTCCTTCTTAAAAACGCAACTTTTTTTATTACATGTAAATTCCAATTTTAAAAGGTTTTTCAACATATTAGATAAACTTTTATGTATTTGATTTCCAGATTTTCAATATTTGCAGTTTTTAAAATTTAAATCCAGGAATATGAAAATTGGTTCAATGCCAACGAAGTTTAATGAACCCAAAGTGCATTTAACTATAAATCAGAAATTTCGTGGGCATAAAAAATAAATTCCAGCCAGCGAAAAACTTTACATATCCTTTTGAATAAAAAATTATAGCCAATTTAAAAAAAAAATCTATATTGGCCATTTGAGCAATTTTCCGCACAAACTAATTTAAATTTGTTTAAAACATTGAAATTGGATTCGGCATTGAATACGAAATCAACCCTTGCCAAATACCCCAAAAACAAAAATAAACCAACCACTCTGTGAAAAGCCAACAAATTTTTATTATTTGATTTTTATAGCATTAACTCGTTTAATGGACCCATTTTATTTATTTATAACGTTCAAATAAGCAATTTCGATTTTAGTTTGAAGGCTAAAAGGATTTTAATTTATTTCTACTTAACTAGAATATCAAATCGAATTTGGTCAATTCCCATTTGGCAATTCGGAGTCGTTTAATGAAATTCCAATGGCGTTTGGGAAGATATTGCTCATTTAATATTGTGGTGGCGGAGGGCAATATCTAAATGGCCATGATATCAGAAATATAAAGTATTTATATTTGCTTGCTAAATATAGATGAGAAATTCTTTGAATACGGCACGTATTGCCAACTAATGATAGGGAAACAATAGCCTTGGGTGCTAAATATGGTCATTAATCCACAGGTATTTATTGACATTTTCCAGTAATATCCAGAAATACCCAGCAACATGACTTTTAATCCTTGTTCGTACATCCAGCAGTCTACTGACGACCATCACTTTTACACAAATAAAATTATCCAAGTTGAATTGAAACAGACCGAAAACAAATAAAGCCGAAATCATCGAATTCTCTCGCATCATTTTACTTAATAAACCTTGAAAGTCAGTCCAAACCTTAAGAAATTGGAGACGAAGTCTACCAGCCATAGAAGAACAACTTGGTGTAACTTTTCTTTGAGATCATCGTTAAGTAGTAGATATAAGGTTCAAGTCATTGGCCCTCTACTTATCAAATGAGAACATTAAACCAATTGAATACCAATACGTTGCAATTAGTAAAGTTTTTTTTTGGCCAGAAACACTATAAGGATATCAATTAGATTAAATGAAAGCAGGACGCAAGGTGATGTGCGCTTACGATGTCCATTGGCTGGTTGTGTTCTTATCGGGCGAATTGAGGTAAATTTTTTCTCGCCCTCGGCTTGGAGAAACGAGGGAAAAGTAATAATTTGATATTATCCCAGAGGAGGGAAAACAGGAGTTTTCTGATTGGAATTTTCTCGTTTTGGACGTGCAGAAAATATCCCGAATGTTTGAATGGCATGTCAGGCATACCTCATCTGTCTTGCAATTTCAATTTCCTAACCCCATTCACTCATACACTTTCGAATCAGGAATCGAGAATCATGGATGCCCTTAGCTGTTTTTTCATTAACTGATGTTGGACTTTTCACTTTCTCATACACGAAATGATGAAGGAATATTTGGGAAAGAATCTTTCAAGGACAAACTCCTTGATTGGCATGTCATGTGTTATTGATTATATCAATGGTGTCTGTCATTATACCCGTATGGTGAAACCAAAGGGTATATTAGATTTGCCTTACCGTTTGTAACGCCAAGATCGCGTCATCACACAAAAAAATGAATTACACCAGTGAGTTTAGAATGATAAAAAAAGTTGAATTTAGCATGTTCGTCCGTCTGTCCGTCCGTCTGTCCGTCCGTCCGTCTGTAGCGCGGATTGCGGGCGCACGAATTGAGCTAGAGACTTAAAATTTTGCGCAAATCCGTTTTTCGTAAAATGCAAGGCTAAGTTCGTTAATGGGCAAAAATGGACCATTAAGGGGGGGTTCCCCCCATACGAACGAAAACGTTTTTTGTGAAAATACATGAAATATTATTTTTCAAACCCTTTAATTTAAGATTTTATACTAAGGGTATTCACAGTCCTCTTTTAATTTTGGGTATTCGGTATTTTCGGTAATATTAAAAGACTGAAAATATTCTGCTGTGAACATCCCACAGCACAGATTTGAGAACAGCGCTTTTATTGGATACGTGACCAAATTATGAACTGCGAATTTGATTGTCACATACCTTTAAATCCATGTTTGATGTATTCTTTTGAATTTCTATTGTGGCAACGGCTATCAAAATTGAAAAAATTTGCATCAGTCCGATGAGATTAACAAAAAACCAGCGAGAAAATTTGACAACTAAAAACATTACTAGCGCCACTCGCGGTTGATTCTTGATACCGAATAACCGGGCCGGAAAACACGACTCAAGGTATGTCTACAATTACCGAATCCGGTAATTCATTTTTACATGAACCAAATTACCGTCTCGGTAAAAATCTGTTAAATTTGACTGAATTACCGAGCGGTAAAATTACTCGCAATTTAAAAGAGGACTGTGAATACCCTTAATATATCTTGGTTTATCCGATTTTCGGTAAAATGGTGTCATGTGTACACAATATTGTTTTTTTTTTCTAAATTCAATGTGTAAATGCATGGAATAGCTTTTTGGAATAGCCGGTGACGGAGAAGGATCACTCTAAAAAAGAGAGGGCAGGAAAACACCCAAGTTTGCTATTTAACCCTTTCGCGGACACATGAATTTTAGAAAATGTTAGCAGAATGACACATTTAATTATTTGGGTTATAACTTATAACGCAGATAATTAAATTTAGATTTTAGTTTTGGGTTTGTGGTTTATTGAATATTTGATTTTTACCAAAAACAAAAAAAATGATAATATGTCGGCATATGCCGACGTGTCTCAATTTAAGCCATTCGTAGTGCCGGCTTATGCCGACGTGTCCGCGAAAGGATTAAGCAAGCTTAAAAACTCTCAAAGAAAATATTTTGAAGATTCCGAAATTAACCGTCTTGTGATTAACCAGGGTACCCTGTAACTGTACAGAAAATTTGTAAACGGATAAAGATAGAGACTTAAAGTAGAACGATCTTCAATTTTCTTTGAACGATGAAAAACAACATATGGGTTGATATACTAAGATGCAATAAAAGGATAAAATAACGGAACTTTTATTAACTTTAACTTTTGCAAGATTAGTAAAAACCGCGTCGTTTCCAAATAAATCGCAAAAAACGCAATTTTACCAAAAATTCAATTTTTGAAATGTCTCCTTTTTGGCCAATTTTCGTCAAAATTGAACAAGATTGGTCCATTGAATGACCAAACATGCGTGCAAAATTTCATGACTGTAGCTCAAGTGGTTTTTGAGACATTAAATTTTTGGTGTTGAAAAAATTTTATTTTTAATTCCATGAAAATAATTTTTGCTGTTTCTTGAAAACTCGTTTTTTTAAAAAAAATTGTTTCTTATCGTAGAACCAGAAACATGATCCTTATATAAAAAATCAGTGAAATTTTTCCATAAGTTCAAGAAAATTGTGAAAAGTTTTTTTTAATATAAATTTTTCACCATCAAGGAATATTTTAGGATAATTTTAGAAAAAAAAATTATTTTTTTTAAAGTAGGAAAATATTTTTGAAAATTTCAGATCGATCTGATAGCCTTATCGTAAAAAATTCCTAGTCGGATAAATTGGTCCCTGGTACCCTGGTTAGCAGTTAATGTGGAAAAAATTTATTAGGTTAAAGTCTTATTTTTCGGAAAACCTTGCGAAAATTCGAATTTCTTGAAAAAAGGCACACCAATTAATGTATAAGAAACAGTTCTATTGAACTTGTCGTCAAACCTTCGCCTATCTAAACAAATATAAAAAGAACAAACAATGTTCTTGTTATTGGATTGGAACAAAAACTAGGGAAATCGTGGTTGAAAACTGTATAAATGTTTGGTATTGAGAGCGACGGAGTCATCATTTCCTCTCTCCTAAATATGTCGTCCCCGATGGTTGTATAATCGATAACAGGCGAATGACGACGATTTTAACGAGAGGCTCCCGTTTCCCCCTTGATTTGCCTGGATTTCCTGAATGAAATCGAGTCCTGAAACAACGTTTTCATCGTATTGGCATTGGGTAAATGTGGCATGTGTTTTACTTGTAAAGCATCGATAGCAAACATTATGAACAGTGTACTAAATATTGGCAAGAGGAAAATGGTAAAAGAAACAACATTTTCTTCTATGAGGTTTATTTTTTATGAATGCTTTTCCAGTGTTATGGCAAAATAAACGATGTAATTGTTCTTGACTGTTTATTTTTTATCCTGTACAAAATAAACGTTCATTCTATTTTTTATAATACCTACGTACACTTGTACATCATTCCATGCTCTGGGAAAACTTTTATTTTATTGTGTTATTCGTCTCTGGCTTCTTTTTGAATTTAGTCAGTTTAGGGTTTTCCTTGGAAAAATGTTCATTTACACTTGTTACCTTTTTTTCCAACGTACTTAAAGTTCATATTAGTTAACTTATTGTTGTGTACTGTGCTGGGAAATTCAACATTGTAAAAAATTCTATACTACAAACCGACTAAAAGTTAAGCAGAAACTTTAAGTATTTTAAGAACTGCCATATGTTGGTTTAACTGTGAATTGACTGCAGACACAAAGTTTTCTTATGTGAATTTTATGGTTACCCGAACGTGGGTCATACGTGGAAATTCTTTAAGAGACATGGAGGCGAAAAAGAAAACTTTAGGGAGGGTTGAGAATTTGTCGTGCGTGCTCTTGGTAATCCTATATTTTAGGTGGAAACTTAAGCAATAGAATTCTATCCAGATGGTGAATGTGGTTTCCATTAGACTACCGTGTTAAATATACGGCATATTGTTTTGTTTGTGTTAGCATTTAATATTATTATTAGTTCATAATAATATAAGTTCGGCAAGAAAAAAATTCACATAAGAAAGTCTTGATTTTCAAGTGATAATGTTCCCGAATTGAAAACCTTGAATAGCGAACAAAACCCTTCAACAGTAACTTTGAGCAGAACTACCATAATCGTAGGGCTTAAAACCAATCAACAGTAACTCTGAATAGAATCACCCACTGATATCCTACTACTAGATCAAGCCATTTGCTATCTCAAATGGGCCACTGAAACGTCAAAAAGCTATGACGAAAAAAAGGGACAAAGCCAGTAATTCTGGGAAATCAAAATTCTGGAAAAAAATGCTTATGCAGGTCCCCGACGGAATATTATTCAATCCCTATACCGATTATTCATGTTAATATTCAGAGCTGCCACTGTACATTAATATGCAATTCCCTAAACCGTGTATAAGTCTTATGAGTTCGACGTAAAACATATAATTCAAGTGTTATTGAGTTGGTTGATTTGAACGTCTGGCATCACTAAAATTCGAAGACAAAATGAGACAACCATAGTCACGCTGTCCCATATTTTTGCTATGGAATTGTTCGAGTGCCGCGATCTAGAGTAGGATATCTGTGAGAATCACCAAACCCAAGAACGACTGTAATAGCAGTTGCACGTTAAAATCAAGATGTGGCCCTTCCTAATAATTTTAGTAAATCGAGGAGTCGAATTAAGATTGATCGCGTACGTACTACTAAATGATTTACTTATTAAACTACGCTGCACTTTTCCAGATCAGTGTGGTATTCAATTTTAAACATTTTAAGACATATTTTTTTTGAAGATTTTAACTTGAGTCTCATAAAATACGTCATACATTTACAGAAACGAAGCTCTGTAGTTTTTACGGGATAGCCGGAGAAGAGCTTTGTAGTTTTTTGGGAATTCTCGAAAAAAGTACAAAAAGTCGCGAAAAAAGAACGTGACGATGGGGGGAATTAGATGAGGCGATAATAATTAACGTGACGTAGTACTTTATGGACCCCTTATAAACTACTAGCTTATAATACCCGTCGTTGCCGGGTTGAAGTTTTTTTCATAAGTTCTTTTGTGCCAAAAACAAAGAAATAACTTAAAATCGTCTTGCCTTCAGGATATCCGGATATCAGGATATCGGTTTCGATTTTTTGAATTCCAACACCAAATTCTTGATCAGCGACCCCGAAAATATCCGAGTGACATTTCTGAGCCTCCTAACAGGAAGGCTTCATGAGAAAAATTAATTTTTTATAACAACAACCCTTTACCCACTCCTCGGTCGGGTAGAATTTTGAAAATCCGTTTCTTAGCGAGCACCTACCGTAAGACGAATCTGTGTGCAAAATTTCATGGCAATCGGTTTAGTGGTTTGGATGCTGTGATCAGTGAGTGGTATTTGGCTTTTATATAAATAATGAAGTCAAAACTCTTAGCAAAATAACAAGTCTGATCTGATTTCTATTAAACGGAAAATTAGTCAATCAATTTAGTAAAGATTTTGGATAACTTCTTCTGTTGCAAAACGACCCCCGGGAGGAATAAAAATTTCGTACCCGTCCACCAAGTTTTCATGTCCATACGTGAAGCGGACTGGGTTGAAACATTTATAAGGTATTACGATCCATTAACAGTGAATAACATAAAAACATCATAATCTAAAGATGTATTAATTTCTCAAAGAATATCAAAAAAGAAGAAACGAGATTAAAAATCGCCATATTTCTATTTACTTAAATTAATGGTAAAAAAACCATCCTAGAAACTGACAAATTACTTATATAATTCAAATAAACTAATGACATAGTACGATAATTATGCTGTTAAAGTTCTCATACAGGCGTAATCAACACTAATTTTCAATTGTAATTTCGTTTTGACATCGATATTATAGTAGATTTTTGTATCATAAAAGTAACAATAATAAGGAGTATGATTATGTTTTATGCTTAATTTATACACCTGTGATTATTTAACGACATCATTAATTTTCGATAATATACATATGGACAATGAATGCATTTATAATGGCTAAATTTTATGAAATTATGTTATATCCACTAATGACTGACATTAACAAATTTTTATGTCATTACCCCACTGTTTATATTATATCTGCGAAAGTTTTTATTTCAGTAATTTCAGTATAGTTATTAGAGCATTGACTCAAAATAAATTTCTATATGGGTGTCATTAACCTATCCCATTTCTATACTTACATTGACATTCTTGTTGTGTAAATGACTATCCTAATATTGATTGCCTGCTAGATTAGTTAGGATACTCCACCCCCTTATCTCTCAAAATAAATGTCGCCAACTACCATTTAGGAAAATATCCATGCTAATTTCATATTATAAGGAGTTTCGCTTTCCTTTCTGCTATTGTCTATAGTGAGCTTGTCAAAAATAAACAAATATTAGGAAAGTAAAAATAAGGGATGGTTATGATTGAAGGAACGAAAATTTCAATGAGAAGGAGGAAAATTGTAGCCACGCTAAAAAAATTAGTGATACACATTTACGGCACATTACTTTATTTTATTTTGTTCTCAGCGTTTATATGGTTTACGTTTGTCAAATATTTTTTATGGTTACTCATAAATTTTGTGCGAATTTTCGTGTGTTTAACAAAAATCTTGTGCCAGATATTCCACAATTTTATTACATTTATCTAATAATCTGTTGTGTTGTAGGTTTTAAATTTCTAATAACACATTTACTGATCCCTGTTTCAGAATCTTATATGCCGTATTTAATTATCTGCTAAGTTAAACACATATAGGTTTATGATTTTATGTGCTTTTCAAATAGTTCCTGAATTCGGTTCTCTGCGAAACTTAGCTTGAAACTGGAAATGGGAAAAATATATTTTTTTTTAAAAACTAACTTTAAATGTTTTTCATGCGTTGAATTTTTATTCCCAATTACCTGCACTTTTTTAAAAGTTGTTATTTAGCTTGTTTTTTGTCTGCCTGTCTGTCTATCAGGGTCCGGTGAAAATACAATGTTTTCACTAAATAACGGAAAGCCTAGTAAGGATAACATGATTATTCTTTTCCTAATTTTTTCATCAAAATCTGGGGGGGTTTTTCGAGTCGTTGAGTCCAATTCTACGTTTATAAGTCCGCAAGGATAACAGAAGGTTCTATAAGGATAAGGTGATTATCCTTTTCTTCAAATTGTCCGAAAAAAATTCTCTACTGGGGAATTTTGGGGTGACTGAATCTGATTCTGGGGTCAAAAAATCAGTAAGAATATCTCAAAAGCATGTTGTACGATGCGCTTCCATTGTTGTACGATGCGTTTCCCGTTAAACTATTTCTTCTTTGAAGGTATAAATTAAACATATAACGTAACGAAAACGTAACGAAGGTATAGATTAATTAATATGGAGTCAGTGATTCACTTAACTAATATTAAATTCTTCATTTTACAATGATTTTTATACCCGTATGGTAAAACCAAATGGTATATTAGATTTGCCTTACTGTTTGTAACGCCAAGATCCCGTCATCACACAAAAAAATGAATTACACCAGTGTGTTTAGAATGATAAAAATATTTAATTTTTGCATGTCCGTCCGTCTGTCTGTCTGTCTGTCTGTCTGTCTGTCTGTCTGTCTGTCTGTCTGTCTGTCTGTCTGTCCGTCTGTCTGTGGCGCGGATTGCGGGCGCAAGGATTGAGCTAGAGACTTGAAAGTTTTCACAGATCCGTTTTTGGTAAAATGCGAGGCTAAGTTCGTTCATGGGCAACAATGGACCATTAGGGGGGGGGGGGGGGGGGGGGGGGTACCCCCATACGAACGAAAATGTTTTTTGTGAATATCTCAAAAACCGTACATGTTATCAAAAAAGTCCAAGAACAAAAGTTATTTAGAATATGAGTCTACATAAAACTCCCATACATCAAAATCCGATTGGAATAAATTTTAAAAAATCTAATTGGAAAGTTTGACTTCAAAGTGGAATTTTGGTACAACTGCTCAAATTATGATACGAATATCACCATACGGGTTTTCAATAATTTCCAGATTGGCAATTATAGCTTTTGTTATGTTTTTTATATAATAATTTTAGTGCGAATTGTTTAAATTGACTTTCCCTTCCTTCTTATTATCCTTAATATCAATTTATCTACAAGATGGCGACTCTGGAAAAACTAATTTGTCTATTTTCTTATGCGCTGTTATAAATGGCCGATGTTAGCGAAGTGAGTTTTTTTTAAGATTTGTACATTTCTTCATGGTTTCTTTATTGCTAGAAAAACATAATTTGCCTATATTCCAAACAGTATCTTTCTCGGAATAAGCAAATGACCCAGATTAGGAAATAAAATTAGAATTTTCCTTGATGACTTTTTGTGTTGTTGCTTGAAACAATTTTTCTCTGATGTTTTCGTGTGATTATAAAAAGAAAACGAGGTGAATAGAACCTTTTCTCGTAATTAAATTTTTGAATAATTTTTATTATTATTGCTGTGTACAGGAAGTCAAGGTTACAGAAAGATACCCAAAAATGATAATTAAAATCAGTCTAGCCTGGAGTAAGGACCGCTAACAACCTTGTAGCTGTGGACAGAGATGAGAAGTAAAAAAATAATTTATGCGTACAAAAATTTTAAAGATATTTTTTGGTGGACTCTAGATATTAATTATTTTTAGAACTTTGTTAATAATATTAAACCCTTACAAGAACAAGTCGTCACATGCCTGTAGCGTGAAAATGATGCCTTTAGAATTAATCATAGTAATCATAAAAGCTCGAATTTTTGATATCATTTAATGTAAAAACTTGGCATCCTGAAGGCATAATAAGGATTTGACATGTTCGACTTTCCTACAACTGGTGTTAGCATTGTTCTAAAATATTTTTGATATAAAATTTAAAAGAGTTTTTATCAATAAAAGATGCCGTTCTCTTTCCCTAAAAATTAAAAAAAAAATTGTTTAGGTTATAATTTTTTCAAAGCTTGTAAAAAACATTTTTGCTTTTATGTCTAATATAAGAAGGACTATATTGAAATTATGAATGAGACAATAATTTCTAGTACGCAATTATGAATTTGGTGAAATTAGTTTTGAAAGATTTTGTTATCCAATAACTATTTATCAGGTTGTTGTCCTCCCGATATCATATAAGTTTTTTTGGTGAATAAATTAAATAAGTTAATGTGAAAATAAAAAAAACCTTTTAGCAGACTAACAAAAAAATAGAGAATGGTTAAAGACGACTTTAATTTTTTGCAATTTGTACCAATTAGACTTTCAGGAACGTAATTCCAAACGCAATATTCGACCAATTTAAACAAAAACGAATATAATAACCACCAACATAATATCCGAAATACTAGAATTTAATATGTATAGATGGGATGGGTTTTTTATGACATTAAACCACCTTAGAGATCGATATTTATATAAAAGGGATGTTTATATTACTTCCTGTATGAAACTATCAATGGTTCTATTCTGAAAAGCAGTGAAACACACACGAAAGAATTCATTAAGTTCGCCCCAGTTGGCTTTATTACATTACCAAATGTTCTTTTTGGGAGGCACTTGAGGGACGTTATATGGAACATCGAAAAAACAACATATCTTGATCATCTGGACGAGGAACAGCGGTATCCCAGCCATCGTAGTTAAAAGGAGTAACATGAGAATTTTCGTATATGGCTTAACGGCAATACAATTTAACCGAGAATTCCTGCTGAGAAATAAATCAAGGAAGTAAATACCATGCTTCTTAATTTCCATTGATATTCTACTATTGCTCCATTCTGAATCAGATTTTCTGTTTTGGTATAGAGTACCTACTTTTCGATAAACGAAATGTCCTAAAGTTTATCGTTCTATACCAGGCCATAACGAGGCCAATGATATACTATTAGTTTGTTTTGTGTTACATTTTCAGCTATAGTTTAAAACCTAAGAAAATCTACAATTGGTTCGCCGTCAAATACTCTGTATGAGGGCAAACACAATTTTTATTAAAACAAATCCATTTGTTTTTAGATGTGGAAGGGGGTCTGGGGAAAAGGGTCCGTTTGGATTTTAATGTATGGAGCAGTAATGTAAAATTCTTCGATACGATGCACTGGTTTCGAGAAAATAGGAAAAAAGTATTCCAGTTTGGATTATTCTCATATAGAGTATAGAAATGAATTCCAGCCGAGAATCCTTAATAGAACGTAATCTCAATGGCTCTTGAAAAATCTAAAGTGCTGCAAAATAACGTTAGGCACAGTAAACACTGTAGATAAATATCTGATTTGAAAAGATATTTAGATTTTTATACAATGATCACTTTTGTATTTATCGGACCATAAAGAAGACAATAAAAATCAGTCACCTGAAAATTTAAAGAGATATTTTCTAAACACATTTGTAACCTAGCCGTTGTTCCTTGCTCGTTTATTTCCCTCACAAATGATCAATATTACGTATGTAGGTAAAAATTGTAAAGAGGAAAACAAAACATAAAAAATAAAACTATTTTATGATTTTCCAGGAATGTCCCCTTCATATTCAAAGCAAGTCTGTTTTTATGCTCAATAAAAAGCAAATCTTTTGCACCGGTACATAGAAAAACAAACGTCGAAAGAAATATGTGACATTCGAAATTGTGTTTTTATGTATTGTTGAAGATTATTATTATTGTTATTATTGGCATTAGGCAAAAATCATGACACTTACCATATATATTCTTATATTGTGCTAGGAAAATGGGCCAACATTAACTGAACACTTTGAAAAATAAACATTGACAAAGGATGTTCCTAATATCACAAAAACAGAAAGGTAAAATTGCTAATTAAAGTTTATTTAATTTTTGAATATGACGTTTTTCATGTTTTTCTTTTGCATATTTAGATTATATTAAAGTTTGATTAAATATGCATTTTCAAACAGGTTTTGCTATATGAAGTTTTTAACTCCAGCTAGATTCATGCATTTTAAATAAAATTTATGCAGAGATTTAATTTTAGTCTTGGTGGTAGTCTTTTCAAATTTGGGGAATGGAATCTTTTTCGTATTCCAAGTTGTTTACAAATGTAGATGTTTTACATGTCCGTTTTGTTTTTTCGTATAATTTGAAGGTTCTTGAAATCAAATCAGATTTTTACAATTGAGCAAATATTAGACAACATTGACCCGGTTTTTTTTTTAACCTTTTACTAAATAAAAAACAAGAAAAACATGGTTTTCAGGGAGAGGATGTGAAAAATAAAAACTTGATTTTCAAGCTTTCCTTTATATAAAAACTGGGCACCAATCATGTATTCCGACGCGTCTCTGTCTTTCGACTTCGACGCAGCTTTTAACTCTTGACTTCGCCATATCTGCAGCTTGAAATTTCGCAGAATCGTCACTATGAATCGAAATGTGATTCTGACTGTCACTAGAGGAAATTTGAAGCTGCTGATATGGCGAAGTCAAGAGTTAAAAGCTGCGTCGAAATCAAAAGACAGAGACGCGTCGGAATACATGATTGGTGCCCTGATTTCTCAAAAGTCAGTCGGCTATATTTTCTCAATATTTTAATGCAGGTGCAGAAGTAGAAAAGCGAACACGAAACGAATTTATTTACTTTGGCTACTCATAAATTTGAATTTTTATGGAGAAAATCTGGAACCAAGGATAATCTTTACGAAAGCTCAAAAATATTAATGAGCCATCAGAAAATTGTGTCTGTTATTTACGGTAGGTATTTATTCTAAATAAATATTAAAGACTTAAATGGTGTAATCTAATCGAAAAACATGTTTTTAATGGGGGGAAATGTTACTTAATCTGGATAGAAACCACAACAACAGTACCTAAGTGATAAGCAAAATAAATTCAAAGGCAAGGCAGCTAATGCTGATTAAACTTTGACGATGAAAACAAGGCCACTATCTAAGACGGCAATTTTGTGACTACAGGGAAGATAGCGATGACGGCAACGGACGAAGCATAGCACCAACGACAAGAATGTTTACTTAATTTTCCGACTTAACGATGTTTACACATATTTTTTTTTTCTTTCAAGTTCCTCTTTTAATTTTTAAGTAAATTATGTGATCTGTGATGCTCATACGGGAGCTTTACTAAATTAGAGTCGTTTTAAGTATTTTAAATTTCGTAAAGAACTGCGAAAACAGCAAAATTATGTGCAAGAATAAATACAAAAAATTAATAAAGCTTTCAGGGGATTTTTTTTAAACATTTATACTTAGACAAATATTGTAGATGCTAATGGAGAGAAATTGTTAGGTGAAAAAAATCCGGGACTTAGTGATATTGTAGTATTCTTACTTCAGATTCTTAATATATTACTAAATGTTTCTAACATAATTGCTTCATGTATGTTTAATAAAGAAAAGTATCGAGTCTAAGGATACCTCAATGTTCTATTTTTGGGTCTTCTATGTTTAGATTCACATAAGAGATTGTCGAAGAGACTTTAATTGATCAAGACGCAATCTTATCAGGTGCCACTTTAAAACGCAATATGGCAAGGAAATAATTTGATTTGTCAAAATTTCATTCTCCGAGCTTTAGGTATCTTCCAACCGGTAATATTGTTGAATTGGTTTAGTGGTTTTAAAGCTAGATCCTTGTTTTGGGCAAAGGTTAGGCATATTTTTGACTATGCTTTTCCATATTGTCTTGTTTTTTATTTTCTTACCATGAAAAAACGTTTTTTTACGAAAACAATGTTTCTAAATTCAAGTGTTTTTGCTTCTCTTTAATAAATTTATAGCATTAGAAAAGCTAAAATTGCCACGGGCTAATCGTCAAATACTCTATATGAGGACGGACAAAAAGTTTTTATATATTATAAACACATTTTGTTTTCATAATTTTTTTGGTACCATGCACCGTTTTCGATAAAATAGGAAAAAAAAATTTCCGTTTGTATGGTTCAACTAGATTTTAATGTATGGATAATTTATTCTAAATATATATTACCTTACTATATTTTTCAATACGTCTCACCGTTTTCAAGAAAATCGCAAAAAAAAACTGTTTCATTTGTATGAAGGAGGGGAGAAGGAATGGTTCGATTTTGCCCGTTCAAGAATTTAGCCTTTTTTTATATTCTCTGCCAGGAGCTTAAGCAAATTGCCTCTAATGCCGAAGCACAGCTCAAGACATTCATTCATTCAACCATTCATACAATCCATTCACACACTAAATACTCCCCTCATCCCACTGCAACAAAGACTTGGCCGGACAGTACATAGCCATAGCCTTATCGACCATTGTGTCCAATAGCCTTGCTATTTATGAAAAACGCAAATGAGAAAAATTTCAAGCCGCAATTCTTTCGAAAGTTATGGTGTTCACAGACAGGCAGACGGACAGACAAATAGACAGACAGGCGAAAGGACATCCGGAAATCAAATTTTTTTATCATCCCTGACACATTGTGTTCGACGATTGGTTCGATGCGTTACAAGTCCAACAGATGAAGACATAGACGGATAGACACTGACTGACAAACGGACGGACTGACGGACGGACATGCGGAAATCAAAATCTTTTGTCATCCGTAACACCCTGGTGTTATTCATTTTTGTCTCCGACGATTGGTTCGACGCGTTACAAACGGTATACAAAATTTAATATACTATATGATACATCATATAGAGTATAAAAGCGAATAAAATAAAATGTTTACAAAATAATACGAACATTTTCTGGTCGACAAAAAATTACTGGGAATTTTCTGTTCATAGTACCCTATACTATAATAAATAAATAAAACATTAGAATTTTTTCTGTATTCCAAGAAGATTTGATTTCTGATAAAATGATAAAAAATGATTAAAAAGAATCAGAAAATTGATGAATCGAAATTATTACATAATTTTTGGCATAGAAAATTTTGTGAATGGGATTTATGAAATAAGGCGCTTATGAATTTCATTCAATTTATTCATAATATTCCAGACATTATGTTCTTCACAGCTAAATACAAAATTCTATAAATGTGTAATAAAGCGCTTCTTGAGACTTAAATAATTTGATTTTGATATTAAAGAATTTCTCTGTTAAAGGAGTATCGATTTCATGGTTTGAATTTTAAATTGATTTCGTTAAAAATTAAAGGAAAATGAGAATTTTCTATAAAGTTTAATTTTTCCCAGAAAATATCATCTCCAGCCTAATGTACACTTCGTTAAACAAAATGAAAAGGGATAAAAGAAGAAAATCCGAACTCTAATTCAGTAAATTCAAGATCCGTAAGAGACCTCCTTCAAGGGCTGTAGATTTGAACTTAAAGGATTTATTATTATAACAAATATAAAAATTTGTATTTGTAAGCTAATTTCTATGTGTATTAACTAGTTGTTATTCGTAACAAGTGAAGGCTTTCCTAAAAAGAAAACCGCCCAGTCTCAAACAATGCCAAATTGACATATTTTCGTGAGTGTGTGTCAGATCGCGCGATAAATCTCTAAAGATTTATGCCCTTTTTCACCCAGTATATTCCTTTTGGCCATCCTGTCGATATATATTTTCTATATTTTTCCCATTTTTCTCCTTAGTTGGCTCATTTAAATGCCTTGCTCAGCACTGCAAGAACGTGACTAAAATTTCCAAACGATTGCACTTCGTTAGTTTCGGTGACGAATCACAATAAAAAAGGGACACAGTACCTTTTTATCGATGTCAACTACACATCCGACTTAGCGGAGGAACAGGAAAAAAAAAAAAATAAGTATAAAAAAGATTTCCTGCCCTTCCTGTTTTCTACATTGAAAGTAAATTTGAAGAAACCAACAGAAAAAACAGTGACAAAAATTTGAAGGAGAACCTTTTTTGAAATCCATTTGCTTTTCGGAAGATCCTTAAATTGAGCTATCCAACTTTTATTTATTGAAATGTTTTCCTGATTATTTTTATTTTTTTTATACGACTTTTTTTTACAGATTATGAATAATGAACGATAAAAAAACCTTGTCAATTTTAAGATAGATTTTATTGATGAGTTCTTAAATGGTTACAAGCAACTGAGTTTAAAAGTTGCGAAAAATTCTAGACAAGTTAATTTAAAATATAAGAAAAACTACAATTGCCAGGGGCCAATCGTTAAATACTCTCTATAATGACAGACGAATCACAATAAAAATAATCGATTTGTATAGAAGAGAGGGGAAAGCAGTGATCCGATTGGATTTTGATGTATGGGTGAGTTATGTAAAATCCTATTCTAAACACATTTTACATTCATAAATTTTTCTACACGACTCACTGTTTTCGAGAAAATCGTGAAAAACTGTTTCCTTTGTATGGTGTAGAGAAGAACTAATAGTTCGATTTTGACCATTCACTTAGCCTTGTCATTTACGAGAAACGCAACCATTCAAAATTTTAAGTCTCTAGCTCAATCCATTCGAAAATTATGGTGTTCACGGACAGACAGACAGGCGGACATACAGAAATCAAAATCTTTTGTCATCCCAAGCACTCTGGTGTAGTTCATTGTTGTATCGGACGATTGGTTCGATGTGTTACAAACGGTATACTAAATCTAATATACTTCTATGTGATTCTAGTATTAAAAGGAAATAAAGATAATAAACCTAAAAAAAATTAATTTCAAAATTTCTTTTTAATGTTATAAATCTACTCGATGTATGCCGCTGAAGATTTTGTTTTTTTTTGCTTTAATGCCTTAATTTTCAGATTACATTGTATGATTATGAATTAATGTAAAATTTTACTTAACATTAATTAATTATTAAAATATGCTGGTAAAACACGAAAATTTGCATATTACAGGCCAATACATTACATATTGTTAAATAACAGACTCTATCAGTAAAATTTATCAATGCACGTAATTTCTATCAGCAAAATTGCACGTAGTGACATTTTAATATAATTTTCTATCCTTCATTTTGTTAATCATACGGAATTACAATTTTAATTCTTACAATCATGCAATTCCCGTTTTAATAAAAAATCGATTCGATATTACCACTTTTATCCATCCATCGTTTAATTTTCATTTGCGAGCAGTGAATTTGCCATATTTTAAGTCATTAAAATTCATTTTGGCCCTGTTGATCCTTAAATATATAGAATTCATGCCAACGCTCGATATTGGTTTACTACTTTGGCACTTAAGGAATTTCCCTGCAATCTGCGCCTTTTCCGTTTTGCGTCAATTTTCCTCATTTAGGCGAAGAGAGATGATGACAATGCTAATGCCAACAGGCATATGCTTATCCTACTGTAATTGTTTTGTCATAAAAATTATATTTAGCTTATTCGATCGGAAAGCTCGTATTCGGCTCATCATTTTAGTTGATGGAAAGACGAGCGAAAATGAGAAAATTCTAAGAATGAATTTCTTTTCATAGGATTTGCCACGCTAGTTTTTTTGAGCGACTTTTTCATTTTGGCTTTCAGAGCAATTAAAAACTCATCAGGCTAAAGGAAAAGTCGAGAAAATAATTCGGAACTGGAGCTCAGGCTTATAGGATAAAAAATCCTTGAGGATGAACCGAAATAGAAAAAAATATATTAAAAGAATCATAAGAACGAAAAAAAAAAATTATAAAGGAGAACGAAAAGAAAGAAAATATCTTGCGGTATTCTCGGTATCGCAGAAATTCGTAATTAGGATGAAAGAAAACTTCCAAGCGGAAGAAAACATAAAAATGCCAACCATTGATCTTAATTTCGAATTGCTAAAATGTCCAAATGAAAGACAAAAAATTGCGATTTTGTGATTTGAGTATAAGAAAAAAAATGTAATTAATGATTTTACGAGTGTTACGCGAAGAAAATCGGAGAAGAGTTGCAGATAATTTTTCCTCAATGCATCATTCAAGAAAAAGTGAATTAAGTTTATTGTAACTTGATTTTTTTTTATGAATGCTTTCAGATATTTTACAATTGAAATAGGAATCTACTTCAGACACACATTAATGAAACTTAAAAAGAAAAAAAAATAGTTTTGCCAAGTTTTAGTCATCCATGTGTTTAGTTTAAAAAAAAATGGTAAAAATATTTAGCACGTCTCATAAAAAAGGCGCCTATACGCTTGACAAACGACATCGCGGCGCGTAGATGGATCTATGTTGTCTATTTGAAATCTTACGAATGTCCCAAATTTTGCCCTGTAAACCTAAGACCATGTCTATTAAATTTTTATGGTATTTTTGCAATATTCGGACCCCCACCCCAATCCACTTTTTCGTGATTTTTGGTATGGAGTTTAGTACCACCGTTACATTATTAGTGTAGATCCTCCTCTCGTATGAAAGCCCCTTTTGCAGAAAAAATTATCTTCAAACGTTTCCCTCAAAAATTACCGGAAATACCAAAAATTATTAAATTTACCATTCTACTTAGGAAAATGATTCTTCTGACAGACATTTTTGCCATTGTGCACATTTCTTTTTGTTGTTTGTCTACAATTTTCCATGTTTTACACAAGAAGTTTTCATAAAAATTACATTTCATCAACATTTCCTTAAACTTCTCACAGCTTAATGCTTCCTTCCCTAGGTATAATTTCTTCTAGGTATAATTTCCGCCCTCAAATGGCAGCGACTTTTAGGCATCAAGGATAAAATTTGAGCTGAAGACGGATACAACCATTGTATGTCCCGTTAGATTATTTTTTTTTAGTTTCTCTACTATTATAATTTTAAATGTTGTTTTCTTGTTCAACGTAATGAAATATGCATCAAGTTTTTCGTAGTGCAAACTATTTTAGTGAGGAAGACATACCAAACATCATCAGGTCCTTTTTGTGCATATATGGTGTTCATGGCGAACTTTACACAGTTGAAAAGACAATTTACTATCATTTTACGGTGATGTGCCAATGTTCCTTGCTTATCTTTATCCAACTTGTAGTATATTTGCTTGTTTTATGTACACGAGGAACATTTTGTCTCGCGGCAAATTTCATAAAAAATTCAAAGATCACATCAAGATAAAGCTGGGAGGGCTGGTTAGCTTCGAGCTGTGCGTGTGAGTGCTTGCCTTTAATACGTAATTGGATTGTATTATGCTTAAGTTTATGCTAGTCGTACATTTAGCTTAGCCATGGTTTATCATTGTTATACAACTGAACTCAACAAAACTTTTCAGCGAGTTACAGTGTTATTCCTGCTAACACGGAACCGGTCGTGCATGGAGTCTTGTTCTTCTACGTTAGTCCTCCTCGATGTTATTTATTATATTTTGTTGCATATGCTTGTATGTGATTCGAGTATCAACGTATTAATGTGATGTGTTGTAGCTGTGCTATGCTGGGGTAAAACTATAACTCCTTGACTACATATTTTGTATTTCAGATGACAGTAGAAACCGTCGCATCACAATTGGATCAGTGTTTATGAGAATAAATCTAATTTCGTGTGTTTATTGTTCACACTAAGCTTATTTTGAATTGTTAACCAATTTAAAAAAAATCGATCAAATTGCATGGAAGAAATTGATTCGACTTTTCTTTCAATAAGAATTTAATATTGCTTATCAGAGAAGCTTTAAGATAATTCAATGTTACTAAACTGAACGCCACTTCAAAAAGTATACGATTCCAGTTTTTTGAAACGCCTAAATGTAGAACATTTAAAACAGCGTACAAGAAACCAAAACTGAGAAAATTTAAAACATCGTACAAGAGACCAAAACTGAGAGAAGAGATTTTTCCCCGAAAATTTGGAGAAAAGGATAATAGCGTTATACTTAAAGGACCTTCCATTATCCGTAGAGACTTCTTAATGCCAGAATCGGATTCAGCGACTCCAAAAACACCCAGACGATAATTTTCTCCTGGAAAATTTGAGAAAAAGATAATTAAATTTTCCTTATAGACCCTTCCCTTATCCTTACAAGGTCTATGTTGTGAAAATATTGTATTGTCATTGGACTTACGTATGTGATTTGACCCAGAGAAACAGACAGACAGGTGCGAATGCACAGCTTTTAAAAGATTATTAATCTGTTTTTTACATGATGAAAAATTTGTTATTATGTTGAAATTTTTTATACAAACGAACATCTGAAAACTCGAGAACTAAGTGAGGTAGAGTTGTTGACATTTTTTCAACATTTTTTTTTTGTATAATAAAGTAAGAAAATTCATTTGACGCATTTTTTTTAGACAGCCTCTAAATGTTTTAAAAAATATCTCAAAGTACTCTACAGAATCTGTTGAAAAATTTTGAATCACGGATTAACCCACACATGAGTTATACGATTTTACAAAATCATGTACTACCATCAGATATTTTTGTATTTTTCCCTGATATTTGGGTCAATCTATTTTTTTGTTTGGTGTTCAAGGATTTAACAAAAAATATGTCCTTTTTAGATTGTAATACAAGATAAAAAATATATTAAAATTTAATCAAGTAACCAAATTAGGTAATAAAGAATTCACTCAGACTATAATAAGAGAGATTCTTTCATCTTGAGTAAATAATTCCATGATTGACATTTCAGTGACTTGTTCTGGTTAAAATTCGAAATGGAAATCAATCAATTGACACATGAGAAAATGTCACAGGAAATTCCCAATTACTAACATTTGTCAACAAAAATCAGATTTGAAATGAAAATAAGAATAATGGAAATTAGCAACAGCAAATCAGTTTGGTTTCTAATGAAATTTCCGTTTTAAATTAAAATCGAAATTGACATTTACAAACAAGGAAAAAATCTGATTATCTCAACTAAATAAGCAAACAAAAAAATCAATTTTTCAGTCCTTTCTTTTTCTCTCGGTTACCACCCATGTTTGGATTTATTTCCCATTTCAGCTTCTATACAATGAATAATAGGTGTTAGATTGGGGTTGTATAGGAAAATGTCTACCATTGTTCCGACAAATGTAGGAAAAATTGTGGAAAAACTTCATGAATAGATCAATATGTTGACACACTGGGCCCTGATATCAGAAAACACTCGATTGGAAAAGTATTGTTCTGAATGAAACATTGTTACAAGAATTTACTTGGTTAAGTTTAGTCATCGGTTTCCAATTTGAGTATATTTGTTTAGCAAATATTCTGAAACTTACACATGATACAAAGGGGTAACTGATGGATGGGGTTGAATACATACCAAATTAGATTTTCTTGTAAGCATATGAATTTCCAAAGAAAGATAGAGACGTGTCAAAGGACTTGGGAAAAATCTTATCAATTGACTTTATTTGAATAATATGGAATGACGACGGTAGAATTTTCACTTTTCTTCTAAATTGATGGAATTCTTTGTCAACATGAAATGAATGAATGGAAACCAGTATGAAGAAAGAAAAAAAATTCCTTGTTCTATATATATACTAATAGTTTATAACCCTCTCGGGGGTTTGTCCGTGTCTATCTTCTGACACCATCACGTCAAGCTCGTCGGAAGAGATTTCGCCAGGAGATATTAACAAAAGAACTGGAATCATGGCAACAGACGACGTTTGGGATTTCAACACTTTAAGTGATTCTTGTTTTAAGTACTTTATTTTAGATCTAACTTTCGTTCAGAATTTTGGTCTGTCGGCAGAAACCGCAAAAAGATGCTTCAGATACAAGAATTGATGGGGTCGACGCGCCGCCGTTTCTTAACACAACACCCGGCTTTAGGGCAAACAGTCTTCTATTCAATGTTAGTTTTTCTTTGTTTAGCTAAGGGCAAAATTAAATTTTTAGCCGACAGAATTTTCCAGTCTCTCTCATTGAGTGTTTAACATTTCGAAATAAGAATACAGGACTTAGTCAAAGTTTCTACTACTATGGCAATAGGAAATCATGGTAAATAAACTAAAAAGTCATAAAATGAGGGCAAGCTCCTTTCTTCGAAGTGGAAAATTTATCATCCTGAACAGGGTTAAATATGGGACTGGTTGCTTCTAACGAGAATACCATCTTTGTTCAGCTTTCTGGTAATTATTGAGATTTGCAATGCCTTGGACTTTGGGTTAGTTGGATTGTTTGTTGTTCGTAAGGATTGCGGTTAAGGGCCGGAAATTAATCTTTCACTTCGAAGTTTTGAAGGATTTAGAATTTAGATGACATTTGAACCGAGTCGAAATGTTACCTTGCACTGTCGTCTTTACAAAGACTGTTACAAAGTCTGTTTTTAGGCATTTTGATTAAATCAATAGAGAATAGTTAGCAAACATCAAAAGTTTTATTCAAAGTTTCAAATATGTAGATCTACTATAAGAATTTCATATAGAATTGTGTTAAACTTAAATATTCATCTAAATATAATTGTTTGATAGATGACTTCCTTATGTAATTTATGTGTCTTATAAAATTTTAGTTTCACTCAATTTAGAATCTAGTATGAAATACTGAAATAGTATGAAATTTTTTTACGATGAGGGAAGAAGAAGTGGTAGAATTTCGCCGTAATTTTTACAAGAAACGCATCTGTAAAAAAAACTTCAAGTCTATGAACAAATTCATATTCAAGAACAGGCTTGTGAAATCAATGTTTTTTTTTATATAAATACACGGTCATAAGAGATCTATTGTCCGAGAATTCCTCTAAACGTTGCAATAATATATTAAATTTAATATACCATATATTTTTTCCAAAAAAAATATATAAAAAGCATGTTTTCGGATGCAACAATTTTCGTGGCAGATTTTTTGTGCGATTAAGCGGGGACTACTGGAAGGGTTTTGTAAAACCGTATTCTAAATACGTTTTGTTTTTGTAACTTTTTTGATATAGCACACAGTTTTTAAGCAAACCGCAAAAGATTTATATGGTAGAGGAGGAGAGAAGGTGTGGTCCATGTGAATTCTGATGTATGGAAGAGTAGTGTAGAATTGTATTCTAATAATTTTTTGCATTTAAAGTTTTCCAACTTAAAGGTCGCCCTCCATTACCATGACTTCTGTAACTGCAAAAAAATGCAGAAAACTAGAGCAAGATAGACTTATGTATATCTAAAAAGGAATGACTGAATACAAGTTAAACGCTATCCCTTCCAGTTTTATAGCAATCATATCAAACCTTATGCTATGAATATAATGTTCAAATTGGCATGGTAACAAAGCTTTTGACTATGCATGCGAAGGAGAAAAATGACATCACGCTATAATAACAGTTTGAATGTGTCCGTGCTTACTATTCACTTACAGGGACAATGTGTGATTGTAGTAGAAATCGCCATAAAATCGCCATAAAAAACAGGGGAAATTATTCTTGCAGTTGCCGACAAATTTTTGCAGTTGATTCTTATCTCCCTTTCTCGTCAACGTATCTTCACATAAATGTGTCTCTATTTTTTTGCAGTTGCCGAAGTCATGGTAATGGAGGGCGGCCTTAATACACTGTTTTCAATATTTGAATACTTTTTATTGCTTCACAAATACCTGATAAAATTACAAACTTTCAGGAACCAGTAAAAGCTAATTTTTTTGTGACTGACCAAAAAAAAAATTAATATGATTTAGCTTGAAGTTGGATAAAAGCCGCATACAACCCTTCAACAAAACTTTTTCCAGCAAAAGCTTTTCCAGCTCTGGTCAAGGAGAATCGAACAAAAATTGTTTTATGCTGATAGTAAATGTCAATCAAACAAAAAATTTTAAAAGGTCAAAGCAAATTCATTCTTTGATTTTGCTTTCTAACATTTGCTTTATGGATGTTGAAGGACGAGAGCTATTGTGAAAATGAAAATGAAAAGTCAAACACAACTCTCAAAAAATGGGTAAAATTGACACGCTCAAAGGGAATTTATGTCTACTTGAGTAGGCAGTATACTCATATGTGTTATAAATTCGTATGGAATGCAAATAACAGGTCTCTATAAAAAATACAGTAAACCAGAATAAAAGCGAGGCGATTAAAAAAGCTTTTAGCGCGATAAACTATATTATGTACAATGTATATTTCGATATAGCAATTTCATATTTTGCAGTGATTGAAAAGAGTATCATCTTAACAAAATAGCACACGATATTAGTTTTTATGATATACAGTAATCCCCGATAACTACATAAGCAAAAAATCCTTGAAGTATTGTGGAGTTATGAGAGGTTGCGCTTATCCGAAACTATTTTAGCAGCAAAAAATTCTGCACTTATGCGGTACTCTTTTTACTGCACAAAATTGAGCACTAATTAGAAAATTGTATATTTATTTTTTAGGATTGTAAGATCAAACATAATTGCATCTTTTTCTTCCCTTTTCTGAATAAAAGTACATACCAACGATCAAGAAAACGTGTAGTTATTCTGGAATACCTGTTTGAAAAAATCGAAAGAATAAAAAAAAAACTATGAAATATCTAAATCAATTTATGAAATGTTTCGCACTAATACATAATCAGTAATGTTGCTTTGGAAAATTATTGATTGAATATGGGACAAGTGATACTAAAAGTAACCCGAAGGCAACACGTTAATTACACTTCTTGAAAATGAATATAACGATCTATATCTGTTAAAACTGCAGTCATTATCTATGAATGAAAAGCTAAATGGGTAAATTATGTTTGCGTTTTATGATATTATCTTTCCTCATAATTATCTACAAGTTTTACTCCAACATAGTACTGATATGGTGAGTTATGGAACAAAATTTTATCACAGAATATTTTAATTACTTGTAATTTTATGGTAATTCTATAATAAACCTTCTTTGATGCTAAAATTTGTTGTTAATGAGCTGTACCTACACTATTCTTATTGAAATTAAGTCTTTTAATAGAATTTTCCAGGAAATTATACCCCACCAAGTGACTCGTGTTCACATGTTAAATGATTGGACATGGAATCGGTAAGTAATGAATCTTATATGTTGAGGGAATATAATTGGATGAAACTTTCACTCAAATTACCTTTCTAACATTATACAAAATGATGCAAAAAATGGTTGCCATGCGAAAAATGCTTGAATTGAAGTAGAGGTTATTTTTGTACTTAATAATAGATTTAGTGTTTCGTATAGGGCGAATAAGTACGTCTGATTATATCATGTGAATTAAATAGCCCTCAGTCTAACAAGCAAAATACTTGATTTATGGTGTTTTTCACTTCTAGCCAAACAGTTTTCTCGGGCGGTTAGAAATAATTAATACTTCCAAATTAATTGAAATATTAATCCAATCACATGATAGTGTTGTCGTTGTTCCAAGTTGAGGCTCTTTTTAAGTAATAATTTCATATACCAAAGCCTACAAATTTCAAGTTAATTTTTTTAAATTAAATTCTTAATTATGTAGGATACTGTTAACATACTTCTGATTACGTTGAAAATATTTAAATCATAAAAAACTAAAATTTTAATGGTATAAAAATTCTTTTATGCAAACAGTTTTCTCGATTATTTTGAATCAACTAGAATATTGTTTACAATTTTTACAATTTAACTTGGAGATTAAGTTTTGTTACTTACTTTATTTCTATTTTCATATTTTTAAGAGGAGAAAAATTCTTTTTACAATATGACCGTGTTTTCAATTAAAATTGTTAGCTAATTTTTCAAGTTGTTATGCTGCTCAACTACCTAGAAAAAAAATATTACAATTTTATCGAGTAACAGCGTTACAGAAAATTAAAATCTTTTTTTTTTTCTAGAGTCAACGTCAACTGAGTTTTAATCTAAATTTAACTTCAACGTAGTTTCATAACTCTTGGTTTTTTCAAGTCGTAAATTAAGCGACTTTTGTTACCTTGACTCTATGGCTAATTGCGTCGGAACATAAAACTTTTCCTCCCAAATGAATGAAAAGTTGAATAGAATAGAGTAGTAAGGGCAAAGTACAGACAGCAGAATAAGCAAAGTACTCGTACATAGTGGTATCAAAAAGTTATGCTCGTATAGTCTTATTTGTGACTTATTATTTCGCCTACAAAAATTGCTCCTTTTATCTTGGAAAGGTAGAAAAAACCCTACAATGCGAAGTCAAGTGGTACAGATGAAGTTGTATAAATTTATTTGAAATTTAAGATGAAGAAGGAGATTTTTTTTCGCAAAGATTTTTCCTCTTGTCTATGTGTTGTATTTTCTTGATTATCCTATGTTGAAGCTAAGTAAAGAATTTTCTACAGATCCCCACGGGGTGAGAATTTGAATTGGGTTGGATTTTAGCGGGTCGGAAAAGTATAAAAGGAAAATCGTTACTGGAGAGGAAAATGTCACCCTTGAATGAATGGTTGAATACGGCTAACACTGTTGGGCCGCACCATCTCAAACCAAAGTTAGACAGCTTGTCAAGTCAACGTTTCACTGAGGAAAATTTATTTATACTTTTTGTGCTGTTTTCCTCACTCATTTTCCACTTCTTTTTCGGTTTTTTTTAGATATGTTTGTATATCATTTAATGAGATTTTTGCGGTGGTTTTAAGGAGTCTTTTGTTTCATTTTCGTACGAATAATGGAATTTTTCATCTTCCCTAAACGTAAGCTATTAAACTTTTTAAAAAAATTGTTTTAAGCAATTTAATATAAGTGTATCTGTTTCAATTTCTATTTTTTTTTTTGCTGCCATATTATACAAAATGATTTATTTTTCTTCTTTTCGGACCTTTTAGACGTCTCTGTTGAATGGAAAAATGTTTTGTATTAATTGAAAATGCAAGTAAACATCGGGTTTTTTTAGATAAGATTTCGAAAATAATTTCAAGAGCTGTTTTCACAAACATTTAAAGCTAACACAATGGAAGTTTTTAAATTTATATCTTATTCAAATCCTTTCGTATCTTCGACAGGGTTGTGTTTATGGACGGATGAATAAAAATAAAAAAAAAACAATATTAACTAATAAAATAGTCTAACTTGACTCCCTTTGAATGACTGTAACTCGCAAAACCACTCAACCAATTAAATTGGGTATATTTTTATACCCGTATGGTGAAACCAAAGGGTATATTAACTTTGCCTTACCGTTTGTAACGTCAAGATCCCGTCATCGCACAAAAAAATGATTTACACCAGTGTGTTTAGAATGATAAAAATATTTAATTTTTGCATGTCCGTCCGTCTGTCCGTCTGTCTGTCTGTCTGTCTGTCTGTCCGTCTGTCTGTCTGTCTGTCCGTCCGTCCGTCTGTCTGTCTGTGGCGCGGATTGCGGGCGCACGGATTGAGCTAGAGACTTGAAAGTTTGCACAGATCCGTTTTTCGTAAAATGCGAGGCTAAGTTCGTTAATGGGCAAAAATGGACCATTAGACGAACGAAACCGTTTTTTGTGAATATCTCAAAAACGGTGCATCTTATCAAAAAAGTCCAAGAACAAAAGTTATTTAGGATATGATTCTACATAAAATTCCCATACATCAAAATCCGATTGGAATAAATTTTAAAAAATCTTATTGGAAAGTTTGACTTCAAAGTGGAATTTTGGTATAACTGTTCGAATTTTGATACGAATATCACCATACGGGTCTCCAATGATTGCCAGATTGGCAATTATAGCTTTTGTTATGTTTATATTCGGTAAATTGTAATGCTAAAGAATTTTCACCATACAGAAAAAAAAACGAAAAAAAAAATATTTAAAAAAAAAATTGCGTATTACCAACTAATTGAGTTTTAAGTCAGTATCCACAAATAAATATGTGGCTGAACATAGAAATTCGAAATTTTGAAACACTCATATAGATTATTTGAATGAATAAGCAAGGAAGAGATAAGAAAAAAGCTGTTAAGATACATTCCAGTTAAGATACAATCAGCAAGATTATTACTTTCTCGTGTTATCTTCTCTAATAAAACATATTTTGCTTTTCACAAGATTAACAAAGCTTCTGCTTCGCTAGCCATTATTCATCTAAGAAAATGAAAACGTCTATCAAAGTTATCTTTACATCATCACTTCAACATCGCCCATACAAGGTAATGTCTAACACATCACATAATTACACCCAAACACAAGTTTTAATCATTTCAGGATGTTTTTCCATCACTCGCATTATTCATATTTTCTTTGAGAAAAGCCGTCTATCGAAATCGAATGCCATTCAGTTGCTAGCGAAGAAAAGCCCTCTTTAACGAGGCTCCATTTATTATTGAGAATAAAAAAAAGTAAAATGAGTTCCATTCTCATTTTCGTTAAAAATGAAGAGTTTTTCCCCTTTATCTTGAACTTTTTCGTGAATTACTTCTAGTTCAACATTATTTCAACTCAAAGAATTTCAAGCAATCAAAAATTTAACGAAGACATCAACTTTGAATCCTTTTCTCGCTTATAATATTGCATAGTCTAAGACTAGACATGATAAGATAACATCTTTGAAAAAAAAAACGAATCTTCGAGTCTAGCGCCAGCGCAAAAAATGAGATTGATTTATGGTGGAAGACATCTAATTAAAAAGTCACCAAAGGATTCCATTTGCATATTAATGGAAAAGTTTCGGTTCAGTTAGGGAACAAAAATTAGTTTCTTTTCTTTGATTTGATCCCGCCATGAATTTCTGTCCAATGTAACAAACGAAACTCTTTCAGTTGACGTTTTACTTGCGTAATTTAAAGAATGTGGCTGGACAGACGGCAATAAAGAATTTACTGTCGACATTTAATTATCAAGCGGTGTACCTTGGGATTTCAACGTTTCAAAGAATGGTTTTTCCCTTCTATGCGATTTTTTTTTTGCAAAAATCAAAGGCGTAACTGGTATTTTTTTTCTTTAAATTCCGTGCCAAAACAGGTGGCAAGAATCTTATTAAACAGATTCATTTTTTAATTTTTTCTGTTAAGGTTTTAAAGTGTCATAAGACTTGTTAAAAGAGACAATTTTTTAGGTATTTATAAAGAAACATTTTTCACATCTTTTGCACTTGAAGAACATCTCTACAAAATTTTAAATCTGAATTGAAAAAAAAAATCATATCACAGACATTGACAAGTAAATTTGCAACAGAATTCCATCGGTACTGCATATTTTAGACAATTTGAACCACTCAATTAATGTAAAAAATTTTATAAACACTACAAAGCCAAAAATAAAAAGTCGTATATAAAAAAAAAATCGGTTCATGATTTTCACTGCGAATAAACTTTTACCGGCTCCACACTCTTGCCGAATGCAAGTAAATCACGGCGAACGCAAAAGTGCAGGTGGGCTAGCTATGATTCGACTAAGTTTGGTCAAATTCGGTTGAAGTCTCAATATGGTATTTGTGTATCCAAAATTATGGATCCGGCGAGTATGATTTCGCCAGGGGTATCTTTTAGAGCGCAAACCAATAGAGCATCATCACGTACAGATTTTTTATCTGCTACATTGACATTGTGCGCCCGGAATTTTCTAGGATGCGCATTCAGTATAAAATAAATTTTAAACTTAATTCGGCCGGAGACCGAACAACAGCCCAAAAAACCCCCTTTAAATTCATTTCATTGCAAGTTGGATTTTTAATATAGCACTCTATTAATATATGCGGAAAAATCATAGAAAATTTTCGTCGCGAAGTACACCGTTTTTGAGAATATTAAACGATAAAAAGTGCAAAAAAATTAACTTCTTCTTATTTAACCAAATGAACAAACCATGAAATTTTCACTTTTCCACAAATAACATTAATTTATACAATCTGAAGTTAGTATAAAAAGTTGAAGTCAGTATACAAAAGTTTTCATGTTATGCGTTTAAATATTGAGCTCTTGATATCTCAGCCTCTTTAAAATATCAAAAGGATCAAAAGGTATAAAATTTCACATGCTACAATTTTCAATTACAACTCGATGGATGGTTCAGCTGCCTTCTTTCTATTTAAATGTTTAACGGTAAGCATGTGTAATATGGAATATATTTAATTATATTAAAGTGTTATTTAATGAAATAAGCTCATAAAGTTGATACTTGAGCGTTATGTTTCATTAAAGAATTTTGATATCAAAAAGTTGATTATTTTATTGTATGTGGATATCGGATTTTAAATTGAGATTTACAAAATCTTACATACAATATTACAACTGTTTGAATATATAGAATTTTACCTTGAAAAAATACTTTGTATTCATTGACATGGATTTCATGTAGGTACTTTGAATTATATATATATATAATATTAAGTTACGTGTTGAATAGATATGAATACGCATTGTTATGCTTGTTTATGTGAATATTTTACTAGATAAAATCATAATATCTCATATAATAATACTTCATATGTATCCCTATACTACACCTGCCAATTAAGATTACCTCCATAGAATTTTCACTTTCCACTTCCGTAGAATCGCATAAAAGCCTTATCTGGGTTGAGTCTCATTTTATGGGCAACTTTATTGCTAGCCATTTTATTGTCCTTATGGCACAAGTTATGGATACAATGTCTATACGTTCTTATGTACGCTCTACACTTCATCTGGAAATAATTTTCTGTACACGTTTACAACTTTATATAAGCACGCATCTCATTGAATATACCGAAAAAAAAAAGTTCCTCGAGGATATGGATTATGAACACAACTACTGATTGCGAAAACGAAATATGAAAGGGTAGCGAAAGCAAACAAAATGTGGGCGTAGTGAATTTCTGGGTCAACGATATCAATCAAAATTTTTTTTTATTATATTACCACTAGTTATATTCAGGCAACATAAACAACGAGAGTTAAATGTTGGATTCAGTATATATTAAAAATAAAGTACAGTATAGTACTAAAATTGAACTGATACGAAATTGGGTTGTAAAATGCATTATTACCAAAATGTTACTCATTAGTGTCAAAAGCACATATTTAGAGGGTTATTTTATTGGTTAATCTCAAGGAATTGCTAAAATCGTCTCAATCGAAACGAAATAAATGAAATGTCCTTACAGTTGAATGGAATTTACAATAGATCGGGATATATAGTACATAGTGAGGCGAATTCAGATCCTTTGAAAAGTTTTTCGGTTTTTGGTCAACCAATAATAATAAAATTTGAATAATGTACTCACACAGTCAGTAAGTTTTTGGGGTGTTTTCAGCCCTTGGCTTTTCCTATTATGATTCTGTCGGATCCTATCAATAATATTATTTTCGTCTATTTACATATAACGTATACGTATTCATATATTTATCCACTTTATATAACGACTACTTGGATAACGCAATATGTACTCCTAACTATTTGTTTTCATGACTTTAATGAACCACAAACGATGACGCAGAACAATTTTCTCAAATGGGGACGGAATAGATATTTTTTTCCTGGTCGCTTATGCGAATAAGGGGAGTGGATAAATGTTAAGATTGCGAGTGGAATTGGGATCTGAAAAAGATTTTCCCCATATTTTGCCTGATGGGAAAAACGAAGCCAATTTTATTACACAATGGAACAAATGATAATCTCCATGGACTTTGTGTGCTCTAAAAATCGAAGTGGAGGAGGGTATGATGATTGAGGGACCCGGTGTCTCAATGGCACGTTTTTATGTAAGTGTTCTTTGAAGATAACGATTCGCCGGATGAATAAAGGTACAGTGGAACGATAATACGAAATTTTTAAGATGAAATTGTTTGGATTTAACACTCTGAGGACAGTTTTTAAGTGTAATTTAATTGCAGGATTTTCTCACGCCCATATTTCGAATTAAAATTAAATTTTATGGCCTGGATTTTGAGAAAAAATCTAATTTATGTCTTTTCACACCATAAATTTTTAATAAATATTGATTTTTGTCATTTACGTTCCACGAAATTTTGGACTAAATTCATTAAGTGTTTGTGAATGCTTTAAATTATTCTTTTCCTTATCAGTACCTACATTTTTACAAATCAAAGTTTTTTTTTAAATTATTTTTTATTTTTTTTATTTCATCCTTTTGTAAGGACTATGGAAGACAAAATAAAATTGCGTCCGAATCGTTCGAGAGTACTTTACATTTTATTCTCAGTCAAATTTATATTGAACAGTATTTCTCTATTGGATTTCGACTACTTTCAATAACTATGAACAGCTATTTTTCTTTTATTAAAAACCTTACACTTTTTATACCAGTATGGTGAAACCAAAGGGTATATTAACTTTGCCTTACCGTTTGTAACCCCAAGATCCCGTCATTACACAAAAAAATGAAATACACCAGTGTGTTTAGAATGATAAAAATAATTGATTTTTACATGTCCGTCCGTCCGTCTGTCCGTCCGTCTGTCCGTCCGTCTGTCCGTCCGTCTGTCCGTCCGTCTGTCCGTCCGTCTGTCCATCCGTCTGTCCTTCCGTCTGTCCGTCCGTCTGTCCGTCCGTCTGTCCGTCCGTCCGTCCGTCCGTCTGTCCGTCTGTCCGTCTGTCCGTCTGTCCGTCCGTCTGTCCGTCCGTCTGTCCGTCTGTCCGTCCGTCTGTCCGTCTGTCCGTCTGTCCGTCTGTCCGTCTGTCCGTCTGTCCGTCTGTCCGTCCGTCTGTCCGTCCGTCTGTCCGTCTGTCTGTCCGTCTGTGGCGCGCATTGCGGGCGCACGGATTGAGCTAAAGACTTAAAACTTGACGCAGATCCGTTTTTCGTAAAATGCGAGGCTAAGTTCGTTAATGGGCAAAAATGGACCATTAGGGGGGGTACCCCCCATACGAACGAGAACGTTTTTTGCAAATATCTCAAAAACGGTGCATCTTATCAAAAAAGTGCAAAAACAAAAGTTATTTAGGATATGATTCTACATAAAACTCCCATACATCAAAATCCGATTAGAATAAATTTAAAAAAATTTTACTGGAAAGTTTGACTTCAAAGTGGAATTTTGGTACAACTGTTCGAATTTTGATACGAATATCACCATACGGGTTTTCAATAATTTCCAGATTGCCAATTATAGCTTTTGTTATGTTTTTGTCTAGACTTGTGAAAAAAAAACGTTTTCGACAAAATTTCAAAACTCAGGGAGAAGGAGTGGTTCATTTTTTGCCACTTTTTGTCAGTTAAGCGTAAAAAATAGAACGAAAAAAAAAATCGTTTTGCAAGGCAATCTAAAGATTCCATTTTCACTGGCGGCTTTTTTGAGTCCCGAAGATTTTTTCTAGGGTTCTTATCTTAATTGACCTAACCTTTAGTATTATTGTATACCATTATAGGTAGACACCATATATTTTGCTCATGAAAAAGCTTCATAATCTTTTCTTAAACCTATTATAAAAATAAGTTTTGTAAACAATGTATTTTTTTCTTTACATAAAGCACGGCCCATTGAATTATATATATTGTTTAATATAAAACTGATGACAGATGAACATACAATTTTCTTTGATGAAATTTAGAAAACTTTCCAAAGCATTTTGTCACTTTACAACATCTGAAAACTATTAAAAACATTCAAATAAAGAAAAATAAACAACAGTAAAGAAACAACTTGACAGAAAAGATCTGTGTCCGGAATTTAAATCCAGCAGGAAACAAAATAAATTGCAAACAACTTTGAGGAAAGCTTTAAGGAAATACGTTTGCCTTGTCGGGTTTTCATGTCTATCCATGAACTAAATCGCCACCCCCATTACCATTAATCTATCCCCCGTGTCGAAACTGTCGAGGTTTCTGCAAAAGGACCAACACAAATCTTAACTATAGAGTGTCGTGTCTTGGTCTCAAATGGGATAATAGAAAGAAAAAAAACTTGGAAAACCGAGAAAAAACATCTCAGGACATAAAATAACAAATTGTCACACTATACTACACACTCACCATCCGAGGGTCGCTCAGAAGTGGCAGCACTGGCCGATGCCAGAGCCACAACAGCAGCAGCAACTGCTATTTCTTCACCGGCGACCGCAATTGCTCCAGGTAATACTGCTTCCACGCCATCTACCACATCCTGCATATCCTCGTCAATTGTTGCTATCATCCCCCGGCCGACTCCTGTGGCTGAAGGTTCCCGCATATTTTCATCGTCGTCGGGACCTATCAGCGCGACTCCAGGAATTCCTGTCGTATATCCTTCTGTACTGACGGCATTCCTCTTGTCCTTTCCATTATATCTCATTGTGGCAGCGAAAAGTAAAATTAACGTTTGTATGATTATGCTGAAAACTGTGGTATACTGCATTTTGATTGCACACTTTATGGACACACACGGCCTTTTGTTTCTTTTACACTTCGTTTTATGTTTCCTTTTCTATCTCTTTTTTCACTTCTTTTTATGCTTAACAATTTTTATCTCCGATTTTTTTTCTCAATTTAAAATGAGGCCAGAGTTGAACTTTTATCATAAATCATTTTATTTGAAAATTCCTGCATTTCACTTATGGCACAATGCACCACTATTTTAAAGCACGAAAACACAAAAACATTTTTTTATATCCGGAATTTCATTTGGAAAATTTCTCAGCATTTTCATTTTTTTGCGGTTTCAGCCTTCTCTGTAATCATTTGAATAGTGAGTATTATTTTTTCATACGGACAATTTCAGTTCCTTAAAATATTAATTTCTAGAGAGTATACTAGAGTCGGAAATGAGGGCAAAGTATGATTTCAACCAACCAGAACAAATTCAAATAAAATCGAGGCCACTAAAATATTGGCGGGCATTTGGAATCATTAACGAAGTTCATATTCAAAGTTTTGTTATTCTTTCATAGCGAGCAAAACTTTTTAAACATTCTGTTCAAACAATAATTGTTGCAGTACAATTAAGATATAATTAAAATCAAATTAAAATGTACTTCCGCAGAATAACCATTTTCATTATTTCATAAAAACCATTCACTAAAGTTGGAAAACCATCTCGTTATGGAATCTTTCGTATTAACCCTTAACGTCGACTCGTTGAATTTGAATAAAATTTTATGCAGTCCAGCAGATAAACGAACTTTCGGTATCGTTTCAATTTGATATTCCAATTCACAGCTCCTAATTAAAGTCTGAAACTTACGGCCTTGTCCATTGGGAAAACTTTTCCATGGATAAATTTCTAAATTTTCTACAGCGTCAAGTCACACCAAAAAAATTATTCAGTTCAAAAGGAAAAACCAAATCCCAACATTGTTCCTACGAGGATATACACTTACATCAAATTTAACGCGAAACTTATACACTCGACACTTACAGCGAAACCAAGTATGTACGGACACAAAAAAAAACGTACAGAACATTTATGAGGTTGTATTTTCACAACTTTTTTCTCGTTATGTATTTAGTCCTTTTTTTGTGAATTGGATTTCTGCTAGGATTCGACCTAAGTTATCTTTTGCTTAAGGAGGTGCCTTTCATTTTTTCCAAGATATCTCAGCAACTCAAGTGTTATTATTTGTGATAGGGGGTATGTTATTGTTGTTGCTGGTGTTGATTCAGTTGTCACTATCGCTAGAAATGGGATAGTCGAAAATGGACGAGATCCAGAATGTTTACAAACCGGATAAGACATTAAGTGAATCGTAAGATGCTTTTTGAATTGCATGAATTTTTTTACATGCCTCATGCTTAGCCATAAGATTTTTACACTCAAAGTTTGTTCTTGCTTTCCACACCGCTTCGCAAATAGTTTATGGTGTCCTTGCTCTTTTTTGGAAAGAAATCCAGCAAAGTGCCGCCACGCGAAGTCAACGTAATGTGGGCGGGCTAAATATGACCGAAAAAATGTAAGTGGTATGAAAAGTGGTCCTTAATGCTTAAATGTTTGATGTAAGGACCCCACTTAGAAGGGTGTGTACACAGTTCAAGTGGATTTTTATACTTATTGTTATTATGTTTTTTTGTTCGAAGCAATTTTCGCTGCTATTTTGTGCCCGCATCAATGACCTTGATTTCTTATGTATTCTTTTTTGTCTATGAGTTTTTTGTATAGCATGGCGGAGAAAAATTTTCCCAAGATATCATTAATCTTGTCGTGTTCGTAGACCAGAACGAGAATCGTCCACCATCAAATTAGGGGTTGATGGCATTTCTCGTTCATTTTCTATAAATTTACATTGATTTGTATATAAATAACACCATCAGCATATAAAAATATTCGTGACTATATTTATATTTATGTTCTGTTATGTTTTTATAGATCTTTTCTGTTTCAGATCCCCTCTGATGACTACAGCTCTTGACACCCCTAATTTTTCTTCTATTTTCCCACAAAATATTTCTTCTATTATTCTGAGATGATTTCTTACGCCATTTGAAGTGCCATTTCAGGACTAGAACAAGAGTACGATTGATGTTTTTGAATGCAAATCGTTTGTGATTTATGTGTATTCATTAGAGTAGGTAAAAAGTATCACCTTACACGTCACTTAACACGTTTCATAACCATTAAATGATGAGACACTTTACCGGGAGTAGCATCATCATCATCGTTGTAATCCCCCGCTAGCAATCGTAACGGCAACGTTAAAAGCATACCCGGGGGCGGAAAATTTTTCAGGTAACACATTCAGGTGTAATCAGTCAGTCACAAAACATAAAATAAATAACGAAAAGCAAAAGAAAAAGTTGCTGAAAACTTTAATATCCTCGTGTATATTGTAGATTTGGAAAAGTCTTGTGATATCTTTGAACCTATCCCGGGTTATCCTGTTTGACTGATTGTGATTTTTTTTTTATTTCTTTCTCAGGTTTCTCGGCCGTTTTCCAGTTAGATGATGCTTTTCATCCGCGATAACATTTGGAAACAAGCTGAGGGTCATTCTTACGAAACAGAAAAGGAAACCGCCTTTATCCGTTTTTTACGTAACATTAAACGCGACTGCGGACGAAAACGTTCCTCCCATTCAATCTATCCTCGTGTATTAAATTTCTTCTGAGTGTAAATCAATGTTCGTTCAGAAAATACGAATTTTCAGATAACTGATTTTAATGTTGGACCGTCGAAAAATTAGACCGTAGACCGTCATCACTGAGAAAAATCAGAATCACTACTGCCATTTCCTTCGTTTTGATTTCTGTCATCGACTGCATCGTTTAATATTTAAGAGAGTAAAACGTGCCATCGTGAATTGTTCAGCTTTTCTTTTTTTCTTCAAAAAACAGCGCCAGCATGAGAAATTTTCGAGCATGCGTTGTTTTTGATTGTTAAATATCCTTTTCGGGTCCTGCCGTCAGTGTGGTGACTTTCCAAACTACGTGCTGCTCTTTAGTGTAAAATTTAAGAGTTAATTTTTCTAGATAAATGAAATATTGTACAAGGCAAATAAAATGGAAACATAAAAATACGAAAAAAAAATCCTAGCAAAAAAAATTCACCACATTTGATACAAGAACTTAATTGTTCGTTTAGATATAAGTGTCGAAGCAAAATAGACAACAACATAAAGAAGTTCATCTCTATTGGAATCGAGGGCATTGTTCATTACAAGTGGCGATATAGTTAAGCGATGAAATTTTGATCAAGATTGATAAAAAAAAATTAGCCATGGTTTTTCTAGTGTCCTTGAGTTTCATGTATGATCAAGAAGAGCACTTGAGGTATAATTTAAGAAAAATATAAAATTTTCTTTTTATAAATATGTTCGAGGGGAAAGTAGAATTTTTTTTTGTTTCACCGAAGACTTGTAGGATGGCTATTAAATTAAACAAATATTGATTATTTGAACACGAAATATTTATTTGACTAAACCGTTTTGCAAAATATTTAAAACTGGCAAAAAATGAAAATAATGTAACTTAATGATTTTGAATACTACAACGTTCAACGCATATTTATGTTTTACGAGTAACAAAGTAACTAATAGTAATTATACAATTCTTACAGACTTGTGCCAAACAAATGGTTGTATACCAATCAGAATTAACCATTTTACGATTCTCTAAACTTTAGAGGAGTTGTGGTTGTCGCGTTGTTTTGGAGTCTAAAGCAATGGTCATTGCTTTATTCCATTTATTCCGAAAAACAAGCGACCATTTTCTTGGAAGTGCTTCGAGCGCGGACAACTTTTGTTGGGTTTGCTCTATGTTGGTAGGCCCGGCTTTCGGTTTACTTTCGGTCTCATACGATTAAATCAGTTTCATACACTGCTTTCGATGCACGCGATCGTATTTGTTTTAGGGAATTTCTTTGCACCAATCGACACGAGCCATTTTCAAGTTATGTCGGATCCCAAGTGCTAAAAACTTTCTCATAGCTAAATGTTCATGCAATATCGAATGTATGCTTGCCATACTAACGCCTAGGGTTACCTGGGATGGAATCACGTAAGGTGACAAGTGATAATGACCCACACTTGTTAATTTTTTGGACTTGAAAAAATGGCAACTATGCGAATTTTAATCAAAATTTCTAATGAAAAGCGACAACTAAAAGAATACCACCACTTTGTGATTCCATTTTGATAACAATTTAAAAAACTTTCACACTGTCGAGCTTGAAATAATTGACAAATGACAGTCACTCTCACTTGTCACCGTACGCGATTCCAGCCCTGAATTACACGATAAGTCAGATGACAATCTTGTCAGATGACGATGGATGTGTTCTGGCACAACAGACGATTTCGGGCGACCTTCTTTAAATTCATTCGCTAGCACGACCACGACTGAATTCGCTATACCAAAATACTCCAGTTGACATATGAGCCCAAATTTTTCATAGTATCAACGATAAACAGTGGTTTTGTACCACATACAGTAGTAAGATGATGCAGGCACTGTTGTGGAGATAATCCACGTCGGAAATCATAAAAAATCATCGCCCGAAAACTTTCACGAGTTAATTCCATTTTTTGGCGGGGACGAAATTTTCAACTCAATTAAAACAAAACAAATAGCATTCATATATACCAAAATATTTGAGGTACGTATACTTTCGAAAATGTCAAACTTTACAATAGAAACGTCAGACTCCGATACAAATCGAGCCCCCCACATAAAATCTGTTCGTATAGTTTATGTGATAAAGCATTTCATATATTTCTCAATTTTATTAAAGAGGAGTCTAACTATAGGATGACCATATCTGTTTTATGTCTATCCAATTTAAATATTGTGAAAAAAAAACGGACGCGGTGCAATGATTAAAATCAAGACCTAAACAGACGAATCCAAAAATACCTCCATATTTGGGGATATATGTCGTTTTATAAATAAATGCAAATCAACAAAGAGTAATGCGTTTAAGCGATTTTTTGAAAAACATATACGGGTTAGTTTAAAGTACGTGAAAAAAACGTGCCGCAGGCAAAAAATATTGTTACTGCAATCCCCATTCGAAGTACAGTATATTTTCATAGTTTTTTAGTGTTCTAATGCAAAACTTAATAGTCCGGGACAAAAGTTTAATTCCCGAGACACCGGGATAATACAACTGAATAAGAGACGATCCTGGCTAATCCAGGACGTATTATCACCCTACTAATAACTAATATTTACATCCCTTTGTACTTTTGTTGTGTTTGTCAACTTTCTTACTAGACAAACTGCATCTCGTGAAAGCCACAAGATTCTTAAATATAAACAGATTCCTGAATAATCATACTAATAGATAAAAAAAAAATAAAAAAACAATTTTTAAAAAAAAGCTTTTATTAAAAAAGAATGCACTAAAAAGAAAAAAAATAATTTTCTGGACGCTGTGTATCACAAATATAAAAGCTTTTTAAAAGCGAGATAAATTTTTATTTTATTGTTTTATGCTTTATCTCGCTTTTTAAAAGCTTTTATATTTGTGATACACAGCGTCCAGAAAATTATTTTTTTCTTTTTAGTGCATTCTTTTTTAATAAAAGTTTTTTTTAAAAATTTTTTTTTATTTTTTTTATTTTGTTCTTTTTAGTCTTCGAATATATATCCTTACATTTGAGATGTCCTTACAGGCTTTTTAACTTGAGAATCGTATTCAGCGACCCCAAAAACCCCCAGAATAGATTTTTTTCCGGAAAATTTGGAGAAAGGGATAATCACGTTATCCTTACAGGACCTTCCGTTATCCTTACTGACTTTTTAATGACAGATTCGGATTCAGCGACCTCAAAAACCCCCAGAATAGATATTTTTCCGGAAAATTTGGAGAAAAGGATAATCGCGTTATCCTTACAGGACCTTCCGTTATCCTTACTGACTTTTTAATGACAGATTCGGATTCAGCGACCCCAAAAACCCCCAGAATAGATTTTTTTCCGGAAAATTTGGAGAAAAGGATAATCACGTTATCCTTACAGGACCTTCCGTTATCCTTACTGACTTTTTAATGACAGATTCGGATTCAGCGACCCCAAAAACCCCCAGAATAGATTTTTTTCCGGAAAATTTGGAGAAAAGGATAATCACGTTATCCTTACAGGACCTTCCGTTATCCTTACTGACTTTTTAATGACAGATTCGGATTCAGCGACCCCAAAAACCCCCAGAATAGATTTTTTTCCGGAAAATTTGGAGAAAAGGATAATCACGTTATCCTTACAGGACCTTCCGTTATCCTTACTGACTTTTTAATGACAGATTCGGATTCAGCGACCCCAAAAACCCCTAGAATAGATTTTTTTCCGGAAAATTTGGAGAAAAGGATAATCACGTTATCCTTACAGGACCTTCCGTTATGCTTACAAGGACGAAGTAGTGAAAATATTGTATTGTCATCGGACTTATATAAGTGTGCAAAATTTCAAGTCAATCGGACAAGTGGAAGTGGGTCAAAATTTGATTGCAAGATTTGACCCCGACAAACAAACAAACAAACAAACAAACAAGATAGCGAGCTAAATAAAAGCTTTTAAAAATGAGTTGGTGTCTGTCTGTCTGTCTGTCTGTCTGTCTGTCTGTCTGTCTGTCTGTCTGTCTGTTCCTCTTTCACGCAAAAACGGCTGAACCGATTGACTTGAAATTTGGCATGAGTATCTGTGGTAGTTCTGGTTCTAACATAGGCATATGTAAAAGTAGCGCGAGGGGTGGGGGGAGTAAGGAGAGGGGGTAAAGTGATTTCGAAACTTAGTTTTTGCGATATGTTACTCTTTCACGGACAAACTACTGAACCGATTGGCCTGAAATTTGGCACAGATGTACGTCGGGGGTCCATCCCCAACATAGACCCATTAAAAAGTAGCCCGAGAGCTGGGGGAGTAAGGGGAGTGGGTAAAGTGATCTCGAAACTTAGCTCTTCCTCTATGTTACCCTTTCACGGGGAAACTACCGAGCCGATTGGCCTGAAGTTTAGCTCCGACATAAACCATCAACAAAAAAAAAATTTGAAAAAAACTTAACCCGGCAACGACGGGTATGCAAGCTAGTAGGGTTATAAACCATTGGAATTCATTTTTTGTTTTGCATAAATAAAATATTTAAATTGCTGTAAACACTAAATTCTGTTTTGTGAAAATCGTGAAAAAACATCCTTAAGAAATCACTTTCTCCTGTTTTCGAGAGGAATGTCTCTTTTTTCCCAAATCTATCTTTCCAAGAAGAAATTCATTCTTACTACAGAAATTTTGTATGCTTACCCCTTAAGTAATCAAAGGCCTTCACATGGATTTTTTGTTAAAATTTTTATTTTCTGCAGGAGTGACTCGTAGTGGATTTCCTAAAGATCATCAGAGAGGGAATTTTTAGCAATGTCACAAGGTTTCAAATTGATTTGATTAAGCTACGTTTCTACCTTTTCTTTACTCTTTCAGCCTAGTTATCTTCTATTTTCCGTTCAGGTGTTTTCAATCCTTTCATGGCAATGCAAACAATTTTCCTTGCTAGTTTCGAAAAGATTTTAGGGTGAAAGTTCTACCTGAATTCTCGTCGTGAATTCTGCGACTTGAAGGGGAACTGATTTACATTTGATTGATTGTGTACTTGAAATGGATAACACGATGACACCGTCCTAGCCTTTGCTTCTTTTGGGGGACAAACGTCTTTTGGGAAAACTCTGCTGAAAGTTCAGACGGAAGTAAAACAAATTCAATTCGTGTCTTGAGATTAATGATATTCAAAAGTAAAATTGTTATTTTTAACACTGCAGGAGCCAACTTGGGGAAAAAAAGAAAAAATCAAGCAAAAATTGGTTTAAAAATAATGCAAATTTTGGCAAAAAAAATTTGGAAAGGAGAAAAAAATAAATGTGTTAAAAATTCTTAAATTTTTGAACTGCTGAAAGATTAAAAATGTTCAGAAAAAACCAAATTTTCCTACAATATAATTTTAAAAAAGATCAATTTGTGTGTTCTAGAAATGTGTTATTCTATCATTCACTTATTTGAAAATAATCCAATATCTTTTCTCAGTCATCCTGTTTATTTTTAATAAAAAAAAATCTTGATCCAATATCTAACATTTACTTAATGCAAAATATCAGGCTGAACGCAATAAATCCAGAAACTTCCAACAAAAAATATTAGAAAATGTTGAATAAGTAACAAAAAAATAAATATGGGAAAAATATAAAAAAAAGTGAATTTTCATCTAAAGCATCCCTCGGACATATTTGGATAGGATCCAAATATTCATATCCTGTGGGTCGATAGGAATGGCTCCATAAAGCTGAGCTGGCCAGAGCAATTTTGACCTCATTTTAAATTCCTTTTTTTGTGGAAACTTAACACAACAACGAAAAGAGAAGAAAAACATAAACGTAAAACACGGAGAATTTTTTTTTTCATTGTAATTTTTTCTCCTTATGCTGTAAAAAAATTTACATTATGCTGGAAACTACAGTTCACTTTTGGTTAAGTTGTGTTTAGCTCAGGAGAAGGCAGAGTTTAATATCGTTATCGACCTACATGAACGACGATATCCAGGATAATGATAGTGTGGAAAAAACTGTGACGGAAACAGGATTTTCGGGATTTCCCAACATTTTCGAGTCTTTTAATATCAGAATTTTCTTTGCGACGTCAAATACTTTTAAGGAGCTTTGTACGGTGAAAAAAACTACCACAGGAAAAGGCCAAAAATCGATAGAAAAAGTTCATTTTTTATTACAAAAGATGTATTTTCGAGCATATACACTTGGTTCAGTGCTGAACACTTGTGATTTATATTGATGCGCTTCGTTAACTTTAAAAAAAGTTTATTGGAACCGAATTTTTAGGTTAACACAGCAAATCACACAACCGAAACAAAACCCTCTTTCGTTTTAATACAACAATTGATTGCGGAAAACCTGCGGTTTTCAGGCTAATTTTGTCTTTTTTGCACTATGCTCATATAATTTATGTAAGTGCAAACTTGATCCTAATTTTGAATTCACGAAGAAGAAAAAATTGTTTATTGGTGCCAGTTTATTTATTTAAACTTATCAATTTATTTATTTTTATTTCCGCGCTAATTTGTTATAGAATTTACAACATTTTTTTTTAGAAATTAGTTTTTTAGGTGAAAGTAAAAAAGAGAACATTAACCCATTTGGATCCTTAACTCGGCTAACTTTAGACCCCTTATCTTTCCGGAACTTTTTTTTCGAATATTTTGTTATAAAACTCATATGTTAGTTACAGCATGTCAAGAACCGTGAAAAAAATTCGTTTTGAGAAAACGGATCAATAGGGATGAAATTAGGGGGGTGTTCGAAAGCGACCGTTTGGGATAATAAGTCTACTTTTGTAAACAGTAAAAATTTTCAATTTCAATTAATTTTTTTCATATTTAATAACAAAAACTATTGTAACAAAGTAAAACAAATACAACTCATTATTGTTATCTAAAAAATAAAAAGAATAAAAAAGCAGTCTAAATTCGAGACGTTTTAATTTGTAAGTAAACTGCAGATTTCACTGCTCATTATGAAATGGAGCAAAGCATTTAGCATGCAGAGGAACATTACATGTCTGGCAACTGGTTATGGTTTTGTTTTTACAATGTCCAGAAGCTCTTCTTTTCTGTCCAGTCAAAACTAAATGTGGCACTGTTTGTAAAACCGCCTTACTAACTTTTGAGTTGCGCATGGGACCTGGCTTCTTACGAACTACTCCATAACAGGTACAAAGAGTTGTAACCACCTGTTACCTGTTACCTGAATCCTCATCTGTTTCCCCTTCTCCAACATCAGGAGGTTCGATAAATACACAATCCGGAACATTTGAGATTTCCATGTTCTCCAATTCTTCAAGAATATGTGCTACGGATAAACTTCTCCTGTAAAAAAAAGGATACCCTTTATCCCAAACGGTCGAAAACGAACTGAAGAAGTTTAATAGGTGCCTGTGTCTTAATTAATTTAATAATTTAGAAACATAACCTTTGATAACCATCACTTATAGCTTAACAACAACTTGTAATACTATTTCAATGTTATTTATAAAAGATTCTACGTACCGGTAATAATTAGTTGTGCCCATTGTCACCTCTAAAGATCGTAACACTTCTTCCTCTCTGAATTAAAACAAAAACTAAATTTGTCGCGTCAAAACAAATGCATTTCAATTTTTCAAAATCTTCTCGGAAATATTACCAATCATGAACGTGTTCTAAGCACAGCTAATCGGGGGACGTGGAAAAACAAACAAAGTTCGTTTTCGACCATTTGGGATAATAAACTGAAAGTTCGTTTTCGACCGTTTGGGTTTAAATGGGTTAAGAGATTTTGTTTTTCTTAATTTTTTGAAATATGAACATCATAACGGAATATGAAATTTAGAATTAAAACTATGGAATAATTTACAGTGTGTTGTACGAGATTTACATAATAAAAGTAAGAGATTAAAAAAAATATTTTGCCCCTAAAAAGAGGCCTGAAGGTAACTAAATTACACACAAAAAATTGTGAAAAAATGTTACTATAAAGGGGTGGGTTAAAGAATTTTAATTTTAGTAAACACAAAAAATTGGAAAACTTTAGCCGAGTAGGAATTAAACCTTTTAAATTCTTAAAGATTACAACATCGATAAAAATTAGAAAAACAAGTACGCAGGTTAAGTCCTGCATAGCTCTATTTCTCGCTATCCTTTCCGTCACTCCTGATAAAATGGGGGAAGCAACCTCTCTAATTCAATAAAAACTCGAAACTATTAACAAGTTAAATAAAAGTTGGCCAAACGTTATTGTCTAATAAAACAACCTTAGTGTGGGTTCTATGGCTGGATTTCCGAACTCGTGCCATTCACTGAAAAAAGACGAAAAAAAATACTTTCGGCTATGGCTGAAATACCATGGATGTTTCCTTAAAGGCATCTTTTTGAATGTTGCTGTCGTGCGGTGGAAACGTATATGGCGAGTGGCTTTAGCAAGAGTCGAACACATAAACAAAGTAAAAAAAATCCTTTAGCTAATGGGAAAAGGGTTTTTATCCTGTGAGCCTACTACATGCGTCTGCAAAGAAAGGACTTTTCTACCGATGGGTATAAGCACCGACCGACAGCCAAAAGGAACATCCGTTGCCTTCAATTCTAGGCTATTTGGCCACAACAGGTGGTGGTTTTTTAGGGGGGCCGGAATTTTTCCCCACTCAAGTGGTTTTATGTCGATGTAAATGTTTATAGTTTTATATCTATGAAGAGATATATCTTAACTTAAATAGCCCTAGATAACACAACGTATCGTATCCTTTCTTAAAGGTTTGCAGTAGTTTTACAAATGACAACATGTGTATAGATGAGTATACACATCATTGTAGATAATCAGTAATGGTTTTGGTTGATTTCCCCATTGAAAAAATAAAATAAACAAAAATTGAATGAGGTAAAGAAAAACAGGAAAGAGGACCAAGTTTTCAAGTGCCGCTCAACTATAAAAACTTAAATCGAGATCTCTTTTCATTGTTGGGTCGTGTTATATAGGTACCATATTTTCCACTCCATAAATCACAATCTTTATAAATTCCGTGAACGACAGATATCGTCGTACCTCGTAAGTGTAAAAAAAACCTCTGGCGAAAAAAAAAAAATAAAAAATGTGTCAACGTTGGCTTTTGGATTTCAGAATATGATCCACACCACCGAATGCTACAGACGAGAAACTGAAGAAAAAAAAATCCTTTTTATTGGGGGTGGGTTTCTTTATTCCGTCTTTTAAAATCCTTTGCCACTGATACGATGCCATGGAATGTGAAACGGGTGGCGTTCGGCGGGAAGGTAGTGTGGGAAATGATGTTAAATTTTATATGTAAGGAATTCGGATCATGTGGACACATATGAGAAGAGCATCGAAGCACCCAACCATAAAATTTCGTTCTTTATGTTTCTCAGAAAAGCGTAATAAACTTAAATTTTATGATTGAAGTAACTTCTTTTTTTTTTGTTATTGTTCATGTTTGCCTCCCCGATATGGTTCTGATGTAAAAATTCTTTCTTTTGTTGCCACTTTGAGGTACTGGCTCTCGATGGATTTTCGGTGGTTTTGTGATACCGATTCGTATGAATATCCTTGAATAGAACATACTGCAATAAATACGAAAAAAGACAAAAGCTTGCTCTCTCGTCTATTCTTTGCGGAATTTTTAGCACTAAAAACAATCGTTTTGTTGAATTTTGAATGTGTCGCAATGTTTTTATTACTGTAATACGAAGATTATTAATTTCATGATCTTATGTTTTATTTTTGTTTGCTATTTTATTGGATATTTTTAAATTTATATATAAGAGAAACATTTCTTTTTGAATTTCAATCCAAGCACAAATTTAACACGTTCGTGACATCGTGTACCACTGGTGGTACATGTATAGTTTTTTAAAACCACGCGAGTAAATAGTGCGGTAGTTTTTTGTGAAAGTAATATAAAAACACGCACCGTGTACCACCGATGGCGCACAATCGCCAGAAAACAAATCGCTAGTGTACCACTCGTAGTACACGATGTCCAAATGTAAAAAAAGTTGAAAAAGCAAATGTCACGAATGTGTTAAACACTAAAATACTTTTCGAGGAAAAAAATCTCTGTGAAAAAATTTCAGAAAAGGTTTATATTTGATAATCAATAATTTCACGATTGTATAGCATTATAAATTTGAGAGAAAATTACTCTAAAAGAATGACCACCACCATATCATCCAGATTTTACACCTTATAAATTAGTAATTTGTGAACTGAACAATTCTTTTAATAAAGCTTAGAATTTTTACTACACAAAATTAACAAAGCTCCTGCTTTGCGGCATCTTTGTAAGCGCCTAACAGGTTTTAAAAAAAATTTCCAAAACAGATGAGTCGAATCGTTTTCAGAATATAAAATCAAAAAATGGTGATCGAAAGTTCAAGGCCGAATTCCGACTCTAAAGCAAATAAAGTATCTGGGGAATCTCTAAATGTTCAAGCATGGATTGAAAAGTTCTAGGCTTGGCAAGAAAAAAACTTGATTCGCGAAAAGTTTTTCCTTTTCCATGTAGGGATCCTTTTTCATAGAGCCAAAATTTTATTCTAACCGGTCGATTGGATTCCAAGTTAGGGCGGTCGGAAAAAATATGTTACCTCTTTAAGGGGAAGTGAATTTGCGATAGTGTGCGTCCGGCAGTATTAAATATCATACAAAAAGCGCGAAAAAGATACAGAAGAAGTTGAGTAGGCGTCCAAAAGCCCAACACTTTTTTTTTTCAAACGCTATTATTTGCATTGTTCGATTTTGTTCCACAAAACGTTAAGATTCAAAAGAAAAACTCGGATAATGAAATTTTAATTGACTAAAAATGTCATTTCATTGTGATTATACTTGCAAACTCCACTTTTACGAATTCTCTTCTTGGCACATTATTTATATTTATCAGCGTCAATTGAGAAAAAAAAACTTTGAAATGATTTCGAAAAATAATCCAATACAATTTAGAATAATAATTCAAATGGAAATTCTTATATTTTTCAATTTGACAGGAATAGGACAGGAACAGGACGTACATACAAAAAACCAACATCCGCTTTTATGTCTTTGAAGATATTTCCAATACCGCACTTTCTCACATGCATCCAATTTTATGCGCATCAAATCATCCTTCTATAGTCTAGCATTTTATGTTGGCCTTCAAGAAAATGAAATTCCGTTTCAGCGCGAAAAATGTCTTTTTATTGCATACACATATCATTTGAAAACAAAACTTTGATCTTAATTCAGGTCAGTTTCGCTTTACGCTGTTCTACAAAAGAAAATTGGTCTCGATATTTCAATGAATAATGAACGAATTCGTCTTCCAATGACTGTCAAGCGAGCGTGTCAAAAAAGTTTTTGCCTTCGGAAAAGCTTCAGGAAATTTCTCAAGAAAATTTCAGCGCCATCACGATGACTCAAATTATTGTAAAGCCAACTGTAGTCAAGCCATTGAGAAGAATTTTCCAAACAAATAAAAAATTCGTAAATGAAACAAACATGATGAAAAACGTCAAGCAAAAACCGTATTGAATCAAATAGAATTGAAAAGTTTTTTGATGTGTATTTTCGAATCTATCTATTCGTAGATATCTATCCCCTTATAATAATATCGAAATGCATTTGAGAAAATGAAAATACTTTACTGAAATGATAAAACTCTATAAAGTTGTTCGATTTTCATTTTCCGTGTCCGCCATTGTGAAAATATTCTATTTTGTTGGTTTCAGCTCTGATGCAATTTTAAATGTGGGTATAGGTCGCGTCTTTATGGAGACTTCCTTGATAGAAACTTAATTCGTCGGGAACTCAAGGAGGCCGTTCGGCGTATTGCCAATTTTGTTTGAACAAAATTGAAATAACATTAGATTTATATCACATCTTCTTCGACTTTTTTACGCCCAACTGTCTGTTTTTATCTGAAAGTTTTCAGATAGCACCCACAGTTCGCCTGTGGCCTGCCGGATGCTAGTGAAATTTATCCATAATAATAAAATTTAGTGCTCGATTCCGTCGAAAATGGGGAAAATTTAAGGAAATGTGAAAGTTTGAGAAAAACTAAAAATCCATAGAACAGACAAATTGGCCAACAAATGTTCAATAAAATTCTTTTCCATGGAAATTCTCTTTCTCTGATTTTATATTCTATTGATTTATATTAATATGTATTTACCGATAAATATAGCTTTTCATGAAACATATTCTTCATACTTTTTAAAGATTTTCCGGCTTTTTATTCCCTTTTATGTTTGTTTACATCAACCGATGTTTACTTTATGCAAAAAGTTTCCCGTTTTTGCGAGCGCAATGTGGAAAACGGTGGAATAAACCGGAAGGAAAAACGATGAACACTTGCTCTTGTGGTGCATTCGTTTTCAGATCGTACATTCAATGGTAATTCAAAAGAAGATTTCACTCTATATTTTTTTTTCATGAAAATCTTTGTAAAAATACAAATATGATATATTAGTAAGTTTTTAAAATTCTATTGAGCGTTTTAAATTGCCCTTTATATGAAGGGTAAAATATTTTTTATAACTGAATTTAAATATTTTTGCACTCTATTTTTTTTGTAATTTTTCTTATTTAATTTTAGGTTCACAAAGACGAAACAGCAAACATTTCATACAGTGTTTATTTTTAGCATCGAACCGAGAATATCCACTTACTATTTCTAGATTAAATACGAAATCGGAAAAATACTAAATCGCCTAAAAATAGACAAGAATTCTTGTAAAACGCCTGAAGGTAGGCCATGTTCTTCCTCAACACTTACTATGTATTTTTATATCGGATTTCATATTAATTATTTTGGACTTACACAAAAAAATAAAAACTCCAGTTTTTTTTGTGTGAGAAAAAATCTTTTGGTTACGTGAAAATAAAAATAAATTTTCCCACACGAAAAATCATAAAATTGGATCGTAAACAAGAAAATTATATGGAAACATAAACGTTTTGCTGACAGTGTGCCGCTGTTATGAATGCCTACAAATCGCCTACATAAAAATCATACTCTAGTTATGTTATTCGCGACAACATTGATTGATTGTCTATTCTATGTGTTTTCAGGGCATCGATTACACCGTGTCATCTTTATCGTCCCTCTAGGAAAACACAAACGCTTATCATCCCCATCGCACCTCACTTTACTAGCGCTTAACAGTTTAGTTTGAGTAGGTACAAGAAATGCCTCGATCATACAGTGATGAAGATGATGAGGGTATGATGCGACATAAGTATAAAAACATTTCTTACGAGTCTATGCTGTGTACGGGAGGCTGTGGAGACATTGTGGATTCGGAACCAATTCAGGAGCGGAAATGTTAGCATAGGCGGCAGGAGTAGGACCAATGTGGAAAAAACATCTAAAACAAGTAACAAAATCTACGTGGCCCAAAGAAGAAAAACAAAACCAGAAAAAAGTACGATATTCTTAGAAAGAAGGCAAAAGACGAATGTCGAAGGCAAGATGAAAAAATACAGTGTTTTTTTGATTCGACAAGGAAAAAAAGATGAAAGTTCATTTATCAGATAAGAGAAAAAGCAATTTCTTATCTCTCTAGGTCGTGTCATAAAGAACTTTCACACAAACAGCAATCACAAAGTTATCCTACATGCAGTTAAAAGCTGATTCTTATCACGGATTTTGTTCCTTCGTAATGAACCGAAAACGAACCGAAAGAAATGGATAAAAATTTTAAGATCAAAAATTATGCGCAGGTGTGCACATATTTTAAAGACTGAGAACGGAATTAGGTTAAAGATACAAGGACAGTTAAAGTGATTCAATCGAATGGAACCTAAGCCGACACTCGTGTATGTCGTTTTAAGCATGCATTCTTCTAGAAGATTTTAGCGTATATCCTTCTTTTTTTAATGAAACTCTGAAAAAAAAAAATTCAAAATTCTAAAAAATTTAGTGAAAATAAATTTGGCAACTAGAGTTCGGTAAAGCTTTATAAAGTATCTAATCTTCGGCCAAAGGACACATATGCCTAGAATACTTAGAATATGGGATTATTTTTGATATAGCATATGAGTTTTATTCTGTCCCAAGGACAATGGTCATCAAGGTTGCGTTTGCAGTTCGCAAATTTGTATCTATGGTCATGTGTTTTCTGTTATTTTAGATTTTTTTTGTCCTCGTATCACGAAGCCGGCGAAAATAAAGGTTAGTTTATACTGCAGGATTTATTCAGTGAGGCAAAGAAAATCTTAAATTGCGCTGCAGTTAATAGAATTTATCGGATTAGTTGTTATGCTTTTCCCTGGATAATAGAAATGAGAAAATTTGGAGTTTATATAATGGGAAAATTTTGAGCGTTTTCATCCGCTTTTAATAATTGAAATTTTGCGAAATCGGTATAGGATTTTATGATATTGGTCCAAAAGTATCTTTAAATTGCTGTTATTTTGTTATGTGATTGGTTAATGTAAATTGCCAAATAAGTTGATTTTATTGAAAGCTTTTGGATATATCTATTAAAAAACATTGCATAATTCTTAGTGAATTCGATATTCCTTTTCATAATAATTAAGAAAATTCGAAGAATAATGCACTCTGATTACTATGGGAAAAAGAGATGTGACATTTTTATGATTGAAACTACCCTTTTAAGCTTTTTAAAATCAAAATAATCCCAAGGGCATCGTTTAAATCTAATTGTTTTGTGACCCAAAATTCATGTTTCAAACCAGTTCTGAAATTTAACGCCGGAATTGGAATTCTTTCAAACAAAAGGCTGAAATTCAAATTTTGACAACTTTTGTTAAGTGATACCCCAATGAAATTTTCAGTGAAATTCAAGAAAAAATCGAATATGTCCTCGTTGAATTTCATTAGGATTTTAAAATCTGTCGAATTTTGGCTAGAAAAACGCCACTACGCGTATACTATGGCATTTAGTACCATACCTTTTCCTGATTTGATATACATAACATCAGCCGCGTTCCAAACCATGGCCCTATTAATAGAGATAGAGTGGGAGAACTGGTAACTGTTGTTTATGCTATAATAAATAAATAAATAAACAATTACATAAATAAACAAAAAAATGAATAAATAAATCGTTGGCGCTCAAAATTGATATCAGCAAAAAACACTACTTTAAAATATACAAATATCAAAACACGGTTTTCTGAGTTTCCAACATTTATAAATTATAGCTCCTACACAAAACCTCGAATAAATAACCTTTTTGCCACTGACTAAATAAAGATTATGTGTAAAAGTAGAAAAGCAAAACATTTCAATAGAAAATTAGAGGTAAAAAGATGAACGTCTTTGTAAAAAGCTTTTTTCAAAATTGTATTGTAATTTAGATATCTTACGTATTTTTTATCCTTTCCACTATACCTAGCTATCTACATGTTTGACTCCAGTAAGAAAACTTTGCCAAGAAAGTTGCCTTTTTGACCGTATTGTAATTTTATTCTTGAATTTTAATTATTCCGTATAATTTATGATGCGCAACTAACTACCTAAAGAAAATAGAGTAATCTGAAATATCTCCCTGTGAAAATGTTTTAAGTTTTAATTTAGTGCTATCCAAGCAAATAAAAGACGTCACTTTAATTTACACAGAATCTTCCCAGAATCGCATTTAATCGATTTTTTTGTGTGTATTTCACTCCATTTGCAAAAAAAAAACCTTTCCGTAATCATTAAAAACTCATCTTTAAGGACAATTAAACATAAGGTTGAAGCACGACATGGGATATTTATTTTCCATTTTAGCCCATTTCTCGCTGCCGTAAATCGTGCAAATCGTGTCGCTGTCGTGTGTGCGGAGTCGATGGGTTAAAAACGCCATAAACGATTAATTTGAGCGTTTATCAAGCAACAAAAGCCGTAAATGTGCGACGCGCAATGGGCACAAGGAATGAAATCCTCCACAAATGTCGCGTGTTAACGACAATAAATCCCGCGATAAGGCTAATGGGTTACAAAAGACCGTATAGCCACCGAAATGAATGAAAAATAAATAAAAAAACGTGCAAATCCTACAAGAAAAAAAACATATGTAAATGCCTTCTTTATCGGTATGCGCTTTTAAATTCAGGACTCATTCCGTGTTCAGAAAAACATTTCGTGTACCCACGGTCCCTACAAATTCCACAGGAGCTTTTTGTACAACATTCAAACGTCGAGAGTCGGGATGTTTTTTTTTTGCTTTTCTTTTTTTCGTACCTTTAAAAAAGGTGGAAATAACAAAACATCGAAGAAATGCGTTTCTTCCTGTTAAATTGTTAAACGGTGTACCTTTTTTTCGCTCATGATGGTTGCTAAATTCCTTGTGGTTCTCATATTAAATATTTAAACTGTAACAGGATTTAATTAAGTCACTTTTGGCACGTGGAAAGCATTTTCAGGTTTATGTGGAATTTCATTTGCTAAAAAGTACAATTCTGCTATAACAATTTCTTTAAAGCCTCTTAAAATCGACTCGACTATTTTTAATATTATAATTAAAACCTACTTTTCTTAGTAATATTAATGTGTTACATATGAAAATAAATGGGAGTACCCATATTTGCGATATTTTTTTCAAAATGTTTAAAAGAACATATCCATAATTTTTTCAGACAAAAAAAAATATTAGAGAAAAAAAAACATTTTTCATTCACATAGTTAACACATTGACTGCCATGGCTATCATTTTCGATAGCTGGGTCTACAATCTATATGCATACATACATACATTCTACATACGTCTACATGTATTGGCATCTCCCTTACATTTTTGCAAAATTGGTCTGGCAGTCAACGTGTTAAAGCATAAAGGAACTTTCAGTGAAAAAATATACTCCTCGTTTGTATAAATTATCGTTTGAATTGCTATATAAAATTGTATGAATAATTAGGGTATATTTGAATTTTCAGAGTAATCAATTTTATGTCAAATAATTCGATTAAAGAAAATCATTTTAATTTTATTGGAATCGATTTAAAAAAAAACTACAAAATACTTTTTATAATGTTCCTGATTGCTGCCAAAGGTAATATTGATTTTAAAATGTAAATTGTTAATTTAAATTTTGCAGATGTTAAAATAATTCAAGTAATGTAATTATTCCAAAAATTCCAATGAGCTTTATAAATACAACTATTCTGTTGTTAATTTTCCGATTATTGATAAATCACTCAAATAAATAAAATCAATAAAATATTTCGAATATTGGAAAACTCAGTTTTTTTTAAATCGGAGTTTTGTCGTTTCTGATACAGATTTTTATGCTATTTCCAATGACAAGTTTAATTTAATCCTATCTCCAAGAATGAAGAAGTGAATACCGTTTAAAGAACATGATCTCCGATATAAATCTTTTAAATTACGTCACCTTTAACCCACTCTCCCTCACATTTAGCTTTTTTTTTGGTTTAAGTGAAGTTTACATCCGGGCTACAGATTTTTAAGCCTAGAGATGTCCAAAACAATTATTTTTGTTTTTGAATATAAAAATCAATATATTTAAAAAATAATGATTGGAACTCCTAAATATGTAAATGCGTTGCTGTACTTTTCATTTGTCATCAACATTATTTATCTAACAGCAACTTTTTCGCATTCATTTACAAAAAAGATTATTCAATGATTCATTTTGTCACACAAATAAATATCACAAACATATTTGCACTGTCCTCACCCCTAAACTTAAACAAATTCATAAAATAATGGTTAATATTTACGAATCCAAGGTAATTAAATATCAATAATTGATGAAAATCGAATTACGATTCATGTGACATAAATCAATGTTTATGAAACCAGCCAATGTAGTTATAAAAGTCATATGATTATAAACACTGTATTATTACGCGGAATTGCAAATAATAGTATTATTTCTGGGGTTTTACTTAAGAACACAACGTTTGTATATTTAAAATAATTACAATGAAAATCTTTATTTATGAATACTTTGTGTTTTTTCAAAAGAAAAGTTACATCACTAAAATATTCTTGTTAGCTATTTGTATTTCTGTTACACAGTATTTCTGTCAGCTAACCATGTAGGTAAATAAATAATCACATTGTTAATCAATATAGTATACCGAAATATGCAAAAAATGCAAATCACAGTTAGTTCAAATAAACGTTTCAAATTTTTGAAATGTGGTCTAATCTATACAGTGTGTTCCACAGAAACGTGTGTCGCAGCAATTTTTTATACTTGCTTGCACAAGTGTGTGTGATGCCAATTTTCTTTGCTTATACTATTGCCTTTTTCGCGCTATAATTAATTTTTCAGTACAGTTATCATATTTTGGTAAATTAAGACTAAAGGCCTTATGAGTGCGATATACAAAAAGCGTTTCGAAGTGATGTTCCTAGTTTTGCATCATCCCAAAGGTCCCAAAATAAGTGCAAAAATGGCGGCAAAATACACAAAGACCTCAGTTTCATTCGTGAATAAGCGGGTAAAGAGATTTAGAGAATGTGGAAATGTTGATGATAGCCCAGGCAGGGGCTATAATACTGTGACCTATGTTTCCGCACATTTCAGCACATGGTTTTGGAAAATTTGTGGCCTTTACGCAAAATCTTAATTCTGAATTCATAATCAAATTATATCAAAAAGATTTGTTGAAGTCCGCAGAGAAACTATATGGAGCTAGAAATCAGGACTCAAGAAGATAACGACCCGAAACATCGAAGTTACCGGTGCACATCATGGAAAGAAGATCATGGAATAGTAACATTGGATTGGCCTTCACAGAGTCCAGATGCAAATCCAATTGAAAATGTCTGGTCTGTAAAAAAACATAAGTTAAAAGGAAGACATATCACGACTACACGACAACTTATACGGGCTATTAAAAGGGTTTGGATGACTTTGGATCTCGATTATGCTGCAAACTTCACTGAAAGTTGTACCAGAAGATGCCAATCCATTATTGATAATAACGGTGACTGGACCCATTACTAAATTAAATTGCGCAAACGGTTTTTATCTATATTTTAATAAATGTCTTGAAAAAAAAATAATTCGGAGCGTTTTACTATGTGTCTTTCAATACACGTTTCTGTGGAACACACTGTAGGTAAATATCACATACTTATTCACTCATCACAGTATGGGGGAGGCGGGAGATGATGGTCAAATTTTACTCGTTCAAGAATAGCTATTTACGAGAAACGAAACCGTACAAAATTTCAATCCTCTCGAAAGTTACAGTGTCACAGACAGGCGAACAGACGGACAGACAGATGGACATGCGGAAATCAAAATTTTTTTTCATTCCTGACATGCTGGTGTAGTTCATTTTTGTGTCCGATGATTGGTTCGATGCATTACAACCGGTATTCTACATCTAATATATCGGGTCTTTCAATAAGGACATAACAATTTTGTATTTAAATAAAACACAGAATAATTGAGATATCGGTCTGAAATTTATTCCAGGTGTAGTGGACATGTTATATTTAAGTATGAAATTCGATGTCGTTCATATGGCCCCCGCGAGCATGTTTGCTGATTGATTCTTTGGAGCCAATTTTCCACCACTCTTCCACACATATCGGCCGGAACGTTGGCAATTTCGCGTTCGATATTGTTCCTGAGCTCCTCTAACGTTGTTGGCTTGTTGGCATAAACCAACGACTTAACATAACCCCATAAAAAGAAACCCAACGGCGTTAAATCGCATGAGCGAGGTGGCCATTCGACCGGACCATTTCTCGAGATTACACGATTACCGAACTTCTCCTTCAATAGATCAATTGTTTGACCAGGTGTGTGGCATTGCTCGTTCGTGAACTTCACCATGATAAAAATGTAAACCTTGACTGACGTTTTAGCATTGCCAGATCATAAAAAAAGTTTTAGGGTGCGTTTTTATTAAAATACAAAATTGTTATGTCCTTATTGAAAACGATTAAACACTTTTCTAAAACAATTATAAAAACGATTAAACACTTTTCTAAAACAATTCATATCAATTATTAAGTTTTGATTTTCCAAAAAAAAAAAAAAAAAAGATAATTTTCTTTAAAATTTAATTTTTTGTGGTGTTATGAAATAAAATGTATTTGTTGCTGTTTAAATGTAAGTTCTTTATGTTTTTTTCGAACATTCTCGATATAACGAAATTTGTCAAAAACCTCAATATATAGAATATTTTTGTGTCGCTCCAGCGATTTCGGTATATGGAGGTTCCTGTATATTGGGATTTTTTTTAGAATTACTCAAAATAATAATACTTTATTTGTGATTTAAAAAACTATTTTTTTTTGTTTTGTTTGGTGTAATCTCCGCGGTAAATGTATTGTGTTTTTTTTTTTTAAATTTAACGAACAATACTGCAAATCCAAGCTTTTTTTAATTTCAACATTTTAAATGTTATCAACTTTTATTAGGTAACAAAAATATATTCATTCATAATTCATCAAAAAAAAAATATATTCATTCATAAAAAAATACACTTTTATGTATGCCAAATACGATTATTTTAACATCAATCTAAATCACTTTTAGCCATGGTAGCAAAAATAACTTCCCTGCTTTTATTGCTGGTCCAAATTTCCAATTAAGACCCATCGAATAATGACACAAAGTGGTGTACAGAATTAGGTTTCTTTTTTTATAGTGATTCGTTTATTTGTATTGAAAGTCATTGTAGAACTTTTCAGGGATCAGCTGATAGCACATCGTGGAGAATTTAACGAAAAATGATCTGAAAGAGACAAAGAGATTATGGCATTTAAGAGAAATGTTTTCCTTAACGAAATTTCCTTTTAGATAGATCAAGGATGCAAGGACATAATCATGCGCAACATAGAATCCATTTAACATCGACATTGCCATAAGAGTACTTTTTGGGTTTGTCACATTTTATTTCCAAAACTTGTGAATGATGTTCAGTGAGTAAAGCGCAACGAACTTAACAGGGTGTTGTACTTGACGGCTTTCCTTCTGTGGCGTGAAAATGTTAAACTATGTAAATCAAGATCAAGAAAAACTTATCGCTTTTCGTCATCGGACTTGACAAGTTTTTTTTTATTTCATCACATCCATTGCTAAAGCTGTTCGACGATAAATTTTCCTCATCTCCGTCATCATTTGTCGTTCGTTCATCCAATTTTTTCAACTTTTCTGGCGTTTTTTGGTTGCGGTACTTTGACATTCAATAGACAAGTGCCACTAGATCCCAGCGCCACCCTTAAACCTCTTTGGTGGGTGAAAATCAGGATCTCGGGAGTAATTTTTTTGCCCGATTTTTATCGGTTTATGTAGACGAAGGCATCACATCACAATTGTTGACAGAAACGGCTTGTGGCCCTAATGGTTTCATTGAGTCACGATTTTAGGGCTCCGCCCTTGTTTTGTTTTCCCGTTTTCTCTATTGTTTGGTTTTCAAAGTGACAAAGTCAAATTTACCATGACAAGAAAATCGAAAAAGAATAAAAGAAAAAGCACAAAAAAAAATGAAACAAGGAAATATGGTGAGGAAAATTGCTGAGAAATTTGTATATCAATAGAATTGAATTTTCCTCAATTCCATGTAATTTAGTAACGTTTCAATCATCATTTAGCTTCTGATTTCGATCAGCATAAAAGTAAATTACTATTATTAATATTTAGATTTTACGAAATATACGAAATTTTTTTTTTCGCGTTTTTCTGTTTTCATAAATTTATGGTTGCAATATGATTATGTTGGTAACAGAGCAATGATTTATGACATTTTCGCTCTCCTTATGAGTCTCATTTTGTTTCTCCATTTATTTTGGCCTAGAAATGCATTTAACTTCTATGTTTATGCTTCTGGCCAATTCAGAATACAGTTTGCGTATTTTGGTTTTGCTGGTTAACAATTTTCCCCATGTAAGTGCAACTGAAGGTTATAAAATATGAAATAAGGTCAAACACTGCATTAACAAAAGTCCATGTTTCGTGTGCGTTTTTCATTTTCGAAATGAATGCAAATGAATCCAATAAAATATTTTAGGCACTGTCTTTTATTAAAAAATCGTGAAAACATTTTTATGTAAAGGAAAATTTATTGCTTTTGTGAAATTCTGTTGCTTTAGGAAATTGTTTTTATTATTTATAAGTTCAAACTACGGAGATTTTTTTAATGAATTTATGTTTTCCATCCTTTTTTTAAGTAAAAAAAAAACTCAGTATTTTTTTTAATTGGATTTAGACAACATTTCATTCCATTTCATAATATTTTTATTCATATTTTGTGTTTTCAAGTTTTTTTTATGAATTATTTTGAGTGGTGCAAATCGTGGCCGAAAATTGAATTATAATCGAGCTGATTATAATTTCTCCCGAAAATCGAGCTGAATTGAGGCGTTAAAAGCTAGAGTGGACCAACCCACATATCGAAATCGTGAATTTTTTTGTGTTTGAATCACTATTGCGAGTGAGTTTTTAGATAAAAATGTTTGGATGCACAAAAGAACATTTCAACATTGAGTAATAAAGTCCACAGAAATTTTTTTTTCAAAAAATTTACAGTCAATAATAGTACAAAAGTGGAAAAGCTTCAAAAACTCGATTATGTGGCTTGGTCCAATCTAGCTTTTAACGCCTCAATTAGAGAAGCAGAAAAAGCAGCCGGAAAGCGACGCTTAACAACTACACCGAAGAAACCAAGACTAAAACAGACCAAATGCTCATTTGTTACTTTCGAATAAACCATATTTTCGATCAAAATTCATGATTATATTTTTATTTGTCATTTATTTTTATGTTGATGCGATTCCTGGAAAAATTTTGTGGGTGGATCACTTCTCCCTACCATTTTGAAAAAATCGAAGAATCAAAGTTTTCGATAAATACATAAAAATTAAATTTAATGTCAAAAAGTTGGCAATCTGTGAATGCAGAAAGTTAGCTTAGGTCTTGCGCTTGCGATTTGACTATCTTTATCATACAAAAATTCCAATTTTTGACCATTTTATGGCCAATAATAAAAACGTGGACCACTTGATCCTAACTGACCCTACACTTTGTTGAGTGATTCTGATGAAAATTTGATAACACCCTTTTATCAAACCTAAAAAAGTCCAGAAAATCAGATGTTGAGAAATTAAGCATTAAAGTTTTTATGTCCCTATTAATTCGCAAATAAATTTTAACACAAATTAGTAGGTTAAAGGTTATGTTTAAATTTTAGTACAAATTGGTAGATTAAAGGTTATACAAAATATATTGGGGTGCTGCAATTAGTTTAAAAATCAAGTAATTTGACAAAAAAGAAAATAACGTAAGCAAATTTGATGCATAATTTTTTTTATACAATCATCAATTGAAATGCGGCTCAAAGTTCTAATTACGCAGAAAGTAAGGATTTGAAAATCATAATACGGAAAAACTCGTAAAGTGGACTTAATCCACTTCTATTCTGAGCCCTCCAAATAATATTTCTGTATATTTGGTCTTGCGACGCAACTACTCATATGCGAGTAAGAATGCTGTACCACATAATTTAATTTTATATTACACACAGTGTTGCCGAACGTAGGGATTTTTCCCTACAGTAGGGAAATTTAACCTAAAATTAAGCGTAGGGAAGTTTTCTCAAAATTTATTCATCTATTTGTAGGGAACTTTCAATATTTACAAAAAAAAAATGTTTAACATTTTTTATACCCGTATGGTGAAACCAAAGGGTATATTAAATTTGCCTTACCGTTTGTAACGCCAAGATCCCGTCATCACACACAAAAATGAATTACACCATTGTGTTTAGAATGATAAAAATAATTAATTTTTGCATGTCCGTCCGTCCGTCTGTCTCTCCGTCAGTCCGTCCGACTGTGGCGCGGATTGCGGGCGTACGGATTGAGCTAGAGACTTGAAGTTTTACGCAGCTAAGTTCGTTAATGGACAAAAATGGAACGAAATGGAACCATACGAACGAAAACGTTTTTTGCGAATATCTCAAAAACGGTGCATCTTGTCAAAAAAGTGCAAGAACAAAACTTATTTAGGATATGATACATCAAAATCTAATTGGACTAAATTTTAAAAAATCTTGTTGAAAAGTTTGACTTCAAAGTGGAATTTTCACTTAAACTTCGAATAATGCCATATCACCATACGGGTTTTCAATAATTATAGCTTTTGTTATGTTTTAAAATATGTTTTTAATTTTATATTATATTCCTATATAGTTACATTCCTATTCCAAAATTTAAATTTCATCGTTTTTACTATAGGGAAAAATGTGGGGAAAAATGACTCTCCAAGTAGGGAAAAATCATACGTGTTGTACCTACACATAGGGAATTTTGCTCTTGAACTTTCGGCAACACTGATTACACATATCAGGCGAAACCGAGCGCTGGTAATCCTGGTGCTGGAGAAGAGGGAGGCAGTCAAGAATAGAGATCGAGTGAGAAAAGTTATACCGAAGGCGAGGAATAAAGTTTCTTGAACTTATTTTAACCGTGCGGTGTTTATACCCGTATGGTGAAACCAAAGGGTATATTAACTTTGCCTTACCGTTTGTAACGCCAAGATCTCGTCATCGCACACAAAAATGAATTACACCAGTGTGTTTAGAATGATGAAAAAAGTTGAATTTAGCATGTCCGTCCGTCTGTCCGTCCGTCCGTCTGTCCGTCTGTCTGTCCGTCTGTCTGTCTGTCCGTCTGTGGCGCGGATTGCGGGCGCACGGATTGAGCTAGAGACTTGAAATTTTGCGCAGATTCGTTTTTCGTAAAATGTGAGGCTAAGTTCGTTAATGGGCAAAAATTGACCATTAGGGGGGGTACCCCCCATACGAACGAAAACGTTTTTTACGAATATCTCAAAAATGGTGCATCTTATCAAAAAAGTGCAAGAACAAAAGTTATTTAGGATATGATTCTACATAAAACTCCCATACATCAAAATCTGATTGGAATAAATTTTAAAAAATCTTATTGTAAAGTTTGACTTCAAAGTGGAATTTTGGTACAACTGTTCGAATTTTGATACGAATATCACCATACGGGTCTCCAATGATTGCCAGATTGGCAATTATAGCTTTTGTTATGTTTTATTTCTGAATTTCCCTTTATCCAACTGCCCGTGATCCTGACACACACACAAAAAAAAAAAACAAAAAAATATCACGCCAATGTATTGGAAATAACAAAAAAATTACTTAGAAAAATTACTTATCCAGCCATATCTTACGTTTAGATAATTGAAAATTAGCGTGGATGCTAAATTTGGACAATTGTCTCGTGGACAATTGTTTTGTTGGAACACATCGCCAAGCAAGTAAAACCTTAATAGAGACTTTAGAATTACAAAGTAAAGGATGTGAAAAACTAGCAATCTTTGTACTTTTCAAATTTCGCACAATGTCTCATATGAATGAGATATTTAAAAAACTAAAGTTTTCGGCAAAAAAAATCTTTGTATGATATAAAAACAACCCTAAACCAAACGAATAGGTGTAAAAATTCGCTATGTGTAATATTTTTCTCTTTTATTTGTATTTCATATAAATTATGGCAATATAAATCCATTATATACCCCAAAACTTTATGTATCCAAACACTTGAGGCGAATCACAGTTTTTTCAATACTTCATCAATCTATAAAAGAAATTCATCAACATGAATAAATAAATAAAATAAAGTATGGAAAACAACAAAATTAGGAAATAGAATAATTTTTTGCAGGCACGCAAAAATCAAATCAGATATACATCAACTGACAATCTCGGGTAGCTCTATGGGTTTTGTCCTGATTTTCTTATTTCGTATGTGTTCTTGAGTTTTGCCTTAAAATGCCATCTAGACAGACATAACGAGAATGTTCTGATGTGAATATCCTGTATTGGTATCAAAGCAACAAAAAAAAAAGAAATTTCTCTGCTAAAAGATTTTTGTTATTTTTTACGATTTATATTTATATTTTCATACCTAATCTTGTATTTTGGTTTCCTGTGAACGTAAAATAAAACGTGTGCATATATGGATCATTTAAAAAAGAAACCTTTAGTGGTTTTATCGATTAGAATAATGAAATATTTTATAAGGCAACATCTGCCGAAAATCTTAAATAAATAATTCATATTTTTGACAAAACCAAAAAAAAAAAACATCGTTCTATATTACTTTACTACCATCCGGTCGACTAACTTCAAATACCTTCGAAGGCAGTATTCCAAATTCAGCAAAATTTTATGTCCTGAGATCAAATTATTTAAATATTCAGAGTAAAAGCTTCCAGACATTAAAACGAATGACTTCGACAATTTTTTACCAAAATATTATACCTAACTCAATGTAGGCAACTTTCTTCTAACTAATAGTATAAAGAAAAGTAAATATCAAACTATACTCATAAACTCAAGCTTCAAAAGCCAAAATGTACACGTTAAACAACAAGACATGAAGTTTTCCTACTTCTCGCCCACATTAAGGACAAAAAGAGATCTTTTGAAGCGCAGTTTATCCTAAAGAAGTTAAGATAAAGACCCTTTGTAAATGGCGGAATTCGGTGTTCCAATCCTAAATATTATGACGAAGGATTTAATGCAGATATAAATACACACGTACACATACACAACACCCACTTATAATGCCTTTAAATTGGGACATACTCGTAGAATCTCTGAATTTATTCGTCTTTACAAAATTCTAAATTGCATCACAGTTTCTAGTTTAAATTCACTTAAATTCCGTGTGCAACTAAAAGCTTTATCAAATTTCTTTCAGAAGAAAAAAAAACTACCTTTTGAAATGAATGAATTTATCGAGGAGTTTTAATAGTTCTAAAGATAGTGCTAAGAAGATACATAATTAAAGCCTCATATTATATAAATTTGAAAAGTTAAAAATAAGGTAAAATATTTTGTTCTTAAATTTTATAGAATTTTAGGATTTTTTAAATATTTGAGTTTAGAGGGAATAACGTGATTTGTTTCAGAAAAACATTAAAGACAGTCAAAATATTGAAATCAAATTTTTTATCAGTTCATATCAAAAATTTCAATTTTAAGATTTTATTTGGTTTTAACACTTAACTTTAACGAAAAAAATATTTTTAATCCATTTTAATGCTGTCAGGAGATTGATTTTTCGTCCTTTTTGTTGTAGTTTTTGTAAATTTTAATGACACACCTCATTGGACTTTCAAAGCTTTGATTCGAGACTTCCTTATAGTTATGCACTTTGAGTGAAAAAAACTAAAGTTTTAATGGGGAATATACAGAATTGCTATAGTTTTACTTTTCGCTGGAAAATTTATTTTCAAAATACATGAAAAAATAAAGCTTTTCAAATGGAGTTTAGCATAATTTTACCATTAATAAGCAACACAGCTTGTATTACTTTCGAAATGCACTCAAAATTCCTAGAAATTGCAGAACAAGATAGACAGTTTGAAGTTGAAAAGTATTAAGAGCGGGAAAAAGAACAAAGTAAGAAAAACGTTTATTAAAGCCATTTAAAGTTAAATAACTTGAAATACATTATTTTCATGCATACGTTTCGTGCCAACTTTCCTCTTTTCCAATTTTCGAGTGCATCACTTAACTTTGGGAAAAAGTGGATTTTCTCTAAATCAAAAAATTGGGTCAGTTTGAGAAATTTAAATTTTAAATATTCTCATAAATTTTGCGTTGCTAATTTGGGGGAGGGCGGGGGGCGATTTTTACTTTTCGTTAAAAGGCAAGAAAAACACACAAAGTGTGTGACGGTGTAACCGGATATCGATAGATACTTTTCTCAGGTCTACTGGACAAAGTTCAAGTATGAATATTTTATCAAAAATTTATATTATTCTGGTTTCAATAAAAATGGAGGATCTGAAATTGGAGTACATTTCGGCATTGGGAAATTTGACTCAAGTAAAATTAGGCGAATTTGTAGATATGCCGCAATTTATTGTAGTACGATATTGGGGAAAGGCGCAAATTTCGACTGTGAAATTATTTACGACTAGCTTGCATACCCGTCGTTGCCGGGTTAAGTTTTTTCAAATTTTTTTAAATTTTTTTGATGGTCTATGTTGGAGCTAAACTTCAGGGCAATCGGCACGGTAGTTTCCCCGCGAAAGGGTAACATAGAGGAAGAGCTTAGTTTCGAGATCACTTTACCCCCTCCCCGTACTCCCCCACCTCTCGGGCTACTTTTTAATGGGTCTATGTTGGGGCTGGACGCCCGACGAACATCTATGCCAAATTTCAGGCCAATCGGTTCAGTAGTTTCCCCGCGAAAGAGTAACATATCGCAAAAACTAAGTTTCGAAATCACTTTACCCCCTTCCCTTACTCCCCCCCTCCCCTTACACCCCCCACCCCTCGCGCTCCTTTTCCGTGTGCCTATGTTGGAACCAGAACTACCACAGACACTCATGCCCAATTTCAAGTCAATCGGTTCAGCCATTTTTGCGTGAAAGACACAGACAGACAGACAGACACCAACTCATTTTTATACCCGTATGGTGAAACCAAAGGGTATATTAACTTTGCCTTACCGTTTGTAACGCCAAGATCCCGTCATCGCACAAAAAAATGAATTACACCAGTGTGTTTAGAATGATAAAAAAAGTTGAATTTAGCATGTCCGTCCGTCTGTCTGTCCGTCCGTCTGTCTGTCTGTCCGTCTGTCTATCCGTCCGTCTGTCTGTGGCGCGGATTGCGGGCGCACGGATTGAGCTAGAGACTTGAAATTTTGCACAGATCCGTTTTTCGTAAAATGTGAGGCTAAGTTCGTTAATGGGCAAAAATGGACCGAAATCCTTTTTTGTGAATATCTCGAAAACGGTGCATCTTATCAAAAAAGTACAAGAACAAAAGTTATTTAGGATATGATTCTACATAAAACTCCCATACATCAAAATCCGATTGGAATAAATTTTAAAAAATCTTATTGGAAAGTTTGACTTCAAAGTGGAATTTTGATACAACTGTTCGCTGTTTACTTAAATCACCATACGGGTTTTCAATAATTGCCAGATTGGCAATTATAGCTTTTGTTATGTTTATATATTAGTATGAGTATGATTATCCAGTTATTTATCACAAGTTTATTTGTGAAATTTTATGTTCTGCAATCATGTATTAGTAAATTTAACTATTTTATAACGGAGAATCGGGGGAAAAAAATGTGAATTTAACTATTTTATAATCTGGAATCGGGACTATGACTAAAATAGTTAATTTTAAGTACAAACATAAACACTAGAATACCCAAGGGCCAATCGTCAAATACTCTGTATGAGTGAGGGAAGGATTGGTCCGATTGAATTTTCATGTATGGAATGGTTATGTAAAATCATATTCTAAACAAATTTTGTCTCTATAAATTTTTCGATACTATGCACCGTTTTCGAGAAACTAAAAAAATGTATTCCATTTGTATGGTGGAAGGGAAAAGGAGTGGTCTAACAGGATTTTTATATATTGATAAGTTATGTAAAATTACATTCAAAAGTAAAAACTGTTTCGTTTCCATGAGAGAGTGGGGAAGGATTCGTCCGATTTATCCAGGGCTCAAGAACTTAGTCTTGCCATTTACGATAAATTCAATTATGCAAAATTTTAAGTCTGCAGCTAGCTCAATCCATCCGAAAGTTAGGGTGTCAGACAAACAGGCGGACAGACAGATGGACGGACATGCGAAAATCAAAATCTTTCGTTATCCGTAACACCCTGGTATAGGTCATTTTTGTGTCTGATGTCTGGTTCGATGCGTTACAAACGGTATACCAAATTTAATATACTCTTATATGAAAATATCATATAGAGTATAAAAATCGCTTAAGTGGATCGTTTTAAATTTCCCAAATATGTTCGACTTTAAGATTAAAGAAATGTATATGATCAAAAATTAGGATTCATTACATCATTTCAACAATATCTAAATATATCGTCTATCTATAGTCGTTTGCAATATAACAGGATGAATGAAAGAATGAAAGAGACATAAATTCAGTGTTTTGAAAGTCTATATCCCTATCGAATCCCTGTAGGGATGCTGAGAAGTAATCCTCGAATGAGTACTTGAATCTCCTATTTCTCGTTCTACCACGTCATAACAACGTATTCGACATACTTTGTACACGTAAAAAGCTATTTACATTGCGTCTTGTTGTTCATCAAGAAAATTGTAGGGGCAGCAGCAAGGAATTTCCTTCTGTTCTGAGATAGACACATCCAATGTTTTTAGAAGCACGAAATTACGATGAAAATAAAACGAATATGAGAAAAAAAAATACCATCCACTTGGATCAGGACTAAATGTCCTCCTTAAATAGATTCTGGTCCAGAATACCAGAACAGCCTTACAGCGATTCTCGTTTCGAGTACATAAATCCAGTGTCACGCCAATACCGAAAACGCTCATTTGGTGTCAGAGTCAACGATATAATGTAAGAGGAATTTTGGGGGGACTAGAGAGGTATCTTAGGAATGGTGTTGTGTTGCGGTTTCAATTAGAGTTGAGATATTGCTTTTCGTGACAGGACAGTGGGACGAGATTTTCTTTTTAGGCACACAATTCCATTTTGTATATCGTCATTAAGCTATCAATAAACGAGACTACGCTATTAGACGTACAAGCCAAAAACGTTACTACTGTATTTTACGAGAAAATTCAATATTTTTGAGGGAACCTTTTCTTTGACATGAAATCAAAAAATAATTAAACGACTCGAAAATTTGTCAAATGACATTTCTTGAGTAATGGAAAAGAGTCTAATTTTGAATATAAATTTTATCCTCTGCTTATGAATTAATTCAGCGTTTCTCAACCTTTAAGTATTCGCGGCCCAATTTTCAATCAAAATTGTCATCGCGCCCCCCTGCATACAATAAAATGTATACAATAATAACGTAATTTGAGTATTTTGGCGCTAAACCTACACTACTACCCTAATTTTAAACACAAATTACCAAGAAAACAGTAATTTATTGACATTTGGCAACACCGATCCTCAGCGTTGACAAAACAAGAATCCGGTGCCTTTTTATTGCTCTTGCGTCATTTTTGCGGTTTCGCGAGAAGTTGTTTTAACCCTGAAATCACATTGAACGCGAAACTGGCGCCACAGGTTGAGAATCGCTGAATTAATTGATAACAATTTTTACTGGGCGAAAAAAATTACCTAAAATGAATTGAAATGAGCGATATGTGGTGGTAAAGTTTTGCGTACAAATAAACAAATTTCTGTTTAAAAACTCGTTTGTGAAAATTACGCAATGAATTTTTGTTTCGGTTTTTAAATTTTTGCTACGCAGTTTTCCTTTGAAATCTTCGCATCATTTTAGCTGAGTGATAAATTAAAACATCGACAGTAAGATCGCAAAAATTTTCCCAACCTTACTACGCAGAATTTAGTCAAATATTTTTTTTATGTACGAAAATGTGTTCGAAATAGCGTTGCAAAAAGATCAAAATGTTTAAGGAAAGAAAACCAAAGAGTAGAATAATAAAAATTGGAAGAAATAAATTACACTTTCAATCATGTTGACACATTTTCTATGTTGTGAAAATAGACATCTATTTGTTCTTCTTGCTTGGTGGTGTATTAATTTTATTATCTTATCTAAAGGGAGATTTGTTTATGGAAAAATGCTAGCAAATGACTATATAACTGATATTGTATAATAAATATTGTGATAATTTGGTGCAGCAAATTTTTATTTGTTAGTTTTTTTAGTTCTCTATATTGTTGTTAAATTCGAGAAGATTCTATTCTGTTTTTTATACTTTATATGATATATCAATAATATAGGAGTATATTAGATAAAGTAGGCACAAAAATAAAGTAGAATAGGGTATTTGGGATTATAAAAGATTTTGATGTCCATCTGGCGGCCATTAAAACTTAGAACAGCAACCCAGTCGCAGTATGAGACTTTCAGTCAGGGGGGAGGAGTTACAGAAACGTGGAACAGTAAACCCCCCTTTTTCCAATATAATAAACACTTCGATTTTAAATTGAAATTTCACTAAATAAACAGAAATACTCCTTTTACTACTTTTAAAGCAAAATTTTAAAGCCTTTTGCAAAACAATAAAACTAATAAATGATTTATAACTATGTATGTATATGTGTTTTAAAATGCCAACTTTTTCTTTGCTTCGCCAATTTGCATAAATACCTTCAAATCATGGTCAATTAATAATATGCATTCGAAATTCTTTTAACTTCCATTAAAATGATCGATTTTACAACTGAAGAACAATCCATGAAAATACCGGAAAACATAGTTTGATTTGCAACGTCAAAACATACGAACAGATAAAAGCACGATTGGAAATCCTTTAGAAAATGGAATTTATTGCTAGTAAAATGATGGATTACGTTTTATTATCCTCGAATAGAAGTCAATAAAAGAAATGCATTTCGATATTGATTTCAGGGAAAGTACAACAGTGAACATGAAATCTATATTAAACAATGGAAAAATCTCAAACTGCTATCCATTTTCCTTGAATGTAAGAAAGAAAAATGGATTCTTTGTCTTTTTGTTCGTGTAACGAACGTTTTTGAAGGTACCCCACAAATTTACATTTGCAAGGATGTAAAAATTGCATATTTATTGGCAGAAGTCGAGATTTGAAGGTAAAAGGATAATAATATGAAGTTTCCAAGGGATAGAGGTTCACCCCGATCGAAATTAGGTAATAACCGTAAAACCAAAAGAGACCCTGTTGAGTCCTATTGAAATAATATCCTTACAGCCACCACACTCCTATATTACACTGAGAATCATACATGCTTACGGGTAGGTATATTGATATTACATTCAAGGTATTTTCGATATGTCAAATCAAAATGCGGCATTTCGCATGTCGCCCTTAAACAAATTCAAATGTGGGAACATCCTTTGCAGATCACACGACAATGTCCTGGTTAAATCTGTAAAAGGAGCAAAGGAGATAACGACTTATTTGCCACGGTGTCTATAAAGAAACGTATGCTTTGGAAGTATATCAACATAGCACTGAGGGATACAAGATGAGCTTTAGTGGTAAGTATACCTTACTGGCTTTCGGGGTGGATTGATCAAATGACTACTTGCGGCCTTGTATGGAACTCTCATCCAAATCAGAACAACCAAAAAAATCCAACAAGGATATTTTGCAGATTTTGGATTCAATTTGGAAATGTATTACTCAGGTATTATGCTGGGATTTTGGGGTAATTGAAGACACGTGTTTGTATATCTTTCCTATTACTGTGATCTGACATGACTCCTCATTCCCCCGTTAAATAATGTCAGAGGCCATATGGATTTCTTGTTTATATGCTGTCTTATCAGTTTTATCAGTTTCAATCTCAAGGCTCGTTACTTTCAACATTACTTTCAATTTCAACGTGAATATCGACATCTTAGCCCTGTTCAACATTTTTGATCAACATTTTCAAGTATTGGAAGCTATTATGCATATCAAGGTGGCTTTTGCTTTTTAAATTTGATTTACCAGCAGTTGATGTTTTAGTTTGTGATAAATTTGATTTTTTCAACATTGCCTATAAGTATGTATGCCGTTGCTGGAAAATACTTAAATTGGAAATAATTGACAACAGCTACAAGAAATCAATTCAAAACGTGCTCTATCTGACTTGTCGCAATTTCCTTGGAAACTTTTTGTCGCAGTCTCTATAATCATTATAATAAAATAGAATTGTTAGTTGTGAGGATTATTACCAAGCATTTGAGCTTATCTCATTCAGAGAAACTGTAATTCGAGGGAGGACTTTTTGTCACTTTTAGAGCAATAGCAATAGCTAAATGGGTGACCATACGTCCCGAAATGGACTGATAGTTCCGCATTTAAGTACAATATAATGTCCCGGCGTCCCGGAATTATACAATCTATTGTAATTCTTAATTATTAAAAAAAGTTTCCTCGAAACCCAAAAATTCGCAGAGCATTTTCCACAGAATTTAATGCCTTACCGCATTTTTCTGAAAAAAAACTATAGTCTGCAGCGCATTTTATTAAAAAATGTCAATAATGGAATTCTTTTGCCTGGGGCACAATTTGTGTTGTATTTTGAAAACATAAAACACCCATAACACATTTTTAATATAATCACAAACAAAAATTCGATCAAATCCCCTTCCCTCTGATCGCGTGGTTTCAATTTTTTTTGATTAATTTAGAAGCCTGAAAAGTTGCCTCACACTGCGTCGGTTTATCTTACGGAGTCTAATTCGAATGTAACTTGAAACGATTCTTATTTAACATTTCACAAAGTTGTCAAAAAAGTATTTATCCTAAGGTCCTTTAAATCAAAATTTTATTTCCCGCAGAAGTTCCTTCAAAGTTCTCTAACTCAATATTTTTTGACTCTCCTGTTTCGTTGATAGGTTTGAAGATGTCAAATCCTTAAGCTGATTCCTGATAGATTATGACAAATTCCTATTGACTCGAGCTCTCGAGGCCATGAAGGATAGAAAAATATTTAGGAAATTGAACGGCCAGAGGGTGGATTTTGTTAACAACAGGAAATTTTAAAGTTGATTTCCTTGCAGTATAGCAAGCGATTTTTTCACACAATGATGGAATTAGATAGGAAGCTGTCGTTGAATTAACGTTGGGGAAGCCAGACGAATGGATGAAATTTTTGAGAAGCAACAGAAAAAACGCCCATAATGAAAAGCGAATTTTGTTCGAACAGTACTTTCAGGAAATCGATTATTTATTCAACGAAGTGTTTAAGCAAGATAAATTTCTGCGTCAGAACGATATTTAATATCGAACATGGATATAACTTTTAAACTTTGTTAAAAAAGCTTTCAATCAATGATTATATTTTCAACATAGGTTCAGCCTACACGACTTTGACGCTTTGTTATTGCGGTTTTTTCTATTGTACAGTAGAATATTCTTGAAGATAAAATATGTAATTAATGATTTATCATCAATGGGGCTATAAAGCATATTATGACAGAAAAAGAATATAAATTTCATCACATACAATGGAAAAATTGATTGTTATCAATGAGCTTTGGCAAACGAAGAAAAAATCGTAAAAAGTATATTATAAATAGGACAAGCATACGTTCCGGAATGGCCGGATTTAGACATGTTTTCCCGGCATCCCGGAAATCAACCTTTTGTCATGGATTTTTCAATTCAGTGTTAAAATTTAACAAATGCTAGAAATAAAAACGATCATTAAATATGCAAAATATATTCTACTTCGTTTACAAGTTTCTGTAAGTCATATTTTTTTTTTTGCCTGGGTGGCATTTTTTCGTCGATTTACTACCTAGGTCTTTTGCAACACAAAAGTTTTCGCCTGCGACGCATTTCTCTTTACTGATGTTTTCAAAAAATCTGTTGGATTTATTTATGGAAAAAAAGCTGAGTTAGTGTTAGCTTGAAATTCTGTAGCTTTTGATTTTAATTAATTGTGCCGTATTCGATTTAGAAATTTCATCTGCGGTGCTCATTCCTTAAGCAGTTTTCCTTGGTTTTCATTCAAATCAAGTTTTATTTTGAATTCAATTCAATTTATTAACTGATAGGAACAAAAACTTGACATCTATATAACATAAAAATTGTTTCTAAGACTATGTCTAGCTTCATTGGTGTTCCATTTCAGCTATTACCCCCATCATTTAGTCCCGGATAGCCACATAAAATAAATAGGATAATACTAATTATATATATATTTTCTTTAAATCAACGTGGCTGCATGTTTTTCTTAGCGCGATATTACACACGGCAACTTTCGGGCTTACTTAAGCCGATTTTTGGGAGAAACGACTGAGGAGGGAAAAGTTGCCACTCGAAATCATGGCTTATCGACAATCTGCATACATGCAAACCGTGTGAACCGGTTTGTGAAATGTAGTAGCCAGAAATCATTTTCGTTCTGACCGTCAGCAGGTAAAGATCTTGGGAAGTACAGGGTGCGCCATCTGTTCCTCCGGTATGAGAATGTTGAATAACTTTTTAAAGAAACAATAGATTGCAAAAAATGGTGTTTTTTTATTTAGTTCAATCCTTTACAATTTATGTGGACTACTTTTTGAAAACAACATCGATCAAATGACCACCTTTATTGGCCACCGCAAACTGTGCTCTTTTTCGGGCATTTTCCATCACTTCTTCGAGCATCTCCGTCGGTATGGCAGCTATTTCGGCACGAATATTGGTCTTGAGCTCGTCAATGGTCTTCGGGTTGCTGGCGTAAACTTTACTCTTCAAATAACCCCACAAAAAGAAGTCTGGGGGGGTTAAATCAGGGGATCTTGGTGGCCAGTCAATATCGCCTCTTTTCGATATCACACGTCTAGGGAATTTTTGTTGCAAAAACCGTATTGTTTGGTCCGCTGTGTGGCATGGCGCCCCGTCTTGCTGAAACCAGAAGTCAGTCAGACCTTTTTCACGCATTTTCGGACACACAAAATGTGCCAACATCCACCGATATCGATTACCATTAACTGTTTCACCTTCATTGAAGAAAAATGGCCCAATGATGGTTTTTGCTCACACGCCGGCCCAAACAGTCACTTTTCGATCATGCAATGGTATTTCATGAATCTCGTGAGGATTTTCTGTCGCCCAAATGCGGCAATTTTGTTTATTAACACCGCCAGAGGGAGTGAAATGTGCCTCGTCGGTCATTAAAACTTGCATCCAAAATTGAACGACTATTTTCAATGTACATCGTCACTATTTCGGCGCGTTCTTTCGGTGTGAAGCGGTTCATGGTTAAAATTGTACTGGTTTGACGTTTCCAAAACGTGTCTAGGAAAGCAAATCGGTTGACAAATGGCGAAGTTATTCAATGTTTACATACCGGAGGAACAGATGGCGCACCCTGTATATGAGCAGCAGCAATTTCAATGGTTTGACTCGACACACACACATGTAAATTTGTGTAGCATATGCAAAAAGGATTGGCTTATTTAAGCCACAAGTGTAAGCACATTGGCTTATTAAGCCCAAAAGTTGCCGGCTTAAATAAGCCAAGTGTAATACCGGACTTAGAGTACTGCTTTAAATTCATATACATACATTTTTATACAAAAAACTTAAAATTATGATTGTATGCAAAACCTCTTTACAACGGGTTTAATTTTATAGCTAACAAGCAAATTTTAGCAAACATAAATGAGATTATGAGAAATTTGCAAAACCCATAAGAGCATTAATCAACATTTTAGAAGTTCAAACAAAAACATAAAATGTGATGGAAATATTTCTTAATTAGTCCAAGAAAGTTATGGTACCTAAAAACGAAATAGAGAATTTAATCCATCAAATATGAATGGCAATACCAATGGACGGATTGGGGCGGATGGATGGATAAATGAATGGATGGGGGCATGTGAAAGCTTTTAATTATATTGAAAATGAAATAAACGACATTCTCGTATTTTCCTTGAGGAAAATTAAAACTAAACGTAAAATTTTAATTGCCCGCAATGTTATGACCTCCTGAAACAAAGGCAGGGCGTTTTATTTAAGAAATATACAAGCAAACGACAATTCGTACTTTCGTTATCTGACCAAATTCTACACAAAAGATACAACAAACTGTTTCTTCCATTCAATTGACAGGAAAGATATTTCCTTTCTGCTATCTTGAGTGCAGCAATAAACATTTTTTTACGAAAAGCGCTCACGGAAAATGGGGACAAAAAATCATCACAACAGAAAATAAACGCAATGAACATTTTTATTTGATTTTAGATTTTCGTCCAATATCATAAATTTTCCAAATAAACGTTTGCCATTTTATCTAAAAAAGTACAGGGTGCGCCATCTATTCCTCCGGTATGTAAACATTCAATAACTTCGCCATTTGTCAACCGATTTGCTTTCCTAGACACGTTTTGGAAACGTCAAACCAGTACAATTTTAACCATGAACCGCTTCACACCGAAAGAACGCGCCGAAATAGTGACGATGTACATTGAAAATAGTCGTTCAATTGTGCTAACTCAACGTGCATATCGTGCAAAATATCGTGGCAAAAAAGCGCCTACCGACAAAACAATTCGGGCGCTGGGTAAAAATTTCTTTGAGCACGGAACAGTAGGCAATCTAACCTATAATCATCCACGCCCAAGACGTTCCAATGAAATTATTGAAGCCGTGAGAGAGAGTGTTGCCGAGGACCCAAATGTCTCGTATCGCCACCGAACTCAGCGGTTGAAAATGAGTGGAACCACGTTGCGGCGCATTTTGTGTGTCCGAAAATGCGTGAAAAAGGTCTGACTGACTTCTGGTTTCAGCAAGACGGGGCGCCATGCCACACAGCGGACCAAACAATACGGTTTTTGCAACAAAAATTCCCTAGACGTGTGATATCGAAAAGAGGCGATATTGACTGGCCACCAAGATCCCCTGATTTAACCCCCCAGACTTCTTTTTGTGGGGTTATTTGAAGAGTAAAGTTTACGCCAGCAACCCGAAGACCATTGACGAGCTCAAGACCAATATTCGTGCCGAAATAGCTGCCATACCGACGGAGATGCTCGAAGAAGTGATGGAAAATGCCCGAAAAAGAGCACAGTTTGCGGTGGCCAATAAAGGTGGTCATTTGATCGATGTTGTTTTCAAAAAGTAGTCCACATAAATTGTAAAGGATTGAACTAAATAAAAAAAACACCATTTTTTGCAATCTATTGTTTCTTTCAAAAGTTATTCAACATTCTCATACCGGAGGAATAGATGGCGCACCCTGTATTTCTCAATAAAGTATGAACATAAACGAGTAAAAATAGAACAGAACGCAATTTTTTAAAAATATCTCGAAACGCATTTTGTTTTGCTAGACAAACAAATCTTTAAATCGAAATATAGATCATTCCCAAGTAGCACAAAGGGTTGGTAAGTGGTTGTCGCCACCATAGACTCACATAATTAAAGTCGCTACGACCACTTTACGACCTTTTGTGCTTCTTGGGTTGTCTGTTATAAAACATGAACCAAAAACATTATTTTGAAGCTAAAAAAAATATCTATAAATAAAATAGAATAAAATAACAAATTGCTAACATAATTTAGAAAAAATACATTTCTCAGAAATTTGTGTCGAAAACAAAAAATCGTAAATTACCAATTTGGCAATATAATTATTTCAATATTTTCGACCATTTTATTTGGAATTCTTTTAAAATAACATTCAATTATTTACTTTTCTCAAAAAAAACATATTTCAAAATTTCCCCGATTTAGAATTTTACCTTGAATAAAGTCTTTAAGAGTAAACATCATTCCTACAGTTGCTATTAGCATCTTATCGAATTTCCTGGGAAGAAACCTACAGTAATTTTGCCTTGGCACATATATGATTTTATACTCGTGAGATATACATGTAAGAAGACATTATACGGAAAGAAAGAAGAACAAAACAAATAAAAAGAAAGCTGTTTAAATGCCATGGGGCGTATATAATATAAAATCGATTGATGGTTTTTTAAATAGATCGCCCTCTCAATTTTCTTTCGGCGTTTCTCCTTGAATATTAAAAATGTCACGTTGATTATCTCTTTTTGCGAGTATAGGAAGAAAAGTTTTTTGCATATCCATCCAAGTAAAACATGTTCAATGTTGTCATCTTGGCAGCTTTTCTGTTTTTTGGAACTTTTATCTATTTTTTTTATAAATTACCACTGATGACAGAGGAAATTTTCCTATACATTTTCGAGAAGCATATAATTAAGAACCAATTAATTGTGAATGAGCCAATCCATTAGTACATTCTTCATGTTTCCCTTAATTAAATTATTTCAAAAGCACAAAAAATTCTAGAAGAAAAAAAAATAAATACTTCTCGGGAATGAAAACACAATGAATCGAAACGTTCTTGTATATTTTATTTAATCTGCATCTATACGTGTATTAAACCTGTCATCTTCAATTATGCTGTAAACCAGGAAAATATCAGGACATGGTTTCTAATGATTCGGTTAATGTCTATTGGCTTTTATCAGTTTCCTTATTGACGATAAAAGCATTAGTTTTTATATCGAGTTCTATACGAAATATGAATCGTTGTTAATATAATTAAGCCAAAGAGCAATTATTCTATGCTACGCTTCATAAATACAATAAAATCGTATGTAGCAAAGGTATGAAAAAAATGGTTTTCCATTATCATGAATATTCTATTTTAGGCGAATGTTTTCTTCTAGCTCTATTGATTGGGTATTGATAAAAAGCTAATTAAATTAAAAAAAATCAATGCATAAACATTTTGTTAGACGACTTAAAAATTTTATGAATAACACAAAAGACAGTTTGTCGCATTAATTTTCTCAATGTGTTTCGATTTGAGGTTTCTGCGATTCCGATTATCTACAGTAAACTGCACAATTAATATAAAGATTTATGTGTAATAAATTACAAATTTTTGAATTGTTTTTAAGAAAAGTCACAATTGAGTGGTCAAAAACTTTATATGAAATTTTCAATATTAATTTTGGAAATTTTCAATCCGTTTCAAATGGAAAATTTGAATTAAAAAAAAAAAAAAAAAAAAAAATTCACAAAAAAATAATCTTTTTTTCCATTAATCGGTGAAGTTTTTATCATCCTCCATACTGTCTAGACTTGGCGCATAAAGCGATAATTATTTTTTAGGACTTGAAACATTTTGCCGATGATTAATTTTTTCAAAATATTCAAAAAATTTCATTTATAAGAAAAGTTTTATTCAATAATTTTAATTTTACTTTATCCATCAAACATAAGTTCAGATTAGATCACACGCAATGCTAACAAAATTCAATTTATTTAAATTGTCGACTATTTAAGATGTCAACAAGGAATTTTATTACATTGATTGTGGTGAAAACTGGTTTCATATTTCGTTTTATTACTCATCTAAAGTAATTTGCAATGAAATAAGGTATAAAATTTTTAGTAATAATGAAATCATAATAAAGTCTGACCTAAATGAGTTATACATTTATTAATATTATTAAAACGTAATAAAAAATTCATCATTGAACTATTTTGATAGAATTGCACTTTGCGAAGAATTTTGTTTGTGTTACTGGCCTCCACAATTAAATTGTTCCACAAAAATGTCGCTTCTTTGACAATCACTTGAATTGACGAGTTTCGGTCTATAAAGGAAAATTTTTATGACATACAAAAGCAAAGCTATAAAAACCGAACTGTCGCTGTTGTCTTAGCGAAATTTCCTTATCCTTTCAAAAACGAACCAAAGAAATAAGAAAAATAAAACAAGCAGAGATAAAATTCTTATTTCAACACTCACAGTATATACGAAATGGGGTGGAATACACAATAAATCAATATTATTTTCTAAAAGCCTATTTCCTTAGAATGACGTAATTGTAGTTTGTAAGAACTTGAACGTCATATAAGAAGTCCTGTTCATGGTCCCAGCAAATGTACTATAACAGGCATTCATCATAGAAAGTGGACATTACTGATGGTCCTCAGGACGAATTTAAGGACATGGCACTCATGAAGATTTCCAACAGCGTAAAGGCAGTTTATTCTGTCCTGATTGGTACCAAACCATTATTTCGGTTCTCACCCGTTCCAAGATTCCCAACCCGTAATTTCTTATTCGTTTCATTCCCTCTATTATGGGGCCATAAACAAGTTTTGTGGTTCTTCTGCCAAACGAAAAAGGAAAACCGGACGAACGAAAAAAAAGCACATGCGAAAATATACGAGAGAAAGTTTTTCATTTACAGCCCAATTCGGAGCTATAAAAGTTTAATTGGCGGCCGCACATGATGTCCTTGAAAATGCTATGGGATCCTTTGTCGGTTGGTGCCAATGCCTCGCCTACTTAAAAGGATAACATTTTACACCAAATTAATTTTACTATTTAGTGAAATGCTAACCACTTACTTGCCTTCCAACACTTGAATTCAACATGCCATCATTTTGAACTAGACTGTCGTTCACTTCTCGTCTCGACGTTTATGCGACCCTAAAGACCTAACAGGCAGTTTACACCCCTAAACAGTATGGCTTACTATACGATTATATATTTCAACATATTTCAACATATATCAAGTGAATGTGAGTAAAAGTCCTTTCGTTTCGACAATTTCAACAAGAGTGGAATATTTCATCGCATCAAGGCCGAATTTTCACATAGGAGGGGTCCACAAATTGAGTTAGGTCCTGACCATATTCGCGGTAAGATTCCGGCCTTGGGTAATAGAGGTTTCCACATACTCAGCGGTGTCGTAACATTACTCCAATAATTTCGTATTCCTTGGAATGAGAAATGCCATAACAATTTTATTTAAGGGCTCGTGGGTCCTAAATTCGGGTAAAATGTGCGAATTTTCGCACTGGCAATAAAGTAGTCACAACTTTAATTTTAAAAAAGATTCTTACGGTTTATAAAATATTCTTAGGAAAAGAATTAAGCGAAATTCTTTTAGAAAATTCTCATGCGGCTAAACCTGGTAAGCAAGGTGGTAAACTTTCCCTTTCTTGATTAATGGCATGACCTGGAAAGCTGAGCAGCAGGTCCAGAAAGTAAGACGAGTTAAAACATAACAAAGGTCCGGGTTTTCCATGCCTCACTAAAGATTTAAAATGCCTCACTTCTCCCTAAAGATTTGGTATTAATTAACACGTTAAGCGGTGGGCGCTCATTCTCTAAATTACACAGTAGACCGCGTGGTTACGAGCGGATATTCCTTGGGTGACATTCTGAGACCAACATTTTATTTATTTATTTTTATTGATTTATTGCAAGTACTACCAATTCCAAGTAAAATAGATTTACATCCTGGGACCAAACTTAATATTTATGAAAGCTAAATATATACAGGGTGGGCCAGAATAGACGCGGAGGTTTGAATTCTTTACAATTTTTTTATTTTAGCGAAACCTATAATTTTTTTTTCAAATACATGTAGTTGATTGATGGGGAATATTTTTGGTCTAAACATGGAAAAATATATCCCGCAAGTAGTGGCCATTTTCTGCTTCGCAAATCCGTGCTCTTTCCAAGACATTTTCCATAACCTTTCGTGTTATGGCCTCGATTTCACTGCGAATGTTGGTTTTCAATTGGCTGATGGTTGTTGGCTTGTTGACGTACACCTTTTCTTTCAAATATCCCCAAAGGAAACAATCTGGAGTCGTTAGATCAGGTGAACGCGGAGGCCAATTGAAATCGCTTCTTTTCGAAATAATGCGTCCGCCAAACATGTCCCGTAAAAGAGCCATTGAGCCCACCGCCCACCGGTTCGTTGTTCTATTGTGTACAGGTCCATTTTAAATTGCCCAAGTCTTCTTAACAAAATGCTGAAACAAAATTAAAAAAATAAAAATAAAAAAAAAGTTATAAAGACTTCAAACCCCTGCGTCTATTCTGGCCCACCCTGTATAAAAGGTTCCCAGTATTGGTCACGATATTTCGAAATTAAACAAGTAGTGTGTCCACGGGTGGTCACGTTGTTCCACCATCGACATCCAATAATGCCCACCGGTGGTCACTTGGTCCTCTGTTGGAAAATTAAAATGCTCACCGGTGGGCACGTGGCGCGCAATGTGTTAAAATTAATATTAAAAAAAAAATCTATCTATTAATTTTGAAGGTCACATCTGCCAAGTTTTCACGATTCAGATTAACAGTCATTCTATACTGTTTACAAAAGGAACGTAAAAATGAATTGGAATGGAGCCTTCTTTGTACGTGAAACCAATTTTCCTACATCCTATGAAAAATGAAAATGAAAATGGCAAAAATTTTATCTTGATAAGAGGCATTTTCCACGAAAAAAAAATTACATATATCTAAATACATATATGCAATAATAGGACGAGCGTTGGAGCAGCAAACAGCAAAAAGTCATGTTTAACATGACTAGCGTTATCTTGCTCAAGGATAAGGATAGAATCAAGACGAGTGGAAGCAACATCCAAGAATAAGATTACAGCCTTATTCGCTAAGATTTATTGGTTCTGTTTAGCAATTGTTTGTAGCGCCGCACAAACATATTAATGTGCTAAATAAAAAAAAATCACGAAAAATGTAATAAATATATAAAAGAAATAAAATTATTGAAGATCATACATGCCCACACAAACCAATATCCTGGCACTTTATTATTTTCACCGAATCCACATACTTATATATGTGCAAACATACACACATAATTCATAACATATTGTATTTGCAACATGAAAAACAAACAAAAATTTCAATGTTTTCCACATTAGATTTGCAAAATGAAACATTTTTGGATTATTGTTGCATGAAAGCTCCTTATGACACATGTCAGTATGAAAAATGGTTTTCGGTTATCTGATAAATGAATTTCTTTTCGTGTGCTTTTCATCCTTAGCTCTAACTCTACTACAGAACACAGCTCTATTTTATCTATAAGATATTCTACCATTCTAAATGAGAGAATATTTTTATTTAACGTACCTAAGTAAGGATCTAACATCATGAGCTGAATGATAACTAATTTCTAGAAAAAACGACATAAACCGTTTACAGTCGGATCCGACTATGAAACTCAAATATATGAGTCAAGTAATGGTTTTCCTATAAAAAACAAAAATAACTGAAGTCTTACCATATCTTTTAATCAAAAAAAAAAATAAATATTTTGTAGGATGTTTGGTTGTTGTGAATAAAACTCGATGTTCAGTCGACTGCAGTTAATAAATAAATACCAACTTTGTTACAATATCATACTAATATATAAAAATGAGTTGGTGTCTGTCTGTCTGTCTGTCTGTTCCTCTTTCACGCAAAAACGGCTGAACCGATTGACTTGAAATTTGGCATGAGTGTCTGTGGTGGTTCTGGTTCCAACAAAGGCATACGGAAAAGACGCGCGACGGGTCGGGGGAGTAAGGGGAGGGGGTAAAGTGATTTCGAAACTTAGTTTTTGCGTTATGTAACTCTTTCGCGGGGAAACTACTGAACTGATTGGCCTGAAATTTGACATAGATGTTCTTCGGGGGTCCAGCCCCAACATAGATCCATTAAAAAGTAGCCCGAGTGGTGGGGGGAGTAAAAGGAGGGGGTAAAGTAATCTCGAAACTAAGCTCTTCCACTATGTTACCCTTTCGCGGGGAAACTACCGTGCCGATTGCCATGAAGTTTAGCTCCAAGATAGACTATAAAAAAAATTTAAAAAAATTTTAAAAAACTTAAACCGGCAACGACGGGTTCAATATATTATGTTCTCGTACCGGTAGCCCCTTTTCAGAACAAATCTGTCTAACGGTTTATTTGTTGAAACCAACTATTATGTATATATAAATATCCTAAAATTTAATAGCGATATTCATTCCAATTTGCTGAAATAAAATGTCGGAATAGCTTGAAAGCTTGAAGGTTTACTCCACAAAAATATGATGTCTATGTACAAAGTTTTAGAGCGGACTACTGGAACGTCGGGTCAAAAACAAGGCAAAAAAAAAAGCTATAATTCATTGAAAATGTTATCAATATGTGGTTTATTTTGTTTTCAGAATAAAAAATCTTTTGGGAAATTCAAACCAAACATCACATAATGATTGTCCATTAATTGTTGTTCCCAAAAATTTATAATTTTCAAAAAATCAAAAAAAAAGAATGAATTTTATATAAAAATGTATCCTTAACTTCTTATAAAAGCTTTATCTTACTGCTTGACCGATTGAACTGAAATATCAATGTGAGAGCTGTCGAATTTTCGCACACCTCCTTTCTCCTGGGCAAAGTTATTCCCGATTTTTGTACAGAGTTTAGTATCGTCGTCACATAGTACCGCAGATCCCTCTTCCAAACGCCTTGAAAATGTGAAGCACATCCCCCCGAAAGAGTCCTTCAAAGGTAAAATTTTGACATTATGACATAAATCAGCATAAATCATCGACAAAAATAATCTTCACTTCCGAATTTTTACACAACCCCAAATGATAGATTTTGTGGGTTTCAGTGTGATTCTTTTCTTGTTATCTACATGCAATAACGTATAAGATCTGCCATATAGAAATGAGTAAAAAACATGTTCTTATGTTCGCAGACTAAAAAAAAGCATCCTAAAAAAATGAGCATTCAGAATGGCCACACAAAAAAATATCAAAAGTGATCAATCAGACATAAAGTTGTTTTCTATTCAAAAAACAGAAAGTGTTTATGTCTGGAAAACTGATTGCCTTATCCACACCATACTAAAGCCTATAGTACACGGCATGTAAAAAGCACATATAAATGTGGCTCTGACGTCATTTTGACGTCACCATGTGGTCCCAATGGCCACATGCCGTGTACTAGCTCTCTTTGTGACACACACATATGGTACACATACGAATGTGTACTATATGTGGCACTCGTGACACATAAGGATATGTGGCTTTTTCGAATGTCGTGTACTACCTTAGCACATGCAGTTTGTGACTATATGTGACATATTGTCCAGTGGTTACATATAAATGTGGCAGTCACAATATATGTGTCTGCACGAAAACTTGACACAGCATATGGATCGCATGTAGCCCTTATATGTAACTTTTGAATGACATTTCAGGCTGACATATTTAGTGGTTTTAACTAATTTTTTTAATAAATAGTATTTTAGGGGTTTGTTCATCCTGCTTTTAGAAGGAAATTTTTTCTATGGTTGGCAACCCTGATTTCAGCATTCAGTTTTTATACCCGTATGGTGAAACCAAAGGGTATATTAACTTTGCCTTACCGTTTGTAACGCCAAGATCTCGTCATCGCACAAAAAAATGAATTACACCAGTGTGTTTAGAATGATAAAAAAAGTTGAATTTAGCATGTCCGTCCGTCCGTCTGTCTGTCTGTCTGTCTGTCTGTCCGTCCGTCCGTCTGTCTGTGGCGCGGATTGCGGACGCACGGATTGAGCTAGAGACTTGAAATTTTGAGCAGATCCGTTTTTCGTAAAATGCAAGGTTAAGTTCGTTAAAGGGCAACAATGGACTATTAGGGGGGTACCCCCCATACGAACGAAATCGTTTTTTGTGAATATCTCAAAAACGGTGCATCTTATCAAAAAAGTGCAAGAACAAAAGTTATTTAGGATATGATTCTACATAAAACTCCCATACATCAAAATCCGATTGGAAAAAATTTTAAAAAATCTTATTGGAAAGTTTGACTTCAAAGTGGAATTTTGGTATAACTGTACGAATTTTGATACGAATATCACCATACGGGTCTCCAATGATTGCCAGATTGGCAATTATAGCTTTTGTTATGTTTGTGTTTTGTTGTTTTAGCAGCACGTTGTTTTGGTATTATTTTTGGTTTTTTTTTATTTTAATTTTCAATTTTAATTGATTTCGGCTATTTTCGTTCGTTTTTCTTTAATTTTATTTTCTTTTTTTCCCTTTGTTTTGCTATGTGTGTTTTTCAAAATAAGAAATATGAATGCAAATTTGGAATTTGGATTTCGAGGCGGTTTTCGTTTTCTTCATTTTCCAAAACCTGCGCGGCCACAATAGCAAAAGCAGCCCACTTTCTTTTCGACATTTTCACAACACTGAAATGATGAAAATGATCTGTCAAACATGAATCGTCTACATACGAATGGTTGCATGTCGCACATCGTGTACTAGAAAACCACATATATATGTGAAATTGTGATGCGCACATGCGATATGCGCATGCTGCGTTGGATACCGTGTACTAGCGATATATATGCAACCATTCATATGTGCACTCAAATGTAACCACAGCATATGCGACCACATTGGTTACATATGGACATATGGATTTTGGGACAAAAGACACATGCCGTGTACTAGCACATTTTTCCCGTATGCAACCACTGTGTCACATACGAAATGTGTACCCAATATGCGACACCTTCTAGTGACGTCAGAGCCACATTTATATGTGGCTTTTTACATGCCGTGTACTATAGGCTTAAGGAAAAAAATAAGAATGAACATTTCCTGTAACCACAAAAAAAGTCTGTCACTTTCATATCTTAAAAAAAATATTGATATATTATGACTCATGTTAGTTAAAAAAAAATTAATCAAGTTATGAAATTTTTGAACAATTTGAAGAAATTAAGTCGTTTTGAATTGTTTTAAAAAATACAAATATTTTCACAAAAAATTCCCTATTTAGAGAAAATTACGAAAACAGTTTTGCATGTGTGGTAACACGGGAATAGGTATTCTAATAAGATTTAAGATTCGATTTTCTTCATTATGGCCTATCCATAAATATGCACGTCGCGCTAATTTTCCAAAAGCCGACCTCCCGTCTCCCCGTTTTTAAGCTTTTCGTGGTTTTTATGTGAAATTTAATACCGTCGCAACATGCGGACTTTCCTCCCAACCCCAGGTCCGGTTCTAGAAATTTTTTTCCGTGTAGACGAGATATAAATTTGCAAAAAATAGTGTTTTTTCAAATATCTTGATAATCGTCAAATATCTTGACACGTCAAAACCGTTAAAGGAAATAATACAGCTAAAAAAATTTTGCCTTTGATAGAACCAGGCCTGCCCACCCCCTCAAGTTTTAACTCTTTTCTAATATCTACATTTATACTTTTATAACAAACATTTGGTTTTTGTTCCATTTATTTTCATACTGAACAACCCAATTCTGCAAACGTAAACATCTATAAAATAGATTTTTATGTCTGAATGTAGAAAGAAAATACCTAGTATTAGAAAGGGCAACTCGTGACTTGTGGCTCGTCAAAATTTCAGCATTATGAGTTGTGTGGTTTAAAAAAAAAACTTTTATAAAAGCGAGGAGCGTCCAGTTGGCGTGTTACTGAATTTTATCAGAATCATCAAAAAATAAAGAAGCCACAAGTTTTTCTCAATTTTCTTGTACAATACGTCGTCGCAAAATTTACTTACGGCACACAGAGACTGAAATTATGTCAGGTTTTATAATATAAACATTTCTCGAGTCCAAGGCTAAAAATATCCCCAAAGTTACAGGCCTTGCCAAGGCTTTTACCACGAAACCATTCAATTAAAAGAAACACATCTGGTCATAAAAAATAATTAAGGACCAGAAGCTGCACAAACTTGACACTTATAAAAAAGTTAAGAAACGTCTATAAGTCAGTATATAAAATAAACATAAGTATCCATAATGCAATACAATATGAATAAATATAAACATAAAGGAAGCTACAGCTTGTATCGAGATAATGCTAAACAACATAAGTTACTCCACAAAAATATGACGTCTATGTACAAAGTTTTAGAGCGGACTACTGGAATGTCGGGTCAAAAAAAGGCATGAGATCATATCGCCTCAATGCATAAAAAAACTTTTTTATGAAATTCAGTTAGCAGTGGTTTTAAGATTTTGTCATCTAGAAATTCGAAGAATGCTAAAAACGAAACAACCAAAAAGGTCGAACATTTTAGAAAATATAAATAAAAGGTGAGTAAAGTTGTGGAAAAGGATTCACCGATTAAAAAAAAACATTTACTTCTGGCACCATAAGCAAGGAAAACAAATGATATTTAATAACGCTGTGCACAAAACGTATAAATTATTTTTAAAAAGATCTGTTTCTAATTGTTTTCCTTTTTCTGTAAATTCTTTTTTCTTTGGAATTTACCAAAGGGTTGAAAAGTAAACGAAAAATTGATCCCTTGGGATTTTGTGTACACTTTTCAATCGTAAACCTTCACCAATGGGCCCGTAGCCTTCATCACAATTAAAAAAGATAAATTCAATTATAACATGATGAAGTGAAACGATTAATTCACAACAGGATACTTTCAGCGATCTCTGAATCGGGTTAATTTAATTTGGCTAAGCCATTAGGGCTTTAAAGGAAATTCAAATATTCAAAAACATGATCAAATGAATTGTGTCGAGTGAGAGATGTTTTCATATCTAATTACTTTTGAATATTTTTCAATTTTAAAAAGTTTAAGAATTGGTAATAAATTGAGTAAAGCAGTTTTTTTTTTAGAAAACCTGCAATGTTTTGTTGCGAGAGAATCGGAGCAAAAAAATGTAAAAACCAGAAGTGTCAAAAAAATGTGACGTTATACATTTCATTATATAACCAAATTCAATTTCACTTCGTTACTTTTTTTGGTGTTACCAAATAGAATTAAATTTCTATGACGTTATAACATAATTTTGAAGAAAAAGCCGGAAAATTATTTAGTTTTTTTTTCGCTACGTTACAATAACGTTTCTCTTCACTGGCAAAAACTGAAGGGAACCTGACACTATGACGAGATAACCCATTTTCGAAAAAATGACGAGAAAAATTTCTTAAAATATCTGCCTAGTACTTATTTATATAAAAAACTAGAATTTGGACCCGGCTTTGCTCGGCTAAAAGCGTGACTGGAAATTAGGTAGCTTAGAGTAGGGCGGTCTTTGCTTTTCTTTAAAGTTTTTTCTCCTCGGAAAATGGTTATCAAAAATTAACAAAAAGACAATAAATTGCAGCATTCGGATTCACTTTACCACCTCCCCTTACTCCCCCACCTCTCGGGCTACTTTTTAATGGGTCTGTGTTGGGGCTGGACCCCCGACGAACATCTATGCCAAATTTCAGGCCAATCGGTTCAGTAGTTTCCCCGTGAAAGAGTAACATAGCGCAAAAACTAAGTTTTGAAATCACTTTACCCCCTCCCCATGCTCCCCCCACCCCTCGCGCTACTTTTCCGTATGCCTATGTTGGAACCAGAACTACCACAGACACTCATGCCAAATTTCAAGTCAATCGGTTCAGCCGTTTTTGCGTGAAAGAGGAACAGACAGACAGACATACAGACATACAGACAGACACCAACTCATTTTTATATATTAGTATGATATGATGATAAATCTTGAAGAATAATAAACTCGAGCCTAATCGCTTTCATAGCCTAAATGCTAGCTCAGGGTTAAAATCAGGCACAAAGTCTTGTTTACAGCTATTTACAGATTACAATGTATCACAAAATTCTTTTTTCATTACAAAAAAAAATCAAAAGTCATTAAACTTGGATGTTTTTACTAAAAGCCATAAGCAAAGAAAATTAAAAAAAAAATTTTTATGGTAGACAATCAATAAATTATTTCCTTCAAAAATTTATTATCTCGTTATGTCCTGAGGCAAAAAAGCGAACTTGTTGCTTTCAGTTCCACGCCCACCTTAAGTCCCTTGTAGATGTTTTTTATGTGACGTTGCTCATCTCTCTGTTTTTCATTTTTCCATTTTTTTTTTATATTTTCTATATATTCTACCTACCATTTTTATGGATTGATTCAACATATCCAAACGATGACCTAACATCAGTTAGAAAAAAAATTACTTTTCTTACCTTTTATGATTATCTACCTTGGAAAAACATGATGATTTTACCCAAAGTTTTCAATGGTCGTGGTTCTGGCTGAGTGGCCTTCATTTTTTTATGAAATGTTTGCCTTTCATTTTTACCATTATTTTTATAAATCTTATTTTATACGATAGGTTACCGACCATACTTCTCAATTTTAGATCAGTCTGAAGAAAAGTCAATAGATTAATCCGTTATGATTTATGACGGGTATAGAATGTCAAAAGTTTCCCCTTGGTTGCCGGCTGACATGAATGTAAAAAAAACGTTTGACTTTTTCTTTTAGCATAGCTCCTTACAATCATTTTCCGTTATCAAATACTCTTTTTCCATGTTACATTCCTGTTAGCTGAATAACATACAAGGGATCATCTAAAATATGGATAAATGTCAACTTATAATTTATTTATTACGTTTTATCTGAATAACACTTTCAATTCTATCTCAAACGATTTTTTTTCCTGTTTTGATGTGAAGGTTAATTTAATCAACGAATTAATTTCTTTATTTGCTATAGCTAGAGATTTTGTACAGTTGGGTTTCTAGTAAATAGCAATGCTCGTTCGTGAACGGGAAAAATACGACCATTCCTTCCAGGACCTCCCCCCTTACTTCTTACTTCTCCGGCGCTACAACCATTTGTAGGTCTTGGCCTGTTCAAGGACAGCATTCCAACGGTCCCTATCGAGAGCTTGCTGTTGCCAGTTTGTAATCCGCAGCGTACGCAGGTCTGATTGTACGCCATCAATCCATCGCGCTTTTGGACGACCAACGCCTCGTTGCCCAACTGGATTGTTACGGAATAAGGTTAATGGGGCTCGGCCTTCTGCCATTCTCACCACGTGCCCTGCCCACCTTAACCGTTGGACCTTCACGACTGCAACAATGCTCGGTTCACCAAAATCTCTTTCTAACTCAAAGTTGTATCTTCTCCTCCATTGATCACCTTCTCGCATCGCCCCGAATATGGTACGCAGCACTTTGCGTTCGAAGATGATAAGCAGCTGTTCGTCACTCTTCTTCAATGTCCATGACTCGCCGCCATAAGTCAGGACTGGGCGAATGAGCGTCTTGTATATTTGGCTTTTTGTTTTCTTAGATAACAACTTTGATCTCAGATGTCTAAGAAGTCCATAGTAGCATCTGCTTGCCGCCATGATTCGTCGCTGTATTTCACAGGTCGTATCACCGTCAGGTCGCATCAGCGCTCCAAGGTAGACAAAGTCATTGACTATCTCGAAGTATGAACCTCCTATATCCACTGTACCGTCGCTTTCATTTGGTACCGGTCTTGTGTTGGTTCTCATGTATTTGGTCTTTGATTCATTAACAACCAAGCCCATACGTTCAGCTTGGTCCTTAAATGCTGTGAAAGTACTGGCCACATCTGCATGGTTTCTTCCAGCAATGTCCAAGTCATCTGCAAAGCCCAGTACTTGGATTGAGCTGGTTGCCAGGGTTCTGCTAGTTGAAATGCCAGCACGTCTTAGGGCAATCTCTAGCGCCAGGTTAAAAAGAAGACATGATAAGGCGTCACCTTGTTTCAAGCTTTCTCCCACCACAAATGAGTCGGACATGGCGTTTTGAATTTTGACACTGAATTTTGAGGACCTCCCCCCAAAGGTAAAATGTGATTTCGATGGGATTTCACATAAATTAATTATTTATCAAAATCCAATTGAATCACTGATTCGTACAAATGGACCACTTTTTTCCTATTTTCTACAAAACGGTGCATCGTATTGAAAAATTTAGGAAGAAGAAATGTGTTTAGAATATGATCTTACATAACCATTTCATACATCAAAATTCAAATCCTCTCCACCTCTTACATACAAATGAATTATTTTATAGAATATTTAACGATTGGCTCTTGTGAAAATGTAGGTTCGACGCGTTACAAAGGGTATACCAAATCTAATATACATACTATATATCTATATGATATATCTAGACTATAAACATGCGATAAAATTTCCTCTAAATTGATGTGGTCGTTTTCGAAAGCTTTCGGAAACGAAGAGACAGCCCTAACAGCATCGGAAGTCACTGTTACGGGGCTGCGACTTAAATGGCGAAGAATGATGTCAACCGTCAACGACGCGGACAACATAACTAGATTTTTGTATGGAGTGCGTTTTTATTTTCTTATTTATTTTAAATATGTATTCCTACTTTTTTATATTTCTTTCATCTAATTACCTTTCTTAACTGCTACTGGTCTTAAAATCATTTGAAATTTTTTTCCAGTAATTACTTGTCTAGACTTAATCTTGTTGTTAATTATAATCTGTGGCAAATCCTTTCAATATATAAATAAATTTCAATCAAAATTGTCAATTAAATGACTTTTTAATGCTTTAAATAATTTTAAAAGATATCCATTTGCATGAAAAACATTTTCCCATAAAAATGAATTCGTATACTGTATTATGTACAATAATACTAAAAATTAATCGCAAAAATGTTTACCCTTTTTGTTGTCATCACAGTAAAAAGTTGTGCAGGCGATTTTAATCCATGTATTTAAAGAAATTTATTCAGAATTTTTTCCTATAATAGTTCTGAAAATATGTGACTGTTTTTATATATCAACGGTTAAAAACTTTACAAAAGAATTTAAAAAATGTGCATGACATAGTCTCAAGTGCTTCTACAAAAATTTAAATTCTATGAAAACCTACAAACAATTCATAGGGTTTTATGCTACAGTTAGCGGAAAGTAATTGCAGTGAATTCGAAAATACAGCAACACAAATACCAAAAACTACGAACTAAAAAAGCTGTTAACATAATTGAGTTTTTGGTGCCGTGAATTTCCGCATCCGAAATTTTCATGCCAGGACAGTTTTTTAAGCTTTTCCCTTAGGAAAAGGAAATACGATACAAGATAGATTTATTAAATTATTCTTTAAACACAAGAAGAAAAGAAAATATTGCTGGGACAGAATGAAAATATTTTTCCTCATTTCTGTCTCATGAGAATCTTCGAGCATAATTCAATAAAAATATGGTTGCGAATTACGATAAGCATAAAAAAGGATAAAAGAATTTTAGTTGTCATTGATGATGCGCTTAATATAACAAGTCAACTTAATTTGGGTGATGAATACCCGCAATTTTTTTTATAAAATATTTACATCTTGGGATTGTTAGCATCAACCAAAACCATAAGCTTTTCACTGAGTATACTGCCGGCGATAATTTATATTTGCAACCGGCACCATCCAACTTGAGGCGTCAATTATGATGACTTATAGTCTTCCATTATTTATTAAATAAAAAAAAAATATGAAGGGGCTTGCGAGAAGAAAAAACCTATATTTATGGATCCTTGTTATAAACAATTCTTGTTAGTCAAATTTTACCTACTCCTTCACCGAAACGAGCGGTTCCTATGGTACTTTGAAATTTGTTTTTCTTTATTTTTTTTCATCCTTATGCTATTGAATATTAAGGGTTGGAGATACTACGTAGCGTGAAATGTCTGTTTTGTCTCTACTCTAGAGCTACACATTTTAAATGCACACCCTTAAGATGTTTTATCAGATGATAAATTCTATCATATATCGTCTATAGATAGGTCTTCTTTTATAACGACTTTGAATTGCGTTTGTTAAGCAAAATTCAATTTCATCAGAAGATATTTAGGAATGAATTATACCAGGTGAGTTTATTTTTATACGTAAATCATTTCCAAAACTTTTTAGAGAGTTTGGAACTTTGATTGAATGTTGAAATTTAGAGAAACTTTAAATAATAGGTATGTAATTCAAAATCCCTTCCACCGATTGAGTGCAAAACTTTGCAAGGAAGAAAAGAAAAACTTTGACCCCACTCGCGCAGTTATAAAAGTGACTAAAGGCATAATTGCTTTAACATGATATTCAAAAAAACAATCCTAAACTTGTTGATAAACCAAAACTCAATAACGAACCCATATAGAATTGCATTCCAAGCATTTTCCCATTCTTTTTGATGATTTTTTAATTTATTTAACGCGGAACTACAATTGGAATTTACCTCAATTTAATAGCATGAATTTCCCACAACTTTATCTGATCATTTGCATATTTTCCCCGTATGCCGTCAATTTCATTCGATTTCCTCAATAGACTTGAAGGGAAACCATATTGAATGAAATTTTGTCAATTTTCTTGTTTGTTTCATATCCATTTATGCTGTTTGTGCCAGTCCCATAAATATAGCTTGAAATTTTCACTCGAAAAGTTCTTCATACGGAAATACACACAAAAAAAACCTACAGCTACGATTTTATGTGTATTCAGGTGAAATGTGGAAAATATCTTGTTAGTCTGATGTGAAAACTTTTCGAATACTTTACTTAATTCTCATTTCGCTTGAGGTAGAGTTTGAGTATTATTCAAAAGTAATGAGTATAACATGTATGCATTTGTGGGTAAAAGGAAAACATATGGCATTCATCACATATGCATATACAACTGGATGTGTGAACCTTTCCTTTCTCCAAGGATTGGATTAATAAACACCTCTTGATCCTTTTCCGTACAAGTATGATTGTTTTTCGCCTCTGTTCCTTCATTTTCTCGTCTTAAAACTACATATTCTCTTAGTTCAAACCTACTGGGATAATTTTTCCAACCCAATATTTCCGCTATGAGGAATTCAAGCTGACTATTTGCTTTCTTCAAGTATTTTCCGCATACATTTCACTGCATAGTAATAGTAATGTATGCTGAAATATTGCTTTTAGTGTTAGATTACAAAAACACCAACTTTCTGTAACAAAACTCCAAGCTGAGTTAAGTTACATACTTACTACTCTTCTATAAGTATTTTCCATCAACAATATGAGCAAACAAACTATTTAACACATGTTTGTACTTAACATCAGCCATAATTTTCCAGATTGATTTTCTGTTCGAGTTGATGTAACTTTAAAACCACTATGGAAAACTTTACTTTCTACTTAAAGATATATCTTTTGTTGAATTTACTTGGAATTCATTTTCATGATTAAAAAGTCATGTTAATGTTAATCTGTATAATTCTCATTTAGCTTAACATTCCAAACGTTTCATTTTACAAATGTCAATCGCATTTAATTTTACATTACCATTAAAATATAGGGTGGTTAAATTTTAAGGGCCGATGTTGAATGTGAACCACACCTAAACGTCAAGTTTTTTTTCTGCATTTCATTTGACATTTCTCAATTTCAGACTAACTCAATTTGAACCATGGAAAGATACACAATCGAGCAACGCGTTAAAGTTATTCAGGCTTAGCGTGGCTGAAGAGCCGTCCACCTCAACTCGTCGTCGTGTCCAACAATTGCACCTCCCACGCTCGTCGTTGATGAACATTATGTATAAAGACTTGCATTTACACGCTTACAAGGTGCAATTGACTCAAGAACTAAAGCCTCTTGACCATTTCAAGCGTCGTCAATGGTCAGAATGGTGGCAAGAAATGGCAACAGTGGATGATCAATTTTCGAAGAAAATCATCTTCTATTATTTCATAATAAGCCTGAATAACTTTAACGCGTTGCTCGATTGTGTATCTTTCCATGGTTCAAATTGAGTTAGTCTGAAATTGAGAAATGTCAAATGAAATGCAGAAAAAAACTTGACGTTTAGGTGTGGTTCACATTCAACATCGGTCCTTAAAATTTAACCACCCTTTATTTGTGTTTAAAAAATTTGATTTGATTTGGTTTTAGTGGAATTTGTGGGGCTTTTGGTGAATATTTGATTGATTGAAAATAAACAAGTGCATTATATTTTTTACTAGAATTTGGACCCGGCTTCGCCCGGCTAAAAGCGTGAACAGAAAAAAAACCTAAGAAAACTAAATAAAGTTGGTTAAAAATTAGGTAGCCTGCATGCTGTTCGTTAGTTTTTTCTCTTCGGAAAATGATTAACAAACTAACAAAAAATTCCAGCACTTGCATTCGATATTACTTTACCCCCCTCCGCTTACTCCCGCACCTCTCGGGCTACTTTTTAATGGGTCTATGTTGGAGCTGGACCCCCGACGAACATCTATGCCAAATTTCAGGCCAATCGGTTAAGTAGTTTCCCCGCGAAACAGTAACATAGCGCAAAAACTAAGTTTCGAAATCACTTTACTCCCTCCCCTTACTCCCCCCACCCCTCGCGATTCAGTTGAAAATTTGGGGATAAATTTTATAAATAAATTTATCTATATAAATCCATAAGCAAATTTATAAATTTTATAAATAACGAAGATAAAAATTGATCAATTCAATTTATTCATTTTATAAATCATAAAATTTTCTGATTTTTTCTTAAAAATTAGCGGAGAATTTATGGTAGCGGGGAGTTTATTTTAGCGGGGAATTTATTGTGCTCTAATCATTAACTTTTACATTGGTGTTTTCATTTACTTTTACAAATTCAATTACCTTTTGTCTCATAGAATATTCTTGTTTCTTCTTGATAGTTTTTATATGTATGTAATATGAAGTATAACATATACCAACTATGAAATTTCTTTCGAAACGCGAATTATATCAGAGCAAAAGAAAAAGCTTGCGATTTTATAAATTTATATATAAATTTTATATCAAGTTGTTATTGAATTTTTGAACAAAATCAAAATTGACTGTGTTTTATAAAACTCAGGATAGAATTTATACTTTTAATTTATCAATGCTTTTAATACTTCATAATTTATTAATTCTATATCAATTTTGGTTTAAGAAGGACTTTATATGGAAAAATTTATCAAAAAAGGATAGATTTTATACCCAAATTTTCAACTGTGTATGTTGGAACCAGAACTACCCCAGACACTCATGCCAAATTTCAAGTCAATCGGTTCAGCCCTTTTTGCGTGAAAGATGAGCAGACAGACAGACAGACAGACACCAATTCATTTTTATACCCGTATGGTGAAACCAAAGGGTATATTAACTTTGCCTTACCGTTTGTAACGCCAAGATCCCGTCATCGCACAAAAAAATGAATTACACCAGTGTGTTTAGAATGATAAAAAAAGTTGAATTTAGCATGTCCGTCCGTCTGTCTGTCCGTCCGTCTGTCTGTCTGTCCGTCCGTCTGTCTGTGGCGCGGATTCCGGGCGCACGGATTGAGCTAGAGACTTGAAAGTTTGCACAGATCCGTTTTTCGTAAAATGCGAGGCTAAGTTCGTTAATGGGCAAAAATGGACCATTAGGGGGGGTACCCCCCATACGAACGAAATCGTTTTTTGTGAATATCTCGAAAACTGTGCATCTTATCAAAAAAGTCTAAGAACAAAAGTTATTTAGGATATGATTCTACATAAAACTCCCATACATCAAAATCCGATTGGAATAAATTTTAAAAAATCTTATTGGAAAGTTTGACTTCAAAGTGGAATTTTGATACAACTGTTAACTGTTCACTTAAATCACCATACGGGTTTTCAATAATTGCCAGATTGGCAATTATAGCTTTTGTTATGTTTATATATTAGTATGATTGGGTAAAGAAATTCGATATTCAAAAAAATTGAAAATGATTTTTTTCCAGTAGAAACAACCAAAGTTAATGGGAAGGTATTTCAATTCCGAAGTACAGCTCGGGGGAGGTGAGACGGAAGACCGAAGGTTTCAGTTTTGTATTATTTTTTTTAACTCTTGTACTGTTCAATTTTCAGGAAACACATTGGGTGTTAAGTTGTTTCTAAGTTTTGTTGGCGGATTGACAAATTTTTCAGTTGTATTGTACGATCAGGAAAAAGTACTCTTTAGCAGAAAACCACGCCTTAAAAAAGAATTTTAAATTTCAAATACAGGCAAACAAAATGAAAACACAAAAAACTGGCAACTGCAGATAACTAATCTTAAAATTTCCTTTTTAAAATAAAAAAAAAACAACTAAAAAAATCACGTTATTTGTTTTGTAAAATTTAATACAATCGAGTGTCATTATGGCATTTCCTTTTTCATTTTTAAACTAAACCCTATGGTTTCAATAGAAGATCAAATAATATAAATCAACTGAATGAATTTTGCCACCTAAACATCATGAATGAACTAGAGAAAAATCCATCAATCCAAGGTTGAAATTCTTTAACATTTTCAGTTCAATTTCCCGTAGAGATTACACGGTCAAATGCGTATTTGGATTTCAGAAAACCTTAAAAATATATTTCTCAAAGAGATTACAGGAAACTTACCTAAATCGAGGCAAACCAAAGAATCCCACCGTAAAATTGAAATGATTGTGGTCTTGTGTTTAAAAAAGGATAAAGAGAAAAATTAACGAAACATTTTTGCTCATTTATTGTGGTGAATATAAAACTTTATTTTCTTTCTCTTAATATGTCTGAAGAGGAAAATCTCTCTTAATTTCCCCAGAGAGAAAAAGATTTAGGAAAATCTTGCATATGAATGAACCAAAGCTTTTATATCAATTGGGGTGTTTCCAATAAAATTTTGACTAAGGAAATTCTAGTTTCTCGATGAATTAGTTTAAATAAATCGTTTAAACAGTTCAGACGAGTGTTTTCATATTCCGTGGAAACTTCAATTGAAAAAAATTTACGTGAAAAAGGGCGTGTGCTGATAAATTAGCATTTGCGAAGAAGTATTTTTCAAGGAGCAGAAAATTTAAACGAAAATGGAAAAATACGAGAAAAGAAAAATCAAAATGAGTTACGATACATTCTCTCAGTCCTGTATCAAATTAAATCAGATTACAAATCTTGTCACTGAATATCCTGTCCTTGGTCACTCAGACACCGGAAGTAGAGGGAAGAAAATACCGTTGACAGGAGTCGAATTTCCAAAAACAAAAAAAAAATCCCTAGTTTCACTTCCTTGATTTAGTCGGCCACCTTTAGCTTCATTGCCATGGCGATATTCATGTATTTTTTTTTGTCCTTTTATCTTTCTCTTCATTCCCGGTTTCCCCTGCCACCCATCCCTCAAAACTCCTAAACTTTCACCAATTTAGTTCATGCTTTTTCAGCCACACTTTGATTCACTCCCCAGTGCATTACCTTTTGCCATGGAATTCCGGTTGAGATGTTCCTTGTTGAGAAAGGATGAATAAGTCTCACGGTAACTCAATTTGCTTATTGTCTTATGCTTATGCAAGGTGAAACCAATACTCGAGTACATAAATAAGTCAGCCTCTAAATAAATTTCTCCTTAAGAAAATTAAATTTCCGTGCTTTTAGACGAAATGAATTCTGATGGCTGGTTCAGGAGGGGTGCGGGATTACGATCAAGGAACGATCAGGATAGGAAGAAAACATAAACTGATGGTTCAAAGCTTTGCTGAACCAAGAATCGGGAGCAGTTACGGGTGTTATAGGTTGAAGCAACATCGTATATCGTACAGGGCGTTGAATTTTATGCGTTTAAATTTTGTTGGTGTCGTGGGTGTATTTGGGAAATGGTCGACTGAATCGACTGAAGCAAGTGATTCCCATATCTGAAATAAGAAGCGCCACATTTTTGGTATAGATTAAATGTACCAAGGATTTATTTGATTGAATTTTCAAATTCAATATTTTTATAATTATTTTAATTTTTCCAAAGTACTCAGCCCACCGAAATTGCTGTGATAGCCAAACATTGAATACAACCATGTCATAAATTGCTAGGATTCGAATTCTACACAAAGAATTACGGAAAAATACTGCGAAAATTAGTATGACGTATTTGTGGTCATTCCCTTAGTGACTGTTTACATGAGCGATTTTTAATCGTTCAGCGACAAAAAAATCGCCCACAAAAGTCGCAGGTTGGTCGCGGCCGGCATAGCTTTGTCACGTGGTGTTTACATGATATGTGCATGGGTAGACGGTACACAAACACACGTATTTTGATAGAGACATTTCGAAGCTGGCAAACTTGCAATTCAAAAGTAAGTAAAATTATGCGTAAATCGAAGTTTATTTTGGTAAATTAATCATTTTATGAATAGTTTTTGACACTGAATTCTTTATTATTGAAGTAGAGCAGCAGCCAGGTCAGTGAGATATGGCGTCATTTAAATATAGGAACAATATCGTCTGGGCAGTTACCAAGCGATACTTTCCTCGATATCCATTTTAATTGAAATTATTCAGCTATGTCAAAACACTTACTAGAGCAATTTTTTAACCGTTCTTGTTAATAGCATACATTGAATATGTACAAATATAGAAGAATAATGATTAGTTTTCACCTTGGGCCGATGGTGGCGATAGTGAGGCTAATAATCGTTCTTTCTCTCTCATTTTTATGTAATATTGTAGCTTTTAGTATAGATTCAAATTGAGAATTTCCCCACAAATATCCCAGACCAAAAAGCACGCACACATTTAAGAAGCAAAGCGGTGTTGCGTTGATTCTTATGGTGTCATACGAGGAATGAACTGAACACGTACAGCACACAATGATAAACCGCGATCATTGCGATTACAAATTTCCCATTTTGCTTAAAGTTTTAGGGTATTTTAGTTAATACACATACCTAAGCTTTAAGTTTGGGGGATTTTTATTTAACACTTGAACCGCAGACACTATCGCCACCATCGGCCCAAGGTGAAAACTAATCATTATTCTTCTATATTTGTACATATTCAATGTAGCATAGCAATTTTTTAGTCGCCGCAATTCTTTAATCGCGTGACTAAGCGATTAAAAATCGCTCATGTAAACAGGCACTTACATTCAGACATTCTTTTACCCCCCTTTCCAAAAAATTGAAATTACAGAACTATTCCAAAATTCATGGCCCACAAAAACTCTTAGATAAATTTTCGTTCAATTTAATTTCAATATTGAATTTACGAAGGCCGAAAGCAAAGAGACATATTTTAAAATTCCTCCTCGAATTAAATTTATTAACAACCATTTGAGTATAATTAAGCTGTTCGACGTGAGAAAGGGAGAAGATTGCTAATTGCTGGGGGCTTACATTCAGTCAATTGCTAACGCCTGACTTTCCCCTTAATTATAACACTTAGTCTTCCCATTTTATTGTGGCCCATTTATATTATCTATCTGTATATAAATGAATGCCAAAACAAACAAAAAATCACATTTTGATCCCACATCCTATATAATCCGTTTTCGTCGAACATTTTTCCAGTTTTTTTTCTTCATTTATTTTTAAACGGTTTTCATCCTTTTCAAATTCATTTTATTTCTTATTATAATGACAATGGCCTGTTTAAGGGTTGATAAAATAAAATGGGAAATTAAAAATACTTTTTAACTGGTTTTTTAGGTAATTCGAGGCAATGGAATTAATTAAATGTGTTACGATTCTGTTAAAACAAGCAACGACGCTTGATAACCAATTAAACAGAAACCTTTTTTAATCTTCTTTAAATTCATAACACCCATATATGGAAATGGTGGCGTTAAATGTGACTTTTTTTTATCAGCAATTAGTGATCAAACCTAGAGTATCAAAAACGTGATATAAACGTAAAACATGCAAATTCGGTAGGTATCTGCTGATCATCCTTTAGATAGCTTAAAATGCAGGGGTGTGTGACGTTTTTTTTTGCGCTATTTCTTTTAATATTTCTAGTAAAAAAGAGTAAATTAAATTTTTAAATGAATGGCGAATTTGTTTCAACAAATTGAGACTTTTCTGTTTAAAAACTATTATTTTTCTTTATGGTGCTGGTATCAGAAATTACAAACCTACGCAAGTATACAAACAAATGGATAATAATTCTAAGTACGCTGCAACAGTTGCTGTACATTGACAAAGTTTTACTAAATTAAGAGAAAAACCCGCTTTCTGCTGGTGCCTGTGAGGAATTTTTTTTATCCCTAATTTTAAAAGCAAATGGTCGGATTTTTATCCCATGATATAATTTTTGTGGGAAAGAAAGTTTTCCAACAGCATGCTCACCATTTTCCTCAAATTAATTTAATAGAAAGGCAACATAAAAAAACCAAAACCCATTTAGGATTTCATAATTAGGACTCTTTTTGACATCCACTTGGGGTTAAGACTTATAACAGTAACTAAATTACATCATTATGACTTGTTTTTCTGTAGCCTTTGATCGAAGGTGAACCGAGAAAAAAACGATTAAAAAATAAATTTGAATTTTAAGAGTTTGGGTCGAAAATGGTCGTTTTTTTGTAAAAAAAAGTATCTGAAACTTTCACAAAATCGATAATTAGAATTGAGAAAAGCGAGTTCTATAAAGTTTTAATTTAAGAAATGTGTTTTTGGTAGTAGAAACATCTTTCTCCATAAACTCAATATGGTTTCGGGCTACTTTCTGTTTACTTCTAAGGACCTGAACTCAAGGACATGATTGACAGGATACGAAAACGAAAATGAGATCAATATATAAAATTGATATACGATTAAATCCAAAAATTGTTTAAAAAAATATTTTGATGAATTTCATAAAACAAATGACCACTTTTTCTTTTATCTGATGTTTTTTGACATTTTTTTTGTGATTATTTTTTCATTATCTTTATTGATCCTTTGCTATGGCGACACACCCCAACTTACACCGTCACCCCAGAGCAGGACTATCCACAAACCTCGTTTTATGTGTTATCTGCATTGCCAGTCGCACGTTTTATGCGGGGATGTTGACATCGCCATTCTACTGCTCTAATTAATGATTCAAAAGTAGTTCTAATGCTACATTTACACGAATGACAAATTTGTCATTTTTTTGTCATTATGTTAATTCCCGTGTAAATGGCATAATTTTTGTAATTTTTTCTGTCAGAAAATGTCAATCTCTCATAAAAGAATGAACTTGTCCATTCTTTTATGCCAGATTGTCATTCGTGCAAACGCAATATTAGTTATGACAAAAGTTGAATACTAAAGTTGTCATAACTAATATTGCGTTTGTACGAATGACAATCTGGCATAAAAGAATGGACAAGTTCATTCTTCTATGAGAGATTGACATTTTCTGACAGAAAAAATTACAAAAATTATGCTATTTACACGGGAATTAACATAATGACAAGAAAAAAATGACAAATTTGTCATTCGTGTAAATGTAGCATAAAACTGAATAATCCTATATCCAAATCGTGAAAATAGTATCATATTTCCCGAAAAAAGGTAAATGTGTAAGTATCTAAATTCCTTCAAAGAACGTTGCGTCAAACTGTATTTAAATGTTTTACTACTCAAAATATATATGATAGATTTTTAACAAACAAGAATTTCAACTTTAAAATGGCTCTCCTAAACAATTTGCAAAATACGTCTTAGGAGTGCTGCTCTGGGGTGACGAGTAGAGATTTCACATCCAATTTTGTATTAAATAAAATATTTTCTCATTGTCACTACAAAGTATTGTTAGAATTCCCACACACCAAGGTTATGTCAAACCTTTTTACCCCTAGTACTCTTTATTTCTCTGTCTATAAAATAGACACATAATTTTTATTTAGTTCTATTTTCTCATATTCTTACTAATGATTTAGAAATTTTTCCCTTGAATATTTTTTTAAACAACAAGTAAAATTACACTTCACTGTGCGATTATTTTATGTGAATATTTCAGTTCTAATTCTACTCAAATATTTTTCTTTATTTTTCTTAATATTTTTTTCGTGCTTTCACACATCCGTAAGTTTTGCTGCCAGCCATATTTCTTGGTTATGCTATGCAAATATTTCTCATGTTCACTCATTTCTATTTGTTTTCACATTTTCAAGAGTAAACAATAAAATCCGGTCCGCATGTGAAGAAAACCTTTCTTCTTGAAGGTTGGAGGCACTGAGAACTTTGTCCTTAACATATATAAAAATAGGCAAATATATTTATAAAGGATTCTAAGGGTTGGTCTCTTTAAACTGGCTGTATTTCCATATATAATAACAAAAGTGGTTTTTTCAAGGACTTAACCAGAATTGTGGGATTTTAATAAGCTTTTTTAAAATTTTGAGTGGCAATTGAGTACAACTAGGGTACCTCTATGATACACTTTTGTTTCTGCATTACATTAAGAGTAGGGTAGACCGGGGCTAGTAGACCCACTTTTTATAATCTATTTTATAAAAGTTTTACTGTAATTATTTCAGGTGTAGTAAAGACGTTTTTGGTTGGTTTATTCAATTGTGTTTCTTAGTCAATCTTTTATTTTGACTAATTATAAGTGTTTCAAATATTTTTTTTTCATTTTAAAAAAAGGTGTTCGATGAGTCGACTAACCCCGTGTCTGGGGCTTGTTGACTCTGTGAACGGGGTTATTTGACTCTATACTTTTTATGAGGAAAATGTGTTGGAACATATTAAAAAACTATAATAATTCTGAAAAAATTTATTCTTTAAAAAATTAATAACATTTCAGATTAACATAAATTAACACCCCGATTGCGAGTGTCGTGTCGTTTTCGACAAGAGTCGTTTTACGTGTTGTTGTTGGTAGAAAAATACTAACAACAACACGTAAAACGACTCTTGTCGAAAACGACACGACACTCGCAATCGTGGTGTAAATTTCATCTAATTTAAAAAAATAAAATTAATTAACAAAAAAATATAGGTAATTCATATCGAGTCATTTAACCCCAGTATACTGTGAGCACAGAAATATATCCCATAGAATGCGCCTTACTTGAAAAGCCCGTATAAAGAAATGGGCCAAAAACACTAATGCTTTCTCTATTTTCATAAGTCTAAAATTTATTTGCATACCATAGTGAAATGAATCCAGAATTGCCAACTTTGCTTTTATCAAGTTTCAAATTAAAAATGAATTTTAGCTTTTAAGTGAACTACAAACATTCTATATTCCAAAACGAAGCATGATATATTTATCTCCTTTCCCCATAATAATATTTTGACATTTCAGTGGCCCATTTGAGATAGCAAAACACGATATCTATTCTAATTCCGATATCTGTGACTGTGAGTCAACTAGCCCCAAGCCGCCATTTTATTTTTAACACACCCGTGAGAAAAAATGAAAAAGTATGGGTCAGAAAATGCTTCACTAACTCGTTAACTCATACATAAATTTTCACTTGAAATCACTGACGAGTTCAATACAATGAAAGTGTAAGCTACAAAACAATTTAATTAACAAGAAAAAAAATTACTCAGACGCTTGAAATTTCGTTTTTTCCCCTCACAGTTCGTTCCAAGAGCACTGTGGTCTAACGACATTGGTTCACTGATAGCTGTCAGTCGACTGAATAAACAGTCCAATTCACGCAGGTTTGTTTTCAACCGTGGTTGACTTAACCGCAATGAGTCTACTTACCCCTATAGCCAACTAACTCCGGTCAGCCCTACGGACAGGCGCCGAGCTTTTTGCTTTTGTTCCAAAATCTTACATTTTAGAGGAAAATGCACGGTTTTGTTTCTAGGCCATTGATTGATTTCAAATTTGTTTTAAATGATAGAGTAGTAAAACAAACATCAAAGCTCTGAATAACAATCTCTTAGTGTGAACGTACACGCTTCTTCTCATCGCGGCGACTTTTATTCCTCAAAATGCCTTTCCGACGTACACGCTTCTTCACTTTTTAGTAGGAAAAACTTGTGTACAACAAGCGATCGGTCATGTGTGTGTGTGGTTCCCATATATGTGTTGTATTTCCAGCTCATTCCTTTATTAGCTAGCACCGAGGCAATATCAATTGCCAAAATAGAAACTGTCAACAATAGAAGAATAAGGACTGGTAATTTGTTACCTATCTGAAAAATAAAACTACCTGCAATTGGTATTTTACTAATTGCATTCAATTTTTGTTTATTTGGGATATGTTTACGAGTCGGTGGCTAAGCACCGACTGACTCAATGAAATTACGCACACATGCATGCTGACGTGCTACACGAGCGACTTCGTTTGTGTGCGTAAAAGAAGACGTGAACACAGAAATATATCCCATAGAATGCGCCTTACTTGAAAAGCCCGTATAAAGAAATGGGCCAAAAACACTAATGCTTTCTCTATTTTCATAAGCTTAAAATTTATTTGCATGCCATGGTGAAATGAATCCAGAATTGCCAACTTTGCTTTGAACTACAAACATTCTATATTCCAAAACGAAGCATGATATATTTATCTCCTTTCCCCATAATAATATTTTGACATTTCAGTGGCCCATTTGAGATAGCAAAACACGATATCTATTCTAATTCCGATATCTGTGGACGTGAAGAACACTTTTCGAGTGGCGACTTTTCCCCTCTTGTCGCACTCGTTTCTTTCCTACAATTTGGTGAGGTTGGGGCATGCTGAAGACTGAAAGTTGAATAGTGTACGCCCTCGCTTAAAGTTAGTAAAAATAGCAAAAAAAATTGAAGAGAAAGTGAAAGCTTTCGGAGTTCGTGCAAAAATTATGACTGTTAATTGAGCAAAAAATTTTGTAAGGCGGTGTGGCCGATCAAAAAAAGATCTTTTTGCATTTATCGATGTATAGAGTAAGTGTGCGGAAGGATACCTTTAGGTGAGATAAGATATCCGTGTTTCGAAGATCATTGTGTTAGTACAGCGAGCGCGCTTAAGACGTTTTCAAAACCTTAAAACAGTCGTTCTCAAAACCATGTGTTCAAGATTGGTTGACATGTTTTCTAAGGAACTACTAAACCAACCCGGTTGTTGTTCTTCAAAGGATGTGTGTCTGGAACTACAACTTCATTGAAATACTTGTTTTTGCGAAAGTTACAGCCGAGATCCGACGAATAAAACCATGCAAATTGAAATTTCGTTTTCAAATAACCACCATTTTCAAACTTTTCCATATTTTCACTTTTTATTTCAGATTCTTTGGAGAGCCGCAAATATGTAACCATCCAATACCTCTACTGTGGAGCTCTGTCACGCAATTTTTTATCTCTATTGTTTTATAAACAACATTTCTTTTATATAGTTAGGAAAAAAAGGTTGTTTGTCCACTTTCTGCAAAAAAAAAACACTAGAATATTGTAGTAAAGGTAAGCAATCACTGAAATGTCAAAAAAATGAGACTTTTATTCCGAAGAGCTGTAACTTTGAAATTATGAATGTAGATTTTACGTTACTTTTACGTAGCCGCATTCTCAATAAAGGGAAACACAAGTGTGTCATAGAGGTACCATAAGTACAATCTTAAAAATACAAAAAATAGGAAATGAATCATCACCCTGTTTAGGAAATTTATATTGAGTTTTTCGTTAAACGCAGGAAAGTAACAAAATATAAATTTTAAATATTTTTAAAATATACAAAAAATTGTTTGTTGATTTCTAGCTTTCAATGGATAATTTGTGTTTTGTTAAATCTTTCGACTGCGGCTCATTTTTCTTTATTGCTATTTTTATAGCTTTCGATACAATTATTCATGAAATCTGAAAATACTCAAACAACTTGAGATTGTGTAGCTTTTAATGCTGCACCACATTCGGTTTAAAAAAAGTATCTGTGGCGCAAATTTAATAATTTGTTTGCTCGATAAGATTTTGTTAACTTCAAATTTTTGAATCAAAAATTGTTGTTCCTTTTCTTTTGTTGTATTGGAATATATTTAAAAAACACGCGTAACTCCAGCTTGTTAAGATACTTATGACATAGCTTTTGCAAATATTTATATAGGACTTTCTCACATTTCCTGGAAACCATGAAAAGCGTTGGATAAAACTTTATTCAAAACTCGATGCATAAATTAAATGTCGAGTAAACATAAATCTCTCAAACTCTCTTATTTTCGTGCCACACATGTAAAGAAATTCAAATTAAAACGCAAAACCAGAACCAACTAGAAGTCGTTAAGTCTTCAGATGAAAAAAAGTGTTGAAACGACAACCGAATTAATTAACACAACGTGAAAATAGTTTTCCTTGATCGAATTAATGTTGTTTTAGTTACAAGGTGAAAGTTCCGAATAAAATTCATACTAGATTTTCTACCAGAATTTTTTTTGTTAACAAAACTCACATACAGATATATAGGAGTTCTTAAAGAACAGTAAACGAAAATAAAACTTTCTTTAAGTCATATAGGAAGCCAATCAAAAAACAGAATAATTTCGTGAACTATAAAGAGTTTTTTTTCCAATAAGTTTTGTCTATTCTGAATGTCTTCTGCCAGGATGAACGACCTATGAAGTCCGTTCCGTCTTTTAAGAAAAACTCTAATTTTTCTTAAAAACAAAAGTTAAATTCATTCGTGCATTCCACACGAAAAATAATTCTTAAATCATTCTACAATATCAGTGGAGTAAAAAGGATTCTATACTTGGTCCCTTGGAGTATTGGCTATAAAATTTCGGTGCGCTATTTATCATTGTAGCATATATTTATTATCCTTTGCTGTTGTGTTTATATGCTGTACCTATATGCGTCTTTGATTATATACGGAGTACATAAATTTCCTTTTATATTTGTATGATAGGAATAAATCAGTCAGAAGAGCCTTATCGGCGTTCCCATAGGGTACTTTAAGGTAATAATTTGTGAGTTTACATCAAATTTCGGGGGCCATAAAGCGAAACTTAATCATAATCGATTTATGATTTTTGCGTAAAAAAAACATGCTATGTTCGTTCATGTTTCAGTCACGTTGCCGGATTTTCGAGGACGAAATCAAGCACTCAATTAAGTGATTTTTTTCGAAAATATTCAACGTTTTTTTTTTCAAGTATTTCGTTTGTGGGTATGAAAATAGGAATTTCTATTTCGAACATCACTTTTACGCTTCAAAAATATTGGTAATAAAAAAAGGTTATAAGAGGATTGAATGAATTGATTAAGTATATAAGTTATTGAGAGAAGGTATTTTCTTTATTGCGGTATAATTTCTATTAGAAAAAAATTAATCACATTAAGGATTCTTAGAAAATGTTATGTAAGCATCCGAAGAGTCATTTAAGGGAGGAACATTTACATGTAAGTAACAATTTTTTACACCTAACATAAGGTTTACACGTAAGACTAACAGTTGTATGCGACGTTTCATCGCATCAAAATCTCTCTTGTAAACGCCAATCGTATGAAAGCGGGATAAAACATCGTATGCGAAAACGTATGCGAAAACGTCATACAATCTGAACAGAGAAAAAGAAAATGTTCGACAAAAATTTTTGAAGTGAAAATTTTGAAGTTTTTCGTCCCAGAGAAGATTATTTACCCAGACATTTCTTTCTTTTTTGCTAACTTTTCAGCGCTTTTTAGCATATTCTGACCGAAGTCGCGCGCGATTCAATAAGACACACAAACCGCTAGCATTGCCAAATTGAAAAACGCCGTAGACGCATACGATTTTTAGTTTTACGTGTAAACGTCGTGTAATATGGAAATGTTACTTGAAGGAGCTGTCTTTAAAAAAATATCACACATTTAGAAAGGAGGGATTTTGCGACAGTATGACGGCAATATAAAATCCCATACGGGACGAGAAAATAGGGATCCTAAATGATGAAACTTTGCATGACGTCATCGGTTATGCTTTTAAAATACGAAAATATCTTTGACTAGCTTGCATACCCGTCGTTGCCGGGCTAAAGTTGTTTTAAAAAAGTTTTTTGCACAAAAAACCCAGAAATAGCTTAAAAACTATTGGAAAAAATCGTTATACCTTCAGAACCTCCCGTTCCGAATTTTGAAATTCTAACACCAGATTCGTGATCAGCGGCTCCGAAACCCCCTTATTGTCAGTTTTTTCGAGGAAAAATGGTAAAAAGGATATTTGGGTTATCCTTACAGGAGCTTCCGTTAGCAATTTCAACACCAGATTCGTGATCAGCGACCCCGAAAACCCCCTAATGCCACTTTTCCCCGGGAAAAATGGGAAAAAGGATATTTCCGTTATCTTTACAGGACCTTCCGTTCCGAGTTTTGAAAATCTAACACCGGATTCGTGATCATCGACCCCCGAAAACCCCTTAATGTCATTTTTACCCAAGAAAACTGGGGAAAAGGATATTTGCGTTATCCTTACAGGACCTTCGGTTTCTAATTTTGAAAACCTAACGCCAGATTCGTGATCACAACGACCCAGAAAACCCCCGAGTGAAACTTTTCAGCCCTCTATTGAGCAGGATTAATGGCGAAAATCAAGGTTTAAAAACACCCAAACCCCCTTTACCCCCTGTTGACCCCTTTAGGGGTAAAATTTCGGAAAACCCCGCCTTAGTGAGCGCCTACGCGATGGTTGGGTCATATTGTGAAAGTTTCAAGTCTCTAGCTTCAAGGGTTTGGGCTGGGCGTTGATGAGTCAGTCAGTCACTCAGTCAGGTTAAACGATTTTAGATGAAATATTACCCATTTATTTCCAAAGAAATAAAAAAGTTACATTACTGATGCTCTTGTACAATTCATCAGCTTAAAAAAATTTCAATTGAATAATGAAATTTTTATTTAAAATGTTTAAAATTCCCAAACATATAAAGGTTGTGATACATCATTTTTTGTGCGAAAAAATTCTACAACACAACTATTTTAATCTAAATAAAAATATTTAAAAATTTATTTATTAATAAATAGTTCTCAATATTTATTTACGGTATTTCAAACATGTAATATTGTCAAGAGCCGCAAATCCAAATTGAAAAAAGATTATATCTCAAATACTGTCCCAACAAGAACATGATATCAATAAAATGCTCTCACAAAAACAGAAATTGTATGAAAAATGACTTTTAAAATCATTGAAAATGTTTGTAAAATTTTATGTTTGTAAAAAAAGCAAAATTTTAGTCCATATTTATAATGAAAACGTTTCACCCATAAATCATCCGGTGTGATATTAATAAATAAAAATTGTCTACAAAAGTCAGGAAAAACTTTTTCCTGAATTTTTTGCTTGTTGTCTTTCTTTTCCTAGTTTTGAATGTTTTTCACATCAGGCACTCTACATTTTTGTTAAACTAAACGAACAAGCGCTACAACGTTGATATAAAATATTGAAACCACTTGAAAATCTTTTATTTTATTTTTTCACATTCGTAATGGTAAAAACTATCTAAAGCTCAACCGTAAAACGATGTGGCCATTAACATGTGCAAAAGTAAAAAAAAAAAGTTGTCTACCTATTTCCCTCTTTTTTTTAATCGTGAATTTTTGCTTTAAATATTTTTCACTTGGATCATAGCCAAATTTGCACAACTTAAGCGGAAATGTGATAAAAGTCGAAACTAGTTGTTCGAAGGATTACAGAAATATTGCAATTTTACCAATCGTCATATATTCATAGAATATGTGCTATCTATATGCTATTTATATGTAGGGCGGGCTGAAAAGTAATCGGCCCAGGCAAGAGATAGCGCCACCTGTAACAAACCAATGTTGTTTTTCGTAAATACTATCCGTCAAATTACTTCTGTGAAATGTTCAGCCAGCTACGTCATTTGTGTATGGCAGTTGATGGCAGTTGCTGAAAGCGAAAAATTTTTGCATTTATATTAAAAATGAATAAAATCGAATATCGTGCAGGGATTAGATATTTGTTTTTGAAATAGAAAACGAACTATGAGATCAACGCTGAATTGAACGTTATTTATGAGGGCTCTGCACCTTCGATATCAACAATAAAATATTGGACAGCTGAATTTCAATGCGGTCGTACGAGCATTTTTTATGCAGAGCGTTCATGCCGACTAAAAGAGGTCACCACCTTCGTTCCTCATCCACTATATAGTTCAGATTTGACTATTATCTATGTCCAAACTTGAAGAAATGGCTCGGTGGTAAGGGGTTTGGGTCGAACTAGGAGGTCATCGTTAAAAAAGAGGTCTTTTTGAGGGCTTGGAGAAATCTTATTATTCGAAGAGTATCAAAAAATTGGAGAATTGTTGGACGAAGTGTATAGCCCTAAAAGGAGACTATTTTGAGAAATGAAATGAGTTATGCTGAAAAAAATCTGTATTTTCTTGCCCAAACCGATTACTTTTCAACCCGCCCTTGTAAGTCCACGCATTTAAGTTATGCAGAAATAGTCAAGTGAGAGCATAATGTAATGGAAGAATAAATTTTGAAATTGTTTAAAAATTTTATGTTCAGCTTATTTAGATCTTTATTGTACGAAACCAGTTGAGACATCCAGCAACATTGGTAAATATTTCCCATGGAGAAAGTTGGGTATCACTTTTATGGCATCGAAATTTTATTGCTCAACTGTGGAAAATTTTCGGAAATTCTCATTTTTGCTAAAATTTGAGTGCAATTTAATGAAATTAAAATGTTTGTAGGATTAATGAGTTAAACATTGAACAAACTTTACAAAGTTTTGGGGTTTAGCAAAAAAATTATTAGTTATTTAATAAATTATTAGTACAATTTCCCAATAATTATAATTATTAATGCGCTAGTTGTGGGTACGACATATTAAAATCGTGTAGTTTTAATTTAAAAAAAAATAATTTTCCCCACAAATATAAAATTGTCTCGTATTACCAAGCAAAAAAATTCTGTGAATTTTACTAAACGTCTTCTCTGCAAATATTTAAATATCTATTCACCTAATTCTCTACATCAAAATAATCTTCTTCTTGTGACCTAGAGACAAACGTTTTGAAACGAAAATTTTCTGTGAAAAGCTTTTTCCTCACATTAATTTCATCATTATACCAATGAACATTGAAATGAATGTAGCATTTGTGCAATTTTCATCCCAGAAGGTTTACATATTCACCAAAATTTACATAAGATGTGTTAATGCGGTTAGTTGCTGAGGTGGAAAATTCAAATTTGATTACCTAATTAAAGAACGCTACCAGCGACTGATAACAACATTTACTATTCAATTAAGTAGAATTAAATAGCACACTAGAGCAAAGTTTCAGATCATATTTAGTATGTAGTAGTTCTTAGTTTTTGTAAAAAGAAAAAAAAATGCTTGCAATAAAAATATTATTTTTGTTACTGGTATTTACAAGCGTGTTTTATAATATCAAAGTTCAAAAAAACGCTAAAAAACTGCTTTAAAAATATGAAAAAGTTTTTCTTTTATTTTGTGGCAGACAAAAAGCTTTCTTTTAAAAGAGTTCGTAAATCTGTGACTTTGAAACTCGCAAAACGTTTTTGTCTATATATGAAAATTCTGAAACCAAAATTTTTGCTCAAAATTTTGGGGCCGCCCAAATATTTTTTGTAGGACTTGTACTTTTGATGTTTCACGATTTTCGACACAAAATCGTACCATTTTCGACACAAAATCTAAAAAATTATGAATAAAATTTAAAAACTTCCTCAAAATAATGGTTGGTTTTAATCGCTTTCAAAAGCTCTAACGGCAATACTAGTTGACCGATTGATCTGTAATTCTGGCTCTTGTTTTTCGGAATATTGAGCCCCGAGAAAAAAGGAAAAAAATTGTCACAAATTTTTTGTTTTCTCTGGCAGGCCCCGAAAACGTTTTAAAAATTTTTTTTTTTTGATTTTCAACTCCACAGTCTTCTTTTTTTCCATTTTTTAATTAGTCAATTTGAGACAAGATGAGTGGGGGGAGGGAGTGTGTGAGGAAGAATGACTGAATTGGAACCAGTGTTGGGCATCAATCAATTAAATTTTCAATTGACTAATCAATTGATTGAAAATTTAATTGCAATTAATTTAATTGCAATTAAATTTAATTGCAGATTTTGCAATTAAATTAATTGCAATTAATTTATGTAATTGCAGAATACAATTAAATTCAATTGCAATTAAATTTTCAATCAATTAACTTTTTTGCAATTAAATTTACGATTAAAAATTCAAAAGCAAAGGCCTGTAAAAAAAATGTACATTGAATGTAAAATTTCAAAAAAAAAAATAACAATTTTCAATAAGGAATAAGATTTTTTTGTGAAATTTGTTTTAAACGTTGATTGATGAAATGCGATTCCTTTTGTTCGGCATTTCATACACAAAGCCACAATGGTGTTAGCAGTAGATTCCTCTGGTAGATACTTTTATCGGGTAGCTACTTCCCGAATTTTAAAATCACGTTTCTTCTGCTATTTGACGCAAAATTTTTAGTAGGATCGAAATATGGTGCACGATCCTTATAATTTATTAATCCTTTTTATTTTTGCTTTTCCAGAACCGTTAATTAAAAGGTGTTAAAAATTCGGGATTTTGATTTTTTAAAGTTCATAAGATTTAATTGTTAATTGTACTAGTAATGATTGATCAAACAATTAACAATTAATTAATTGTTAATTGTGAAAAATGCAATTAACAATTAATTAATTGTTAATTGTGAAAAATACAATTACAATTGATTAATTGTCAATTGCAGAAATCTACAATTTACAATTGATTAATCGTTAATTGTTAATTGCACTGACAATTACATTTTGCCCAACACTGATTGGAACAATATCAAAACCACAAATTTTATACACAAAAATTCTAGAAAACAAAATTTGATTTGGATGAGGACCAAGATATCAAATTTCGGGAGAAACTATAAAAATATGTCCGCCTCAAACGATTTTTTTAGAAGAATGCGGCGCATCAAGTTAAATTAAAAGCTAATAGTTTCAAGCAAAATGTAACTCAATTTTTAATGGTCTACCTGATCAATAAATAATAGGAAAAGAAACGGTAAAAATACCAATAAACATAAATGCGCCGCAGGCGGAACAAAAACATAATAGCCAAAGTAGCGTCTGTTTTGCATATTTACTTATGATTTTTTATAATTTGATAAATTTTAACTTGACGCCTGGACGCCAGGACAATATGCCCGAGTCCAGAACTGTCCAGGCTAATACGGGATATAATGGTCATCCTAATCATACTAATCATACTAATATATAAAAATGAGTTGGTGTCTGTCTGTCTGTTTGTCTGTCTGTTCCTCTTTCACGCAAAAACGGCTGAACCGATTGACTTGAAATTTAGCATGAGTGTCTGTGGTAGTTCTGGTTCCAACATAGGCATACCGAAAAGTAGCGCGAGGGTTGGGGGAGTAAGGGGAGGGGGGTAAAGTGATTTCGAAACTTAGTCTTTGCGCTATGTTACCCTTTCGCAAGGAAACTACCGAGCCGATTGGCCTGAAGTTTAGCTCCACCATAGACCATCAAAAAAAAAAAATTGGAAAAAACTTAACCCGGCAACGACGGGTATGCAAGCTAGTCAAAAATAAAATAATTGAGAATTTAAAAAAAAATTGATAAGCAGCTATCCATATAACACATAACGTTTTTATGGAATTGGGTGTAGACGTCGGCGTTAGCGTGACGGATGTATAAAGTCCCATACAAAAATTCACGAAAAAGCCTGATGATGCGGGGAAAAGAGTCTTAGAACCAAAAATTAGTCTGACGATTTTATAAAAAGCCTATGAGTTGTGAAAACCATAAAAACCCAATCAATTTTTTTTAATTCGTTTCATCCTTTGGTACATCGTTATTCATAATTTTATCGATATTTCAAACAAAAATCTTCAAAAAAAAAAGACTCGAAAAGGTTTCCTCTACCAGTAAAAGTGATAAAAATTTCTAAAGAGAAACAGATATACGTATAAAACATGTAACTCTTGGATTTTGGCTTTCGGTATCATAAAATGTCATCCGTTTTTCAGATCCTCATAAACCGCCGACATAGACGACTGAATAGACTCAATTGGATGGACCATTATTGGTCCACTTTAACCCTTAGTCTCACCGAGAATAACCGAAAAATGATACATTCATCAAGTGACCTTTGCCTCCTGTCAGGCTCATTCAGCTAGTTTAGGATGCTTCCATTCACAGCGTTGGCCAGCAACAGAATTAAAGAGCGGAAGAATTGCAGAAAATAACGCCGAGGGGTAGGAAAAATCCGGGATGGTTGCTGCTAAGTTGAAACGAGTTTACGGACTGCAAGTTGAGAGTTGGTATGTCGGGTCACGTATCACCCAAAAACTATATCTCTTTTATTATTAGGGGGCTTTTCCATTTGAATGGCCACCTAGAACTAAATCATTTGAATGCAGACATTGCTCTACTGGTGCTGTTAGTTTTGTATGACGGTCAAGTGACCACCACCGTAACAAATGATCAAACACTTTTATTGCCATGTACTTGAGGATTTTGTCCTCTATTTTTGCCTATTTTGTTGGGATATAACTTCCAAAAGCACCCACGAATTATCAAAAGAGGCGCGCGACTGGAATGAAGATGGTGGGGGGCGATAGGGCAGGATATTTCAGAAACAACATATCTGCGTTTCATAAAGAGCTTCCCAGCAAACTTTCCTATTTATATTTCTGAACCATACATCCTGCTTATTCATTTTACCATATACGGACATCCCGACATATATTTGAATAGAGATTGTACCCCAACTGGGAATTTTTCTCATTTGTAATGCTTAATAAATAATCACAACTGGTGGTTAAATTTTATCATAATTTATTTCCTTTAATTCGGTCAGTAATCATACGGTTATATTTTTATGTAGAATTATGTATAACTAATATTTATGTTACATGTTTTAAATCCTACAAAAGCAATAATCTTTAATTTTGATTAGATTTTATGGAAATTTCGAATCCCAATTTAATCGTTTTTGTTCATGTTTGAAGAATAACTTTTTTTGCGTTATTTAAACGAAAAATTGTGACTTTTTGAATTTTTCCAGTTTTTATGACCGTATAAAGCGATTTTTCGGTCGCAATATTTCCTTGACATAGAATAAAATCTCTTAAATTAATTGTTTCGAAAATAATGATGGAAAATCCACATAACGCAAGACAACCCTAAGTTTACACAAAGCTCCATCTGGTATTCATGCTCGGTATTAAAAAGTTTAAATTACAGATTTGTTCATCATTATGATTTCGTCATTATGCAGGAAATTTCTCTAAAAAAACTTATAACATTAATGACTTGAAATGTTTTCTTATCTTGCATAAATATTATTTCGGAAGAAACTCTGATGAAAAGATCTGTTTTGTCGTAAAGTCTATAATATATAAATTTTGTGTCTTCAAAGTTTTTCAATCTTTGTGGAATATTTTCAAAGTTTGCAACTGTGATGGTTATACGCGTAAGATGTAAAATTCGTACCGTTAGTGTCTTAAATCTGAGTAAATTTAAAGTTCAATGCATACCAAGGTATAGACGTGCAATAACGTTGCTACACATGAATTTCTAATTCCTTCTTTATATTTTACGTGGAAAATTTTCTTGGTTTTCCCGGAAATAATTTTCCTGTAATTTCGAATGCTTTATTCGAAGCACGGATACAGAAATTTTACTAGTTTCGAATGAAAACTTTTAAATAATTTTAAAACGAGGTTTGTAAATTTACATTTTTGAATACCATTAAAGTCGCATCTTTGGACTAAACTAAATTTAAAGATAAAAAAAGCTATAATTGCCAATCTGGCAACTATTGAAAACCCATATGGTGATATTCGTATCAAAATTCGAACAGTTGTACCAAAATTCCACTTTGAAGTCAAACTTTCCAACAAGATTTTTTAAAATTTATTCCAATCGGATTTTGATGTATGGGGGTTTTATGTAGAATCATATCCTAAATAACTTTTGTTCTTGCACTTTTTTAATAAGATGCACCGTTTTTGAGATATTCACAAAAAACCTTTTCGTTCGTATGGGGGGTACCCCCCCTAATGGACCATTTGTGCTCATGAACGAACTTAGCCTCGCATTTTACGAAAAACGGATATTTCAAGTCTGTAGCTCAATCGGTGCTCCCGCAATCCGCGCCACAGACGGACAGACAGACGGACAGACAGACGGACAGACAGACGGACAGACAGACGGACAGACAGACGGACAGACAGACGGACAGACAGACGGACAGACAGACGAACAGACAGACGGACAGACAGACGGACAGACAGACGGACAGACAGACGGACAGACAGACGAACAGACAGACGGACAGACAGACGGACAGACAGACGGACAGACGGACAGACAGACAGACGGACAGACAGACGCACAGACAGACGGACAGACAGACGGACAGATAGACGGACAGACAGACAGACGGACAGACAGACGGACAGACAGACGGACAGACAGACGGACAGACAGACGGACAGACAGACGGACAGACAGACGGACAGACAGACGGACAGACAGACGGACAGACAGACGGACAGACATGCAAAATTCAACTTTTTTTATCATTCTAAACACACTGGTGTAATTCATTTTTTTGTGTGATGACGGGATCTTGGCGTTACAAACGGTAAGGCAAAGTTAGTATAACCCTTTGGTTTCACCATGCGGGTATAAAAAAGGGGATACAGTTAAAGTCTTCTAACTCGAATTGTCTGCTGCCATCAGAATCGTTTCGAGTTAGAGGAATTTCGAGTTAGAGGAATTGATACAATAATATTTAATGTATATTTATTCGTTTTTAGAAGTTTTTAAAACAAACTAAAAATTTAAAAAAAAATTGAAGGGAGCGCAATAAAGGTTAAAAAATTCGAGTTAGAGGAAAATTCGAATTACATGGATTTCGAGTTAGAGAACTTTGACTGTATATTTTATGTTTTTATTTTAAATATTTTGATAGGAACATTTATTTTTGTTGGAGAATGTTCGTTATTTGTGGAAACGATACCTATATATGTGTCTATTAGGTTCAAAACGAGTCTACTCCACTATAAGCGATTTCGAGATAATGCAGAAAAAGCTATAGTTAATGTATGCACCAACCAACCGAAATCTCTGTATCTTCAAATTAAAGTGCAACATCATAAAAGCTAATATTATAAGTGTCATAAATCAGAAGCACCTAGGTTTTCCAAAATTTCAATATTTAATTTGGAATAGAACCACTTTGACGCTAACCCCTTGGAATAGAACCGCTTTGAAAATAATGAGCGTGGAATAGATGGCTTTTGAACATAACAAATAAATTCAAGTCAATTAAATTCAAGTAAAAAATGTTTTCCCTTTCTTCATATTATTGTTATTCATTTATTAGACAGTAAACTTCTTAACAAGTAATGTTTTTTATACCCGTATGATGACACCAAAGGGTATATTAACTTTGCTTTACCGTTTGTAACGCCAATATCCCGTCATCACACACAAAAATGAATAATGCTACATTTACACGAATGACAAATTTGTCATTTTTTTCTTGTCATTATGTTAATTCCCGTGTAAATGGCATAATTTTTGTAATTTTTTCTGTCAGAAAATGTCAATCTCTCATAAAAGAATGAACTTGTCCATTCTTTTATGCCAGATTGTCATTCGTGCAAACGCAATATTAGTTATGACAAAAGTTGAATACTAAAGTTGTCATAACTAATATTGCGTTTGCACGAATGACAATCTGGCATAAAAGAATGGACAAGTTCATTCTTTTATGAGAGATTGACATTTTCTGACAGAAAAAATTACAAAAATTATGCCATTTATACGGGAATTAACATAATGACAAGAAAAAAATGACAAATTTGTCATTCGTGTAAATGTAGCATTACACTAGTGTGTTTAGAATGATAAAAAAAATTCAATTTTGCATGTCCGTCCGTCTGTCTGTCCGTCTGTCCGTCTGTCTGTGGCGCGGACTGCGGGCGCACGGATTGAGCTAGAGACTTGAAATTTTGCGCAGATTCGTTTTTCGTAAAATGCGAGGCTAAGTTCGTTAATGGGCAAAAATGGACCATTAGGGGGGGTACCCCCCATACGAACGAAAACTTTTTTTGTGAATATCTCAAAAACGGTGCATCTTATCAAATAAGTGCAAGAACAAAAGTTATTTAGGATATGATTCTACATAAAACTCCCATACATCAAAATCCGATTGGAATAAATTTTAAAAAATCTAATTGGAAAGTTTGACTTCAAAGAGAAATTTTGGTACAACTGCTCAAATTATGATACGAATATCACCATACGGGTTTTCAATAATTGCCAGATTGGCAATTATAGCTTTTGTTATGTTTTCACCCTAACTATGATGACAAATAATGATAATAAAACAAATAGTGAAACCAATACCGGGATCCCGGTATTATCATTTTACAATACCGAACTACCGGTGTAGAGATTACCTCCGGTATTGCATTCCCTAAAAACAAAACTCTTAATTTTCACCTTTACGCGCTAAAATAATTTCATGCAAGAATACTCACTTTGATTATATTTTCTGCCTTGGTTATTAGTTGCAATGGGAATAGCACCACTTTGATACTCAATGGAATAGGCTCGCTTTGATTCTTACATACGTAAGGAATAGAACCATTTTGAAACTAAACCGCATTTTCAAACCGATTTTTAACGGTGTAAAACAGTTTTGATCATAACGCATGATTAAGTAAGTTGTGGGAACCAACAGTAGGAAACAAAATCAATCGTAATCTCATTTTTTTCAAAAATGGAGTAGACTCGTTTTGAACCCAATAGACACATATAAGGTGACCATATATTTCGGATTGGCCGGGACAGTTACGAGTCTAGACACGATACCCCGCGACGTCCCGGCGGAAAGTAGTCTTTTGTCCTGCATTTTTGAATTTAGTTCAATATTTTTTAAACGTTAAAAAACATTTATTAAAATATTTAAAACATACCTTACACTGGTTGCTAAGATTCTCTATTTTCGTCTGCGGCGCATTTTTGCAACGAAGTTTTGTCCTGAGTTCATATATTTCAGAAATTTTTGACTGCACTTTTTTCTTTGTTGGTATTTTGCCCCTCCCATGCCTAACTTGTCTCTGTGCCAAATTAATATGGTCTCCCTAAATATATGTAACTATTTTAAGAATTACTGCCATGTGAAAATGTTTAGGTAATCACAAAATTAATTAAAACGCAAAATATGGTGTCAAAGTTTGAACACCACTTTTAGGGTTCCAGCACTATTTTACAAAAATGTCTCAAAAGTATGCATTAATTAAGACTTAAAAATTTTCCTAGTAAATAATCGTCACCCGTTTTTCTTGTTATTTTCTAAGAAAATACCGAAAATTTTCAGAAAATTGAAACATAAAAGACAGAATATGGTATGGAATACTCGTACTCAGAATGAATGAAATGAAAAAAAAACAATGGGAAATTCGACCATTGGGAAATTCATTCAAAGATAATTTTCATTAGAAAGATGTCCAGAGTCTTTCTAATGAACATGTTGTCGTTCATTGTCGTTTGTTATACAATTTTACCCACTTATTTGAAACAGTATCGCTTTTGTTTACATAACTGAAACACCGAATTCGAGATGGAGTTATTTTGAAATGAAAATAAGATCCTATAGTATGAAATAATATGAATAGGGGAGTTGTAAGGAAGGAGGGTTGCCTACAATGTCGTAAAATTGTGGAGTTTTTCAGAAACAATGAAAATTCTGTATGCGGTTGGATGGAAATGAAATTTTATTTTGCACTTTTTTTAGCCAGGCTGACTATTTGCTAGTTGTTACATTTTTGTAACAATTGTTGAGAAAAAGGGCTGTTCGAAATTCCAAGAATATTCGTTGTTGGGGTTGCTCTAATTGTTTGTATTGTTGAAACTCTTTATTATGTTACATCTAACTAAAGCATAGAACAACGACATTACTAATTGATAGAATTTTATTAAGTAACAATACAAATGGAAAATGCATAACTTCAACCCTATATGCCATCCGAATTCTGCATATGTATGTATAGTCATTGGAAATAAATTGCTTTTTCAGTTATATTGTAAAATTTTCTCTCCTTTGGGAAATAAATTTCCTTTTTGTTGTGGGCGAGATGTAAAAACAGCAGAAATTCGCACTCAATATTGGTTCAATCGAAGAATTGAATTAAGCCCGAGAAACAAAGATCCTAAATTTATTGCGACATTTATTTTTCCAAATTATCCCACTCTCCATTTTTTGTCTTTTTAAGAAGTCTGATTCTTGTTTTTTTTTGAACTCTCGAGGAAAAAGGATACTATGAAAATAAATGCCGTATCCAAGCCAGGACGATAGTCATTTTACATGCTCTCATTCAATGCCACACTGATGTAGCATACTTTTATCCCAGTGAAAAACAGTGAACGATCATAAATTTAATTAAGCCACGAGACGCACATGAGTCGACGACCGTCGACATTTTCGTCCTTGTCGAAAGCTTAAAGCATAGCACAAAAAGCCGGGTTTTCTGGTGTTTTTCACAGTCATTTCGAACGAAAAACGGCGATGTTTTGAACAAAAAAAAAAGTTAGCTAAAGATAACACAAGTGAAAAATGTTACTAAACTGAAAGGAAGTGAAGCCAAGAGCGACTCGAACTGACAATACTTTTACTTGGAAAAACATAAAAAGCATCTGAGCTTGACATAAAATAAAAGTTTTATGAGGCACTGCGAATATTTATGTTAATACCACACTTCTACATCAGACTTAACCAAAAACCTTTTAGTCCTGCTCTATATACATATAGGCTGGGCCAAGTAAACACTAACAAACGTATATTTAAAAAAAAAATCTTTATATTTATATGCATGAGATATGAAAAAAGGGGTTTTGAATTTTTCTTTTGTGGTTTTTCATTTGTCCTGCAATAACATTTTGGAAGAAATTTGATACAGTATCACTTATATGGGTTACTATAGCTTTTATCTATTCAAAATAAAACAAAGTTTACTATAATGTTCTTTTTTGTCCTAAATCTGATGCGACCGAATATACCAAAACCATGTTTGATCATTCAAAAAACTTTTTAAGCGGAAATTAAGGATAGTTTGATTTTTCAGTAATAATAGAAACTACACTCAGAAAAATGGAGGCTAACTCGACGACCTACATACGGCGTAATTGGCCTCGGGCAGGCGCGCGTTCGCCTGCATGTGGGCAAGTAAAACTGAGTTGACCTGTGGTCGGAGAAATTCTGAAACTAAGCCACCAGCAGGTGAAGTAGGGCATTGGGAGCTGCACGAGTTGACCTTAGATAGGTTAACTCTGACCGCTAGCTGGCTTACAGACACCTCTGTAAGGTCAGAGCTAACCTGACAAGAAGTTGACCTGGACATTTTTCTGAGTGTACTTTTTTTCTACTTCTAAAGATAGAGACATATGTAAAGTGATTTGATCACCTGTTTCTTGCTTAAGAATCTACCCAAAACTAAATAAATAGATAAAAATGTTTACAGTTGTAACAAAATGGAAAGGCAAACATTTAAGAATGTCAAAAAATACGTTAACCGCCCACGATTGAATAAACGAAAGTATCTAAAATGGAAAGCTAAATGGATGTTAATCAAATAGCAGCCAAACTCTTTTAAGGGGTGAAAATGGACAAATATTTTTGTTAGAAGAAAAATTCGTTCAGATACTCGCATGACAAGCGCTTATTTTTTTTTGTAAACATAGAGTTTGAAAATGTGTCGGTGTTTTACATTTGAAAATGTAGTTCTGGAATTTTCACACTTGAATCCATATCGAATTGGAGCTATTTGTAAAAATCAGAGAGTTTATTGATTTTACATGTCAAAGTGTCGTAAATTATTTGTAAATTTTGTTAAATGATTTTTTTTTCATTGCGATTTTAAAATTGGAATGTTCTGTAGAATCAGGAAAATCTTAAAAATGGATTTCTGAAGTGATTGAGTCGTAAGTAGGGCCTGCAAAATTACCGAGTTTCGGATTTACCGGTAAACGGTAAATATTTTTAGTAAAAACCGGTTTACCGGTATTTACCGGTAAATCGCTATTTAGATAAAACAAATCATGTTTAGCATATTAGTGACGGTGGGAGGACAAAATAACGTACGAAGAAATAAGTAACAATAATTTTATAATATTTGTAGTGTAAATTATAAAATTTTAATTCATTTGTCACGAAAACAAGACAACATAATTATAACAATTCAATAATAAAACCAAAATACATTAATTACGGCTACAAATGCCAAATATGGTTGTTTTTTCTTTTCTGTTTTGTTTTGATTTTTTTTCTCTAATGTAATATCGTCGGCTAAAAGTGAAATTGTGCTAAGTCCATTTGGTATAATTTTCCAGAAGAGCAATGAAAACCTTGTTAAATGGTTTTAATTCTCTTTCAATAACACTGAGTTTTCTTTAAATGAGAAAAATTGGGCTCAGTTTTCTTTAAATGGGAGTCTGTTTTGTTTAAATGAAAATTAGAATGATTTAACAAGGTTTTTTATTGCTCTTCTGTCAAATTTGGTATAATGGACTTAGCTTTTAGCCGACGATATTGCATATTACATATGCATATTATATATGTTCAGTTTGCTCTTACATTCGGAAAGCTTGTAAATATTGGACTTTTTTGATAATTAAGGTTTTTACAAAAAATTTTACGATTTTGACATTTCTGAATTATCAAAAAAGCCCATTATCAAAAGTTATTTCATTAAAACATTTGAAGACCTCGGTGCAAAAAGCGGTCATCTCCACTTTTTGAAGAAAATGAGTTATTGATGCCAACTGCAAGAATAAATGTATGCGCATATTTGGCTACAAACACCATACTTATTGGAGGTCTGCGTAAAAAGTTATTAAAGAAAAGGAGACGACTGAAAGCATTGTTTCATATAATTTGATGCAGATTTTTTTTTTCAAAAAATCTTTAATTTTTTTTTTCTGAGAGTTTTGTTTTGTGAAATTGAATATTTTTTTATTTGTTTATTTTTAAACGCTATTGAACATTTTTTTGACTGTATTTTAATGGATTTTGAAAACCGCTAATGTCGTCTTGGGTGCAAGAAACAGCTATCTCCAAAATTTAAAATGTCTACCTATAACTTTTTCAAAAAAAAATATAGATTTATCTCAAATTAAAACGATGTAAGAATACATGCTTGATTTAAATTGTAATTTTTAACTTTGTCCCAGAGCAAAAATTTCACGCTAATATCTTTTTTGTCTCTCCTGAAAAATTTGAAAAAGTGGAGATGACCGCTTTTTGCACCGAGGTCTTCATTTAGAAAAAAAAGTTACCAGAAGTTGTGTTTTAATTTTCAGCCTGACGTTTCGATCCGTGTTTTGGCTCATTTTTAATGTAACATTTCGACAAAGTTTTTACGGCTAAATATTAACAGTTATAACATAATGCATTTAAATGATCGTTTAACGCCTCTGAAGATGAACCAAAACAAGGCTCGAAACGTCAGGCTGGAAAATTAAAACACAACTTTTGCTTTTATTTCTTAAAGTTGGACCGCTAAACCCGCCAAACTAATACAAAAAAATACCGAAATTACCGGTATTTTTTTAAAAAAATTACCGGTAATTTCGATAGTGAAATTGGCCGGTAAAACCGGTAAACCGGTTTCCGGTATTGCAGCCCCTAGTCGTAAGGGACTGTCTAATATTTAACACATTGAACGCCACGGCAAAATCGGTAATGTTTCCCCGGAGGCCACGTAGCTTTTTGTGAACGAATGTTTTCGTTGTTACTCAAAATGAACTTTTGGACCAATATGGGCTGTCAACAGGTCCTTTTTGTACTTTTTGTGCAAGGATTTCTGTGTCGCACGTTTTTGGTCGCATGGCCCTGCACGGAAAAAATACCGTGCAACAGATGCTGAAGGCGCAGAGTTGACTGATCCACAACCTTCTACTAGTGCAGGACCTTCAGCGAGAACCAAAAAAAGAAGAATTGAAAAACCGTTGGCGGTTTTAGATTACAACAAAGGGATGGCCGGAATCGATTTGTCTGACCAAATGGCATCATATGCCACCACTCTGCGAAAAGGACTAAAATAGTATCGCAAACTAGGCATTGAGTTACTACTTGGTATTTCTGTTGTGAATGCTTTAACTATTTATAAAGCAGCCACAACCAAAAACACGAAAATTCGGAAATTCCGAGAAGATAACTGAATTACTAGAATTTTCATCAGCACAACCAACATCAATGAAGAAAAAACACACTACTGAAAAAAGGAAGGATGAAAATAACAAATCTACTTTTCTTTCTATATTTTATCTTTCTTTCAGTTGAATTTCTTAAATGAAAAAACAACATAAATAAAATAAAAAATGTAATATAAATAAAACTAAAGAATTAGAATGCCTGCCTTTATTTTTCTAAAATTCAGAACTTATTTTGTACCTATTTCTATGAATAAGATTATATTTTTTCAAAATAGTTCTGCTTGTTTCACAAAAATAATTTCAAACAATTCCTTAACCTATATCGCCCAAAAAACTATGAAAAAATAGCTCCAGGGCCAAGCTGAAAACTCGTAAATGTTCCTCGGAGGCCACCGAATTCAGTGGCAGTGTAAAATTCCATATGTAAAAAGCCGTTTTCGTGCGACGTGGCTCCCAGTAAACCTAGTGCCGTCGCACAATAATGTGCGACGTGGCCCCCTGGGAAACATAGGTGTCGCACGTTTTCGTGCGACGTGGCGTTCAATGTGTTAATACGAAAATTTAATGCTTCGCGGCTCCGCTCTTCCCTATGAGTTATTTTTTAAATTGACGAAAAATGTTTACCAAATGAAGTAACTATAAAATTTTATTTTTTAAAGAAAGTTACAATTAACAGATATAAACGGCGTATCATAAATTATTAGAAAAAAAGGTCTGAAATACCTGAAAGTAGGCAAAGATTTTATTTTCAAACACGCCTAAAATTAGACTTAAGAATATCCTCAGTAATTTTTAATGTAAGAGTTTACGCTCAAATAAATTAAATAAACCTTAAATAACTAAAGATTCAAATTTAATCAAACAAAGAGTAATGGCTCACTGAAAAAAGGAGCATAAAATTTGTTTTAATAAGCCAACTCAAAAACACCTGCTTAAGTTGAATTTAAGATGGGAAAACTTTTTGGTATATTAAATCAAGGTATTTGCATGAATTTACATACACTACAGAATATTGTAAAAATGGTTCGAAGCGTACACGTGTATCGTGATTGAATAAAAATTTTCTTCATGAAATATAAATTTTGATTTCATAAATATTTATCCCAATCTACGTCCTTATTGTGAATCTTATCTCCGTACATATTTTCGCCATAAGATTATGAAATATTCAATCTTTAAAAAAAAAGTTTTTTCTTTGAATTTTTTGGTTTTGAAATAATTGTTTTTTTTTCTTCTTTAAGTACATTAAATCCGCGTATAACACGATACGTATACAATACATTTTCATGATCGAGAACCCGCAGATATTTCGAAAACGGTATCGAATTTCATAAAATTAAACGCATTTAATTTTAATCACAAGAACAGTTTTGAAAAATCGAATTTTCAGAATAAAATCTCTCGTCGTTGCCACGCCCCACATATTACGACTATGTATGATTATTAATTCATATGAATCGGAATTGTTTTAATATTTTCATTACGTTATCGATGAATCATGAAAAATCCGCGTGATAAATTCATACAACATATTTGTAGTCATTTTCCAGCCAAGACAACAATAATTTTGCAAACCCTAGACCAGGCTATAAATGTGAAAATCCCACTTATAATTTTTGATATATCTAAGAGCTATCAAAGTAAAAGCGAAACGTAGCCATTTCTAAGACGCCTAAAAGGACAAAATACACACTACTAGCTCCCATTTCGTGCGAATATTTTTAGGTGAATCTAGAATGGAAAAGAGAAAGATATGTATGTAATATGTATGTTCATTGTAAACTCAATGAACAAAAATTGTCGTCTTGAAGTCCAAGTAGCATTGTGCATCCAATTAAAATTAAAGGTCGGCATGATGAGCTCACAGAAAACTTATTCATGAATTTTCATATTAGTATAATCGATTACGGGACTTTGAAATTCTACAATGAATTTATGTTTTTGAAAGTAAAAAAATCTGCATAGGCCGAAAACTTATCTAATGCCCGTATCACACTAACAATTGCTATTACGATTGAGCTTCCTCGACCAATGAGATCGAAGCTTTCATGTCCTTGTCGTTGAACGCTTTGATCTCATTGGTCGAGAAGCTTCAATCGTAATCGCTATCTGCAATGTGATACGGGCATAATAGCTGTACTTTTGGGATTGAGGCTACGATTGGCCTTTTCGACCAGACTCAAGTCTAAACTGGCAATCGTAGCCGCAATCGTAGCCAGCTGTGTTCTCATTGGTCGAAAAGGCCAATCGTAGCCTCAATCGCAAAAGCATAAACAAACTATATAAAGACTATTTTTTTCTAACAACTCAACTTAGTGCAAAACCGAAATTCAAAATAATACCCCATCAGCTGCCGACTAGTTGGCAGCGCCCACGAGAAGCCACGAGCAGCCGTGGTGATCGCCTATACATGTTGCTGCTTCAGTTCGCCCTTTGTTAAGACCGGTTTTCTTTCCTAGTTTTATTCTCGTTGAAGTCTTATGGAAGCGACACGAAGCGGGGCAAGTGTGTTTGGGTTTGGGGTATTTTTTCCTTCCTCATAGGTTTTCGATTTGAATATTTTGACTGCTTACAATAATTATGTGACATGACAAAATTTTTAGTTTGTTCGATAATTAAAAATTTATTTTGAATTTTAAACGTTAAAATAATCAGCAAACTAAAAATTTTATCTTGTTATATTTTGTTCATATTTTTACATTGCTTTGTTAAAAATTTTAAGAATGTAAATATCAAGTTTTAGCAAATTTCCACAGAATTGTAGTTTAATAAAGCAAGTAAATTTATGTTCGTTAAACAATTTAAAGCATAATTTAAATAATTGAAAAAAAACAGATATGAGCATCACATGACTCCTCTGCAATATTTAAAGTTTCAAAAGAGAAAAATTATGTGAAAAATTATGTTTTTCAAATTTTCTCATGAACCGTTAGAGATATGTAAGAACCGTTAAAGGTTAATTCCACACCAACTCATACTCGACTTGTATGGAGCTTGGAAGTCACCTCTGTTTTTTTTAACTTTTTTCATTTGGATGTAGTAAGGGACCTAAAAAAAGTTACCCGTATTTTTTTGTTTGGTGGAAAAACGTCCGGTAGGCGGAGGGGAGGGGGTCAAAGTCGGCGAAAACTGGAAATCGTAAAATTTTTAAAAATTTGTAACTTCTGAACTGGTTTACAGATTGAGATGATATTGAACGTTTTGGAAAAATAATTAAATTTCACCGTCACAAAAAAATTTTTTTTGACACCTTTCCCCTCACCGTCATTTGTAAAATTCAATTTAGTGACAAAATTTAAAATATTTCGAGAAAAACAGCAACAACTTCAAAGGTTTGAAAGTGTCAAAACACTTCCAGGAACTCAAAATTTTCACAGATTTATTCAAGACGGAAATTTTCTCGAAGTAAAAAATGTTTCTAATGGTGATACATTTAAAACATTTTCTTTTAAATGAATTTCTAATTAATTTTAATCTCCTAAAACTTTTGCAATAATATTATGTACATAAAACATAAAAACCAATCGAAAATCAGTAAAATATATAAAAGAAATTTGTATTTGATTTTTTTTGAAATTTTTTTAAAAATCCACAACCCCCAAATTTTATTTGGCGAATTTGTATGATATAATGGTAGGTATTTACAGAAAAAATCAATAAAAATGTCTTTTTTGAGATATTTTAAATTTTGTCACTAAATTGAATTTTACAATCTGACAGTGAGGGGAAAGGTGTCAAAAAATATCTTTTATTGTATCTTTCCAAAATGTTCAATATCATCTCAATCGGGGAAGCCGTTCAGATGTTACAAATTTTTAAAGTTTTTGCGATTTCGAGTTTTCGCCGACTTCGACCCCCTTCCATCCACCTCCCGGACGTTATTCTCATAAACAAGCTAGCGATACTTTCCCAAAAGTTGTAGAAAACTACGATTTCGGTAAAACTTCATTTGAAGACGATTTCAATGTTTTTCTTCGGCCAAGCGACATGCTCCGCTGCTCGTGTGCGCTGCCAACCGCATGCATATCTGCTGCTTTGGGGTATTATTTTTCAAAGCTGAGTTGTTAGAGAAAAACAGTCTTTATATAATTTGTTTATGGCAAAAGTAATCGTTAGTGTGATACGGCTATAAGAGCCGTTTGCACCAACGAAACTGAGCAACTTATGTCAAAATTAAATTTTTTAAGTCTTACAATTTTTTAAGGCCTAAGCTTAATAAATTTTCTAGCCCCGTATGATTCCGACTTCCGAAAAAAACTGAGAAAAAAGTCGAAATTTTCAGGAAATAATGACCGTTTACCTCTAAACAAACTATAAAACAAACACCAATCAACCGATTGAGCAGAAGTTTTGGCTAATTTCTTTTTAGTGTAAAAAAAATTACAAATTATTCAATAAATTATTGTTTTTTTTTCAAATTTCTTTCCCATACGCAGTTAACAAGAATTTAATTTTTTTTTAAATTCATATCGTGTTTTCCACAAAAAAAAAAAGAAAAAATGTTGCTTGGGCTATAGGAAATTCCGATATTGGATTCTGTAGATAATGCGTAAACAAAGCTATAAGCCATACCACGAGTATGTGATATATCACATATATGTCCGCTTTAAGAACCATAAACGGATATGTAACTACCCAGGGTTGAGTATACTTACAGATAGATAAATACTTTTCTCCGCATACATAAACATGTTTTATGCTTACATAGATATCACTTTCACTGGTCCAGAAACCCAAAGAATTCTGAACATTCGGAAAATACAAGAACTTTCCTCTCTATAATATTTCTTCAATGAAAATTCATGGATAAAGAAAATCGAATCCAAGAAAAAGAGAAGAAATATCGCCGTCTTGGTATCATAAAAGGCCGTCAGTTGGCATCAGGACTTTAACTACAAAGTCAGCTTGGCGCCAGACCTCGTACAATGGAAATAAAGATGAGAATGGTATTATTAGCGTAAGGCGAAAAGATAAAAAAAAAATCGAAAGAAAAAAGATGGAAAAGAAATTTTCCGATTTGATTTTTTTTCCTGGATTCTTTTTATCTTTTTTCACTTCTATATATGGTCTGGCCTGGCGGGCTGTTTTGAAGGAAAATGAAAGGAGAAACGCATAGTCTGGTATCCTGATATGTTTTTCGTTACGCTGGATTTTATCAGTGTTATCATAGTATTAAGGAGCCGACAAATGGAGAATGGAAAACTTTTTCCCAAGATCAATCGCAGTTTAAGATGTTAAAAGAACAACTCCTATACTAAATAACGGATATTCGCAGGAAAGATTAAATTTTTTTTTGTGATTTCGAACCCTTAAATTGGAAAGTATCCATAATTTTTCTTTCTTAGCAATGTGATGTGAAAACAAGATTTTTTTTTTTTGCAAATTTACATGAAAATGAAGAGTCACAGTATTTTGATTTCCATACTGTGCTTTGAGTTGAGATTAATGGCCTTGAATAAATCCTGAATGTATTGTGGGAAATTTTGAATGTCAGAGATTCAGACTAGATCAATAGTTGCAGCCAAGGATAGTTTTTATTTTTCTTTTTAATCACAAAATGGTTGCAGTTCTAGATTGTAGTTTGTTGAAGGCGAATTCATATGTGCTAATATTTGTGAACCTCCCTTGAGTTGTACTAAAAAGTTCTTTTTTCAATTCAATTTTTGATGAAAACTTGAATAAACTAAACGAGGCAGCAAAGCTACTGCGTGCCACGTGTCACAAAGTTATAAGTAAACACTAAATTATTTTGATTTGAATGTATTACATATTTCAAAAAAAAAATCGAATTCTTGGCATATTTCAATAAAATTAGGTGCTTTTTGCCTATTTGGATTATTAAAAAGTCTCAACATTTTTTCCTCAAACATATTTCTTAGAAATATAAGGTTTTTATATTGCACTTATAGGGAATTCGCACTCTCTAGCTAAGTAAGAAACACAGGCAAAGACGGATATTACATGTGTGTCTGCCTCGGTACGTCGGAAAAAAGAATCGAAAGGCAAATCTGTAATAGAACCCAAGTTTAAGTACACGGAAAAAAATCCACATAGTAATCGTTCCTATAAAATGGTGGAAAGCGATTATAGGAGTCATTGCACCATTTTATAGGAAAGGCTTCAATAAATGTTGGAACTAGTCCTACTTTTCGTGGAATCATTACTATGTAAATAGGGCTGAGAGAAGAATGGCCACATTCCAACAAAAGTAGCACTCGTCCCTAGTTTGCATTGGAGACGTTGTTAATCTGAAGTGGAATCATTACTATATTAAAGGAATGGAATCATTCCCACTGTTTTTAGAAATGACTCCAATATTATGTAGGGCTCAGTCCTACAAAAAAAATGGAATGACTCCTAAGTTTTGGTGGAGTCATTCCTATACAAATGGGATTCAGCGAATATGATAATTCAAGTCGAATTTTTTCTTCGATTATAATTCACACGTGGTTTGCGAACTCGGAGTATATATAGTTTGGACCTGCCTAGTGCCACAATCTGACACTTGTGTCGGAGAATTTTTTTAATTACAGGGCGTTTTTTTTTGCTCGAGCTACTTCATATCTCGAATATTTTGAGGCCCCGAACTTCTCTATCTTGAATATTCGATAACTCGAATTTTTGTTTCTCCCCTTTAGATTGGACAGGATCCAATAAAAAAAAGTCTCCAGTCCTATACAGATAGGACTTGATGCTATAATTGTAGGAACGTGTCCTATTTCAAATTAGAATGTCGCGAATATATATAGGAGAGAATCCAATAATCAATGGATACATTACAAAGTTTTATAGGATTGAGTCCTTTACAAAAGGGAATATCGCCATATTTTTGTCGTGACCAGTCTAACATATATAGTAATCTCTCCCATGTAACACGTTGGAGTCTTTGCCATAATTTTGGGAATGGTTACACAAAAAAAAAAGAATACGACCACTTTTTTGTTGGAATGTGTCCTAAAAAATGTGGGAGCTGTTACACCTTTTTTATAGGAATGATTCCCATATTTGGCCACTATGCCGTTTTTTCCCATCTATGGGGGACTGGAGCATGCGATTTTGGTGGAATGGTTCCTATATGTTTTTTCCGTGTACAGTCCCAAATATTATAGAACCAACAAAATGAAATTGTCTTACTGATAAGATTAAACCAAGTGACGTTTTTTTTTATTTTATTAGCAAAGTTTTTTTTTGTGTGTAAAAAAAATATGAAATTAACAAAAAAATAATTTTTTTATTAAGATTCAACAATTTTTTTTGTTATTTTCATAATATTTTCCGTTCAGTGTATCTTTCGTGTAATGAATTGAAGTGTGCCGAATTTTTTTTTTTTGTTTGACTCTTAAGCAGACTACAGACGATCATGCATGCATGACAGCATCGTAGGCTGTCATGCCAATTTGATCGTCTGTAGTGCTGCTGTCACTCCAAAATCCAGGCATGATGAAATGCATGATGAGAATCAAACAACTTTTGATTTTTGTGGGCGTGGCTTTAGGCTGTGCACAATGCATGACCGTGTGTAGCGAAGCATGACAGCATTTCGTCATTCCAAATCAAAATCTTGAACAGGTGACATGCAAAGTGAAATTTCGTGTATTATAAATAATGGCGAATGTAAAAGATAGACAATTCTGGGAAGAATTTTTCGAACTTTTTAAATCCAGGAAGGAATTATGGAATGTGAGAAGTGAAAAATATAAAGATAAACAGCAAAAAAAAACTGGGTACTCTGTGTTGTTAAAAAAATACCAAGAATTTGATAACTCTGCGACAATAGACAGTTTAAAAAGAAAAATAAATACGATGCGATCTAATTATCGGAGAGAATTGAAAAAAATTCGTGAAAGTAAGCGATCAGGAGCTGGAGAAGAGGATGTCTATGTTCCAGGGCTATGGTATTTTGAGGAATTGGACTTCCTCCGAGAAGAGGAGACAGCAGCGGAGGGTCGATCAACGATGGATTCCTATGAGGAGGAGGTAATATTTTAAAAGGATAATGAGTCAAAACATAGGTTTTTTATTTTTGAAAATATAAATTTATTTCAAATCATTAATTTTCCCCTGCCATGGAATCGCTCCGACAGTATTAAAAAAAGAACAAAAATTATTTCTGGTCTGTTGAGCTGTTCTAGAGAAATTCCGGGAATTTCCCTCTTTTATTGGTGTCAATTGTTTGTGTTCTGACCTGAACGATCCTGGCTGAATATTTTTATTTTTTGGATTTTCCACATCAATTGTACCGGTTTTGTATTGAACGCTGCTTCGTTTATTTAAGTAATTATGCAGGTAACAACATGCCAGCACAATGGTTGAACATTTCTCAGGACACAAATTTATAGTTGTAAATAAAACTCTGAACCGTGAACATAAAATGCCAAACACATTCTCAACTACTCTACGTGCACGCGAAAATCTATAATTGCAAATTTCTTCCTCTGGTGTAGCTATGTCTTTATATGGCTTCATTAAATTATTTCTTAAAGGAAACGCATTATCTCCTATAAAAACGAATGGCATTTCTTCATTAAAATTTTCTAGAGGTCTTGCCTCAGGAATATTTAAATCTTCCTCTTGAAGTTTTTTAAAAAAATTGGATGCTGCAAAAACTCCTCCATCTGAAACTCTTCCATTTACGCCTACATCGGCCATAATTATGTCATACTTTGCATTCGCTATTATCATAAGAACGATACTGAAAGTGCCTTTATAATTATAATAATAGCTTCCGGAATTATGTGGCTTTTTTATGTTAACATGTTTTCCGTCGATAGCTCCAATGCAATTTGGAAAGTTCCAAATAGTGTCGAAATCTGAGGCAATTTCTTTCCATTCCTGTTCGCTTTCTGGCATCTAAAATATTAAAATATTTAAGTAGTTAAAAATCCATCCAATCAAACCACAAATTGTTCTTTAATATATTAAAAAAATTAAAATTTAATATGATTTTTGGTTGATTTTTTTTACATTTTTATTTTAGACTGACGATACATTGTCGCCTATACCAAAGAAGAAAAAACTGAGTTTTGAAAATGAGCGGAACAATATGTTAAAAATAGCAGTAGATCACCTGCAAGGTATAAAAGACGAAGCAGAAATTTTTTCAAAAGCTTGGGGAGCGCAATTCAGAAAAATGGCCCCGGAACAACAATTACATGCGAAAAGGAAAATAGATGAAATTCTGTACCAAGGGTGTTTAGGTACACTAACATCAGATAATCCAACCGTCCCTGAAATAAGATCATCAACGCCAAGAACCATTGTTTCTCATCAAAATTTTAGTTTTGACGAATCTTCAGCTTCGACGAATTTTAACCTGAATCAGAAAGAGCAGGGATCCTTTTGCCAATTGCCAGTCATAGTTAAAAAAAATAATAAAGTAGATGTCATCCAAAATAGGGTGTTAGAAAATCATCAAAAATATTATATTTTGCAGGATAATACAAATAATAACTGCCTAACTGATGAAAATGTAAAAAAACCAAATGTTTTAATAGTCGAACAGTCAGAAAAGAATAACGAAAATGACGAAAATGACGAAAATTATGTTCGCGAAAATATATATAGTGAATACCGAAATTTTAATAATTTATTCCAAGACAAACAATTTCAATAAAAAAATTTAAGATTCACTTTAAAAAATTGTGTTTTTACTAAAATAAATTGTATATTTACCTTGATATATTTTTTCAATGCAATTATAATTGCATCGCAGGTTTCAATGATAATTTCGCCCAATGTTTGGGGAGCTATCGCTGTCAAAAACTTGAGATCCTGGAAGCTTTGTCCTGAAGCTAAAAACCGCAATGTGGATGACAGTCGCTGTTCTGGTGTTATTGCATCTCTCATAATCGTGTCTTTTTTTAAAATCATTGGTGTAATTTTTCCAAGCAAATGGTTAAAACTCTCGTCATCCATCCGTAAGAAGTTTTTGTAGTCCTCTACTGACGTATCACGTAAACATCGTAAAATACGATTATGGGTGAATTTGGGTCTTTCTATATACCACTGCTTACTCCAACACCGACGACGCTTTTTAATTGGTTCGGTTAATTCCGCAATTAAAATTACAGCACACGCTTCATCACTCATTTTACAATATTTTCTTCTTAACCTTTCACCACGACAACTTCGTTAAAACTGATGACTGACAGCATGCATGATACGTGTGTACCAAAACTGTTTTTTTGCATGACAGCATGCTGTCATGCATGCATGATCGTCTGTAGCCTGCTTTACAAAATGCGTATTAAATTTAATAATAATTTTTATTTTTCATAGAAATCTCCATGAAAACATAATTTAAAGTCAAATACCAACTTCCGTTAATTTGTACACAAACGAGTAGCTTTTTTAAATTCACAATTGGAGAAGATACATATGTACAAGTATTTAGATACTAAAATGAGACATGACTTTTCACACTAGACAAATTTATCTGTCGTATCCATAGTCTGCCCTCTGACAATTTGACACGTTATAGATCCATCATAGTCGAAAATAGGAATAACATAAGCAGCTATTCGACATTCAGTTGAGTCTGAGAAAACACTCTAAAACCAAAACAAGAGAATGTTCAACCCGCATAGGGTTTTTGGTTTATCCTTGACATGTTATTTGATAAGGGAAACCCATGAGCTGGGTGAAAGGGTCGTTCTAGTAGCGTGACAATTTTATTTTTTATTTCATTTTTTGCTCTGTAAGTCCTCTTTAACATTTACTAGACAAGCGAAGTTTTTAAATCAATGACATGATGCTTTCCTTCATTCTCATGACATAAAAAAAATTTAGCAGTTGAAAATGTGATCAATTATGTAAAGGGTTTCTGGAAACATTTAAATTTCATTTTGTCCATCTTATATGATAGTATTTTAACAATATAATATTATAGTATTTAGGTTTATTCGCCTTAAGGATTAGAAAGTTGCAAGTCCAAACCAGGGGCAGATCTCCTGAAACTTTAATGATTAGAAAGTTGCAGGTCAAAACCCGGGAGAGATCTCCTAAAACCCTTGTGAAAACTTTCCTGATGGCGTGAAATTAGTATTTGTTTGATTGTAAATCGTGAGGTTTAGTGAAATTTTGCAAAATATTTGTTTACAAGAAAAGTGTGTTGAATCTGATTCTACATAACTCTACCGCACATAAAAATTCTCCCATTTTCTTTTTGCAAAGGAAGTTTTCGCCAATGATTAAATACACATTTATACAGGGTGACCATACGCCCAAGATTGGCCGAGACAGTCCCGAATTCAGGCATATTGTCCCGGCCACCCGGGAATTAAACTTTTGTTCGAGAATTATGCCAAAAAACATCTCTAAAAAATCGACCTTGGAACCCAAAAATATTCGCTTGCAGTGCAGTTTCCTGCGCACTTCGTTCCGGATTCACACAAAACAAATATAGTCACCCTACATTTATTTAGATAAATTTCTCTTCTTCACTGTTCCCGTAGTTACTAAGAATGTAGGAAAGAGGAAAAGGATTAGTCGGGTAGAACCTGTTCGAATTGTAGTTTCATAAAAATTTGCTCACAGCTGCCGCACCAACAATTTTTTTTGCAAACCATAGTTGCAAGGTTAATTATCCATTTTTGTTTTGCCAATCACAGCTTGGACAAAATTTTAGTTTTGATTTTAAAACGAACTCAAATCCCCTTAATAAATGACGAATCAATTTCCGGATCATTTTATGATTGATGAACAGCAACTTCCCCGAACAGATTTTACTGATATCCGTTTTTCTTTTATTAAACGTAACAATCACTTGGAGAATTTAAAATGGTTATATAAGAAAGTCATAAATAATACTCAAAGGACTAAAGTGGAACAACTTTATTGCATATCTTGTAGACATCTATACACATAAAATTGTCTTTCTTACTTAACATTTTTCAAACAGCATACAATTTAATACAATATGACGTCTTACTTAAGTTGTCTCAAAAGGAATCTCAATGTTTTAACTTTTAATGCAAAATTATACTTTCGGCACAAAACAAAGTGATTGAATTGAGTTCTTACTTACATTTTCAATGTAAAAAATATTTTTTCGTACTTTTTATGAAATAAAGAATGTATTCAAGTTTTTAAATAAACGTCATATACTACATAGAAATCGACTTTATGAACATGTTAAGTTTTTATCAAAAACATCAAAATCTGTTTAACTCTTAAGAACATTTTTGTTTCCCAGCTGAAAACTTTACAGAATCAAAAGCGAAGCGAATTGTATGAGAAAAGAAAAACAAATTGTCCCGAAGTCTCAAAGCGAAGTACTACGCAAAAAAAAAACTCTGTGACTGGAAAAAAAACATATCTAGAGGAAATTTCTTACACCGTTAGCCGGGCTATAGAGGAAATTTTCTATGAAGCGCAGACTTCTCCCAAAGGACTCATAAAATAGATTGAGTGAAATATTAAATCTGTTATCTTCACGGTATGTTTGTTTGCTTGCTTACCGGTTTGCAGAGTTGGGTCTGTTTGGCTGGAATTTTAGACGAAACAGGATAACTTCAGGATAAATACTAAATAATGCTCGAATCCTTGGATGCCTAAGTGTCGAACTAAGTATCTCACAGCCTGTTGTATCTGTTCTATTCTTAAGCAACAAACATCGATCGCATTGTCTAGTATCCTTTAACAACTATTTCATAATGGTGAGAATTCAGTTCGTTTATTGTAGGATACGTTAAACCAGGATATACATATATATTTATATGACCATGACCGGATAACCTACACCAAACCTGTGTATAATCAGTACAGCTCTCACAAGTTTATTTTGGCAACATGGTCGTCGATACAAGTTTGGAAATTATTTCTGGTATACTTGTTGGCTTAAGTGATGAATGGAGGCCAAAGGACCACTTTATTTGCAATTAACGAGAGAAGAAACTTTTGAGCAATCGGGGATTATGAAACTGCGTTGAATCAAACAAAAAATAAAATTGAAATAAAAAATTGCAAAATAGAAACGACGTAAAAGAAATTTAAAAAAAATTAAAGCGCTTAAAAATAAAATATAATTTTTAAAATTAATAATTGGGATATCAAATACTGTCAAATTTGAGTACCAGAAAATTTTTAATTGTTTTTAAAATCTACCATAAATGGTATTCTTACAGTTGTGAATGTCAAGTTGGCGCAATAATAGTTTGTATGAAGGCAAACCTTGAAGGCAAGCCTTGAAGGCAAACCTTGAAGGCAAACCTTGAAGGCAAATATTGCTTCGAATTCAATAAAAATCAACTCGATATCTCTAACGATGCAGAATATGGCGGGGGAGGGGGTTTGAGGGGATAGGGCCAGAGAAAGGCAATTTGTAAAATGCCCTTCCTGGTGTTGTACTTAACACAAAACAATAAATTTAAACCCGATATCTCTAACGATATAGAATCTAGCAGGGGCGGGGATGTGAAGGGGAGCCACACGGGATCAAAACTTACAGCGGCTCACAATCAGGAACTTTCTCTACAACTTTCTCTACAACTTTCTCTTTAACATGACCAAAATCGGTCAACCCAGTAAAAATTATGCGTGAACATAAAAATACAAAGAAGTCGAATTGAGAATGATTCCTTTTTCGAAGTCGGTTAGAAATATCAGCAATTCAATTTTTAAACCAGAAGAATTCACGCGAAATGATTAAAAATTAATCAGTATATAAATAAAATGAAATGACCATATCGAGACTACAGGGCAGAGCTATCCTAAGTCGCCTTTTAAAGTTAAAGTGTTTGATAAAAATCCGTTCAGTGATAAAACATATTAAATAAATTTTAAAACTAAAACGTTGAGAACAAAACGATTTGGACATAAGGTTATTCGGTTTTAAAAGTAGTTTTGAATCATTAATTACAGGTGTCGAATGACAATGTCAACATTGCCGCATAGAACATACTACTTGCAATTCAGATAATAAATAGAAAAGATGCTTGAAGGATTTGAAGAATAATTCTGCCCTATAGTGACAATATATGTCATTTGAAAGTGAAAGTTCTGAGGATATTTTTATAATAAAAAAGCACAAAGGTGGTTTGAAAAGTTTTGAAGCTAGTAGGGAAACTCAGGATCTGGTAACAAATGTCGAATAAAAAGGGATCGAATCGAAAGGGATCAAAAGTATGTATCAACAGAGAAAATATGTTAAAGCCGCAATTTTTCTTCTTCATTTTGAATGCTAAACAAAACCACCTTGCTTTCAAGAAACATTTTTTTTGTTTTTAAATAAACTAATTTTTTTTAAATCAACGCATCACATATTTCGGATCTCAGCAAATATTAGCTAACAGGACAATGAGCCATTACATTCATTAGGGTGTCGTCTATTTGATTTAACGAATAAATTCGATTATGGGACAAATCTTTGGGACTGTCTTTGCTGGAAACAATCGTCCCAATGAAAAATGAAGTCCTTTCCACTTCATTTGGCTTGTCATTTGTTCTCATCAAAAAATACCTTTTTTACTTTGTTTTTGTCTCATTTTGTTGGATTTTTTCCATATAGACTGATTTTTTTTCGTATTCTTAGTGTTTGCGACTGTTTGGCTGGGGCCGGAAAAAGGTAGAAATCCGTTAACGTGTGTGGTGAAAAATGGACTCTGGACTGAAGTTAAGACAGCTGGAAATTTGTCATTTCTATGTTTTCACCTTTTTGTTAGTAGATTAGCAAGGATTTTTCCGGAACGAGGAAAAAGGAGCAAAAGCGATAGTGCTAATATAATAGCCTCATTTGATGCTGTGCTTTTTTCCGCAAGATTTGTGGTTTCTTCATATTTTTTTTCGACCATGATTATCTAACTAATATGCTGTCGCATGTCTGATTCTTGTTTTTATTCTTTTCACGTCACTATTTTCGCCGCTAATGTCAATGTTCAATTTTTAGAAATAGATGAAATATGACAGTTTACAGATAAAAAATTAAGATGATAATAAATAATTATCCAAAGATTCTATTTTTCAGAATATGCTGTTGTTGTTTTTAGAAAGATAATTTATTGAGCTTTATTTTATTATTACAGTGATTTACATTGAATTGAACATTTAGATAATATTTATCATTTACTGCACGAGGAGAAATTTTACGCCTATTCACAAATGCGGTGTTAATATTTATATCTTTTTAAAAAATTTAATCGGTTAAAAAAGACTTAATCTGGGATGGCTAGAGATTTGAAGCAAATATTATAAGAACCATGGGAGTTATGAACAAAAAACTTCAAGTGGCCACAAGTGTAACTGATTACCTATTTAAGGACTATTCAAAAATTGATCGTTTTGATCATTCTATACGACAGGTGGCAAAAGTTTCTTTCACCATAAATCACTTTTGCTATATCTTAAATCCTCGTTATCGCAAAAGAACTGTAACATAACAAAGAAAAAAGCGCCGCAGGGAAATTTTTAATTAAACCAGATGTGGCGTAGAAGAGAGTTTTCGCGTATTTAGGGCCAAATAAAATACTAAATCGCTAAAAGTGTTAAAAACGACTGTAGAGCGGATACCAGCAGGGATCCCGTTTACACTACTATCGTAGTTTTACACTACTATTTCGACATAATTTGACCTAACACTACTTATGCTACATTTACACGAATGACAAATTTGTCATTTTTTTCTTGTCATTATGTTAATTCCCGTGTAAATGGCATAATTTTTGTAATTTTTTCTGTCAGAAAATGTCAATCTCTCATAAAAGAATGAACTTGTCCATTCTTTTATGCCAGATTGTCATTCGTACAAACGCAATATTAGTTATGACAAAAGTTGAATACTAAAGTTGTCATAACTAATATTGCGTTTGTACGAATGACAATCTGGCATAAAAGAATGGACAAGTTCGTTCTTTTATGAGAGATTGACATTTTCTGACAGAAAAAATTACAAAAATTATGCCATTTACACGGGAATTAACATAATGACAAGAAAAAAATGACAAATTTGTCATTCGTGTAAATGTAGCATTAGACGTTAAATTCGGCAAAAATAAGAATTAAAATTCGACACACTTTTTGTACAATGCAGAATATTTTATGATCAATCCGGGACATTTTTGCAAAAATGTGACAAATTAAAAAAAAAATCAAGCTTCATTTACTTCTCAAAAAAAAATCATAACTTTAAAAATTTAAAGGAATGCCTAAAAACAAATATTCTAAAAATTAAACATCCAAATTGAACATACCAAATTAACTAAATAATTATTTAAAATAAATACTTTGATGTCCTTATTACATTTATGTTGGATGAGTTTTTTACTTGTATTAACCGATTTAAGTTATTTTGGCAATTATTTGTGACAATGACTCAAATTTTTAAGTTTTTCGCGCTCATTTCTCAGCCCGGCGGCCATTTTTAAACGCCCCATGTTCCAGTCTCTAGATTGCCGCCCCTACTATTCAAAAGATCATGGTTTATTGTATTTTGGAGAAGACATTTTTTGACATTCACTCCAGAAACACTCTCACTCTAATGGAACACGGGTATTAGTTTTAGATTTTTAAAATTCATATTGTGCCAACTGGGTGTTTTATCGCGAAAGAGTGCGTCCACCACGATGTCTTTGTTGCTTAGCGAAAGTAACACGTTTGCCATGTACCTAAACCTTTGCTATTTAGTTATTCATCTGTCAAAGTTGTTTGCAAACGAAACCGGCTGCTTTTTTTGGTTTTTTCCGGGAAACAGTATTTTATTACGAAATATTCAACAAAAGTTTCTGAAGTTTACAATTTCATTAGCCTCATCGTTTCATAGCAATAAGATACATTTCTTTTATTTGATTTTGTGGGTATTTTTGAAGGAAATTCACAATGAGCAATTTGGAACGTAAGTTTTGGACTCACAAACTCTTATAGAATTAAAATCATGCGATTAACAGGTGAAGGAATCATTCGAATGCGTTTAGATCATGTGGACGCGCCAATTGAACTGAAGCCCCGCGATGCAGTTTGTTATTTCGGGACTTCGCTTTACGACAAGAATTTGGCTGGTACTTCCTACTCCTGGCACATGATTATCGTCCACCACAAGGGAAGATACAAGAAGCCACAAATTCTCAAAGCTTTCTTCCAAGCAATCGGAGATAATGAGTTCTTTCCGGTTGCATATAGAGTAAACATCTACGTAAAAAAATCCACATTTATTACCGTATTTTGCTTGATTTCCTTAGGAATACAAAGACCGGGACAAGTTCTTTGTCCGACAATCTCGTTCAGCTATTCAGAAACTCTTCGAGACGGAATTGCTTCTACGACTATCACGAGGAGGTTACCTTCCAATCACCATTCAACTGAACATCGCAACGTACGAAATGGGCCAAATTCATCCCGCCAAGAAAATCGAGAAAGTTGTCGAGAAGCAGTTTAACAAATTGGAGCGTTTTGAAGGAATCCCGAATGTTTTGAATTTAGACAATTTCGGGAATCACTTAGGTTAGCCTTTTTCGTTGATATTCATATTTTGATTCACATTAATTGTTTGTGGTTTTTTTTTTAGAATTACAGGATATTATTATTAATCTTGGTAATCTTCCCGCATTAGAAATGGTATGCAAAACGATTGTCCAAACTATGCGAAAATTCCAACCAATAAATGGACTGATTTTGAGTAGCAATAATATTAGCACTTTGCAGCCGATGCGGTCGTTTGTCAATTGTAAATTTCAACTTTTGGACTTGAGATTTAATAATGTGAGTTTTATGCTAAAATCTTAAATTCCTTACACGTAAATTTTAACTATTGGAATTTCCCGGCTTATAGGTCATAAAAAAATATGTATATAACAAAATATATAATTTTTGCGGATGTTTCCACATCCGAAAAATTCCTCCTAACAGGCCAGGCATGTCTGCTCTGAAATCCCAAGCTTACTATTGGAATTTCTCGGTTTAATGGTCGGAAAAAAATATGATAAAATGTTATATTATTTTTGTAAGAAGAGGAAGAAGCTGAGCCTGAACTGGAAGAAGGGGAAGAAGAGGGAGAAGAAAAAAAAATCAAGCTTTTATCTCTTGGGCACTTTGTAGTCTTTTATCCCTCTGTGGCCTTTATTTAAACACTTGCAGCATTATGGAATTAATTCCCTGCTCTTCCTTATTTAAATTTCAAAATATAAATATTTCATTAGCTGTGCCGTCACTCATATTATCACATCAATCATATGATTTACTTCATTTCTAGTTGGTATAAAAATCACTTCCATTTTGACAAGTTTTCCTATTTGGCCAGATAAATTTCTGAAATTATTTTCAATCCATAGCGGATTAAAAAATATTGACGTTATTAAGCTATTATGTTTACTTTTGGTAAAAAAAGGGTGTAAGTTTTTATACTCCTTTTACGTATTATTTTATACGATTGTGCAAATAATAATTCAGGGTAAATTTTTTTTTGTGGCCAAGATTTTATTAATTATGAACATTACACTTGTTTGACGATTTTTTTGGGATCATTTGCGGATATAAAATAAGAGTGTAACACCAATCGAATTGTAATTGAACTGGATTGTTTCTTCAGTGAAATTGTTTGAATCCTAAAATGAAAATCCTAGTGGTTTTTCTGTGTGCAGTCATTGCCCTGACTATGGCAACACAAATGACCCGAAAACGTCGCGAGGACAACACCGCAGACGCCTGACAACACGGGAGATACTCCTGACGACAGTGCAGAGACTCCTAACCACACTGCAGAGCGTGGTATTACACACGGCAACTTTCGGGCTTACTTAAGCCGATTTTTGGGAGAAACGACTGAGGAGGGAAAAGTTGCCACTCGAAATCATGGCTTATCGACAATCTGCATACATATAAAGCATGTGAACCGGTTTGGGAAAAGTAGTAGGCAGAAATCATTTTCGTTCTGACCGTCAGCAGGTAAAGATCTTGGGAAGTATATGAGCAGCAGCAATTTCAATGATTTGACTCGACACACACACCCATGTAAACTTGTGTAGCATATGCAAACAGGATTGGCTTATTTAAGCCACAAGTGTAAGCACATTGGCTTATTAAGCCCAAAAGTTGCCGGCTTAAATAAGCCCGAAAGTTGCCGTGTGTAATATCGCGCAGAGACTCCTGACCCTGATGAAGACGCAGAACCACCGGAAGAGGAAGAAGACGAAGAAACTGATGAGGAAGAGAAAAAACCCTCTATAACTGTTCCCGTCAACGTGGTTGTCAAACACGGCATAAAGACAACCAAGGTATGCCATGAACTTTTGATAGTCAGGTGTGACGTCATTTGTGCCGACTTTTTTTCATTAATTTTTATATTGATTGATCACTATTTAATGCAATCAGTCCACTAATTTACAAATATCTTATTTAGATCGCACAAAAATTTAAATAACCATCCACAAAACAAAATTCCTTCTGAACTTGACGAACTAATCGGCACAAGTGACGTTGCAACGAAACGTCAGATTTGAGTTCATGGCATACCTTGGTTGTCTCTATGCCGTGGTTGTCAACTTAAAACCGTCTCAAGTACGAAACAATCGACCTAAAGCTGGGGGGTAGAATAGCTAAGGGTAAAAAACGTGGGCCAAAAAGGGTCAGGACTAAAGGGCCTAGGACACAGAAGCCTAAAATAAAAAGGTTGAAAATACAAAGTTCTAAAATTGTTCACCCAGTAAACAGGCGTGGATAAAACAAAATATGCAATGAAATATAAGCTTTCCAAAAACTTGTTTTTTTATTTGTGATTTTGAGTTTTAATAGAAACACATTTACTAGACATTATCAGACTTTCTGTACGAGATTTACTTCAATTTTTCTTTTTGTTTCGCATTTTTACAATGACTTAGGTTTAAGATTTCTGCTGTGCTTTGTACAAAAAAGAGAACATTTTAAAATATTTGAATTAGAAAAAATCGTGGCCTAGAGGTCATTTAGATTTGACACTTCGTCGCCTGAGAATTTAAGTGTCGTATGTAGTTTTTTTCCAGTTTTGAATTGGGATCAGTTTCTGAGTTTTTCAATGCTGCTTTTAAATTTGGTGCAATTCATTTTTAATTTCTTGAAAGACAAATGCTAATTCTGTATTCGATTTAAATTTGAAAAAATCGGTCCGCTGGAAAAAGAGTTGTGATACTTTAAACTCAATTCACTCAAAACCAACGAAAATTACATACGACATTTAAATTCTCAGCCGACGACTTTATGCCGCGAATTTAATTCTGTGACACAAAATGTTCAACCCCCACTCTCGTAACTTGTGTTTTTTTGTTCGTGTTTTCTACTTACAACAACATGCAAATCCCAATCTTTACGATTACGATCATATTCTATAATAGGCCCCCTAGAAAGGAAGTTGAAAGGAAGAGTAGGCCAATCTAATTGTAAAGCTGCTGATATCGCGAACAACGCGTAAACATACTGCCGCGTAAACTTCAAACTAAAAAGACTTAAAACTAAGAAATCTAAGACTTAAAATCCTAAAACTAAGGCACCTAAACTAAGGCCGCATGACGCCATTCTCAATTTTTGTCGACATAGAAATTGGTAAGTTATTTTTTTAACTCAATAAAAGCAATTTCTTGACTTAAAAAAATGCTTTTGAGTATCAAACAATTAACGAAAATTGACTGTTTGGATTTAAGCATCTGAATATTTACCGATATGAAACGATTGAAAAAATCGTGTACTCAACTGAATAAATAGCTATTTTGGCAATTATATCTAAGATTTAACGATAACAGTAATCGTTTCCGACAAATAATGAATGCTAGACGATCAATTTAGAACTAAGTAAAAAATAACTTCGGATTGGTAATTATAAGAACTATCTTATGTGAACAACAAACGACTTCCGTAAATTAAAGATTTTCACATGTCCATTATCGTACCTACACAGTTTTTTCTACTTTATTATATTTTACACCGTTTTTTTCTACTTTATTATATTTTTTAAAAGAGTCCAAAATAATATAAAATCCAATAAAAAAAATATTTTCAGATAAATCAAGTGAATCAATTGAAGGAACTTAGATATTTGACAATAAATCAATTCTACGTGTCAGGGAATCCATTCTCCGAAAGACCAGAATATTTGGAACAGATTAAGGAACGTCTTCCAGATCTTACGTTATTGGTAACAATAATTTTTATTAAAATGTTGAACATTTTTCTAAAAATTCTAAAAAAAATTTAGGATGGGATTCAAGTAACAAAAATTTCCAATCCCCAAGTGAGCGTCGGTGACACAATTACTCTAACTTACCCAGGAGAACTCATTGAAGATGGGCACAGCGTTCAAGCATTTCAAAGGTTCAAAACCAGCGAAATGTGGCATCAAATTTTGGTAAAATTCAGTTTTCTTTTTAACAAGAATTAACAAGAATATTTCTGTGGTCACAAGGAAAAACTGCTTAAGTCGAAAAAGCGTGTTTTGAGTAATTTGGGTTTAAAGTTTTGATTATTTTTTTTTTGAAAGCAAAACTGACTTAGGTTATATGGTTTTTGCTCTGCCATTCCTCTGCCATTCCTCATTAAAAAAAATAACAGGGACTGTCCATAAAAAACGTCATGCTAATTTCACTATTCGGACCACCCTCTCCCCTGTTCCAAGCCGTCTTAAACTTGTATACGATTTTTTGTATGAGTGTATTGCAGACGTCCGCCCACCCTCCATCATTGCCCCTAAATTTGTAACGTGTTTTATGGACAGCCTTTTACTTAAAAGTAAACAATTTCGAAATTTCTAGATTCGTCATAATGGATTTTTTACAAAAACGGAAATATTGGATGCAATTTATAAGGCATTACCAGATAAATCAGGTGACTTCTTTCCTTGTTATTACAAGGTAGTGATTTTTGGTTATAAAATTAAAAAAATATTTCAAACCCATCAAAATATTTGTCTTTTTTTAGATTGATCGAGACGACGATTCGTTTTTCGTGCGAGGATGTTTCGATAGTTTAGCAAGTCTTTTGTCTAATTCCATGACAATTACACAACCAGACAGTGATGAGAAAATCGAACTTTCCTTCAAAATGAACGTTAGTAACTTTAAAAAAGGACATGTCGAGCCGCTAGATGTCATTGGTGCAGCAGTCGATAAACGTTTTAATTTAACGGATCGTCTGTTAGATTTAAATAATTTTATCACTGAAGAAGGTGGGCAGTTTATAGAATTTAACATTTCTTAATTGTCTAACAAAGTTCCCCGCTAGATTTAAAGAATGTATCTCTTTTGCTGTCTCATCCACGATGCCTTACACGAACTCTACGCCATGGTGCTAATAGATTTCTAACAAATATTGTGGAGCTACGATTGTCTCACAACGAAATTGTGTCGGGGAAAGGAATGAATCCAATTAGTTGGATGCAGGACCTAAAAGTTCTCGATCTAAGCAATAATTTAGTTGAGAGCATTTCTGATTTGGAAGGAATACCTAGTGCTACAATAAGGGAAATCCGTCTCGATGGAAATCCGTTATGTAGTAAATATTTGCTGGGGCATGAATATATTAGGGATGTAAAAAGGCTTTTTCCCGAATTAACTAAATTGGTAATAAATTCTTATCTTAAAGATGGAAATAATTTGTGAAATTTTGTTTTGGTTTTTAGGATGGAGTTGTAATTGCTGACCATGGACTCATTTCTGTTCAAAAGAATTATCTATGCTCAATGGAAGCATACGAGTTTGTAGAAAAATTTATTACTAAGTTTTTTAGTACTTACGATTCCCCACAACGCGGGCAACTTTCCGGTAAGCCCGTAATGTTAAAGTTTTTGTTTTTCATTATTTAACAGTTTCATTATTCAAATTTTATTTTGTTTCGCTAAAGTTGATGGTTAAATAAAAAAAATGCCTTGCAAATGATATTAAATTGTTTTTAAAAATAGTTTTGTTTTCTTCCCTCAGATATGTACGATGATGATGCAATATTTACGCTTTCATTTATGTGTGAGTCACCAAAAACCAATCCACGAGTAACGATGCAAGACGCGAGATTTAAAAAATACAATTCAATATCAAGGAATTTAATACGGGTTTATTCTTTGGGCCAATCCTACCAGAATCTCTATCTTGGCTCTGAGCAAATCAATTCAGTTTTAAAGAATCTCCCACCGACTGATCATGATTTCTTTAGTTTTACAACGGACGTACCAATTTTCACAGTAAAAATAATATTTCTAAACACAATTTTTATAGTGAAAATTCATATTTTTCAGCCTCAAATAGTAATTATTACAGTAACGGGAGTTTTTCACGATAGTGCCATAGATGTAATCGATAACGATATCCTGTTGAGTTTTTCCCGAACATTTATTTTACAACCTGTCGGCGTGGAGTTGGTAAATTTTTCACTTTCAAAGGGTTTCTAAATAATTGACTTCATTGAAACAAAAAACTGTTTTCAGGGTATATTTAATAGTTCAACAGAATGGAAAATTATTAATGACAAATATTACGTGACAACACCTACACAAATGCAATTCAAAAATGCTTTTAAATTTGCAAAGTCAAAACGTATCGAAACGGATGAGCCACTAACTGGCGAAGAGAAGGAATCGTACACGATTATGTTTCAAGATTTGACGGGACTTAGGCCAATTTGGTGTAATAGGTATATGATGTTTTATTTTTATTTCCTCAATATTTTTTATTTATAAAAAATATTTTTTTAGGTGTTTGGAAGACGCTAAATGGGATTTCCCTAAAGCTGTTGAGCTTTTCATGAATATGGTCCAAGAGAACCGAATTCCTGAAAATGGATATTTACCAGGCCAAAGAATCACTTAATTTTAGGTTGAATTAATTTTATATAAAACAAAACGACTATTTTCGAAATATATTTTTTAAATGTGTCTTAAAAACGTTTGTTCGCAAAAACCTGTCGTACCTGGAAGTTAATTTTTTTGATAATTTTTCCATTAAACGAAAAAAGCGTTGAAAAACATTTTATACTAGCTCTCTAGATTGTTTTTTTTACAGAAAAGAACATTAAATATAATTCAGTTTTCGCAAAACAATGATGTATTAGTAAATATTTGTTCTAATTGGACAAAATTGATAAAATTCATGGCAAATCCCGAAGAATCTCTAAAAGAAAGATTTTTAAAATTGATGCAAACTTGAAAATAGAAAAAATAAGTAAAAAACGTCCTCTCTGCTTATAATATCCTTTCAATATCCTTTCAGTGGGCCTCTCTGCTTATAATATCCTTTCAACGGTTGCTTTAAATGATCCTGAAAAGCAACCACATAAAACGAAAACAGAATATTTTACAAAAAACTTAATAAATTCAAATAAATTCGCGCCAAAGTACTATGAGATTTCACAAGTAAAACACGAGTTAGGAACCTTTCATTTCTCGTATGATAAATAATGCTACATTTACACGAATGACAAATTTGTCATTTTTTTCTTGTCATTATGTTAATTCCCGTGTAAATGGCATAATTTTTGTAATTTTTTCTGTCAGAAAATGTCAATCTCTCATAAAAGAATGAACTTGTCCATTCTTTTATGCCAGATTGTCATTCGTGCAAACGCAATATTAGTTATGACAACTTTAGTATTCAACTTTTGTCATAACTAATATTGCGTTTGCACGAATGACAATCTGGCATAAAAGAATGGACAAGTTCATTCTTTTATGAGAGATTGACATTTTCTGACAGAAAAAATTACAAAAATTATGCCATTTACACGGGAATTAACATAATGACAAGAAAAAAATGACAAATTTGTCATTCGTGTAAATGTAGCATAACACTTGCGTTTTGCACTGATTTTTTTTTCGAATTTTTGAAGAACCAAATGTGCATATCTACTAAATTTAGCAAGTAAAGACTAACTATTCGTGTAATTTGAAAATGACTGCAAGTGAATTGACATGAAATTTGTATAACGCAAAATGTTTACCAGTACAATTAGGTTGGGGGCTACTGAATCCCCAAGTCAAATCTGCTGCCGTTGCATTTTTTGGCTCGGATGCTTTGTCCAGTAGTATATAGGTCAGTGCCTTCTAATTAAAATTTCTGTCAAAATTCGATCTAAGGATTTGATTTTTTACGATCCACCATTTTAGTTTTTACCATCCACCATTTTAGTTTTTCTTCAATTTTTTGAAAAAAAAGAAGTTTTTGCAATTCACAACAACTTCCAATTCGGACAATCTTTTTTCGAGTGTATTTTGCGAGAAAATTCACATCGCAGAAATGAACTTGGGTTTGCCAAAACTGCACCCATTTTTGGTTTCGAAATTCAATCTACAAAACTTTAAAAAGTTTAGCCTTGACAAAACCTAAGTTATCCAAAATCCGTTAATACGCTTTCTAAACAAATAAATGTTTGGCATATAGATGCCCCCATTGTTGCAATTCATCCTAGACACTATCCTACCCACTTGGGGTACACACAACCACCAAAGTCATTAAAACTCACACGCATGTAGAAACCCATATTCGAAACAAAAAAAACCCAGCCTCCTTGTCGACTCCATGACCTACATATCAACTTGTTGAGCTTTTTAGTCCTGCGCAAGCCCATACTATTAGCCTAGTTGTGTATTTATGATCCACACAGCCAAAGGCCAGTCCAAAGCATTTTCTCAGTAAACTCCGTATCCTTTTGCCTTCATACTCAAACCATTCCCTGATTTATTATCGTTTAACGTCTCCGCTTGAATACACCCAGTCCATATATTCGCCGGCATATCAACAGATACATGGACGGGGCAGAGGGTATCTCGAAATCAGTCCGGAGCGTTGAGGGTAAGCAGAATATAGAAGTGGCAGCAGAACTAGGGTGAAATTGGGAATGAGATTTGCCACTGTGAGCGCGACAGTTTGATGTGGCGCAGCATACACGAAGGGAAATCAGCCAGGGGAGGTATGTTTGGGGGGAGTTTTCATGTCACACTAAAAGAAGGGTAGAATCAACAGCCTTTTATGTACTTTGTACACTTTCCATTCCGATTTCTCCTGTCTGCTGCCCATTGTTGTTATCGTCCTTTTGCTGCTTGGCTCTCATGCGTACTGCTTCATTTCTCTCCTGCTAGAGTGGACTGCCTGCTGCTGATGTTTTGCCATCCTGTGCCTAGCTAAACGTTGACGAGTGCCTGCTTGACTAGTTGCTGGTTGTGTACTACAGGGGAAGGATCCTGTCGCACGCCAGGCGAAATCAGAAGCGGTTGATGCTGTGGCCGGGATTTTGTTTGTGTAGCCACCGTCTCCTCTGACTCTTGAAATCTGCAAGTTTTCTCCATATCACATGATTGAGCGACGGCAGGATGTTGTGTCCCTTCAAGCTTGTTTACCTCCCACTAAATAAACCTTGCCTGTTGTGCAGAGCATAGGCGGCAGCACTATGGGTCAGGGTATAAACATAAGCGCAACTAGGGATCGGGTAGCAGTCATAGGATTGTGAGACTAACAGTGGTGTAAGAGGTGAAGGGATGAGCGCCAGGATATGGCTGGACTCATTTTAGTTTGGTTCAATTTTTCAGACTTCAGTGTTGTTAGCTTCAATACATCAATGCTGCTGCCGGCTGTTAAAGCTATGCAGCCGCTGCCTATGTTTCTGGCTGTTGCTTCTTATATTGCTTTGCTGCTATTATCCTTGGTGGTAGTTGATGATTTTTCGTGCTGCCTTCATATTCCTTTAGTCATTGCTAGGCTGCTCCTCTTTATCGGATTGCTTAGTGCTGTTTTGTCGTGTACGGGAGTCGGTCACCGGATCTTTTATTCTGGTGTTTTGCGCTAATAAGGACCTCATTCAAGTGACGTACTGTTAAGAGAGCTGTACACATACGATATTGTATCCGTGTGAATTCATCCGGGTATCAGCGAGACCAGACCAGTTAGTTTATAGAGTTCGTGGCCCAATTTCGGTTATTGGTCAAAGGAGATTTTTTCTGAATTAAGCAAGGATTCGTCATATCCGTGCATTTATTGTTGGCGATCCTTTTAAAAATATATTTGAAAATCAATTTTTATTTGATGGGGTTTTTTTTTGAATAAAAAATTATAATAAATAACTAAAATATAACCTACATAGTTGAATCCTTGGAATTCACTAATATTCCTCTATATCTCGATTGCGATTTGTTCCATTTCTAAGTTCAAAAAGTTTTCGTCGACTGCTTATTTGCCAAAAATTCATTCGTTTTGGTTCAGGTACGGTCCGGATGACGGGATCAAAAGATTAAGTGATTTATTAATTAATGTGATGAATTAAAAAGATTAAAGTTAGTCAGAATAATACAAGTAATTAATTGAATATTTAATGTAATTCAGTAAGGAATATTTCAATCGAAAGGAGACCATAGTATTGTAATAATTGCTCCTTATTTATCTCGTATACTTCTCGAGTTGTTGAGTATATAGAATTGAGGAAGTTACGTGTATGTGGCTGATTTTCAATTAAGTGAAGCACACTAAGATATAAAAAAATACAAGAAAAATACACATAAGATGGAAAAAAAATAAATAGAAAGAAATAATAATAATAATAAAAATTGTATACATTCAGCATTAAGAAAGAGAAGAACCGGTCGGTTTAGTCGTCAGTCTTGAGCCTTCTGCTTACTATGATATTAAATTAGTTTCTTTGTTTGTTTTGTGAACAATCATTTAGTACACCATACTATGGTATATATTTATTTATAGAGATATAGATAAATATATAATGAAATAAAGTTAGAATCAGACAAGGAAGTAAATGAAGTGGTGATCCCGGCATAAAAAAAAACCTTCAGGCTAAACACTGGATTTGAAGAGTCCTCTTTATCTATCAGTGTATTTTATTAAAAAAAATATAAATAAAAAACAAGGAAAAGTTCAACAGCGAAAACAGCAAAGAAAAAAAATCCGAGAAATAAAATTTTTGTCTTGAAAGCAGACAGAAGTAGAAAAGAAATTTTTTCATATTATTTTTCAAGAGGAAAAGAGGGTGAAAAAAAAAGGATTTCCAACTCTTATTTCACATTCGTTGTGTGTGTCTCAACTTGGACAGATTTAAAACGTAAGTTTAGTTTTAATTAAAAAATAATAGTACCTTCTCAGCTCTATTGATTGCACATACATACAGGTTCAATTTTTTTTCCTATCTTGTATTATTGCTCCTGCAGTTGGATCTTTGCTCCTCAATTTTGCAATAACAAGCAATTCATGGGAAGTCTCTATGCTGCGATTCCCCAGAACTTTGTGGGGGCATGTCTACGATGGGCAAAAGAAGGTTATCCTGAATATCTCGACTGTATTGACACGATCCTGGTCCTTAAATTGCACTTTCTTCAGGCTGCAAGCTAATGGAAACTGTAGCATATTTGTTTGTGTCAATGTCTGTATATATTATCACCTGGATGACACTATTCGTTAGATGAATTCAGCCATAGACGATAGTCATCGGAATAGGACTATATTTTCAGGTGTTGCGAATGTTATACAGTTGTGGAATTAGAAATTCTTTCTCCTAGAATACATTCTACCTAGACACAAAAAACAACAAAATTGCAGCAGCAAGTGGAAGAATAACGGCGACCGGATAGTTTTGATAGTGGTGTCCTAATGGCTGTTTTAATTAAATACATGGTACCGGGTAAATAAGGTGTCCTTTTTCGAGCAGAAATGTGTTTCTGCAAAGATTTCGTTTGTTTCATACTTCTTTGTCATTAAGAGGTATGTGTATTTGAAAATTCAAAAAATGGGGGAAAAAAATTTAAAAAAAACGCTCATATCCTTGAGAAGAAGCATTGGCTTCAAGACCATCCGAAGCCCATCTTAAATTTAACATAGAATTTACCATTGCGACGGGTACTCGAGTATTCGAAGCAATTTCTTAGTACTCACTCAAGTTCTCTATGATTCTGTTACGGAATGCTTGATATACATACGTTTTTGCATGGAGATATCTTTTACCTGCCCTGTATAAGTGTCCCGTGAAGCTTTTAGATTCTCGTCGAGTATGGAGTACATACCATATATCTAGGCGAATGCCGATCTTTGAATGTTGGAATGGTGGCAGGAAAAGGAACTTTTCCACGGTATTATACTCGTATTTCTTGCGTTTCATTTCGATGCGCTCTAAATTGAGTTTGTTCTTTTTTTCGTTTATTATTTCTCCTTGAATTTTCGTGAAAATTTTTTTTTTCGTATTTTGTATCCTGATTCTCCGGTTGCTCCTTTCTACAATTTTCAATGTGTGTATAAATTTCACGTTGAGATTCGTTTGGTACTACGTACAATGGAAAAGCAAGAAAAGTCAAAGAAAAACTTCAAAAGAAGCATTTCCTTACAGGAAGAAAACTTAATGTGAAATGGTACACGCTTAGAAAAATTTATCACCGTCTTGGCATCTCGGATGATACCAAAATGGCATCGCGAGGAATTTTCCGAGCGGACGGGGCGGTTGTAGAAAATGGAATTCAATGGTGGCAGCAGGCAGAATAAGGATGTATTGTTGGCGTAACGTAATTTGCATAACTTTTTGAGGCAATCAGAAATTATTTTAAGGGTGTTTTTTTTTCCTTTATATACTTTTCTATCCATTTGTTGTACAACGCGGGAATATTTTAGCTAGTTCTTGTTATACTCGCTCGCATATCTAGTTCTAGTGCATAGAATTTCAGATATAGGGTAACCGCGTTGCCCACCCAAAAATTAAATCGTTTCTTCCCTCATCGGACAAAATTTTCGACTATTTGTCGAAATAAATATGGGGTGGTGAAATTGGGAAATTGCGAACGGAATGATTGTAAGCAATCTAGGCATAATAGAGACGTTAGTTATTTGGTAGTTGCTATATGGATTGGCGGACAAACCCTTAATCAGAATAGATTAGACCCCAACTCTGAACCATTCAGACCTCAACTGATAGTTTCGAGAGCAATTTTAGAGTGAAGTTGGCACACAGGAATGGTTTGTTTGGCTAAATTAGACAATTTATCGGAATATTATGTATTTATCAATTCCGGGAAATGAGTTCGGTTCGGTCGTTTAGTTTGGTTTCGTTTGTGTTTGATGAAAATTCCAAAACAACAACATAAACATCAGCAACAAACAATACCACATCAACCGAATGAATTTTCCAGCCGTCGAAACTAAACATCCCAAAAGTGAACATCCTTGCAATTGAAAACTAACGGGTGGAAGAGTGGGGAAGGAAGCTTCGTTGATTTTAAATTCAGTTTCCCAGGAAGGTAGGTATATAATTCAATCGTATGTATGTGTTTAGGTATATGAATATGACGATTTTTCGCAGTTTATGTTTGGCAACTTCTTGCCAATTTTCAATTGAAATTTTAGCGGAAGGATGTGTGTGCGTGTATGTGGGATGGATGCTGATATTTGCCGGGAATTCTGGGTTCTCAGGATGTGGTAAAGAAATCATTCTGTGAATTAGAGGGATTCACCAACAAAAAGTCAAGACCTGTGTTGAAGTATGAAATATTAAACATTAAGCACAGACAAATGTTTAACTTCTTTAAGGTATGAATTGGAAATGTAGATTTTTCCATGCAATTAATTTTGGGAAGGATATAAATTGTTGAGATTTTTATTATGTCAATGTTTTTGATTGATTTATTCACCTGCTGTTATACAGTTGAAAAGTAATAATAAAAAAAAATAATAAAATGGATGTGAAACAAATTGAAAAAAACGAATTTCTAGAATTTCGTCTATTCACCTTTTTTTACCAGGGGTGTTAGTTGAAATTTGCCGGTTTTTTCGATAAAGAAAACACTTAATTCTCAAGGGAATCTCAAAAAATTTTTATTCAAAGTATTGATCATTGGATTTTACACATTTTGCCCATCTTTCAGGCAAATCATGGATACCATACTTTTTCTCTTTCGAGGAAAACCATTCGACGAGCCATTTTTCGACTTCTTCAAAATTGGCGAAGCGCTGGTCTGCGAGTGAGTGTTCCATCGATGCGAAAAGGTGATAGTCGGACGGCGCGAGGTCTGGATAGTACGGCGGGTGCGGTAATACTTCGCATCTAAGTGATTTGAACACTTTTTTGACTGATTTTGCTGTGTGAGACGGCGCGTTGTCATGCTACAAAATCACCTTACCATGTCTTTCCGCGTATTGCGGACGTTTTTTGATCAATTCATGGTTCAAATTGATCATTTGTTGTCGGTAGTGATCAGTATCAACTGTTTCTCCAGGTTTCAACAGTTCATAATATACGACACCAATCTGGTTCCACCAGACACGTTTTTTGTCCTGGATGTTGAAATCACCACTTTTGGATTGTCGAAACCACGTCTCATATGTTCTTATGGTTGGGGAATGATCACCGTAAGTTTCTACCAGCAAACGATGGCTTTCAGCGGCCTTTTTCTTTTGATTAAAGAGAAAAAGTAATGCATCACGCGAATGCACGTTTTCAGGCACAAAACTTGACATTTTCAAACAGCTTTAACGCTATGACGTTGTTATTTTGACGGAACGTAACTTGTGTAGTTTTGAAGATTAATGTCAATAGAAAAATATGACATAGATGCCAAATCGTAGAAATGTATACATATCTCTAGCGACAGCTATTAGTAAAACCGGCAAATTTCAACTAACACCCCTATTAAATCAGACGACTTGTACCTTAACGATCGCGCTTAACCAAAATTAAAAAAAAAATCGTCTTGAATTTTTGAAGGATTAGACTTAGGAAACTTTTATATTATAATGTCGAAGAAAGAATTAAAAAATAACTAAAAACATAAGAAAACCTACAATTGCCAGGGGCCAATCGTCAAAGACTCTATATGATGACAGACAAAATGTTTAAAAAAATCCATTTGTATAGGTGAGGGGGAAAGGAGTGGACCGATTGGATTTTGATGTATGGATGAGTTATATAAACTCATGTAAACACATTTTATTTCTATAAAATTTGAGTTATAACCGTTTTCGAGAAAATTTCAGAAAACAGTTTCGTTTGTATGGTGGAGGGGAGAGGAATGGTCCAATTTTGCCCGTTCAAAAAGTTAACCTAGCCATTTACGATAAACGCAACTATACAAAATTCCAAGTCTCTAGCTCAATCATTTCGAAAGTTATGGTGTACACGGATAGACGGCCGGACATGCGGAAATCAAAATCTTTTGTGATCCCTAACACCCTGATGTAGTTCATTTTTATGTCCGCTGATTGGTTCGATACGTTACAAACGGTATACTATTTACATCTAACATACTTCTATATGATATATCATATAGAGTATAAACAAAGAACTTATGGTAAGATTTTTGAAATAACTGAACGACCAGATCAGTTATTCTATTTTCGACACTATTCTGTACTTTTCATTCACTCAAAGTTATACTAGGGCCTCAAATTATCATTGGGAACCTCCAATTTTTCTTGTGCCTAGGGTATCAGATTGTCTAAATCCACTTATGTTCAAAAACATATTTATATGATTTACATTAATATCTGGAAATACTTATGCTATCTTAGATAGTTTGTTGCAGTGCTAAAAGAGATACACACTCAATTTCTAGCAAACCACCTTAGAGAACTTCCTGTCGCCTGGTGAAATCGACCGGCAATTCACCGATAAAGGGTTTCCTTACAGTACTGCAAAGTACTCCACTTATAATCTTTATTCGGTCGGCAGCAACAGATACAATTACGAACGAAACATTATTCTGGATGCTTTCGATTAAAGAAGATAACCATGCATCACTGCACAAAGTGCACGAAGATTCACATGTCGCTTGATGATAATGACGATTATGGATCGAGTTTCGCAAGCGAGACGCGTCAGAAAAGCGAATATATGAGCGAATGTGAAATGCTTAGCCTACAGAGACATCGTTTTACACTTAAGGGTAATCTGTTGCATATTTCTATCCCCATTCTGTCGTACTTTAATTGATTTTAACATAACATCACTTTACTCACTTCTGGTTATGGCTTTGCCTGTATAGGCATTCAACTAGAATGAGATCTAATGAAGTGATCCTTGCGATGCATGTGCTGCAGATCGACTAGGATAAGCAATCAGCCAGAATGTAGTCATGTTCAAGTTAAAAACGATTTTCATATTTGATGTAGTACCATTAGAATATGCGAGACGTCCTTGCCATCCAGACGCTCTACTTCCCAACCAACAACTATTCAGGGACATCGTTTCGCTAGCTCGTTATATATTGAGTAATTTTCTAAAGTTTGAAAATTTTCCTTGGTATTAATTTTCCATTGCCGAGAATACATGGCTGCAAGAGTGACACAATATGATGCGACGCCCGCCCACACAAGTGTACCATCCTTCCAATATCATTATCCTTTATATGCTGGTTTAATGCTTTTTGCTGAGGTTGATGGGCCGCTGCCATCCTTTCTCTGCTGACGGCACACTGAAGAGAAATAATTGAATTTTTCGACGTCGTCACCACGAGAAAGCGAGGCACTTCCAGAGTATGCATCTGATGGCAAATTCTCGTTTGCACATATCATAGAGAAATGGCCTTTCAAATGGTGATTCTTTTCCTTACCCATCCAAACATTATTCTTCGAAGTTCTTGTTGCGAGTAGGTGTTCTCAGATACTGTTTTTCCCGGTTTTCTTTAAATTATTCTATTCTATTTTGTACTTCCTCGATTTTCTAAATCAGGTCAAATAAGGATCCCAAGTAAATGGTCACATGCAAGATATTCTACAGTCACACAACCTGGGTTGCCAAATATATGGGCTTCCAAATTGGTTGCTGCAACGTCACAGCAACGTTGCTGCAACGGTTAAGCAATCGTTTTTGCCCAGTTTTTGTGACAATAGTTACAAAGTGGAAGCGAAAAATACTCGCGAACGGTTGCTTAACCTTTTGTGACGCAGGTTGCAAAGTAACGGTTGTACAACCGTTTCTGCGAAACCCTTTTGTGACGATGTTTGGCAGGCGGATGAGAGGGGGGGGGGGGGCAGATCAAGGGTGAAGTCAATGTAAAGTTGTCTTCCATGTATACATCAGAAAACACTGTAAGTATGATTTTGACTATTTATACTTTGATACCACTGGTTGTAAGTGAGTCATAAACGAGCACGATAAAAACAAGGAAAAATTAGAACAACTTTCCGACCCGTCCTAAAGTAATCGATTTGTAGCCGGTCACAATATAACCAATTTGAAACTGATTTCAATGCGACTGGTCACAAAGGAACCGTCGCATAAATGAATTTGCCACGAGCACTTTGCGACCAGAGTCACATTATACACGGAGTTGCAAATGGTTGCTTGGGATGGAAGTGAAAAATACTTGCGATGTTCCCGCGATATTATAAATATTCAACTTTCTCAATAATGCGGAAGTTTCTCGCGTCGAAGAGCAATAAATATCGACTTTCAACGTCGATATATGGTCTCTTTCTATAATTGATTAATGCATAAAATGGGTTTCAATTCTTCATGTTAGCTGGATCTTGAAACTCAAATTGTATGAGTGTCAGAAAATATTTGTTAAGGTGCAAAATAGTTTCTTACAGAAATCGTTCTTTATTCAGCACGGTCTCGCGGCACGTGGGAAAAAAATTTAAGTTTTGGGGGTAAAGATTTTTTTAAAATTGATGTTTCGTGCGGGGGAATCACCCTACACCCCCTGAAAAGGCGAAAAAGTTGCGCCACTATTGATAAGTTTCAAAATGTTTTTTGGCCAATCGTTTTGTTTTCTGCTTAATTGTCTGTTAATAGAGTATCTGTTAGACTGGTTTAGAAAATTGATGTGTTTTCTGGAATTTTTTGTTTACAGAAATGAATTACGTAAGCAATAAGAAAAGTGTTTAGCCTAAATAAAACAGCCTTTGGAAAGGAAATTAAATCTTAGTAATATCAAAGCCAGTGCTCAAAAGAAATAATTTGTTCAAAAATTGTCCACGCTAAGTTTTAAATACCAAAGGTCCTCCTTTTTGACACCAACATTTTGTTGTCAAGGGATTAATTTTTATCGGAATTCATCAGACAGGTACATACGCCCTTGCACAATGTGTATCCTTTCCGTCCTACTAGTAACTCTCACAAATAAAAAAAATGAAAGATTCTCGGGATTCTCAACACTAAATACTTGAGTGGGAACGAATGAAAAATATCCACATATACGAAAGTAAAGATAAGGAAAAGCTTTGACTTGAAAAATTTTGATTAGAAAAAGGAGAAGTAAAAAGGTTTTAAATATCGTTTATATTCAGCTCAATGGATGATGATGATAGGGATACAAACGAATTTGTCGTCATCATATCCATTGGTTTGAGCATCACTCTATTTGAAAATCGATCTGAATCCTTGAATCGTTATACTATTAACTGATATTCTGATTGTGTGCGATATAGAAACCATATGAGTTTTCCAAAAAGACTAGGGTGACCATATTTGTTTTGAGCAAATTCGGGACAAGATTAAGTTGGTGTTGGGGGCAGCTGAAATTGGGTGGTGGATAGCTGAAATTGAACTTCAATGAAACAAAAAAAATTATGTGAAAGATAAAACTTTATTTGGATGAATAACATTAAGAAATATACGACGCAGGCAAAGTCTTTTAAACATGCAGCGCAATTATTTAAATAAAGAGCTGCATAGTCTCAATCGAAAATTAACTAAATTTTTCACGCTTTTTACGTTCAATTAATAATTGTAAAAATACCAATAAAGAAAAATATCTTTCAGGCAAAATTTTTTGAGAAAATCGTTCAAAAAATGCACCGCAGGCGAAAAATGTGTAATTTACAGCAACATCCAAGCGAAATTTATTCACTTTCCTCTGCTAAGAAGGAAAGTATTGTATTTATGATGGAGACCGACTCAATAACGAGGACAGATAGAAACTTTCTGATCAATACGAAATCCATTTCACGAAAAATGATGAACATGTCCGTACGTCGGTCTGTCCGATGTATGGATCTTTAATATCTTTAGCACGCTTTAAGCTATCGGCGTGAAATTCTTTTTGAAAATTTCTCGAAACCTATGCACAAAATTTAAAGAAAATAAAATATGACAAAATTTAGGACAAAATTTAAAGGAAATCAAATATACTACATTTTGCTTGAATGTTATTTTTGTATCTCTAGTGGTTCTTGAGTAATTTTGCAAAACGGCATTTTTAAAACATATTTTTTCCGAAGCTTTAGATATTGCAGAAAAAAGCTTTATGTTGCCTACAACTGATGTTTTTTTTTGCAATTTTAGTCAAGCAAAATATAACCTGGGACAAAAAAACCTGGGAAAAAAAAGTAGTCTCCGGGAGACGGACATATCTAAATCCAAGAAAGCTACGGCCATTCCGGGACGTGTGGTCACCCTATATATAAGATTTTGAAAGCCATAAACTGTTGAAATAACTGTATATCGTATACCTTTTAGAATATATTTCAAGTAGTTGTACACTCATACAACCAAGTATATCGACATGATTTCGTGAAATGATTTTGCCTTTATTCTGACAACGATTTCCCAAGAACTTTTTTTTTGTATTCAGTTGATCGCTTTGAAATACCTTCGAATATTGAATGCCTAAAGTATTTCCAAGTCCCAGTATTTAGTTGATTATGAAAGCAGAGAATTTCACTACCACAATATCTTTTTATGTGTGCGATCAAAAAATATAAAAAAATATATGTACCTACACTAATAGTTGACAGGTTATTTGAAATCCAATCGTTTAAAATTGAATTTCTTGTCGATAAGCAAATTAACTGGCAAAAGGATATTTTTCTGTCATGCAGCTTGAAGGGATTTCCTATAATTTTTTTTCGTTTGTTCATCGATGACATTTTTTTCATTCTTTGATCTAATTTCCCTTGGAAAAAATTTATATAAAATGGCAATGTATGCAAGTTTTGACGAGAGTTTTCCAATTTCCCTCTTACTATTCGTTTATTTCAGATTCATGGAATGGCCATGACAGGTAAATTTTATTTAAAAATAATTTTAAATAAATATTTTGTTATTGGTAGATTTTGAAAAGATAAACACAACATAAGAAAAGCTACAATTGCCAAGGGCCAATCGTTAATTACTCTATAAGAGGACAGACAAAATATTTATTTAAAAAAAAATTCACTTTTATAGGAGAGACGGAAAGGAGTGGTCCTATTGGATTTTGACGTATCGAACGGTTATGTAAAATCATATTCTAAACACATTTTCCTTAATATTTTTTTCAATGCGACTCAAGAAAATAGAAAACAAGTTATTCAATTTGTAAGGGAAGGAGTGGTCCAAGATTTTTATCAAAAACAGATCAATTGAAAAAACTCGGTGAAATATATTCGTTAGAGATTTTTTGCTTCGTTGTTTTATCAACCTTTTTATACTCTATTCTATATGATATATCAGATAGAAGTATATTAGATTTAGTATACCGTTTGTAACGCATCGAACACAAAAATGAACTACACAAGTCGGTACGAATTCGAAACGAAATTTCGTTCCGAAGTCGTGTCAACCATTTCATACAAATTTCTGTACGAATTCGTTACGAAATCGGATCCGTTTTCGGAAGTCACATCCGACATTTCCTCCGACTTCGTAACGAATTCGGAACCAAATGTTGGCTGGGATGCCCGTCCGTCCCACTGTTCGTCTGTCTGTCCGTGAATACCATGACTTTCGAAAGGATTGAGCTAGAGACTTGAAATTTTGTATAGTTACGTTTCTCGCAAATAGCTAGGCTAACTTCTTGAACGGGCGAAATTGGATCATTCTTTCTCTACGCCCACATACAAACGAAACCGGTTTCTGAAATTTTCTCGAAAACAGTGAGTTATATTGAAAAATTTTTGAAAATAAAATGTGTTTATATAACTTATCCATACATTAAAAACCAATCGGACCACTGTTTCCTCCCTCTCCCATACAAATGGAATATTTTTATCCTGTTTTCTCGAAAACTGTGCATCGTATCGAAAAATTCATATAGATGCAATGTGTTTGGAATATAATTTTACATAACTTATATGTACATCAAAATCCAGTTGGACCAGTCCTTCCCCCTCCCCCGAAGCAGTTTTTTTTGCAATTTTCCCGAAAACGGTGAGTCATATTGAAAAATTTATAAATGCAAAATGTGTTTAGAATACGAATTTACATAAGTGTTCCATACATAAAAATTCAATCAGACCACTTTTCTCCCCCTCTCCTATATAAATGGATTTTTTTTTAAATATATATTTTGTCTATCATATAGAGTATTTGACGATTGGCCCCTGGCAATTGTAGCTTTTCTTACGTTTTCCCCTCACAAAACGACAAGACTCTCACAAAACTTGCAATTTCCAGAAGATACATTTTTCAGATTTTATTGACGCCACCCCATTTTTATATTTCCTTTTTCCCTACTTCATTTCAAAGTTATCATTAAATTTCCCCCTCAAAAGTATCTAAAATTTCCAATAGAATATTATTACAATTTCACATGACGACATGTTAGTTCGTATATTAGGCCTTTGGGACTATTCGTCTATAATCGGGATAGTCTGGATTTATTTGCAGTAGTTTCTTGTAATGAGAAATCGAAATTTATCATTCCATTACGAAGCCAAAAGATTATTGAATCCCTGCTACTGATTTGGTGGGAAATGTTTTCGGCATCTGTGAGCATACCCCCTCAATTTATGATGCTGGATCAGGTGGATTTTCAAATCGTTATAAATTTGTACAGGGAATCATTTGATGTTCAAGAGGAGGGATATAAGATGGAGATTTTGTAGTTGAAATTGATTTTTTGTAAATTTTATTAAATAGTAAATATTATTAAATAAAAAACTTGAGAATTTCTTCCTAGTGGCTTAAAACTAAAAAATAAAACCAATTATTTTGTGGATAAACCCGCAGTGACACCAATTTTGTACGTAATTTAACCATTCGAATAAATTATATGTTTTTCAGGCTTTTTTTATGCAATTTGAATATTTTAAATCCTTTCGACGTATCATCCCGCCCCAAGAAATTTGAATCATCCCAATTCAGTGCTTTGGAGTTTTGTTTGAAAAATTCTTTTAAAAATTGTTAGAATTTCGTGTATATATCGCTGATAATTTTTGTAAAGAAAATTAATATATTTTGACTGTCTTTTATTTTTGTAATTTGGCTCTTTCAACAATTTTTTTTAGTTTTTCTCCTTATTTGAGCCTTAATGTTCCAATTAAAACTTAAAACTTGGCGAAAAGGTGTCCCGGAGCGAAAGGGTTAATACTGTGACACATTCTCATGTGTGGTGTTATTGAATTCGACTATATTTCCAACTAGAATTTGGACCCGGCTAAAAGCGTGAACAGAAAAAAAACTTATGAAAACTAAACCCCTCGCACTACTTTTCCGTAAGCCTATGTTGGAACCAGAACTACCACAGACACTAATGCCAAATTTCAAGTCAATCGGTTCAGCCGTTTTTGCGTGAAAGAGGAACAGACAGACAGACAGACAGACAGACAGACAGACACCAACTCATTTTTATATATTAGTATGATTTTTCACTAACATTTCCGTAGGTAATTCTATGGTTTGACATTAAAATGGATAACATGTGAACCTCAATCAAAATTCAGCCCTTTATCTTCATTTTACTTTTAATAAATGAATAAATAATATAAATAAGAGTTTATTTCAGTTCTAAATTGGTCTACGGTTTTACATAAATCTAAATGTCAGGTCATGGCATAAATAAAAAAGAAAAGGACTTTACCATTAATAAACAAATGAGACAATTTTGCTTTAATACGCATAGATATATTTACAGGTCCCGTTCTATTTTACTGTGAATTTTCACTTTTATATATGTACACATGTATATGCTACATTCTATATGCTGGTATAATTTTTCCTTATATGCTGTTTTCGAATGAACTTTATCTGTTGAAAATCCACTTGGCCTGTCTGTTTGTTCAGTTTATATGTTTTATGCATCAGAAAATGTGGTCAACTTGTTGACCTTCATCAGTCACGAGTCTATATTATTCTTTTACGGATTTGGGATTTTATGAATTATAGAAAAGCATTGTTTTACCTTCAACGAAATTCCAGCAGAGAGATATTAATTTTATAAAATTTTTCCTTATTCTTTTGGGAAATATCAAAATGCGGAATTTCTCTCAGTGAAATCAGAAAGAAATACTCTGAAACATAAATAAACTTCAAATGGAGGTTATTTAAAAAAAGGGTCTAATAAGATATTTTTTCTCTGTTGTTTTCTGAATTCACATGTGAATTGCTTTTGATTTATTTAAGATCTTAAATTGGATCAAGAGATTACCAATTGTTTACTTTTAATAAATATTAATGTGATTCATTCTAGCGTGAACATTTATGCGGAGATTGATAAAAGATTTTTATTTTTACCTACTAACTTTTTGGTGTATGGCACGCGTTTGCACATAGAAATGTATATGATTTAGTGGCAGATACGTCACACCTATTCCTAGAGCACGTTTTTGGGGAGCACTGAAAAAAAATGATAAAACTTTTTTTTATCAGATCTAGAATTAACAAAGATTTTATTTTATGATAAATTTTTATCATTTTGATAAATTTTTTGTCAATTTTGGACCATATCAAATTTTTTTTCATAATTTTTTTTGAGTGTACAAAATATATTCTTCCATCTTAATTGAAACACTCTCGTCGTAGCATTTAAACAGATTTTTATTCTGATTTGATATTAAAATGTGATTTTACATATCCGTTCCATACATCACAATCCAATCGGAGCAATTCTTCCCCCCTCTTCCATATAAATGGATTTTTTAAAGAGATTAATATCAGGGTTGGGACTTTAGTACCTATGTACTAGATCTAGTACCTTTTTGACTCATTTAGTACCCTAGTAAATACCACAGCCCATGAATCTGGTACCTTTTCATGGTTTATATAAAAAATGATTTTATCTGAATTTATAGCTCCCTTTAAAAAGCCATCACTTTTCTATGTATTAAAAACAGATTTTTTTAAATGATCCCGCCACAACTCTTTAATTAAAGACTACTGAATTCGTCTTATTAAGGGAGATATGAAAATCAATCGTAGGCCATGGAAATATGATTTATATTAGCAATAGCTCAAAATACTTCTCGAAATTTAAGTTTTTAGATGGAGTTTATACAAAAATTTAAAATTGAAACAAAAGCGAAAATTTAAAACAAATACATCTAGACAATTTTTATTGGTTTTTGGAGTTTTTCTAGAGTATTTTTTGACCGAGAACGGTTATATTTACAACGCAAAAGTCAATCCATATGGGCTAAGGATTTTTTTTTCTAAAATTACGAGATTTAGATTTTTCTTGAATCCTATGTAATAAGCATAAAAAACGATTTTGGTTGCACGATAGTTAAAAAAAATATAGTACCACATTATCTCAATCTAGTACCCAAAAATAGTACCTTTTACACATTCTCAAGTCCCAACCCTGATTAATATGTGTGGACCCCTGCATTCGGTACAGAGAGGGAAATCCCGCTTCTCTTTCTATTCTTACCATTCCATCTCGTTCACACGATTGCTACTTGAGGCCGACGGGGTGACCGAATTCAAGTTCAGTTCATTCTAACGGGCGTCGCGAGTAGTCGATCAAGGAATATAGACAAAATATGTGTTCTATTACAATTTTTGCTACATTTAATTTTATAAAGAGACTGTACTGTCTGTTACATTTTTAACTACAGTTCGAATCAAATTTCAAACGTCAAATTTATTGAATTTCGTTTCCAGGACAGTTCACTTTGAGTATTTGTAGTTAACATTTTTATCTAGGTAGCTTTTTACTTTCTTCTACGGAGTATAATAAAGTATTGTATTCATGAAAAATTTCGACCTCTTAATTTTGCCTAAAAAACATTTCCCGATCACTCCTGAGTCGATTGGAGTCATATTTAAAAAATGTCTTTCTGTCTGTCAGTCTGTCAGTCTGTCTGTCAGTCTGTCAGTCTGTCAGTCTGTCTGTCAGTCTGTCTGTCAGTCTGTGTACAAGATTTCTCAAAAACTAATAGAGCTAGCGCCATGAAATTTTATAGGCACGTTGGGTCCTGAAATGGGACGATCCTATCAACTTTTGGGGGAAATCCGTTAACCGGAAGTATCCAAAATGGCGGTTTTTCAAAAATCGCAATTTCGTTTTTCTCGATTTACTCCCAAACTACGCGTTTTTTAGTGGCCTTAAGTATGACAAAACTTGGAGAAAATAAAATTTCCCACACTTTTGTCTTTAGCTATAACTCGATATCTCCACCTGTTATCGAGATAAACCGTTATTTCCAAAAAAACAGTTTTTTGCGATTATCTCGAAAACTAACGGGTTTTTGCTGACTGAATGTATGAAGTGAATTAATGAGAATGACTTTCTGCACAATTTTGTTTCTTACCGTTATCCGTTATCTTTTACCGTTATTGAGATATTTTCATTAATATGTAAAAAATCATATGTTTGCGAATAATTTGCAAACTAACGGTTTTTCGACAAATCAGTTAAAAGAATAATTAAAGATGTTAACATTTTCTACATTTTTGCCATTTACCGTAAATTGATATCTTTTACCGTTCTCAAGTTATCTCAAATTTTGTACGTTTTTGATATTTTTGGATGAACCAACAATTTATTGGGAGGTCGTCTTAGGTTGACAACGCGACAGGGCTCTAGCGTAAATTGCGCAGGGTCGTAGATTTTGTAGAAGAAAGTTTTGTGTTGACCACAACTGATATTTTGTAATTGTAATTCAGAAATCTCACCAATAATTAAATTGTTTTTGTAAAGGCCTATACTTGTAAACCTAGTGGAGCTAAATATTACCGAAATGTTTAAAAAATACGCAAAATTAAAATCGAATCAGTTTCAATGAGCATCGTAATATTATCCTGCATAAAAAACTCATAGTTTAAAAAAAATTAAATACTCTGCGATCATTACCGATTGCATTCTCAAACCATGAATAAAAAATTTAAATTATATCAATCTTTTGTTTCCAATATTAAAATAAACTTTTTAATATTTGTTTTAAGCCAATACCTTTAGGGTATTACGTTAAAATTTCATATTGATTTTATATTAAAACGAAATTTTACATTAACAACAAATAAAAATGGTTGTAATGAACATGCTTCAGCAGAAATATATTTATGAAAAAAATATTCTCTCTGAATTTAGTAATTTTATGTGTTTGGAAGTAGTTACCGTATCCGTGTGCATGTTATTTTCCAATAAATTTAAATTGACTATTTGCGTCAAAGGAATTGATTAATTGAACTGCTACTAAATATTAATGTTATACAGATGACGGAAATTAATTTGCTCATAAGTTGGAAATAACAATATTAAACCTAAAGGCTAAAGACATACACAAGTATTCGGAGAAGCTAAAATAAAAATAACAGAAACATTCGGGAATTCGGTTATATGTTATTGGAACTCTATTTATGTTGCTTCTAGAACAATGAAAAAAAATCTGTTTTGAAAATCACAAAGTGCTGCAACTTTTTTTTAGATTGTTAGATATGAAACCGATATTTGCAGCAATTATATACAATAACGTAAAGATTTTCACCAGAACAAAAAAAAAATTTTGAAGCCACCGAGCCTAGAAAAACTACTTTGACTCGTGGTGAAATATTAAATTACGAAGGATTCCGTCCTCTTCATCGATTTAAACTATAAATGGGAATATATTATCGAAAAACCTTTCTGATCCAAAATTAAATAACAAATTTTGCGACCATAAATCATTTGTCTTCAGAAGAAATGGTTGATTTTTTTAAACAATTCCCTTCATTAAATTCCGATATCTTGTTAATATTTCAACTTAAAATTTCCTATCAATCTTCTCAACAAACTCATATTGAACGGACAAATCGACAGGATTCTCACCCTCCTATTGTAACAGAACAATCCCAACCCTATACTATAGAGCTAGAGTGGCAAATGAAGGGGCAGGGTAGAAAATCACCAACCCCCAACGTGCTCAAAATGCCACATCGTTGGTATTCTGCTGAGTGAAGATAACCTGTTGTGGCATCGCATCAAGCAATTCGAGCAGACAGTTAAGTTGGATGTGAAAGTGGGAATGCTGGGAAACAGGAAAACGTGAAACCCTAAAAGTTAGGGGCTGTAAATATACGTATCAGCAGGAGTACTGTCGGTAGTGGTCGTCATGGGGTCATCTCGATGCTGTAACTGCAAATCGGTGTGCTAGGATGAGAAAAACGACGTAATACGGATTTAGTTGAGTTTGAGTTGAATTGATTGATTTAGTGAGAGTTAACCCCCTGTTGACTAGGGAAGTAGTAACAGTGGTGGGTCTACATCTGGTTTTTATTTTCAACTGGATTGGTTAGTAGTTTGTGAATCTGGATTTGAAAAGCGTGCAGTGTGCTGCTATACAGATAAAGGGAAGATGTAAGGAAAGCTGAAGTTAAGCCATCATGAGATAAACTAATGTTATGATGTTTTGTAGTAATCTACTGGGAAATAAGGTTTACCAAAATATGGGAAAATAACTGAAATTCATAGACAACAAAAAAAAAAATCTATTTGTCTCTGATGACATGAAAAATAAAGTGAAAAACTCCATTATCTACTTTTTGGGGTTGTTATTTATTCACAGTTAAAACTCAATATAGACCTGGAGGGTTAAAATTAATAAAGTTCTCCCCATAAAGACATTGTTTTAATGCGAAACGGAAGCATAATGACCATATAAGCTGATATACAACACCGAAACTAAATGGGGTAAAAATATGGTGGAGAACTTGATCCTTTTTGCGGTGTCGGTGGTGGTGAGGATTTTTGGTTTATCCGTGAAGCTCGTGGCAGCAGAATGTGGCGACTTTGACGTGGACTATCACTTTATTTATTCGCTTGTAAATGTAGATTGAGGGCGAAAAGTTTTTTTTTTTATTATCTCTTTTATGGTGACACATCATGTTCATGCGATAAAATAGTTATTTTGCCTTTATGTTATAATTTGACTTTTTTATTATTGGATAGAAAGTTAGTGCTTCCAGCAAACATTTTTTGGCAATCATGTACATAAATATTATGTTGAAGTTAAAAAACGATAGTCTTCTAGACATTATAAAAATTATTACAACAGTTTCCTTTTAATACAAAAAAAACGAGAATGGCACTTAACAGTGGTTTGGCTAAAACGCAATTTTCACTAATATACACGTTAAGTAAGAATATTTTATTAGGAAAATGTGACATGCATTTGAGTTATAACGCAATAAAGGTTACAACACAATAATTGAAGTGATAAAAGGATTAATGATTATTATGTAGAAAACCATTAAAATAGCAAGTTAAAAAAAATACAAGCAGATTACGAAACTATTACAGAATTCACATTTGATAAAAAAAACCTTGACGGTTAAAATTGACGTAAAAAAATTTACTCAAACAATCATTTGTGACTCAGGTTACAATGTGACCCTCAAACAATGGTCTTATGACCGGTAAGAAAAAACCAGTTTGGTTACTTTGTGGCTGGTCACAAAAAAATATTGCGAATCGGTTACTTTATGTCCGGTCACATATTAACACATTGCAAATCAGTTTCTTTGTAGCCAGTCGGAAATTTTTTGTTATTTTACGTAGTTGCTAGTGTGCTCGTTTATAATTCACTTACAAACAGGAGCATAAATTGTTAACTTTAGACCAAGCAATTCATATTTACAAAGTTTCGCGAAATCGGTTGCGATACCATTACTTTGCAACGATAGTCACAAAATAATTGGGCAAAAAAAGTTACTGTAACGTGACAGTAACGTTTCTGTGTCCAATGTTACGCGACGATTACACATGTGGGATTCAAACATGTACAATTGTCACATAACCGGTATGTAACCATTTTTGGTTACTTGGGTAGGGATGTCCATAAAATACGTCACACTTTTAGAGAAAGGAGGACTGCGGTGCTAAACTACATTCAAAAAATCGGGATAAGAAGGAGAGAGGGTGGGGGCTCCGATAAATCTAAAATTTTAAGCGACATATTTTATGGACAGCTCTATCACACGATTTCGCGATTTTTTGTGTGAAATTTGATACCGCCATCACGTTACTACAGACTCCTCGTCCCTCAAAGGTCTGCCATATTTTATACACCTTTACATTTTGTAAATAAAATGAACCCTTATCCGTCATAATTACCACAAGGTTTTACTTGTTTGAAGAGAAGGAGGAGCGGGTGTTCCAATTGAAATTTATATTAAATGGAAAATTTTTATGAAATCTTATTCTTATTAATTTTTGACGCACATATTTTTTCCATATGTTGCCGCGCGTTATCCACCGTAGGGCGTTATATGTAAAATTTTTCGAAAAACTTTATATAAAAATTACGAATATTCTGTTTAATTTTCAACTGAAAGATTTGCAATTATTTACATAATGCGCACATCAGAATATAAGCTATTGAATACGTAAACACCATTTAAAATATTCTTTCAGATATTTACGCGAAATCAAAACTGTTTAAAGATTTTAATCAGACATTTAAAGTCTTGATATGAACTGTTGATGGTGCTTGTCTTTAAGACGATTAACTTAATCCTATTTAATCAATCTGGCAGGCAGTAAAGTCTACAGGAACGACAATTCGTCGCCCTTTAAAATAATAGAAACCGTAGCGGAAAAAACTACCTCCCAGATTTTTGATGAAATAAGGAGATATACTTGCACCCAGCGGAACTAAATCTAACATACGTTTGAGGGGTTGGTTGGTTGGTTGGTTACACTATACTTCTTTTGTCAAATTAATGACAAACTTCGTTTACTTTAAGTGAAATCGTATTTTGAATCAGACAGGCCGGATCGGCTACCGACTGAGCAAACGAACGACCCTTTTCTTCAAAATATATACTCGTACTTAGGGGGTAGTTATTTGATTTTTTTCTATTTAGTCTCTCATTGTTTGTCTTTGAAATGTAATCGTTTACTTCATCTGTTTGCTAATGAAAGTTAACTTGTATTCTATGCTTTTATTTATATTTACATTTTGTTTAGTTTCTTTCACAAAGAACATGTTTTACTGAAGCAACATTCACGTATTTCATCCCTTACCATATACCCCCTTAAATTATCCATCGATGTTCTCCTATTTAATATGTCTGATGTAACAAAAGGGGTACTATTTAACATTGTTCTGGTATCAACCCAACTACTAAAAACGATTTTTATCAAAGAGTACGAAACAAAAACTTCATACCTTAGACTTGTTCCCCCTCCTTGATTATTCGATCTTTGGTAGTTGGGAACTCAAAGAGGGAAAGTATTTTTTTGTAGGTATACCTTTTGGTAGCAGAGTTTTTAGCTGGAATTCATCCCTATTTTTACTTGACAGTCGTCTTGTTAGTTTGCTGTTATCTATGCATGGAAATGTGTCTTGATTCATGACGTAAACTACCTAATTTGTTATCAGGAGTCAGTATCAGTTCATTAATCCTCCAATGACATTCCGTAACGAAAATAATACAAAACAGATGACTAGGTCGCTGACACTTAACAAACGTAATGGGTTCGCTATTGTATTCTATAGCCCGTGTAATGGTTTGTAATTTAAAATCAAATATCGACAGCGGAACGCGCACTCGCCACCCCTTCCCAGTTTTTCGACATTTTGTAACATTAGGCAGAATATGGCTAGATAGCTGCTGTTTATCCAGTTCTGCGAAAATGGTATGCTACACTGACAGAAATCGGGCATTTAGTTCAATGAAGAACCGTCTTTTGATTTAACTGATTTTAATTTATAGTCTGAAATCAAATGTTTTCTATTTGAATTAAAAGAGAAAGTAGTAAAAACAAATACCAAACCATTCATTTTAACTGCAGATTATTTAAAACAAATGTCTTGTATTTGATTTAAATGCATCCAAAATTATTTAAATGAAAGTATTTAAAACGAAAGCCCAATAAGTTAATTTGACTGCCTGACAGAGCACGCTTTCTTACGCCATGTAGTCAAAACAAATAATCGAGCGTTTGTTTTGAATGCATAGGCAATTAATCGGGGCTATTTACAAGTGCGAATAGAAAAAAGAACGAGAGAAAATCATCATCGCCTTTAGCGGCATACACATTTTCTCTGTTTTGATTCACGCAGAATATCAAAGTTGGCGTTATTATAATTATGCTACTATTGAACACGCTATTAAAAGCATTTCCTTTGTTTTTTCATCAACTTGAATAAAAAAATTAGCTTTAGGGAAAATCTATTAATTAGTTTGAGCTATTTTTTACAAAGTTTGAATACTTTTCAATAAAACCAAATATAAAAACCGTTGGCACAAATTTGGCAAAAATTTTTTTTTGATTCAACTGCTTTTTCGTGAAATCTAATGACAATTTTCCCTCAGTGTATGGTGTTGCTCCCAATTTCCAGAAGAATTCCACACTTTTCGTCGGTTCATCACATCGATATTGCTTTTCCTCTGTTTTTCTACTCCTTTTGATGATGAGTCCCCTTTCGACTTTTGGGGCGATGGGGTGAACACCCCTTACAGCTTTGGTTGTATCTTTCTGCTGCGCTACAATAACCAAGCCCATAATAGGCACTTTGAAAAAAAAAGACGAAAAAGAACCTCTGTGGAGCTATAGATAGTATACAAATTTTAAAAATGGCTCACTTAAGCGATCCCCACGACTATTAATATTATTTTGTTTTCCTCTATTCCAGTTGTTTCGAAAATTGAAGTTGGAACTGAAATTGAGAAAGAAACAGAATACAGAATACCAAAAAATACAGAAAACAGCCCCCATTGACATTCGCTGGATAAAATTCTGGCGCTTGGATGAATGGATAAAGAAGTGTAGAATTTATCCTTTATTTCTTCCTTATTTCGATGGTATATACATTTTTATTCTGATATTTAAAGATAAAATGGTTACCAAGTGCTAATTTATCGCTCATCGTTCTCCAAATAAAAAATATTCTCGAGTGCTCGATTTACTGTAATGATGTCTATACGATTCCTTTAAATAAGTAGTTAATTTACAGTTGACTCTTGATTAGATGAACCTCTTTTCTCATTTTGAAATTTCCACTGACAAAAATATATGTGGAAAAACGAATTTACTTTCGGAATTTGTTCGCTCTTTTCGCTAGAAAGTTGCTTGATCTTGAGTCTAAATTGAATAAAAAGTTTTGAAACATTTTTTCTAACTAAATTGTATTGAATAAAGTAGGCACCCTTCGACTCCAGAATAGAGCATGATCTAAATCTGTGATTCGAATCCGCCATTAAACACAAACATTTTTTTGACCCGAAAATCTGCGGAGAAAAGATGTATTTCTAAATGAAACGCGCTTTTAGCAAAATTTCCTTTAGACTGATATACAGAACTTCTTTTCCTTCTTTATGATCCTTTTTTAGTAGGATTTCATACCGCCGTCACTGCCACCTCCCCCTAGTCGTGTATTATTTTATTTATTTTGTGCGTTACGTATTTTGTGCAAAATACCCATTTAGACCCACTACTAAACCAGTGGTTAATTCATGATTTCTTATAGTAGGACAGATGGTTAAGGGTCATAAAAATAAGCAATTTTCAAAAAAAAAAACTGTTTTGTGACATTGTCAAATACGAGACTGAAAAAAAATTTTTTTTTCAGCTAGATATTGTGAGAAATAAAATTAGAATCAGCAACGACTAGGAACATTAAGAAAAAAACCAAAACCAACATAGGAAATCGAAATATTATGCAAAAAAACCTGCATCCAATGGACGTAAATTGGTTAGAAGCTCTTAAAATTTTAAATTTTAAAATTTTCTATGAATTTTGTATTAGTGTCTAAATTTTTCACTGACTTTTCACATTGCCAAAAATCTAATTCTTAAATGTAAGACGGGTCCATCAAATTTATTCGTTTTTAAATCCTCTCGTCCTTATTTAGGTTTACCTGTTTACAGATAGTACTCGCTTAGTAAACATGTCCATGCTTCATCCAGTTTCGGCAAAAATGTCGGTGATATCGACGACTATGACGATGAGAACGACGGATATCTGGCTAAAGTTTCTAAAACAGAAAATAAGTGATGAGGTGATGAAGCGAAGAATTATGGACTGGTCCCGTGACAACTTTCCTATCCCTCAGGAGGGACTATCATTCTCATCGTCTTATAGCAGTACGAAATTCTCTGTACATTTTTATAGCTTTTGCTTGGTTTATCTCTCTGTCTAGAAACATTCCAATGTTGTATATTTTTTGTAATTCAAACATTACCCAACCATAGGATATTTTTGTGCAGGAGTCAGAGTAATGCTATAACGAAATAATGTAACCATCCATCTGAATGTTAGTTTGTTAGCTGGTACGTTTGTACGATTATGTGTACATTTTATATCTGTTAAGAAGGTAAAATGCTCATTTCAAATGGATGATTCGTTTTTCCGTCGATGAATGAAGTAAATTTGTTGCCATCGATCCCATCGAAGCTAAGGAACTGAAGTGAGTCCGTCTATATCCCACGGGTTATTCACATTTGTTATATAGTCTTATCGTAGCTTACCTTAACCTGAGGTAATTTCGGTAAAACACCTTTTTCTACTTGTGAATGTATACGATGGGTAATCAATCTTTGGCATATCTTCTCTCAATGATCTCCTCTGGTACGTTCTATATTTTCTATTAGATAAATTTTTTTGAAGGTCTCTATACTTGCTCGTTTTATATCACAACTTCCTATTACAGAATAAATTCGAAAATATACCTTTCTAGATGTTTCATGGTGCAAAGTATATCTGTGTCAATGCTTTTGTTATTTACATTTGGATTCACCAAGTTATCATTGATATGGCGGGGATCAGATGTGAATTTGTTTCAGGTTGACTAATATTCTAATATATGGACCACAAGTTAAAGTTCAATGGGTAAAACCTACAAAATAGACACCGTAAAAAATCTTTGTAGCCCTTGATAATCTTTTAGATAGAATTTACTGATAGTATGATATTTTTAGGTATATAACAATAAATTAGATTACTAAATTTGTTTTGCCTGAAGTTTAGTGTTATCGGTTTGTCATTGATAAATCTGATCTGGGTTAAGGAGGTTTTATTAATAATTATAGAATTAATTTTAATAATAGTAATCTATACAAATAGGTTTTTCCAAGAGAAGTTTTTTAGGTATAGCAAATAATTTTATTTGCCATTGAGATAAATTTTATTTATCCCTTAGGGATTATGCCGACAGGGAAAAAGTTCAAGAAAATTGCTAGCTGTTGAGGCGATATTAAAAAATAAACATAACAAAAGCTATAATTGCCAATCTGGCAATCATTGGAGACCCGTATGGTGATATTCGTATCAAAATTCGAACAGTTATACCAAAATTCCACTTTGAAGTCAAACTTTCCAAAAAGATTTTTTTAAATTTATTCCAATCGGATTTTGATGTATGGGAGTTTTATGTAGAATCATATCCTAAATAACTTTTGTTCTTGGACTTTTTTTGATAACATGCACCGTTTTTGAGATATTCACAAAAAACGATTTCGTTCGTATGGGGGGTACCCCCCTTAATGGTCCATTTTTGCCCATTAACGAACTTAGCCTCGCATTTTACGAAAAACGGATCTGTGCAAACTTTCAAGTCTCTAGCTCAATCCGTGCGCCCGGAATCCGCGCCACAGACAGACAGACGGACGGACAGACGGACGGACAGACGGACAGACGGACAGACGGACAGACGGACAGACGGACAGACGGACGGACATGCAAAAATTAAATATTTTTATCATTCTAAACACACTGGTGTAATTCATTTTTTTGTGCGATGACGGGATCTTAGCGTTACAAACGGTAAGGCAAAGTTAATATACCCTTTGGTTTCACCATACGGGTATAAAAAATAAATCTTGTATGCTTTTGCATTTCCCTCAAAAGACATGGTTCGACAAATTTTACCTTAACTGGCCTAGTGGTTTTTGAGTTAAGGCTTGTGACTTGAGAAATACTAACCGATTGAGGTGAAATTTCGAGATGAGAAAATATTTTTTTTATCACAAATCGTATGTTTTTTTTATTGATCGTAGAAATACTCACAATAATTCCATAACAGAAAAAGATCACAATTCTTCATTTAATTCTATTTAACATTTAAAAGACTCCGAGTTTTAATTAGCATTTCATCAATAACTTTTTTTTACTGATATTTACTCTTCGACTTTCGCCATTGACATGCAATCAAAGAACAAATCGCAAAAAAACATCAATAAAAGATGGAAAATCATTGAATGAAATGTTGATAGCTTTTAATGATTGGATTCAACCCTTTCAGAATACAAAACTTTCCTAAGGGTAGAAAAGTCCTATCAAACCCCGGTTTTTTATCTGTTCGTCCCGAATGAAAAGTTATCTTTTTGGTCCAATAATCGTCCATTGTTGTAGTAATTCCATTAATAATAGATTTCCTCTCTCTCGTTTCGGAATGAAGGCCACTGTGATAAATTTTTTCTGCCACGTTTTTTTCATATAATCGTTTTTGATGTTGATTAAATTCGTCAACGTGAAAACCATACTCATCAAGTTTGGTAGCTTTCCATTTTATAAAGGATAGGGTGTTAAGTTGGGAACGATTGCATTTCTCATGGTTGTTTATAGATAAGTGAATTTTGGCTCAGCGGGGAGATTGATAATTTAATTAGCTTCGGAACTAATTAAATTGGCACCTTCAGGTAACGAATAACACGGTTATAAAATTTATGTACCATTAATTTTCCCATGTTTATACATTTTAAGGTATTTTTATTAGTAGGAAAAATATTCAATTTTCGATAAAAAATTTTATTATACAATTGATGTTGTTTATATTTTTTTCAAATTTTTTTTCAATTTTTTTTATATAAACCGTGTCTTACCTAAGGTTCCATACTTTATTTGTGGCATTCTGGACAGATTACCGGTGCGAGCGGGGGAACGAGGGGGGAACGGCGACGAAGGTAATTTCGAATGCTTCGAAATTAGTCGTGATAATTTTGTTCAAAGGAAAGAAGGAATTGGTTTCAATTTTTGTTTTTTGTTTGCGATTATATTTTTTGCTTCTAAAACCTAACAAAAATTGCGCCGCAGGCAAAAGTTTTGAAAACAAACATCCCACTATTGAAAATAAATTAATGAAATGCACCATAGGTGATTTAAAAAAAAGCAATAAAACAATATTTTTTTAAAAAATCTGTGCCGTAGTCGAAATAGTTTTGGTTTTTATACCCGTATGGTGAAACCAAAGGGTATATTAACTTTGCCTTACCGTTTGTAACGCCAAGATCCCGTCATCGCACAAAAAAATGAATTACACCAGTGTGTTTAGAATGATAAAAATATTTAATTTCTGTCTGTACGTCTGTCTGTCTGTCCGTCTGTCCGTCTGTCTGTCTGTCCGTCTGTCTGTGGCGCGGATTGCGGGCGCACGGATTGAGCTACAGACTTGAAAGTTTGCACAGGAAAGTTTGACTTCAAAGTGGAATTTTGGTACAACTGTTCGAATTTTGATACGAATATCACCATACGGGTCTCCAATGATTGCTAGATTGGCAATTATAGCTTTTGTTATGTTTAGATCAATTTCTTAGTGTTTAAGAAAGTAAATTACTAGATTGCTTAACCAATTTTGGCCCAAATGGTCGGTTTAACGACCAGTACGTTAAGCAATTTTGATTATTATTGGTACCACATATAAGTCAAAGTTGCTATTATGAAAACACGAGGCTGGGCCAAAATTGGTTAATTCCGAGGCAGAAATTCAGTAACCGGGACGCCGGGACCACATGCTTAAATCCGGGCCTGATCCGGGACTGATCCGGGCATTTCGGGACCTATGGTTAGTACAGCCAACCTCACTACAGCCCCGACTTGGGGTTATGAAAAAAAAAATTTCATAACAGACTTATTTTTAAAATTTCAAAATGTATATAAGGGGATTTCTATAAAAGATGTCACGCTAATTTTCTGCTTTTCGAACTGCCCCTCCTCTTTTCACTCTCGACCCGCTTTTCGCGATTATTTGTATGGGAATTCAAAATGCTGTCGCACTGCTGTAAGCTTTTCCCTTCAAAGAAATTAATTTTTCGGACTTTTTTTTAGTGAAAAGTATTAGTCAATTTCCAAAATGTATTAGGCATAAACAGCTAAATTTTTTCAATACTCTCTTCGAAAATAAATTCACATTTTAAATTATTAATAATAGTTGAGCATTTTTAAAAACCAATACAACATTATTAATGTGATAACTATATGACCTGTTTTCAGTGAATGTAGTTACAACTGAATCTGTTTGATTTATAGTTTAATAAATTTATTACTGAATCATCGAAAAATAACATTTTATGTCCTTTAACAACTATAAAAGTGAATGCCCATAAATTTTGGTTTCGCATTTTCTTTTACTTTTTTTTCTTTGGAACTCGGATGTTTATTTACTTTCAATCGATATGATTTATCAAACTGATGAGAATAAAAATACTGAAAATGGAAAACTTTTCCGACATCCATTTTACACATTTAACATGTTTATTTAGTTTTTATTCTAGTTCATTGGATTTTGTCGCATGGGTTTAATGGGATAAAAACTACTCATAAATTTTTATTAAAGTTTGACAATATAATTCAATGGGATTTTTATTTAAATGCATCTCATAGTGGTTAGAGCATTGAAAACACATTAAGATATCGACAAAAAATATTTTAATTTATCATTTTCATTTCATATTGTGCCCTTAGCTTCTATTTTTTCAAAAGTCCTATAGATATTATGAAACAATCAAAACAAAACCGAATCTAAATTTAGTCAATTTTGGAACCCATATTTTAATTAATTATTCATAAAACTGGGAAATTTTTCCCACAGTGTGAAAATGGTTATTACAACCATAAAGACGAAATTGATAGTCTTAAGCGCTAAGAGAAAGTCTAATTTCTTAAACGATTAAATACCTTCAGACAAATTTGCGTTTAGAGTTTGTGGTGATGAACTTTGGCACAAGAAAAGTTAACTCAAATAGCTTTGGAAAACTTCACAGCAATGTAATTAAAAAGAGACAACAAAAAAAAATTAATAAGAGTTTCCTGTGTCTCTCCGGACCATGGAAATTCGGGGAAAATTTATGCAAGTGAATTTTAAAGTTTCCTTTTCTTTCAGATTGCGAAGCGTTTTCTAAACAATCTCAGAATTTCCGAAATATCCAATTCGTTTAAGTCAGCATTTGCTAGACTAGAATTTTATGCGAGTGCATTCAGCAAGATTGAAAAGTTTGTTCATATAGAATGAAAGTTTTTATTTTATGAAAGTTTATGTATGTATATCATGTTGGAAGATACCTACCCATGCCAGTTGACTGTTCGGCAGTGTTTTTTGTGCGAAGGGTTTTAACTACCAAATATTTTATTTAAAATCCATGGCAGTAATTCACTTTGATCAAAGCCCTTTAAAATTTAACTTTTTAAATAACTAAAGTTACCTAAAGAACGAAGAAAAAGAAGGTTTAAAGAGTTCCTAATTCTTTCTGTATGCTGCTGTGCTGGGGCTTTTCTCATTTGGAAAGTTTTCCAGGTTTTCATTTCCTGGCCAAGAAAAAAATTCAATTGAATTTTAACGAAAGCTTTCTTTAAAATTTTAATATGCAGCAGTTTTTCATGGAAATTGAAATGCATTAAAAATTTGGTTAATATTTACATTTCGTTTATTGCGGGAAAAGCGAAGTCTGGGGTTAAAGATGTTTCCACGAAAAATAGAAAAAAAAACTCATTTATGCGTTGGAAAAAGTTTAACCCGAAAACAGTTGCAGGTCCACAAAAACACAGGGTTTTGATGAAAAAAGAAGAAATCTGTTACACTGCTTCTTTTAAATAATTAATTTTTAAAGCAACATAAAACGGCATAAGAAATGATTCTTACGCTCGCGTCCTGCTAGTCTATTAGTAAAAGTGTGTTCTCTTTGTTGGTCATTCATTTTTCAACAGGGATTTTCCTTTTAAAAAATTAGGCTCCTCCGAGTAAAAATAGCTATATTTTCACTGCCTGTAAAATCAATTTATTCTTGACACATGATTTGCCCTGTATGTGAAATTTCCTTACGCAGGGCAACTGAATCTCAAAACTCTGAAATTTTTGGGATGCTGGAAATTAAGAGTATTTGAAACAGCATAACAATGGAATTGAGCGTATTTCGCTATCAATTTTACATTTCCTGTACCATGCTAGTGTTAGGAGGTGATTTTATCCTGCTTAGGAAGCGCAGGGAAAGTATGTATGGGACTCTACGTATAAAATGCAGGGCAAATAAATGAAAGCCCAGTGGAAGAAACGTTTTTTATGCCATTTTAAGATATTTCAAAAACTATTGATTTTATAAACAGGAGGGCATCGAGCTTTTTATATTTTCACCAAAAACACACTATTTTTGTGTGCCCCGCATATGCAATAGACACAGATTAAACTTATATTAAACTTACAAGTAAACGTTGCGATATGTAACTCTCAGATCATGGTGATATTCACATATGTGAAATAATGTTGAAAAATAAGAGATACGTATCTTTTTTTATGAACAACCACCCATGTTTAGGCTCCGTCCCGAAAAGCATGGAAATTTACGTTTATTTGCATTTTTTGATGGAAATACCTACTTGTCGGATTTCAATGAAATAGAAGCCAAAATTCGTTTTTCGTCGAGTAGAAGAATTCGGGTTTTATTTCATTGAAATTGAATAACTATTTCAAGCGTCATCTTTAAAATTTTCAACTATTTAATTAATTAAACTAAAAAATTAATTTCAACAATTTACCTTTTTATGAGTTGTTGGAAAAATGAGACGTCTTGCCATTCGAAATTTTATCATGAAATAAGACGATGATATAAGAAGATTCTAGAGAAATATCTCCTCTTTTACACGCTGTACTGAACTGAAAGGCACTTAGGTCTAATCAAAAACTACTTGTGAACACTACAAGTTTTAGAAAAGACAAGTTCTGCACTTGTTCCGTTTCTTGTTAGGATAAAATTCAAAAAGTTTAATTAATATTTTGATAAGGGTTTTCGTTTCGTAACCTATAACTAAGTGCCTGCTCAGGTTGTAGTGTACTTTAGCAACTACCTATACGAAGGATAACATGAGTTTAGTGTAATATGATTTGAAAACGCAATCTTATGAGAGCCCAACATTGCTCTAACATCAATCAAAACTTGTTTCTTATGTTGGGAACATTATCAGCAGCGACTCAATTAGCTTTTCACTGATGATGATGATTATGTGCGTGCAATAGAAAAGCATGAATTTCACTTGGTTTACCTAACTTCCTTCTCTACACCGCTGAAATGTAGAAAGAAACATTTCATACAATTATTTCTTCACATATTCCTAGAATTTATTAAGAAAATAACAAAACGTCAAGGAGAGTAGGTAGTGGTTTGAAAAATACTCGTATAATAACAAATTAAGCAGGAAACTGGAGAAGAATGAAAGGAAATTTGTCGGGTTAGAAGGTTTAAGGTGAGAACAGACTAAATTTGTTTTCTTTTGATACTTTATATACGACACTATATTGTAGTATTTTATTCTCTAGCATTTTCAACCATTACGAATGGATATAGGATAGATTTTTTTTTTATTTCTTCGATGTGCTTTTCGAAGCTTAGTTATATAATATAAGCCTACAAACGTTTCATATCCTTATCTCATCCAAGTTTATTCGTTTCTATACATTTCGGATTTCATTGTCCTCCAAATCCATGAAAAATTATGTCCTTGTATAGTCCCCTGATTCCAATTTGGAAAGGTTTTTACCTGAAATGGCCAAAGGGAAACCATGAAAAATGACTACAGCAGTGTATTGCGAGAGATATTGCTTTTAGTCCTTTTCTTACCGGGCTCAAGTCCCCCTCTATACCGAAAAAAATCCAAAAAAAAGAACGTAAAGAAAAAAAATTGAGTTTTTCTCATTCTCCGTAATTTGTAGACATCGTTTTTTTTACTTGGTATATGAACGAAAGGCAAGTTCGAGGTTTGGCACCCTACATGATGAAATCATAAAATCTGACATCGACACACAAGTTAAATTACGGCAAATTAGTTTTTTTTTGTAAAACCTAAACCTATCATAATGGAGATGTTTACCTTTTTTAAACTTTAATTCGATAAGAAGTTTGGTAGCTGAAAATATCCTAAAACTTTCCTACAGCAGATATTTCCCTCCCTCCTCCGTAAACATGTGACGTATGTTTTAAACAGCCTCTTCACTTAAAACTGGTCGAATTAATCATACTAATATATAAAAATGAGTTGGTGTCTGTCTGTCTGTCTGTCTGTCTGTCTGTTCCTCTTTCACGCAAAAACGGCTGAACTGATTGACTTGAAATTTGGCATGAGTGTCTGTGGTAGTTCTGTTTCCAACATAGGGATACGGAAAAGTAGTGCGAGGGGTGGGGGAGTAAGGGGAGGGGGTAAAGTGATTTCGAAACTTAGTTTTTGCGCTATGTTACTCTTTCGCGGGGAAACTACTGAACCGATTGGCCTGAAATTTGTCATAGATGTTCGTCGGGGGTCCAGCCCCAACATAGACCTATTAAAAAGTAGCCCGAGAGGTGGGGGAGTAAGGGGAGGGGCTATAGTGATCTCGAAACTTAGCTCTTCCTCTATGTTACCCTTTGGCGGGGAAACTACCGAGTCGATTGGCCTGAAGTTTAGCCCCAACATAGACTATCAAAAAAAATTTGAAAAAACTTAACCCGGCAACGACGGGTATGCAAGCTAGTATATCCATATAACTTACTCGCAAAAAAATCGTCATATCGTCATATGAGAACAAAAAAATCGTCATATACTAATTATTACAACATTTGCTAAATGCTCCGGATTTGTCGTCCAGCAACCTTTATTTTGGTTTCAAACGAGAAACGGCGACCCATTTTCTCGTTTGTAGCAAACGAGAAAATGGATCGCCGGACAAAAATTAATTTCGAGTGTAAAGGTCATCAGCTAAGAGAGGTTTTTTTTTGTTTTGAAGATATCGGAAAAGTATATTTTTTACACTACAAGCTGACAAGCTAAAAAATCCATCTATTTCTATAAGTCACGGATTCGAGTATATTTTTTCCGTTGTAACGCCGGCCGTACACTTGAGCTAAGCGAGCTGAACTACGTGAGCTAAGTTTCTCGCTGAAAGTAAAATCCTTAGCATTTGCATTGGCGACCGCACACTTCAGCGAAACTATGAAACTACATCGCGCGTAGTCATGGGCGACGCGGACTAAGCTCGCTCGCGTAGTTCAGACCTCAACTACGCGAACTACTTCGCTGGCATCGCTGACACTCACATATAAATATTTTCGGCGTTATACAGTGTAGAATCGGTGTTTTCAAAAGTGTAGTATTTTGTGGACATAAATGTGTAAGTGCCAATTGCATTTGGACTGGAAAACGTGAAAATATTTACCGAAAATATCGCCGTGTAGCTTAGCTCAAGTGTGCAACGAGGTGAGCTAACCCAGCTAAGCTATGTAACTATAGCTAGCCTCGCTCACATAGCTTAGTTGAAGTGTGCGACGGCTGTAAAACCCTTTTTTGAAAATGCTTTCGGTCTTTTTAAATTGAAGTGTGTCAAACAAATCATAAAGGGTATTTAAAAACGTTCTTACTTTTGCTATGGTTTTTTCCATGAAGGTTTTCTATGCGTGATTTACCTACGTATAAAGTCTCAGAGAATAGGTGAAGGATGTCAGTGAACGAACGGAGGCCTCTCGAATCCAAATGAGCCGGGTAGAAAGTATTGCGTTGGGACTTGAAAGCGACTTAGCCCGAAATTTGTGAGAAACTTGTCAGGCAACATTAAGTTACCGCAAGGCAAATTGGCTCAATTTTAATTTTTCAGGACATTTTTAGGGTATCGAGAGAATAAACTAGTTGTATATGGGGTATATAACGCTGACCAGATTATTCAGACCGATTTTGGGATCATACGGACATGGCTGGGCACTCTCGTCCCCAAAAAGGCCCAACCGCCACGGGACAAGTTAAAAATGAATGAGCGCTTCTAGAAACTGGAACTCTTGTGGGATGAGTCGTGACCGAACTCGACCCGTTTTTTTCTGGTATATAAATCTTAAAAAACAACAAAAAGAAAACCACATTATCGAAGATTGCTTACAAAATGGCAATACGGACACGAAAATTCATTGGACCGTTCTGCGATAGGAAATGAAACACTTCCAATTTTTGTATTTGATTTTTTTAGGTGTTTATGTATACGAGTAAATCTCTACAAAGGCCTTTTGTTAAAAAAAAGGTGGAAATTGCTTCCTATTGGACAATAGAAGGAACATTTCTCGATTTTGCTATTAGGCTAATAAGCTTATGAATTTTTCTAATAAAACCGTCGAATTATACTTGATATTTATTGAGATTTTTAATGCCATACTGTTCATGGTGTAACTTTTGTACAATAATTAGTAATAATTCCAACCATTGGCAAGTTTTTTACATGTCTCTTAAGGCGATAATAGTAATTATTTAATGTAATTTATTTAAAAGATTTTTAATTATAGCTTATAGCTTTAGGAAAGTTTCTTATTAAAGTAACATGAATTTGGTGAAATTAATCGATATTTCTATATGTAATTGCTTTTTTCGCATATTGTTGCAAAACGTGAAAGTATTGTAATTTTCATGATTATCACAGTAGATGAATTACAGTTTGAACCGTATTTATAAGAGATGATATAAAATAAAATTTTCCAGAAACCTAGTAAGGTTTCAATTTCTGTTAAAATTTTCCTGTAATCACTAGATGAAATTTTCTCCGTATTTTTCGATCAATTATAACTTATGTTTGAAAATTTTCATATGATTTTCGTTTGGGGAAATTCAGTGTAAAGGGCTATCCATAATATACGTGACGCTCGTTTTTGGCTTCCGCTCTGCTCCTCGTTCGACTTTTCTCAAGTTTAGATTGAAAAAAATACTAACTGCAATAGTGCACTAGGAGTACCTTCCGAACATTTCCGAAACACAACTCTCGAAAAATTTCTGTACCGAATCTCGTTTCTTGCACGAAGTGTTTAGAATATGATTTTACACCACTCTTCCATACATCTGAATTCGAATAGATCAGTCCTCTCCACCCCCATACAAATGAAGAAGTTTCTTTACGGTTTGCATCACAAAACCGTGCGCAGTCACGAACAACTTATACCAACAAAAGGTGTTGAGAAAATGGTTTTACATAACTATTCCATACATCGAAACTGGTATGGAATAGCTGAATCAGTATGTTTCCCTTTTTCTGTACTGATGGTCAGTATGTTTCCCTTTTTCTGTACTGATGGTCAGTATTTATTGAAGATAGTTACGTTTTCTTAAGGCTTTAAAAAAACCTGCTTTAAAGATTTTACTGTCTTAAAGGTATTTTTTTTTAAATTCAGTTCCGCTGACCAGTGGGTCGGCGAAAAAAATATTATGAAACATCAATTTAATGAGATCAAAGGTTAAAATGGCTATTGGTTTGCTTTATACGGAGGTGTTGGCATTATTTTTTCAGAATAATTCCAAGACAATTTGGAAACCGTGTTTCGTGAAAAATAATCTTTGAATCTTTATTATCAGTAAAATATTGTTTTAAACAAGGATAACTATATTAAAAAAAATACCTGTTGATTATGCTGTTTGATGCCAAACGATGATGATAAAAACCATTAAGAGAATAAAAAAATTATGCTTAAGATGAATAAATGAGTAAAAGATATCAAAAGAGCATCTTTAAGTTTATTAAATTTCATTTAATGCCAATTCTGCGAAACTCAGATAGAAGCATTACACTCCGTGGACTAACAGCAAATCGCTAGTACTAATTATGATTTAAATTTTATCTGGGAGAATAAAATTACCTGATTAAATTAAATATGGTGATGTTGGGGGAATGTTCCAGTCTCGACAAATTCTATGCAAATTCATCGTCAATTTGGGTAACTTCGGTTCCAGCACCAGCCCGAATTCCTGGAGCCAGCCTGTAACCACAGCATGGAAAGCACCACCAAAGATGATGATGATGGCTATGGTGATCCTGTTGAAGTTTTTAAGCACCCACACTAAGTCGAATGTTTTAAGGATATGCCGGCGGAAAATTGAGAGGAAGAAACCAAGCAAAGAAAAAATAAACTTTAGAGGAAAGAAACATTCTCCTTCTCGAAGACCACAATGTCTATTAAATACATATAATCAGTACCTCTTTTGCATAATCACATAAGTTAAGTTGGCGAAAAGAAAAAGTACAAGAGTTTAGTACCAAAAGTTGGGACATCAAATCGAATCGAATCGAATCGAATCCAATCACCATGACAAATCTCATTATTGATTAGATTGCGGTCGAATTCGGTTTACCACTGAATAACGAAATCGCTGGCAAAGCTTTTAACTAAAGTCCTATAATCGGTTAGGAAAATCAAGTTCACTTCCCATCGACGAATTTCTCTCCATTCCACATCCCCAAACCCTTAATTATACGAAGTATTGTGGATAAAAAAAATATAATTTGGTTGTGGGGTTATTTTCTGCCTAAATAGTCATGTATAGTGGTTTAAACGTTGTTGAACGGTCGTAGGATAGTCGTAATGACGATGGTTTTGTGACATTAGGCGGCTTTTTGGAACGTAGAAAAGTATAAGAAAATTCCGAAAGACTGGAAAAGAAGTTGAAAATTGACTCAACATCCAACCAATTTCAGATCCTATTGGCTGTCGAAATGTTGATAGTCGCCATAGAATCTTCTACGTTCGATGGATCTCTATAGGATAAAATTTCGTAGGTGCTTTGAACATTTTGTGTCTTTATAACTTACTTGTGATTCATTCGGCATATCCTTCCTCCTTCTTTAGCGTTGTTTCTAATCCGACAGATGAGATTCCACTCTGGAAAATTCATGAATATTTAAGCAGCCAAAAACTTGTTGGGTTTTATTCACAGAAAACTTTTGCCTAGGTTTGTGGTTAAATAGGACATAAGTCGCCAGTTTGACATAGACGTAGGATAGGAAAAACGAATATAATATTGAATCTAGAATATATTTTATATTTAGTTATATTATATTGAATACGTTAATCTATGTATATTATATGACCACACTATACAAGATACTAGATGAATGGGCTGTGAATATACGACACACCACATGTGAAGATGACATTAGAAGGATATTACTTAAATCTATCCATCCATAGACAGCAGTCGACTATTATAATGTATGAGCGTAGCCAACAAATGTACATAAAATATGTCTACACGAGAATGTTTGAAGATAATGGACATGGAATATGTGGGTGGGTGAATATATGAGTAAAAAACCAAAACAACATCGCCGGATAACGAGTGAAATCCAGATACAAAAAAAAAGCGAAATAAACTCCAAAAACTTGTACTTACGAATATATTTATATGATTTCCATGTTTTGCTAGTTCTGCCTTAGACTCTTTGAATCCAGATTTCCACTTGGACTTGGACGATTTTTTTCTCTGCCAACATGTTTTATCCAAAAAAAAAACTAACATGAAATAGGAAAACAAAAAAAAATCACAACTGAGAGGATGAAGAAAAACAAACTTAGTGCAAAAGGATATAAAACCGGGAAAAGCTTAAACTTCTTTTTGTATTGTGTTGCGGTGGCGGTGACTTATCTTCTCTCATGTTTCCAAACATGACCCACAAGAAACAATATCAAAAATGAGATTTACACATTAAAAAGTTGATATGCTGAAAAAATATTTATTGTCTTATTTAGACACGGAAAAAACTTTTTGTCTCAAAACATAATTTTCTAAATCTTTGAAAACTTTTAATTGCCAGACATTGCATGTTTAATACACATGCAAAACAAGAGGATAGGAACTTAAAAATGACATCGTTATCCCATTGAGACCGTTTTCGAGAAAAATAATAAAGCCTGTTCCGTTGATATTTAGTTTGAAGAAAGAGTTTTCAAATTTTATGTTATTTATAAACTTTTTCTTATCTTTTACATACAACCTATCACATTTTAAACAGTGGAAAAACTTAGCCAATAATTAAATCTGAAAATACTCATTTTCAAGAACTTTTAAAACTATCAACAAGTGTGCTGACGTCACATCCCCCCCCCCCCCCCCTTTCGTGTTTTTAAACAGGTTCTATACTCACTCTAGAAATTTTTATTGTAATTTTACCCCTATTATCGTAGGAAACCATTTTCCTACGATAATAGGGGTAAAATTACACCGAGTCGTAATGGCTTAAAAGCTATGCATTTTTACTCATTTTGTGGTGTACAAAAGCCTCTTTTACGGGGGAACTTTAAGCTAAATAAGAAGTAAAAGTACAATACGGGTGTAATTTTACGACATGGATGTTTAAAATTACCACATTTTTGTTGTAATTTTCCTCCTATTTGGTAGCAAAGCCGCGTCTTAAAGGTGTAATTTTACAACATTTTTTGTTTAAAATTACACCGAAAATGGTATTAGAATTTCTCGGCTTATACGGTCTGCAAAAACAAAAATATTATAATATTTTTGCGGATGTTTTCACATCCAAATTTGCCGGGCATGTCTGCCATGTGGCAGGCGCCACACAGGATTTTGGTAGAGTAAAACTCGATTCGAGTATTTATACTCCGATGCCACAAACCTTATGCGAATTATAAGGTTAAGGTTAAATTGTCCGTACAATAATGCAAAAATACCCTGCGAGCGTGTTTTTACACCAAAATGAGAGTAAAAATACGAATATTGGTCGAAATTTTACGCAAGGTTTAAAATTACCCTATTTCTAGTGTAATATTAATGTTTTTTGGGTGATTTTACAACTTAAATGGTGTGCGAGCTAAATTCTGATTTTTTTTTCGAAATTTTACGACGTTTTTGCAAATTTACCCCGTTTTTACCCCATTTTTCGGTTTAAATTCAAATCCATTTTCTACAGTGCTTGCTCGATTAGCGATCGCGCTGAAATTTTCCCCTTTATGCTCATAAAGCCCTACACGGAGAGAACTATTTCTGAAATCAAGAAATTAAGGAACGATTCTCGTCCGAGTAATACGGTTCTCAATTTAAGAAAATTGGGATCAAATGTAGAAAGTGACATTTTAATAGATATAGAAAATATTTCTAAAATTAAGAAGAGCTTTTCTTAGACCAAGAAATAAATTTCTTGAATTAACGACTATTTTCTCATATTCAGAATTTAATTCTAAACTGAGAAATAAATGCTCAATTTAAGAAACTAAAGCCTAATTCAAGAAATTAAGTTCTAGATATAAGAAATGCTTTTCGTAATTTAAGAAATACTTTCTAATTTGATTTTCTAGATTTGATCTCAATTTTCTAAAATTCAGAAAAGTTTTACTTGGACGAAAACTGTTTCATTTTCTAGATTCTAGAAAATTTTTTTCTCCGTGTATTATTGCTACAAAAATAAGTTGTTTAATCATAAATAAACGGTTGCCAATTGGCTACATTGTGACCGGTCACCAATAAATCGTTGTAAGTCGGTTACATTGTGACAGGTTGCAACAAAAAACGGTTGCAAATCGGTAACTATGTGACCAGTCGGAAAGTTGTTGTTGTTTTTCGTTGTTTTTATCGCGGTGCTTGTTTATAATTGACTTACAAATAGTGGCGTCAAAGTACAGGGTGCGCCATCTATTCCTCCGGTATGAGAATGTTGAATAACTTTTGAAAGAAACAATAGATTGCAAAAAATGGTGTTTTTTTATTTAGTTCAATCCTTTACAATTTATGTGGACTACTTTTTGAAAACAACATCGATCAAATGACCACCTTTATTGGCCACCGCAAACTGTGCTCTTTTTCGGGCATTTTCCATCACTTCTTCGAGCATCTCCGTCGGTATGGCAGCTATTTCGGCACGAATATTGGTCTTGAGCTCGTCAATGGTCTTCGGGTTGCTGGCGTAAACTTTACTCTTCAAATAACCCCACAAAAAGAAGTCTGGGGGGGTTAAATCAGGGGATCTTGGTGGCCAGTCAATATCGCCTCTTTTCGATATCACACGTCTAGGGAATTTTTGTTGCAAAAACCGTATTGTTTGGTCCGCTGTGTGGCATGGCGCCCCGTCTTGCTGAAACCAGAAGTCAGTCAGACCTTTTTCACGCATTTTCGGACACACAAAATGTGCCAACATCCACCGATATCGATTACCATTAACTGTTTCACCTTCATTGAAGAAAAATGGCCCAATGATGGTTTTTGCGCACACGCCGGCCCAAACAGTCACTTTTCGATCATGCAATGGTATTTCATGAATCTCGTGAGGATTTTCTGTCGCCCAAATGCGGCAATTTTGTTTATTAACACCGCCAGAGAGAGTGAAATGTGCCTCGTCGGTCATTAAAACTTGCATCCAAAAGTCCGGCATGGTTTTCAATGTACATCGTCACTATTTCGGCGCGTTCTTTCGGTGTGAAGCGGTTCATGGTTAAAATTGTACTGGTTTGACGTTTCCAAAACGTGTCTAGGAAAGCAAATCGGTTGACAAATGGCGAAGTTATTGAATGTTTACATACCGGAGGAATAGATGGCGCACCCTGTATAAATACTCAACTATGGACCATTGACATCATACTTACAGCGTTTTCTGAAGTGTACATGCAATACAAATTAACATTGACGTGACACTTGACGTTGCTGCGACGTTGCAGCAACCCTTTTGTGACTCCATATATTTTGCAACCCAGGTTGTGTGACCGTCGTGCAACCGGCATGTGACCGGTTTTGGTTTATTGGGTTAGATTTTACTAAACATGATACACTTCTAGTGGCAGATAGATCCGATACACCAAAAATGCGGAATCAGTTATTACCCCATAGCTTCGGAAATTTCTTATCGTGTAAAAAGAAAAGTGAATTTTCCTCACTGTTGTTGATTCTTATTTTGATTTTGTGACTCTAAATCTGATACTATTACATCCCATCATCGTACGATATAGATTGTGAAGGACATTAATACATGTCAGGCTTAGGAAAAGCAGATTGTGTTAAATAAAACGATAAAAATAATTTGGGTCATGCATAAATTATATATCTTCCGTTTTTTCGAGACAGAGAGGCGGAAAACGAAATCACACTACACGATATCATTGCGTAAACAGAAAACTTATTGCACTCAAAAGTTATCTTACTTATCTACAAATATTCCTGTAGTTATGATTTTTAATCAACGGATATGTATTGAGGGTTTGTCCATGATTTTTTATGGTATCGTACTTCGGAATATTTAACATTGTTGTCAACTGAAGTTTGGGAAATTGTAATAAAGGCTAGAAACAAAATTTCTAGGTTATATGAAATTGTTGAAAATTCATGTTTTTAGATTCTCTTTTTCGAGAAATATAAACAACAGAAACAGTTTTTGAAAAATATGAACAGAAGACTGCCATTCTTGAAAAAAGTGCGATATCTTTATTAACTTTTATTAATTAATTTTTATTTAGTGAAGAAAGTTAAACCAACTTTTTTTAAAATAATATTATAGACTGATTGAAATAATAATTTTTTGATTTGGAAAATTTTCACTTTCTTTTACTCAAAAGTAATATACATTTCGTGTTATTTTTCGCATTCTAAGAAAAATATTTTCTTGAAATCGGGTGAAATTGGTTACAGATGAAAAGTTCCATTTTTAATTCGGTTTGATTGCAAAAATACAAGACTTTTACTTAAACCAAGTTATTTGAATATTTATACGGAAAAATGTAAATATTTTGTCAATAAATTACAGTAAAAAGCAATAAATAAACAATAAAATTGTTTTCCGGTGATCAAAAATTATTTCGTACTTTTAAGAAATTTTGTTATTGTATATGAATAACAAACGATAAGAGGGTGATAAGTATGGAAAAGTTGCCATTGAAGAACAGATGTCTTTATTGATTTATTTAAAAAAGTTTCATAAAGTTGAAAATTTAAGTATTCCAAGTATATTGAAAGGAAAATGCGTGTCGTAATTTATTATGAAATAAAACAATAATTTCACTTTTAGGAACCATCAGCAGAAACATTGTTTAAGTTACTGATTTTAATTGCTTACGTATGCGAATACAAAGTAAATAAAGTATGGTGAATACTTTTTACATAATAATTCGTAATTAGTTTTCACTTTGGGCAAGTTGTAATAGAAAAAAAATCGGGGAAATATTCAAGCTTCCGAAAATTTTCCTTACTTTGAAAAGAAAAATATCTTATGTGAATAAACATCATGTGACTTTATTATAGGTACCAAAGTTTCATCCGTACATTTGGACGGCTTTCCGATAAATCTTCTAATAAATAATTATTAAAGAAAATAGCTGAAATATTAATTATAAACTCGCTATCTATTCCTTGGAATTTTTGTTTCCCAAAATTTCTATTCCTTGGAATTTTTGCAAACCCTGAAAATTTGTTGGAAGGCCAAAATCTACAAAATCTACAACCGAAACCTCCCAAGCAACCAGATAAGGCATAATGTCTTAGATTAGGGCGTGGTGTCTTAAAATTTGTCGTTTTTTAAGACACCACGCCCTAATCTAAGGCATTATGCATTATCTGGTTGCTTGGGCTTAGTCTTAGATACCTCTCACTCCTAAAAGTGTAACGTATTTTATGGACACTGCATCTGCAAAATTGTTTGGTTTTATTGTACAAAGTATACGTCAGTACGTAAAAAATTCAAGTAAAAAATTAGTTGCATTTTCATTGAAAATGGCTCTAAAATAAGGTTCTTTTCTAGGTTTTAAAATCAGTAAAATCTGGAAAAATATTTAGAAACCACAAAATTAAAAGTAGCATAATCTTCCTGTAAGATAGCCAACTTGCCTGTTTTTTAAGCTTAAAATGTAATCAACAACTTATGCCTATGTGGTTTCCCATCAACACGACTGTGCTTAGGAATAGAAGGCAATTTTTCTATTTTCTCGCTTTTATTTTATTTTGGTTCCTATGTGACCGATTTTCTGGTCGAAAAAATAAACGAACGAAATGAAAAATCCGATTGGAAATCCCTTCAACTAAAGCTTCTTAAAGAGAAAATGTAAACATTGACAATGGGCTCCTTCGATTTGTGTGTCGACCGCCTTTAAAAAAAAATAGGTACGGCCCAAATCGAAGAAGAAGAAAATGGAGATAAAATTCAATTCTTTATGAAAGACACTTTCGCCATAGATAAAAATCAGTCAAACCAAGGGAAAAAAATCCTCGTTGACCTTAGACCCAAAATCAATACGATTAAGGAAAGCTTTAGAAAAATTTTCAAAATGTCACTCTTGCTTCTTATCAATGCGAATAAACCAAGTCTTTCTAAAGTGCGAAAGAAGAGTCATCGCAACTCTAATAGCTTTTATGGACGAATAAAAAATAAAAATGCCAAAAATAAAATCTAAAAAAAAAACGATTGGGAAGAAAAATATATTGAGAAGGAAATAAATAGAAAACATGATATAAAACATACCCAATTAGGTGTAGATATATCTATATTTTCCGACGAAATGATTCTACTTTATTTAATCCTTGGTAAAAAAGATGGTAGATAGTCAACCATAAAATAATAATATCCTGGTACAACAATATTTTCTAATAATACTGAAATGACATTCCATTGTGATTTGTTGGCCTCTCAGTTTTCTTTTGTTTTAATCGTAAATTTACGATCATATATTGAGCATTTTGTCTTTCAAGATATCTTTATGAGATACAATTTTGCCACATCCACATCCCCTACCTTATTCGAAATACCTAAGCTGTCTTTCCATCTCAATCTGTCTACTTTCATTTCAATGGAATTCGTTAATATAAATTCCATCCAAACACATACATAATGCTACCATTAAGCGCATTACCTTTAAACCACAATATGATATATTTTCACTTTCATGTTTTTCCCTTACCGGTATTTTTAAGAATTGAGTGAATTCTCATACGTTCCGCTCGCATTTGATTCTCCTTATCTGAAGCTTTTATCCATTTCATCTTTTTAATACATACATACATACATACATACATACATATACTGAACAAGAGTTTTTTTTGTGCCGATACTTTGGAGAAAGACAGCAAAAAAGTCGAGGGAAAAATTGAAAATAAAGAAAGAATTTACTTGAGCCGCGTGTCACGGGGAATTTCTTTTTCCAGCCATACAATTCAGCCAAAAAGTATCTGTGTTTTCGGGAAAAATGTATATGACAAAAAAAAATGGAAAACTGAAAAAAGAAAAAAAAAGTTGAAATTCAAGAGATGTCGTAAGCACGTTCCGGCGTCGTTAACCTAAAACCTTTTGCTTTCTACGGCGGAGGCTGAGGTGAAATGTTACAAAAAGAAGTTAAAAAAAGGAGCGTAACAAATAACTTTTCCCCATTTCATCTTAAACTTGTCATGTGTTCCTGATGGCAAGACAAGAACATCGAACAAGGGTAGAAACAAAAGACAAAATCCTGCTTATACCACCACGATGAAGACGAGCGCGTCTAGCGAAAAGGAATCGACGCGATGTTCCAAAAACACTGAAGAACAATCGGCTCCACGATGGGTGGATTGAATGCTATTTGAGCGTTTTGTGGGTACAGGGGACATGGCGGTGGATGGGACGGTTATTATACGACCCCCAACAAGAGGTGCTAGAATAAAGGAGTTGTAGATGTAGAGAAATAGAAGGGGTTGTCAAGATTCTAAAGATCCATTCTAACATTAACCGAACCACCATTCATCCATTCGTTATTCCTCACCCTCGAGCAGAAAATTTTTAACGGTCCCACAACAAAACGACAATTTGAACATAATTTCTGGGAGTGAGCGAGTGTGAAATGACAGAAAGCATTAATGCGTCGAATTGAAAATATGTTTCACAATTGTGTCACATATATCAGACCCATACTTTGTCTTTAAGCTCCAATCATTCCAGGCAGTGATTTATGCTTCAACATTATGTTGAGACCGTATGCCTGAATCCTTGCCAAAGCTGCCTGCTGCTGATGTCGGTCTCTTGATGCTCTGTGGCAACATAAATACAAAAAAAGTCTCCACCTTATAGTCGTATTCATCCATCTGCTTGGTTTCGGCAGTATCATTTGATTGGTATATCTATAAATCTAAAAAAAAAATCTTATATTCTTCTATTCTTCTATATCGTTTTTCCACTTTTTGGATTGTTTAACGAAACATTTCCGTATAAAAGGGGTGATTTTTACATTCATTGGTAATATGTTTGGTGGTTTTTTCTTGGTGTATACTGTGAAAAAAATCTTGGGGCGTAAGTGGGTGAATGTTATAATTGGTGGTTAAAAATGTGCAAAAATTAATCCATTTTTCGCCACCCAGTAAGAATTCTTAACATAACATTAAATGTACTCGTGTACATAAGTGAACATATCCGGGATTCATCAAAGTTGGAAATACAGTTCTAATTTTTTCACTAGTTAACTCAACATTCATTTTGTAAACAAATCAAACATAGGTAATTAAAAATAGTATGAAAACTAGTTTGAAAAAATGTACCAAATTTTGCATCCTAGTTTTACTGTACCAAAATGTGAAACGAAATTCACTTTATTGCGCAACGAATACAATGAAAATCACAGAGTGTTTCTAAAATAAAGTTAAATACTGATTTTCAACCCTTGAAAATATGTCATCCAATAAGAAGTTTTCACGTCTTTTGTACACTTTTTGGTTTTCCGCGTTACAAAAACTTTTCCAGTGTGTGGTTGTATAAAAAAAATTTCCTCAAACTAAACGATAAACAAAAACTTTTCAGGGTTGAATTATGAAGCGCGAAACATCAGACCGATGCCACAACCTTTCACAAATTTGTTTTAGTCACCTTTATTCAGGGTTTCTTTTCTAAAATTCTTAGAGAATTTTTTACTATGACAGCATCAGCAGCACCATAAGCGTATATGGTATGGCGCCCACCCAATTCTTGAAAAATGTTTTCTTACCGTGTAATAAGTTAGCGCCAACATGTTTTGAGTTTTGAAATTTTCAGATTTTCCATTTCTATTCACATTTTCGCTGTTTTCGCAGCCATACAGAATCCCAGATCTAATTCATAGAATTTTCAACATTTCCGCAAAGGTTTTTCATTTGTATTCGGGTGAAAAAAAAAATATTGTTCACACTTTGCACATTGAGCGTTTTCAGTTTGCGGTTCGGTAATTTCGAGGCGAAGCGTGGTTGCTATGAATAAAAAGGGTTGTATTCCATCTTTATTCCAGGTGGTTATAACACTTGATTTTGTTTTTCACTCAAAGCAACCAGTTAAGTAAGCTGGGGTTGTTTTAATTGTTAAGGTGACACCGTCACTTCTTAATTACCTCCGATTGTCCTAATATTATTAAATCCAAGTTAATTTAATTTTATGTCACATAATAATTATGATTATTATGAGGCTACAAAAAAGAGCGGCATTTCCCGAAAAATGCTAATGGTGATTGTAATAATAACGAAACAGTTGCCATACTATGCATTATGGACTATTATGGGCATTATTGTCCTCTCAACTATGGTCTCTGCAGATATAGGTCGGGTACGTTACGCCCATCTTCATTTTCCGTTTCCTGTTTTTCGCTTTTTCCATCGTCGCGTCTAGAGCATTCAATCCCGGGTACCCGAAACCCGGGTACCCGGGAATCCCGGCCATTTTCTGGAACCGAAAACCGGGTTTGAATTGGGTAAAATTACCCGGTTTTCGGTGCTGAAAGCAAGCAATTTCTTACATGCTAAAATATCAAAATACTGTTCGTTCGCTGCTGAATATGTACGAAATACATATTTGTAAGTACATATTTCTGTTAATAATAACTGTAAATTAAAAGATTAATGCAAAATTAAGCCATCCGATTACATTTTCTTTACAAAGTCTCTTTAAAACAACGACAATATAATAGATTTATATGCGCTCACAGAAAGTATTAAATTTCCTGTAAAGTTAAAATGGTTTTTTTATGTATTGGCAGGGAACAACTATTATATAGAATGGAAAATAAGACCTTTCCTCATTAACTTCCACTAGAGTAAGCACTACACTATAGAAATTGGTTTTGTTGTCTTACACAGGGACTACATTAGGTTTTATTTCTGGTATACTAGCTGGTTCACCAAAAATAATAGCCTACTAGTTTTTTTTGCGTGGGCCAATTCTGGTATGACATTTCAGTATGATTTTGAATTTTGACATGTCGTTAAACCGCGAACAGAAAATTAAAATTGCCAAAATATTGGCTTTAAAATGTTTGGAGGAAGAAGAACTTTTGATAAATTTGAAAAAAACGAAGACAATATTGGGTAAATCTCTTTTTAGCATTACGGGATAAATATGATATCGAAGCTAAATATGATATACGAACGAATTCCTTTCATTTTCTTTTTCACACTTTCCACAGTTAAACTCAATTCTTTGGCAATATTTTCCCATGCTCTTTTTTTCAAATCAATTCTTCGATAATTATTTGATTTTGAATTCCACAACCATTCTTTTTCGCGAAAAATATTTATCAATTTAATAATTTCGCTCCGTGAAAATTTCGTTTCCGCCATTTTAATCAATTGAAATGTCAAAATCTGGAGTGATATTCCATAACTTGCTTCAAGCGTTTGTTTCGAGTTAGAAGAAAAAGTAAAGTTACGGAATTCCACTCCTGGTATACCAGCGCTGTCTACGAAAATGGTATACCAATGCGGTCTTACCAGAAAAACTGGTAAACCAGATTGGTCCACACAGGCTTTTTAGCGACCAATTTTGCTGGTATACCAGAAATAAAAGCTAATGTAGTCCCTGTGTTACTTCTCCTTTCTGGTGTCATACACTCGATGAAAAAAAATCAAATATGATGTTTTCTTATAATGCCACCCACAGTCATTCAAAATGTGAATTTTTTAACTGTAATTTTCGGATGTACGCTTCCAACGCAAAAAAAATTTGTTAGAGCTTTCCTTTCTATAATAGTAATTGTTCCGTGGTATAGGTTTAAATTTAATGTCGCAATTGCAATTTTTTACTGGTAATTTCTTATTTTTTCTTTACATTTTCAGCACCGGTTCCAGAACCGGGTACCCGGTTCTCGAAGATTCTAGCACCGAAACCCGGTTCCTTAAAATTGTCTCGGTGCTGAATGCTATAGTCGCGTCGCATCAACTCAGACCTCGGACTTATCTCGGTCGAGTTGCGATGCATAAACTCAGGTTATAAAAGTAAAAATAAAAATAAATTATGACTGTCCATGTTGTACTTTACCTTCAAACCTACGACCATCACCGGTAAAATACACTAACAGCCCTAAAAATGTATACCGACTGCCCACCGTAAATAACTTTTAATGTACGCCTCGGTAGGTGCCATTTAAATGAATTATATCCTTAATATTTTAATTTTTTTCTGGGTAAAATTTTCACCACTTCCCCAACGATCGTCTCATTTATATAAATATATTATAGGATGCTTTATCAGTAGATGGGAATCCTTCGCCCTCTTAGACATACGTATATATTTTACAGCATGATAATGATGGTGAAAATTCTGTCTGCACACCCAGAAAAGTTCCACCATCAGTTCTTTTGTCGGAATTTTTCCTGAGCAACTTTCCTGGACGAAAATATTCGCACCCAGAAACGCCTTGTAGAATTCGTATCCCGTCAAGCAAAAATTTTTGATTGTTCTGCCATATGCATATTTCGAAGTTACGCTTTTGTTCACGAAACAAAATAATAGTTTGGTAAATATTTTCCATTTTTCAACGAATTCTTTTGGTTATGGGTTTAAAACCATAGACAAAGAAAAGTTTTGTTAAATGCGGTCGCTTTGCAGAAAAGTTATTAAAATCGCTTTTGTGGCTAATATTTCTTGCCACAAAAATGAAACTATTTCTATTTAGTTTACGCTTTAATTCAAGTGTTTTTGTTTGATAAGTCAGAAAAAAAATATGAAAATTTCGCGATTCTTGTATGATGCCGATCATTCAGGCAGAATATATTGAATTACAGAGTGAGTCACAACTACTGTCAGTAAATAAAAATTCCGTAAAAAATAAAATAATGCACGGATTTCAAAGAGTAATATATTTGTTGTTTAAAGACATAAAACAATTTAATAATTAATTGCGCAGCTCAAATCTATCTCTTTTCTCCTTAATGGTGAGATGTAAACGTTTGGAAAATGTGTTTTCCACGACTTCCTGTGGCATTTCATCCCATATCTTTACTAATGCTTCTTGCCGTTTTCTTTGGTCCACCTGTGCGGCAAATTTTCCATGTATACCTATCCTACTTTTGCTGATTTTTTGGGGAAAAACTAAATTCACATTATCTTTACAGACCTTTTCCAGAGTTTTTAAATTCCCGACCTAGAGAAAAAGGAAATTCGCGTCATTCTTATAGGACCTTTCGTTTAAATTCTTTTTTGACATTCTTGATGATTTGAACATCGCTGTTGTAGAATTGTAGAAAAAGTTTGATCTTTCGATTGGTGATTTTAAACAGAATAACGATGGCGATCTACTTCGAGACGCTGATTTTGTCCGTTGTCGGTTTCGGCTGTTCGTCGCGTAGCGTGACTTCTGATTGAGAAGTATTAAGATGGCGTACGATTTCGGATATTCTTTCTTTACTTCTGGTCTTAGCAGCACGGCTAGGTTGAGTTGAAGTAGTCGACTGCTCATCAAAATGTAATCGGTCGAGCAATACGTCAGAGTGCTGACCCTGGCAAGTTATACTGAGATATCAGGGAACTTGATTATTTTGTAATTACTATTTATCGTTGCCGATAGATATCTAATAAGTGATATTTTTAGAATGCATATTGAAAAACCTTACTCCTTAGCAATATTGCAAATTTTCATTTAGATACCTTCACGTAATTCGAAGGCACCAGGCGAGGGATATCGAGGGGAGGGAAAAGTCAGGTTTGTAGTGGAAAAATCGAAAGCCCTTAGCCCCTTTAGTAATACTGTAAAGTTTCATTAAGATCGGACCACCAAATTCGAAGATACCAGGCGAGGGGTATCGAGGGGAATCTTCCCAGAGGTGAGACCTATCTAGATCGATTCCTTGTCGTTTGTGCAGACAGACAGACAGACAGACATTCCTCGTATGATATTATAGGATTGTAACCAAAAAGTATAAATTTCTTTTTTTAAATATTGGAAAAATTAAGAGAAATCTAGCCAAACTGTGGTCAGATTCGGAATTATTCACGTCAAATTATCCAGAAATTGTTACGGCCACAAAATTTCTATATTTTTTGCAAATAAAGAAAAAAAAAAGGTCACAGACTTTCGCATCACCCTAATTGCAAATCGAAAACAATTAATTTGCATTCGATCTCCCACGCTTTGCCTCCCACCCATAAGAGTAAAACCAGTTCGTCCGTTAATTGTTTCATTTCTTATCAGGAGTCGAATGTTCCTTTTTTTTGCTGTTTGATCAGTTTTCGTTCGGCTGTGATTAAAATAAAACGGAGTTCAAAGAAAAAACTCCATCTGCGTCCTCTAGCCACTGGGCTTTCTTTTTTTGATTAACGCGAAAGAGAGGAAAATTCTAAGTCATTTTTTTGTGAAGTTTGGGATTTCCCAAAATTTTAAAAAGTTCAGTGCCGAACGAGAAAAACTCAGCCTGGTTGCAGAACTGGACAAAGGATTTTTCCTGAAAATATATTTTTTTTTTTGCACGATTTGGATAACCCCCATAGAGGGGTTATTTGGCATAATATTTTTGTGCACATTTTATGTTTTCACCTGCGGTGAGGAAAATTTTGAACACGTGATTCTAGACGTGGTTTTTCCAACGAATCGGACACATTTCCACTGAAAGAAATATTGCCAAAGATTCTTCGAATACGTCTTTTTGAATAGAGCATCGAACCTACAGAGAAATCGCATCATTATTAAAGATTTTTTCGGATTTTCCTGCCGGCGTGGTCGAAGAACCCACATGGCCGCCCACATGCAGAAATCCACCCACATGGTCGACCGCCTGGATCATTCCAGTGGTTCAAGTCATCCCAAATTAAGATGCTAACCTGTGATCTTCCATCAAGCAGGATCATCAACTAACAAATAACTTTAATTACGTCTTATTAATGTACAAGTGCATTAAAATTATCAACTTTTTTGTCAAGTCACACAGGAAAATATTCATCGAGCAAGCGACAGATCTGCCGGCTGCATCGACGATTATAAAGGAAAATCTAAGGTATTTATTTAAAATTACGCTAAAATTTGGATGCACTTAATTCTACCCTTAATTTATAAGAAATTATATATATATTAAAATTTACTTAGATTTAACTTTACCCTAAAATGTATCTTAACTTTACCTTATTCTAATGAGTTAAAAATTACTTAACCTAATTTTCTAAATATTCATAAAAAACGTGAATTTTCTTAATTTCTATATGAAATCATATTAAAAACTAATACTACGTAAATCTAATTAATGCTAAGAATTATTATTATACGCTAATCTAACTTATTTGAATTATGCTATATTATGTTACGAAATCTTTTTTTCGATATTTTCAACATTTTTGAGTTACACATTTGGTGAAATTTTTCATTGTTCATTTTACATTCTTTTTTTAAATAAAACCTAGTTGAATTTGTTTATGATAAATTCAGTCGTTTTCATAATTCCACCATGAGTGATTAGTAATCAGAAAGGTCACCAACTCCAACACATCCTTATGCTACATTAGTTCATTAGGGAGCTTTCGGAAAATTGTAAGATGCATAGATTCGGTATACCGCAAGCTAAAGGTAGGGAAGGGTTAGGCATAATAACACCACTATGCTTATTCGTATTGGGAAAATCATCTGAACCACGGTCAACCTAAAAAGAAAACTCGGTAATCATGTACAGCAAGGCACACACTTTTTGTGGGGAGCAGAGGTGCGGACTGTATGCAAGATCCCCGCCCCATCCGCGAGCTGGCTGGTTTTGTGTGCCGCATTCAGTCCCTCTCCAAAAAGATTAAGTCTATGATTCAGATCATAGGGAACAATGCTCCTTTTTAACAAAATGGCGCCCAACGTGGGGCCCGAGAAGCATAAAAATTTAGAGCGTATAACAATGCTCAGCGCTTCGGGTTCCACTTATATAAAATAATGGCGATTGATCCATTACCGAAACATTTCAATAATCAAATTTTCGATTTTCAAAGATTGTAATTAACTTTTCCGTTTTTCATTTATTTATCATGTTGTCTTCACTCGTTTCGACGCTTGGTTGATACAAAGGTGAGGTTCACTGGATATCTCTTCTAAGTGTAAACGCTGGTAGTAGACCGGAATTGATCCTTTGACTTCACCCAAGACAGTCAATTCGAGCAGAAGTTAGCATGCCGTCTTAGGTGGAAAGTTTTTCTAGCATTAGTAGATTTCACTTGCAGGATTTCAAATTATGATGATAGTCGTTTTATTGACCGCTAGTGTAATCACTAAGAGCGCGAAAATCCTTTTACCGGTATACCCATTTAACTTTTTTTAGTTTTGTATATACTCAGTTGACACCGTTCATTAAGATGTTTTTCCAAAACGACAAATGAAATGTAGTAGGGAATGTTGGAGTTGGACCATTAGTTATGCAATTGATTGTCAAACGAAAATAATAATAATTCTTAAATTAAATATTTAGTGTTTATTTTATAGTATTCTACTATTATCTTTACTAAAAATAAGTAGGAAATATTGAATTAAATTAATTTAAGGTAATTTGATTACGCTTTCGATCTTTCGGAAATTGTCGTGCCGAATTAATTTCGTTTTGATCTTTGGCGATTTTTTTTTTGATTTTGTGGATTTTTTTTTTTACCTTCCTCTAGAGTTAGTCTTTCAAATATTTTTTTTTCTATTAAATTGTCTGAAATGGCGACGGTATTTCGAAGTACAGAGGATTTAACCACTCAGGCAGAATTTGGTGTACCATTTGTAAAGAAGTGTTAATACCACCTGAGGACATAGTCAAAACACCTTGCCTTCATCTATTTCATAACGACTGTATACGAAATTGTCTCCCGTATTCGTGGAAGCCAGAGTTAGGAAAAAGTTAGGACAGAGTTTGCACGATATCGAAGACCTAAAAGGAAATCTCGTAGGAACATTTCACCCAAAGGACTTACATACCTAGGGCCGTTTTTCAGTGTCTGTGTTTTAGGTTCTACCTCACCACACACCCTGCCCTGTTACGGCCACAAAATTTCTATATTTTTTGCAAATAAAGAAAAAAAAAAGGTCACAGACTTTCGCATCACCCTAATTGCAAATCGAAAACAATTAATTTGCATTCGATCTCCCACGCTTTGCCTCCCACCCATAAGAGTAAAACCAGTTCGTCCGTTAATTGTTTCATTTCTTATCAGGAGTCGAATGTTCCTTTTTTTTGCTGTTTGATCAGTTTTCGTTCGGCTGTGATTAAAATAAAACGGAGTTCAAAGAAAAAACTCCATCTGCGTCCTCTAGCCACTGGGCTTTCTTTTTTTGATTAACGCGAAAGAGAGGAAAATTCTAAGTCATTTTTTTGTGAAGTTTGGGATTTCCCAAAATTTTAAAAAGTTCAGTGCCGAACGAGAAAAACTCAGCCTGGTTGCAGAACTGGACAAAGGATTTTTCCTGAAAATATATTTTTTTTTTTGCACGATTTGGATAACCCCCATAGAGGGGTTATTTGGCATAATATTTTTGTGCACATTTTATGTTTTCACCTGCGGTGAGGAAAATTTTGAACACGTGATTCTAGACGTGGTTTTTCCAACGAATCGGACACATTTCCACTGAAAGAAATATTGCCAAAGATTCTTCGAATACGTCTTTTTGAATAGAGCATCGAACCTACAGAGAAATCGCATCATTATTAAAGATTTTTTCGGATTTTCCTGCCGGCGTGGTCGAAGAACCCACATGGCCGCCCACATGCAGAAATCCACCCACATGGTCGACCGCCTGGATCATTCCAGTGGTTCAAGTCATCCCAAATTAAGATGCTAACCTGTGATCTTCCATCAAGCAGGATCATCAACTAACAAATAACTTTAATTACGTCTTATTAATGTACAAGTGCATTAAAATTATCAACTTTTTTGTCAAGTCACACAGGAAAATATTCATCGAGCAAGCGACAGATCTGCCGGCTGCATCGACGATTATAAAGGAAAATCTAAGGTATTTATTTAAAATTACGCTAAAATTTGGATGCACTTAATTCTACCCTTAATTTATAAGAAATTATATATATATTAAAATTTACTTAGATTTAACTTTACCCTAAAATGTATCTTAACTTTACCTTATTCTAATGAGTTAAAAATTACTTAACCTAATTTTCTAAATATTCATAAAAAACGTGAATTTTCTTAATTTCTATATGAAATCATATTAAAAACTAATACTACGTAAATCTAATTAATGCTAAGAATTATTATTATACGCTAATCTAACTTATTTGAATTATGCTATATTATGTTACGAAATCTTTTTTTCGATATTTTCAACATTTTTGAGTTACACATTTGGTGAAATTTTTCATTGTTCATTTTACATTCTTTTTTTAAATAAAACCTAGTTGAATTTGTTTATGATAAATTCAGTCGTTTTCATAATTCCACCATGAGTGATTAGCAGGGCCCGGATATTTAAGGCAAAAAGGCATTTTGCCTATTTTGCTTTTTTCGTTCATTTTTGTATAATAACTACCTTTTAGGCATTTTTGCTTATTTTCCCACTTTTTCGACCATTTAGCCTTTTTTTTATGCCTTTTTTAATAATTCCGATCTTAAAAAGATTTTTAAATTCTTTTTAGGGTAATTTAAGTACCCATAAAAATTATCATTATTTTTTTTTGATTTGGCAATGCCTATATTTATGACAGTTGCGCCAATGTGCGATCAGTTTAGTTTTGGTAGTACATTGAAATCTTAGAAATGCCAAAAATCACACGAGAAAACCGCCTTATAGAGCCTGTTCAGATTGGTTGAAATAGTCCGCCTAAATAGGACGGTTGAAATATTGCTCGTGTTCAGATTGAGACTATTTGAACCAGTAGCTGTGAGCAATCAGACTGGCGTGAAACATTTGGGAAACGGAACATTTCTAAAGAATTGCACGTAATACGTGGCTGCCTTTTGCTCTGCGACGTGTTGCATCGACGACGACCGAAACAATAATGACAATGGAACACATTCAGTGTGGCAGCTGGCAGCCAACCAATCAGAGCACGACAGACGGAACTCTGAGAATGGAGTTTTTAGTTTTGAGGATGATTTTCCTATCAGCAGTCCCACTTCCTCACCTTGCCCTAATGTTGCCAGTTTCTGTCCTATTTAGGCGGACTATTTCAACCAATGTGAACAGGCTCATACTCGTGAACCTTGTAAATACATTTGGTAAAGACTGTTTCTCGACAGACGGGAGTTTGCTTTTCTGCAAAATTTGCGAAAAAGTAGTGAATCATTCAAAAAAGTATTTTGTGACACAACACATAAAAATTGCCATACACAAGAATTTATTGCAGAAAGCAAGTTCAAAAAAAGTCGGGTTATTCAAAAATGCAATCAGCAGAAGAAGCGACTCATAATTTTTTAGAGATTTATCTATGGCATTTGTTAAAGCAAATATTCCACTTTGGAAATTGAATAATTATATTTTGAAAGAGGTTTTTTCAAAAATATTGCCATGAAAAAATTCCAGATGAATCAACGTTACGAAAGAATTGGAAACCTGCTATTTAGAAACAATTTCGGTGATTAGAAAAGAACTTTTAGGTAAGTTTTATTAGTTCACTTAATTATTTCTTGCAATCAGTATTAGATCCGTATTACCTATTATGATTCTCAATGCACCTAAAGTAACGTCACTATAACAAGTTGTAGGTAAAAAGCAGCGAACACTCATATTACTTAAATGAAGTGAGACTCTTTATACGGCTATTAGCTTTTTATATATTTTTTTAAATTTATTTATATGAATTTAATTTATCTGAAATTTTTTGCAAGCGTTCTGCGTTCAATTTTGTGATACATGATATGTAATATTCGTGTAATCAAAATGCCTTTTGTTTAAATAAATGCCTTTTTTTTGAAAAATTAATGCTTATTCAGTCTTTTATACTGCCTTTTTGCCTGCCTTTTTTCCCATTTTATAAGTGCCTTAAATCCGGGCCCTAGTGATTAGTAATCAGAAAGGTCACCAACTCCAACACATCCTTATGCTACATTAGTTCATTAGGGAGCTTTCGGAAAATTGTAAGATGCATAGATTCGGTATACCGCAAGCTAAAGGTAGGGAAGGGTTAGGCATAATAACACCACTATGCTTATTCGTATTGGGAAAATCATCTGAACCACGGTCAACCTAAAAAGAAAACTCGGTAATCATGTACAGCAAGGCACACACTTTTTGTGGGGAGCAGAGGTGCGGACTGTATGCAAGATCCCCGCCCCATCCGCGAGCTGGCTGGTTTTGTGTGCCGCATTCAGTCCCTCTCCAAAAAGATTAAGTCTATGATTCAGATCATAGGGAACAATGCTCCTTTTTAACAAAATGAGTGAGCTGTGTTATAAATTTTTGTGAAAATTGAGAGGAAAAATCAACGATATAGAAAATAAGAAGGCGGAAACGTGTCACTTTGAAAAACACTTTACTGATTGAGCTTAAATAAACAAAGATTTATCACAAATTATGGGATTTTTCCTGCCAGATCTAAAACTTTTCACCCTTCCTTCGTATATTGGAATGTTCAGTTCATTTTATGAACTCATATTACTTACCTACTGGAATAAGTATTTTTAAAATACATCGACAAGCAATTAGATACACATAATAAAAGAAATGACTCAAAGGATTATTATTTAATCAACATTTATTGTTTATACAGAAGAAAAAAGAACAAACAAAATAGAAAAAACTGAAGATAAAATCTTTTTGTTGTTATGTATATTTTCGGTAAAGACTGCTCGTAATTACCAGAAACATAATTTTATGGAAAAAATGTAATAAATAAAGACATTAAATATCTAGAATATGTATTTGCTGCGTGCGATAAGCATGTACTCTCTGTCTAGTCGTGTACTTGAAAAACGCCCTTAAGTGACGGACAGTTAAATATTCTATTTACCATCGTAACTCGCCACACCACCAAGCACCTTAATTTTTACTTTCATGGAATGGACGCCGTATAGTATTAACAGATAGTCATTAAGTTATTATGAAAGTCAAATTAATTGAATGAATAGCTAAACATAATTTTCAGAATCATTCTTTGTGATATGAACACATGTCATATTAATCGATAACAGACGAATGTAATTGTTTGCCCTTAAAAAAACACAACAAGAGAAATAGAAAAATCATACAAAGAAAATCAAGAGAAATAACAAAAATGTAATAAAAGTAAATACAACAGATGAGAATTATTAGTTAATTGATTCTATCATCAATAAATTATGATTGGTCTGATAATATGGATTTATTCAAGACATTTTAGTAAATTGATTTTAATAACGGCCATTAGTAGAGCTTATCTTTAATTAGCCTAATTACAAATCTATAATTGGTATTAATTGACGTAAAAAAATCTAATTTTTTTTAGATTTTGTACTTCAAACGGTTGTTAAATTTTTCTAATGAAGACTACCTTTTTTAATAAAAAACATAACAAAAGCCATAATTGCCAATCTGGCAATTATTGAAAACACCCGTATGGTGATTTAAGTGAACGGCGAACAGTTGTATCAAAATTCCACTTTGAAGTCAAATTTTCCAATAAGATTTTTTAAAACTTATTCCAATCGGATTTTGATGTATGGAAGTTTTATGTAGAATCATATCCTAAATAACTTTTATTCTTGCACTTTTTTGACGAGAAACGAATTTTACGAGAAACGAATTTACGTAAAATTTCAAGTCTCTAGCTCAATCCGGTCGCCCGCAATCCGCGCCGCAGACGGACAGACGAACAGAGGGACAGACGGACGGACAGACGGACGGACGGACAGATGGACAGATGGACAGACGGACGGACATGCAAAATTCAATATTTTTTATCTTTCTTAACACTAGAACGACGGGAATTTGGGACTACCGAGAACGACGGGAGCGGTCATTTTGACCGCCATAAGAAACGACATATGAAAACAAAAATTATCTTTATAGTTTTGCTATATTATGCATCGTTTATTATTCGTTACAGTTTTCACAATACACATTTTTGATATATAGTCCTTGACACTTTCCACAAGTAGGTTTTCCGCATGACGCACAAAAATCTCGCGTTTTATTACGGCAGAATGATGACTGACGACATTTTGAACTCTTAGCTGCAGTTGCACAAGGCAGAGTTGCTGGAATCTTTTTGGTGGCACAATACGAAGCTCGTAGTCCATTTACAAGGTTCAGAATATAGCATAATTGAAATGAGATGAATCAATAGAACTCTATAGGCGGTCAATTTGACCGCTACCGTCGTTCTAGGTAGAACATTGATTTCTTCGCTTTTGTTAAAAATCTCAGAATATTTATCTATTTAAAGACGACATTAATAGGATGAGAAAAGTCAAAAAAATTCAAAGTTCTGAGGTTATCCATTTGTGTGGAACCAGAACTCAAAATGCCTTTGCGGTCAAAATGACCGCTTCCGTCGTTCTAGTGTTAACACACTGGTGTAATTCATTTTTGTGTGTGATGACGGAATCTTGGCTTTACAAACGGTAAGGCAAAGTTAATATACCCTTTGGTTTCACCATACCGGTATAAAAGTTCGTTGTTTTTGGCTTAAACAAATTCTAAATTTTATTTATTAGAATCGCAAGTGGGTAATGAAAAGATCATTGGAACTGTTGTACACGATTATCAGAAGCAAAAATTTTTTTTTGGGGGAAAACTCCACAAAATAGTGTTAATTATGTTGGCATTTCCAAGGATTTTTCATTTCTAATTGTAATTTGATATACTAACTCTTTTTATTCCCGGTGTCCTCTCAAGAACATACTGCAATTTTCAGTTGCGAAAAGTTATGGTTGTGAGGTGTTTTTTTGGGTTTATTTATAAAAAAAGCTTCTTTCAGGAAAAGTTTCTTTCAAAGAATTTCTTAACTTTATAAATGTGACGACAAAAACACTAATTTTGCAAAACACAGACGTATGAAGAGGAGTTGTTTAAAACCGAACTGTCTGTATTCATAAATTTCGCCGTTCATAGAAAATCACAAAAATCTATTTCTCTCTGTAGGATGGAGGAGGGGAGAGGGAGGGGGGGGGGGGGGGTTTAGGTGCCAAATGAAATCACTATGTATCTAATTCCATTTAACAAAAAAACTTTCTTTTGAATTATCCTTTTAATAACAAAACACTTTTAGCTTAATTTTAATTCTTAATTTGTTTGACGTTCTCGATTAATTTTTTTTTCGTTTATCTAACAAAAAGAATTCTAAATCAAAAGTAGGTTAAAAGCAGAGTTCCATTAATGAACTCCAGTTAGCAGCAGAACTATTTTTTTTTATTTAACTGTTATAATTTGCAAATCCCAACCATTAACGTATTATTGAGGCTTGGAAAACTGACTCATAGACAATGATGATTAAATGCCTTTTTTCGCATCACTAGCAACTGAATATGTGGAATCCTTTGAAAAGAACCTAAAAAATCCCACAGATGCATGGGTTAGCCGAAGCGTTAATAGAATATACCTCAAACTGTAGAATTTAGGTTTTGAAAGTTGAAAAACTTGAACCTACGAGTCGAGTAGAACAAAGGCAAATATTCATATCACCCCGATATCTTGTTAAATTGTTGAGTCTCGAAACCCCAACAGCAGCATACAATTTTAAGCAGGCAAGAATTTTATTTAAACGTCATATACGAGTTCCATGGGGTTAGTTGTGCTATAAAGGATGATAACAGAATAGAAGCAGCTTTTCATAGTTTCTGAGGTGGCAGACCCCCGTTTGAAAGGATAATAAAAAAAAATCTGTAACAGTTTTTCCAACCGAGTTCTATATTTTCTCACTCAACCGAGAGCTTCAATTCAAAATGCAACAGCATTCCAGTAGAAACGAAACGTACTGAAGTTATTCAAAGGACCAAATAGAGAAAAGCTAGGCGAAAAACCCTTTTTTTATTTTCAACACCGTCGACTTTTAGATTTTTTCACTTGCAGTCTTTTTGTGATTTTTCGCAGAGAAAAGTTTTTGCTGATTTCCATTTTCAATGGAGTGCTTTTGTCTGCTTCTTTGTGAAAAACGGGTATTTAGCAAAGATTTAGTTTAACTAAGTGTTAAGTTTAATTAAAAAATTGTGAACTTGTGAGTTTTCCACCTCGGCCAGAAGGAAAAGAATCGGTGGAGTAAATTTTTTTTTACGATTTATCAACAATGGGAAAGGAAAAATCAACACGGCATCAAAAAACAGCTCTACTTTCGAATTCTTGCAAAAAAAAGTTATGATGCTACGGCCAAGAGTTAGAACAACCACATAAAAAATTTCAACCCCATGCAAATCTTGCAAGGAATATCTCAGAGGTATGACCAAGATTCATCCATGTTTGCATCCTTTCAAAAACTGATGCTTTTCAACATAAAATACTCGCTTTACTTATTCTAATGTCTATCCTTATCTCATCACGGTTATTTTTCAAGTATGCTTTATGGCAAAGGTGAGTTTTTAGTACTTACTCATATTTCTCTCACAATTTTTTTTAATTATCTACACTGAAAAGGAGCTTTTTTGTGCATCATTGCAATTGGAACTGTTTCTGACGGTAAAACTAAAGTCAATGATTTTGAAAAAGAAAAAAAGATGAATCTAGAGGACGGATGAAAACATTTCAAATTGAGCAATCTTTATTCGCCATAAATTTTTCTTTGAAAAGATTTAATTTTTTTCTCAAGCTGAAGGATTTCCATCAAGTGGCAATGCTATCATTATAGTAGAATGCTTCAAAAATATCTCACTGCATTTATCTTTTCGTTTTTATTCCTTTTAACCCTTTCGGTACATGTTTTTTTCTGTGGGTTTTAAAAATACTCTGTATACAAATTAATGATTTTTAAGCTATTAGTATTCATTTAAAACAAAAAAAAAATTTGGAAAAAAAAATTAAAAATTTTAATTTTTTTCAAATACGTCCACTGTGGTCCAGCTTTTTACTCAAAAAATCAAAATTGGGTCAAAAATGCACTTAATGGTGCACTGAATGAGAATAGAGTGTTGAAAATAAATAAATAATAAGACAATTAAAATTTTTTAGCATGATGCCATATGGCATCAAAATACCGAAAGGGTTAAGAAAGCAACAAAGAAATAATAAAAGCGGGTGTAGATGCCGTTTAGATTTCATTTAATTTATCCAGGTTAGTTAAGTTACGAGTATTAGTTTTAGGCCATATTTCAATAATTAATTGGAAAATCGCGTTTTGAAAATTTTCAGTCAATTATTTGGCATGTTTCCAATTATTTAGGTTTCCTTTACATCTGACAATTTATTCCGCGAATTTTATTCTTCGAAACTAAATTCATGTTGCACGACCATTTATGCGGCCCCTAGACGTACAATATCATTGTGCAATATATTGTACAATATTATTGACATGCCCCTAGACGATGCAATATTATTGCACAATAAATCATTTTTCGTTTGATTCTTGAGCACCCAAAATGTCCCTAAATGACATTGAAGCTAGTTGTGTAGCCATTGCACTGGCTGTGAAGTGTGAACTTCAGAAAAAGAGTTTAAAAAAAACGCAGACGGATGAAGGAGTGCTTAAAAACAGAACTACCCATAAACATTTGTTGAATGACTTAAAGCCATGGTTAGGTGTACTCTCAGCGATATTTCATACGATACTGAGCCAATATTGTGCAATATCGCCCTCAGACTATACAATAAACCTTATTGTGCAATAAAAATCAAACCGATTTTGATTCCTTCAATATATTGCACAACCGTTCAATATTACCCCTAGACGGTCAATATATTGCACAATATTGAAATATTGCACAATAATATTGTACGTCTAGGGGCCACTTTACGCTCCGACCAGTGACGTGGCGTGCTGCTTTCAGTAGGGTGTTCAATATTAAGTTTCTGTTAAATGATATAAACGTCTACTCTTAGTTTTATCCAGGATCACGTCCGGGACGTGATAGACGAAGATCCAATTTTTCCTCGATATTTAATTGAGAAAATGGTTTCTCAAACAATTTTTCGATTGCGCATCCGCATTCACAAGCCATACTATTAAATTAATTATTTCTCATACACAAAAGCCAACTGAACACCTGTAAAATCAGAAACCGGCTGAGCTGATGAGCAACAATATTGCTGTTTTGCTTGGCACACACACTCACACGCATCAGCACGTCAGCCCAGTGATGCTATATCGAGGGGAATTCCCCTTTTTGCGGGGAATTTGACTATAAAAATTGTTAATAGGGGAAAAGGGGAAAACGCTTCAAAACGAGGGGAAACGATTTACAACGAGGGGAAAATCTTCGCCTTTCAACTAAATCCGAAATACTTTTAAAAAATTACGGAAAAGTAAAAATACAAATAAATAAAAATAATTACAATCCAATTCCAAGCTTAGGCAAAGGTAAAGAGTGAAGGAAATGCTCTTATTTATGCATTTGCCACTTTATAATGATCTTATTGCAATTGTAAAGTACACACCAATCTTTTAAACGAAAGCACTTTAAAATGGCTTTGGAACGTACGTTTAACCGATTTTTCAGTGTAGTTTTTAACCGCTTTGAAAAAAGCACATTAAAAAGTACCATTTCTCATCTTATTCAAATTAATTACTTTAAACTACTTTAAAAGACTTTGATGGAAAGTAGTTTCCATGAAAGTTCATTGACACATATTTTTTGTTCGTTTTTCGGATTTCCTAAATATATTTTCAATAGAAATATTTTCAATTGCAACTCAGCAGAAGTGCTTTGTTTAAATTATGTAAAGATCAATTAAATCGGTAATTTCTTGGTCATCTTTAAAATTTGGCTTAATGTACTAATTTCGACCAATATTCACCAGAAGAATGCATGGACCAGTGGCAAAGTGCCCGGAATACAAAAATCGAGTTCCAGTCGCGACATGATTTCGTTTTTTTCCATTTTTTTGATATTTTTATATTTTTCAAATTCAAAATATGGAAATAATTTTTACCGAATTTAAGGAGGATAGGATCATTTTAAGTTCGAAAGCAAAGGAACTACCTTGATTTATAAATTCGTGACTTGCTTTGATTATTATCTAATTGTGAATCCCGGCTTCTTTTCATATCTTATTTGACGTTTGGTTGGAGACCCGTGACACTGTTATGGGGAATACAATTAACGAGTATTTTGTTAAAGCTTTCCAAAATATAAAATTATTTCCTAATTTGTGCTTTTTTCTCTTAAAAGACTTTAACATGAGTCCAGAGGACAATAATTTTTGGTTTTAATAAATGAATTCTTTATTTAAAATTCGTTGTTTTTATAGGGGAAAAACGAGGGGAATTTCGTCATTGAAAAAGGGGAAAAAGGGGGATTTTGTCATTTGGAAAGGGGACTATCACTAAAGGTACATAGCATCACTGCGTCAGCCGAACGGCCATACGATGGTCGGTTTTCTATTGTCGGGTTTCGCAGCATCGCGGCCAGCAGCAAGCAACATCGCATCGGTTCGCCGTGCGGCTTTTTCTGGAGCACCCAAATTCATCGTTGTGTGCGGTTATTTCTTGTGAACTTTGTGTGCGGTGAAACGTTTTTTTTATAGACTTTTACTTAGTCATATGTGTTTTTATTTTGCTTTGGTGCGCTGTAAATTGGAGAACACTCGAGTCGGTCGAACGACCGAAAGAGTCGGTATTGCGTTTCGAGTGTGTTTCGCTAAGGGGTGAGTAGGAAAGAAGGCCACAAGCAATTTTTACTTTGGTTCGCTGTAAAGTGGAGAATACTTGGTTGGTCGAAAGATCGAAAGATAAAGAAACAGGTTGGTAATGTAGGGTGCGGGTGCTTTAGGCAACCATTGCCATTGGTAAATTGTCGAAAGAATTGGCACAAAAAAAAGAAATTAATTAACAATAGATTTCCGATACATATTGGATTTCAGTAGGGTGTGCAGTGAACACCCTCGCACCTTAGAAGAAACGTCACTGGCTCCGACACAAAATACTGAAATTTATTTCTGAAAGACGCCCGAACTCGAAAGTTTTTAGGTATACAAAACCGCCGAAATAAATTTAAATTTTGACAACTTTAGCTAAGTAAGGCCTATATGTTACACACGGCAACTTTAAACCCATATACGATACAAAAAGTTGCTCGTTTTTGCTACTCACGGAGACAAGTTGCCGGAAACTTCTGTATATTACACAGTGAGTGTTTCATGTGTGTGTGAAGTTGGACGAACTGTCAAATCGCAAAAAACTTTCACGAACCCGTTCTTTGTTATTTTGTGCTTGTGTGCGTATTTTGTCGCCTTGTTTCTACTTTCGGAACTGGCGACATTAGCCACCGCTTCCCTCACTTCTCGCGCCAATACTTAAGAAAAGTCGCCGCTTAAAGTTACCCCGTGTAACAGGGGCCTAAGTGAATTGATTCTGCGAAAAAATCGCAGGTGTAAAAAGGTTGTCAAATATACTAAAAACACAAAAAAAAATGAATTATTTTTTTAGAATTGAAACAATAAACTTACTTTACTAAACTTTGGAAAAACTTTCCATCAAGGATTTTTGCGGTCACAACCGGTCAAGAGTCAAAAAATATTCGCTTTCAATTTTACATGGGTAACATCTGGTCAAAAATCTGTAAAAACCCTGGACACTAAAAAAAAAATTGGCTGCGAATAAATGATGAACCGTGAATATTATGAATTCAATGAAGATCTGTTAAAATAAAAAAGTGAAAATAAAATAAACTGAGGACAATAAAGGACTCTATATTATTGAGGGTGTGAGATTTGTGACATTTTGGGGATACCGAAAAGGGGACACTTGTTCATTGCTCCGTACAATGACCGGATCACAACAAAAAGCATGCAAACCCGGAACCCTGGCGGAAAAATTCTCGTCGCTGTGGTAGACTGCTTGTCACACGATATTCAGCCGGAACCAAACTTTTGTCGGCTGGATGAACCAACGAGAGAACGAAAAGTCCGAGGGATATGACCCGGTCGAGAGAAGAGCAAACTGAAGTGTAAAATACGGTTATGAAATTTTCATTTTTCTGCGCTTTGTGTAGATTTTCTGGATCTTTTCTAAAAAAAGGCGCATAATGAGGAAGTTATTAAAAAACGCACACAAAATTTATTCATACATTATGGACGATGTTCATATTTTTTTACCACACACATACGTATATATAAAAAAAATCATGTACGGCTAGTTGTATAAACGAACGTTTATGAATATCAGAAAAAAAATGAATAAAAACGCCAAGCAAATGCTGCGACATAAAGTTATGCAAATATGTATGGAAAAAAATAAAATATCTTTTTTTTCCATGCTTTCTCGGTAAACGTATAGCGAAGAGAAGAAAATAAATAACATAAAATGAAATAAAATATATACATAGACCTAGATGTGAAATGATGGGCTCTTGGTATCCTTAGACCGGTGGTGAGTGTACTTTGCTAGGATTTTTCAACACACTTTTTTAGGCAATGTGGAGAGTTTGTATGGAAATTGAGATAGCATGGTGTGACTTAGGGTGGCTTATTCTGTTTAGGAAAAATGAAATTTATAACTTGAAAAATCCTCTTCGGTATATCTAAAATCATATCATATTCTGTATTATAATGTAAAATACAGTATATAGCTTAAAAATATTCAAAATGTATAAATGTGGTATTTTTAAGCGTGCCATATATGTATATGTGTATACAGTATACAGAATAATATTTCACGAGAAAACTTGGTACTGTTGAAAGTCCTATTTTCGTAGACGCAGACAGTCGAAAAGCTGAACTCCGAAAAGCTGCAAAAATTTCATTTTATTTATTTATTTAAAATAGCCAGAAGCGAGATGCTTGATAATTCTGGGCCTTGTATATTCAACATTATCTAACAGATACCAAAAACGTACTAAATATACATCGATATAAAAGAAACCATATAGGATACAAGAAATTTTATCTGGTCATATGTTGATAGCTACACTTGCTGGAGTTGGGATAAAACGTTGCTTTAAATATATTTCGAATATAGCAGAGAAATTCAATTTGGTCTGGCCGCTAATATACAGTTCATTTGCCACTCTATTTGCGCATCCAGCATATGGAAAGATATCAAATACTCGTATATTTGCAAGGCATATATGATTTTTGTTAAACATATATTTTTTTGTTATGTGCAAAATATATGCGTATATAAAATATGAATCTATGTTTTATACCGATTGAGAGTATCTACAATACCATCACACATATATGTATTTATTCGTGTGATAATGCATAAATCTATATATATAACAAGAATTATGTATTCAACATAGATTTGCAATGTTATACATATAAGCTCTTTAACTCATTCTTAAGTAATAAAATATGCAAATATTTAAATATCTTGCACATAAAACTATACGCAGGGTGGCAGCAGTTATGCTTTCTGGAGTGCACTTAACAAAGTTCATTGTAGGATGCAGGAGAAATTAGTTCTGCTTTCGGGAATCTCTTTAGGTACTCGTGTTTTGCAATGGAACAGGACTAAAAGTACTACTAGAAAGGATCAAAATATAACGAAACAGAATGAAATCCTTTGTTAATAAGTTTTAACAAATAAACTGTTTTCATTTGGCTGAAGGAAAATATGTAGCAATTTTAGCGAGATTCCAGCAAAACATGTTATATGTAACAGTTATCAGACTACGCGATTATGCTGTAAACATGATGCTCACTTGGGGTTATGTTTCTTAATAAGAAACATTTTTAACTAAAAGTTTCTCAATGTTTGAATTTTTTTTTATATATATATGTATTTCGAATTTGCCGACAATTGACAACTTTAATTCAATTCAGCTAAATGCTAAAACTTGGTTATGAATATTTTTCCTTTCTTCATTCGAAAAGTTTTAATGAATATGACATTATTAATGTTCAACACGCATGAGATATTTTTTTTGCATTCGGTTGAAGTATGTCGATGTCGTTAGCAAAGATTTAAATTAAATTCAAATTCAATTTTCAAAACTTTCTACACTATTAGGCAAATTGTAATTAATAAAGAAATGTGACGAGGAACTACTAATCTAATCACAAAATTTTTTTTACTCATTTGTTGTGTATTCTGTTACGAAAATCACGATTTAAAAAAAAAACCATTGTTGTCGTTCTTTCTAAATTACTATTCGGAGAAAATACATTCGGGGTCAAGTCGGGTATACTCGGTTTTGCCCCCTAAGCGAGTATTAAATGTGGCTGCCCTGTAGATAGTTTTGTTATATGAGTAATTATTTATTTTTTATTTTTTACCAGACTGTCCCAAAAATACAGGCAAAGCTGGTCCGAATAGGATGAAAAAGGCGATATTGGAGGTCACTAGTATATGTACCGGATACAAACAAAAACAGCATTAATTTTAAGGAATAAAAATGTATTTATTTTTTTATTTATTTTTTAGTTATTTCCTAAATTCGAGTACCTAAAGTACTGGTTTTGTACTACACGAGGTTTTGTAAACCCCTCTTGTCTGAAAACCATGTACAGTAATCCCTCCAACTGCGCGGTAGATAGGTTCCACAAAAAGAGCGCGCAAACCGAAACCGTGCACTGTGAACCTTACTTTGTATGAAATTTCGGGGTTAGGTCCCAGATATTAGAAAAATTAAAAAAAAATAGGAAAAAGTTTTTATTTAACGACATATTTAAATTAATACAAACATATGATATGTACTACTAATCTTTTTGAAAAAACCTTGTTATTAGTGATTGATTACCCGATTTTTGTTTTTCATTATGAATTTCTGCGTATGGGGCTAAAGCGGCTGTCAAATTTCACCGAAATTTTAAGGCACGCTCCATATCAGAGTCCATATCAAGAGCTTCTTATTCAAGTTGACTACTAAGCACAAAAGAATTTGCTAGTTTGTCGCACTAAATATAAGCACTAGCTACGAAGATACCAAATGACCAGCTGATTCCTTCTTGTCGGGGATTCACCAAAATATATATTCAGAACCAGGGACGGGAAACGAAATAATAAATCGTAACGTTATTCATTTCGTTACGTAACGAAATTGAACTTTTATTTCGTTACGTTATTTCGTTTTGTAACGATAAAAAATTTCATTTCGTTACGTTATAACGTTATATTTCGTTACACATTGTATGGAAACTGAAAACAAAAAAAAAACACACTTTAATAATAGTTTGTCACAAAGTAATTCAGTTCAGTTTCCATAAAAATAAATTCTATAAAAAATAATAAAACTTAGCAAAAAGAAAATACAAATAAAAACAAAAAAAAAATGAAATAGTGATTACTAAATTTAAAAAATCGACATTTTGGTCAATATCAAAGATATAGGATTTTAGGCTATTTTGACGTCGCTGATTCTGAGTCGGGCTTTGCTTTCGCGAAATTCACTCTACTTCTGGAGTTGCTAAAAGGAAAATATTTTCGATACCAACAAAGTTGCTTGAAAGATTTCCTTTTTCGTATCTCCAGAAATAGAGTGAATCGGGCCAAAACAAAATCCGATTTATGTAAGGGCCACATCTATCAGTTTTCCATCATTCGCAACTGTTACGGTACTCGTCAGTTTTCCATCAGTTTTTTACATGAACGCTTACATCTATCAGTTGCGACTGACAGTTTTTTGTGAAAATTTTCCATTCATTTTGATTGTAGAGTTCAAAAAATGCCGGTGGATAATAAAGAGAGAGTGTATGTATGCATTATTATTGCATTAAGTTCAAAAAATAATATTTGGTTCTATTCTAATACGATACGACTGACGCGACTGACGCGACTGACGCGAACGTTCACACCAATCAGTTTCCCATCAATTTCCCAAAAACTGATGGAAAACTGATAGATGTGGCCCCTACATTAGAATCAAAATACGATTAAAAATACTACTCCAATATTTTTAATTATATTTTATGCAGATGGCAGGTCTGTGGGGTTATACTTGATAAACTTTTGTGGAAAATTTCACAAAAATATAATACTGAACAAAACAAGGAAAAATTAATAAATAACGAAAAAACGTAATATTTTTTTTCGTTTTTCGTTACGTTTTTCGTTATTGTAACGGAATTGAATTTCTATAACGTTATAACGTAATTATGAAGAAATAGCCCGAAAATCATTTCGTTATTTCGTTATTTCGTTACGTTACGATAACGTTTCCCATCCCTGTTCAGAACATGTTTTTTAAAACGTAAATTATAAAAAAAACTGCGCAGCTGCGAAATTTTTACCGCGCACTTCGAAATTTTGGTATTAAATACTTAACCGTGCAGTTGCGAAACCGCGCAGTTAGAAACCACGCAGCATTATGTTTTTTTAAATCTATGTTAAGTTTTTTTTCATTTTATTAAAAAGAGTGCTGTTAGAACAAATTAAATAAATCTTTTATATTATTTATATTATTTGGCGTTTGAATTTAGTAAATGAATTTAGTTAGCTAACCAGTTTCACACTAATTGTTTTAATGTTTTTTTTTGTTTTCTTTGGACAATTTTAAAAAAATAATTTAAATATCATATTGCATATAGTCAGGAACATTAAATTTTACAATTCTAGAAAACCCAAAGCTAAACTCAACACGAAATTACACTGAAACTAGGCCAAATGGTCATTTTCAAAATTCATTAGTTTATTAATTAAAATTTATAACCTATTTTAAAGATAAATCTCTGTGCAAATTTATTCATTTTAAACAAATTACAATCAATTGATAATTTGCTTCAGTCCTATTAATTAGTATGCTTGGATGACAACAATTACATATTAACAGTATAAGACGCAGAACATAATAGAATCCATTATGATTCATTCTTAACGAGTTGAGAAACTCTCATGAGACCCAACAAAATTGTCATATCAGTGAGTCCTTGCAATCAGCTGACAGACATTCTAATAGTACGGCTGAACGTGTGTTTACCATTCCTAGTGCAGGTATGTCATTTCGATTCCAATAATATTCGAATGCCTCTTTCACTATTGAGAATCACACCTACTTGCACATAGTCATAAAACTAGCTTCTAGATTGGCACCTAGAATCCAAGGCTCATGCTATTCTCATGTCCTGGAATGATGTGATTGTCTGACTTAGGGGTGTTAAATTTTCGTTCCCTATTTACCACCCCTGAATATCCCTATGATGTATTTGAACTCATTTACATATAATTCTTGAAGTTATAGTTAGATGCGAATATATCATTATATGCTTTAGTACATTACTTCGTTCCGTTGCATTTCATATATGCACTTCTGTCTTTCAAAGATGGATTGTTGGCATTCAGCTACATTGCCTGTTTGGAAAATTTCATTAAAAATTCATTTGGTCTTTGTGTACATCGCTCCACGAACAAATATAGCCGGCATCCAGCTGAATAACGTATGTAAACAAGCAAAAGAATATTACGAGACAACCTTATATACGATTTACCTACAATATATTTATGTGTATCACTTTTGCATCAGGTTCATGCTGATAACCTGTATGTTCGTATAATAGGGTAATATATGTATTCGTGGTCCTGTTGACAGACATACACACATATTATATCAAATATTTTAGAGAATGCATGATGGACAAAAGAGTTAACTATTCTTTTTTATATTCATATGCATATTCGCTGCAATATTCATAATACGGGAATTTTCCGTTCAGTATAGCTGAAGTGGGAGAAGAAGAGATTGGTCGGCCTTCATAGTGAACATTTTTAGTATGTACATTTTGTCCTTTGACAGCAAAATCGCTTAAGGCTACCTTGTGCTACATTAGCATCTCGCTAAGGTTCATTTATGCTAAATTTAATATGCGACTGAATGTTAGCATTTTTCTTTTGTTACTCTTCAACATACACCTTTTATTCTCAACAATAGACCTTTTCAAAATTATAAGCGACTTCTATTTTTCCTGTTGATAAAAAATGTTCTCAAAAAAAAAATATTGGAAAAAAATGTTATACCAACACATCAGTAACAAGCAAACCGTACAGTAAATTCATAAAGCTGGAGGGATTTTTAATTAAAAATTTCTGTCTTAAATTAATTAACGAGATAAATAAACAAATTTGAAGGTATGTTCGGTGTCCTGTTAAAAAAACCGAGTTTGTAATTTTCCTGCGTCGAAAACGGATGCCTTTAAAAAAATAAATAAAATAAGTAATGAGGTTTACATAATTATTTTTAAAAACATTTTAATAATGCAGCAGACTTGTTTATTTATTTTAAACAAAAGTTAAATATGACAAAAATATTTATAAAATTCCCGACAATAAAAAAAATTTTTTTTTTTGTTATTACTAGATTTTTTCTTATGTTGAAATTAAAGAAAAATAGGTTTTTTTAGTAAATAATAAATGAAAATGTTTCAGAGTGGGTGCGGTTTGATGAGAGTACCTAAATTTCCTGTTTTAATTTTTTTTTTGCAAAACATAAACTTATAAATACAGTGTGACCTCGGTAAACGCAACCGTCGAAGAACGCAGACAATCGTACAATTTGTGTATGGCGAGATTATAAACTCTTAGAGTGAAATTTTTGAATTGGATCATAATATTCCAGGCTAATCCTACTGAACTTTGATGTATGGAAAACTTAGTGTAAATACTTTTGCAGTATTTACTATTGATTTAGTAATGTAAATAATTTTGCAGCGTACAAACTTAGTTACAAATGGTAGAGATTTTATCCTATTTTTGGAGCTGTTATATTGTTTAAGAACTTATGTCTCCCTTTTTGGCAGATAAAGTTGTAACTCGGTTAACGCAACTGACTCGGTTATTGCAACATGCTCAATAGTTGCGATTACCGAGGTCACACTGTACCTCGTTTTTTTTACTTTTAGAATGGCTTAAGATGGTTTCTTGGTGACAAGCCTATCTACTCCTAAATAAAAAACACGCCTTCTTACAAGCTTTTATTTAGTTTCACTTGTATGTGTGTTTGTATGTATTGATCAAAATTTGTAATCTAATTTTGGCAAACTTCTACTCATCCGATTGACTTGATATATTGATACATAACTCCGGTAATAATATAATACGAATATATGCATATATCAAAAATCGAAATGGCGACTGTTAGACGGGAAAATACTTAAAAAAATTGGTTTAAAATAAATTTTAGGATGTTGTTTAAAGAATTTAAAAACAAATAATCTTTTCGCTTTTATTTCTAATACACATTGCCCAAAAAATTATTACATTTTTCCAAAACAAAAAGTTTTTTTTTTAACTTATTTTCTTAATTTTGAACAAATTCAAATATTTTAGTGTACCTTTAGATTTCTCAAAGAATTTCAAAAATTAAAGTAGAAATTTCGGTAACTTTAATCTTTTTACGCAATGTTGAACCATAATTATTTTCTGTTAAAATATTTCTCCATCCACTTTCTCGTTCGTCTGACCGAATTGAAAAATATTTTTTATATATAGAAAACAACAAATATTTTTAATAATCCCCGAAATATATTCGTGTATGTGAGCAGTTTATTTTTAATTTTCTATTTTCTGTTTTGTGTCCTCTACCGTAGTATCGTAGCACAAAACACATTTTCGGAAAGTCTATAATGCCCTTGTTCCAATTCCGTCGTCGAAAAATTTCTGTTTGAAAGCAAAACTTTTATTCACACTCCACAGGACTACATTCGTCCAGCTGATACTTTTCAGGATTGTTTTGCCAGCGTTTTCACTCTATCCTGACGACGAGTCGTGACTCCAACTCCTGTTTCTGACGCCCGCATTTTGTTTGTAGGGATGTTTGGGTTGGTCGGCATTCAATGTGAATTAACTTGCTTTTCATTCGGACCTAATGTCATGCGACCTACAATAGGATTCTGGAATGTCCAAAATGAATTTTATGTGAATGCATACTGAAAAACGTATCTATTGAATAGATGAAAATCTTTATGCTCTTCTGAAGTTCAGGGCTGAATAACCCATTGGAAATTATTCGCCCTGTTTTTGTTTTCTCATTTACGAAATTCGCAAGAAATAAAAGGTTTTTTTTTGTACCGAACGCTTCTTACTTTAACAATAACATAAACAGTTTATATTTTTGTGATTTCATAAAAAATTGTGCAGAGTAATTTTATACCAATTTCGAATCTTTTTGTCTATGGCAATTTTTAAAATCCTTAGTAGGTAGTTTTCCTCAGAGTATTTGATTTTTATTCTTTTTTAAATTGGGATTTTATATAAATTAAGTTAGGATTTTTTTTCCATTTCTTTTCCTCAAAAAAACAACGGTGTATTAGTGGTAAACTAGGGGCTAATGATTTTTCTCCAAGATGCTGTTGTTGCAAAACAACCAGCAGCAGTTTAGAAACTTACTGTGGCTTCTGCTGTTGAAGGGTTCCAGTTCCTTACAAATGTCACATGGAAGATATATTCTTATAAAGATTTCTTTCGGAGAAGGCAATTATTTTTTTCTGAAAAAAGGCAAATTAACCCTAAAGCAAACAGCTTCCAACGGGATTTCCGGATGTGTGGAAATTTGTTTCGTCTTAAGTTTTAACAATGCGATCAATATGCCAATTTTTCCGAAGCTTACCGCGACGTGGCCATTTGTTTGCAATTGATTTGTTTTGACCGAACTTCGCCATTATTTTTTATTTTCTCGCAAAAATTATTAAAATGTCATTTAAAAATTCGTGAAAATTTTTTTTACGATTTCCCAATTTAACCTTACAAGGCATTAGCTATTTTACCACGCAAAATCACGACGTGTGCCTCTCAGGCACACACCCTTTTTCTGAAAACGGCTCGACCGATTTTCATGAAATTTAATGAAACGAATCTGATATCAAAATTTCGATATTTCTTGTCTTCAATTTTTTTGTGACAAAAATTGACTCTAGAACCTTTTTAAAACATATGATGTAAGGCCTCGCTCAATCACTTTTAATTTTTTTATCTTTGGAGACTTTGATCGTATGGGATTATATGGTGTATAAAATTTTCTACGAGCTACTTAGGCTCCCGGACACCAAAAGTTGTCCTTCTCTGTTCATGCTAATAGTTCGATCCATCCTATTCCTTCATTTCGGACATTTTTTTTAGGTGACAGAACTGGAGTGGTCAAATTTGTTATCAACGTGAATTCAACATGTAGAACTATACTTTTTGATATTTTCCTATAGTGTATTATGATGTATTACTACCAATCGAAATACACTTACGTGTTTTCACAATATAAACCTCATATTTATATGAGCGAATGATTTTGGGAATGGGGAATAGAATATAGATGACTTCTGGATTGTATGAGAATGGTCTCGTCAAAGTAAATTTCGAGTCAATAACTAAATAAACTCCCACAAATGGACTTCAAATACTTCCTGTTGACTCACTTCCAGGCCTTTTCTTTAGTCTCAATAGGGACAAAGTCCTTTCGTGTGACAAATTCAATTGACGCCAAATGATTTGTGGTTTCTGCGTTTGTGTTATATGCTTATATTCATTTGATCGTGATGATTTATTGCTGTCGTAATCACATGAACAGATCTTTTAGGTGGGCTAGCCCACAAACTATACAAAATCCTATATAGGTGATACAATTTGGAATATTTTATGCCACTATTCCAAACAAGAATTCTATTATAATATATCAAATGTTACACTATTATGCTTTGTCCATTTCCAGCTTCATGTTTACCAACAAATACTTCTTTTCATCTATTTTCACTTTTCATATTTATACAAACGTATATAATTTTATGTACACAAAAAATACCAAACTATCACTCATAAATGTATGTAATATTTTATGATCCTTGACTGATTGAACTTATTGCTTAATTTTATATTGCTCAACTGCACGTGTTTTTTTTCGTCACAGGTGTACAATTTCCGACTTGAATATCCGCTCGAATCAAAAACATTTTTTATGAGTTCATCATTATTTGATGTAATTCAGATAAATTTTTGGAAAAAATAGAAGAAAGTAAAAGCGATCAATTCTTTATTATAGATATACATTCCCTAAATATAATTCTAATTGTTGACAAGGGTCTAATGTTCCGGTTTTCTCTTGTTTTCATTTTTCAGGACTTCATTAGGAATATTACGAAAGGTATTCGCTGGTAACTCCGACAACAATCCCAATAAAAAAAATTGACTTTGAAACAGGTACGTACAGCTTAGTAGAAAACATTTTACAAGTGCAAACAATTTTTTCTACCATATTTCCCTGAACAACACGAATGTAATTGCTTTTTAATTAGCAAAAATGTTTTGGTTTTATTTCATTTTCTTTGGGGTTTCTTTATTTTTCTGGGGATATTTTCAATAAGGAAATTGCTTTCTAAAAATTGATATGCGTAATAATAATAATCTAAATGAAGTCAATTTATTAATTCTACCCCTCTTATTCGAAAACGCATTTTCCTTCTCTGCACTTCAGCTTGCAGTCATCAAATTTATCATAAGGAAATTAAACACGATTTTACGAATGGTAGAATTGGAAATGTGTGTGTCGCATGTGCATAACGTGACCAATTATTTTCATTGGGTTTTAAACATAAAAAATCATTAAATACAGAAATTATAGACTTGAATCACATTAAAGTGGGCACAAATAGCTATTTTTAAAGAATAGCACGCGTTTCGAGGATTTTTTTTTTTAAATATTTGGAAATAAATTAAACCTAATTAGACTTTTTAGCGAGCTCGAACCTGGTTGAAGTTTGAAAATTGAGACCTTCATTAGACAGAGCATTATCATCTGGCACGATATTACCAGCTTCCGCACTGCATCCACGAAAAATCCAATAGGGCGGAAATTAGAAAACTAATGAAAATCTATGCCCGATTATGGTCTGGTCTCAAACTGAACCTTTTTTCCACTTTTTCCATTTTTATGGTGAAACCAAAGGGTATATACTAACTTTGCCTTACCGTTTGTAACACCAAGATCCCGTCATCACACAAAAAAATGAATTACACCAGTGTGTTTAGAATGATAAAAATAATTAATTTTTGCATGTCCGTCCGTCTGTCCGTCCGTCTGTCCGTCTGGCCGTTCGTCCGTCTGTCCGTCTGTGGCGCGGATTGCGTGAGCACGGATTGAGCTACAGACTTGAAATTTTGTGCAGATTCGTTTTTCGTAAAATGCGAGGCTAAGTTCGTTAATGGGCAAAAATGGACCATTAGGGGGGGTACCCCCCATACGAACGAAATCGTTTTTTGTGAATATCTCAAAAACGGTGAATTTTATGAAAAAAGTGCAAGAACAAAAGTTATTTAGGATATGATTCTGCATAAAACTCCCATACATCAAAATCCGATTGGAATAAATTTTAAAAAATCTTATTGGAAAGTTTGACTTCATAGTGGAATTTTGATAAAACTGTTCGCCATTCACTTAAATCACCATACGGGTTTTCAGTAATTGCCAGATCAGCAATTATAGCTTTTGTTATGTTTACACATTAATCTTGTCGGAGAAATTTTTCAAATTTGAAATTTGACAAGCAGTCTGAAACAAAAAAAATTTAAGCGGCTAAAAACATTTGTTGTTGTAAAATGAAAAAAGCAGGACAGATCCTGGTCAGATATTAGCAGGTAGATCTGACCCCGTTGGATAGTGTGTAAGATCGCCTACTGAAGCTAGGGTGACCTAAATTAATTTAAGTGAATCCGTCACAAGATGAGCCGGGGAGAGGAGGGTGGTTGAAGGACGAATCCACAAATTTCACACAAAAAAACTGAAACCGAACTCCAACAAAAACAACTAAGAAATGTACGCCGCAGTGGAAAATTTTAAACAGAATGCGGCAATGATTTATTTTTGCTTTCTCATTTACGAAATTCGCAAGAATTAAAAGATTTTTTTTACCGAACGCTTCTTACTTTACCAATAACATAAACATATTACACGCAGTGAAAAAAAAATAGTAGATTTAACTATTTTCTAATGGGGAATCGGAACTAAGAACCACACAGTCTCAAAAGTAAACTGACTTAATTTTTTTCACTCTGTATTTTCCAAATATTCGCAACGGAAATTGTAAAATACCAATGACGACAAAGGCGTCGCAGACGAAATCTTTTAAAATCCATGGGGCATTTGTAAAAAATCGCTAAAAAAAAGTGCAGCAGGCGAAAAAAATGTGATTTGGAGCAACCTGTTGATGTAGATTACGCTTTTGCTACTGTATGATCAATTATTACTCTAAATTAAATAAATCTGGGACCAAAGTTTATTTTCCTGGACGACGGAATAATATGCCAAAATCCGACATTTCCGGACGTATGATCACCCTGTTATTTAGGGACGTAACGCCAATGAAGAAGCAAACAATACAATATAGGGTCAGGTAGGATGAAGTGGTCCACGTTTTTATTATTGGCCATAAAATTGTCAAAAAATGGAATTTTTGCATGATAATAGTTGCGTTTTTTAATGTTCTGAAGCAGTTCAGAACAAGCTTTCCATACAAAATCCTGCACCACCTTTTCATCTCGAACAACGTTTGGAACAAACTGACATTTTATTCTCAATTGTGGATTTTGTGTTGGTGGTTTGTTGGTTCTGTTCGACAGCGAAATAATTTTAATCATGGGAGATAGCGAATCGTGATTTTATCAAGAAAATATAGCAGTAACGGCCTACTGATGTAACCAACGTGAAGTTAGTTGCCATTCGAACTCGATAAAATTTCCCACTTACTCTGGATCGTTTTTTTAATGTTCTGTGTTCTAGAACATTAAAAAACGCAACTAATATAGTCAAATAGCAAGCGCAGGATCTAAGCTAACTTTCTGCAATCACAGATTGCCAACTTTTTGACATTAAATTTAATTTTTAGGCATTTGATATTTCGATTTTTTCAAAATGGTAAGGAGAAGTGACCCACCCACAAAAGTCGAATAAACATAAAAATAAATGACAAATAAAAATATAATCATGAAGTTTGATCGAAAATATGGTTTATCCGAAAGTAACAAATGAGCGTTTGGTCTGTTTTGGTGTTGGTTTCTTCGGTGTAGTTGTTAAGCGTCGCTTTGCGCTTCTCTAATTCAGCTCGATTTTCGGTAGAAGTTATAATCGATCTTCGCATCGATTTTCGGCCTTGATTTGAAACACTCAAACTAACTCATAAAAAAACTTGAAAACACGAAATATGACATTGACAGGGTGGACCACTTCACCGTACCAAACGTGGACCACTTCTCCCTACCGACGCTATTTTGCGCGGAATGACGCTGCTTCAACAATTGTGGAAAAAAGTGCAGAAATTCGGTGGATTTACAAAGTTCATAATGTAAACAACATTTTAGATTAATTACCCTATTGAAATTGATGAAAAATTCGTCAAAATGTTGTTGAATGTGAATACTTGCGAAAACTTTTCACAATGTTTTTTTGGCACTGGTCTGTGAGAGTGAGTAAATATACGTCTGCACACTTCAATGACTAATAAAAACATAACAAAAGCTATAATTGCCAATCTGGCAATTATTAAAAACCCGTATGGTGATATTCGTATCATAATTTGAGCAGTTGTACCAAAATTCCACTTTGAAGTTAAACTTTCCAATAAGAATTTTTAAAATTTATTCCAATCGGATTTTGATGTATGGGAGTTTTATGTAGAATCATATCCTAAATAACTTTTGTTCTTGGACTTTTTTGATAAGATGCACCGTTTTTGAGATATTCACAAAAACCGTTTTCGTTCGTATGGGGGGTATTTTTGCCCGTTAACGAACTTAGGCTCGCATTTTACGATCCACGCAAAATTTCAAGTCTCTAGCTCAATCCGTGCGCCCGCAATCCGCGCCACAGACAGACAGACAGACGGACAGACAGACAGACGGACAGACAGACGGACAGACGGACAGACGGACGGACATGCGGAAATTAATTATTTTTATCATTCTAAACACACTGGTATAATTCATTTTTGTGTGTGATGACGGGATCTTGGCGTTACAAACGGTAAGGCAAAGTTAATATACCCTTTGGTTTCACCATACGGGTATAAAAACAAGCTGTCATCAAGAACAACCGATGAGAGTTGCATATTCTGTTCTAATGTCACTATTACTAAAAAAAATGGTGGTAGACCACTGGTCCCTACGGACCACTTTATCCTACCTGACCCTACATATTAATTACAAAATTTTTTGAAAAAATAAAATAAACATCTTAAGTCGCATCTTACTTTTTTGATATTTTTCCATAAAATATTAAGACGGTGTATTAAAAAATCCTCTAAAAGAACTTTACCGAGCAATTAATTATCTATTTAAGTCCTCTGTAGAGAGTTTTTTTTTTAAATTTATTTATAAACAAAATGAAATATGATAAACATTCAATATTTGCGAAGGTAAAAGGTGGTTGGAATAAATAAAAGATAAAAATAAACATTTTTAACCTGACTGAAAAACATTTTCCAAGTATCAATCTGGCTGGGTGCGCGTGTTTCATTTCTTCAGAAATTTAAAAGATTGGATATTCCCAAATCATCAATCAAAGGTTTAACTTAATTTCAAAACTCGAGTAGAATTTTTCCTTCGTCGTATATAAAAAATCCAAATCAAATGGAGGAAACCCCAAGTCGTTTATAATGATTTAAGCACGGGCTATGCTAACATTGGGTATAGCTATTAATAAATCTTTTAAGCGAAGTCAATATGGTTTTTTGTTGCTTCTTAAATGTGAGAAACATATGAAAGATTATTTTATATCGAAAAAAAAAAATAACTTTGAAATATTTTTATTATTGCCATTTTTGTGAAGCATTTTGAATCCTTTATGAGCAATAAAAAGTCCAATTCAAAAGAACAGATTTTTGCCAAACAAATAGATTTTAAAGTTTTTGAAATAAATAGTTCTGAAAATTTTGGGTGATGCTTTAGGGCAAATCTGCGGAAATATGAATAGAAACTTTTCTTTGGTAAGATTTCTTAATCCAAAAGTATGATACCATCAGTGGAATTGTTTTATTTGCATATTTCTTTTCATATAAATTTCTCTTTACAAACAATAAAAAAGAAGTTTTTTTAGATCCTTTAGAAATCTGAGAGTCTTATGCAAAGTTAAAATTTTTCTCTCGGATGGATTTTTACAGCTCAAAGTAGTTTTCAAAATTAAATTATTATTATTATAATTTTTTTGGAAAATTATATTAAATTTCAATAGAAATGTATTTAAAAAAATACTTGGTTAAATTTAAAACTGTTAAAATAAATAATCTGGATATCATAACTTTTCGAAATTGCTCATATATAAAACCATAAAAGTTAATTGAAAATATAAATATGCTCATAACTGATGCATTTTTCGTTAAAGTTTATGCCACGATAGACTGAAAATAAATTTACTTCAAAAATTATACGCTGTTCCAATGCACGGCCATCACTTTAGTAAATTAAAACAAAATTTAGCAACATTTCAGCCATAAAGCTATAAAAACGTAGAGGATCAAGTTAAAATGTCCACAGGTGCACATACCGCTTTTCCCTATCACAATATTTTACCATATATTTTTCTCATCTGCAATTTTTTATTGCAATATTGAATAGCTTTTCGCTAATAAAAAAAACTTCCCTGCATTACGTCCATAAATTTTTAAAAGGAAAATATATTCGAAAAAACGTAAATCCTCTATGGCCATTAGATTTTCCTCCCATTATATATTTGTTTTATTCGGTTTTAAGCCACTTTAACATCGATGCAGAATATTATACTAACGATGTAATCGATTAGTAAGTATAGAAAAGTTTTTTTTTGCAAATTCGGGGTTACGAAGGGCTGATATTAAAATCAAAAAGTTCTGTTCGTTTCGTTGTCATGCAAATTAACTGAATCTCAGAACAACCATACACAAAAAACGAAATGAATAAGACGTTGAAGTTGAATATCGAAATAAGTAAGAAAAGAAGAAACTTTTTATGATATGATTTCATCTGAAATAAAACTACTTTTCATGAAATCCTATGTAAGCCATTGGAATACTTAAGTTTCCTTTCTAATCTTGGGTAATGTAACATCCATACATTCATTCATCCGTACATATACACATCGCACATTTGAGTATCTACTTTTCCGAAAAATAAATTTTTTTTTTACATGTCTATGTTGGCAACATTGTACAAGGATATAGTTAGACTCCATTCTGCTTATAGAAAAGGCAAAGAAAAAGAAACTATGAAGAATATCGTTAGGTTTTATCGTTATGTTTTTGTTATTGTAATGTTTAGCATGGCTAGAACGAATTCCAAAGGGGTGGGTGGGGGTGAATATCAAACCTAACAAAGATTAAGACCACGAGGGCGTAGGGACGATGTGTTCATACTAAAGAAAGAATAGCACACAGATAATAATATTATTGTATAAGTTGAAAATTTGAATAATTTTCTTTAATTGAATTATAAAGTTGAAACCGGTCATATTACATTTGAATAAGGTTAAGTCAAAGTAATATTTAATTATATTATGGAACAACACCGTAGATATTAGAAAATTTCCACAGAAACTTTACCTAAATATTATTATTTATTCAGAAAGCATATTCCGTATTAATAATATAATTTTCACTTTCAAACAGGAACAAAACACGACAGAGGCGGAAAATTTTCGCCAAATTGATATAAAGTTTCAAATATCCTGGAACATTTAGGAAATTTCAAAATTATTCAAATTTCCATGAAAGTATAATTTTCCAAATGCCTTTTGCAGTTAAAACATACATTTTTTCAGGATTTTTACAATGTTAGAGAGTAATTTTGAAATATTAGAAATGAAATGATTGTACGCATGATGTTATTGTCTTTAGAAATTTTTTATTCAGAATTTTCATAAAAAAAGCTTTTAAATTTCAAAGGTCGTTGAATTTTAACAATTTGCTGCTGGCTACAGAAATCTTTCCAGCTTAAGAAATAAATGATTTATAATAAACTGGAATTTGGTCCCGCCTAAAATTGAGTACAACAAAACCTAGGACAACAAAATTCAGTTAGTAGCTTTCTTTATTGTTTTTTTGCTTTGGAAAATGATTTTCAAAAATTGACAAAAATACAATAAATTCCAGCATTCGGATTCACTTTACCCCCTCCCCTTACTCCCGCCACCAATCTGGCTACTTTTAAATGGGGATATGTTAGAGATGGAGACCGATAAACATCTGCCGAATTTCAGGCCAATCGGCTCGGTAGTTTTCCCGCGAAAGAGTAACATAGGGGAAAAACAAAGCTTCTGATTCCCTTACCCCCATTCATTAGTTCCCCCACCTTCCGGGCTACTTTTCAATGAACCTATACTAGAGGTTGAGCCCCGGCACCTATATGTGCTAAAGTTAAGGCCAATCAGCTCAGTAGTCTTCCCGCGAAAGATTAATATACAGAAAAAAGTAAGCTTCGCATTCATTTCACCCCCCTTTTCCTTACTGCCCCACTTCTCAGGCTACTTTTGAAAGAGGAACAGACTGATAGGCAGACAGTCAGACACTAACTCTGATTTTCCAAGTTTCTATGACTCTTTCCTTTCAAACGATGTAATTTTAAAAAAATCGAGAAAACAGCTTGATCTTACTGAATTTCAAGTACTCCGACGAGTAAACTACTGGTCCGATTGATTTGAAATTTTAAACCATGTCTCGTGGGAAACATTGGTCAAAGCAAAAGGAAAAGTCATAATTAATCATATTTTTTCTGTCTATCTATATATGTAAAATTGAATTTTACAATTAAAATCGTGTGTTTTGTATGAAGCGAGCGAGAAACGGTCGTTCAATTCGATTTATTCACGATTTTTTTCAAAATAAAAAAAAATTGTTTATAAAAACATAACAAAAGCTATAATTGCCAATCTGGCAATCATTGGAGACCCGTATGGTGATATTCGTTTAAAAATTCGAACAGTTGTACCAAAATTCCACTTTGAAGTCAAACTTTCTAATAAGATTTTTTTAAATTTATTCCAATTGGATTTTGATGTATGGGAGTTTTATGTAGAATCTTATTCTAAATAACTTTTGTTCTTGCACTTTTTTGATAAGATGCACCGTTTTTGAGGTATTCGCAAAAAACATTTTCGTTCGTATGGGGGGTACCCCCCCTAATGGTCCATTTTTGCCCATTAGCGAATGCCTCGCATTGTACGAAAAACGGATCCACGCAAAATTTAAAGTCTCTAGCTCAATCCGTGCGCCCGCAATCCGCGCCACAGACAGACGGACAGACAGACGGACGGACATGCTAAATTCAACTTTTTTTATCATGCTAAACAGACTGGTGTAATTCATTTTTTTGTGTGATGACGGGATCTTGGCAAATATGATGACGGGAGGCAAATCTAATATACCCTTTGGTTTCACCATACTGGTATAAAAACGTGTGTTTTGTATTCAATTCGATTTATTCACGATTTTTTTCAAAATAAAAAAAAAATTAGTTTATAAAAATATTGTTCTGAAATACAAATATTTTTCATGATTAAAAAACATAGCTGTTTGTGTTTCATTTTCAATTAAATTAAACCAAAATAAAAATATTTCAAGAAACTCCTTTAGCAAAAATATTTAATATTAATCTTCTTATACGCAACAACGCTGAACAATACAAGAATTTCATAAACCAGAGAAACCATTAAAAAAGATGAGTTCTTGAATTTCGTATTCAACATACATCTGTTATTCATTTTCATTATAATGAAAATGTCGTACGTTAGATAGACAGTAATTTCTAAATAACTAATTTATTCTTAGGTGACGGACATCCCAAAAAGTATAGATTACCTTACATACACACATAATTGTGTATTTTTGGATTTTTATCTCTCAGTTTCGTTACCTTCAAGAAACAATTAATCTTACATTTAATATATCTAAATGTTTTTCTCAGTACTTACTGACTTCAATTTTATATACCTTGTCAAAATAAGCACCAAAAACAGGAGGGAAATGAATGATAAGAACAAAAAAAAAATGAAATGAAATACAAATAAAATAGGTGAAGAAAGTAAAGTAAAAAAAATTAGAAGACTTCATCGTAAAGTAAGAGAAACTTCTTAAATGTAATTTTGGGTGATTTCATTAAGAAAAATGGCAATTTCGGAAAATTAGTCGAAATAACTCACGCTAAACTGAAGGAGAATTGGAGGGTGATTGGAGTGAATGAAGACAAACAAGTTAAGAAAAATGACAAAAGAACGAAATAATCTCTTCTCGTCTTATTTTGTATTATTATTTTTTTTTGTATTTGGTTTTCTTCTTTTTTGGTTGGTTCATTTAACCTCCGCCCATCAGTTTTCCACCTCATTTCTTACTAATGTCGTCCTTTCTATTCATTTGGCTCGAAATTAATAATTAGCTCCACTAACTAGGGGATAAAGTTTTATATATTTCTGGATCGCCCTGTGGCTGAGCTGTCTTTTTTTTTGCAATGTCTTCAAATATTTCTTATGGTTCTCGTCAACAAATGATAAGGGTGAGTGACATTAAGTTTCGTTATTCGATTTTAATTGGATTCGTCAGTATTGGAGAAAATTTCCGGATTGAGAAATAAGATCTAAGCTGTCCACAGATGCGATTCAACCATGAGACCAAACAGGCTACTATTTATTGATATTTTATTGCACATATATATAGATATGTAATACAAAAGTATGTCAAAATAAATCTGATTTCCTTCGTAGGAAGAAAATCATCTTCCTGATATTATTGGTTATTGGGATTGTTGTTACACAGAGACACCAATTAGGGCCAAGGATCTCATCGTCTTAGATTTCAGTATAATCTTCATCAGTCAATGGGAAAAGGAAACAGGAAACTGAATGACTCAAATCTTATTCCTGAATCAAAAGCCAATATATATGAAGATATTAAAGTCATTTATCCAGCAATTTCTAATTTGTGGGATCTCTTTCGTTGGCATTTTGTTAGAATTACGAACAAAAGAGTTTTCATCTTAACTGAATCTTGAGAATTTCATCGTATTTTGATATAAACTTTTTTTTGGGTATTCCTAATATTTCAAAGTTACTATTAATAAAATTGGATATAATTAAATTGAGAAAAGGGGCTAATTTTGCTTATTCAGGGATTTAACGATGTAAACATCGTGAAAAGAAGTGTGGTCCTAGAATGGGACGATCTTATCAATCTTATTGGTGGAAATCGAACGATCTTATTGGTGGAAATCCGTTAAGGTTGCTTTTCGAAAGTACACGTTTTTCAGTAGTCCAATGTATGGCAAAAGTTAGAGACAATTTAATCTTTTAAAGAATTCCATATCTCAAACCGTTATCGGGATATACCGGTAATTCAAAAAACTCAGTTTTTTGCGATTATCTCGAAAACTCAACATTTTTCCGTAGACATTTTCCAAAATAAATTAAAGAGAATCACTTTTTTCACAATTTTTCTCTTCATTATTACCTTTAATCTTTTACCCTTATATTATTGCGAATTCCTTTCAAACTAATGGTATTTCAAAACATAACAAAAGCTATAATTGCCAATCTGGCAATCATTGGAGACCCGTATGGTGATATTCGTATCAAAATTCGAACAGTTGTACCAAAATTCCACTTTGAAGTCAAACTTTTCAATAAGATTTTTTAAAATTTATTCCAATCGGATTTTGATGTATGGGAGTTTTATGTAGAATCATATTCTAAAAAACTTTTGTTCTTGGACTTTTTTTGATAAGATGCACCGTTTTTGAGATATTCGCAAAAATCGGTTTCGTTCGTATGGGGGGTACCTAATGGTCCATTTTTGCCCATTAACGAACTTAGCCTTGCATTTTACGAAAAACGGACCTGTGCAAAATTTCAAGTCTGTAGCTCAATCCGTGCGCCCGCAATCCGCGCCACAGACAGACAGACGGACAGACAGACGGACAGACACAGACAGACGGACAGACAGACGGACAGACGGACGGACATGCAGAAATTAAATACTTTTATCATTCTAAACACACTGGTGTAATTCATTTTTTTGTGCGATGACGGGATCTTGGCGTTACAAACGGTAAGGCAAAGTTAATATAACCCTTTGGTTTCACCATACGGGTATAAAAACAGTTGATGTAAAAATTAAAGATATTAAAATTGTCTACATTTTTACTTTCCTTACATATAAGAAAGCTAGTAAAATCTCTTCAAAAACTGAAATTACCGGTTTTTCGCATTCGAAAAGTGGTTTCCTTTTCTACATTTTCGGAAGAGATTTACCTATTCTTTACCATTATCGAGTATATCGAGATGTTTTAATAAATTTTTTTTACATTTTTATGTAAACTGATATTTTATTCGTCGGGTTATAATAGGGGTATTCACGACACCTCGCAAAACCATCGCAAACTGAGTTTTTTGAGATATTTTATTTCAACATGAATTTACAAACATTTATTTTCCCAATGAGAAAGAATGAAAATTTCATTTCAATTAAATATAAATTTCTGAGAAAAAAGTTTTTCGAAATTAATTACAGAATTTATTCAATTTAACCTTATACCAGTAAATTAAAGATTCTGAGGCAAAATTGTGACTGCGAAAAATTTTCTGCTGTATAAAAATAAATTTAATATAGAGCTCAAAAATGTAATTAAAATCTATAATAATATCCCCTGCGGTGATACCGTGAAAAAACGAACATTCTGTGCACGTGAACTTATGAGAAATATTATTTTAGCTCCTGCAATTATATTTCCTGCGATTAATTTTTTTCCTGACCCTCTGACTTTCCCTTCTCTTTGTATTAGCTTAGCGGCGTATTACATTTTATTTTTATGCTCATGCTAACATCATCAGGATAAATACCAACACTTTTTGATTTTTTTTCTTTCTCAAAGTATTCTAAATTTGTTTAGTGTATTTTTTTCTCTATTTCAAGTGTTTGGGTTGATCTTTTTTTTTTAACGCAGCTTATAGTGTTGGCTATGCTGGCTGATGTAGGACAATTAAAAATCAACCCCTTTTTAGTTAATAAAAATGAGACTCTAAACCATTAACACCGGTGTGATACGGTTATTCCCGCAGATTTTTGCTATTTCCATGCTAAAATGCATTGCAGCCGCTCAAGTACACTTTCAACCCCTAATAAGATTATACGTTCTGCTCATGAGTTAACATTTTCGCTGGGAAAATATGTTACGGTTTTTGTAACTCAAGGGCACTTAGGGAGAGCTCAGATTCATATTATGTTGTCAAAATCTAAGTGGATACATTTGCCAACCCTTAGCCCCTGGAAAACTTTTCAGTCTTCAAAGCGGTAGAGCGGAAAACTTGAAAACAGGTTGGAAAAATAGTACGCGGTTTTTGTTTTTTTTTTTTTCTCAAATGGAAAACGGATGAAAGCCTTAAAGCATAAACCAGCACCACCATAATCACAATTACCGCTCTTACCATTGCCATCACCGTAGAAAATAGCAGCGACTGCAACAAAAACAAGAGAAAAAAATTGTAATAATAACCGCAACAGGAAAGAACAAATGATAATAAAAAATAGAAACATTTCTCGTCAGACCGCTAATTCAAGACGAGCGGTGGCTTCAGATGATGCTGTATGTTACCTGTTGTATTCCTAATGTTTTTTTTTCTTGTCGAATATGTAAGCAGCAGCTTAAACATAATTTAGTTGAATATCCCCTGAAATGGAAATAACACGACAAACAAAAGGCCTTTTCGGAATGAAAAGTCCTTTTCGCTTCAAATGACTGAGTAGTGGTACTAAAGACTTCTGATGTTCTACACACTTTCATGTTGCGAGCGGGACGAGCTAAACCAAAAAGATATGTATACTGTACATTATATTTAGCATGAAAATCACATCAAAAAAATGGGGTAAATCGTTAGAATATATCTATTATATCATAAGACTAATATATGATCTGTCTATTTACATAACATACATATGGATTTTTTCCTCATTAATAACAACGTATTGGTTGTGCTTAGTAAAAAACCTCTTTTCCTTTGGGCTAACACGCTTTTGAAATAAATAAATAGTTCTCAGGATGCCGTCGTCTCGGCAGTAATATAAGATTACAGAATATTGTAATATAATATTGTTTGTTGTTGTATGAAAATCATTTTCATTTATTATATTAGCTGTTTCAAAACGGATGTTGAGTTAGAAATAATTAAATATCAGCTTGAATTTATTCATGATATGGGTTGGGCGTAAATTGTTTCTTACCATAATAGACATATTCACATTAGCACATAATTAGTTTGAGTCCACGGCTATTGAGACAACAGTGTTTGGTGTTTTGAAGAAAAATCGTAAAATGCCAGAAATATTTTGGTTTTTCTCGAAACGATGTTCACGGTGAACGATTGAATAAAATTAAATTAATTTTAAAACATTGATGAATCGGTATTTTTTTAATAAGAATACATTGAATCTATTTTGTATGTAAAACCATAAAAGGCACTAACACTTAAAATTGTTTTACTACTAGTGGCTTTTCCCAGTAAATGGCAAAATTGGGGTGTACAAAATCATCCATTGCGGGACACCCCAAATGTTAGTTGCCAAGAAAGACTCCATTTTTTCTGAATAAATCTTTGATTAATCGGGTGTTATATTTTATTATTGTGGGAGCCCACAACAATTTGTAGATACACTCCTTATTTTTTCCACTTTGAGTATAATAAAGTAGGTATGAAAAATTTCGACCTCTTAATTTTGGCTAAAAAACATTTCTCGAGCACTCCTGAGTCGATTAGAGCATTATTACAAAAATGTCTTTCTGTATAAAAATTCAATTCAAAGGTAAGTCTGTCTACAAGATTTCTGAAAATCTAATAAAGCTAGAGACATGAAATTTTACAGGCATGTTTAGTTCTGGAATCAGACAATCCTATCATCTTTCGGTGCAAATTCGTTGAGCAGTAATAACTAAAATGGCGGATTTTTAAAAATGGGAATTTGTTTTTCATGGTGGAGGGGGAAGGGAGGAGGGGGGATGTGGAGGGTGGAAGTTGTTGAACTTTGTATTGTACAAATAATTTTGTGTACTAGAATTAAATAAAAATTGTTTGTATTCATGAGAAATTTGTTCATGAATAGTTAAAAAAAGAATTACGTATCTATTAATACCGGTGTAATTATTCTAATTACGATAAATAAAACCATTTTCGGCTCTCCATTATTGACAGTTGAGGTTTTCATTTGTTTATTATTTTCTCCACTTTCAGCAACAATTTAAATCTTTTGAACACCATTTTGTTTTCCAATCCCTTGATAATTTTCTCAGTATCAGCCATGAACCTTTTGTTATAATGGTTATTTTTTCTCAGTTCGAGTGTTTGTTTGTATAAAATTTTATGTACATATTTCACTGGCTTAAATAGTTGCGCCTAACACCAGCTAATTCCATCATGGTAATTCGCTTTCAAAATTGAAACATAAAAGAATCAACCCCCAAATTGAAAAGGATGAAGCCATGGTATTGGAATGAAAATAGGGATAGGATAATAGAGATAGGTTGGTAACTGCCTTGTGCTGTTAACAATTTACGCTCGAGTGGATTCAACAACATGCTTTAGGCTTCCATCAGATAAATGCTAAATAATACCAACTAAAATAACATTGTTCCGCGGCTTCTAACCACGGCATTTGTTCTTTTTGTACCATTTCCATTTTGTTGTTCTTTGAATTCTTCTCAGGGTTTATATTTTTGAAACAACAATTTTTTTTTATAATGAAGTTCTTTTTGTTAAAAATTAATTAATTTTATGCTTCGATGCTTCAGCTATACTTAACATGACTAAACACTAAAAAAAATTTAATCCGATTTCTTACTCTTTTCCCAATTTCACAAAAAATTATGCTTACTGAAACCTCATAATTTATTTAGACTAAATTCCTTTTTAGTTCATACTTGTATGCAAAAGATTTACATTCCTTTAAATCATATTAAATTAAATCCACTTGACTTGATCAAAGCTGTTTTTCCTCGATTCAAAGGATTCGTAAAGAAATTTTGAATTCTCCGAATAACATTGGATTCATGGAATTTAGGAAATTTCCCTATTGGAATGTACATACAATAAATAATATTTTGTTTTGACTTTTGAAGAAAAAAGAATCAATAAAAATGACAACCGGAAAAATATTTATTGTGTTGATTTCGTAAAAGTACTAAGAATAAAAATTCAGTTCAAAGGGAAATTCATAATACCTGTTGTTGTACAAGTATGCTTAGACAGGTAACGAAACAACATAAATAAAAGAGTAAGGGGATATAAGATCAAATAATTTTATTGTTGATTTCCATTGAATTGAGTTGACAAACTGATAAAAATATCTCAAGTAAAAGATTTCTTGAAAAAATATTTTTATGATTTTTGACAATTGCTAATATAAACCTTAAAACAGAAAAAAATATATTTAAAAAAAAACATTGTTTTAGTCGTTTCTTTTATTCTTTTTAAATGACTCTTCGCTATCTAACTAAAGCTAGCTGCTAACTTTTTAAAGAAAGTAAGTTTTTTAAAGAAATGAGCTGAAAATTTAAAACCACAACTGCCGTCTCGAAAGCACAAGGCCTTTCGAGAAATATCGGTCGAGAGAAATGTCAGAAACCCCCGATTTTCGAGATAGGCAATCAGGCATTAAATTCGAGAAAACGAACGAGCCCAAGGGAAATTTTTGGGAAATTTCAAATGCATTATAATATATTTTTAAGTTTTTCGCATTTTTTTGCTTTATGCGGATAAATTCTTTCAAGTGTTATGCTTAGGGGCTGCAATACCGGAAACCGGTTTACCGGTTTACCGGTTTTACCGGCCAATTTGACTACCGAAATTACCGGTAAATTTTTTTAAAAAATACCGGTATTTCGGTATTTTTTTGTATTAGTTTGGCGGGCTTAGCGGTCCAATTTTAAGAAATAAAAGCAAAAGTTGTGTTTTAATTTTCCAGCCTGACGTTTCGAGCCTTGTTTTGGTTCATCTTCAAAGGCGTTAAACGATCATTTAAATGCAATATGTTATAAATGTTAATATTTAGCCGTAAAAACTTTGTGGAAATGTTACATTAAAAATGAACCAAAACAAGGCTCGAAAAGTCAGGCTGAAAATTAAAACATAACAAAGGCTATAATTGCCAATCTGGCAATCATTGGAGACCCGTATGGTGATCTTCGTATCAAAATTCGAACAGTTATACCAAAATTCCACTTTGAAGTCAAACTTTCCAATAAGATTTTTTTAAAATTTATTCAAATCGGATTTTGATGTATGGGAGTTTTATGTAGAATCACATCCTAAATAACTTTTGTTCTTGGACTTTTTTGATAAGATACACCGTTTTTGAGATATTCACAAAAAACGATTTCGTTCGTATGGGGGGTACCCCCCCTAATGGTCCATTTTTACCCATTAACGAACTTAGCCTCGCATTTTACGAAAAACGAATCTTTGCAAAATTTCAAGTCTCTAGCTCAATCCGTGCGCCCGCAATCCGCGCCACAGACAGACAGACGGACGGACGGACGGACGGACAGACGGACGGACATGCAAAAATTAAATATTTTTGTCCTTCTAAACACACTGGTGTAATTCATTTTTTTGTGCGATGATGGGATCTTGGCGTTACAAACGGTAAGGCAAAGTTAATATACCCTTTGGTTTCACCATACGGGTATAAACACAACTTCTGGTAATTTTTTTTCTATGAAGACCTCGGTGCAAAAAGCGGTCATCCCCACTTTTTCAAATTTTTCAGGAGAGACAAAAAAGATATTAGCGTGAAGTTTTTGCGCTGGGACAAAGTTAAAAAATTACAATTTAAATCAAACATGTATTCTTACATCGTTTTAATTTGAGATAAATCTATATTTTTTTTTTTTCGAAAAAGTTATAGACATTTTAAATTTTGGAGATAGTTGTTTCTGGCACCCAAGAGGATATTAGCGGTTTTCAAAATGCATTATTGGCTACAAAATACAGTCCAAAATATGTTCAAAAGCGTTTAAAAATAAACAAATAAAAAAATATTCAATTTCACAAAACAAAACTCTCAGAAAAAATAAAGATTTTTTGAAAAAAAAATTCTGCGTCAAATTATATGAAACAATGCTTTCAGTCGTCTCCTTTTCTTTAATAACTTTTTACACAGTCCTCCAACGAGTCCGGAGTTTGCAGCCAAATATGCGCATTCTTTTATTCTTGCGCCAACTGCAATAATTCATTTTCGTCAAAAAGTGGAGGTGACCGCTTTTTGCACCGAAGTCTTCAAATGTTTTAATGAAATAACTTATGATAATGGGCTTTTCTGATAATTCAAAAATGTCAAAATCGTAAATTTTTTTGTAAAACCCTTAATTATCGAAAAAGCCCAATATTTACAAGTTTTCCGAATGTAAGAGCAGACTGAAGTATACTTCTAGTACATGTACATAAGTAAATGATAAAATATGTAATATGCAATATACATATCGTCGGCTAAAAGTGAAATTGTGCTAAGTCCATTATACCAAATTTGACAGAAGAGCAATAAAAACCCTTGTTAAATCATTTTAATTTTCATTTAAAGAAAACAGAGTCTCATTTGAAGAAAACTTAGCCCAATTTTTTCCATTTAAAGAAAACTCAGTGTTTTATTGAAAGAGAATTAAAACGATTTAACAAGGTTTTCATTGCTCTTCTAGAAAATTATACCAAATGGACTTAGCACAATTTCACTTTTAGCCGACGATATTACATTAGAGAAAAAAAATCAAAACAAAACAGAAAAGAAAAAAAAAAGCATTTGTAGCCGTAATTAACGTATTTTGGTTTTATTATTGAATTGTTATAATTATGTGTTCTTGTTTTCTTGATTTTATTATTTACACTATAAATATTATAAAATTATTGTTACTTATTTCTTCGTACGTTTTTTTCCTCTCACTGTCACTAATATGCTATACATGATTTGTTTTATCTAAATAGCGATTTACCGGTAAATACCGGTAAACCGGTTTTTACTAAAAATATTTACCGTTTACCGGTAAATCCGAAACCCGGTATTTTTGCAGGCCCTAGTTATGCTACAAAACCCTTTAAATATTTATTTGGGTTTTAAAAAACCACTAATAAAAGAATTTTGTTTTATTCTATGTGCGTTCAGTAAAAAATTATTACTTTCGAAACAACATTTTTTTTTGTGGTTTTTAGGTATTTTCAAAAGCCAACCCCCCTTTTTTTCTTTGGAAATGCGAATTTTGCAATATTTATGCAAAAAAATGTTGTTTCGACTACTGTTAAATTTCGAGAAATTGGTATGCAATGTCGAGCACAAAATCGAGATAGGCAATACCAATTCATGGTTTCTCGATCGTACTAGCGTTTGTTCGAGATCCGCAATATGCGGAATTTTCATTGAAGATATATTTATTTTCAACAAAAATTTAGCAATAGTATTGCAGGGTATTTTTGGTATTTTCAAAAAATTTGAACAGAAAATCCCATTCAAATCGATTTTTTAAAAAGAATTGCCATGTCTGTTTTAAGTAATCTTTAAGTTTTAAGTCTTAAATAAGTGATCTAGGTGTATGTACGTTCGACCTTTTTTCAAATAAATTTCTAGTACTATTTTTTTAAAGGTCATTGCCCAGAATTGGGTTTTGTGCTGTAAATAGATTTTATGATAAAAAATTTTGCCAATTTATTTTGTTCCCTTAAATAAGGGATAAATTTCTTTTTACTTCTTTACAAATATTTTAAGAATTATGTTAGAATGACACTTACAGTAAATCAATTTTAGGACTACTAATATTTTAAGTTTTTTTTTAGTTTAAGTTTAAGGTTTTTCAAGTACACAAAATATTTCATATATTTTTTTGGAATTTTATCAATTACTCATACCCGTAATATTATTGTTTTGATAAAATTGAATTAATTTTCAAACCGATTAAACAGTCCCTTTCTAGCAGATAATAAGTCAAATGGGGATCTGATTTTTCTGCTTATTTGTTTATCAAATAGCCCTTTGATTTTCTTTCTACCCCATTGAAGAAAGTCTGCTTTAAACAGCTTGTAATCTACGCAAAAATATCAAATGTCCTACAAACATTTTGACCATATCCAGATAAGCAAGTTGTAAACTTATTTCCCAGAAGCGATATAACCAAAAATCGCCTTCCGAAAGCAAAAAGGACCTTTTCAAGGGATAGCAACAGCTAAAAATTTTCTAGAGAGGCCACTTGTATCTATCTCAAGAGAAATGAAATCGTTCATCAGATAGCTAAAGCTTTATTTTGATGTTCTATTTGGGACCAAACGAACTAAAACGAACTGAAATAGATGACCAAAAAAAACTAGTCCCATATCTAGAGCTTATTGAGCAATGCCCATCGAAAATAACTTTATTCACAGGATTTAGTAGGGATTTTATTCACCCTCAATATACCCTGGCTAATTGCAACAAATTTCACACAGAAGGAACTTGGAAACATCTTGAAATATAAGAAGGGGCGGAAAATGTGAAAACAGCCCTCGAAATTATGTTGAAATGCGTACAATATTTTCCTGGATACTTTATCCGATAGTATATTTTGCTGTTCCTTAATATCCTATCAAAACATGGTAGCAGGATGTCATGGCAATTAGTTATCATACATAAGGTTTCTTTCTGCTATTTTTATGTTCGCCAGCCTAAGGCCATCGCTTCACTCCATTTACGTCGAGTACATATTCGCCCACGAGCAAGAATATTCTTATATTAAAAGCCATATTTTTACTCATCCAACTTGGCACAGCATGATGGTCTCCCGACTTATCCCTTAATCCTAACCAAACAACTATTGCATGATGTCTACCTGTGCAATATCAATAAAATTATCCCGCCCTAAAATATGACGTAGAAGAATTTCAGTTTGTGCTGCGTATCTATGAGATAAAATTTTGTTACTTTAATATTCAGACGTACAAATATTCGTATGTGTGCTTATTTATGCTTACAAATTCCATTCAGACTTATAGAGGAAACTCGGCAAATATATGTTACTAATACTTTAATGTAATAACGAGTTTGTTAAACAATTTTAAGTCAATCGGCTCAGTTATTTCAACTGCAAATAGTAATAGAAGGAAAGACAAGAAAAGCTAAAATTTCCAGGGGCAATCGTGAAAAAATCTTTATGAGGAGAGAAAAAAATTTGATGAAATAATCCCATTTGTATGGGGAAGGGTGGAAGGAATAGTCCGATTGGATTTTAATGTATGCAAGACTTATGTAAAAGTATGTTCTAAACACATTTTGCCTTTATAGATTTTCCCATACAACTCACCGTTTTTGAGAAAATTGCAAAATACGGTTCTATTTGTATAAAAGAGGAGGAAAGAATCGTCCGATTCTGCCCGTTGAAAAACTTGGCGTTACTATTTACAAGAAACGCCACTGTAAAAAATTTCAAGTCTCTAGCTCAATCCTTTCGAAAATGTTTGGTGGAAATCAAAATGTTCTGACATTCCAAACACCGAGCTGTACTTTTTTTGTGTACAACAATTAGTTTCATACGTTACAAATCCAATAACCATTCGCATTTGCAATAGTAAATGCACAAACAACAGTAAATCCAATAATATTAACATTATATAGAAAATAATAAGTATTTGAATCCCTTTTCTGTGTTTCCTATACAAACCGAATTATTTGAAAACGATATTCAAAAATAAAAATAAATCAAAAAACATATTAAAGTATGATTTGATCGTACGGCTTCCCGGTTTTGTAAGATTTTGTCGAAAACTGTTGATTTAATTATAAATTAAACAAAAAACCATTAAATTTTCTCTTTCCATTGAAAATCACTAAAAATCTTTGGAAATGCTAAAATATTTATCCTCATAAAATACATCATAAATTACTCCTCGGCGCGTTAAGTAAATTCATACTTGATGGATATTTTATTAAACACTGTTCTGTTTGCTGTTTAATAGAAAGATAGATACATATATTTTCTTTCTAATTACTTGTTTTTCTCTGAACTATTCATCTAATAAAATCAAATTACTGCAATAGCTCTGTGTTCCTTTATTTATTTCTTTAAATTATGCTGGAACACCGATGTCCAGTAATTTCCCTCCATTAAATCTAAACCATACTAAATGCACACTAAATATGAAGCTAAAGCTATTCGAAAACAAATAGACATAAAAACTTTTGTAGATACTCATAGAAGTACGAATATATTCGTAAATAGTACCATGTGCCACATGACAAACATGAACATATAATACAATTACGGTTGCCTGGTCGTCGTCATTCGGGTACAGCAAACGGACCCACAGTCAGGACACAGGTGTGCATCAAATAAGATTCCTTTTAATACCACTATCACTAGTCCATGGAATTTCTATACAACGGCAAGCAGGATTCGAATACTGTTTAGCTCAGAGACAAAAATGACTACATAGCATGTCGTATATTCACTAACCAAACAGAAAAATGGCTTTTTGAAATCTCAAAATCCTTAATACTCTGAAATATGGAAAGTTGAGAGCAACTTCCAATTGATGGTATCCTCCCCGACATCTCGTCCGCATAGTCCATACAGCTCGTATTTATCCTGTGTCAGACAAACATACAATCATCTTATAGTCAGTGGCCGTAGCCGTAAGTGGAAAACGCAGTACAGAAAATGAAAATAGAAAAGGATCAACACGAAAAAAAAATTCCATAGCTCGAAACAGACTTTTCCGATCGTTATGCCTGCCATTATTTCTTATTTCTTTTGGCCGTCTCCATTCATAGTGGTATACTACTGACTGCAGGACTAAATACAACGGAGTACGAGTATATATATTGTAAATGGATAAATGGATATTAGAATTCCCCGATTCGTCTGATTCCTTCATGGGATTCTTTCCCGTCGCTCGCATATGGAACGAACGCTATGTGAGAACGAAAATATTTGCCAGGCAAATAATTAGAAGAATTTCCTTTATTAAGTACACAAAACAAGCATATCGCAGACAACAGGACTCCTATTTGTATAGTCCCATGGTGAATATAGCCGTTGAGGCGGTGAAGGAGAGACTAACTAATACGAGATTACTCCATTTACCCAAACTCGTCTGTATATATATAGAAGCGATACGTTGGTACAAATACAGATTTCGGAATGGTTGGGATGAGGCGTCATTTGGGTAAACGAGGATCAGAGGAATCAGGATACTGTTTCTCGTATACTGGCCGTCCGGATTAAAGCAGACCAGTTCCATTGACAAAACAGAATATCAAGTGTGCCAAACTGTGCCTGCCTTGCTTATATTTGGTTGTCAGCTTTTTACCCCATCGACACATCAACCCTATGGGCCAAATCTAAATACATATTCGTGTATTAACAGTCATTTCAACATAGCCAGGATGGTGATACGGCTAGAAGCTGATATCTATGGAAATGTAATATCAAAATGGGAACTATCAAACATGTGCATTAAAATTGTATCGTCCTCTCTCGTATATGGCTGCCGTGGCCTATCGTTTCGTGTCCCGCTTTCTATAGAGTAATATTTGTGAATGCACAGAGACACGTATATTTATAATCACCGGACCATTTAATCCGGATAAAATTATTTTGTATACACGTTCACTCAACCCTTCGAAATGGACAAAATAACCTGGAAAGCGGCACTTTTGCCATTTTATCCACAACCTTCACTCCCCCTACTAGGACCACAAAAATCTTGTGTTGGGGTACAAATCCAGCAAAGGCCAAAAGTTCGAGAGCTGTTTTGGCCTCACTTCCATATTTGGGGAAAAAACGACAGTTCCCAACATATAACTCGAAGTGGGTGGATTCACAGCGCTTTAATGAAGTGAATTTCTCTCGTTCTGGAATTATCCTTTGTCGTGTTCCCTCGTCTCTTCAGTTTTTATCGCCAACTGTTGTCCATTTCTGGTTGTGTTTTCTGCAAGTTCATATAATGGCTTGGGCTGTTCCACCAAATAGTTCAAGTGCCATCACAAGTTTTTAGCTGATGGCAGTTCATGCTCAAAAAATAAAACTAATAGTGGGAAAAGGATTTTGCTTCGTTTATATATATAAATATAAAGTTGGCATGGCACCAATGTTTCTGTCTGAGCTCTTACACCAGCATTGGCTGGCTGCCCTAGTTTTTAGAAATCAAAATGATGTTCAACCCAGTTTTTATTCGAATCTTCTTGGTTTTTGCTATTGGTGAATTCCGTTCTGCTGGAAATATGCTTCTGTACGTGGGTATATCCTTTAATATGCTGGAATGCTTGCTCAAAAGCTGCTCTGAACAATCGTCACAGTTAAACCCAAATGAAATGATGAAGTGAGGTATTAATCCTGAGAACAAAACGGTTTAACCGGGATTAGTATTTTTCTTTAATGAAAGCCACAAAATATTTCTCAAGAATCTTTCATGTTGAGTGCGTATACAAAATAGCTTTTCATTTTCACACCTCGGATTTTTAACAAGTCAAAAAATACACATTTTCACACAAGGTCGGAATATATAAGGGAATTTTCGTTTTTGTCCGTCAGAATCCGTCACCAAATATAAGTGAGTATCTTCACTTCTGGGTTTGTACCAAAAAAAAACCGAATACCAAAAATCGACTGATCAAATGGTTTTTAAATTTTGACTTTTGAAAGCGCATAGGTTTAGGCATAATTTTTGACTCAATTTTTGGTCTTTATTACATTTGTTATTGGATTTTTACTACATATATTCATAAGACTTTTGTAAATACACGTAATTCTGTTTTTACACGAAGTTTTTTTACACGTACTGTTCGGGAACGTATCTATCGTGTAGAAACAGAATTAGGTGTATACAAATAAATTAATAAATAAGTAAATTTTAGAGAAAAAAAAATTCGAGAATTTGACACGGAATTCTACATTGCCTAAAATACAGGAGTGACTTTGCATCCACCTTATAGTTCTAACTGCATCCTTATTCTGGCGACTGTCAGTAACCGATGACTAGTCACAACTCGGTCAGAAGCACCTCGAATTCTATGACCTGTGGCTTAAGTATCACAATGCCAGAATAGTAAGATTCCAGGTGACACTAAGGTGGTTTCTGTGTCATCGTTGAAGGTAAATGAATAATGAATTTTAAAAAAACTGAACTTTATCAACACTTGTAAGGTTTACAACTCATCAACAGTAGAGGCCGTGATAACATTTTATAACCACGATCGGAAAGTATTGTGAAGATGATAACTTGCTCCTTCTTGCTCTCGGATTGTTATACTGACTCTTTTTCGCAAAACCACCAATTTGTTTCTTGCTTATGTTGTCACTCTTTATGTATCATCTTTTTTGATGAAATCCCACCTTTTCACATTTCAACTCTCGGTAAAGTATACTTTATACAGACCTGACTGTTAAATTTAAAACTATCCAAAAAAAAAGGAAATGACGCCAAATTATTTTAAACTACATGAACCCACAAAATATTCTGTACTTTTGCTCTAAGTATGTCCAGTTTAAAAAACTCTGGCGGCGTTGCCAAAGTCAAAGAAGATTTATGTGAGATTCAGAGAACTTTTACATGTGAGCAAAATAATTTCATTTTAATTTTTCTAGTTACTGCAAACACTCGACTCTTATACAGATGAATGGAGTACCTAGATTTCTATGCCTGTGTGTAGTTTTTATCAAATATAGTAACTTTTTTTTCGAAATTTTAGCCACCGATACCAAAAGTCTCCAATTCACATGAAGAATTCCGTTTTGCATATCCGAATGGATCGTCCTGCAAAAAATGCCTTCTCTTTCAAGGACTTGTTCGATATCACAAACATAGTTCAAAATTGACAAAATCTATACATTCACATACCTATGTATTTGACATAGTAGATAGCATTTCATCCTAGGCTAGGATATTTAATAATTCAGGACGTGATTTTTATGGGGTTGGGCCATGCACCGTAAAAGCTGACACCTTTTATCGTCAGATACAGATTTTTCACTCGAGCACCGATTTCATATACATGGCTTTGATGTGCAATAATATCTCTTTTGTATGCAGCTCAGCATTAGAAGGAAATTTGATTTGACAAAAAAAAATCCCATAATAAATTGAGGAAATACTTTCAAACAAAAAAAAGTCTTATTGTCGCATAACCAGTACTCTGCCATTATTCTAGCTCTAGTATGAAACATTTTTCCAGTTTTGTTGAAATATAATCTAATTGGTAAGTATCAAATGAAAAACGTACTCGTGCCTGTCTGGCCATTGTGAATATTATAGTACTAGTCTGTTGGTCTAATGTGATTTCCATTTATTGTATAAATGCTATTAGATGGAATGGGACTTTTTTACCATAGACTCATTAGCAAGACGAACAAATGAATATTAATATGCACGTGAACATCTCAGTATCTTTTGCTTAATCAAGAAAGAGAAGAAACAAAAATCCAATATACATATTTGAATATGTATTCCATAGCAATGTATTCAAATATCAAAACCGTTTCAAACAATGAAGCTATAATTAGTTGATGTTTCGCACGCAAATGCGATAATTCAAATGCTTAAAGATGAAGTATCACTTAAGGAAATTTAAGATTGCCATTAGATTAAAGGTTTTCTTGTCAAATTCCATTAAGTTGTATGAAATTATATTATTCAATTCTTCTTTGTTAAAGCGAAAAATTTATTTACTTGGAAGGACAACCAATTTCGTTAAACTTTGACAAGAACTTGGCCATAATCCACAATTCGAAAAAAAAAATTTTTGTTCACCGGAAATAAATTGTCCATCTAAACTTGTTGCTTTGCAAAAAAAAAGGAATTGAAAACCTTTTCATTTTGATGATTATAATCCATTCAAAGATGCTAAAAATATTTTCATAAAATTTTATTATAGCTCTCAAAAACTTACACATTTTACAAAACGAAATTGTATTTTTTCATTCCAGAAATATTTCTTTATAAAAATGACATAAATTTATTTGAAGAAATCAGCCAAAAATTTCTTCATGATCGGTAGAGTAGTTTTCAGCAAGTAATTTCAAGCAATTTTTAACCCGATTTTTCTGAAAATTACTTAACACGTTCGTGACATTTGCTTTTTCAACTTTTTTTACATTTGGACATCGTGTACCACGGGTGGTACACTAGCGATTTGTTTTCTGGCGATTGTGCGCCATCGGTGGTACACGGTGCATGTTTTTATATTACTTCCACAAAAAACTACCGCACTATTTACTCGCGCGGTTTTAAAAAACTGTACATGTACCACCAGTGGTACACGATGTCACAAACGTGTTAAAGATCATAAAATTTTCAAGAAAATCTGCTTTATTGCGAAAATAAGCAAAAACCTTTTTAAGAAAATGAAGAATGGTGGCTAGAAATTAAACCGAGTTGTATTCGCTTCTAGCATGACTTGGCCAATTGTTCTGAAATTTTAGCTCATATATTTAAGGAATGAGAAGTTCGAGGGAGAAAAGAAAATTTTATCAAAGGGCTCTTCATATAATTTATATTTTTTTTTATTATTATGAAAAGCCCTTTTAACAAAATTATATTTTTAATGTCTACTTCATATTTTTTAATGTCTTCATATTTTTTTTTATTTGAACAGACAATTGATATTCAAAAGATGTGGGTAAAAATCAAATATTGATAGAAACAATTAAATCTTATTCCGAAATTATGAAATTTACGATTTAATGGTTTGGTATTTATCTATAAGCTCAATTAATATCACCGCTCGTGGTAAAAATGTGCTGTAAACCGACATAATTGGAAATGCATTTGGCGCCAGTAATGCTAACTTTTTGCAGACTATAATTGGATCGTTAAGGTTTGTGCGCTTTCAGGGAAATTTCCATTTTCTCTTGAAAAATAATTCCGGTAAAATGAATTGATTGCTCATTAAACTGGCATTAAACTTTTCGTCGACAAACAGTTTTTTCAACATTTACACACATAATATGTTTTGGTATAATTAGACCACCGTTTTTACCACTTCCAATGAAAATAGAAAAACACTTCCAATTAAAATCCTTGAATTTATTGTATACTTCCGAATATATATTTAGGTGTGCTTAAATTTATTTCAGCAATAATCTGATATTGTTTTACACAATGGACATTAGGGATGGATAGAACATCCCTTATATCAGGCAGGCTATTGTGGCCGACTACCATTCATGGTCCCATTTTGGTTGTTAAAATTAGCATATAACACAAATTAACGTAACTAATTACGGCCATTGGCCCCTCTAGGCCATCATGTAATTTCTCTATTGAATTTCAAAATCTTTGGATTAATTAGGAAAACATCCTTTTCGAAAACTCCAACAAATATTTTTTATTATCTATAAATTTATACAAATCTTTGATGTTTTCATAAAAAAAAGGTTGGCTTAAAAATTCGTCCTATTTATTTGACCGATTCGAAAAAATTTTACTTCTCTTTTTCTAAATTAAACTATCCAAAACTCATATTTTTCCAAAATAAGATCTGTTGAAGAATAAAAAAGAAGATAGTGTTTGTAATACCAGGCATTCCAGAGTTAAACATGTTCTTTGTAAAATATACGTTATTCTTGTGAAACGGTAAGAGTCATAAAAAATTCTTTATAACGTATTAAAAGTCCAAAACAGCAATTCAAAAACATAACAAAAGCTATAATTGCCAATCTGGCAATCATTGGAGACCCGTATGGTGATATTCGTATCAGAATTCGAACAGTTGTACCAGAATTCCACTTTGAAGTCAAACTTTCCAATAAGATTTTTTTAAATTTATTCCAATCGGATTTTGATGTATGGGAGTTTTATGTAGAATCATATCCTAAATAACTTTTGTTCTTGGACTTTTTTGATAAGATGCACCGTTTTCGAGATATTCACAAAAAACGATTTCGTTCGTATGGGGGGTACCCCCCCTAATGGTCCATTTTTGCTCATTAACGAACTTAGCCTCGCATTTTACGAAAAACGGGTCTGTGCAAACTTTCAAGTCTCTAGCTCAATCCGTGCGCCCGCAATCCGCGCCACAGACAGACAGACAGACGGACTGACGGACAGACATGGAAAAATTAATTATTTTTATCATTCTAAACACACTGGTGTAATTCATTTTTGTGTGCGAGGATGGGATCTTGGCGTTACAAACGGTAAGGCAAAGTTAATATACCCTTTGGTTTCACCATACGGGTATAAACACGCGATAATTTCGAAAAAAAAATGTGGATGAAACTTACGATCCACTCTAATAATATCGGTGAGTGATACACAATTTAATCGCGATTAATGATACCTGAATTACGGGGATTCTAGTGAGTGATACAATTAACTCGGGCAATATATGAGCGGGTGTAAAACAAACCGTAAATATTGCCTCAAGTAATGTTCAATTCTCTAAAGGAAACTTTATGCGTCGGGTTGATCTTTAATTAATACACGCCGACAAGATGTCTACGAAGGGTTACGAAATAACGTCACTGCCTGTCATTTTCATAAGATATTCTTAAGGGTTGATATACGCAGACCTACCATCCGTATTCAAACTTTATTTAAATTAATGGCAAAGTTTGTCGATCTACCTCGATTCTACCTTCAATCCCCATGGGTAAAAACATAGGCTACAAAGAACCGAAGTAATCCATGTTCATTTAACGTCTCCTTGTTGATTCTCGGTTGGGTTTTCGTAGTATTTTTTTGGATAATATAATTCGCCTGGTTTTGAGAGTATGTTTGCTCCAAGCAATTTAGATTGAGCAGAATATTACTTTACTTCCCGTCAATGTCTGATAAAACAGTAAAGATGCCCTGGGCCTTAGCCGAATACTTTCGAGAGAATCGAGACCGTAACAAGAATTCACATCGTACTTTCAGGTAACCACCACTTAAGTATAACATTCCTTTTGGTACAGTTGGATACTCTACATCCTCTACATGGCAGCGTTAATTCATGTTAAGAATATTGCGGCCAAGAACTTCTTCCATCCTTTAATGCATCCGACCACTCGAAGTCAAATGAACAACGATTGCCCAAGCAACAGGTTTTGCCACTATTTCTACCCAAATGTAGGAATGTGAATTACAATTTACTCGCAAAGCAAAAGTTAGTTCTTTTACTGTAAAGTCCTCAGAATGTAAATGGATTTTTTAAATAAATTTCTGGACCTCTCGAAACTATACTAAAACGATTCAATTCCAATTGAACAGAATCTGTTTCTGAGAAGAAATAAAGTTGAAAAAATAATTACGTATTCTTTGAACTTGGAGAATATTGAAATCATTGAGAATAAATTTTGGTAAGGAAGTATCAAACCACAATCTTTTTTTCCTATTTATTGGGCCACAAAATAGCCACAAATCATAGAACACATTATTCGGAAAAGCCGCCAATGTGTTCCCCCGGACTATAACCCGCAGAAATTCAAGGAGAATAAACCGATATCTTCTTTTGTCCTTCCGACTATCCTGAGATGTGCTTCGGCATTAAAGGGTCTTCCCCTAAGCTCTAGATCTATATATATAAAAATGGAAGTGGTTTGTTGTTTGTTTGTTTTTTTGTGATTACAAAACTCAAAAACTACTGGACCAACCAATGGTTTGTTTGTTTGTTTGTGATTACAAAACTCAAAAACTACTGGACCGATTTTTACGCGGTTTTTTGCTAAATGATCTGCGTTGCCGGGAGCCGGTTTTTAGCTATGTTAGATTTTCAAAATTCAAAGCAGAAGGTCCTGTAAGGATAACGAAAATATCCTTTTTTCCATTTTGCCCCGGAAAAATTGGCATTATGGGGTTTTTGGGGTCGCTGATCACGAATCCGGTATTAGATTTTCAAAATTCGAAACGGAAGGTCCTGAAAGGATAACATCTCTTCCCAAAACTTTTTAAGTTATTTATGATTTTTTGGCATTCTAAAATTTATACAAAAAACTTTTAGCTGCCGACGAAGGGTCTGCTAGTAGAATTATAAAAAAAGAACTCAAAATAAATTTCACAAAAACTTGAAAAAAATGTTTTTTTTAGAAAATATTAATAAGGGACTGGCCGTGTAAAACGTCCGTCACACTGTCAATGGTTTTTCTTTAGTTAAATATAGGATGTTAATTAAAAAAAAAAATTCCCCGAAATTTTGCCTCTTAATGTTATCGGCTATCTTTTACCGTTATCGAGATATATTGATCAAAAAGTAAAAAAAATTAATTTTCGCTGGTTTTGCGAAAGAAAAAAACTTTTGAGAATTAAATGTGTTAACGCGTATGCAGATCTTATCTTTACCGTAAATTATTATTTTTTACCGTTATCAAGATATATCAGATTTTGCAAAAGAATGATGAAACGCTCTCGCCAACAATCGAAGTTGCTACTCACATCCTAAAGCCTTTTGAAATCATAATGTCTAAATATCCAAAAGTCAGTTTGCTACTTGAGCTACTTTTCCACTTTCTGCCTTCACACTAATAAGACAGATTCCACTTCCTTATTGATAACATTCGCCTCCTTTACGTATCGTTTCTTGTAATTGTCGGATTTTGATGTTGGATCCCATCTTATTTTCGCCTTTTCATACTAAATTTTTTTAGCAATTGTTTTATTTTATTTCATTTCGCATTTTTTTATGTTCGAGTACGTGTTATACTTGTAACAATTCCAGAAATTCTCGAACATTTTAACAAGAAGTACTCATTGGATGTCTTTCCAGTGTCCCGGTCTCTGATGTTGATGCTGATTTTCTATGGTAGCTAAAGTTGATCTTGTATAAAGAGAGTTCTTAGGACAACGTTGAGTAAAGTCCCAGGGTTTTGCTTAAAGGTGAAAATAAGAAAATGGATTTTACCGTTCCGCTTTTGTTGTTTTGTACAACAACGTACACTCTAGGGAGTGGTTGGCACTTTATGGCCCCGGCAAAGTGAATTAAGCATGGGAATTGTGGGGAAAACATAACAATTTTACGTGTAAGGCTTTCGTTTTGGGGCGTATATGGGGAGCACATAAAATTTATACCCAACAACAAACAAAGTATTTACTAATACAGCTATACGGCCACTGTTGCCGATGGTTACTCAGGTTCACCTCACCTGTGCTTACCTTACAGTTACCGCGCCAAAAAGTTCTCATTTTACCAGTTTTTTTTTTTATATTTTTACTTTTTGTTTATTTTTTTATTTTTTGTAACCTGTTTTGCAAAACATACGAGTATACATGTGCCCTGATCTTCTTTTTTCTGTTATCCTGTCTCTAAAGTTTTATTTCTGTATACCTAACGACAGAAATAAAGCGTATGCAGATCTTATGAGTAAAACGCTTTCACACAGCTTTAGAGCTTCATTTGTGGCGTGTGCGGTCGAAAGCCAACCCGGTGAAATTTGGAAATCCGGGAAAATAAAATTCAAATGGTTCTTTTTGTGTGCTGTGAATTAGTAATTTTTTATGTGTTGGTCGTAATTGCAAAGGCTCCAAGTAATAATCACACCGCACGCTGTTATACACTGTAGAAAATGGATTTGAATTTAAACCGAAAAATGGGGTAAAAACGGGGTAAATTTGCAAAAACGTCGTAAAATTTCGAAAAAAAATCAGAATTTAGCTCGCACACCATTTAAGTTGTAAAATCACCCAAAAAACATTAATATTACACTAGAAATAGGGTAATTTTAAACCTTGCGTAAAATTTCGACCAATATTCGTATTTTTACTCTCATTTTGGTGTAAAAACACGCTCGCAGGGTATTTTTGCATTATTGTACGGACAATTTAACCTTAACCTTATAATTCGCATAAGGTTTGTGGCATCGGAGTATAAATACTCGAATCGAGTTTTACTCTACCAAAATCCTGTGTGGCGCCTGCCACATGGCAGACATGCCCGGGAAATTTGGATGTGAAAACATCCGCAAAAATAATATAATATTTTTGTTTTTGCAGACCGTATAAGCCGAGAAATTCTAATACCATTTTCGGTGTAATTTTAAACAAAAAATGTCGTAAAATTACACCTTTAAGACGCGGTTTTGCTACCAAATAGGAGGAAAATTACAACAAAAATGTGGTAATTTTAAACATCCATGTCGTAAAATTACACCCGTATTGTACTTTTACTTCTTATTTAGCTTAAAGTTCCCCCGTAAAAGAGGCTTTTGTACGCCACAAAATGAGTAAAAATGCATAGCTTTTAAGCCATTACGACTCGGTGTAATTTTACCCCTATTATCGTAGGAAAATGGTTTCCTACGATAATAGGGGTAAAATTACAATAAAATTTTCTAGAGTGTAGTCCAGACTTCAAGTTTTATTTTTATGGCATGGAATTTTTTTCCCTGCAATCCTGTCGACTCTTCATGTAATAATTTAGCAAACATAACCGTATCCCACTTCCGGATATAAAAAAACGGAATTATATGCGGTTTTATTAATTTTTTCAAATGAAGCACCTTTGAAAAATTATCACAAATGTGAATACTGATTTGGGTAATTGTTTTTATTGCATTTAATTGTGGCCCATGAAATATTTCATGAAAGATTTAAGTTTATTGTAAAATAAATCTTTCTTGTGTATTTTACCATGAAGTATTAAAATTCTAAGTACTGCAAAACCGAACAGATTTTTAATGAAAAATTCCAGACATCTCTTAGTGGAAATTTCCAGCTATGGGTAAAGAAGTAGATTCCATTTTGTTAAACAATAGAATTTGTAATTTGATACTGATATGGTCGACGGAAATTGTGTGGAACAACGACATATTATTATGCTTTATATTCAATCACGAGGGGACATTTTTTTAAAAAAAGTTCACCTAATTTTATAATTATGTTTCAAAGTTTGCTGAAAATTCTTGTAAATTCAACTTAAATTTCAAATTTCAGGCGTTATAATTTAAAATAGAGTAAATTTGTTAAGAGTCCATAAAATACGACTTCCCCTACAAATTCTTTAACGAGCAATAGAATCCGTATTTGAGGCGTTAAAAGCTAGAGTGGACCAACCCACATGTCGAAATCGTGAATTTTTTTGTGTTTGAATCACTATTGTGAGTGAGTTTCTAGATAAAAATGTTTGGATGCACAAAAGAACATTTCAACATTGAGTAATAAAGTCCACACAAATTTTTTTTCCAAAAATTTATAGTAAATAATAGTACAAAAGTGAAAAAGCTTCAAAAACTCGATTATGTGGGTTGGTCCACTCTAGCTTTTAACGCCTCATTTCAATCGATCGAGTGATAGAAAAAAACAAGGGGTTACCGTGGACAGGGAACAGGGGAACAATATTTTTTTCTATCTTTAAAAACAATATTTCAGACGTGTAAGAGATGTCCTAAAAATGCGTCACACTGCGTCTGCTGCAGCGCGACGGGGTATGAAATCCCATACAAAAAATCGGGATAAGCGAATCAGGAAAATAAAAAAAAAAAACGAAGAATTGAAAAGATATTGCATTGAATTTTTCCATTGATGCACACTTACCGTCCCATTTTTATTCGGTTATTTTGTCTGTAATGGTTATTTTCCCTGAAAATTCAACACCTAGATTTGATCATGAGAAATATGTTTTAGGCGATAAGAGGTATTCGCAAGCGAGGCTTCGCTGTGTTGTATTTTTTACGAATTCAACAGGCAAAAACGAATCATCATTTGTACAAACTATAGTAGTCCCTTAAAAACTTGGATGAAAATGTTGTTGGTTGCCGGAAAATCGTAACAAAGCTAATTAAAAATGATGTGCCTTTTTTTTAACAAGTGACGAATTTATGGCAACAAACAAGCTGTTTCCAACCTTTTAAATATATTAGAATCGTTTTTAATGTTTCACTGATCATTAAAATAATAACTTAAAGCGAAAATATTCTCGTGAAGGCATTATAATCGTAAATACCGAGTGCAAAGCTAAAAGTAATGATACCTTTTTTATTTGATACAAGCCAGTAAATTTTTCATAATTCTTGGATGAACCCAAGAACTGTAAGGAGATAGGAAGAAAGGTAGGAAGGAAAATTTACTACATTTCCCTTCCACAGCCGTAATTGTCGTTTCTGATCGTACGAAAACAACATAAGCTCTCAAGAGCGATAAAAATTTTAATGCATTCGCAATTTTGTGCATCGGTAAAAAAGTACTTTTAAGTGGCACATTTAATTTTAATGGAAACGAAAATGGGAATGACATCACACCAATGGACAGGAAAAAAGGATTATTATTATTATTATATGAGTAGGTACTATTCAATGTAGGAAATTGAATTCTAAAAACTTTTGAAATTTCAAAATATACTATTGCATGCTATGATGACGATACGATGGAGTGGAAATTCAAAACTTCTTCATAAGTTTTATTTAAATTGACGTCGATAAATACCGGTTCGGAAAATAGAGCTGAAGGTTGACAATGTAAATGAAGATATCAAACTGAAAATTATTACATTCACCTGTCAATAATATAGATGCAGTATGTTATAAATTTTAAATTCAAATAACGTGTTCAGAGTGATACCAATCTGTCTGGACATGAAACACAATTTATTTAATAGTACACATTTTTAAACACACATTTTCTATATTTAAATTGAATGTATGTTCGTTTATTCAGAAAGATGTATGTACAATAAATTATTGTAGCAAAAAAAAGTGTTTTACAAATTCTGATAAATAATAAATTGACATTGGGGACACCAGAGAAAAACCGATGCGATGCGATGAAAAAAGAATTTTTTTTTCCTTTTGGTTGGCTATACTTTTCGTTTATTGGTTCGTCTTGTCTGCATCCCTACTCTAGTATACACTGGGCAACTATAGACCCTTGCGAAACGAGGGAAAATGTCGTATCTTATAGTCTTTTATTTCTCCTATTCGTGCTGTTTTTGTATAGAACGTTTAGGAATTATTAAAAGGGTCGAGTCATGTGTTTAAGGAAAGTACCATCGTAGGTCTTTTTCCGAACAGAAGCGTAGTATTCTTATGCATTAAATATTAAATGGCACTAAAAATACATCGATTGGTGGTAACCAATATATTTAATATAACAGAATCCTTAACTCCTATACGAATTTTGGTATATTTGTTATGTTTTATACGTTTATACGTATGCAGATGCTTAACTATCCATCCGAGATACCGCAGAACTTTTTTTGAGTCTACAATTTAGATCCTAAATAAAATTTCCATGGCTATAAAAATAAATAGAAAAGTTTTGTGACACATTTCCGACATATTTATTAGGAAAAAACAGGTAAAAGAAGAAATATTTGAGCTGTTTTCAATTTTCAGGAAAATTGAGCCCTTTTACCAATTCACACACATACACTCATTGACACCCTCCCACCATTGTTGACAACTAAATAATTCACCTAATGTTTTTCCCATCTATCGAAAAGTGACTTGAGTAAAATTGAACGAAGCATTTATAAAATGGTTCATTTTCGACTATTAAGCATAGTAAAAAAAGGGATGAAAACTCTTTAGAAATTGATAAGTTATTCAGTTGGTGGTGTTATTTTTTTACGTCAGGACATATTTTTAAGAAATGATTGCCATACTTTAATTTTTTTAGAGGATTTTTAAAAGAAAAATATTTAAAGTTATGATCGAAAAAGCCAAAGAAAATCGTTTTTAAAGTTTTTATGAGAAAACCGACAGATACCTAGATTATTCCTTTTCACATTTTCAATATTTTTAGTTGATAAATTTTTTTGATATTTTTCTTTAAATCCAATAGAAAGCTTTTTTTCTAGCCACTTCAATATTTTGAAAAACGCATTCATAAAATATAGGAATTAATACTTTTTGGAGGAAAATGGTTCGTCATTAAAAAGGACTGACAAAGACAATCATCTGGTCTTTTGAAGAGTTTCAAAATAATTAAAAAAAACTTTTTTTATGATTTCCTATTATACCAAGACGGTATGAGAATTGTGGAGCATACATGTTGTTAGTTGTTCTTTTAACACATTGACTGCCATGCCTATCATTTTCGATAGCCAGGTCTACATTCTGCATGTATACATTTTACATACATACATTCATACATACATACGTACATACATAAAGTCTACATATATTCTACATATATTGGCACTTCTTTTAAAAATTTGCAAAATTGGTTCGGCAGTTAACGTGTTAAAGGAGTGGCAAATTTCAGAATTTTCTATTACAAATTTGAAGATCTGTGACATTTTTCTATAGATTTCTATCATGAGCCAACAATTTTATAGCCTGTAAATTATATATCTTCCCCGGCAGTTACTAATCCTTGCGATACTGATATCCTCGCAACAGATTATTTTTAACAACAAAATGTGCTATATTCTTTTACATAACTGATTGTTTTTCCATATTATAAGTATTACATTGTACATTACCTACACAAAATCATTACCAGTAAGAGTTTTTATTTCGTATTTCCTTTTATTTATTATAGATACAAAAAAGCCGATTAAAATATTTCAAAAATGTTTGTGTAATTACATTAATTTAATGCAGTTCACCATTTAATTATAATCCATTTTAATTCTGATGTGTATAAATATTTGTTTTCGGGCAACAGTAAATATTCATTAAATTGTATTATTAAAAAAAATGGGAAGTTCTTATGAAATTAATGTTATTTTTAAGGATAATACTTTTAACCATAATTATGAAAGCTGTAAATTGTGCCACAAATAATAAAATGTTTTTACTTTCTTATACGTAGTATAATAAAGTATTGTGTTCATGAAAAATTTTGACTTCTTAATTTTGTCTAACCCTTGGAGCCACAGAAGGCGGCCACGATGCAAATTCGACCTGTTCCGCCTTAAGGGAAGACGATGAAGGGTTTACTGTAGTTCAAGGCAAGCGTCGTAGGACATCTTCGGACGAAAGAACCCTTCCAACCCAAGTGCAAGCAGCTTTACCTGAAGTAAGCTGTAATCGTTTCGCGGCTCTAGATCCCGGTTCAACAGAGACAGAAAAGACGTCTAATGGAGAAGCAGAAGGGCCGGCATCAACAGTCCCACAGCCCATCAAATACTGTCCACCAATTTACTGTCAAGGAGTAGATATTAAGTTTCTAATTCAAAATATTAAAATTCCTTTTCCCAATTTAAAAATTATTGTAAATAATCTAGGAGATGACTATCATCGAATTCAGGTTGACAACATTCGAGCTCAAGAAAAAATTATAAATGACATAAGAAAGTCTAAATCAACACAGGGTTACTCTTTCACAGACAGGAGGAAGCGGCCAACAACTTTAATCTTAAGAGGTATCGACAACTCGTACACTGAGGAGGAAGTACTTAATGAAATAAAGAAAATAGCAGGTGACTTTAAGCCAATCAAATTCGGGAAACTTACTACTCCAACCTCCCGGAGGCTAGGCGTAGACCTCCAACTTTTCGTGTTAAAATTGGAACCGGGTGAAGATCCAAATAAGTTTAGAAATATAAATTATATCCTCTCGCAGCGAATTAAATGGGAAGCTCCCCGCAAACAGTCCTGGACTCAGTGCTACAGATGCCAGAGGTTCGGGCATATAAGCACTAACTGCGGATATGACCCCAGGTGCATTAAGTGTGAAAAACCGCATGAGTATAAGGAAGATTGTGACAGAATTCCAGACAAGGAAAATAAAGTGAAAGCCTTCTGCGTGAACTGTCAGAAAGAAGGGCACCCAGCAAATTACAAGGACTGTCCGATACTTATTAAATACCAACAAAAACTTAAACAAAGACAGGAGCAAGCGAGGCAGGCTTCTCAATCACATAGAAATACCACTCTGAATGAAGTAAACTCTTTTCTAAGACACAATCTTTCTTATGCAAATGTGGCATCTGTGGGGCTGAGTGATAGGGCAATCGCGGGTCAGAGTAAGGGTTATCCGACAAGACCTACTGTGGGAGACACGGCGGCTACAACGGGGGGAAACTTAGTCTCCGATTTCCTAAACGAAAGTTTTAACCTGTTCGGTAGGTCGTTAGCGGAGGTGTTGGCGGAACTTAACAAGTTTTGGTCTAGTTATAGAAACATTTCTAGCAGGGAAGAGAAAATATTAGCTTACTTAGATTTCGCACACCAACTCTCAACTAAACATGTTAATTAAATTACTCTTACAAAACGTTAACTCGCTTGTCACTCATGACAAGCGATTAGAACTTGAGAATGTCTTAAATTCCCAAAATGTCTCATGCGCCTTGATAGCCGAAACCTGTTTCAACCAAAGACACAAGTGTCACCTAAGAAACTTCACAACAATTCGCAATGATAAAGGTAGGGGGACAGCGATCTTCCTAAAGAAAACTCTGAGATTCACTCAAATTCACAGCCAATGTGAAACCATCTCGGCTACGCTAGTATCAATTCCATATATCGATCAGAACAGAACCTGCAGAAAAATGTTGATAGGGTCCGTTTACGTACCGTGCGGGGTCGGAAGAAGCTTAACAGAAGACCTTAAAAAAGTATATGATTTTTGCCAACTTCACGATAGCTGCATCATTGGCGGTGACTTTAATTCCCGCCACCCATACTGGGGCGATTCGGTTTACAACTCAAATGGCAGAAATTTGTATAACTGGCTAATGGCGGGGCCCTTTGTTAATCTTAGTATCATCAACTCGGCGTTCCCAACGTTTCCAAGATCTTCCTCATATATCGACTTCTACCTCATATCCCCTTCTTTGCTTTCAGTGAACACAGAGGGTGCACCTCTCTACCGTTGCTCCCCCCTGACGTACAACTCAGATCATATGGGACAGATCCTTGAACTAAGGATCAATAATTTCAATCCACTTACGGTTTCACCATCATACAAAACATCATTTAAACACACAGACTGGACGGCATATAGACAAGACTTAGAATCTCGGCTCGAGACTATAGTTATTGACTCCGAAAGCAATTTAGATAATGGAGAGATAGACAGCTTAATCCATGGTTTAAGTTCATCTATCGTATCCTGTGCTAGAGACCACTCGAAACAGGTTGAAATCAAAAACCACAGGTACCAAGGGTTATCAGACTTACTAATGGGCCTGTACCAACTGCGAAGACGCTGGCTAAGACAACTCCGCAATGAGTTTAGAAGAACACATAACCGGTCTTCTATTGAATATCTGGAACTATCGGGAAAACTAACTTGCCTAAACCAATTAATTAAAACTAGACTCAACAATGAACTAAATAGCCAATTTCACGACAGACTGAGGAATATACGTCCTTCTCCTAATGCCTATAAAGAAATTGACAGGATCTCAGGTCGCAAAGCACAAAATCTTTCTATCGTCAGAGACCCCCTTAGGCACGAGGGAAGAGACCTAAATGACACGACGGAAAAGCTGTTTGCTCTTCGTGAATTTTATGGTAATCTTTACCAAGAAAAAAATCCTTTCAATAACCCTGTGCTGTACAATGAAGTACAGCACTCTCTAATAGTATCCAGGTCTCAAATGTTAACCTGCTGGACTCAGTTTAGTCAACAAAACACCGCTCTTAATCCAAACACTCACAACTTTTTCACAAATGAGGACACAGTACTCTCATTAATTAAGCTCTCCAATAATAAGAAGTCATCAGGACCAGATAATATTTCTAACTTCATACTAAAAAAAAGCGCCTCTAATATACACACCATCCTGACAATAATTATAAATAACTGCATCAACAATGGCTACTTTCCCAGGCCCTGGAAATTAGCCAAATTGGTACCGATCCCAAAGAAGAGTCAACAACTTGAATGTCAAAATTTAAGACCTATTTCGATGCTGTCCAATGTTGGCAAGATCTTTGAACGGGTAATCAGGATAACCCTGGATGATTGGGCTTCATCCTTGATACCGAAAACTCAATTCGGTTTCGTAAACGGGCACTCGGCGGAGCAAGCTATCCTTCTCCTACAAGACAAAATCCTTAAAGGCTTGAGAGAAAAGTCATGTACGGTAGCTTGCCTTGTGGACATTGAGAAAGCTTTCGATTCCGTTTGGTCAGATGGCTTGAGATATAAACTTATCAAACTCGGAATTTCGCCACACTTATTCAAGTTGATAGACAGCTTTCTCTCCGAAAGGGTGTTAGCAGTCTGTATCGGAAATCAAAGTTCAGAAGCAGTCAGAGTCTGTTCAGGCGTACCACAAGGCTCAATATTGGGCCCTGGCCTATTTAATTTATTCATGTCGGATTTCCCGTCCATGTCCCCGGAAAATGCTTCGGGTATCCCAGCATCCGAATCCATACAGTATGCAGATGACACGGTACTAATGGCACAGCATAAAAGGCCATCACAAGCCCTGAAATCAGTTGAAGCACACATGGAAAAAGTACTTGAGTTTTGTAATAACTGGGGGATTCGAGTAAACCTCAACAAATGCGAACTGATCTGTTTCCGAAATGCGAGTGGGAGGGGACACTACATGGCGGTGAAAGAAAGCAAAAACCTGAAACTTAAAATCAATAACACCCTGATTCCTCTCAAAAAAGAAGTGAAATACCTTGGTGTCAAGTTCCACAACAGATTAAAATTCAACCCACATGCAAAAATGGTCCTAAGGAAAGCTCAAAGAGCAGTCTCATGTATAAACCAACTACTGACATCAGCTTACGTTCACAATAAGGTAAAACTCTTGATTTACAAAACTTTGATTCGACCGATTATCGGATACAGTTTCTGCACCTGGTTTACCATATCTCCAAGTCTAGCCAAAGAACTCCTTATTTTTGAGAGAAAAATTCTAAGGCATTGCATCAAGAAGCACAGACGACCAGGGGGAAAGTGGTACCCTAATGTCGAGATCTACTCCAAATCGGAAATTACACCGTTGCTAACTTACCTGATCGAATTGGCAAAAAAAACCCTCCGCAAGTTAGAAAACCACGACAACCCAAACCTAAAGCAAATTTACGTATCTAACAAAAGATTTGGCATTCAAGACAGATATTACGCATCCCCAGTTAATATTTTAGCTTCCTCCTCAGATAGCTGTTTTAGCCCTTCCAATGAAGATGCGACGTTGCTCAATTTTTATCATAAAGCCACTCCTGAGGTGTATAGAGGTTAACTAATTTTTTTTTTTTTTTTTCTCTTTTTTTTCCCCTTCTATTTATTTATTTTTGTAATATATTTTTTTTTAACGTACTCACTTTCCTCACATGATTGTCAACCTGAAGTCGATTCATAGTTTTAGTGAATTTATCCTTGCAAGTAAGATTTACAACAGAATTACACGTGTGAATTACACTTTGTTGAAATAGATTATCATTATTATTAACTTTTTTTTCTTTTTACTCATATTATTTAAGTTTTAATTGTAAGATTGAATGGTAGGGACAGAAGCTAACCTATTATATAGTACCTAAGAAATGAAAATATTTATATATATATATAGATTAAGAAATACAATTTTTTTCTTTGTATATAACTTGCCTGAGGCAGCCAGTTAACACATTTTAAGTTAACATAGTAGTAAGAATGTAACTCTAGTACAATGTACGTCAAAGCTTCCTAATAAATTATCAATTATCAATTATAAATTATCAATTATCTAACCCTTGGAGCACAATGAACGCAACCAAACCGCAACTAAGGACGCTTCGAACTGTCACGCAACGCCGTTTAGGAGCGATTGAGCCCAATAGAAGCGTCGTCGGTTGCGTTGTGATACAAACACAGAAAAATTAAAAGTGAACTAAAGTAGAAAAAGATATAAAAAATGAATAATTTTGAAGCCATAATTTGCTTTGTTGGTCTTTATCTGTCAACGCAGATTGTTGCGTTAAATATGTTCTGACGTAAAAAAAAGTTTGGCAACTTTTGCGTCGATGGTTGCGTTCAATGCGTTCACTGTGCTCACTCAAAAGCATTTCTGTGAAATAAACTCGTAAGTGACATTTGGATGCGTGATGGTTGCGGCTTGGTTGCGTTCATTGTGCTCCAAGGGTGAAAAACATTTCTCAAACACTCCTGAGTCGACTGGAACATTATTACGAAAATGGCTGTTAGTCTTAACCCTCTAACCGGGATATTTCCGAAAAAAATTCATCAAAATATGACTTTCAACTTGCGACAGACCGTAACCAAGACAACGTACAGGGCTAAATTTTTTCCAGCATGTAAAGCGATAACTTACAAAAGTCAGTGTAACACGTTCCGGCGATTTCCGGCGATTAAAATTGTTACATGTTATAAACAAGCGAATTCCCTGAAGCCCGCCTTTTATCGGACATTCCGGCTAGAGGGTTAAACACAGTGTTTCGTTGTTTTTCCCAGTTCGACATACACTGCCGGTCAAAAAAACTTGACCGATGATAAAAAAAACCAATTTTTCGATTTTTCACTCCCATTGTATGTGCAAGTTAAGGTTTTTTATATACATTCAAGGTGAATGATAAGAGAATAGACATTTTCAATTTTGAATTGATCGATATTCGACTATTATCGACTTTTCTCGGCTGCAATCGCCTCGGCTCGAGGAAACGCGGCCAAGTCGGCCGAGCGCACCCGATCACGCATCATTGTTTATGTACTGTCAACAATCGCCAACGACAATTTTTCATCATTTGATTCCTTGTTATTATCACGAGTATGACCGTTCATGTGTAATGAGCAAAAGGTGGTCACTTCCATGAAAAATGCGTTTAAATTGTATATTTTAGATAATTTTTATTTCTTTCATCATGTTCATCGAATAATAATTTCAAAATGTTGAATAAGCTTCAGTTATGTACATTCTTTCAGAAATTGTCGAATTAAAACATTTACAATACATGAAACATGAGTGAAAAGTCGAAAAATTGGTTTTTTTTATCATCGGTCGAGTTTTTTTGACCGGCAGTGTAATTATAAAAACTCTTCATTTATTTCTTTATTATTGTATAAGCTAAAATGAGTTGTATTTATATAACTCGCGATGTGCCGAAGCCTGCAGTACATGCGAGTTGTATTCGCATGGCAGTTAATGTTAAAAATTCAAAAAAAAAAAAATTTTTTTCGAATTGCTTGCAAACTAACGGTTTTTTGAAAAAAAAACAGTTAAAGGCAGAGTTAAAGGTATGAAAATTTTCTACATTTTTGTCTTTTACCGTAAAACGATACCTTTTACCGTTATCGAGATATTTCAGATTTTTTCAAATAAAAATTCATATTTTTCTGTAAACTAGTTTTTTTTTTGTTCCTCAGGTTATAGTGTAAATTGTGCAGAACCTTAGATGTTGTATAAGAAAGTTATATGCTGTTCACATCAGATATTTTAACTTTTTACTCGGTTTTTAAGATATGATTTTTACATATCCCCACATTTTAAATCACAAAAACAGTAAAAAAAAGCTTTTAAGACATTTTGAATCGGCTTTAGACAACAAAAATATACAAAGTTTGTATTTATTTATATGTTGAGGGTCTAACCTAAAAATTTCAATAGATATTCATATAAGAATTTTCTAAAACAATTTCAGTAAATGTACCTGGAACTACCATCTAAAGTGAATTGTTTCATAAATTCTCACAAAACAACGAAATAAATTTCAAATAAAACCACAAAATACTAAAAGACTTTCATAAAACTAATGTATTCATTGCCGTTTATGTTAAGGTAAATCTGGCACATTTACAAGCACCTACTCCAAGGATATAGAATTCCTTGTTAATTATTTAACTGTGATCCCAACCAATTTTAATCCTTCTGCCTAGATTCCTTCGATAAAACAGCAAATCGAGCAAAGACCTTTAACAAATACCCCAGATTAGACAATTTTAAATAATTGTGTTCGGTAACTTGAAGGACTTAAATAGGTTTCACAGAAAACCACTGAATGATCTTACGTCGGTTAACATAGAATTTGGACACTTAACACATTCAAATCTACAAACACGAATATATATGTATATATGAAATTCCTGTTCGTGTAAATATTTATTGAAATTCAAATTCCCAAAAATGGATTCAACAAAATCAATTTGTTATAAGGGAAGTTTTTCTTACCACCAACATTTTTTAATTTTTTTTTTCATTTATTTAGTATAATAAAATACTTAAATAAACCGAATTTTAAGCTCTATGGACTCAATGAATTAATTGTAGTCCCTTTGGAAATAACACCATCGATGTGTAAATTAAATTACCACTTTAATACCCGTTAATCAGTTGAAATCGCGTTTTTGCGTGTAATTCAGAGAAAACGCTAAATTGTTATAATTTATGAGAAAATGTCATAAAAAATATTCTTTATTAAAAAATATTTTCACTCATAATCCAAATAGGTATATTTTAACTGTTGTCGCCTTAGTATTTAAAGAGACTACAAAAAGTCGGTTAGTTTTTTCGTGTAAAAAAAAACTTTCGAACACTGGAACCCAAATATATGAGAATGTACAAAAACCAATTAACAAATTGCCAATTTACGAGGTATGATTCAGGTAGGGTTTCTACCTGACAAGTTTTAATAGTTTAAGAGCATTTCTGTAGCCCACCCCATTCCTCTGAGTTGACTTTTGTGAGCTCTCTTTAATCTATCAGCGATTTTCAATATTGGTACGAATGTAATCTATTAGGAACCACCCCTCATTTTACAAACTTCTCAATTAAGTTCTATTGAACTGGATTTTATCCAATTGTAAGCTTTTTTTCATCGAGCGATCTTTTGTACATTTATTAAATCTACTTTAAACACTATTCGGTGTTAACGAAATTCAAAAAAAAAAATACAAACCTCTCTATTTAGCATAAAATTTACTAAAATTTCCCTTGTTAAGCACATTTTCTTCAAACATGAGTTTTAATTATTTGGACAGGTTCAACTGTGCTCTTCGTTTTCACCTAATTGCTCGACTTGTTAATTTTCTTGAAAAGCAGAGAAATTTCGTCTTTGTAGTGGCAACCAAAGTCACATGATAACGAAAACTGACGGTCTAGTCGAAAATTTGCCTTTGCACAAATTAAAAAAAAGAAAAGTTTTCCGCTTTTCACGATCTAATATCATGAGACATTATCCGTTTTTTCATACCCAGTATTTTTTAATTCTTTTAGTTTTTGTGCTTCGCCTGTTAAGGGGAAGATTTTTTTTTGCAGGCCTGCAAAACTTTAATAGTGAAAGACATTTCAGGTGGTTAAAAGGACTCACATGCAAAACTTTGTAGACATTTTTTTCCTGTTGGCGCCTTTATATCCAATATTTTTTGCCAGTATCATTTTCATTTATTTGAATTTTTTATCGTTTAAATCCAAATACTAAATTATAAGCCTATTATTCCTAAATGAATGTTTATTTTTGTACGTCTGTTTCGCTACCTGGCTCGCCGATTACTTTATTTGATTTTACACTTGTAACTGGCTAGCGTGTGTACCCCAACTCGTCGATTTTATAAAAATAGGGTTAAATAATAGGAGGCAAATGACGAGTATCCCATTTGGCGTGAGTGGCTGTGTCGCTTGTTTAGCGTCGGTCGTCAAGCATGAAAATGGCACCGGAGAAATTCTTTGTGCAAGCCAGGTATAAACTAAAGTAAAAAAAAATCCAGATACTGGCCGTCCTGTTTTAGACATGACTTTTTTTTATGGAACAAAGGGCCTGGATCCTGAAATAATGGACATAGAAACATAGGACATTATGGCTTTAAACAGGAAAAAAGAGCACACTAAATATGTGTCTTTGGGGTTGCTGGAAAAAAATTACAACAATGAAGAGAAATAAAAAAGAAAAACGAGGTTTATGAACAAGGACTGACTGAAAAAGGGATAAAATATAAAAAAAAGTCAGGTGGTTACATGAGTGTAGTTAATGGGTAGCTTTGTCTTGGGTGCGCCCACTTGACTGGGATCGCTAGATAAAGATGAAAATTTGGATTTTTTTTTCTCTGAATATAGAGAAGGATGCGTAAATTCTTATAATAGAAAGTCAAGGATAGCAACCCAAACAGTGGCAACATAGAGAAAAAGGAGTTGAGAAAAAGTAGAGAATAGGCAAGAATAATATAATAAGAAGAAGCCAAAGTAAGATGGTTGCTGTTAGATGCGGAAAAGCAGGTACTGTAATATTTATATTTATACCAAACGTATATAAGAGAAGGGAATATAAAAAGATACGAAATAGCGATCCGGGAATTCTTTAGATGTTATAGGTAAATTCATTTTAATAATTTACCAGGTATAACATTGGATGAGTCTCTCGGCTTAACTTTTTCATCTTTAGCTCTTCTTCTCTAGGGTAAATTCCACAGTTTCCGTGATGTTTTAGAAGTGACTCCTTTACGATTTTTTTGTGTGGTCACACCAGCTACAGTGAAACCCACTGCAACAACCCTGATAGAGACAAGAAATTATTTTAATTTTTAAACAAGATACGCATTTCACTTTAGAAGGGCAAGACGTTTTTTTTTCCTTTTTCATAATCAAAGCCTCCAAAGGCAGTTGAAAAATATCGCTAAAAATTATTGTGAAAATTGGCAAAAATTCTTGTTAAAAATGCGGCAATTCGATTATTGTTGAATCTCCATATAATAAAATCGATTGGGGAACGAACTCGTTATATAGAGAACTAGATGCTAATGGCCCCTTAGCTTAAAGTTTTTGGGCATTTTCAAAATTTAAGGAATTCAACTTGAGGCTCGCTCAAAATCAAAACCAATTTTTTTCTTTTGTATAAACAAGAATATAGCCTCATAAATTTCAGGAAACAAGAATAGAGATTTCAAAATTTTCGAATTTTCAGAGATTTTAAGTTAGAACGTTTGAAAGCGCGTACGATAACACATGTTTTTTGGCTAAAATTTTTTGTTTTATGCGAAAAAAATGTTTTTTCTTAAATGCTTTTAAAAAGTAAAAACAAAATTATTGGAAACGGTTAATTTTATTTATAAAAAATACACATTATTTGTCAATATTATGCGTAAATATATAATAAGCTTCCACAAAAGTGTTCCGCACATCAGATTAGAATATATTTTTCTTATATTCGGGTTCAACTGTACAGTTTTATTTCATATATAGCAACAATCTCGTCGGCACCATAGGATTAATGGTTGACTCCAGTGTTGTGCCGCGTAGTCTACGTGATGTAGACTACACCATTGTCTACGCGTAGACTATTACTGTAGACAATGGTCTATTCTCTACGCGTAGACAATGTAGACAATCAATAAAATAAAGGATAGCTGATTTAGTTTTAAAATCTCATTTCCTTCAATTAATTTTAACATAATACAGCACAATTTCCAGGAAGCAATCGCCAAATGCTGTAATGGAGAACTTCGGAGCAAACTTTAGTGGCAATTCTAATTATATGCATGTAATCTAAGCGGCTTTTTTTAATTTTTGCAATTGAAATCACATTGAATTCTAAAATCTTTTTGCTTCACACATTTTTCAATATAACGAACCGTTTATTTAAAAAACTGATTCATTTAAATGGGATGGCTTTGCTCATTTAAGAATATCTGTTTAATTTGTTCCAAAAGCACGTTTGTTTCTAGTCTTTAGCTTAATTCCGTTGAGAGTTGTCGTATTTACAGATAGAGGGAAATCTATACGGAAGTAATTCAAATCAAATAATATATGTTCAAATCAAATAATATATAGACCTATCAAAGGTCAGTCGATTTCGGCTTTGACAATATATGACTCACTAATGACTTTGTTTTGACAGATATGAGAAAGTCTACATTGTCTACGAAAAGTCGACATTGTCTACGCCAATGTCTACATTGTCTACCTCAAATCGATTGTCTACGCTATTGTCTACACTAAAGTGTAGACAATTAAAGTCTACGCGTAGAGGAACAACACTGGTTGACTCTACTGTATCCATGCCCCAATAATTTCATTTTAAAGTAAGCATCCTTTTTGCCACACTTATATACAGAACTAGGGATTTATACATTGGAGATAGATACTTGTTGCCTTCCGCCTTTTAACTTTCATTTCAATCGTCTACAATTCCTGTGTCACCACAAAAATAAAGCTGAATGAGATCTATAGCTTATTATAATGCCAAAGACGAGTAAGTCCTTGATTGGTTGGTCTCTGACTCCTTTTCTCTAGAATTCCTTTGTTGAGTTTTTCCACGGCAAAGAAATAAGAATGGTTTCAGCTTCGATCTCATCCCATGACAAACATTAAAACAGGACCAGGTATTCTTTTAATGTTTTTTGTTTTTAAGCTCTATGGAAAAAAAGACCTTGCAGGAATTCGTATCTTGCAATGGAATGACGTGTTGTTTTTTCCTCTTACTCTGACCCTAATTCATAATTCAAAAGAAAATTCGTGTCCAATTTCGTTTTTATAAGGTGCAGAATAATAAAGACAAGCCTCTTGTTTAGTTGTTATTTATCCCCAATGTTTTTTTTCCTGCTGTTGCTTATTTTGTTTTTCTTGTTATTCATCAGGGGTTTTTTTTTGTTATCATCGTGTGTTTCTGAAGCGTACCAACATTTTTTTCCTGCATCACTATCAGTAAAGCAGGGAATAAGTTGCTCGATTCTTCTTTTCTCGTTGTTTTACTGAGGGCCAAAGTAATGTTTTTTTTTGCGCCAACAACCTGGTGTGGGTGTGATGTAGCATTCACATACATATTGCAAAATGTCGGGAAAATGGAGGGTTTGGCAGATAACTGGAGGATAGAAATGAAACGAAACGATCCAAAGTGCTCCTTAATAATTAATTTTGTGATTTTAAGTTTCGATTCCCGGCACTTTCATCCACGACACAAGGCCGGATAAACAAAATTTTGATGCGCGCCAAACATAAATGGTTGAGGTAACCGCTTTTCTGTAGTAGAAAATGGGCCAAAACATCCCTAATTTAGGAATGATTTTCTTACCTCGGAAGTAACCCCACCATACATACCCCGGTGAACTTTGCGATCTGTATTAGTTGACAAAAATATATCCCTTGATTCTCGTCTTTGATATTATAAACTGAAAATAATTAATTTTTAATGTTGAATACTGGCTCCTACTTTTACTCCTGAATTTCAACAGAATTTAGCCTATAGTCATCCACTATAGTGATGGGGTTTTTTTTATAAAAGTTACCTGAATTACTTCTGAGTAGCAGTCAAAGGAAAATTTCGATTTGACAACGGTGTGTTTTTAGATTAAAAATTTGTTTTTCTGATTAAAACTACTCCATATTTTTCCCTCTAGAGAAATTGGGTTTCTCAAGAAATATAATAAAATCGGAAAACATGCAATGTGAAAAAATACATATAATTAAAAATTTTGTTACAAAAAATCAAAAAAGTTGAGCATGAAAATAAATTTTACAAGATATTGGAAGCAAGTTTGTTCTGGAACAAAAGTCTTATTTTGGCGCACTGTAGAAATGTGAGAAAATAGTACAAACGCCTAAAAGAAGGCAATAAAAGAAGCTTTAAGACATTGAAAAAAATAGTAGGGCCATAAGGTGGTTGAGAGAAAATATTTATCTTTATATATAAAAATGAATCGTGGTCCGTTTGACTATCCATAACTCGGCTGAATATAATCCGATTTGCATGGGGTTTTTTTTGTTGGATTCGTATTGCAACATATAAAAACACACCGGAGCTGAAAATTGGAAATTTCTACCGGAAAAGTTGGAAAATCTTGGAAAACCGAAATTGCATACTTTCAGGGGAGCAGTTTTCTGGTTTGCACTTTCAGTAATTCCAAATCAAAAATCTCGAATGTTTTTTCGTTTTGTTGGAAAAGTCGAAAAAAATTTTGGGGAAAAACGGGAATATCGGAAAAATTGAAATTTGCATTTTGTATGGGATTTTGGTATGGAAAGAGAAAATATTGTATTTGGAATTGAAAAACGGAAAATTTTGTACCTCACAATAATTTTATCGCCAACAGATCCCGTTACGCTCTCAGACTCGCGTTTGACAACTGAGAAATATATTTGCTCTTTCCTCATTGATGATCGATGCGAAGCGGTTGTTTATCGATATAGTGCGCAAATTATTGCTGTTTTTCCCACTTTTAAATCGTCGAAAGTATTTTATTTTGTGTACAACGAAGTGAATCAAGGAATTTACTCAGTGACCACGTGAACGTAAATGGATTGGTGTTGAATTTTGTGATTTTTTCCAGAACATAGTGATTTCCAAAAGTGAGGTTAGCGGCACATAGAATCTGGACTTGCATCAACACAAATTTCCTTTATTCATCCACTGCTTTTGTGCAATTTGATAATTTAAATTATTCATTTTATAGAGAACGAATTTAAATAATGTATTTTGTCACCGACCAATTCGTTTATTTAAAAAAATCTATTTGTATGGGAGAGGGAGGTAGGAGTGGTCCAACTGGATAGATAAGTTGTATAAAATCATATTCTAAACACATTTCGTCGTTATAAACTTTTCGATACGATGCACCGTTTTCGAGAAAATAAGGAAAAAGTATTCAATGGGTATCGGGGAGGGGAAAGAGGTAGTCTAACTGAATTTTGATGTATAGATAAGTTATGTAAAATCATATTCAAAACATAACAAAAGCTATAATTGCCAATCTGGCAATCATTGGAGACCCGTATGGTGATATTCGTATCAAAATTCGAACAGTTGTACCAAAATTCCACTTTGAAGTCAAACTTTTCAATAAGATTTTTTAAAATTTATTCCAATCGGATTTTGATGTATGGGAGTTTTATGTAGAATCATATTCTAAAAAACTTTTGTTCTTGGACTTTTTTTGATAAGATGCACCGTTTTTGAGATATTCGCAAAAATCGGTTTCGTTCGTATGGGGGGTACCTAATGGTCCATTTTTGCCCATTAACGAACTTAGCCTTGCATTTTACGAAAAACGGACCTGTGCAAAATTTCAAGTCTGTAGCTCAATCCGTGCACCCGCAATCCGCGCCACAGACAGACGGACAGACAGACGGACGGACAGACAGACAGACGGACAGACAGACGGACGGACATGCAAAATTCAATTTTTTTTATCATTCTAAACACACTGGTGTAATTCATTTTTGTGTGTGATGACGGGATCTTGGCGTTACAAACGGTAAAGCAAAGTTAATATACCCTTTGGTTTCACCATACGGGTATAAAAAACATTTTAGCTTTATAAATTTGTCAATGCGATTCACCGTTTTCGAGAAAATTGCGAAAAAAGTTTCATTTATATGGAGAAGGGAATGGTCCGATTTTGCCAGTTCAAGAACTTAGCATTGCCATTTACGAGAAACGCAACTGAAAATATTTCAAATCTCTAGATCAATCCTTCCGAAAGTTATGATATTCACGGATATATAGACGGACAGACGACAGACGGGCAGACAGACGGTCGGACATGCTAAAATTAAAATCTTTTGTCATTCCAAACACCCTGGTGTAGTTCATTTTTGTGTCCAGCGATTGGTTTGGTTTGATACACATATAGTGTGGAGGTCCCCAATCTGGAATGCAGCAACAAACTTATTGGGGTGCGGAAACATTTGTGAGATAGAGTTATAAATTTTTTTGATTTGTGAGATGGAGTAACGTATAAACTCAAGAACTACTGCACCAACATAGACTATGTATCATGACCACGATTTATAGTTAGGTGTGGTCGCGGTATCGGCTCCCCTTTCACCCCCTCGCCTGTTATCTTCTGAACCACTGAAGGGATTTGAATACGGTTTTCAGTGTTGGGCAGGTCAATCATAAAAGAAATTTTCATCCACTCAAACTACTCCGCTCTACATTGTGCGAGCCCCCTCTCCTGCTATCTACTAAACTACAGAACGGATTTTTATACAATTTTTAGTGTTGGATAGGTTATCTGTCAGGGTAAATTTTCGACCACTCCCCTCCTCAGCTATCTCTGAAACTATTTTATGGTTGTTCAACATATGTTACAACATAAATGCAAAAATCTTAAGTGTCTGGCAATAAGGGAATTCGCTCTATTCCCTTTCTCCCAAGCAGATGGAAAAAATATTTGCAATTTTCTTGAAAACAGTGCGTCAAACCAAAAAAAATATGAACAGAAAATTGTTTGAAATATAATTACTGCATAATTTTTCTATACATCAAAATACTTTTGAAAAAAAAGGATTTTTTCATATTCAAAAATTTATTACTACCCGGGCAACGCCGGGTTCTTTCAAGCTAGTTAACATATAAAACTAAAATATTTATTATCCCCCCCCCCCTCCGCCCCTTCACTACATAACATATATATTCAAATTATTTTTAAATTTGGAAAAATGATTTTACTGATATTTTTTACCAAATAGGGTTGGTTACCAATATTTTATTTTACCGTTGTGCATTTATCGAAAATGCGAAATGGTTTTCGACTGTGCTTTTTTACTATTTTTACTTAAAAGCAATTTTTTCATTGCTTAAACAATTTTTTTTAAAATTGGGGACGTTTTTTCACATATATATTTATGCATTAAAAATTATTAATCTAATATGGCAAAGTATTTACTTATAACTCTAAAAGACATGCTGTCTCAATAATCGTAAGTTTTTAATCACTGTTGACGTTTACATTTGAAAAGGGAATTTCATAGATGTAAGCCCTGAAGTATCTTTTCATCAAAGAGGATTCTATCGAGAAAATTTAAAATTTTCATTACCTATTCTAAGAATACGAGTAATGCTGAAATTATATTTTGAGTAATTGCAAAACTCTTACAAATCCTGGTAGGATATTCATAAAGTAGACATTTTGACTTGTTGTATTCGTGAATAGTTTAAATGAATTCATAGATGAGCTTTAATTAAAATTTAATTTGAAATGAAATACGGTTTACGTTGAGAGAACTAATAAAATATAATTGCGAAATTCAAGGCATTGCATCATGTTGCATTATTCGCATTATCCTTTCTCACATTTCATACTGACACAAGAATTTCTATCCTTATGTCATTTCAGTGACATAAATAAAACGATATACAAGTTTTAGAAATTAAAGTGATATTTCCTGTTCAGAGAAAATTTATGTTGAAGAATTTAGGAGGAAAACAACTACGTATTTGTAAATAAGGAAATTCACTTGCAACAACATTGATTTGATTTCGAAGCTTTAATTTAGCTTGGTTTTTTGTCCGTTTATCTGGTTTTATTTCAGTGTCAAATCTTGTAATCGAATTTTGACCCACTTCCACTCATCCGATTGACTTGGAATTTTGCACACAAACGTAACTCTAATGTCAATGCAATATGTGTGGATTCAAGTCCGAGAAGCCATTTGTCCAAATCAAACAACCGAAGTACCCATCGTGTGAGGTCTTAAATGAAAGAGCTTGAATAAACAAGAAACAGACAAGACACAGACGTCAATTTTGACTTTTACAGCCCTATTCTGGCATTATGACTGGTCACAAGTCACAACTCGTTAGAGACGATCGGCTTGTTACTTTCTTTGTGACTGACCGAGTATTCCATATTCTTGGCGTTGGGTCACAAGAAACGTAACAAATAATTCACCTCAGTATAATTCCAGAATGGTGAATAAATTTGACAGCCGCTTTGTGATTATTTAGTTTAGTTCAGTTTTTGGTTTTGTTAGTTTTTAAAGTAATTTTAATATTTGTAAATCTGTGAAAATGGTGGAGAAAGTGCGTGTGCGCCGTGCGTGTTGAATTATAAAAAAAAGGTGGGATGTTATTGGAAACCTGAACATTTTCAATAAAAATTTTCTTATTTCGCAAAAAAGTCTTCTTTGTTTGTCAATTGACCAGAAATCGTCTCCGTTGTACTCTGGAAATATCACATTCAATTAAATAGTGCAGGAAATAGTTTCTTTTTGTCTTGTTTTTATCTTGTTACCTGCTTGTGAGTCGGTCACAGTTTTGACAGTAGCTGAGATCAGTCGAAATTGTGACTGAACGCCAAAAAGTCCAAAAAGTCACAATACCAAAAAGTCACAACTTGTGATTCACCTCGCTCTTGTGATCGAGTTGTGACTAGTGACCTTTGCCAGAATAAGGCTGTTAGTTTTACTAATCAAATACATAATGACTAAAAATTATTCAAAAATATTGGGTATGACGTCAATAGTCTCGCTTGCAGGTTTTCTAATCTAATGATACTTTTCTAAAAATTGATAGAAAGCTACGATTTTCGTAAAACTTATTTACAAAAAATTGCAAGTCGCTAGGTCAACGCGTTCTCGAGCTATTTAAGATATGTAAAACAGACAGACCAACAGACAAGCTCGGTCAATCCTCAGTAAGTTTCAGTCTGCCACAGTTCCCGAATCAATCTCCGTCATACATACACTGTAGAAAATGAATTTGAATTTAAACCGAAAAATGGGGTAAAAACGGGGTAAATTTGCAAAAACGTCGTAAAATTTCGAAAAAAAATCAGAATTTAGCTCGCACACCATTTAAGTTGTAAAATCACCCAAAAAACATTAATCTTACACTAGAAATAGGGTAATTTTAAACCTTGCGTAAAATTTCGACCAATATTCGTATTTTTACTCTCATTTTGGTGCAAAAACACGCTCGCAGGGTATTTTTGCATTATTGTACGGACAATTTAACCTTAACCTTATAATTCGCATAAGGTTTGTGGCATCGGAGTATAAATACTCGAATCGAGTTTTACTCTACCAAAATCCTGTGTGGCGCCTGCCACATGGCAGACATGCCCGGGAAATTTGGATGTGAAAACATCCGCAAAAATAATATATTATTTTTTTTTTTCAGACCGTATAAGCCGAGAAATTCTAATACCATTTTCGGTGTAATTTTAAACAAAAAATGTCGTAAAATTACACCCGTATTGTACTTTTACTTCTTATTTAGCTTAAAGTTCCCCCGTAAAAGAGGCTTTTGTACGCCACAAAATGAGTAAAAATGCATAGCTTTTAAGCCATTACGACTCGGTGTAATTTTACCCCTATTATCGTAGGAAAATGGTTTCCTACGATAATAGGGGTAAAATTACAATAAAATTTTCTAGAGTGTACATATAACCAGTGTTGGGGTTATCTAGATAATACGAGGGCGGTTTGATAAGTCAGTGACTTTTTGAATTTCCGGCGCAGTAACTTTAAATCCAACACTGCTCCCGTCAACTGACATCTTTGAATAGACTACTGTCAAAATTTGAGCAAGCTACGACCATTAGTTTGTGTTTGACAATCATTGAAAGCAAACAATCTCATAAATTTTAAGGAAAATGGAAAAAAGTGAATTTCGTGTGCTGATTAAGCATTATTTTTTACGTAAAAAATCCATCAACGAAACCAAAGAAAGGCTTGATAAATACTATGGGGAATCTGCACCATCAATTTCAATGATCAAAAAATGGTTTACTGACTTCCGTTGTGGTCGTACCAGTACAATTGACGCCAAACGTTCAGGTCGCCCAAAAGAGGTCGTTACGCCAGAAATCGTCGACAAAATCCATGGAATGATATTGGACGATCGGAGAATGAAACTGCGTGAGATGGCTCAGGCTGTACGCATCTCAACTGAACGCGTACATAATATTTTACATGAATATTTGTATATGAAAAAGCTATCCGCGCGATGGGTGCCGCGATTGCTCAAACTCGACCATAAGCGCAACCGTGTGACCACTTCAAAGGAGTGTTTGGCGATGTTCAGTCGCAATCCGACCGAGTTTTTGCGCCGTTTTGTTACCGTAGACGAAACGTGGATCCATCACAACACACCAGAGACCAAGGAACAATCGAAACAGTGGGTTTTCCGGGTGAACCTGCACCAAAGAAGGCCAAGGTGGGTCTGTCGGCGAACAAGGTAATGGCTACAGTTTTTTGGGACGCACGCGGTGTCATTCACATCGATTACCTTCAAAAGGGTAAAACGATCAACGGCGAATATTATTCAGAGCTTTTGGACAGATTCGATCGAGATTTGAAGCAGAAACGACCCCATTTGACGAAGAAAAAAGTGCTCTTCCATCAAGACAATGCACGGGTGCACACATGTTTAGTCACCATGGCAAAAATCCATAAATTGGGCTACAAACTGCTACCTCATCTAGCATATTCTCCAGATTTAGCCCCCTGCGACTACTTCCTGTTTCCAAACCTGAAAAAATGGCTGGGCGGTAAGAGATTTGAGTCCAATGAAGAGGTCATCTCTGAAACAAATGCCTATTTTGAGGACCTTGACAAAACCTATTATTTAGAAGGAATAAAAAAATTGGAAAAACGCTGGACTAAATGTATTGAGCTGCAAGGAGACTACGTTGAGAAATAAAACGCTTATTTGCCGAAAAAAATATTTTTCATTCAAAAAGTCACTGACTTATCAAACCGCCCTCGTAATTATCTAGATAATCATCTAGATAAAAAAAAATGTTATCTTTATCTTATCTAGATAACACCCCAAAAAAGTTATCTTTATCTTATCTAGATAAAGGAAAATCCCATTTATCTAGAGATAATCGTTACCACCGAAAATCAAAAAATTAAATCTGAAAAAATGCTGAAACGAAATTGTTTTCTGCATACTTTTGAAAACCTAAAAACTTTTTTTAGGAACAGTTTTATACTTGGCAACAATTTTTGTTTACGGACAAGGAAGCGAAGTGTCACTCTTTCCCTCGCCTCTCTTCTCTTGTCCATAAAAAAAAGTTCTGCCAGTAACTGTTGCCAAGTGTAAACCGGGCTATGAACGAAATAAAAAATCATAACGTTATAAATTTCCTTACGTAGCAAAATTAAACTTATATTTCGTGACGTTATTTCGTTTTGTATCGATAAAAAACTTAATTTCGTTACGTTATAATGTTATTATTCCGTTACACATTGTATTGAAACTGAAAACAAAAAAACGCACTTTAATAATACATAGTTTATCACAAAGTAATTCAGTTCAGTTTCCATAAAAATAAATTGTATAACAAATAATAAAACTCAGCAAAAAGAAAATACAAATAAAAACGGAAAAAAATGTGATTATTAAGTTAAAAAATCAATAAAAAATACAAAAGACAAAAAATCACACAAAAGTTTTGTTCATTAAAAAAACTGCCTCCACAAAAGCGTGATTTTGATATCAAAGATATAGAATTTTTTTATAGAATTTCGCTCTACTTCTGGAGTTACTAAAAAGAAAATCTTTTCGCTACCAAAAAACTTGCTTAGAAGATTTCCATTTTTGTATCTCCAGAAATAGAGTGAATCTGGCCAAAACAAAATCCGATTTAGAATCAAAATACGATTAAAAACACTACTCCAATATTTTTGATTATATTTTATGTCTGTGGGGTTATACTTGATGAACTTTTGTGGGAAATTTCACAAAAAATAATGCTGAACAAAACAAGGAAATACTAATAAACAACGAAAAAACGTAATATTTTTTTCGTTTTTCGTTATGGTAACGGAATTGAATTTCTATAACGTTCATTATAACGTAATTTTGAAGAAAAAGCCCGAAAATCATTTCGTTATTTCGTTACGTTACGATAACGTTTCTTATCCGTTTTCTTTTATTATTATTTCGTTTCTTATTATACTTAAATTGGAAATCAAGAAAAGCAAAAAAATTTGTGCTATTTTTTTAGTACGTAATTTTGAATTTTGTGCAATGTCAAAATAAATATTTATCTAAAAATTATCTAGATAATTTGGCTTTTTATCTTATCTTATCTATTATCTTTCATATTTTCATTATCTATTATCTTATCTAGATAAACATTACGAGCATTTATCTTTATCTTTATCTAGATAAAAAAATAATTATCTGGCCCCAACACTGCATATAACAAGAAAATAAAGAACGGTGCTGAAAATTCTTGTATCTTCTTTATTCCTAAAGGAAATCCAAAAATGAAATTATGGTCGATTATAAACTTTTCATAAGCAGTCTTTATGAACAATTTCTTGGAGCAATCTTAAAAAAAATTTAGGAAAAAATTATTCGAATTTTTTCTTCGGTCAGTACAAAGTACGACGTCTATGGAGTAGGATCTCTACCGAAGACGATGACATCCATGAAATCTCACTAAAATACCCGAAAACACCCAAGAAATTCTTTTCTAATATTCATAGTGCTGAAATGGAATATAAACTTGACCCATCAAAAGACCTCCTTTTATTATTGAAAATTGATTAGTCCATTGGTATTCGAAATAGATTGTAATATTCTATTGTTCTTTTGTTTCTTTATTGTTTCTGCGGTCGCCGTCGTCTGGAAATTTTTCCCTCCACCCAAGCATTATTTTTATGAAATTCTTTATTGCAATGTCCATTAATAACCGTCCCAAGGATCATGTCCTAAAGTTGTATGGATTCTGTTGGCCATTGTTGGCGAAGATGCCATCTATCACCGCTCTCTTCACAATCCGCACTAAAACCGATGTTTATATATTTTGTTCTCTTTTCTATTACCTATGGTTGTTTCGTCTATTTCGAGTTTCCAAGGAAATCATTCATTTCGAAACCTTGCAAAAGTTCCAATTTTACCCATCGAAGTTGAAATATTGGCTACAAACTGTAATGGAGGGCAAGAATGAACATAACTTGTATTCAGTTAAGTCCGATACTTGTCCTTTGCCACACAATCCGCACAGTAGGGAAGAACACAAGACCTCATCTCTTTCGGCCGACCAATTCCTAGCCCTCTATTACCGGTAAGCAATACAGCCATAGCCACCTACCGAACTAAGACTTTAAGTGGTAATGGTAGCTATAGAAACTGTGTGAAGCATTTTAAGAGATGGTAGGTACCAGCTTAGTTATCCATAGTGATCAATGTAGAATCGTAAAGAAGGTGAGACGGAAGGTGAATTATGAAGGTGCCATTGTCGGAAATTCCACAGAGACAGTGGTGAGGGCATTTATTGATTTAGTGGATTTCGTATTGAAGGATTAAAGGCTTCCACCTCACTATAACTTTATAGTCTTTAACTGGAATTTCTAGGCTGCCCGAAGGTATTCGCCTAATTCAAATCCTGACTATATAACAATCATCCGTTCGGACTTTGGACTGAAGTTCCATCCCCACAATTTCTTACCAATGACTTTTTCCTCCATATCAAGCAACCACCTTGGCCAGGAATGCCTTAATTGTGGGTTTTGATTTATTGAGGTATTCCATTTCACCTTAACTACCTCATAATGTGAGCACCTTTTTGCCGCACGTCTATTGGCGTCTATTTGTATCGAATTATGGTCGGTGGTTATTGATTCTGAATGTATGCTGAAATGATTGAACGTGACCTTATAGTTATATGAGAAATTTATTACCCATCAATTGATTTATATTGCACTAAACAAAGCGCATTTTCCACAAATACTTATTATCTATAGCATGACACCCTATCCGACTATGCTCCATATCACCCTCGAAAACTAATGAGTAGTGCATTTTTAGGTTTGAAAAACCATAATCCATTTTCCTAACCAACACAGTAATAATAAAACAATTATTTCGTATCTAATAGATAAATAAATTATTTCTATTGATGTGCAAATATTTATAGTATGGCGTTTTTCCCAATATATTGAACTAATTTATAATTAATTTAGAAATGTTTTCTTTTTTATTGTTTATTGCTCATACCGCGATTGTTATTATGGTAATAAAAACTCTGTACATAAACAGTAAATTAACGATAATTATCTTAATTTTGTGTGCGCCGAACCATGATTTCAATTGATTTGAAAATTTATTGAACGCAATCAGAGTGACCCATATTGCTTGATAATTGAAATTTTACTAACTAACACTAACACGCAATGCAGGAAACTTCATTTCAAAAATAATTTTTAATTTCTGTTTCAAGGTGTTTTTTATAACAGAACAAGTCGACTATTTATTTTTATCGTTTTAACTAAGCAAGAAAATTCAAATGATTCATGACGCATTCCAAAAAGGAAAAGGTTCTCAATTCGACCTGAATGTATTTTTTTAATGTATGTTCACGCCTAAATTTTTACTGGGTTGACCGAGTTTGGTCGTCCCAAAAGAAAGTTGTAGAGAAAGTTCCTGGTTGGGCCCCGCTCAACCAGGAACTTTCTCTACAACTTTCTCTTTGGGACCAGCTGAAATTTTTTGTGTTGTGTTCACTACAACGCCAGGAAGAACATTTTACATACTTCCCCTCTGTTGACCCACCTCCTCAAATCCCCTCTCCCGCTAGATTCTACATCGTTTGAGATATCGAGTTGAAATTTTTTGTGTTATGTTCAGTACAACACCAAAAAGGTTCTTTTATATATTTCCCCTCTGTCGACCTACCCCCTCAAACGCCCTCCCGTGCTGGATTCTACATCGCTTGAGATATCGAGTTGAAATTTTTTGCGTTGTGTTCAGTACAATGCCTGGAAGAATCTTTTATATATTCCCCCCCTGCGGACTCATCCCTTCAAACCCTTTGTAGTTTTACCCATATTAAAAATTAAAACTAAAAAAAATCACTAAAAAGAAAAAAATAATTTAAAACTATGTCCATTAATAGCGTATTTATGTCCATTAATAATTGCTTTTTGGGGGTGGCGTTAAATTTGCAACTAAAAAAATTACATACCTTCTAACCCTTAAGGCTAATTGTCCTGTTGCTGCCATTAAGAACTGAGATCGACTTCAAAAATTTTTACCAAACAGATTAACTATAGACACAGTTCTTAGAAGCACCAAAGCTAAGTTTTTTTTCTAATAAATTAAGTGATATTTTGATGAGCTTGTGATATAAACAATCCAATTAACCCCTCCCTGATCTCGCGTCGTGATAGGCGATTGTAAATTTTATTAGATATCAGAAATGGTGGTTCTTGTCTACAAACCAAAATTGAAACTTTTTTAATATAACTTGTTCATTCCTCAAAACAAATGTAAAATTCTGTAAATACTGTAAAAGAAAATCGTAGCAATAAATCAAAAATAAATAAAAGATTTAATATTAATAATTACTGCCTGATTTAATGTTAATCGCTGTAATGCTGTGTAAAACTTTGCTTAAAAACACATGAACGAAATGTAATTAGTAAAGAAGTTAAAAACGAATTAGGGTCCCAAAGAAATTACGAATCATCCTGAATTTTTTAACTTGAACAAATATAAGAATTATGACAATATTATATACGTCTGCTTAAATATTTACATTTACATCCATGAGAAGGAAGGCGCGTTTCATATTTTGGTAACATCTTAAACTCAAATGAAAGTTGAAAAAAAATCCGATTACTCAGGGAAAAACATTTTCCAATCCAACAACAGAACTCAAATATCCCAACTCAAAACTCATACGGGAAAAAGTTTTATTTGTCATTGGAAAAACATTTACGTTCCATTCCTATCATACACGTAAAACACTGAATTCAGGCACATGAAATGAAACACAGATATTGTCATAATTTTAAGAATTTCATTAAATCACAAAGTTTTTCTTCTTTGCATAAATAAGGAAACAGCCATTACTTTCCCCTAATATATTTAATTAATTTTAATAAACGACAGAGATGATGTTTTTCGTTATTTAAAAACTTTCTTCTGTGGTTTATCACTCCCACCACCCATTTGGCAAAAAAAAAACAAATTCTCCCTGATTCCTGACGGTGTTTGGGGATAAATTCAAAAGTCCATCAATCACAGTCTGTGTTCGAAAGTAAAATTATGATGGCCAAATGAAGTAACTACAGAAATCGAAATAGGGAAGCAAAAAGTATAACGTCCCTTCCTTTTGGAATTCAATTTCTAACAATCAAGTGCAAAATCTCCTAGTTCCGCGAAATGCCTTTTCTCATTTCCGTTTTTCAATTTTCGGTTTGCTATTCCGGCTAGTATCCTTTTTTCGAATAATTTTTTTCTGCATTTCATTCAAGTTCTGTTCCAGTTCTTGTTCAATGGTGTTTGAGCTGAGCAAGAAAATTTTAATCTGATCAAAATGACTTAATCTAATTTTGGTTGTTTTCCAATCTTCCTAATTACTCCCGTTCATTAATTTAAGGCTTAAATCATACATCATTGATTTGATTAAATTTTCAAAGCGTCGTCCTATCTACTTTTCTATAGTCAAAAGCCCATCCCATCTCATTTTGAAATACGAGGACGTAGAATCTCGCGTAATGGCGTTATTCAGGGTTGAGGGTGGTTGCGTGAAATGGTATCCCCGCTTTTCCCAATATAATTTCGCTGGTACTCCTTTACATTGGCCACTGCCTAATGGCATAGAACTGTATAGCGAAATCTTGTATTAATTATGACCCAAAGCCGATACTAATTAAATTAGCAAGGGTCCCTGTCATAAAGTAAATTTGCTTGCTCAGCCTCAGCACCAGTTCCTGAAATTGGCGCAAACCAATTTCAGGACCGAAATCCCGGGAATCTATCGGCATCAACCTCATCTTCTATTTCATAGTAGCGATGCTGAAAATATGTACAAATGTATTTCTGGCACATAATCAGAGTTCAGACTACCTTCATCACTACACCAGTATTTGTGTTGCCATTAAATATGTAGCCAAGTGTGTTTACTTGTATTTACCAGAAAATCATAAGCATAAACATTAACATAAGCATAAAATGTATTTTTTTTTCTGAATGCTATGCGGTACACTCACAGCATGTATAATATTAAAATAATTCGGTGTTTTCATTGGGTTTATACGCGACTACATGTCTTCATCTTCAACTGGTATAGTAAAATTGAAAACGCTTTAATGCCCAGGATAGGCTTTTGTGATCCTGTGGATGCTTTTGAATCGATATCTACTTGCGACTTTCATGTATTACATTGAATAGATATATAAATTTCCGTGTTATCGAGCGGCGAAAACCACGTATTTTACTTAATAAAATCTACAAAGACAACACAAAAACCATAAAAACAGAATAAACAGAAGCGGCAACAGGGTGCAAATATACTATGGGTGGTACTAAAGTTCTTTTACCAGACTAGCAAGTAAATAAACAATACGACAAAACAAAATATGGATATAAAAATGTTTGACTCAAAACGAAATATAAAAAATGTCAAAAGTTCGCAAAAACATGAAATCATGTCTTTAATGTTGCCCCCGTTCACAGTGGGTGGGATCACATCCATTTTGTTCATTTTTTTGCGCCATCAAGGACTAGCACAGGCACGTCTTTAACTCGCCCGATTCCGCACCTGTTTTCTATGTTCTCAGCATAAAATGATGTCACAGACATGTCGCACCTCGTGTCTTCCCTTCTTCAAGGTATTGTTTCTCATTTAAGGCCCAATCATACGGAGCCATCATCATCCGAGGAGTCACAATGTCACCGGCAATCATACACGTCGTGAATTTAAGTAAGTTGTGCCGAGTTATGCCGGATTACTTTCGTCACTTATTAAAAGAACAAAAAATAAATGCCTCAGTTAGCATAATTTATAATAGGATTAAATGGGTGAATTTCTTATCCTTTTTCGCCGCTTTTCATATTGCGTTTCGATGAGAAGGTACTGGTTTCGTGACATAGGAGAATCTAGTTTTTTTTTAAATTGGTGACATGAGTTTTCTTTGGAACTGTACAATAGACAAGAAGAGTTTTCTGAGAATTTTTTGCTGTTGTAGTTTTAACACGCAGAAACATACTAAACACAATGAAAAAAATCCTACCTAGGACCATCCACTTGCCGCGATATCATCTAGTATTATGAAATACGCATAATATTATTACAAATGTATATGTAATACTAGCTTGCATACCCGTCGTTGCCGGGTTTAAGTTTTTTCAATTTTTTTTTTGATGGTCTATGTTGGAGCTAAACTTCAGGCCAATCGGTTCAGTAGTTTCCCCGTGAAAGAGTAACATAGCGCAAAAACTAAGTTTCAAAATCACTTTACCCCCTCCCCTTACTCCCCCCACCCCTCGCGCTACTTTTGCGTATGCCTATGCTGGAACCAGAACTACCACAGACACTCATGCCAAATTTCAAGTCAATCGGTTCAGCCGTTTTTGCGTGAGAGAGGAACAGACAGACAGACGGACAGATAGAGAACTCATTTTTATACCCGTATGGTGAAACAAAGGGTATATTAACTTTGCTTTACCGTTTGTAACGCCAAGATCCCGTCATCACACACAACAATGAATTACACCAGTGTGTTTAGAATCATACAAAAAATTGAATTTTGCATGTCCGTCCGTCTGTCTGTCTGTCCGTCTGTCTGTCCGTCTGTCTGTCCGTCTGTCTGTCTGTCCGTCTGTCTGTCTGTCTGTCTGTCTGTCTGTGGCGCGGATTGCGGGCGCACGGATTGAGCTAGAGACTTGAAATTTTGCGTGGATCTGTTTTTCGTAAAATGCGAGGCTAAGTTCGTTAATGGGCAAAAATGGACCATTAGGGGGGGTACCCCCCATACGAACGAAATCGTTTTTTGTGAATATCTCAAAAACGGTGCATCTTATCAAAAAAGTCCAAGAACAAAAGTTATTTAGGATATGATTCTACATAAAACTCCCATACATCAAAATCCGATTGGAATAAATTTTAAAAAATCTTTTTGGAAAGTTTGAGTTCAAATTGGAATTTTGGTATAACTGTTCGAATTTTGATACGAATATCACCATACGGGTCTCCAATGATTGCCAGATTGGCAATTATAGCTTTTGTTATGTTTATATATTAGTATGATTGGTATGATATGGAATGACTCTCGACCGAAAGGAAAATAATTATTCATACTTGTAGATATGTGAATGTCAAATTGGGAATGATTTTCCACGGTTTTTCGTTACATTAAATCCTTGCCATATGTAAATGCATTTAATCGCAGTACAAATAAGCATAAGCACATATTTAAAAGCACTTACTTATTGTTGTTTATGACAAAAGTATCTTCTTGCTTGAGCAGACTCGTTCTTTCATGTTAAGAACGTATATTCAGTAAATATGTTCACTTCCCCATTTACGGGGCATAAAGAAGCGCATGTATGGGTAGTAGCATAATTAATTGCATAAGTTCCTTCATACTTTGCATAGTTTATGTTAACATAAAACTTCTTCCCTTGCTTTTTCCATTTACTTATGTTTCTCTCGCCTTCCAAATAAACCGAAACTTCACTATGATAGCAGACGTGAATAATCTATACATGTTTTGTGTACTACAAGCTAAATATCCCATCTTGAGGCTCACTGACTGACTGACTCTACAACCGAAAAACTTCTTATAGTATCTCTAAAAAGTGGCGCTTTTATGCTACTCGAAGAGCTATTTATGTTAAGTACTTACTTAAAGATTTCTTGTCGCTTTGCTCCCCTAGTCATCATTAACTAACGTCTTGACGAGGGAAAAGTTACTCCTCAAAAAAGATTGGCATCGTTAGGTGAATTAGAGGCGGCTTGATTTTTATACATCATATTATGATTAATGATGATTGACGGCACATCGTAAATTATTTTAATTGATAACAAGTTTTTATCACCACAATCAGAAATATCATGATCATGCATAGATCACTATTTTGTGTTTATAGACAATAAACAACTGGGCGTAAAAACAATTGAACTAATTTAAGATATTTGCAAAGGAAACCAAACCAATAAAATATTATTCAAGACGTTTGATTTAAATTAGACGACTTAAAATATGGATAAAACAAATAAACAACTTATAGAATGTGATCAAGTGGGAAACTGTTTTTTCGAGATCCTTCAAGAACATTTTAAAATTATTTAAATGATGGCCTTAATTAATGGTTTGCAATTATTTAAATGATGGTCTTACAATACAAAACTCTTAATGATTCGGTACTGTTTTCCAGAGACTAGATTTAAAATATGGAATAGCAATTTTTTTACAATAGATAAATAAAAGAGTATTCTACGAATAATTTTTGGACCTAGGCATGGGGATGGACGATTCCGCAGTCTTCACTAAAAAAATCGGGAATGTAGTTTAATCAAGAACCATCATTTGATTTAACTGTTTTTCATTTCCAAAATCAAATGTTTTTTTTTTTGTGAAATGAAAAAGAAAGTAGTCAAAACAATAATTTCACATGCAAATATTAGGGCTATTCACTCTTTATCGTAGTTGATCGTAAACTCGTAGAATCGTAAATAAAATCGTAGTTTTTTGACAGTTCTCCATACAAATTTTTTTACGACGAAAACTACAATCTACCACACCCGAAGGTATGGTAAAATCGTAGTTTTTGTCGTACTTCTAATAAAGTGAGGTTAAGGCATGTTTTGTGACATGTCAACTTGGTGCCAACTCTAAAATGGGCATTGGAAAAGCAAGTAAATTAAAGTATTTATATGATTTAGTATAAATTAAGAGTTAAAAAATGCTTTAAACAATTTAGGTAAAAAAATAAATAAAAGAGTCAAAAATTTACGACAAAACCCACAACCTCTAGTAAAGCGCTGCTCACGCTTCGTTGTACTTTTCCATCGTAGATGTACAGTACAATCTACGATTTTACTATCTACGATCAAGAGTGAATTGCCCTATTGTATTTAAATGCATCTAAAATTATGAAATTTTTGGTAATAATTCTTTGGTTTATTCGTAACCAAATTTGTTTCACTCTTTAACGTATGTATAAATTTAAATTGAATTTAAATTAAATTGAAAGAAAGAAATAATTTTTTGTGATCAGATAGCTTTTAATATGTTTTAATTACTGAGTTCGTTGAAATTATTAGTAGGTATATTATTGAAATACAAAAAAATATGAATTTCAATTCTCTGAATATGTCGATTTTATAAAATAATTTATGACTGATGAGGCTTATTTATTCTTAACAGGTCTATGCGAAAGGTAAATTTCACCACAATAAATTCTGGATAAATAAATATATTTATTGAAGAAATATGTCCCTAAGGGACTAAAAGTTGTGTAACTAATTTTAACAAAGTCAATAATTCAACATAAATCCCTCTTAATCGTTCCTTAATCTAAATCATGTTCACGTTAAGGTGAACTCTGGGACTGGAAAAACCCATTTTCCCATTATTCAACATATTCCTTAAATTCAGTCGATTGGATGGGGTTTTCCTCTTTCTTCACTAGCAGAATCATAAGGATATATTTAACCTGTCATATACTTTTGCCAGACTCACGATCGTCGTGAAGGGCAGTAGGGCAATATATCATTTTCTTTAACTTGACTTTGGGGAGTTGACAGCATCAAAACAAAAACTCGACGAAATCTAAGAAATCGTATCCGATTTACAGTACAACAAGCTCGCCGGAAAAGTTTTCGGTTACAATTCTCCATTCTTATCTTTCGATTTTTTTCTTCTTCTTTGGGTTCTTGTTTTTCTTGTATTCTTAGATGTTTTTTTTTTGTGGAAAATTCGAATTCTGTGGAAAATTTGTATTGACATTTGGAATCAGAATTTTCTAATAGAACAAAATGTTGTCAGATAGTTGCCAATGAGCTGAAAGGATTAGGGAATCTTTTTTGCGTTACACTTGGAGATAAAATATTGAAGTTAAAAATGCATTCAATTTGAGTCGTCTAACATCAAATGCAGTTAAAAACTTTGATAGTGTCTTAGAAAACTTTTCGCCAACATTTTGATTTGCTTCTGCTTTATCAGAAGAATCTTTATCGATCACGAAAACACAATAGAACTTTCTCGAGCCAAGTTAAACTCTATTATTGACCAATACCAAGGGCAACAGTGAAGTGCGTATAAATGAGACCCTAGGTTGGTATTTTGACGAATTCTATTTATAAAACATTCTGAAAAGATTCTTTCAGGTTTTCGGGGGCCATCTATCACGCTTATTTTAGTAGTTTTGAACCTGTTTCTTTCAATATTGCTATCATACTATCTAAGATTTCCTCAGTTTCTTTTTAAATGTATCACGCTTTTCACATAACCGGCTAGTTAACGTAATTTAACTTTAGTATAGTTTTTCTCTCCAGGGAAGAAGAGAGTCTAACCAAACTATAAAAGAGACTCAAACTATAGATATTCTTGTTAGGTGCCGAAATTAATACAAACGCGTACAACATAGACAGTGTTTTGACATTTGATTACAGGATATGAGAGGCTGCACCTTTTTTTTTGTATTTTCAAAAATTTCTAATTTTTAGTGTTTTAAATAACAGAAGATTTTTTTAACCTCTAATCATAGCCCTTCTGTTTGAACGAACATTTGTTAACCCATTTTTCCCACATTCAGGCAATCACAAAGAACTTTTTCTTTCGATACGAATCCAACAGTATAATCAACCCCATGAATGTGGGAAAACTTTTGAATTGATATGAGAAGGGATTTTCATTTTGTTCATCTTCTTTCTTTTTATCTATTTGCAGAGAAATTGGAAATGATGACGTGGCACAAAAGAAAATTCGCCATACTTTTCCTGATGTGTCACATTGTAAGCTTTACAGAGTCTCGATACCGCGATAAGGAGCGTAAACGTGGAGAGAAATATGGTCAAGTTTACACAGCATCAATCCTGCCAAGTACATCAGCAACGATAAACTTATGTTCGAGGGATAGAGACATGAAACTTTTATGCTATTGTTCCCCAGACGATATACCAAATATTCCAGTGACAAAGGCGGATTGTTGGATATTTCATAAGGATTTCCATCAGAATGATAGTACATGGCAGGCATTTCAACAGCAAACTAGCTTAAGGCATTTAAAATTTACAATACAACAAACTGGCTATATGGATTACATACCATCAAAATATATTGCACTATTGGGTAATTTAACAACATTGAGCATCGAGTATTCACAGATATTGGAGATTAAAGGATATGCCTTGGGCAATCTATCAAATTTAGAATTGATAACTTTAACCCACAATCAAATCGAGATGATTGAAAGGGACGCCTTCGCCAATCATATTGTCCTTAAGAAATTGAATCTAATGCATAATCAAATTGTCGAGATTGATCGGGGCGCATTCCGTAATCTACCCGAACTGGAAAAACTATATTTGAGCATTAATAATATGTCGATATTACATGAGGGTGTGTTCAGTGAATTGGGGAAATTGTCTGAATTAAAATTGGACCAGAATCTTATATCGGTGCTAACCAGAGACATGTTCAAAGGACTCGGAAATTTAAGAAGCCTCAAGCTATCACGGAATAATCTCAATTTTATTGGTGATACGGTATTCGCTGAATTGTGGAGTTTACAAGAATTGGAATTGGACGATAATCGAATTGAGGTAAATATTTACTATCATTTCTTTACATTTTGAATTAGTCAAAGTAAATACCATTAGAAAACATTTGCAATTAAGTTTAAAACGTGTCATAACACAAAAAGGTTATAATTACCAAAAAGGCAAATGAGAAATACCCTACATGGCAAAATTTTTTCCATAGAATGGTTACAAATAACAATTCAGATAATAACGCGAAAATTAATTGATTTCCCATATCGAATATTTTCAATCAGAAAAATTTCTATACGGTTTAATTTATAATAAAAATTACATCAGAATTTTATGATCTTTAAATGTAATGCTTTTTTATATAAATTTTCTCATGAGATCAACTCCTGTGATTTTGTCTTTGGAAATGGAATATTAACTCATTAAGAACAAAAGTCTCGAAGTTTGAGGCTTGTACGGGGTCTAAAAATTGAAATCTGCAAAAAAAATCAATTCCAAAAAAACTATGTTACATATAATGTTAACTAATACCCACAGAATGTTAAAAAAATCTAGTAATGTTTAAAGCTCAAACATAAATTTTCCTTAAAACCGAATTTTCTTCACAATTTTTCCCCATTGGTAACACACTGAAAATGACTTTCATCAAAAATGTCGAACAGACAACACAGTTTACGTAAACTTTTCCAATAAATGGGTCAACATGTTCAGCAAATCTATAGAAAATCATTTTCAAATTCCTTGGCGTTAATAATCCTGAAATAATTTCCACAAAGTTTAAAAGTCACATTTTTACCTTTATTGCGCACGATTACATCCAATATGTGAATTGCTTGGCTATTGGAATTCTGAAATGATTCCACAAACTAAATACGTGAGTGCATCTAAAGAATTTCCTCCATTGCATCGTCAAGTACGAAAAAAATCCTTCCTGATCTCATGCACTTATCCTTTGGAAAATGTCTTTCTTATCTCGTATCTGCAATGGTGAGAAAATATTATATCTGCACTAAATTAGATACGATAACCGTTACCGCAAATGTGAGGACGGTATACATGTTTATTAACATAAAAATAAGTGGGGAAAATAATGTTTATTGTACACTGTCAAATGCATGTTTTTCTTCTTGGTTTTGCAATCGCAATTGTTGCATTCGTTCTATCAAACGAATGCTTAACTAGGAAAAAAGTACTTAAGCAACGATTCATATGTGAAAATGTAAGCGTAAAACAGAAACATCTACAAAATTATTTTTTTTGGATTTTATAAGGAGTAAAAAATACAATCAATCATAAGAAAAGCTACAATTGCCAGGGACCAATCTCTAAATAAAAAATAGAGAAGAAGGAGAAACGTCTTTATAAATTTTTCGATACTATACACCGTTTTCGAGAAAATAAAAAATCAAATCAATTTTTATGGGAGAGGGGGAAGGAGTGGTCCAATTGAATTTTGATATATCGGGTCTTTCAATAAGGACATAACAATTTTGTATTTAAATAAAACACAGAATAATTGAGATATCGGGCTGAAATTTATTCCAGGTGTAGTGGACATGTTACATTTAAGTATGAAATTCGATGTCGTTCATATGGCCACCGCGAGCACGTTTGCTGATTGATTCTTTGGACCACTCTTCCACACATATCGACCGGAACGTTGGCAATTTCGCGTTCGATATTGTTCCTGAGCTCCTCTAACGTTGTTGGCTTGTTGGCATAAACCAACGACTTAACATAACCCCATAAAAAGAAACTCAACGGCGTTAAATCGCATGAGCGAGGTGGCCATTCGACCGGACCATTTCTCAAGATTACACGATTACCGAACTTTTCCTTCAATAGATAAATTGTTTGACCAGCTGTGTGGCATTTCTCGATCGTGAACTTCACCATGATAAAAATGTAAACCTTGACTGACGTTTTAGCATTGTCAGATCATAAAAAAAGTTTTAGAGTGCGTTTTTATTAAAATACAAAATTGTTATGTCCTTATTGAAAGACCCTTAATCATATTATAAAAACATTTTATTTATACGAATTTTTCGTTACGACTCACCGTTTTCGAGGAAATCATTTCATTTGTATGGGGGATAGGGAAGGAATGGGTAAATTTGCCAATTGCGAGAAATGCAACTATTTCAAGTGTCTAGCTCAATTCTTTCGAAAATTTTGTTGTTCACATACAGACAGACAGACAGACGGTCAGACAGATGGAGACCCAGACGGATAGACAGACTGACTGACAAAAAGACGGACGGACATGCGGAAATCAAAATCTTTTGTCATCCGTAAAGTTGCCGCTCCACATGAGAGTAAATACGCGAGTAACTCTCAAAAAGTCTCGAGAGTTACTCGCAGGAGGTTGTCCATTTGAGAGTTAATTTCGGCGATTTTTCTCTTTTCAAGACCAATTTCTTGATTTTTTTAACATCTTGCTTTGGCGAGTTCTCGAGAGCTACTAGCGAACTTCAAACGCCATTCGTATCTGGCGAGCAACTCCCCGAGAGTTCAGTGGGTGCGTGTCGACTAGAGAGTAGAAACCCTTTTGACAGCTCGCAGAAACTAGCTCGCGAATTTTTGGGAGTTTCTGCGATCGACTCTCAGAGACGTGTCCCAAGGAGCATTTTTCGGTTGGGAAGTAGTCCTATGGCACACGAACCGACTGAAACTCACGACCGTCCTTATGACTGAAATTGTGGTACTGAAGAAGTGCTGGCGACCCAAATACGACTGAGTGGCGAATAGCCGCTACCGCCTGAAGACGTCGAATATCCCGCGGTAGAACTTTGATAAGTCTGCCGAAACCCTACGTAAGTCGGTTGCAAGGACCCTTTTCACGACCGGGAGAGAAAAAATGAGCGAAGATGCCACACAACGACAAAAAATTCTCACCATAAAATGCTGACACAAATTAATTCACACTAATATTGGTTAAGCGAAAACATAAACATGAAGAGAAAACAAACTTAGAAATGAAATGACACGAGAAGATGATGATTTTTATAGACAATATGGAGAACACGCACTTTTAATACCGATTTTATAGAGCTTTTCTAGCGTAAATTGGCAAACCTTTGGAAATTTTTGACGAATATCATGATGATGCTTCGTAAAATTTCATTTAAAATACTTTCATAATTGTTTTTAGTTGCCTTTATTAAAAATGTATCAAATTGATCAACTCGTTTGATATTTCATATAATATGGACAAAATATTATGCAGCGCGTGATTCTAGTAGAAGTTCTAATGAAAACGATAATAAAAGTCGAAGTCCTAAATATTTTTTCTGAATTTTATTTAGAAAAGTTTATTAACGAGAACACTGGTTTAGAGGGAAAATGATAATTATCATTTTGACATTTCTCTTTTCCTCGATTTGGGAATTTGAGCCGTTTGTAGGGCCCATACAGCATTTAATTAAATTTTATTCATATAAATGTCAAAGTTGGAAAGAGAGAAAATGTTTTCAGTGAGCGGTACGACTTTTCAGGTCCCCAGAATGGTTTTTAGGACCACCTCACGACCATAATAATTTACCGAGTCGGTATCAAGTTCCATCAGTGGTTGTAACGTGGTTTTAAAAACCTTTGTTACGACCGTCGTAAGGTTGACCCATAATTACGTACGGAGGTTGGATTGACGACCTCCTGGCCTGAAAAGTAGTCCGATGGTTGCGTAATAAGTCGTTAGGCCTACGAAATAATGCAAATTACGACTACGCAACAACCAGTTGTTTTGTAGTCCACCAGACAGTTTTACGACCGGAGAGAGTCTTTGCAACTGAAAAGTAATATTGACGACGTCTTCAATCGGTCGTGAGAATTTTCTTAGGACTTTGTGCTCCTTGGGGTCCATTTGCGAGTAGCTGCTATCGAGAGGTTCTCGCCGGCATTTACTATCATGTGGAGCGGCACCTTAACATCCCGGTGTAGTTCATTTTTGTCTCCGACGATTGGTTCGATGCGTTACAAACGGTATACTAAATCTAATATACTCTATATGATATATCATATAGAGGATACCAAACGGTTACGAATACCGCATAAAAAGAAATTCCTTTAACCATTTATTTCATATCTACTCACTTACTGCTCTTGTACATAATACCGTACCTACACTGCAAAAAGTTTAAAGTCAGTTGAACTCAATGTAGTAGCAATAGCCCATTTCCCAAAGTTATGATGATTTTTCATCCTCAGATGAAAAAATCGTTTGTAAAGATTACCGATAAAGCAATATTGCTGTATGGAAAAACAAGAATGAAGTTCCTGAATGATGCTTCAAGGTATGTCCCATTTTAGGCTCGTGCATATATTATGGAAAATCCTTTGATGCTTCTGTCTTCGTTCAAAAATCATTTCCATTCATATATTTTTGTTTTACTATTTTGGCCAGACGTTCAATAGTCGTCCCTTTCGTTATCTAATATTATTCTTAAGGTATATCAACGAGTGTGCCTAAAACAGAGACCATTTCTTATATAAATATTGTTGTTCATATAATGCAAATCTGTATGTTTTTCTATCAACTCCTTTTCCATATTCATTCGCCTTTATTCTTTTTATTGCTGTGACTGATATACAATCTTAGAGGAAGAAAAAACTAAATTTCTCTATCAATTTCTATACGACTGCTGGCTGTGTTTGCTTTTTTACGGATGTTTAAATCTTTCAATTTAACAAAGAAAAGGATTCTCCTTTGTCCATTGAGAGTAAAGCCACCATTCATGCTAAAGCTTAGCCCAATATTGTTTATGTCGCATACCGAAATAATCGATTTAAGCGTATCCTTGCCTAAGGGTCCTTCAGGATACAAATCTCTCTTATACATTCTCCCCATCAAAACATTTGTCAGTTTGCGTCTATTTCGTAAAACTGGTTTTCATCATTTTTTGCAACCCCTTTCTCCACACCCAAACATAATTCTTTCGCTGTCGCTTTTGTATCTTTACGGTGTTTTGAACCTTGGGGAAGTTTTTCAACACTTTAAGTGTTGCATAAAGATAATAATAAGGAACAAGGAAATAGGGCGACACGAAGAAAATCACCGAAATGAAATCGGGATGAAAATAAGAAAAGCACGACAGATAAGTTTGTAGGGCAACAAGAAGTCGGCAGAAAGGAAATTCTGTTCGGGATCCTTCCATTTGCATGTGAGAGCTATGATCTCAAAAGGGTACGAGTATATCTCTGTCTGTTTAAACATAATCCTTAGAGTAAACAACTCCCGAATATTTCAAATACTCCTGAACTCTTTTTGAGCATGAGAATGTATGTTGTGCTATCCTCCACTTTATTCCATAATACAAGTATTGCCGACTTTCTTGCCTGCAATCCTAAAAAAAGTTCATTCCTCCAGGAGCCAAAACTTGTTCTATTAAACGTGTACCGAGTGAGTACCATCGGTCCAAAACAGAATACTCTTCACAGTATCTAATGCCTAAAATATAGTTAGTTATGCGGAATATATTTTAGATACGTATGTATATCTAGATGTACATATTTATGTTTACTTGAAAATATTTTCATATAGACAGAGTGGGATTCTTCTTGACTCGAGAAAGATAAATTTTAAATCTGCTTAAAACTTTGAAATTAATATTCCTTATTTCTCATTATTATTATTTTTTTCTTTTTGTCTTTTTATAAAAAATATCCACTTCATATACACAGATTGGAAGACTTGTGTAAATACAAATTTATATCTATATGCAGGTATATTTTTTATTTTTATTTATTTAAAAAAAAAATCTTGCAAATATTTTTGAGATTTTCTTTTGGGTTTTTTCTTCTTCTGAGCCTGGTTCATCTTTCATTTATGTTTCTTGAATGTCTTTTGCTCTTCGTTATTCCCGGTAATAATGGTAAAAGTAGAGCACAAGAAAATAAACATAATTACTGGGCGGGATAAGATTTTATACGCGAAAATCAAACAATTTTCCAGAAGGGTCTCATGGGTTATATAAAACGACAAAAATCTTGGATTTTTATTGCCTCAGGCGACAGTAAATAACTACAGGAATAAAGTAATTTATGTCAGGATAGAGCCTTGCCAGAAAAAAAATATCCTTTTTAATTACGTTTTTTGTTTACAAGAAAAACGATGAAAATTCACAAAAATATGAGCGAAGATGGTGAGGATATCTAGCCCAAGAGGGTTTGCCTTTAAGGCTCTGAGGATAGAAAATGTAGAAAAAAAAGCAGTGCTTTGCTCTTGTGTTACTTTCATTTAACCCCCCGTTCTTCCTGTATTCCGCCGGGGTAGTTCATCTTAAGTCATGGTTTAAATATGAAAATTTCCATTGCATAACAGAAGCATAATTTCGGTTGGCTGAACGCTTCCGCTTACTCAATAGATTCTACTGGGTATACGAAAAAGGTTAAGAAAAGGGGATGAAAAGATTATTGCACAAGGATAATCAGGATATAGGTAGGTCATGTTCTATATTTGTATGTAAGTTAGTCGTGGAACGAATTATTATCAACAAAAATAATAGCAAAAATATACACCAACACAAATAATAATAATTGTAATTATAAACCCAGCAACAAAAGACAAATAAAAGGATGACCATGGATGAAAATAGAAATGTAAGAAGCTAAAAAAAAATGGGCCAAGATTATTAAACATTTTTGTATCTAATAATGATGAAGAATGAAATATGTTGCGTTGAAAGATATGACGTTTATTAAGTATGAAAAATTTCTGAACATGAACCAAATTATTGAGGAATTTTGTAATTCTCTTAGCAAAAAAAGCATAAAAAATAATTAGTAGAAAATATTTATGAGGGAAAATTTCGGGGATGCAATATATTACAAAGAAAAATTCATTCATTTTTTTGGTTTTCGTAATTAACTACATTTTCTAAGTACAAAAAAAAATATATTACTCTTGATTTTTATCTATTAGATCCGAGTTTATTAAATATAAATTTTGAAATTCATGAATTTTTTTTTAATAATACTTTGAAGGTAGACAACTTCTTTAACTCCTGTAAGCAGAAAAAAGTTATATGTAAGAATATCAGGCGCAGAATTACTGATAGATTTTCTTTTACTTCTTTTTAGAGCGCAATTTTCATATTATTAGCTATTTTGTCCAATACAGACTTTTCGGTGAATTCGTTATCGACCATGACCCCCGAAATTAGGTCTTCGATAGCATTCTCGAGGGGTCTGTGTTTATTTACTACTTTACTGGAGGACTAATTCTTTTCCGTTCAGTTAAAAAAAAAACAACTAACAGACCTATAATCGCTATCTGTCCATACTCAATGTTGTGTGGTGTTGTGGATTATATATTATGGAAGTAAAAATTAGGGATTCTAAATAATTTGTTTTGTTAATCTTAGACAAAAAATATGAAATAAATCCACTTTTTTCCTCTTTTCTAGTTTCAAGAACAAATCAAACAGATTTCTTTTCAATTTCTTTGCAAAAAAAAAATTGCAGACATTGACCAATCAATTTTAGACAGTACCATACAAACCAAAAAATATTTTCTCGAAAACGGTCTGAGACATAAACTATTAATTCAAGTTATTTATTATTTTTTTAAACTTTTGAATTTTCCAATACAAAGGTAAAAAATAAAAATAAACGAAAAAAGTACACCTTTAGGTATTTTAAATGTTTTGCCACCATAAGTTTGCTTCATCCTTATTGAGAAGGCTATTAATTTTGAATAATTTAAGACCCTACTGCTGACTTCAATCAAAAGAATTTAATAAAAATTTAGAAATGTGCAAAATTCAGGAAATTGTCCTAAATTAAGAAAATTTTATCTCACAACTTATAAGTTTTCTACTCTCTAGATTTTCTTTTTCCTCATTTCCTTTCCATTCGCCAGAGGGCTTAGCTAATAAACGACCATTATGAGGTTTACCTTCACTTTGTTTCTATTCTCCTAGTAATTTTTTTTTAATCATGTTATTTTTTCTTTACAAATATCATGTTTTACCATAACAGGAAGAGTAAATCCTTTTAACTACAACAAAAAAGAAACTTTCCTAATTAGTGACATAAAGACGGAACATTAGAGTGAAGGAAATGCTATGTCAGGATAATTAGGTTTTATGGTTTGACAGGGGCTTAGATAAAATTATGTCTTATTGATCTACCCCAAATTGGTATTATATCCATGGTGAATGTACAAAATGTGCATTTGAAGATTTTATAAATTACATTTATGTATGTATATTTGGAAACTAACCAAAACCCAATAAAATAAAAAGTTAATACCTTACCATAGTGTACTAGTATGCCATAGAAAAGGATAATTTTCGTATATGAGAAGAATTTCCTCATGTTCTGGGTCATCATGAAGATTATCCATCCTGCTGCATGAGCGCAAGTACTGTGAATGTACTTCTTCAGCAATTTTACGTTTCCCGAAAAAAAAACCGATCCGAAATGTTTGGCATTCCATGGTCAATATACCAAAGATGCCTTTACGACAAGAACATTGGCCTAGGGCGTAATAAGTCTTGGTAGCCAGAGCATCAAAAACGGTTATACAACTAGTCCCCATACTAAACTCGTTATACTCGTATAGAACAGACGAATAGTTATGTACTTTTGAGTTATTTTCTCTTCTTATTTTTAGTATCTCGGCTCACAAAAGTTATATAGTTGTGATGAATGCTGGTTTCATATCCTGACGGACCAAAGGATCCTTTGAACTGTAATCTTCCAGACAGCCGTAAAATTCGTATCTATCCGTAGCCGTCATCGTAAAACTGAGAAAGAACTAAACACAAGAAAAAAATAAGAAGTTTTATAATACGATGTGGTGCCAGGATTAAGGCTCAGCTCGTCCTGAAAATCCCATTATTTTCGCATAGATACACTCATATACCAGAATAAATACTTAACTCACAGTCGAGTCGGCCAGAAGGAAACTCTAGCTCTAATATATATATATATAACTTTATTTTATAAATAAAATCATATTCCGGTGGGAGTCTTCAAACGTAAATTCTGCCATCATGTTTTCACACAGATTTTCTTATCGTCAAGAAAATGAAAATGATCTAAAATATACAGTTGTGTGTCATATTCGACTTTGTATTAAGTATGATTTTTATTTAATTTTGCTTCTAGGCCAAGATTTTCGATAAAATGTAGAATATTTAGAACACTGTTCTTGATAAATTGATATTTTATTTCAATTATTTTTCTATAAAACAAAAAAAAAACATATTATAAGTAAGAATCTTAAATACAAACATTTCTAATACGAATACCTTTTTCAAAAGATTTAACTTTATCTGAAAGCCTAACGTTCGTATATACTGACACTTAATTCTTATCAAGCTTAAAGAAAATCAATTGCAGATAATAAATTCTTTAATAAAAACATTTTTAGCTAAAATGCGGCGTTTTAAAATTTCTGCCCTCCGGCACAATTCGATTTAAAAAAAATCTGTTTTTTTTAAGAATCAAATAAACACAGCAATTCTAAAAATATTTTCTAAAATAGAGAATTTTGAAAAAATAAAGGAATAAAGAAAACCAATTGTTCAATTCGAGCTTTATAACTTAAGTTTAATTTACCAGTTAATAAAGGACTTGTCAATATAAAATAATAATTACTTTAATATCACAAATTGTGCTTCGGTTAGCAAAAGCTATTTAGCAATGATTTTATGGGCACACAACTATAACAATAAAAGTAGAAATCAATATTTTATGGTAGGGACTTAAACCCCCCCATTGTCTCAGATTTCGTTTTATTATGGTTGGTCCGCAATATGTCTGCTGCTGGAGATGCAATTTTATTACTAATTGGGCTCTTGGCAGTTGTTTTGAATGTGGTTTTAACAAGAATTACCGTTTTATTGTTGTGGCCATAAGTTTACGAACCGAACCAAAGTTAAAGTAAATCTAAAATAAACGAAACTTAAACGATTTATGAGCCCTTTTTTTCACAACCCTAAAGTTTTTTTTTACGTTTGCTTGTTTTGTTTAATAAATGCATTGGTATTGAACAGAAAAGTGACTTCAATATCTTGCAGAGTTCACTCAACACTATAAGCATATTTGCAGAGCGAACATTCAAATAAATTACCTGTTTTTATAGAATTTATATTCAAACAAGCTGCAGCTTTCTATAAATACAAATCCGGACTGTTAGACAATTATACCAAGATTTAGAACAACAAAATAAATAAATACTAGAGCAAATATTTATAGAATAAATAAGATTAGAACATTTTGTATTAATACCATATTGTAGAAAATATTTATTCTAGAGAATAAATATGAATGAAATTTATGTTTTCGGCGCCGTTTACATCTGACACTATATTCCACGAATTTTAATCTGCGACACTGAATTTATAATTCACAACCATTTATACTACGATACAAAATCCTGTAATTTATTCCTGAAAGACGCATCAGACCAATTGTCGGACAAAATACATGTTTGATATGACAAAAGATTTTGATTTCCGCATGTCCGTCCGTCCGTCTGTCTGTCCGTCCATCCGTAACCAACATAACTTTCGAAGAAATTAAGCTAGCAACTGGAAATTTTACACAGATACGTCTCTCGTAAATAGGAAGGTTAAGTTCTTGAACGTGCAAAATTCCCCATACAGACAAAACACTTTTTTTACAATTTTCTCGAAAACGGCGATGCAAATTATAAACCTACAATATGTTTAGAATATGACTCTACATAACTCATCCATACATCGAAATCCAGTTTGACCACTCCTTCTCCCATACGAAATGAATACTTTTTTTATATTTTCTCGAAAACTATGCATAGTATCGAAAACATTTATGTGTTTGAAATATGCTTTTATCCGTGCAACCGTTCCATATATCAAAATCCAATCAGACCAATCTTTCCTGATTTTTTTCATAAAAATTTTGTTTATATTGACAATTGTAGCTTTTCTTATGTTTATTATTGTGTCGATTTATCCTTAAAATAAATGTTTAAACAATTTTTTTTTTGTTTTCTTTATAGCGTATTTCAGAACGAGCATTAGATGGCTTAAACAACCTCAAAACGCTTAATCTTCGCAATAATCGACTGAAAAAAATGGATAATGGTGTATTGCGTGGTGTCCCAGCTCTAGTATCAATCAATTTGCAGGAGAATCTACTGGAAACTATCACATACTACAACGTTCAGCCAATTATGGATAACTTGGTTAACAGTAGTAGCGAATTGTCACTTTCAGGTAATGTGGTTAGCTCGAATTTCAGATAGGGTGAATGTTTGAAGTGTATTTAAGCGCATGTTGTTTCTTATACGAGGCTAGGATGGGAAGTTTAAGAACGACCAAGGAGACCATATAAAGTATGAAAACCTTTTTCTATTTCTCCTCAGAAGGATTCTATCTCACATTTCAGCTCAATCGGTAGAGGGGCTTGTGAGTTCGATCCTTTGAAGGCGAGAAAGTTCCAGATTAATTTTTTGAAAAGAATTTCCACTTTGTTTCAGAATTTCTAGTTGTTCTCAAAATTTGCTCAAAACTTTTTGAAAAATCTCTTGACTTGAACAAAAACTGACATGGTTCTAAAAAATCACTTAAAATCAAACTAAAGTGGAAAACCATAGTCTTTATCTATATTCTCTAGAAATGTCTACAATCGAACGCTATGTTATTGATTGCCGTGAAATTTTGACGCAAGTCCTCTGAAAAAGGAATTCTTTTTTACATTTCAATGAGGGAATTCACAGTCCTCTTTTAAAATGCGGGTAAATTTACCGCTCGGTAATTCAGTCAAATTTAACAGATTTTTACCGAGACGCTAACTTGGTTCATGTAAAAATGAATTACCGGATTCGGTAATTGTATACATGCCTCGAGTCGTGTTTTTCAGCCTCGGTATTCGGTATCAAGAATCAACCGCGAGTGGCGCTAGTAATGTTTTTAGTTGTCAAATTTTTTCGCTGGTTATCTCATCGGACTGCAATTTTTTTCAATTTTGATAGCCGTTGCCACAATAGAAATTCAAAAGAATACATCAAACATGGATTTAAAGGTATGTGATATATTTTACAATCAAATTCGCAGTTCATGATTTGGTCACGTATCAAATAAAAGCGCTGTTCTCAAATCTGTGATGTGGGATGTTCACAGCAGAATATTTTCAGTCTTTTAATATTACCGAAAATACCGAATACCGAATACCGAAGAGGATTGTGAATACCCTCAATGGTTTTCCTTACCATGCCTAGAACTTTTTACCCTAGCCTCCTGAAATTGACTATCGATGAACCAAATCTCTGGCAAGATTGTCAGGCAAACCTGAGTACCGCCCGTTAAATAGAGTTCTCCCATCATTCTGTAAACATAGTTGCTATTTTCCCAGTTATGCAACGCGGCCCAACTGAAATGGCCCAAAGATGCATCCATAAATGGCAAAACACCCCCATACTGTGCATTTGCTCTAAATATACCCACTTGCATCTGTGAACATTTCGATGCCGTGCCATATTCCCAATATAGTCCATATTCTGTTATTGCAATGGCTATGTCTATCATAAACGTATGTGTAGAATATGTATAAACATGGCATATGCTCAATCCTTATGCGGTTTAATATCATCATGTTTCTGGCTTTCAAGCTCCTATCCCTGCCATATTCCTGTCTGGAGCTATAAAAACTCTCATTTATTTTGCATCTATTGCCTCATCCTCTCATCCCTATAAGTTCTCATCTGGCATGTCGTTGGGTTTCGCCGGGAAGCAACAAATTTTTCAAATGATTATTTTTTGTAGCGTTTTTATTTTGCAATAACCATTAAAATATTTCTCGTCGTTCTCAACGCCAGTGTACACAAATTATTTTCATACTCCCATAACTATACCCATAAGGATCGTCTTCCTGGCTTTTGTTCGCATCCCTGCTGCTGCACGAGGATGTTGTTGCGTCCGTTTCGTTGCGTTGTGTCGCGGAGGTGGGTAACTAGACGGATCGTTCGTCATAAAAGAGATTTTCCTGGACTAAGGAAGCGCCACCGTATAGCCAATTCTAAAGGATTTAGCTGGGGTGCAGATGGTCGGTTGATCCTAATGTTGGTCTTGTACCACATTATATTGCTGCAAGGGATTCTATTGAGCTTGATTCAACTCGTGTCGACTTCAATAATGTTTGTGTTCCCTCAGTTTATTCCCTATAGCAGAGCCAGGTAAAACTGGGATGAGGTCAATAGGGCTCTTTGTTTGTAAACTCAAGTGGACTCTGGTTTGCTTTTGAAAGGAAATATGGTATGGTATAGCATTCAAAACGTCCCTAACCTAAACCTTACCATTAAATTAAATAGCCACAAGTTAGTTCCTAATCAAGTACCTGATGATGCCAGGATAACATACGAGCGCAACGCAACAGAACAACATCTTTATGGCATTTTCTGTTTTGTATATCCAGCAGCTATTTTCTGCTGCTTTGACCTCTTAAACAACATCCGCTTATTGCGAGGACCCCTGTTTATTTTCAGTTTTTCAATAGAGTTGGCTTTTCAATAGTGAAATTACCTTTTCGCAATTGAAAAGGCCAAATTGCGCAGAGAGGGTGATTATTATCGCTAAAAATAATTTGTTTACGTCTTTTATATCGACGCCCTTCCATCGAAAAAAGAAACCCGAAAAATCACAATTTTTCATACGAAAACCGAGATCTCATCCAGAAATCGTCTGTGAAATTTAATGAAAAGGACTTTTTCGTATTTGTTATAAATATATAAATATTTTTATGACAAAGACGACGTTTTTTAAAGCATCGAATCTTCTCTCTTACGCCGTCCTACAGTGGAATTTTTTTTTTCAATTTATTATGATTACACTAAAGAATTTCTCAGGAATTTCAAAAGATAATCAGATAATATTTTTTTGCATACCTATTTTATCTAAAAAATGTTTCAATTAAGATGGAATTACGAGAGAATTTCTGCGCCCAATTTAACGGAATCCCAACATTTAAAAAAAAATTACACACAAATAACCATAACACAATAAAATATTTATATTTTGATTACAAGCTACAAGGAGCTTTAACTCAAAGGGATTGAGACCTTCTCAAAAGGCATCTAAATGCGTTTTTTTTTTCTCTTTTATCTTATTCAATGTATTTCTGTTCCATAGCGTTTTCATCTGGTATATACACATACTATCAGTTAAATTTGTGAGATACCTTCGTTTATTTATTTCTAAGCATGAGTAAATATTAGTCTTAAAAGACATTACGTATCCGTTACCATAGAAATTTACTGTTGATGTACTCGTTTTAATCTATATCTTAACGTTGAAGTGTATTTTCCGAGAAATTTTGCGAAACGTTTTGTATAGCAATTTATGTGTTTATGTCACAACCACTTGATTCTACATACTTAAAATATCTTTTTGTACATAGGTAAATATTCACAAAAGAATAATTCTATATTGAAGATGTCTTCATTTTTATAAATATACTCTCCCAAGGGTAATTACCATAGTAACAATTAAAGATTACCCTACACGAGTATATTGTGAATGAATACAAGGATGTTAAATTCATCTTTGCAAAAAAAAATCGCTCAGATGTCGACTCCGAATTTAATTAAGTAGGGTAGGGTGGGCCGAAAGTACCAATTTTAAAATCATCCAAAAAATCGCTGAAACTACTGAGTCAAAAATACTACCAAATTTTGCAGACATCTTCTACTTAATATATAAAAATGGATGTTTGTCTGCCTGAGATTACAAAACTCCAAAACTATTGGACCGATTTTTACGCGGTTTTTTGCTGTGTTGCTAGGAGCAGGTTTTTAGCTATGACAGAAGATCCTGTAAGGATAACGCAAATATAATTTTTCCACGGAAAAATTGGCATTATGGGGTTTTTGGGGTCGCTGATCACGAATCCGGTATTAGATTTTCAAAATTCGAAACGGAAGGTCCTGTAAGGATAACGAAAATATCTTTTTTCCCGGAAAAAATCGGCATTAGGGGTTTCGGGGGTCGCTGATCGCTAATCAGGTTTTGGAATTTCAAAATTCGAAACGGAAGATCCTGTAAGGATAACGCAAATGTCCTTTTTCCAATTTTTCTCGCAAAAACTGGCTTTGGGAAGTTTTCAGGGTTGCTTATCACGAATCTGGTGCTGAGATTTCAAAATTCGTAACGTTTTTTCCCAAAAATTGTTAGGTTATTTATGGTTTTTTGGCATTGTAAAATTTATACAAAAAACTTTAAGCTGGCAACGAAGGGTCTGCTAGTCTATTATATAATAGACTGGTGTGTTGTATAGTAGACTTGTGTGTCTAGGGTAAAGTCGGGTGATATGGCACCCTTTTTTTTAAATCGGCATAACCCAAAAAGTAAAAGAGATTTTTGATTCAAACAAAAACGTTTTTATTCTTAAAATCAACTAGTAAAACAAAAATAAAAAATAAATAGGATTTCACTCCTAAAAAAGTAAAAATTTTAACAAAATATAAATTCATTGAAAAAACCATATCCCCCAAAAGTGTAGGGGATACGGCACCCTACCTTAGGTGATATGGCACCCTACTTGTTTTTTAAGTCCTTTTTGCCACACGAGTTGCAAGTGTTGACAAATGATGTGCATGAGTCATGGGACCACAAATGGCAAACAATGCATTTAACCCACTCGTCGGGTTTAGTGGTCTTAGCATAGTCTTCACCACATCCAGTGCAAATGTTTTCCTCAAAATCTTCAAACCTATCGGAGTCGTCTTGTAATGCAATATTTTCTTCTTCAGATGTGGTTTCATCTACCATCGCTCGTTCTTTCGTAATTGATTTTTTTTTGATTAGTTACGTTTTCTGAGGAAGTAAGGATTGGAGCCTTTTGTTTTCTCGGGTTTGGCACCCGTTCCATATCACCTCAGAAAAAAGGTGCCATTTCTCCTTTCACACATCGCCAATGATTTTCATATTTTACTGAAAACTCGCGCTCAATCAAGTCTGTTTCATACACACAAACGAAAACACATCAGATTCTGCTTGTTTTGGTTTGTGAACGGTAAACTTGCTCCAACTGTACTTACCAAAATTCAGCCACTCAAAAAACAACAAAAAGTAGTTCGTCTAAAATTTCAACTTTTTTTTCCTGTTCTGTCACACAAAAACAAAATGAAAAGAGCTTTTGTTTCGCGGTCTTCACACTTCGGCCTTATTGGAGAAACTGAACTAAGTTCTTGGAGAATGATTTTGATTCTAGTGTTGCCAATGGGAGAATTTGAAAGGGTGCCATATCACCTAAAGTGCCATATCACCCGACTTTACCCTATCTGTTCGCTTAAAAGTCGAGAACCACTAAACCGATTTAGATTAAACTCTAAGGGGAACTTACTAGCATCACGGAGCGGGTTTTAGACCATGAGTTAACCCACGGCATAGAGACAACCAAGGTATGCTGTAAACTTTTGGCAGCCAGGCGTGACGTCATTTGTGCCGACTTTTTTTAATTAATTTTTATGTTTATTGATCACTATTTAACGCATTTAATTCACAAACTCACAAATATTTAATTTAAATCGCACAAATTAAAAAAAAAAAAACCATCCAGAATACAAAATTCCTTCTGTACTTGACGAACTCATCGGCACAAGTGACGTAGCAACGAAATGTCAGATTTGAGTTTACAGCATACCTTGGTTGTCTGTATGCCGTGGAGTTAACCAAACTCTTCCATTTCTTCTTGTCCACGTCCACCGCCTGCTAATGTGTAGGGGTTGGATCGCGAAACGGTTCAGTTTCACAATAACAATTTTTAAATTTCGCGAACTACTTGAAAAACGAATGATTTGCGTTTTTTATGTAGTTAATAAAAACATTTCTTCATTTGCCATCAGATATATTTATTGCTTAAATTCCAATCTAGCCCAAATTTAGTAAAGATAAAGGATTTACATCCTGTACTCTCATTAAAGTTTTAACTCCATAAAAATACAAGAATCAGGAATATTGAAACTATATTTCTATGCAAATGTTTTTGGTTTCCTACAAGATTTTAAAATAAATTGTACTAAATGCACTTACCATTTGAGAAATGAAGTTCTCTTACTTGGGTGAAGGTAAAAAAAACTTAAGACTTTGAATGTAAAGCGATAAAGTCATGTCTTAAGCCAGAAATTAAATTGCTGCGGGTTAAGGTGAAATGAGAATGAAGAATGCGGAGAGAAATTTTTTAATCTATATCATTATACCAGGTGTATATACATGTACAAGTCGGCAGAAAGATTTAGGTAGAACATTATTCTGTGTGAAATTTATGTCATACAGCTGGAAGCCGCTTCATCCATCCACACTAAGGTAAATAGATAAGGTAATTAAGCAGCCGAGTGAGCAAAACTACTTCTTAACTAAATATGTAACTGGGAAGGAGGCTCGAAGGGACGAACTTATGGTGTTAGAGCCCCAAGTGGTAGATTTCGTCCTGGCATATTTAGGTTCTTTCCCGATGGAACTGCGAATAGTGTTTAACGGATACTCGCTAAAGAATGTGCCAGAGCAGTTACCTTTAAACATGCATATAGCTTTTTACATAACTGTGTTTATTTCGTACAACACTTTAATTGGTGTTTCCGCTTGAGTAAATTTCCGGGCTAATTATTTATTTCAGGCGTAAGCATCACTTATTTTCACAAGGTTTGGTCTCGAGCTTATCCCGTATCCTTGGGCTTCGTTTTCTTATTCCTGTGTGTGTTTACAAGCAAAGGAGTACAGACAATCTTATAAGTGTGTATATCCACTCGTACATATTGCTTGCTTCGTAATGTGTACTTTTATCTATTGTTAATTTTTTTTTTACTTAGTTTCCCTATCTATTCCTTTTCTCTCATTTATTTATATCAGTCAAGGCTTTTCCTGTAGCAAGGAGGGCTCACCATACTTGATTTACCAAGTGCTCAATGCGACCTAGATTATGGCCTTCAAGCTAAAGCGTACCGTTTACTTTTTTTATCCTATGCCACTATGCTCGTACATAATTCTTGAACAGTGTTTCTCATTTTTCACCTAGCGTTACACTTTACATGCCTAAGCAACGATCTCATTATTTACGGGAAAACCTAATTAAGGCTGCAAACAGAACACTTTTCACATTGAGTGCCTGAATTGCACCGAGAAAGATAGGAGTCGTCCTGCCATAATTTCATGTAAACCAACTTGTAGTATCACAAAACTTCTTCAGTATTTCCAGCAATGAGAAATGTAAGGGTGAGCCAACCATTCCTGAGAAACAAAAGGAAACCACCCAGTATTCACAAAATACTGGCGGCATGTGCGAAACCAATTTTATTGTTTCTCAGTGAAATAACCAAGTAATATTGCATTTTCGTACACATCTACAGGCATAGCTAATTCAACCCGATCCAGATGGGTGGTGGTTACTTTCACGTTTTAGTTTTAGCGTTTAATTGTACTCATGGGTAGTGACTTGGAGTTTCTATCCAGCTCGTGCCCTACTTTATGGTTTAATATTAGTCCAAAAAAAAAAGACTCGCTTTCAAGGACAATGTGCCGTGGGCCTAGAATGAAACCATCAGAATGGAGGAAAAAATTGAATTCTAAATTAGACTCTAATTGATAAATAGCTGCATGAAAAGTTGGTTAGATATTATGAGACTTATCTGCAAGATAGATGCACGTAATATAATTCAATTAGCCTGGTTACCTTTTGTTTATGTTCGGGCCAACTAGAAAAAAATCCAATTAGATATTTATATAGAGATCCGGAGAAAAATGTAGCTCTGCACAACCAGAGTGAAAGAAGTACAGACACACACCCACACACACACCAATAGTGGTAGTTTTGCGGTAATGATTTTGGTACTCTTATGTTATCGGGAAGGAGTTAAAACCGTCGAGGTGAGGTATACACCTGCTGATATTCTTGCCAAGTGAGCCAGGTGTTTTCTATACTTTTGTGGTACAATATTGCAGAATGCCAGAATTCCAGATAATGTTTGAGAATGCTGAACAGCACCGATATAACTGTAGCATAGAGAGTCCTTCTGATATTTCCACTTCTGTTCAATGATATGTGCTTGCATGCCCATGTAGGAGTATTTATATTTATAGGATAGAAACGACTGCTCGACGTGACCCATTTTTACTGAAAATTTAATTGTAAAGTTTTGTGTTTATGTTGGAGAACTGAGATAACACGTATATTATATCTGGATTGGTTAGTTGAATCCACTAAGGATAACAACCAACATCAGATAGTTTTTGGGACTGTTGGCAAAGCACTTTGGGACGAGGGTTTGAGAAAATACATTTACTACTTCGCTTTTACGAGTGCTGAATATTTAAATTTATAAATCATAGAAAATGGGACAGAATAGGGTCATTCACTGGACGGGACAGGTATTTTTGTTATGATATCTGCCAACACAGCATAGACAAATGTTGGAATGCAAACAACTGGCAAAAAAGTGAATAAATAAAACAATTAAATGTTTGCCTAAATACACGTGGACCGTAGACAGTGAGGAGTCGAAATGGTTGATAGTGTGAGAAAAGTCACAACGTGGGGAAAAATAGAAGTGAAGTGGATGAGTTTTCATCGTGAATTTAGTTAATACTCTAAAAAAAACTCACGTTCCTGCAGATAAAATATTTTTAATGTCATCTGCACGTATGCGAAATTACAGTTGGCAAATGGACATTTTTTTTGTCGCATTCTAGAAAATAAGTGGTATAGGTATCAAAAAATTCACGTAAAAATGAATTTTCGCTAGCTCTACTGTCAAGTGCTGTTGGAAATTAAAACACTAATCCCCTCTGGTTCTGGCCAGCAATAGCTAATGTTCTGTTTTTTAATTCACATACGCATTTAGCCAGCGTTTTATGACTAGACCGTTTAATTTCAAAATGTGGCAAATGTGGTATTTAATTACGAAACTATTAGTCACATAAATTCTGAAAATATTGTATATCCCTGGTGTTGTAACAACAATTTTAAAACATATTTCAAACCATTATAACATTAAAATTTCATTTACCATAATTTCATTTTTCGTGGTATTATTAATTTTGTAAGAGTTATTAAATTAAATTCTGATTAATTTCGATATAGTGTAGTATATTTTGATTGGCAATATTTTATTGAATATCTTGATGGCTAGGTTTGCTATACATGCTAGATTAACAGAAAAAGGCCCGCACTTAGGTATGTTGTTCAGGCGTTCCGATATCTAAATTTTTGCCCCAGATTTTTCGATTGAGTCTAAAGACCGATAATTTCCGCCTGCCACGCAGTATTTGCATAAGTTTCTACCTCAATTTTGATTATGACTTATGATTTCGCCTAAAAATGTTGCCTTCGGTGCACAGTTTGAAGTATTTTAATGAACAAAATACCACACAAAGTGACAGAAAAATTCCCTTTTTTCGAGAGTTAGAACGTAACTTAGTTTTTTGACTTGTTTCGCACTTTTTGAAGCGTTCAACATGTCCCTTTCTCAATCCAGACTATGAAATTTTTTTTTAATCGAACATATTCACCCAGTATCTTGGCTGGAGATCTATGCTCTATGTTGTAAAATCTTAGTTTTAGTAAAATCTTAGTCAGTCATTAAAAAAATATATTCCAAACCTGCTAAAAAGGTCACTTTTGTTATTCTTCTATGACACAAAATTTGCTCCTTGTGCACCTGCAACTATATATATACATATAGAATTTCTTCGTTTAAAAGTCATGCAAGTGCGATCGAATAACAAGCTCCTAATATAATGGCCCTTTATTTATTTTTAAACGAAACCGGAATACAATTTTTGCACCAATAAAATGAATTTATTTGAAGTGCTTGAAATAAACACTTTGAAAATTACTTTCCCAAAAGTCATTCTGATATTCATGAGTTTTATAAATTTTCAAACCAACAATTTTTCCAGCATCAAGCTAATGTAAGAGTCGTAGTAATCTCCAGAGATTTGCTTAAAATAACTTTAGATATTCACTTTACAGACACGCTTGCAACTTGTGCCATTTCATGCAATTTAATTTGTTTTTTGTGGTGAGTTTTCCCCAATTGCGATACGAAAAAGAACTTATACACTTTTCCAGTCCTTATCAAATCGAAATGGCGAGAGAACGAAACAGGATAAGGAGTTGCCTAACTGATTTTTCTCAATTTCCTGTTTAAATATTTATGCAGATATTTCCTGCCAGTTTGAAGTCAATTTATCAGTTGAATTCTAAGCACTGTAAATGATTTGGTTACAAATCTTACAACCCACATTTTTCAGGAGTTCCAAACCATATTCTAGTTGAGGGAAAATTCAGAGATGATGACAATCTTGGATTTTTCTGCTTTTCCGTAGAGTAAATGGTCCTAATATGGTCCGAACTCTTATGTTTATTTGATTCACAAGAACTTCCGATTTCCTCGAATAGAATTCATCGAATGAACAGGAATTGGAACGATATTTTCAAGAAACAACTTTTGGATCCCTTTCTGAAGTTGGTAAAGGATATCATAAAATCTATATGGACTACGTTAACGACATTCACTCTACTTTTCCACCATTTGTTTGAAAAGAAAGTTAAGAAATTCTCTTTTATTCAACTTGATTTCAATAAACTTTAACTTACGTTTCTTGTTTTTTTTTTATTTTATTTTATTTTCTACAGATAACAAATTCATCTGTGACTGTCGCCTGTCTTGGGTATTCGAGCTAAGAAACCGCACCAAAAATCCCCATCTGCGAAACTCACTGGAGGAGATTGAGTGTAAAATATCCGGGAAGGAGCATGTGCCACCACATTCTTCCCATGAACTCCTATCGAATGTCGTCGACGGAAAAGGACGAGAAAGGGATCATGATCGGGATCATGAGCGTGAACGAGAAAGAGAACGAGAACGGGAACGGGAAAGGGAACGTCGAGTCAGTATGGTTGGCAGCAATATACATCGGGACGGAAGTGATATGGATCCCAATGAAAGTTTATACGATATTCAATCGAGTTACTATGACGACGAGGCACCACCATTTGAATTCGATGGGAATCCGGGACATATTGTCGAACTATTCAAATTCACCGCCGAAAGTTTACCCTGTCCTGAGGAGCTGAGTGATCCAACGGAATTGCCATTATCCCGGGAATCGATTGGAATGGACGTTAGATCGACATTACAATCGTCTAGCAGCCAACGAATTCAAACCATAACTAGTCTATGTCTGACTTTAGTATTTGTAAGCTCAATATTTTCAACCTTGGGTCAAATTATCATATTATAGATGTTCGCCTAACACAAGTAATTTATTATTATTATTAATTATTTCTATAGAATAGAATTTTGTCAGGTATTCTTCTCATTAATTTCAATTAAAAAAAAAAACACTTCTTTCACTCCATAAGCCTTTCAGCTTTTACCCATTTTACCTCTCAAACTCTTTGTTCATTTACGAAAACATTGTATTTTCTTCAACTATTATCCTTGATGTTCGTTTCATTTAACCATAAGAACAACATCCTTACATTTAGGGTAGGCATTCATTTGATTATTATATAATAAAACTATACATAAATAAATATACATAGTACGTGTTAAGCCTAATTGTTTTTAATTACAGCTAAAAAGGTGAAAAAGACATAGTTTACTATCACACAACCAAACTTCTACTGTATTCTAAATACAATACAGATTAGATATTAACGAGACTAAAAATAGAAATTACCACCCCCCATCGCTGTGAGGAGTTAATATTCTGAAAATATTTTCTCTTTATTTGGAAATATCTTGGTTAGAAAGTTTTTTTTTTCACCTTAAATCCTATTCTCTGGAGGTATATCGTTCATGTAAACGAAAAACTCAACTATTCCTGACGTGAAAGAATTCCACTGATAGTTTTCTCCACTATTTTCACATTCCAGTTGTCAGTCTTTTTCCATGAAATCGCGTTTCTAGAAAAGATTTTTCACATAAGAGGGAAACAGAAAAACTGGTATGGAAAATTTTGTAGCAAGAAAGTTCAGATATAGCTTTCAATTTAAGTAATGGACAAAATTTCACCAGTAATTCCGGTGAAACTACGAACAGTTCTTGAGTGTCTTCAAATTAATAAAACCAAAAAAATTTTGTGTCTGAAATTCAGGAATTACAGAAGTTGCAAAAAAATATTTTTAAGTCGAAAAAATAGCAAAAAAAGGAGTAATTTGGTTTTAAAGATAACTTTTGTGATGACACAGCTTCCGGAATAAGTAAAGAAATATTGTAACCGAATCATAATGTGTGGAAAATTTATTTCAAATCCTTTTTATTTTTATTAACCTTTAGCGAGATGCCACATTGGCGATCAGCTGCTGCGGCTTCCTTATCCCGACATCAGGTCGCGCAGCTGCAGGAACTGATCGGCACACTGAACTGAGATCAGCTGACCTCAAACGTCAAAATGTCGGACTCGGAGGAAGAACTTCTCCTTATTTCTCTGCTAAAAAAATAAACTAGTAATTATTTTAAAGTCAACATTATATGAAGTAGAGAGCCTATAACCTAGAGAGTGGCCACACTCAGAAAAATGTCCAGGTCAACTTTTTGTCAGGTTAACTCTGACCTTACAGAGGTGTCTGTAAGCCAGCTAGCGGTCAGAGTTAACCTATCTAAGGTCAACTCGTGCAGCTCCCAATGCCCTACTTCACCTGCTGGTGGCTTAATTTCAGAATTTCTCCGACCACAGGTCAACTCAGTTTTACTTGCCCACATGCAGGCGAACGCGCGCCTGCCCGAGGCCAATTACGCCGTATGTAGGTCATCGCGTTAGCCTCCATTTTTCTGAGTCCATGCTACCTTAATAGACCTTCATCAGTAGGACACTTATTACCTCCAGACGAAAAAAATATTGAAAATTATCATTTTATTTTATTTAATCTAACAAAAATGACATTAGAAACTATCCGACATGTTCCTGATATCAGCTACAAGTAGGTCAATTCAAAAAAGTCAGCACATTTGTTGCAGTGTGCCATCAGGAAGCTGCAGCAGCTGATCGCCAGTGTGACATATCGCTTATACTACCGGGGTGGCCCCAAACGGCCCAATAAACAATCTTTGCGACTCCACGCAATATATTCTACATACTCGTATATATAACAAACATTCAAAACAAAAACCTATGATTTTAATGAAAAAAAATGACGATAGTCTAAAGGTTAAACCTTATTACCAGTGGTGGAATTTTCAATTAAAAAACCTTCGCAGAATAAAAATTTCAAAAAATGTGCAAACCATAAGAAAAATTACAAAAAAGGAAACAAACAGAGTATTATCTGTAATATTTAAGATTAGATATAGGAATTTAGAATTTAAATATCTCCTGACAAAAAGTGTAAATCTAAGCAAAAAATCTATCTTCTATTGTAAATATTTGACTAAATCTCTAATTAAATAACACTTAATTTAACTGTATTTATTTTATTCATAGCAATTTAAAAGTGTGTAACTAATTATTATAGAAATTGAAGAGAAACATTTCCTCCGGTTCGTTATTTCATATTTTAACTTGAATATTTTCGAAAAAAAGTTTTTAAATTTTAAACTATAAAATAATAAAAATGTCTAAGGTTTAAAATGGACCATAAAGCTTGCACGAATATTATTCATCACAATCATTTTTATGTGTTTTTGTTGGTTATCAGAACAAAAAAAAATACTAACTTTTAACCGATGTGGAAATGTCAGGTAATTCAAGATTGAGCTAAAAGTCCAGAAAACTTGATTGTTACCTGATGAATTTTACTAATTAAATATAGAGAATCGATTAATTTATGACAACAAACCAAAAATCACTAAAAAAAATTTACTTAAATTTAATTTGAAATATGTTTTTCGGACCTTTTCTGTAATATAGTATAAGACTGAGAGAATTATTGGTTTTTATAAATAGTTTTAAGTTAAAATAAAAACACGCAAATACATTATAAATAATATAAATATTTATGGATGAATGAAAGAATAAAAACAATTAAATATAAAAAGTGGTAAATAAATATATTTAGCCATAAATGTAGTATAAACCATTATTAAAATATATACATACTTGAATAAAATACACACGCAAACACGATGATGATAATTACCACTTCAACAGACAGAATAAAAAATGAAATACTAATATATATGTGTTTTTAAATAATGATAATAATTAATACCAGATTTATGAGAAATACAAAAACAAACATATTTAATGAGAACATAAAAAATAAAACAAAATAAATAAAATGGACAAAAAGAAATATTGTTTTAGTTGACAATCAATAATAAAATATGGTTATTTGAACAGAAGATCAATGGAAGGGGAAATGATTAAAAAAAATATGTAATATAAAATATGCAAGTATTACTACCAAAGAAAAGGAGAAATTAATTAAAAAATGATAAATATAAAACAGAGAAGATAAACTTAAAATTTAAACACTAAAGAAAACTATTTATATTTCTAAAATGCATAAACAATATGTATTACTAATTTCGTATGTAATGAATATTTTAAAATTTAAATGAGAATATACTTTTTTGATTTTATTTTGAAGTGCCTCTACACGTATTTTTTTAACACAGTGAGCTAAAAATATGTCATAAAATCTTAATATATAAAATCGTTGGTGCGTATGTTCGTCTGATCATCACGGATGAACCACTGAAGCTATCCACCTCATATTCACACCATATGTTCATGTGGTGCTCCGATCGGTTTTTGTTTGCAAAAGACACCGGTAGGTGGCGCTGGGGTCGAGTTCGAATTTCGAAAATTCGTATTTATGGACCGATTTTGTGCAAATTCACAACATATAACACTTAAATAAAGATTAAAATGTTGATAAAATTTAAACCCGATAGGTGGCGCTGGGGTCGAGATATTAACGAAAATGTACTCCAATCGGATTTTGATGTATGGGAGTTTTATGTAGAATCATATCTCAAATAACTTTTGTTCTTGAACTTTTTTGATAAGATGCACCGTTTTTGAGATATTCGCAAAAAATATTTTCGTTCGTATTAATTTTTGATTCGGTAATGCTTGCAGTCGCAGCAAAAGAAGGCGGTTTCTTCTTGATGAAATGAGATGAAATGAGATCAATTGAATTGAAATGAGATCAAATGAGATGAAATTAGATCAAATGAGATGAAATGAGATGAAATGAGATCAAATGAGATGAAATGACATCAAATGAGAATAAATGAGATGAAATGAGATGAAATGATACCCACTGATATACCATTCCAATTCAAACGGTTGCAGTTTCCAGTACGACTGGCATTTGCAATGACAATCAATGGGCGCGTTTATACCGGTGCTAAAGTGGCAGTTTTTTCAAGTTAGTGTCGCTCTAAACGCATTCTACTTTAGCAATACCTGCCAGTTGAGCAGTAGGTTTTTGGCGCTGTTAATTTTTAGCGCTGCTATTTTCAGACGGTATGAACGGAATTATATTCTGGCAGTGCTGTTTTAACCTCAGAATTGTGACATTTTGTATTTCGCACTGTTTGCGATGAGTTCCGCAGAGAAAATGCAGCAAAATCCCTGCAGATTGGCAGTGCGATCTTAGCACCGGAATAAACGCGCCCAATAAAGCGCAAGGCCAGTCGCTACAAATTTGCGGAATCCATGTTTTGCCCATGGACAGCTGTATGTAGCATGCTCACGCGTTGGCAAACCAAAAGATTTGTTCATTAAAGGAGCCGCTCCATTACCATGACTTTTTACCATGACAAAAAAATGCAGGAAACTAGAGCAAGATAGACTTATGTAGATCTAAATAGGAATGACTGAATACAAGTTAAGCGCTATCCCTTCCAGTTTTACAATTTTATAGCAATCATATCAAACCTTATGCTATGAATATAATGTTCAAATTGGCATGGTAACAAAGCTTTTGACTATGCATGCGAAGGAGAAAAAGCTTTTAAAATGACATCACGCTATAATAACACTTTGGATGTGTCCGTGCTTGCTATTTACTTACAGGGACAATGTGTGATTGTATTAGAAATCGCCATAAAATCGCCATAAAAAATGAGGGGAAATTATTTTTGCATTTGCCGACAAATTTTTGCAGTTGATTCTTATCTCCCTTTCTCGCCAAGGCATCTTCACATAAATGTGTCTCTATTTTTTTGTCGTGGTAAAAAGTCATGGTAATGGAGCGGCTCCTTTACGCTCCACACAGCAGGACAAAGAATGTTGTCTATCCACTAGCATTACAATAAGTTTTTTTTTCATTTTTATTACATTTAAAATTATATTTGAAAAAAATGTTTAAATAATGAAAACAAAAATAATTTTATTTATCGTCAAAATTACAACTGTAACGAAAATTTTGGAAAGATTTTGACATATTATACCACTGGCCAGATTCGAGGCCGAAGGCCGAGTAGCAATCGAGGCCGTAGGCCGAGGAAGAAGTGGAAGCGGAGGCCGAAGGCCGATGCGTGGGGCGGGGATGAACCGCGGAGCGGTTCGGGGCGGAGCCCCTAGTATGTCATAAAATTACATTTCGCGTAAAGTTATGGAAAGATGAAAAATTGTTGAAGCAAATAGGTTGGGCAAATTTTTCGACAATAATTTAGGTTCAAATCTTCTCTACATGGTATTATTATTTTTTTTCTTTTTATAAAACTCATAATTACCAAGATCTTTTTAACGCTTTCAATTCTAGTAGAAAAAGAAATTTCGAAGTAAATCCAAAAAAAACATAAAATTGCCATAGATTTCATACAGGTGGCGATGAAAATGGATGAGTACAAGTAGAGAACATGTAAACTGGAGATCTATACTAGAACCTAACTAGAGAGCTTATAATCAAGAGAGTAATCTTATGTCTAAAAATGATCGACAAACTTGATAAAACTTAAAAAAAAATAGTTTTTTTTTTTGATTGGGGTTTTAAAACATTGATGTTGGGGTGGCTGAACACTAATCTAGTGTTATAATTTAAAAACTTGAAACGGGAGGTCCTGTAAGGATAACACAAATATCCTTTTTTCCATTTTTCTTCGGAAAAACTGGCATTGGTGGTTTTCGGGGGTCGCTGATCACAAATTTGTTGTTAGAATCTCAAAATTCGAAATGAAAAGTCTTGAAGCGATCACATTTTTTCCCCAGAAGCTGTTTCTGGGGGAGTTTTCCCAAAATAACTTATACGGCAACAACGAGTTTGCATCTAAATTTTCATAAATTCCCTATTTAGCTCATTGTATTTTCTGCTTAATCCTATGATTTTTATGCTTTTGTGTATTAAAAAAAAACGTAATATGAAAGTAAAAAGAAACCAAATGATATTTTCACTTTTTATTAGTAAATAAGATAAATTAAATTAAGTATAAGTAATATGTAATTATCATAATGATTATAATACTTTTCTCTACTTTTTAAATGTTTCAAGTGTTGAATTATTTTTACATTTACACACCGAAAAAATTAATAATGTTTTAAGCAAATGGAATATTTTTTTTGCTTTAAATTTTTTATGAATAAAATATATTTGCTAAATTTAATTTGAATGACTTTTATTAATTTTTTTATTATCTGAAAAATGTATCTTTTGCAATAGGATAACAGTGAAGAATATGCCCCAAAATGCGTTTAAATACCATGGGTAATTGGGTAAGTCGAATTCTTCTTTTAAACAGTAAAAATCCGTGACAACATGACATCCTGTTGTTAATGAAAATGATTTTGTCTTGATTAATGACCCAAAATATGTATTTTGATAAACTGGTATAGGAAGATAAAAAAGAAATTTTAATATTTATTTAAAATTTTCCACTGTCAGAATGTATTAAAAAATTTGTACACCACAGTTTTTTCACATAAATTGGGTAAAACTGTTTGATAGAGAAAAAAACCAAACAAAGGCAAAGGTTGTTTAAAAAATCAACCACAAATCAAGCACGCCGAGCCCTAAAATCTTGAAATTTTCACAATATGTAAAGATAAAAGTCAATTGTAAATATTCACGCAGTTGCAATCCGGCATCTTTTCAAAAATTTCATATAACCCCTATACGGTGGTCACGATTCCAAACCGATCCACGATACTAGGAAGGACAACTATATATCGGGTCTCTCAACAAGGACATAACAATTTTGTATTTAAATAAAACACAGAATAATTGAGATATCGGGCTGATATTTATTTCAGGTGTAGTGGACATGTTACATTTAAGTATGAAATTCGATGTCGTTCATATGGCCACCGCGAGCACGTTTGCAGATTGATTCTTTGGAGCCAATTTTCCACCACTCTTCCACACATATATGCCGGAACGTTGGCAATTTCGCGTTCGATATTGTTCCTGAGCTCCTCTAACGTTGTTGGCTTGTTTGCATACACCAACGACTTAACATAACCCCATAAAGAGAAATCCAACGGCGTTAAATCGCATGAGCGAGGTGGCCATTCGACCGGACCATTTCTCGAGATTACGCGATTGCGACCACCGACTCAGAATTTCAGTAATAAGTTTTAATAATTTCCAAACCTTGCTCGTTCGTGAACTTCACCATGATAAAAATACAAACCTTGACAGACGTTTTAGCATTGCCAGATCATAAAAAAGTTTTAGGGTGCGTTTTTATTAAAATACAAAATTGTTATGTCCGTGTTGAAAGACCCTTTATGTGCTTCTTCCACCAAACAAATGTTTTGGTTACAATCAGAACTCATACCAGGTTTCTGGTGATTGAGATGGATTAAAATCTTATTCATGGAGAGGAAAATAGTAAAAAACGGAAATTTGTGAGCAAAATTGCTCATGTATTTAACTAATTAATTATTGTACATTTTATATTAAAAATGTTTTGCATACTTAATTACAGAATTAACAAATTTTCTGCATTTACGCAGTCAGTCATTTAACTGTTCATTATTTTTTTGACGTAATTATACATAAAACAAGAACTTGGTGCAATTACCAAACCAAATATTTGCAAATTTACATTAGTTTAATAATAAAAATTAAAGACATTTTTTGTCTACCGTCATCAGCAACTTTTTAAAATTTTGTTTACCGCCATTTTGTTTTTGCAGTCTCGCATACCCCCTATAAAAAGTTTCCGTATCCCTTATTGAAAAACAGGTGCTATATCACTGATTAACTTCGAATTTTCGTAAAATTCCGTTGAGTTTTTTTCTTAGCTTGCTTTTAACAAAAAAAAAAAAACACACAATTGGAGTTTTAATTCCAATCGTTTTAAATTGTTTCAAACTAATATGAAAAAAAAAATTCCACATTTAAACAAACACACAGATAGGCGTTGCTCTTTAATTTATACAGAATCTTTAAACATTGTTAAAACCGACCACTTTTAATGGAAAACACACTGTGATGGCCAAAAGCAAGCCATTTGTTAAAAAAATAATTCAGTGTGATTTCTCAACACCTCTTGAATAGATTATGGCTTCCATATACAAATTAAAATGCCAACTAATACAACCGCACCAATTATTGGAATAACAATTAGTATAAAATTCAATCTATGTTGAAGATAAACTACTTCACATTTAAGGTCTCCTAGTTCGGTGTCAAAACTTTTTGCGAATTTATAAGATATTGAAATATTTTTAACATCAGTAAAGTCTTTAATTCGAATATTCGTCAAATTCTCTAAGACTGAAATGCCGTCATTCCAATTTTGGGAAGTTTTTCCAATACCGAGAATCAATGCATTTTCTGAATGACTGCCCGTAAATGGAACATCTTGGCAACTCCAATAAATTATGATATCTTTAAAGTCTGTATATATCGGTATGTACCAACTTCCAGACATAATAACACTTTGATTGTCAATATTTGTAAATTTCTTAAAATTGGTACAAATTGCAAAAACATCTAACATTCGATTATTTAATTTACATGCAACAAACGTAATATCCGGCAACAATTCTTCACATAAATTATTAACACAGCAAATATTTTCCACTTTATCATACACTGTAGAAAATGAATTTGAATTTAAACCGAAAAATGGGGTAAAAACGGGGTAAATTTGCAAAAACGTCGTAAAATTTCGAAAAAAATCAGAATTTAGCTCGCACACCATTTAAGTTGTAAAATCACCCAAAAAACATTAATCTTACACTAGAAATAGGGTAATTTTAAACCTTGCGTAAAATTTCGACCAATATTCGTATTTTTACTCTCATTTTGGTGTAAAAACACGCTCGCAGTGTATTTTTGCATTATTGTACGGACAATTTAACCTTAACCTTATAATTCGCATAAGGTTTGTGGCATCGGAGTATAAATACTCGAATCGAGTTTTACTCTACCAAAATCCTGTGTGGCGCCTGCCACATGACAGACATGCCCGGGAAATTTGGATGTGAAAACATCCGCAAAAATAATATAATATTTTTGTTTTTGCAGACCGTATAAGCCGAGAAATTCTAATACCATTTTCGGTGTAATTTTAAACAAAAAATGTCGTAAAATTACACCTTTAAGACGCGGTTTTGCTACCAAATAGGAGGAAAATTACAACAAAAATGTGGTAATTTTAAACATCCATGTCGTAAAATTACACCCGTATTGTACTTTTACTTCTTATTTAGCTTAAAGTTCCCCCGTAAAAGAGGCTTTTGTACGCCACAAAATGAGTAAAAATGCATAGCTTTTAAGCCATTACGACTCGGTGTAATTTTACCCCTATTATCGTAGGAAAATGGTTTCCTACGATAATAGGGGTAAAATTACAATAAAATTTTCTAGAGTGTATTTAACACCATTTTTTTCAAACGCTATCTCAAAATCTTCAGTATTTAACAATACATGTGACATCGGCCAAATTTTTGATAATATTTTTGATTTAGCAGTCATAGGAATCCATTCAAGTTTAGGACACGAACTATCGAACAGTTTTGCAAATATCTTTTGATTAATAATCATAATTATTATCAACCAAAGAATTAAAATTAGGTTCATTTTCTTTAAAAATTGAAACTAGTAGTAACTTCGAATATTTTTGCCCAACTAAAATGTTTCCATTAATAATAATAGTTTCCAAATGGTGATTTTCTTATTTATTAAATGAGGTCATTTGCTGATGGTACACAGGAAAAAATGATGTTGTATTATTTACAAAATGGGTTTTGTTAAGCCTAACAAAAAAAAATTCGTAAATATTACTGAAGTCTTGTATATACTACGAAAAAATTAACGAATATTTTTTCGTATAGTTACTAAAATTTGTTAATATTACGAAGTACATTTTGTCAAATCTGATTTGCATCATGGCGTCATTACGATACACAAGCTTTTCTATTAGTGGTCTCATTAGCCGATGTAAGCATCCAATTCCCTGCTGTTAATGTTTGGATGCCTGCAGCAGGTAATTAGACTACTAGTAGAACTGCGGCCACACTTGTGCATGACGAAAAAATGGCGACGATTTTGTTAGTCGATTCGTCAGTTCTAAAAACTCGATTTTAAAGCGATTCCAATAATTTTTCATAAAACTGATGCAAAAAATCAGTTTTTGGAAAGCATTTCTTAGTTTAGACATTAGTTGGAATGCTTTTTTGAAATATTTTTTATGCCCATTTTTTTCAGATTTCGATAATTTTTTCCCATTTTCGAAAAATACTAAACACGAATAGTATTTTTTCGAGGTAACACAAAAACATTCGTCGAGAGAATTCATTCGTTTGAAATTTTTGTAAGAAAAATCATTCAAAATAAATTATTTTCATTTCGCATCATATTGGGCGTCATAAAACATTTCCTCCATACGAATATTCAATATAGAAACTATCAGAAACAAACACGCATCTCTTAATTTTTAAAGTCATCACACTAAAATAATTTCCGCTCATTAGTTGCATATATTAAATTCTATGAACACACACTAAGCAAGAAACAGAAAGAGATTCCATATCAACAAGAGAGATTTGCTTTTGTAATATTTACAAAATATTTGTAATATTTACAAAATATTTGTAATATTAACAAAATTTTTGCGAAAACGAAATACAAAAATACAAAAACTTAACAAAATTGACATCGTACCATTAACAAAATATGTTGTCGGCCCATGGGGGACAAATGGTTTCGTTATATTAACAAACGTTTTCGTAATATTTACATACATTTTATTTTCTGTGTAAGATTGGTAAGGGATAACAAAAATTTCTGGCGCTGAAATTGGTCATATTTTAGAGGTTTTTATGTATGCAATTACGATAAAAGAACAATTAATTTTTATTATATTAATATACAATTGCTGTCAATCGTTGTATAATGTAAAAATCAGTTAGCGAAACTAAAATTGAGTATGAGCAAGGCATTAAAAGGTAAATCTAAAAAGAATTATTAAAAATGTTTTTATCGATCTAAAAAAAAAATTTTTTTTTGTTTTCCGACTAACATCTTTTCCTATTCTTTAACACGACTTTTACAAATGTTAAGGTATTGCAAGAATACATTCGGTTTTCAAGACCTGCAAAGATTCAAAACTTTTTTGGGTTTTCAAGACCTGCAAAGATTCAAGACTTTTTTTTCTTTGCTCTGCTATAGGAGAAGACAGAAATTTTCTGATCCGTACGAAATCTGTTTCAGGAAAAATGATGAAAATCTTCGTACACCTGTCTGTCAGTCTTGCGGTCTGGCGGTCTGTCCGTTTTACGCATCTTAAATAACTCTAGATCACGTTGATAATTTTTTATAAATGAGTTTTATGAAATTCGTAGTTTTCTGTCAACTTTTGGAATAGTAGGATTAAACCTCATCTCGATTAGACATAAATTGGAATTTTTATCACCATTTGCTATGTAGACATATTTTTTTCAAGCATTTTTGTCCAAGATATCAAAAAAAATCTGACTAATGCTGTCTCCACGAGATACATATTTCAATGGCAGGCAATAAAAGATTTTTTTTAAGTTGCCCTCCTTACCTTTGAGCGCTAAAATATTTATATGCGAAAACTGGGTGACTTTTGTAAATGAATAAATTGAAAAAAATTTTGAAGGGACCCACAATTTTGTCAAATTTTTATTTTTGACATCCCAAAAAAAATTATTGGATCCAGTTTTAAAATTCTGAACTTTTCATCGATCTAATCAGAAAAAGGACATGGAAATTCCCACCCAAATGAAGCTTGTGACGGTACGACTTAATTAAATAGTTAGTCACAGATTATAATGATAAATCATATTATTTACGATAGCTCGTTTAAAGATACTGCGTGTGAGGGTGAAACATTTGAAAAAAAATGTTTCACCCTCACACGCAGTATCTTTAAACGAGCTATCGTAATTCGTTTCTCCTCTGTCGCAGTCTTTTACATTTTCCCACTGCCTTTTTCGTGTTGATTAATTTAGTGAAACGTGCTTATATCACCATTTGCTTTACGAAATATTTCGTCTAGTATGATTTTGGTAAAATTAGTTACCTATTTATATATGGATTCCCGCAGTCAAGTTGCCGCAGGGTAGATTTATAGGTAACTAAATTCTTTGGCGAATGTTCTTCCAATATAATATTTCACAGTGCAGTTTATACAGAATGGTATCCAGCAGAGCCTGAAAGTATTCCAATCGTTGTCTCATAGGCATAACATTAAGTAATTAAATTAAAATGAACTAACCGATCTGAATCGAAGGAAACATTTCAAATGCCACACTAAAAAACGCACCCAAAGGACTAGCGACATTGTGGATTAGGAGAAAAACAAATTAGTTTGGTCGTCGAGGAACATATCTAGAACAGATTGCAAAACATCATTAATTAGGTCTGCAATCCTTTTGTTTTTCAAGTTTGTTCCTAATTTGTATAAAATGTAGCAACTAACTAATGGTAGCAGAACAATTTATTTTAGGAATTTTTCAAGGAGCAACAGTGGCAGAAATAGACACATGAGTTTTTGGAGTCAAACTAACAGTCGAACCCGTATTAAGAGTAATGATGATTTTATTATTATTTACGAAATTTTCGGTTTAACCGCGTCATATAATTTTAAGGAAATAAATAATATAATTTATTTACCTTTCACAAGACGTTTCGGACATTCTGTGATGTCCATGGTCGCTTGTAGGCTATTTTTTATGATTTTATTTTTCTATTCCTCTCGTTTGAATTTAAAACAAAATCAAGCATACACCATTTTATAAACAAGATAAAAATACAAAAAACTCTGATAAAGGAAAACACATGAGCCTGTTAAAATATCGTATGACTATTTATAAAAAAAATTCAGAGTTATCGAAATTCCCCGAAAATTTCAAAAACGTTTTTTTCTTCAAAGGAACTGTCCATAAAAATACGTCACACTAATTGTTGGTCTTTCAAACCCTCCCCTCCTTCATGAAGTTTTTCGCCATTTTTCGTATGGACTTTAATACAAGGTGAAAATACCACAGACCCCCCCCCCCCCCCCCCCCTTTCCCTTCCGCACTTCATCAAGCTTTTGTGCCATTTTTTTATGGAGTTCAGTACGCAGTGACATTACCGCAGACCCCTCTCACAACCTAAGAGAGTGACGTATTTTATGGACCACTCCTAAGTATTACAATTTTTTTTTTGCTAAATCTACTGTCATAGAAAAAACTTGTTTGAGTTTGACTGTTGGCAAAAAGTTGCACTGTTGGAGAAACAATACGAATAAATTCACTGAACTTCCTTGAATGTTTTATGTGTGAATAATTTGCCTGGTATCAATTACTCAGACTTTGATATCCTAATAACGACTCAAGAAAACAAGCATAAAATAAATTGCAAATAATTTCATTAGCAATAAATATTCCATCAAAATTTCCTTTGCTGTTTTATACATCGTTGTCATATACTAAAATTAGAAGTTCACTTCCTATAATCATGAATCTATTGTTTTTTTTTTGTTAAGATGGTTAATCTATTCACCTCATAGCACGCATAATGAAAACTTATTTCCCAAAGAAATCAAATCGAGTTAAAGTTTTCCAAAGCTTAGTGTTACGGTAAACTTTCGCATTAAATATGATAACACTGAGAATGGTTAGTAGTGGTAAGGAGGCGATAGATGCTTCCTTGCATGGATACCACACTATATTTTATAGAATAATTTCAAGAAGTACAATATTTTCCATCCTCTGTGATCTCTTAACCCCCTCTACCATCTAGCATAGTTCCTAAGATATTTTCGCCCCTGACTATGCCAAAGTAGTAAAAGTTTTCCACTTAGTTTTGTTTACCCGAAGGCACACTGGGGTTGAAGTTGATTCAGTTCATTTGGGGCTTGGATTTTAGTTTCCCTTCAGTCTGGTTCATCTAAGGCTTTATAGGTTTTAAGATGAACAACTTGTGCAGGAGATTCCCTCAATATGACGAGTGAATATACCTTTGGGCACTAGTACATCACAAATGTTGTGGAGAACGTTTGGAGATGAAATCTAAAGGCTCAACAACTAAAACTTCCAACAGGGAGCACATAGAAAGTCGAATCCTGAAAGACGGTAATCGGGCAAGGGCTGAAATGACATAACAATGTGCGAACTAGGAATCGAAAAAAGTTTTAATATCTTCTCAAATCTTTCAAAGTCTTAGTGAATTAGGGGATGATCTCCAAGTAGGGTGCTATCACTCGATGAAACTACAATAAATGATGTGGCCAGGATTTTCCTTTTCTTGTCGCCATCAACACAATTTATAGAGGGAAAATATTAATCGGCTATGAAGATGGATTTAGGTAGAATATCGGGGGAAAACAAAAAATCTACCTAAATTCCTAAGAGGACGGGATGTGAGTTCGTAACGCGTCTATTGTAGAAACTCATACCATATTAAACGTGACCTAATCTTCCCGAACACCCTATTTTCTAAACGCTAATTCTAGAAGAATTACACACGAGCGCAAGTAAAACTTTACCACAACTTGTATGAAAAATTTGCCCTGAGTTAGAAAACTGTTAAGTGCACATGCCTTCAAAAAGCAAAAAACCTTTTGTATAGACAAAAAGTTTCAATTCAATCAAAACATTTACTTTCATCCATTTTACTCCGCTTAAATTCAACAAAGCGAAAAAATAACACTCAATTTCATTAGGTAAAACTTTTATATATTAGAATAATAAATATCTTAAAATTAATCAAAAATATTATTATTATATTCTAATCATATGTTTTTTTTTTCAATAATTATGAGGAAAAAGGATTTTTTTTAAATATGCGCATAACGTAATTCTTTTGTGTTATTCACCAAAATAAATTTTGATGAAATATTTACATATTAGAAGGGGTTATATGAGGCTATCAGAGCAAGAGTGGACTAACCCACATGTCGAAATCGTGAGTTTTTTTTGTGTTTGAATCACTATCGCGAGTGAGTTTTTAGATAAAATTGTTTGGATTCACAAAAGTACTATTATCGACTGTAAATTTTTGGAATCGGGCTCTTCGGAACTCGTCCATTGATTCAATCAATTTTTTTTTTCAAAAATTTACAGTCAATATAATAGTACAAAAGTGGAAAAGCTTCAAAAACTCGATTATGTGGCTTGGTCCACTTTTGCTCTCAACGCCTCATATAAGAACCGTACATTTGGGCGATTTTTAAAAACATTCGAGAATTTTCCAGTGTCGCATATTATTTGAAAGTCGATGAAAGGAGTGTTGTGAGTTGCTCCACAATTTAGTTACTAGCGGGATAAGAAAATTTGTAAAGTTTATTGTAGAGTCGCTAGAAGGTATGGTTAAGGGTAAACATAACAAAAGCTATAATTGCCAATCTGGCAATTATTGAAAACCCGTATGGTGATTTAAGTAAACGGCAAACAGTGGTATCAAAACTCCACTTTGAAGTCAAACTTTCCAATAAGATTTTTTTAAAACTTGCTCCAATTGGATTTTGATGTATGGAACTTTAATGTAGAATCATGTCCTAAACAACTTTTGTTCTTGGACTTTTTCGATAAGATTCACCGTTTTTGAGATATTCGCAAAAAACGTTTTCGTTCGTATGGGGGGTACCCCCCCTAATGGTCCGTTTTTGCCCATTAACGAACTTAGCCTCGCATTTTACGAAAAACGGACCTGCGCAAAATTTCAAGTCTGTAACAAAATCCGTGCGCCCGCAATCCGGGCCACAGACAGACGGACAGACGGACGGACAGACGGACAGACGGACAGACGGACGGACAGACGGACGGACGGACGGACATGCTAAATTCAACTTTTTTCATCATTCTAAACACACTGGTGTAATTCATTTTTGTGTCCGATGACGGGATCTTGGCGTTACAAACGGTAAAGCAAAGTTAGTATACCCTTTGGTTTCACCATACGGGTATAAAAACGAAAAATCGTATTCCTGGAAAATTCATTAATATCTGTGAGTCGAGACTCGGTAATACGGGTAACTGGTAGAGTTACAAATATTCTTTTTTTTGAAATTTCACAACAAAATTTTTGTTTGGTTGATAAAAAATATTTAATGGCTTGTTTCACGATATTTTAAGCTTCCGCTAAACTGAGTTAGACGGTAAATTTCAAGCAAAAAAAGCCTGCTAGCTCGATCCAATGTCCGTTAGAACTTTTGTTAAAGCCGCAATTAAAACTTTCTTTACCAAAAAATGCCAAAAAAAATTATTAAGTTTTCAGAGCAATTCAAAGGATTACTTTAAGCCATAATTCTTATATTTTATTTATTTATTTATTTTTTGGTAAAAAGTACCAAAGAAAGATCACTACGAAAACCCCACAATCACATTATAAAATAAATGTAAATGTATTTAATGCAAAATAATAAAATGCCTCAGCATAATATTACGCCCATGACGATATAATTATGGCCGACGACTGGTAAGTGCGATTAAGAGCATTTGCTTCAACAATTAAATCGTTTATTCCATTGTATTTAATAATTATAAGAACAATTTTATCTAAAATTTCAAAGTCACTCACATACTATAAGATCTAAAGCTGTTTTACATGTTTTTGTAAAATCCCCATCTATCTATATCTAGTCTCCTATTTGTTTTATACAAAATATCTGTTATACTGCTATTTAGTGATGCCCTATTGCGTCAAAAAGCATAGGAAAATGGGTTCGGTGGAAAATTTCGGGATAGCGTGAATGGTTGAAAAGAAGATATGTGTGTCGCGTAATATAAATAAACGTTCCTTTGGTACATTGAAATATCTATCTATCACAGCAGCTTACATGGTATACAAATATAGGTAAATACATAGTATTGTAAAAATGTGAAATTGTAGAGTTGCCAAAACCAGAGTGAGTGCTCCATTTATCCATGAGCTTAGGGTAATCCTTACCTATACAACAATCGAGTGAAAAGGGAAAAGCGGATGAAGGTGATATGTTACATTTTGTGAAAATTTACATTCTTCGGTATATGACGGCTTTGAGTGCTTATTTATCATATGAGTCTTTCGACACCGCCCGACATCGTTATCCTCGGTCGTTGGCTGTATTTTTTGTACCCAAACCCTTTATGTCGCTTTATATATTCGCGCATAAAACAAATCACATATCTGACTTAAAGGAAGGTATGGGGAATATAAATTCCAAATATTCAAGATTTTGTCTATATGAAACTGTATTCAGGACGAGGATGTGATGCGTACAAACCCAAACGAACCGGACAAATGAATGTAGAAGAGCTTCCTACTCGTATGTTAAAACCGCTTTCAGGAATCTAAGAAAACTATAGGAATTTCTCTATAGTTTTAAGAATATTCCAGCTTTTAAATATCTTAGCAGAGGTCCATCCGAGAACAGGTGAATTCTTCCAAACCACATAGTATTCGTTATAGAGAAACAACGGAAGAAATTTTCTCTCATATCAAACCCGAGTAAAGGATATATTTGTACCTTTTACATGCTGTCCTTATTGTATTTTGCTAGGAAGTGGTAAGTTCATAATACTCTTATCCGCAATATGCATGTTGAATTATTTCGTAAGCTGCTTTATTTATTACCAAGTGAACACTTTTATGATCTGTGAAAATCACCATAGTCTTAGAATCTATGTATGCTACGCTACCAACGTTTCACCTCCAATGTTGTCATGTTGAAATAAAATAATAAAAAATATCACTTTCAAGGTAGTTTTGTAACTTTTCAGTGTTTTATGATAGTAAAAGATTAGCATTATTTCTGTAGCATTGGTTGCAGTCCTTATGGTGCAACTAGTCATCTCATGGATGAAAAATGACTCTATATTCGTATTTTATGAGTCATATCATAATATTCCATAATTTGATTTAGTTGTAGATTTATTTCAAACTACATCTTTCGGGACAAAATGGTAAGTATCACAAATGTGATTTAAACTGAGCGATTCTACATGTGATAAATAATTTTGCCAACATTCTAATAGATGGCATGTAGAAAATATTTAGACAAAAATTACTGCTTAAGAAGATTAGATTAAAATTCGATTATAAAAGGGAATGTAATTCTCCGACTTTCCAGAAATATTTTCAATATACAAAGTATAATTAATCTTTATCAAGAAATCTCTATCAAGAAAACCGAATAAGTGAGTTTTCTCATTATTTGGTATTGTGATCACAAATACGTGAGAATTCCACCGTGAAATTTCTCATCTCTAATTATCAAAAAATCCACCCCCTCTTTTAGACATGGAAACGAAAAGTGAGTTTATTTGGGCGAAATAAATGAAAACAACAGCGGTTAATTTTAATGTTATTTCTTTTATTCGAGACTAATTGAAATTGCATTCTACACATATATTGCTAGAACAAAGAAAAGCTGTGACAAATTTTACATATATGTGAAAATTATATGTAAAATTTTATATGTGATCAACAGTGCGAAAAAATGCTGAAACATCACACTTACATCTAGGGAATCATCACACACACTTACATCACACTTACATCTAATCGTCAAATACTCTATATGAGAACAGACAGAAATTTTTTTAACACTAGATTGCCCAAGGAAGGCGAGCAGTCAAAATGACTGCTTTTGGCAATCTAGTGTTAAAGATTGGGAGAAGGCGATTGAATTTTCATGTATGAAACGGTTATGCGACATCATCACAGAACTATATAACATAGAACAACTGTCACCATACAAAGCTCTGCTGAAAAATTGTCCCAAAAGTATTTCCCTCTTTATCGTACTTGAACGCATTCACTGAACTGTAAAAGGTCGCGAAATTCAAATTTCGTTTGCCGCGAAATTCAAATTTCACAAGTTTTAGACTATCTTTAGGCGTCAAAAACGAACTTTAGGCGCCAACACCATTCCGAAAGCCTATTTTCCTTTGACAGCTCACGGTTTAAACGAGAGGACTATATTTATTTTCATACGGTTATCTTGCTCTTACTTGACTCGTTTTGATTCACTGAACTGTATTGAAATGGGACCATTTGAGACAGCAAATCGAGCGATCTAGTATATCTATGGACATCATATTCTAAACACATTCTGCCTTTCTAAATTATTCGATGTGACTAACCATTTTCGAGAAAATTGTTTCGTTGGTGAGGGGAGGGGGAAGGACTGTTCCGATTTTATCCGTTCAAGAACTTAATCTTGGTATTTACGAGCAACGGAACAGTAAAAAATTTCAAGTCTCTAGCTCTATTCTTTCGAAAGTAATAATATACATACACGGTCAGACAGACAAACGGACGGACATGCGGAAATCCGTATCTTTTGTCATACCAATAACCCTTGCGTAATTAATATCCCGACGATTGGTTCCATGATTTACGAACGGTATACTAAATCTAATATATTACTATATGATAGAGTATAAAAACTTTTCACCATTTATTTATTTTAATTTCTCGAAAATTTTCTTCTTTTAGAAAAAAAAATCTAAAATTGAAAACGTGAATCACATGATTTTACATATTTTTTCCATATATCACAAGTTGTTAACTAAATGCAAACCCACACATTGAATATAAGAAAACCATATGTTGATTTTTCTTTTATTTCAGTAAATTTGATCAAAGTTAAAACATTTAATTTGCGTATAAATGAAGGAATTCTATATACTAATTAAAAGCAAATAAATTAAAATCTTACACCATTAACTAATTTTGATTTATCTTATTTATTGTGCGTTATTCGTGATTCGTATTCGTATTAATTCGATGTAATTTTACTTTCCACTTGCTAAAATAAATGAACTTCAGTTCTAATTCTTATTTACATTTTGAAAAATTACCCGCATAAGTAGAGCAAAAGAAAATCAACATGTTGTACGAATTTCAATCAAATATGATACGCTACAGAAGGATATTACGATATCAGCTCACGTACACAATATCCTGAACTGATAGCCACGTAATTCTTGTACGTCGTACTCCGCTTCTAGTAGACTTCTTTACTTCTTCGTTTATCCTTGGATGAATCCTTCCTATTGTACAAAACTTCAATACTCTGACATATCTAAGCGGTGATTAGTGACAAGTCACCTCTCTTAGACCTTTTCAAAAAGAACAGGCATTTTTTCTCACTCAAAATATTTTATTTTGGAATTTGATGTACAGAAAAGATTATAATGTATAGAAAAGTTATACTTAATATTCCAAATGTGTTTCGATCTTACGTAAAAAAATATTATTATCAATTTATTAAAAAATATTTGGATGCCTTTCCAGTCGTCACTGTAGCCTTTAACCAAACTGTAGGTTTACTGTAGCCCTTAAACAAACCTAACTTCACATTTTTTTTATATCAACTGCGATGCCAAATTGCAAGTTTCTATATCGGTAATTTTTCAAAGTTCTATGAATTTGTTGCCTACTAATTTTGGGGTATTTTCTTTTCAAGATTTCTAATGGTGAATTAATGTGGGTCTACAACATTAATTCATCACTAGAAATCTTTAAAAAGAAAATACCCCAAAACCAGTCCTCTCACCCTACGAAATGAAGCATTAAACGCTTCCTCTTGTGATTTAACCCCCTATTTTCTACGCGATTATTGGAACCAGAAGTAATGGGGTTTTAACTACAATTAGGAACAAGTTACGTGCACGTGTACGGTTTTTTGAAAACTCATTGCAACATGAACACCACAGGTATTGGGGCAAAATACATTGCAAATCACAGGAATCACCCCCGAATTATCCTTGAATGCTGTTCATCTTCAACAGATCCATCGTACATATGTTCGATGGGTTGGATTAATGAGCTGAATTGATGGATATAAAGATGAATGATGAGTGAGTGAATTGAATGGAGGTGAAAGAGCGGTCGGAGATGCCGGTGGCTTAAAGGCCTTTAGCATTAATTTGAAATTACGCAAAAATACACGCATGAGGATATGATATGGTACATGATCCCATAAAATAGTAAATTCCTCCCGTATGGCAAATGGATGAGCTCTGGAGTTCCTCATCTCTGGCAAACGCGTTGTCGAACGGATGGGATTCGGGATTCCGGATTCAAGGCCCTTAAGCGAACCCTGTCATGTATGCAACGAACGAGTTTCACATACGACTGTATGAATTGTAGTAAATCGCTCCCTCGAAAATTCATATGTCGGCACGTATCATCATTTTCTTGACTTCCATCTCCGCTTAGCTAGTCCTCCTCTCGTCATTCTTCGTCACTCACCCATTCGATACGGGTGAGTTTCCCTTATCTTGAAGTTACGTCACGTCACATCTCACCCTCACTAGCTCCGTTGTCCTTCCGCTCAGCCAGCTCCAGCACGACTATCTTCAATTGCAATGTATGGTGGCGAAGTTAAGCAGGCATTGACTGATGAACTTACGAAAAACAGGCGTTAATCTGTTTCGTGCATGGCTCATTCATAACACGAACTCCAAGGACTCATTCCATTAGCGCTTTTAAGGCATCCGTGGCGCTCCTCAAAAACCTCTCTATTAGCGTTTTGCTGAGATATGATTGTGGTTCCTTGTCACTACTGTCATAGAAAGCGAGTGGGTGGCCGTTCACGTTGGATGTGATTGCGTCGGGTGAATTTTGGGGATTAGTACGCGAGTAGACGAATAGCATTGGCGGGTTTTCAACGCAGGAAAATGAAAGTTGGACCGGCATGTATAAAGCTTTTCCAGCCGTCATAAATAGACTGTTCAGTTTCGCAGTCGAAATCCTTGGCATCTTTTCTCTGAGTCTATGGGATTTTATGGGGACATCAATAAAATTTACTTCCGTACATGTGAATACAGAGACCGGCGTCGTGAACAGTCAAACTCGGATGCGAAGCAGTATGTGAATTAAACTAAAATTTTAGTTGTTGCACCATATGTCAAAAAAAAAAATGTTTGCAGTGATTATAATATGATGGCCTCATCAAAAATTATTTCTTTCCGTGTATGAGACTCCAAATGTGTTGCGTTTGCGCGATTTCTAAAGGCAGCCAAACAAATGTAGAGTTTTTTCCATTTAAGTAAGGGCGCGCATCGCATTGCCAAGCATGTAGAATGACATTAAAGTGGCAATTTGAGTTTTTGAAACCAATGTGGGAGCTCCTATCAAAGTATGTTTTTACTTAATTACTTCTACTTAAATCCACTTCAATGCACACTGAAATTTTAGTTTTAGCGGATTCAAAATTCTCAAATTGCCACTTCAGCATAATTCTACATGCTTGTTAACGCGGTGCTCGCTTGCACTAAAAAAGGTTTACATTTTCATTAAAGTAAAAACCAGCAAGTTCAAAAAATTGAAAACATTACTTCGTTTCTCTTCCTCTGAACTTTTTCTGAACTAAAAGGGAATATTGTCCTGAATTCGTCAATCAGGGTTCGTCTGTCAATGTCCTTTTATGCGATTTGATTCCACAATGAAGAATGAAGAAGTCTTAGTAGGAGCATAAAGTGAACGTGTTCATAGTATTTAATTTTGATGCTGAAATAGCAATGTTATGTCGGAGTCCTGGAACCGAACCCCACCAAAATCACCGTCGCTGTGATGTGGCTCCTGGAAACGACGGTATCAGAGGAATGTCGAGGATGAGGCCTAAATTGATGACAAATGAGATAAGTGTCATGAGTCAAGCAGATTTATCTGTGGCTGCGATCAAAGAAGTGATTTGAATTGTTTTTGCCGTTTAGATAGGCTGAACCGAACAAGCAGAAGCGTCGTCCTTGCCGTTGTCATTGTCGACGTATAGTCGCTGAATGATGGACGTTTCGTCTCGCGCCATATCCATAAATCATGTGCGGGAGGATCATTTGAAACATTTGTTCCGCAATAGTCGAGTCCTACCGCACCAATTTCCGCCATTGTTCTATGCGACTGCGAGTGTATATTCGACTTTACTATCACAACATCAGCAATTCACTTCAGAATTATATAATCTCTCCACTTAACACCAATTCACCCATCACTCCCATGTATATTATGGGAATCAAGGGGTCGGACCCCCCTCTGTAGGTGGTAAGTATCAAAGGTCTCCACACCCATCTTAATACATGCCATGGAGTCATTTTGCCATAGATAACGAGCCATGACGATGTGATAGATTGGTGTTGATGGATGTTTAGCGGTTTTTCCCTACCATTTTTTCCCATCATTATAATTTTCATTTCCATTTATACATTTTTTTCTCAGTGGCTTCATGTCCTCGTTTTTTTCGTTTTTCTAGCTCAGATTTTCTCGACGCACCATTTTTAAATTCATATCATACACTTGATGGTGAAAGTTTATAAATAAAATCCATTAATTATGATCTATTTGGGGGCCAAATGGTCATAAGACTATAAATTTATTACTCATAACCTCAAATAATGATAGACCTATTATATTGAATTGATTATTATAATAATTACTTCGGTATCATTAATTTTTGTTAAAATTATAAAATCGTTTGATTAATGTCGAAATTCACCTCGATTCATTTCATCATTAATTTTATTTTTGCTGTCCAATATAAAATTAATATATTTCATGAAAATAAATAGTGTACCTACTTTTTTTTTAATTGTTATCATTGCCTAATGATATCAGCTCATAATTGCTCATTCTATAATTTATATTCAACACGGCTTTTAAACATTTTTAGATTTTTTTTTTTAATATTCCATATTTCATACGTGTAGCTTTCATACGCAATCTTCGGAGAAAAATAAATTAAATAAAAAATACTCTCTGTTACGTCATTGAACATGGAGAGTAGGGGGAAGACATGGTATAGTTTGTCCATCTCGTTCCCATGCTCTTAGTGTAAAATAACGTAACACAGAAATGAGTTATCATGGCTATCAATAAAGTCGGTGTATATATTGGGAGTATGCATTGAAGATGAGCGTTTTTTTTATAAAAATCAACAGTTTATTTTGAGAAAACTATCAGACTCAGATCATTGAAAATACTGTCCATCGGCAGCTACGACCTTCTCCCATCTTTCAGGTAGCATGCGGATTCCACGCTGGAAAAAGTCTTGGTCTTTTGAGGCAATCCAGTCATCGACCCATTTTTTGGTATCGTCATAAGAAGAAAATCGCTGCTCAGCCAGGCCATGTGTCATCGACCGGAACAAATGGTAATCGGAGGGGGCAATGTCTGGTGAATACGGCGGGTGGGGTAGGACTTCCCATTTGAGGTTCTCCAGGTAGTTTTTTACAACATTTGTAACATGGTCGTGCGTTATCATGTTGCAAAATAACTTTGTCGTGTCTGTCGGTGAATTGCGGCCGTTTTTCTGTCGATTGATCGACTCCCAATGTTTCCGCAAGCTCTTCCTGTGTCTGGCATGGATCTTCATCAAGTAATGCCTCCAAATCGGTATCTTCAAACTTTTTCTCAGCACCAGGATGTTCTTCATCTTCGAGGTCAAAATCACCACCCTTGAATTGTTGAAACCATCTTCTGCATGTTTGTTCTGAAAGAGCATTGTCGCCGTATGTTTCCACTAATATTCTATGCCCCTCAGCTGCTGTTGTCTTTCGGTGGAAGTAATGTAAAAGAATTCCCCGCAAAAACGGTTTTGTAGGCACGAACTCAGTCATGTTTAAAATTTCGGATAAAAACGTCTTTACACCCCGGCAGTTGAAATTGGACTGATGTTTGCAGCCTAGGGTTTTAGCTTTCAGGTAAAATTTATTTCAGCCCGATCGGATATATACCTGCCGAATTATGAGTCTCAATACAAAACGCTAATTTTCAATGCATACTCCCAATATTTTTTCAAACAGTTTGTTTTTAATTTAAATATACAACGGACTTCTACAAAATTCAATTAAATTCTTCTCTCAGATATTATACATTTCTTGGTGTTAAAAAACACCATCAATTTTGTTAAAGGAAATGTCAAGGGGGAGAAATATTGCTAAATACTAACAGTAATGGAAATAACCGGGAATAATAAATTTAATTTAACTAGTCATTAATAGTGTTTCTGAAAAATAACATGTCGAAGCAACAAGCATTTTGCATCCTGAATAATTACACTTAAAGCGCACGAACTGAATATTTATTTGACAGTAAAGTGGATGAAATAATTAAAATTGCCCACAACTCGTTAAATTAGAGTCGTCTTCGTCTTTTGAATTTTAAATCACTTTAAAGAATTTTCATTTTCTTGCACTACAGAAATAAATTGCATTTCTAAAACGAAAGAATCAAATTAATGTACGGTGAGTAATTTGTTTAGAAACGCTTTCGTTTAAACATAATTTCATTGCAATTTTAATGTTCAAATCATTTACAATTCTTACTCCCACTTTCACTCCCTGTTGAAAGCTCTAACTCGGAAATACATTGACTGATTGAATCAAATTTTTGTTCCTGCCAAACAGAAACTTAGAACAATAAAAAAAATTTCTTCTAATGGAATTTCTTGGCAATATCAGTTGTGGTCAACACAAAACTTTCTTCTACAAAATCTACGACCCTGCGCAATTTACGCTAGAGCCCTGTCGCGTTGTGATCCTAAGACCACCTCCCAATAAATTCTTGGTTTATTCAAAAATATCAAAAACGTACAAAATTTGAGATAACTTGAGAACGGTAAAAGATATCAATTTACGGTAAATGGCAAAAATGTAGAAAATGTTAACATCTTTAATTATTCTTTTAACTGATTTGTCGAAAAACCGTTAGTTTGCAAATTATTCGCAAAAATATGATTTTTTACATATTAATGAAAATATCTCAATAACGGTAAAAGATAACGGATAACGGTAAGAAACAAAATTGTGCAGAATTCCATTCTCATTAATTCACTTCATACATTCAGTCAGCAAAAACCCGTTAGTTTTCGAGATAATCGCAAAAAACTGTTTTTTTGGAAATAACGGTTTATCTCGATAACGGGTGGAGATATCGAGTTATAGCTAAAGACAAAAGTGTGGGAAATTTTATTTTCTCCAAGTTTTGTCATACTTAAGGCCACTAAAAAACGCGTAGTTTGGGAGTAAATCGAGAAAAACGAAATTGCGATTTTTGAAAAACCGCCATTTTGGATACTTCCGGTTAACGGATTTCCACCAAAAGTTGATAGGATCGTCCCATTTCAGGACCCAACATGCCTATAAAATTTCATGGCGCTAGCTCTATTAGTTTTTGAGAAATCTTGTACACAGACTGACAGACTGACAGACTGACAGACTGACAGACTGACAGACAGACTGACAGACTGACAGACTGACAGACTGACAGACTGACAGACTGACAGACTGACAGACTGACAGACAGACTGACAGACTGACAGACTGACAGACTGACAGACTGACAGACAGACTGACAGACTGACAGACTGACAGACTGACAGACTGACAGACTGACAGACTGACAGACTGACAGACTGACAGACTGACAGACTGACAGACTGACAGACTGACAGACTGACAGACTGACAGACTGACAGACTGACAGACTGACAGACTGACAGACTGACAGACTGACAGACTGACAGACTGACAGACTGACAGACTGACAGACTGACAGACTGACAGACTGACAGACTGACAGACTGACAGACTGACAGACTGACAGACTGACAGACTGACAGACTGACAGACTGACAGACTGACAGACTGACAGACTGACAGACTGACAGACTGACAGACTGACAGACTGACAGACTGACAGACTGACAGACTGACAGACTGACAGACTGACAGACTGACAGACTGACAGACTGACAGACTGACAGACTGACAGACTGACAGACTGACAGACTGACAGACTGACAGACTGACAGACTGACAGACTGACAGACTGACAGACTGACAGACTGACAGACTGACAGACTGACAGACTGACAGACTGACAGACTGACAGACTGACAGACTGACAGACTGACAGACTGACAGACTGACAGACTGACAGACTGACAGACTGACAGACTGACAGACTGACAGACTGACAGACTGACAGACTGACAGACTGACAGACTGACAGACTGACAGACTGACAGACTGACAGACTGACAGACTGACAGACTGACAGACTGACAGACTGACAGACTGACAGACTGACAGACTGACAGACTGACAGACTGACAGACTGACAGACAGAAAGACATTTTTTAATATGACTCCAATCGACTCAGGAGTGATCGGGAAATGTTTTTTAGGCAAAATTAAGAGGTCGAAATTTTTCATGAATACAATACTTTATTATACTCCGTAGAAGAAAGTAAAAATAATGTAACAAAATGTAGAATCAGAAATGATTCAATGGTTAAAGAGAAAATATAAGGCCCTATCACAGAATCCGATACGAATGGTTCGAATCGTAAACAACAATATTGAATTTACGATTCGAGCCATTCGTATCGGATTCTGTGATAGGGCCTATAATAAATTGTCGCATATTATTTGTTTTCCATACCCGGAATGTTTACCCTGCCTTCGTAATTCGTGTAAAGTATAGAATTTTGGAGTTAGAATTTTAGAATATAGTTTTTTTTTGGAAATAATTAATATTGTAAGCTTTGCGTAACACAACTTTTTTTATGTAATTTTTCTTTCTTAGTTTTTCTGGAATAAAGAAATAAAATATCTTGTTGAACAAAATCCTTGATAGAAAAATGTTTCGCATCAAGTAAACATGATTTAATTCGCTATTAAATTAAATATTTTCTGTCAGTTCAATCAACATTTTTATTGGTTCATTCATGCTCGCATCTGTTTCATTCATCAAAGTAAAATTCCTAGATATGATTTATGAATTTCCAGTTGAAATTGCGATTCTTTTTGTAATTTTTTTCCGCTATTTCTGGAAACTTAAAATTTATGATTACTCAATTTGCTTTTTTAACAGTAAGTAAAACAAATTACAGATAAAAATCAATAGTAAATTTTACATAACAATGAATTTTAAAATCCATTTCGTTAAATAAAATCAATCACATATTATTTAAACTTTTGTTAACGATATGATAGTAACCATAAAAAATTAAAAGAGTGAAAAATAAATCGCAATACAAAGCGAAAAATTGATATTTTCGCAATATTCTATGCAAATTCCCTGGATTGACTTTCATTTGCCATAGGAAGGAAATTTTTTTCCAGTTCCATAAGTTTGTTACTCAATATATAAAAAGTACTTTGTGAGAGGTTATTTAGGAATTCCCTCTGCATTGAACAAAAGCATATAATATATATATAACGATTTTAAATATGCAAAGCCATTTGACTGCAAAAAGTGTGTTTTTCACATTCTAACATTTTTTTTTTCTCAGCTTTTTTTATTGACTCTTTGTGCTGGGCAAAGTAACAAGAAAAAAATACCCAAGAAAAACGAAGACAAGCAAACAACAATAGAAGCCCTCAAAGAAACTGTAACTGCTATGACAAGGTAAAATTACCTTATATATAGGGTGCCCATACATATATTTTTTTTTTCAATCCGTGACTAAATTAGCACTGGGGAGGGGGGATCACTTTATTGAAATATATACGCCATTTGTGAACACTATTAACACACTTAATCGAAAAATCCGGGACAAATGTTTTGTTTTGTTACGCCAGGACAACATCTCACGGACAAACCGGGATATATGATCACCCTGCTTATATACCGTCCTATATTTGAGGAAGACTTGTATTTAAAAGTGTATTCACCTACCATGGAAAATTGCGTGTATTCACATCACAAAGGACCATGAGATTCGGCAAAGTTGTCTTTTGGCTTTTTCGTCGTACCCCTCTGATACTTTTTTATTGATTTTCCCAACGAGCTGAGTGATATTCATGCTGAAATTTATTACGGAAACGAGAGTATGCCATTGAGTCTAACCTTTAAAGTCTTACGAATATGCGCTCCATTTTGTCAAAAAGGTTCCCTGATTTCAAGGCATCGAATTTAACATATCCACACACATACTCGTATGTTTTTAGGTATTCCTACCTAAAAAGACTAAATTCTTTGATGTCTGCCAACATATGATAAAGTCAATAGTGCTTCGTTAAGTGAAGCTATTCTAGACATATCTAAGAATCGCTTTGGAAAAGCTTTTGCACAAAATATCTAGGGCAAGGTAATATGTAGTCGGATATTAGGTGAAACATACTACAATCAGTTAACACATGTAAATATAGGACTTTAGGGCAACAAGGGATTCTTTTGTCATAAAACTTACTCTAGCATCAGATGTTAGCCACACAAAACTCTGCTTATTTATAATCTAAGATGTATATTCGATAGATATTTTCGAAATATTTATGGATTTAACACTAATTTGGGTTAATTTATATATCACCCGTAGTTGAATCCGCCGGTGTTTATGTTTCAAAAACACCCAAAAAAGCCAGATATTACTATATATTGACTTTTGATAAAATAGCGAAAGCAACTTCAGTTACAAATTTCAGAATTTTGATATTAGTTTAATGTTCAGTGACCTCTAAAATCCCTTAGTAATAATTTTAGCACATTTGTTTATAAAAGTTTTTTTTTTAAATCCAAAGTTTGAATCATAAACTTATGATAATAAGATATAATTTAAAACTTAAATTTTTTAAGAATTCTCTTTCACACAGGAACTTTTGATTTAATTTCTCAAAGACCAAATTTAAAAAAAAAATATTTTTTAAAAAAAAAGCTTTAATTTTAAAAAGATGTACTAAAAAATGCACTAAAAAGGAAAAAATAATTTTTTGGGTGCTGTGTATCACAACTGGAGGACATCGGCACGCGACCGGGACCTCTGGCGAGAGACATTGCGGCAGGCCAAAACCGGAAACCGGTTGTAGCGCCGAAAGAGAGAGAGAGAGAATCACAAATAAAAGCGAGATAAATATTTGTTTTATTTTATTTTTATGATCCTTACAGGACTTTCCGTTATCCTTACAGATTTGCTAACGTCAGAATCGGATTAAGCGATCCCAAAAACCCATATATGAGATTTTTTCCGGGAAATATTAGGAAAAGGATAATCACGTTATCCTTAAGCCTATAGTACACGGCATGTAAAAAGCCACATATAAATGTGGCTCTGACGTCACTAGAAGGTGTCGCATATTGGGTACACATTTCGTATGTGACACAGTGGTTGCATACGGGAAAAATGTGCTAGTACACGGCATGTGTCTTTTGTCCCAAAATCCATATGTCCATATGTAACCAATGTGGTCGCATATGCTGTGGTTACATTTGAGTGCACATATGAATGGTTGCATATATATCGCTAGTACACGGTATCCAACGCAGCATGCGCATATCGCATGTGCGCATCACAATTTCACATATATATGTGGTTTTCTAGTACACGATGTGCGACATGCAACCATTCGTATGTAGACGATTCATGTTTGACAGATCATTTTCATCATTTCAGTGTTGTGAAAATGTCGAAAAGAAAGTGGGCTGCTGTTGCTATTGTGGCCGCGCAGGTTTTGGAAAATGAAGAAAACGAAAACCGCGAACACCAGAAAATGGTGCGAAAGCGTAGGATGTGGATGAAGAATTGGCTGAAGAGCCGCGATACGGAAGGCTACTGCGCGAAATTGATGGTCGAATTGCAGGATGAACAAACCCCTAAAATATGTACTATTTATTAAAAAAAAATAATAAAAAATTTTTTTTTAAAAAAAAAGCTTTTATTAAAAAAGAATGCACTAAAAAGAAAAAAATAATTTTCTGGACGCTGTGTATCACAAATATAAAAGCTTTTTAAAAGCGAGATAAATTTTTATTTTATTGTTTTATGCTTTATCTCGCTTTTTAAAAGCTTTTATATTTGTGATACACAGCGTCCAGAAAATTATTATTTTCTTTTTAGTGCATTCTTTTTTAATAAAAGCTTTTTTTAAAAAAATTTTTTTTTTATTTTTTTTATTTTGTTCTTTTTATACCCGTATGGTGAAACCAAAGGGTATATTAACTTTGCCTTACCGTTTGTAACGCCAAGATCCCGTCATCGCACAAAAAAATGAATTACACCAGTGTGTTTAGAATGATAAAAAAAGTTGAATTTAGCATGTCCGTCCGTCTGTCTGTCCGTCCGTCTGTCCGTCTGTCTGTCCGTCCGTCTGTCTGTGGCGCGGATTGCGGGCGCACGGATTGAGCTAGAGACTTGAAATTTTGCACAGATCCGTTTTTCGTAAAATGTGAGGCTAAGTTCGTTAATGGGCAAAAATGGACCATTAGGGGGGGTACCCCCCATACGAACGAAATCGTTTTTTGTGAATATCTCGAAAACGGTGCATCTTATCAAAAAAGTCCAAGAACAAAAGTTATTTAGGATATGATTCTACATAAAACTCCCATACATCAAAATCCGATTGGAATAAATTTAAAAAAATCTTTTTGGAAAGTTTGACTTCAAAGTGGAATTTTGATACAACTGTTCGCTGTTCACTTAAATCACCATACGGGTTTTCAATAATTGCCAGATTGGCAATTATAGCTTTTGTTATGTTTAGTCTTCGAATATATATCCTTACATTTGAGATGTCCTTACAGGCTTTTTAACTTGAGAATCGTATTCAGCGACCCCAAAAACCCCCAGAATAGATTTTTTTCCGGAAAATTTGGAGAAAGGGATAATCACGTTATCCTTACAGGACCTTCCGTTATCCTTACAAGGACGAAGTAGTGAAAATATTGTATTGTCATCGGACTTATATAAGTGTGCAAAATTTCAAGTCAATCGGACAAGTGGAAGTGGGTCAAAATTGGGTTGCAAGATTTGATCTGACAGACAAACACACAGACAGACAGACAGACAAACAGACACGAAGGCAAGCTAAATAAAAGCTTTTAATTAGTTAAAACCACTAAATATGTCAGCCTGAAATGTCATTCAAAAGTTACATATAAGGGCTACATGCGATCCATATGCTGTGTCAAGTTTTCGTGCAGACACATATATTGTGACTGCCACATTTATATGTAACTACTGGACAATATGTCACATATAGTCACAAACTGCATGTGCTAAGGTAGTACACGACATTCGAAAAAGCCACATATCCTTATGTGTCACGAGTGCCACATATAGTACACATTCGTATGTGTACCATATGTGTGTGTCACAAAGAGAGCTAGTACACGGCATGTGGCCATTGGGACCACATGGTGACGTCAAAATGACGTCAGAGCCACATTTATATGTGCTTTTTACATGCCGTGTACTATAGGCTTTACAGGACATGCCGTTATCCTTACAAGGACGAAGTAGTGAAAATATTGTATTGTCATCGGACTTACGTCTGCGTTCAAAAATTTCAAGTGAATCGGATGAGTGGAAGTGGGTCAAAATTTGATTGCAAGATTTGACCCCGACAGACAATCAGACAAACAAGATAGCGAGCTAAATAAAAGCTTTTAAAAAAATGTGTTCTATCCACCTTTGAAGACAATAAGTACGACTTTCCTATATCAAATTCATGGGCACCACTCCTTCTTGAATAACAAATTTATCAAATAAAAAATTTAGGGATTTTTATTTTATTATAAAACATTAGATAAATAAGATAGACCGATTTTGCCGCAAAAATTTAACTTAGTTTCCATTTCCATATTACCATTACCATTGCCATCGCTTCATTCAATTGGAAATGAGTTTTCTACGTTAAAAGCATTTTTCATCCAAGTCATAAATCACGTCATTGGTGTCAACCACATCAGTCTTTGTTGTCAGTTTTCACACTTTTCCCCTACGAGTTATAACGATATACTCGTATACGAACGATCCTTAGAGTAAACTTTGATTTTGTGATATTTCTTCAAGGGACAAGAAACTCGTCCACACGGTAATCTGGACATTGTAAGTGGGAAAAGCAACACATATACGACTTCCGTGCGAAGAAATCTCAAGACCGTCAACAATATCAAAACACGAAGACCCGAGTTAGAAAAGATATTCAAAACTTCTACCTATAGTACTTATAGCAAGAAAGGCGATGCTAACGAGTAGACCACCACATTCTCCTGATTTCCATTTGCCACTTATTGAAACGATTGAATCCTTTTGCAAAGCATGGGGACACTCATTCGCTGGCGGTGACGATTGCGGAAATGGCGTGGACGTGGAACATGAGGGGCAAAATGGGTTTTTCCGGATACCTCTTATTTGCACGGCACCGTCAACATATGTAGGGCGAAATGTTTTATTGAAGGACACCATCGGATCAAATTCCAATGAAACATGCTCTCAAGGTTTAAAATGAGGTGCTGCGACAGCCGGCCGACATGGGATGAGTATATGCTGGCTTAGATATTTTATCGCTTGCTTTGTAACCCTGTGTCGGTTAGAAACCGTGTACATACGTTACGGAATCCGTAGACTACTTATCGTTCCTTCTATGCGATCTCGGGGCTTGATCGAGAAGATTTTTCCGTTTGCAAGGAATGAATGTGTGAAAATGGCATTGGTTTCATTTCGTTATTATGCCTGTTTTTCTGCTTTTATCCGCGTCCTTTTTTCGGTTTTTTGCATTGGGTTTAGATAAAAAGCGTGTCTTTAGATTCCTATATTTTCGCCATAATCCTCTCCCCATTTATTCTTTAAGTAGAAAGCAAAGCCACTATAGCCGTGTATGTCTATGCCAGTGGGTGTGTGTGTGTCAAAAGATATTAAGGATACTTGGGTAAAAGTTCTTTTTTATATTATTATACATTCTTGAATCTGTTTGGGGTGCTAATATTATTTTTTTGGCTAAAATGATAGCATAACATTATGCGAGCATTACCTCTATTCAGATATACAAGAATACTAAATTCAAAGCGCTCCTGCAGGATTTTTTCACCCATTCCATGGAGCTTTTTCTTCAGAATAAATGCGAAATCTCTATGTACTCTGTATCCATCCATGGAATGCTTATTCCACACGATATACGTATATGTATATGCTGATATTTATATTTTTAGACAAAAATATATCCGCACAGTTTATGAAAAGGATCCGTGTGGATTAACATATGTAACATGATGTTGATGACAACGGCAATCTAAAAGACCCCACAACTGAAAATTTTCCCTTCCATCTATGGACGAATAAATATATCTGTATATTGTGTTGTGAAAGTAACAAGGACGCATCGTTACACTTCAGTATTTTATATAATAACACCAACAAGGAACTGTTGAATAGATTTTTTTTTTCTGGATTTTCACATTTTCCGAAGGCAAACATACAAAATCCCTGTTAAATACTCTTTCACTTACTTTATTTTCACTTATTTTTCGTGCGGAATTGTAAAAATGCTGTAAAGGAAGGGCATATGGAGTAGGGTAAACTGGTCTATATTGGCGTATAGTATGGTATAAAGAATCTGGAGTGGCTTGTAGGAGAATTACGAGCACTTGAAAAGCTGAACGAAAAGCTTAATATCTTCTGTAGCTCTTGTTGCACTTACGTACCGGGAATTACGATTTGAGGTTTTGTAAAAACAGTATACAGTATTCAATAATCCCTTATCTACCCGACCACATAATCATAGTCAGTTTTCTTGAAATAAAACAAAAACCCGGCCTGTGTCACCACATTAAAAAAAAAGTGAAAAAATTTCTTTACTGATATTTGAATCATTACCAAACTGGTGGAATATAATTCGACAGCAACAATAGAGATTTCGAAAAAAAACCCCAAATAAGACCAAAACATTTTTTTTTTTTCAAATCATGCACGATTCTATAGTTTTTTGTGCTTTTGTGAAGATATTATATAGCAGGAAAAAAATAAAACCAACTTCTGCTATCATTATGATCAAAAGTAATAGAATCTGATCCGATTAGATTCGTACAAATATAATGAAGAGCGTGAAAATTTTTTGACATGCTTTTTTACTTAAATACTCAAGTAATTGTGCGGAATTTCTGGAATTTTGTACAATACAACAAGAAATCCTTGGAATCGACTTCAAACAAACTTATAGCATCGTTGGATAAATGATTCTTAGAAAAAAGATATAAAAAGTGGTAATATGGGTTTTAATTTAAACTGATTTCACGAAAATATAAAGGTTTTTGGGCAATATAAAGGGTGGTTAAATTTTAAGGGCCGATGTTGAATGTGAACCACACCTAAACGTCAAGTTTTTTTCTGCATTTCATTTGACATTTCTCAATTTCAGACTAACTCAATTTGAACCATGGAAAGATACACAATCGAGCAACGCGTTAAAGTTATTCAGGCTTATTATGAAAATTTTCGAAGAAAATCATCTTCAGTGATTAGGCACATTTTCACCTCAGTGGATTCGTGAATAAGCAGAACAGCCGCATTTGGGCGAATGATAATCCAAGAGTGATTGTCGAAAAACCAATGCACCCACAAAGAGTGACTGTTTGGTGCGGTTTATGGGCTGGCGGCATCATCGGGCCGTATTTTTTCCAAAATGAGGCCGGTCAGGCAGTTACTGTGAATGGTGTTCGCTATCGTGAGATGATAACGAACTTGTTATGGCCCGAATTGGAAGATATGGATATGAACGATATGTGGTTTCAACAGGACGGTGCCACTTGCCACACAGCTACCGAAACAATCGCTCTTTTGCGCGACAAATTTAATGGCCGTGTTATCTCACGTGGTGGCGATGTCAATTGGCCGCCAAGATCATGTGATTTGACACCGTTGGACTTCTTTCTTTGGGGTTATTTGAAAGAAAAGGTGTACGTCGATAAGCCAGCAACAATTCAAGAGCTAAAGGATGAGATAATTCGGCACATTAACGGCATAGAACCTCAATTATGCCTCAGCGTCATCGAAAATTTGGACCATCGGATGGAGGTGTGCCGCCGAGGTCGCGGCGGCCATTCGATTGTGTATCTTTCCATGGTTCAAATTGAGTTAGTCTGAAATTGAGAAATGTCAAATGAAATGCAGAAAAAAACTTGACGTTTAGGTGTGGTTCACATTCAACATCGGCCCTTAAAATTTAACCACCCTTTAAAAATTATACAATACTAAAACAATAGAATATCTTTGCTAAATTATAAAAAAACACAGCTTTATCCACCTAACAGTGAGATGACACCTTTCTTTTAGTACATAATCAAACTTTAAATGCGAATTTTGAATTGTTTTATACTAAAACATTGAAAAACTCGATCAACAATTTATGCAAAAAGTTGAAATTTGGCACGGAACAGGAAAAGGTAAACTCCTTCCGAGAATGGACAAAATTGAACCATCCCTTCGCAACTCTCACAAGATTTTTGGAAAAGATTTTTTCGATTTCCTCAAAAATTGTTGGTTTTTTCCAAAATCACATTCCATAAGGTTCTATAACATCTTTTGAATTCAAAAAACCGCATCAAAATCAATTAAGGTTTACTGCTAGAAGTTGATCTCAGAATTTTTGTTACATACATACCTACCTACATACGCACAAACATACGGACACATGCACACACACATATACAGACATGTTGCGGGCTCATCGAAGAAAGCTCCTTTCCCGGGAACATGCGCGACTCAGTTATGATTTCGGTTTTTTGAAGAGACCTATCCTATAATATAATACGAGGAATGTCTGTCTGTCTGTCTGTCTGTCTGCACAAACGATCTCGAAAACCCGCCTAACGATTTTCACCAAACTTGGTGGTTAGGGATTCTTGGAGACAAGGAATCGATCTAGATAGATCTCACCTCCCAAGTAGCACCGTAGGGTAATATCGCCCTGTTGAAAGACTCCACGCCTTATTCTTAGTCGAGAAGTCCAATTTACGCCCTATTAAAATCCCTTAAAGACGTATTTTCTTATAGGACATATCTGCTGGGCGAGAGGAGGACCGAACGACTTAAATTTAGGCCTTCGTCGAAGTATCGCCCAATAGGGCTTAAGGAGGACATCTCGTTTTTATTGCCATGACCAATATTGGCTTTAATAGACCTTACGTCTTCTTTTGACCCTATTCGGTCTATTAAGACGCCACTTCTAAAGCACGAAAAAACTATAATGTCCTATAGGGCGACATTTCCATCGAAATATCCCTATTGGGCGTATTAGAGCAAGACAGAAAACCAAGTGCGAGAAGTTTGTCCTCTGATTAGAGAGGAAGCCTGGATATGGGGCTTATTAAGAGAGTAATTTTGTACTTTGTCTCACTTTGTCTCAAGTTCTTTTGTCTCACTAAAACAGGTGACATTTTTTATTATCTCTGAAAAAATATTTCGGCGCCCTAACAGACTTGAATTCCACTAGACACCCTTTTAGGCGTGTTTGAAGGTATTCACGCCCTCCCATTAGAACTTAACGTCTAATAGGGCGCGAAAATGAGCTGACGCGTCTTTGAGGGCGCACATGTTTCCATCCGCCATATTCCACATTGATGTTGATTCAAATAATTTCCCTTCGAAAATTAAACTTCTTATTTTAAGCTAATCACTGGAGGAAATCGCATAAAAAATAGATGGGAGACAATTTTGAAGCAGCACAATTTTATTGGCATCAAAATTTTATTGAATTAGTGGAAAAAAAATTTTGACGAAAAATTAAATTAAAGAAATTTTTTGTTGAAAACAAAATATTTAGATGGCCTATTTCAATTTAAAGCGTTTTAGATAGAACTTTGTCAAAAAAAATTTAGTTGCAACTAAAATGGCAGCATATAACATGATGAAAAATCCATTACAAATGTCCATTTACAAAAATTCTAAAATAATTTTCGCCATTAAATTCGTTCCATATTCATTTCAGCCGTACGCATACATCTTCTCATTCTTTCAGATTGCTTTATCGTTCTGAGATGTTTGTTTCAGTGCCAGAGCAAGATATTGAGAGCGGGCTGTCGCAGACAGCTATAAAGCTTTTGCGTCGCCCTATTGGGCTTCAAATCGTTCCCCAATGTCGAATATTCGTTCACTTAAGTGGACGAATGGTGGGCGCCTCGTCCAACATTTCGCCCAATAGGTACGAATTTGCAGACGAAAGCGCCCACGATTCGCCCTATTGTGCTGCTTGGGCTCTGAGAAAATTCCCCTCGCTACCCCTCGCCTGGTATCTTCGAATTGGGTGGTCCGATGTTAGTGAAACTTTACAGTATTACTAAGAAGGCTAAGTGCTTTCGATTTTTCCAATGCAAACCTGACTTTTCCCTCCCCTCGATAACCCTCACCTGGTATCTCAAAACAACGTTTCAAAAATCGGTGACAGCGATTACTCAATAACCACTCAACCGATTTCTATGAAATCTTGTTATCGCGCGTTAGTTTTAGATCTAGCTTTCTAGGTCGGGAATTCTAAAACTCTGGAAAAGCTCTGTAAAGATAATGTGAATTTAGTTTTTCCCCAAAAATCAGCAAAAGTAGAATTTTAAGGTCGCCGAGCATGGCTCGGTCTTCCTGGTACTCTTATATATAAGACAGGTAAAACTGTTTAAAGAGTTGCGCTAACGAATTTCTTCTTTCTTATGTGTAGATTAAGGTCAAAAATCCTTAAAAGCGGTGTAAGTGATTCTATTAGGCAAAGAGGTTTTCTGGAGATTGATAGTGGAAACTGAAGAAAATTCCGTTCATCAGTTTGAAAGATTAACGGGATAAGGGGCCTCTAATTCAGATATGCTAGAAATTTCATTAAAGTACCTTTTTCGTCGCCTCCCATCCTACTTTACCCTGGCCATGTTTCTATTTGCTATCAGTGATTCTCGTGTTATAACCGACCAGACATGCACACAACATTTCGGTATGTAGATAGATTAATAATAGTATACATTAGCAAAAAATAAAAAAAAACCAACGCAAATATATTCCTGCATTGCATTAATGAAAACTGATATGCGTGTTTTAAATTGCTTTTATTGAAATTTGATCTACAATTTTAAATCAAAGCGAAAGCAATACAGAATTCTGATTTCCGTCCCGTGGGATTTTTCTGTATATTAGCATTCATGTATGATTTTATATAATTATTCAATTTACATTGTTTAGAGACATTAGCTATCGATTTTTTTTTAAATAATTACACATAAAAATATTTTATATGAGATATTTGTGTAGTGCATTGAGATATAGTTTGCGTGTTTTCCGTTTATTACTGTTTTTACGGTGCGACATTCAATTAGACGAACAACACTAACAACATGCAACAAATTAATATTTCCCTTGTTTAATAATATCAATTTATTATTTTCCATATACCATAACCATATATATCCCATATAAAGCATACTTCATCTATGCTTGGATCATACAAACACTATATTATTTGTATAGCATTATAAAAATTTCGCGAGAAATTATAAATTTAAATATACAATGGGACAATTATTGTTGTGCCAATAATTGTTTATGTCATAAATTTCACAATGCAAAGAAATAAAATTTTTAGACAACACATAAATTTTTTTAATTATATCTTTGTCGAAATGGGCAGTGAGTTAGAGCTATTCAATAACAACAATTTTTATAAATATTTTCATGCTCAAAAAATATTTTACCTTCATCCTAGAGTGGACATGGGATCAATAGAAGTAGACATACAAATTTTATTTTACTAACCATCAACCAGATTGAGTCAAAATAAATTCACAATACGAAATTTGATTCGTTCAATGGGGATTTTATAATACCGGGAAACAATAAATGAAAATAAATGAAAAAATTGGGATAAAAATGTCTGAACATGACGCTCTAAAATTCAATTGAAAATCTTCTGTAATTAATAATTTCCATTGGTATTAAAAAACATTGGCGATTCCTATTTTTTTTTTCAAAGAACATTTTTTGCTTTCAGAATAAAAAAGAAAGATTTTTTTACACGAGTCAAAATTCTCTATTAGCAATCCGTTTGCATTTTTGAATTATTTCCAGGTATTTCCAATCATATTTTCCGTTTAATTTCCTGAAAACTACTTGAACTGTTAAGAAAAAAAAATTACTTTATTGTTGTCAGCACAATTTTTCCAAACAATTGAACGAATTTTCAATTCCTGTGACATTTATTCATTTTTCTCTCTACCAGAAGCTTTATTTAAAGATTTTCCGGGAATTCTCTTATTGTATAAATTCTCTCTGTTTTTAACCAGAAATAAACAAGCGAAAAATAATAAAAAATTATGGTATAAAGTATGGGGAACGTACAACATAAGGAAAAAATCAAAATTAAGATAAAAAGTCGTAAAGTTTCATTAAAAACATTTTGCAAACTGTATTTTTTCATCCCTAAAGTTAAAAGTAAAGTAAATCTCTAAGTGCCCTTCAGTTTTAGATGTAAAGAGGCTTTTCTCCCTCAACTTTGCCACTTAAGCAACAAGCTGCCCTATTTATTCAACGGCCAAGGCACTCTGTGCAAAAAAATTTCTCAACAGCCAAGTAAAAAGTGTATTGCTAAAAAAAACCTGATTCGGAAAGGGAAGAGAGATGCTAGAAAATATTCTGCTTCAGTATGAAGCCATGCAATGGAGATATTACGAGAAATACGCAGCACGATGAAATGAAATCAAAACCAAAAACAAAGTCTTTACAATTGGGGTGGTTTCGGATAAGAGTTGGAATAGGTTTGGGAAGGATTCCACCGACGATGGGATTGAATCTGTCGGGATATAGCAGTACTTCGTAGAAGCCTTAAAAAAGCAGTACACTCTAGAATTATGCGGCCCCGAAGGAGGACCATCCGTGAAGTATTCTAGTTAACATAGTCCAATGCATAGAAAAATGTATGTTAATGTTATCTATGTGTATATTGAGAATAGAGAATAACTGTTAAATGCGAATGTTAAACAAGGCTAGTGCATGAGTTTTCGCCACTTTTTCCCCGGGGGATGACGATTTTCTAATTAAACCAACTGTAAAACTTCGTCAAGGATATTTTCCAACATTAAAAATTTAAACTTTATGTGTTAACAGAACATCTGGCTATATTATATTTTCAGCAATATAAAAGAGCGAACAAGCCCCGCTACTATTTCTATACTGTTTCCTATGGCCGCATAATATAAGGGATGAGAAAGGACGAATAGGTTTCCTCAACACATCAACTGTACAGCCGCCAACCAAAAATTATAAAGGAAGCAAAAAAAAAGAAAAAATTACCTAAAAAGGTATAAGGTAAAAGGTTAGTTGTACTAGTTATCCTATTTTCCATGAACATAATATAGATTGTGATAGAAGGCAAGTGCGGGAGTATGACAGAGTTGTATCCTATGAAACTAAAGAACGATGGACGAGGAGCTACGTAAGGCAAAACCAAACTCAGTCCAATTATAACAGCTCGCACGACGAGGCCAAACTCTGTCGAAACTAATTTTCCCTTTTCACACAATTCTATACACTAGAAAAGCACAGGATGCCAGCTAAGGGTGGCTAAGATCTTCCCTTAACATTCATATTAGATCCAGGATAGGATAGATATCTTTTTACCTTCATTCGTTTCCCACTATCATCGTAACTTCCGGTTCGAAAGTTCTCCTTATGCTTGTGCTTGGACGGTATTTCTCATCGCCCATTGTGACTATGTTTGAAATTTAACTTTTACTATTCAGCATTACTCAACCCCGCTCCGTCCCAAATAGAGGGTATTAGTGGGACGGTTTTTTCATGTTTTTGGCATTCATAGTCCTTTATAACGTGTCCACAGCCCATAAAATCTCAACTGAAAAGGATAAAAGGGATAAAATTATTTCACTCCTTTTTGCTTGATGTGAGTCGACTATGTTTTGATTGCTTAATGGGATAACTTTTACTACATGGATGCATGTTTGGGGAACATTTCTAAATATTTAAAATCAAAATGTGAATGAAAGTATTAGATAGCTTTCACACATGGGAGGGTATATCGTGGAGAATAGGAATTTCAAAATTTTGTTGTGTTGATAAATGAATGATCAATAGTTTATCAAAATTAGATTTTACCGAGAACTACAGAGCACTTGAACCGATTTGAACCCGTTTTTTTAGTATCGAGGGCGGGTTTTTGGTTATGTGCCAACTTAAAATTTTAATGATTTCTTAAACGGAGATAGGGGCCGATTTTGGCTTTCATAAATGATTCGTCTAAAAAAAATATGTTAGCACCACATTGTTTTAACTATTTATGCTATCTGCTGCTTCTCATCTCCATAAACCCCCTCCGTCTCCACCGTTACACACATCGTTGTTCATAGAAACTTCTGGCCTAAGATCTGACAGACACAGACGTATGGATAAGCAGAAATCGATATCTATTTTAATTCCAAACAACTTAGAGTAATTTATTTTTCTGTCCGAGGATAGTTTCGTCAATTACAAACGATATACTAATTCTTATATACTCGTTATATGATTCTCGTATATAAAATATAAAAAATGAACAAAATATTTTTCTGTGCCACAACATTACCCATGCGAAAGCCATCTAATCTACAATCAAAGAAAGTTAAAAATTAGTTGGATTTGGCCGCCATAAATTGCCATTTGCTACCTTCTTCCTCGTAAATATGCACCGTTCTCTTCATCGTGAGTTAAACTAACAGCACCTGTTGCATGTTGGGATCAAACTAATGATTCCGACATAGAAACAGTCGTCATGTAATCAAAGTTTATTTGCGAATCAAGTTAACACTGAAATGAACTTGAATAAGTGCAGCGGTGCATTCATGCATTAGGACTATGTATGTGAGGAGAGGAGCTTTTAGGTTATAACTTTGAATCGATTCAACTGGATCAAAAAAAAAGTATCTACCTACACTTGGCCACTCAATGTGTGAATTGCATTGTATCTTTTAATGGAGATCAATACGGGTTGAGATTCTATCTACATTAGATATTTATGTGTTTATGTCTATAAAGTTTAAATCTACACATAGCACATGGTTATGGACTACTGCACATTGCATTTTCCTATTCAATCGGATTCGATATCATTTTGCTACTGCGTTCTGATAATCCTCTTAAAAATGGACTCTAAAAGTAAAACTACCATTACGTTGGACCATATGATATACGGTAAACCGTAGTGGAAAGAAAATAGTTTGTCGAGTTATAAGAGCATTTCCGAAATCCGTATGCTAGGTGATGTATTCCCTTTTAGCGAAATCAAAAAAGTACCCTTTTCCAGGCTGATGGGAAAATTTGCGATATTCTTTATCAAAGAAATGCTTTTATCCCAATGCCGGCAGACGCACGAATGCTGTAAGCACACAGATTTTCTAGTACATACCATGATAAATAATCATTTGTATGATAGTTACCTGAGCGTTCGAAATTCGAGTAATGCTCATGTTGTGATTTTAATCACTAAAACTGTATGTGCAAAAAAGCTCATTTGTTAACATAGAAAATTGTATTTCGAATTTCCTGTGTAATCCCACTGCTTTATATTATTTTGATTTTACTATTCTGAGCACCGATTCAGTGGTAGGAAATATTTTGTAAAGAAATTTAAATTAATTCAGTGGTAATTCTGTTTAAGCAAATGACGAACATAATATTGAGAGGCATTTTGTTGTAGATATTCCTATTTGCTGCAATATTAATATTGCATTTTGTACATAAATCATAGTTAATTAAAATAAGCCCAAAAAGTTAAAACTCTAGAATTTCTATACTTGTCAAATTTTAACAGATTTAGTTGAGTTATGAATTTGGCAGCTGTGTATTGAATACTCCATGAATTTGATTAACCTGGTCAAAACTTTACAAAAATGTTAATAAAGTATTTAACCTTTAGACTACCGGCATTTTTCATTAAAATGATAGGGGTTTTGCTTTGACGTATTTGTTACATATTTGGAATTTACATATTTCGTGGAGTCGCCGAGATTATTAATTGACAGCACATACTAATATCAGAATATCCGCTATAACGGGCTCTGCTGTTAATTAATAGCAACAAAAAACCTTATAAATGTTCCCTTCGCCCATAAAAAGCTGTAGATGCAATAGCAGGGACGAAAAATTATGTTACGAAACCTCAATTTATGAGGACCAGTCTTTCTTTGGGTGTAGTGCCAAAAATAAATAGATATTTGGATATGCATTTACACATAATTTGCGACAAATTTTTCGTTTTTTCTATAATTCCCTTCAGATAAAATTTCTTGCCCAAACTCGAAATCCACTGAACCGATTAAGCAAAATCTTGATCCCTTTCTACAACAACCTAAAAAAAATTTTTTTTATATGTATTTTAAGAAACATGCAAAGTATTAAGGGTATTCACAGTCCTCTTTTAATTTTGGGTATTCGGTGTTTTCGGTAATATTAAAAGACTGAAAATATTCTGCTGTGAACATCCCACAGCACAGATTTGAGAACAGCGCTTTTATTGGATACGTGACCAAATCATGAACTGCGAATTTGATTGTCACATACATTTAAATCCATGTTTGATGTATTCTTTTGAATTTCTATTGTGGCAACGGCTATTAAAATTTAAAAAATTTGCAGTCCGATGAGATTAACAAAAAAACCACGAGAAAATTTGACAACTAAAAACATTACTAGCGCCACTCGCGGTTGATTCTTGATACCGAATAACCGGGCCGGAAAACACGACTCAAGGCATGTCTACAATTACCGAATCCGGTAATTCATTTTTACATGAACCAAATTACCGTCTCGATAAAAATCTGTTAAATTTGACTGAATTACCGAGCGGAAAATTACTCGCAATTTAAAAGAGGACTGTGAATACCCTTATTGTCACAATATTGAATCACAATTTTTAACAAACTATCTAAAATCCCCAAATTTATGTAAAAAATATCGGTTGTGATCAACACAACTTTCCTCTGCAAGAATTAGTTTCGGAAAAAACCGCGTTTTTTCAAAAAAAAAATATATGTGAGGTACCCGTTATGATAGAAAATTTCCATTTCCGTAAATCTAATTTAGAAAAATTTCAAGTCGCTAGGTCAAGGCATTCTCGAGTTATTTAAAACACGTAAAACCGACACATGACACATAGACAGGCAGATGCACGGACATCCACATAATTTAGCCTGAAACGGATTTCGTACTGATAAGAAAGTTTCTATCAGCCTCCGTTCTTGAGTCTGTGTTCGTCATCAACACAATACTTTCCCTCTATAGAAGAGGAAAATAACTATGAGTAAAAATTGTTCTGAGCCACCATATTCTCATAACAAACTTTCAAATAATTTATTTTCTGATTACGAAGAAAAGGTAAGTATTTATTGTCGACAGCAATAAACGAAAGGTTAATGGAGGTTTAATGGACCCAACAATTTTTGGCCATGTGTTGAGGAAAATATCAGCCGTTATTTTTCCCTGAACAAAAAAAAATCAAATACATTAAATAATATTTATAGCATGTCTTATTATTTATCAAAATTTCTGTAGGTATTTAGGAATCTACGAATACAATAAATAAAGACTCAAAAGTTTTTCATTTATCATAAAAATCCAATAAAGTTGTGGTAAATAATAATTAAAATCTTCAACTTTTAAATTGATTTTTGGAATTGGCTTTTTTTTTCAAAAACCTTCCAAAATTTTCTTCAAATTTCTCCAAAATGGAAGGTTTTTTTTCCTTGTATTTTTGAGGTTTAATTATATGTATATGAAGGTATCATCCTACACGGCAAAAAATCCTGGAGTGTTTTTCAATCCAAAAATTATATTGACGAAATTTTAATAGAATTTTGGAGTGGAATTTAATACATGCGAATTTTTGAAAAAATTTTAGCCCTTTTTGCCTTCATATTTTAACAATTTTTTATTGTGTATTGAACTTAAATACTTTTAATATTAATGTCTGCAATTTAATCAAAATTTTAGCCTTTAATACTAAATTAAACTAAAAATAAAGTTATAAAAATTTCTAATCCATACTGCTGAATAAGAATTTTGCATTGGATTACATATAGGTCCAGCTTAATCCAGTTTTGATTGGAATTTACTCCAAGATTTTTTACCGTGTACCGCTAGATATATACGCCTGTGTTTTTCGGTAAAGTTTAAAGGATTTTTGGGAAATTTTGCTGTGATTCAATAAGTTTTACCAGAAAAACCGTGAAAAAAAAGTTTACTCCTAGTAATTGGGAAATTTACTGTCAAAAGGGGATTTGGGATAGGGTTTGGTATACTTCGAGTCGAAATTTGACTGACGCTTCTTTAACAATTTTCCCTTCCTTTGTTTCAATTGAATTAAAATTTCTAAATATTCAATCTTTCGCCAGGAGAAATCCAGTACAAATATATAGAAAATTCGTTTCGAGGGAAGCAAATATTATTAAAAATATTGACAATCATACTAATATATAAAAATGAGTTGGTGTCTGTCTGTCTGTCTGCTCCTCTTTCACGCAAAAACGGCTGAACCGATTGACTTGAAATTTAGCATGAGTATCTGTGGTAGTTCTGCAGTAGGATTCTTGGCACTTATAACGGTGTAGTTATCCATAACGATATCGTTATCCATAAATACGAATAAGAACTTTTACGTTTGTGGTAGTGATATAAAATGGGGTTGTATTTGTTTCTCGCTGTCAACTTTCCAATAAAATTACCCTCTACTATGTCACCGCAACACTGGTCCTTCCAATACGAATTTTCATAGGGCCTTACCAATGAACATTTATAAAGTCGAGTTTAGTTAGTTTTGAAACTAGCGAATTTTAGTAGTTGACTTTTATATTATTACCAATGGAAAATTTAGTTTCGACTCTAACAAAAGATAAAGTATTTTAGTCTTTCATTAAGTTGTTACTAATGAGTTAGCGACAATTCGTAGTGCGGAAAGAGGAAGGGAAACACGAATTGAATCGAAATTGCTGACAGCAAAAAAAAAATCTTTTGTATTTAACCTCAACCATTTGTGTTTATTTCTGTGACATTTTTTTATTGTGATTGTTAAAACTTTTTCCAAAAAACGTAAAACCTTTTCATTTGGCTAATCCGGGGAATTTCTAAAACGATTTTCGGAGACTTTTCTAATTTGTTTTTCAAAGGAAAAGTGTGCGGAAATCCATCTAGAATTGCATAAAAAACTGCCCGCTGGCCGCCCGACTTATATAAATACTTTTCACAGCTAAATATTACACTTTTTCGAAAGAAAATTGTTATTTGTTTACTTTTCAAAATATGTCGAATTTAAAACAAATTTGAAATTTGCCGCTACTGTCAAGATTGTATTTAAATTTTCGCCGCCAGAGGGAATATTAACCACCTGTGCAAAATAATACCCTTAGCGATCTTTCCAGATCGTTATTTATCGATTTTTGCCAAGAATCCTACTGCAGGTTCCAACATAGGCATACGGAAAAGTAGCGCGAGGGGTGGGGGGAGTAAGGGGAGGGGGTAAAGTGATTTCGAAACTTAGTTTTTGCACTATGTTACTCTTTCGCGGGGAAACTACTGAACCGATTGGCCTGAAATTTGGCACATATGTTCGTCGGGGGTCCAGTCCCAACATAGACCCATTAAAAAGTAGCCCGAGAGGTGGGGGAGTAAGGGGAGGGGGTAAAGTGATCTCGAAACTTAGCTCTTCCTCTATGTTACCCTTTCACGGGGAAACTACCGAGCCGATTGGCCTGAAGTTTAGCTCCACCATAGACCATCAAAAAAAAATTTGAAAAAACTTGACCCGGCAACGACGGGTATGCAAGCTAGTAAACTATAATTTTCGAGATATAGAGTTAATAATCAACCAACACATTTCACAATTACAATATGATTTTTCGTGAATACCAATTCATATATTCAAATGGTCACAGACATTGATTTTATTATGTCAAATACTTTTGAAAAATGATTGGTATAGAATAGATAGAAAAAGAATTATTCCGATATTATGACATAGATATATGACAATTGGTGAAATAACATTAATATTCTTTATACAGCATATGAAAGATTTAAATCTACTGACAGACAGAAGGCATTATTAGTATTCGATTTAAGCATAAAGAATAAAATTAAATATTCTCAAAGGTATGTATGTATTTAATCGTTTTCATTCACTGGCCGTGGAAATACAATCTTTCTTCATCTAAAAGGCATAAACCAGTTTCATTTATCACATAAACGAAATTCTTTATATAACGAAATTCTCCTTGTAACGGCAATCGTACATTGCACCTTGATTTATTAGACTTTTGCTCGCCATAATAAAAGTTTCAAATGAATTTAATTTTCAAGAAAGAACAAATTCAAACTATCACTTGTAATCAACACAAAACTTTCCTCTGCAATATTTTGTTTCAGAAAAATTATGTGAAAAATAATATCTTTTCAAATATATCGAAAATCGTTAAAGATTTCAAAAACCATATTTTTTTTAAATATGAGAAGTACCCATTGTAGCTAACGTTACTTTTTCAAAAGTTTACAAAAAGCTACGATTTTTGTAAATCTGATTTACAACGAATTTCAAGTCGCTAGCTCAACGCGTTCTCGAGTTATAGAGAATTATAACGACATGTCCCAAAAACGTCTTGGTGAAAAAACATGCCTTTTTGTTTTTTGTTATGCGTTTATTTCAAATAGTTCGCGTTACAATGTTTTTTACAACCGCTACGTGTGATGAAATTCCGAAGCCAACTGACAATAATACAAAGCAAGTGAGTCAGGTGTCATAGAATCGATCACCCCAAAATGTACCAAAAATTAGCCCAAATTCTTAACACGTCTAATAACGAATTTATTTTCCGCAGCTATTTCATTATGTGGAGATTCCATTATATTTGATTTATCTTTAGAATAATTTCCTTAACGTAAGAATAGCAGCTTTGTGTATTTTATTGAACAATCTTCTTCAAATTTAGGCATTTCGTAAATTTTCAATTTTTTTCAACAACAAAAAATTAAAAAAATCACAATATTCAATAATAAAATATTAGAACACATCTTCCGAAAATCCGTTAGATAAGAAAAAATCGTTAGCTATCCGCGCATCATAGTAACAGTTATTAGTTTTTGAATTATTGACGGTTTTGTATTATATTAATCAAAAACGACGTATTATTGTATTTTAGGAAAATGCGAAAAAAAGTTCAATACATTTTACTAAATTAATATGAAATAAAGATAAATAAAAATAATATATGGAAATATGTAGAACCATTTTTATGATTAAGAAATTACTTTTTTTTTTGTTGGACGATTTTTTTATGTCCTCGGGGAATAATTTTGTGGATAGAGCTTTGTTATTTAGGATGTTCTTCTATAAAACATCAAAGAATCAAAACAGGAAAACGTATTCGCAGTTCCTACAGATGCAAACAGTTTTCTCAACAAAAAATTCTATATATTGTACTTCGACGAGTTTTTTGTTTTTACTAATTAATATAGAAAGCCTTGAGGAAAAAGGACCTTTTGATATAGTTGACTTCAACGGCGCTTGTTGCGAATCGAAATGCTTTTATTTTTCTTGTTATCCCGGTGAATGTGAAAAGGCAGCGCAGCGCACCATTAAGTAAATTAAAAATCTTTCTGTTCCGGTCTGTTCTAGTGTTTTTTTTTCGAGCAAATGTACAAAGGACGCCACTAGTAGCAAGAAACATTAATTAATAACATTTCTCTAATAGTAAATTCAGGCTCCTTCAACTCTCAATTGGGGCTTATGGTCACAATAAAAAAAAACATTTACAAAAATTCTAGTACTAAAGTAAAATACTCCGGCGACTATTCATGGTAGTTAGCCAGGATCGCATTCTTATGACATATTTGCATGCAAGACAAATTAGAGTTGGTGCCGCCAAGACTGCAATTACAATTTTGTGTTGGCGGCTAGCCAAAGTCAGTCATCACCCATATACGTAGGTAACAATAGAATTCACTACAGGTAACTTTTCAATTTCTAAATATACTGATATATACTTGAAAAATTATCTAGGCACCTCCAACATGGATCCATTAAGCTTCAATGTGTATTTTTTTCGTCGACGTCAATATTAAATTGCTTAAGCCTGAACCGAACAATATGAAGTCATATCATTTGAGACAGTCGCGACAGGTAATTGCACCTGAATGTGTTATTTGAACAAAATGTGAACGCATGTCAAGGATCCCTTAAGGACAATCACTTGATAAGCGTAGAGTTTGAGTAACTGACAAACAGGCGACGACCAGGACTTCTTTTCAAATTCGAAAACGAATCATGTGGGAAATGTTCAAAGTGAAATGTAAAGTCGTTACTGAAAAAATTCAATTGAATATAAATGTTCAACTTGTGCCTTTACCTTTTTATCCGCATTAAAAAAAAAGTATCTAAGATGTATCTACAGTTAACCAATTGGCATTTTAAGGTATTAGGGAAACTAGACCTATTTACGATCATGTGAAATATTTTCTCTAAAATAAATTTTAAAGCAAAAAAACACTCCAATTTTTTTCATTTCCCTCTCAAACATTACCTTTGTAGTAGTGAAGTGGAGGTCTGCGATAGTGTTCCATACAAAAACGGTAAGAAATTGTTTTCGTGGGCGACAAGCAGATCTGAAAAGTCTCAAAATACCGCGGTATATTTTTTGGATTGCACCGTATGAATTATGTAAAGTTGTTACAACCCTTTTTTTATGATGCCATGTGTATGTCACATTTCTAGATTCATTTTGGATCGTAGCACACGGGAAGGTTTTTGTCGACCTTTTCTAGTTTCTTACAACTTTGTGATGTCAATTGGTCACGTAAATTATCCGATCGAACTACTGTGGGCTTATTTTAAACTCAAAATTTAAATAAAACAGACTCTTTAAAAACGAATTAATTAAATGTAAAGAAAATCGTCATTACTAATTAGACAAAAGCTTTTTTCTGTCATGAAACTTAGGGCTTTAGAAAATCTAAAAACTTATCCACCAATTGCATTCGATTTCTGAGATATTCTAATAAATTTTGAACCTCGTTGGGGCAATAATTGTCCTTTTACCTTATCTACAGGCTATAAAATCTATAGATACTCGGTACATGTACTTAACATACAGTGTTTTTTTTTTTTGGTGAATGTTATGTGGATCTGGTAAATACTCATGCAAATACGCACACATATTGGTAATAAATATTTAATAACACATGTTCGTGTTACAAAGCAATTTTACGCGCACATTTTATGCTTTTCCCAATACGTTTCTCTATAAATTTTCTGGCTTTCCCCTGGGATGGATACCTTATATAAATATATATTTATATGTATGACTCCTACAGGAAAAACAGAGTAAAACACCAAAAATATCTGAAACTCATACTTCTGACCTCCACAAAAACACTTTCCCCGTTCTTGAAGCGTTTGCTCCTTTTACAATCGACGCTAATATCCAAAATTTTCTGCAGTATGGAAAAATACGCCTGGTTTTGTTCAATGTTTCACACATGATTCACATATTCGCATAATCCATCCGTACATGTACCATATATTCTTTACATATATGAGGTCGATCAATTTTATGACTGTTTACCATGTAAATTTGTAGGGGAAGGGCTCGTACCTCAGGTCAAAATCTACTTTTCAAGAAAAAAAAATAATGAAGCTCTGATCACTTGTGTATAAAAAAAAACAAATCAAATTAAGTACCTAACTCAACTTATCGCGGTCCAAGGTACAATCCTAGCTTGTACCTTTGATTACCTCGGCCTGTACCTTGACCACCACGAAAATACAACAGCATTTTTTCACCCTTTCTTTAAATATTTCTCTGAGGTGTTGTCTTGAGTATTATTCCTGGAGAACGAATTATATTTGTAAATCATGCATCACCCGGATTTGAAAATTCCCTCAACTTAAATATCACTCTAAATTTGCTCCATTAGTATCTATTGTAATAAGTGTTGGGCAGTGATATAATTATACATACATTTGAGTAAAAAAAATTGTTTTTGGCCTGGCAAAAGCAATGGTTTAAGGTGCACTCTGACAATTTGTCCAAGGTACAATACTGTTACCATTGCAATATAATCTAAAAATTTCTGAATTATCCATTAAACCGATAACAAAATGAATTCAAGCCAATAAAACCAATGAATCGCCTTACCTATTTTTGTGAAAATACCACAGCAAAATTTACACTTGTTTTTCAGATAGTGTTATCTAAGTTTTTGCTAGTGTCGACACACAAATACACTTGCCGACGATTCGAAACAGGATGTGAAAACTGGCACAGAAATAATATAAAAATCATAGAAGGATGTTTTTGTAAAAGTATTACAGTTTATCCTTAATGGCACTCAGCCCAATGTACAATGGGTCCAAGGTACGATATCTTCCCCTATGATATATGCTACCTGGCTGAGTATCCTCTTCGTGTACGTCTAGCTTCTATGCCTTTGGACTAACACTGTCTGTGCATATTGAATTTCAACTGAGTGTAGAAGATATAGATCTTGCCAAACACATGTACATACATTAAAGCTATATGTCAAATTTTATGTATGACAGATTCATGAAAATCAAACATCGCAATCACCTTGAATTGCTTTCAAAAATGTAGCCCTTTATGCCACGCATCGCATTTGGTGTTCATTTTTGCAATTTGTTAGAAAGGTTCACCATTGTCGGTACCGATACCGACACCGATATTTTGTATACCTATACCTATGAGCATAAGTCAATTGAATTCAATGATCATACAAATAAATAAATAAATAATAAAACAAACAAATCAGATGTCAGAAATCATATTCAACTCTTATAGTGCAACGGAATATATTATAATACAAACAATATGTACTAAAACAGACAATACTCCCCATATACTTGTACTTATAGTATCTTATAGTCATATTTTGTACACATTTGATACATCAGGTATGCCCGACTACAGATTCGTGGAAATTTTTTGAAAAAGCGCAAAAGGAGACAATCAAATGATTTATTTACATTGAAGGATATAAAGAATAGCTGATTAACCCAGCTAAGTTATGACTCACATATTCCACAGATTTTATACAATTTTTTGCTATTTTCATAAAAGCATCGTCATAAATTATAAAAAATAGCAATATTTCTTATTTCGTCTAAAATTCACTGGAGAGGTGAAAATTTTCGAAAGAAAAACAGATCTAAACAGGTGCACTTTTAGGCAAATTATTTCCCATTTTATTTGACGAGTCATCAAAACCAATACGTTGATTGATTTATTACCATTTTTATATGTTTACTTTACATTTCAATTGAGTTTTATGTCTCATACTATAAAAATTTAAAATGCTTTTAGATAACGTTTGGAAAATATCGTCGACAGTGGGGAAGGTCCGCCGGACCACGAAGTGCCTTATTTCACGCCCTATAAGGCATCACGACTTTGAAGGCCAAAATAGAGCTTTGTTTTACCATGACGAAATATTTTTTTGACATTTCATCTGGCGACATTATTTGTCTTTCTCTATTCTATAGGCCGCATGAGGAGAGAAAGATAAGACAAGAATCATAAAGTTTAATGGATATATTTTGTGGAAAAAAACGTTCAAAATAATTTCATACGGTGATGTTAAGGTTTTTTGTGGATTTTATTGTCACAATTCACAAGCGATTTAAAGTTTACGTAGAAAGTGGTTTTGCCAGGAGCTCTATTTACGTGGGCCGTAGCAATTCTCGATTTTAGTGATATAATTTGAAAATTATTTATTCAAAGAATTTTCTTTTTCATTCGATTTTAATAAAATTCTTGTAAAAATAAAGTTATGCTGTGTACCCAAACACATAAAATTACTTTTTATTCGATGTTTTTCCATATTGTGCTTTAAAAACAGATTTTAAATTTTCAGTAGGAATGTTTTTTTTTTTCATTTCGATGAACGTCATGGCGGCTCGCGCCGTGAATGCTAGAAGCATATTCGAAGTATGCTAGAAACAAGCTCGAAGCAGATATTCATCTGCGCATACTCGAAACATGCTCGAAGCATTCTCAAATAGGGCATTGGAGTGTTCTCAAAGGCATTATGCCCTATAAGGCATTTCGCGGACGAAAGGTGGAAGGTTGGTCTTATAAGACAGGACGACTATGAAGGCGTCTGGAGGACACTACGACCATGAAAGCCAAAACAAGGCATTCGAACATTAAGACTATCAGGGCATATATTTAGGTCACTCGGACCGCTTGACGACCACTGCAAAAGCCTTGAAAGGCATCACGCCTTATAAGGCGGATTCGCTGGTCTTGGTGTGGTCGTAAGGACCAATTTTAAGACACCACGCCCTAATCCAAGTCATTATGCCTTATCTGGTTGCTTGGGATTGTTTATAAATGTGTATTGGGAATAATAGAGGAATAAATACCTAATAAGAAATTTTTAAATGTTTAAAAAAAAATTAAAAATTAGTTATGATCAACAAAAAACTTTCTTCTGCAATATTTAGTTTCGGAAAAAATATGTAAAAAATAATAATTTTTCAAATATCTCGAGACCCGTTTAAAGATATATATATAAATTGTTATAGCAAAAAATATAGAAAATTTTATATCCCTTAAATTTTGTTACACTCATTTTTCCCAAAAGCGCATAGTTTTCTAGAAATTTTCAAAAAAATACTGTATTTAAAAAAATTGTATGGGAGTACTCGTTATAGCTAACGTTACTTTTCTAAAAGTTGATAGAAAACTACGATTTTCGTAAAACTCATTCACGAAAAATTTCAAGTTGCTATCTAAATCCGTTCTCGAGTAATTTAAGATACGTAAAACGGGCAGACCGACAGTACTGATCAGAAAGTTTCTAACTGCCCCCGTTCTCAAATCGGTCTCCGTTATGTATTTATGAAAGTAAAAAAAATAAAAAAAAAATTTTTTAAAAAAGCTTTTATTAAAAAATAATGCACTAAAAAGAAAAAAATAATTTTCTGGACGCTGTGTATCACAAATATAAAAGCTTTTAAAAGCGAGATAATTTTTTTTTTATTGTTTTATGCTTTATCTCGCTTTTTAAAAGCTTTTATATTTGTGATACACAGCGTCCAGAAAATTATTTTTTTCTTTTTAGTGCATTCTTTTTTAATAAAAGCTTTTTTTAAAAAAAAATTTTTTTATTTTTTTTATTTTTTTTATTTTGTTCTTTTTAGGCTTCGAATATATATCCTTACATTTGAGATGTCCTTACAGGCTTTTTAACTTGAGAATCGTATTCAGCGACCCCAAAAACCCCCAGAATAGATTTTTTTCTGGAAAATTTGGAGAAAGGGATAATCACGTTATCCTTACAGGACCTTCCATTATCCTTACTGACTTTTTAATGACAGATTCGGATTCAGCGACCCCAAAAACCCCCAGAATAGATTTTTTTCCGGAAAATTTGGAGAAAAGGATAATCACATTATCCTTACAGGACCTTCCGTTATCCTTACTGACTTTTTAATGACAGATTCGGATTCATCGACCCCAAAAACCCCCAGAATAGATTTTTTTCCGGAAAATTTGGAGAAAAGGATAATCACGTTATCCTTACAGGACCTTCCATTATCCTTACTGACTTTTTAATGACAGATTCGGATTCAGCGACCCCAAAAACCCCCAGAATAGATTTTTTTCCGGAAAATTTGGAGAAAAGGATAATCACATTATCCTTACAGGACCTTCCGTTATCCTTACTGACTTTTTAATGACAGATTCAGATTCAGCGACCCCAAAAACCCTCAGAATAGATTTTTTTCCGGTAAATTTGGTGAAAAGGATAATCACGTTATCCTTACAGGCCCTTCCGTTATCCTTACAAGGACGAAGTAGTGAAAATATTGTATTGTCATCGGACTTACGTCGAACTGTATTGTCATCGGAATTACGAGTGCAAAATTTCAAGTGAATCGGATGAGTGGAAGTGGATCAAAATTTGATTGCAAGATTTGACCCCGACAGACAAACAGACAAACAAGATAGCGAGCTAAATAAAAGCTTTTAATAAAAATGAAAAAAAATAAGCTTGTATTTTCTGTGTCTCCTTTCATTTCAATCGCTAAAGCACTTTTCGAGTTAAAAGTTTGGAAAGCGGAAGCTTACCTTTTTTCCGTTAAGAACCGTAACTTTATTTTATAGTTTTTTGTGGCGATTTAGTGTGAAACTACCCTCTATTAGGCCTAAGCTTAAGTTATCACGCTTTTTATAAAAAAAGTTAATAATTTATTCATGAAATTTTTCTACAATTAGTGATGTATAAATCTTTAGAACTGTTTCCCCCAAAATCTTAAAAAATGAAATTTACTTTCCAAAGCTTCAACTTGAAAACCGGTTAAGCTCAAATTGTGTAAATATCATCTGCGCGAAAGTACGAAAGGATAATGGAGAGAGATGTTATAAACCATGTCTTACTTACCGGTTAAGTATATCTTTCCGGTTAAGTATATCAGTGTAAATTTTTATACAAGTATAGAAATTCAAATCTCTCTAATAATTTTCAAACTTTTCCGTAAACTCTTAATATAATTTCGTAAACTTTTTTCAATTGAATTCCCAGTTAATTGGTTTTGCAGGATTTTCAAATTTATGTAATTAGAGATCATAATCCAGAGAAGTTCATTTGCCAGAAATAATTAACATGCACCCAGATCTATTGTAAAATTAAAATACGAAATTCTTTAATGTGGTTTATGATGCATAAAAATAGATACAGAACACAAAAGTTTACCCACAGGACTATTAACAAAAACAAATTACTTCTAAGTTCGTACATTTATATACACTTCTAAATGTTTACGAATGCAAGGAATATAACTTTGTGGCATTTAATCCGATTTGCATAATGCATGAAACAGCATTGAAGAGCCTAACTATACATATTTGATTCCCGAGCCCTATCTCTAAGAGTGCACTTCACAATCCTCCGTCTCTTATACGCAGACCATGTCGGAATATATTTTGGATAAAACCAACTGTTATTCGAACTACATACTCCTATACTCCAATATAAGAAAAGTTTTTCGCCTGATTTAGTTTATGCTACTATCTATATTTACGAGCATACGGAAAATACCTCGTACATTTTTGCATGGAAATTGGAAAGAGATCTTGTTGTTCTTTTATACATAAGTACCGAACCCACCCATATTCGATTTATATTCTCATAACCCTTGTTAGTCAAGCATATGCAACAAAAGCCAAAGTTGTTTGTTTAAATAGTTGAAGCAATAAAGATTGTTTTCCTCAAAAATATGCTCCACAATTTGTACGTGTATTGTTCTGACTAATATAAAGATAAAACATTTTTTTCAAAGTTATTTCAAGTGTTTTTTTTTTTTGAAATTTTTGAATATTTCTTTATTAACCAAAAAATATAAATAATTTAGAATAAACACTCGACTGCTCAAAAAACAGCTAAAATTCATGAAACAATTGAATAGCTTTTATAAATTTTAATATCGGCAATATCCTTCAGAAATGATATCAGCAAAATTTTAATTACTTAAAAAAATAATTTAAATTTTTATACCAATACTTCAGGATAACCTATTTACTTGCTTGATACATTTTAGTTGTTTTCGAGTAGTCGGGTATTTTTTTTTTAAATAATAGGGGTATTCATAATAGGTATTAAAGTTACTGTTATTGCCGCAAAATAGTACTAATTGTTAACGTTTTCTACATAACAACAAGAGACATGGCATTATTTTTTCCAACTTCACAACCAATTATTAAGCCTAAACCACAATTACGCGTCCGTGCGTGCGGCACCCACGCGGTGAAAGTAAAAACTACGCATTTATGTGAGTAAATGTATAATTGCGCGTTGCTCAGATGCGTTGCCGCGTCCGTGCCGCGTAGAGTAGACTCAGTCTCTACTTTTAGACGCGGTGACAACTATTAGATACCAAAACAAAATAATGCCGCACGCACGTAATTGTGGTTTATGCTCTATACTTGTACATTAACCCCTTGGTGCAAAAAATATCAAATTTGGGTATTGTAGAATGGCTTAAAAAGCACCAGTAAAACCCTGAAATTATCTGCTTAAATTCAAATCAATTTTAATTTTTTTTTTTAGTTTTATCTACCAAGGTTTGGTTTAGAGATAACTAGCAAAGGATGGACTATATTTATCATAATTACAGCTTAACAAGAATTAAACATTCCATGGATTTAAAATTAAATAAACATTTTACCAAAAGTTGCACAAATCGAAACCGCTTGGATTCTCGATTTTTAAATCTCTTTTGTATCAAAGTAATCTGACCCTATTGGAAATTAAAGTTATTAAACATTCAGAGAGTTTTCCATGGTTGGTAAAACTTTTCACTGTTTGTGTTCTTATTCCGTCCTGGTTTCCTTTCAGTTCGTCGTCCTTTTACTGCTTGCTGGTGAAAATATCATCGAAAGTATCGAATTTTCAAGAACTCATTTCATTTGATTTTCCAATTCACCGTATTTTTAGCCTTATTTTCCCCAAAATGATCATTGAGTGGCGATTCGAGTTTTATTATTTACTGACGTGAAAATCATCAGCAACAGAGAGAAAATACGAAGGAGTTACTTAATTTTTTAACACAGAGTACTTTAACATAATTTTTTATATTATATTTTCCAACTTGAATTGTATTTAAATTTAGTGGATTTTTCCTATAGTGCAAATTAATTAAAGATAATCCTTCAAAATAAGCTTATAAATGTTTAAATTCCCTATCAAATTTACTATGCAAATGCATACACATTAAATGAAAAGTCGGGACACACAGAATTCTTAAGTATTGGAAATTACTTCATGAAAATTTAATACATATTTAATTAAAACATCTGATAGAATTAAGTTACCGCAATGTGTACAATTAATGAGTTTCATTCATTACTATTGATTGAAGATTTTCACATCAAATATTGGATCAGTATACCTTTTATGTCTACAATTTATTAAATAAATAATAAATCCAATAATAAATTATAGAAAGTTATATAAATTTTCCTTATCTAAATTTAATTTCTCACCTTTTCTAGCATAAAAATTTATTCAAGTCAACATTAAAGAGCAATCTTTCCACTTAAAGTATCATTTTCCTTGTACCTTGTAAATATATCTACACAATATTTTTTAGATAAATATTCTAAGTGCTCCTTGATGTAATGAATATATTCGTTTTTTTCAAGGGGGGAGACTGGAAAATTTATGCACCCTTTGAACGGAATTGGCGAAGGGATGAATTTGAATATATGAAAATTTGAGTTGTTAACGTTTACGTTTATGATACAATTGATGTGATTGATAGGATACATGCATTTGTATTTTTATACATATGTTACAACGGTAAGTTATTGTTGCCGTCTGATTTACTTCGTGTTCGTGATTTCCCTAATAATTTGACCAATTTTATTGAGATTTATTTTCAATTTTTCCCTTCATATGAGTGATTTGTTTCCGTTGAAAAATCTATTTGCACGTGAATTTGTATTTACTAGACGTTATGTGTAACAGATTTGCTATTGTTTAGACATTTCTTATTACAATTTATCGTAGAAAGAGTCATTATGGAATTTTAAAATAAAATCGGGGTTGTCACCCTAACATGTCAAAATTTATTCAGAATATTTGAAAAAAACAGTAATTGAAAAAAAACGGTCAAAGTTTGACTCGGCATCAAGACGTGAAAATTTATGAATTTAGTTAACTAAGAACCTCCTCGCTTCCAACAATAAGTCGTTCATATAAATTTCATTATTGGCCGTACGCTCGCCTTGTGCCCTCTTAAAGCAGACGCACAGTGCGATAGTGACTATGTATAATGGTGCTAAAGTGTTAATGTAAGAGTTTTAAACATCTGGAAACCAGTGAAAACCAAAATTACTGGTTTCCAGATATTCTCCAAATAAAAATCTCTTTCGCCTGAAGATTGTTTTTTTATTTAAATCATGATTTCAACGGTCCATATTACCCTCTAAATATAGAAAATAACCGCAATAAAAAATACGTGTCTCTTATTTTTCGAATATCCGAAAATCATTCAAATCGGAGAGCGACGACACCTGAGTACCTTTGCTTGTTACTCAAAAATATATTCAGAGATTCAAAACCGAACTAATATCCTGTCAGAGCTTAAAAGATCTTTGAAAGTATTAAGAAAATTCAGCCAAAATACAAATATATAAAAAATAAAAATAGTAAAGTTAAATTTTCAAAACTTGTAAAAGTAAATTAGCCAATCGTGATGTATTCAAGTTATTTGAATTGATTTGATTATTGTTTATCATACAGCAGCGTTTCTCAACCTTTCAGTGTTCGCGGCCCAATTTTCAATCAAAATTGTCATCGCGCCCCCCCTGCATACAATAAAATGTATACAATAATAACGTAATTTGAGTATTTTGGCGCTAAACCTACACTACTACACAAATTACCAAGAATTACAAAGAAAACAGTAATTTATTGACATCTGGCAACACCGATCCTCTGCGTTGTCAAAACAAGAATCCGGTGCCTTTTTATTTCTCTTGCGTCATTTTTGCGGTTTCACGAGAATTTGTTTTAACCCTGAAATCACAATGAACGCGAAACCGACGCGAAACTGGCGCAGAAACTGTCACTTAAGGTAAGGATACACGACGAGGGACTTTGGCCTCTGAGACCAAAAATTTCGCCTCTGGATACAAAGAGACCTGTGTATACACTTCGGAGACCGGAGATTTGTACCCTAGACCCTAGAGACTTGATACTTGGAGACAAATCTCCGGTCTCCGAAGTGTATACACAGGTCTCTTTGTATCCAGAGGCGAAATTTTTGGTCTCAGAGACCAAAGTCTCTCGTCGTGTATCCTTACCCTTAAAAGTTTGGTTCCCACAAATTGTTTGAAGTGAGCACAGTGAACGTAGAGAACGCAGCTACAACGTAACCGCAACGCAAAAGTTTGCAAACTTCTAACTTTGCCGCAGAATTCTGCGTTGACAGTTCATAAAGTGAGGTAGGAAAAATGTCGTTCGAGGAAAAATTGATAGCCTTAGTGCAAATAACAAAGATAAAGACCAACAAAGCAAATTATCGCTTCAAAATTATCCATTTTTGTAATTTTTCCAAGTTTATACCACTTTATATTATGTCACTTGTACTACTTCACGAGCTGCCATTGTGCTCTGCCGCTAGAATTTTGCACTGCGTGACAGTTCAGAGCGTTGTAGTTGCGTTGGTTTCGCGCTGGTTTCGCGTTCATTGTGCTCCAAGCGTAAGTTAATAAGTTAATTATTAAATATTATGTCGAAATGTATTTTGTTTTGTATGTGGGTATGTACTTTCCTTTCAGTCAATTAATAAACTTTTTTAAATATTTTGTCTTGGATATGCTCGCGCCCCTCCTTAAATGTACTCGCCCTAGGGGGGGGGGGGCGCCCCACAGGTTGAGAATCGCTATCATACAGCCTATACTTGCAATTGGAATTTTCAGAAATCATGTAAGAAAGGTATCATTTCACCGTTAGATGAGTAAACCTTTATCTGAAATTTGAAAAAAAAAATATCTTTTTTAAAATTGGATTCAATTTTACTGACAGGAATAGAAAATGTTTCGGTAAATCTAAAACTGTTTGATACAATTTAAATCAAAACAAAACAATTTTGCTTTTGGGTTTGGTGGATTTTTGTTGATCAAAAGCGAAATTCAATTAGTGGGAAGCAAATGAAACTGAAATGAATTGAAATAGTGAAAGAGCAAATAAAACCCCAAAAACCCAATTTCCGGCGATTATTTTCCTCTTTGTTCAATACGATTGAATGAGTACTTTGAACAAATATAAACCTTATAGAATGCGCTTCCTTAATTTCACCTGTTAACGAATGTTTTTTCCCGGTTTAGGTACCAAAAATTTTTCTCTTCGTATTGATTTCGACTTGGTAACTAACCTTTGGATCTGGATAGGATAAATTTATGTAAAAAATTGAAATTGTACCTATTCAGATATGAGGCATTTTTTCCCATATATGTACATGTACTTGTATTTATGTATATAAATTTCCTTATATAAATACGGCTTGGGAGAAACTGCCAACGAAATAATAACAAAAAAAAAGAGCTTTCATACCGAAAAAGTGGAAATAAATGAAAATTCCTGTGAAACTCAGCACGTATTCAGTTTCTGCTTTAACAGTCTTTGCGAGTTTTTCCAGCTTTCCCAGCTTCCTTTTCTTTTTAGCGGTATTTCTATACATCACTCCATCTCAAATATCACCATACATATGGATGTCATGGTTGTTGATTTTTTTTCTTTACGTTTAAGTAAGAAAATTTTTTTCCTTCATTCCCATTTATACCCCGAAGGAGGCAATTAAATTTTTGTTTTGTTTGAAATGTTTGAAACTCCTGACATCCAACTGAGACTTGGAATAGCTGACTAAGGACGAATAGGTTGGATAGATGGATGGATGAATCGTCATTGCTTTGGCTGATTGTTATAGTGAGGTAAGGAAGGACTTAAAATGAATGGATGTGAATTGATGTAGATGTGGAAGAAGATGCTGTGATATCTTTTTGGGAAAAGGACTCCTGCCGATGTTTATGTAAGGACTTTGTTGCCTCTAAGGTTTCGCTTTATACGCATTGGGATACTCCGGTAAATGTTCGTCGTACTTACATATGCCTTTTATCATTTCAAATATTTCTGTTGCCGTTTATCATATCAAACATTTCCTACGCAGACTTAGAATTTCCTATCTGAGCGTTTCGTATGTGAAAAAATTTATTTGTACACCTAAAGAAATTCTTGTTTGTTTCAGTTGTTACTGAATTATTAAAAATTCTCTGAAATTAGTGCTTCTGCTTTAGCCCCTTGCCTTCAGTGTACTGTATGTAATACATAAAATTGTGGCGTAAACCAATATTGGCGCAAACATTTGCCATAGTTAAATTAATACGTCATCCACTAGATTGATCTTTTGCTAAATGCAGTTTTTTTTTAATTTTTGAAAAAAATGTATTTAGCAAATACTCTATTTTTGAGTATTTTCTAAATACAGATTTAAAAAAAATCAAATTTGTTATAATGATTTTATTTAAGTCCTAATGAACCAACCCTAAGAGTTTCATTAATACAACATACAAAAAAGATTACCTGTAGGCAGGAGGTTAGTGCACCACTAATTAAAATTTTAAAACCATCAATAGTGAACAAAAAAACTCAGATAAATAAGACCTTTACCTTTTCGTTTGACTAATTGTGTAAAAAAAAACTCACTCCGGTTCACTTTGATTAACTGGAAAATTGACATGTACTGCGTAATCCTTTTTATTTACGTACTACTACTGCATTTGTTTGTATGTACAGATTTGCGAAAATTCCTAAAAATCCAATAATCATTTCAATTTTTTTCTTTTTTTTTTACTAGTTTTTCTTTTAGAGTGTGTAACACTGACTGGTAGTATAACAAATTAAAAAAAATGCTGCCTGTATTTTTTTTCCTCTCATTGGTGGATATGAAGAAAATAAATATATAGTACCTATAGTGTATGTTTTACTTGTATTTATAATGAAAATCAAACATAGCTTTTAGAAAAGTCTTTTAAACATGACAAGGCTAACAACTTTTTTTTTGCTCACTGTCATGTAAAAAGTGTATTAATGTATAAAACGCAGAAAAAATGAGCTCATATCTCGCGTTTGCTGGAAATGTCTTAAACTTTTCTTCCTCTACCCCACCACTAACACGTCACGTCATCTCGTGACTTTTTTCTTCTAGCATAGTATTATTACTGTTATTCTTATATTTTTCCTGTCCTTTTTCGTGTATGTTTTATGTAGCTGATGTGTATAAATAAAGTATAAGGCGTCTCCGATGTTCTATGTTATTTATACTTACCTAAAATCTATTGTTATGACATGTGCAATTTCATTTTAACTGAACTGTGTATGTATGAATAGAACTTTGTACTTTTGACATTAAACAGCATAACATAACACAACAAGATACCACGAAAAAAAAGTTTAAGGAAAATACTGAAGATACGTTTCAAAAGTAGAAAAAAAAATCTTTTCTAGAGAACAAGAATAGAACAAAAAGTAAATGTTTAACGTTTTGCATATAAGGAGCCAACATTATCATTCCACTTTTATTTATTTGTAAATGAAAAGTCTTCTAAATAAGGAAGCGAAAACTTCTTGAGTATCATGCAAGAGATTGTCTGTCGTTTGCTTTTCATCAATATTATTGAAAAAGTTGCTGTAGACAAAGTTGTAATGAGTTTACAGAACGTCATATAGAAGATTTCAAAATATATGCATCATTTTTCTCCTAACACCATAGACTTTGAGAATTTCTTTTGTACTGAGAACGAATGCGAAAGAGTTTCCTCCAAGGAATTCACAGAAAAATTAGGTCGATGATTTTTTTTTGAAAGTTTTATTCCTCTTTTGCTGTTTAAACTATGCTAAAAAACTTTAAAAACGCGATTTGTACAAGAAAAGTTACAAAATTTGTACAACAAAAGTCAGAAAAATTTTGTTTTAATGTATTTTTAAAATGTTTTTGGAAAAATTTATTTGAAATCAAACTTTTAAAACTCAAGACACAAAATAATTATTTACTTATTATTGGGTATCGAGTGTTTGGTGGTTGTCCATAAAATTCGTCACCCTTTTAGAGTGGAGAGGCTCGTGTGGTATTTTTCTCTAGCAATGTTAGAGTCGAGAATCTTTCATATACTACATAGGATGAGGTAAATACAAATACAGGGGGAAAATTTTCAAAATACAAATTTTTCCTCTTACAGTGAACCATTTCTTAAAATTACATGAACCAAAATCTCAGTTCAATCAACCGAGTAAGTTTTGTTTCAATTGTTTTTTTTTTCTGTGTACAAAGTTTAATAAAGTATTGTATTCATGAAAAATTTGAATCTCCTAATATTTCCAAAAAAAAACATTTTTCGAAACAAAAAACTGTTGAACGAAGAATTAAAGATATTTAAATTCTCGATATTTTTGCCCTTCACTGTGAATAGATATCTTATATCGTTATCAAGATATTTCAAACTTTGTAAAAAAAACATGTTTTTGAGTAAACTAATATTTTATTCGTCGAGGTATAAATTACGCGGGAACGTAGAGTTTGTTTAAGAAAGTCATCTGCTTTTAGATTTATTCTCTTTACCCTTTTAGATTCTATTCTCTTTACCCCGTATTAAATTAGTTTTAGCAAATATAATTGTCGAAAAAATGAATGAGAAAAGTTATTGATAAACAAAACATTAAGGGTATCCACAGTCCTCTTTTAAATTGCGAGTAATTGTACCGCTCGGTAATTCAGTCAAATTTAACAGATTTTTACCGAGACGGTAATTTGGTTCATGTAAAAATGAATTACCGGATTCGGTAATTGTAGACATGCCTTGAGTCGTGTTTTCCGGCCCGGTTATTCGGTATCAAGAATCAACCGCGAGTGGCGCTAGTAATGTTTTTAGTTGTCAAATTTTCTCGCTGGTTATCTTATCGGACTGCAATTTTTTTCAATTTTGATAGCCGTTGCCACAATAGAAATTCAAAAGAATACATCAAACATGGATTTAAAGGTATGTGACAATCAAATTCGCAGTTCAAGATTTGGTCACGTATCCAATAAAAGCGCTGTTCTCAAATCTGTGCTGTGGGATGTTCGCAGCAGAATATTTTCAGTCTTTTAATATTACCGAAAACACCGAATACCCAAAATTAAAAGAGGACTGTGAATACCCTTATTAAAGTTTATCCTAAGTATTAAAAGTTTCAATTTGAATTTTTCCACAGTATTTTTGGTGCATTAATCTTTTTACACTAATGCGAGTTGAATATTCCTGCTCTCGTGGAATAGAGAGACCACAATCAAAATGGATTTTATACGACGGTGTCACTATTTTTAAGACCCTCATGGCTGAGTATGTTGCAAAGATATGACGGGAATGCTCGGATTATGATAAAAATCATATCCGTTGTGTTTTCCATATTTTTATGATCTCTAGTAAAATTCTTAGATCCCAACATACTTACTCTATTCATATTGTGAAATAAAGTACCAAATATGTAGTTTTTATCACCGCAAAATTCTTGTTCTATGCGACTAAAGATTTTTTGAACCGACCACAGAAGTTAACCGCCAGCTATCAACCAACCTCTAAAGCTAACCTTACACGAGTATATATTTTTGCACAACAGAATCGTCATTTGGTGTCTGGCGAAGCCACCCCCTCGTACTAATTTGGTGATTTTCTCACTTTTATTGAGTAATTTTCTGCCTTTCTACTCGCACATAGAATTAAAATGAGAATGAAATTGACTTTATAAGGTCCAGAAGTCTTTTATTCAATGTTTATGGGAAAGTTTTATTGACCAATAAAAAAACAAGCATTCTTTTGAGCTTGGCATCGCATTTGCCCAACGTCTTCGTCCTTTTCATTGTTCGAAATTTTAGTGCGCTGCGATGCGCTGGCTCCCTTCGATAGTAAGTAAAAAATACTATCAGTAATGCTGTCTTAGCGAATAAAAAACATACGCAGACAAGGGAAAAATGATGTAAGGGAATAATAATGGGAAAAGAAAATCCCTACTTTTCTCCCAATATTTTTAGTTTATACAATGGAGCAAAGTTTAATGATATCACCTTCTCAATGTAAAACCGTGACTACGTTTTATCATCAATTCTCTTGATGCCCTTAATTCATGTTTATTATGGTTGCAGTTATTTTTTATTTATTGTTAATTCATTATATCTAAACTATTCGGGAAACGTTTTTACATTCATTTTATGGGAAGACTTAATGAGAAACAAATTAAAGATTCTTGTTGTGAGAAAACCGTTAAAAAAAGATGTAAAATCGCATAAACATGTTCTGCAACTCTTTTGGAGCTGCCTGTGAAATCCTTTACGCTAATTTTCGCATTTTTGGAACGACCCCTCTGTCCTAATATCCCGCTTTTTAGGTTTTTCTTATATGAAATTTATTATCATCGTCACACTATCGCAGATCTCCCCCAAAATTTACCCGTTAAAGTTTTGTTTTTGTTAAAATTTTAAAATATGAACATTTTTGTGATATTAAATTTCTGAAAACGGTGATATCTATAAAAGCAGTGTTGTGCCGCGTAATCTACGTGATGTAGACTACACCATTGTCTACGCGTAGACTATTACTGTAGACAATGGTATATTCTCTACGCGTAGACAATGTAGACAAATAAAGGATAGCTGATTTAGTTTTAAAATTTCATTTTCTTCAATTAATTTTAAAGCACAATTTCCAGGAAGCAATCGCCAAATGCTGTACATGAGAACTTCGGAGCAAACTTTAATGGCAATTCTAATTCTATGCATGCAATCTAAGCGGTTTTTTTTAATTTTTGCGAGTGAAATCACATTGAATTCTAATTTCATTTTTGTTTCACACATTTTTCAATATAACGAACCGTTTATTTAAAAAACTGATTCATTTGTATGGGATGGCTTTGCTCATTTAAGATTATCTGTTTAATTTTTTCGAAAAACACGTTTGTTTCTAGTCTTTAGCTGAATTCCGTTGAGAGTTGTCGTACACAATTTCACTGTGGTCACGTACTCACTGCATAAAACGATAGGAAATGAGATTAGATTCCCATACAAGCAAAAAAGACAATAAAGGCACGACGCTGGTGTCGCTGAGGACCCCAGTTAGCGAGTTTTCATATAAATTTAACTCTTTAGGGACACCACCGCCTCGACATTTCTTGTAATTGGCCATTTCCTATATAGTATAGTATCAGATATAATGAGTTATACTGATAACTTTGTTTTGACCGATATGAGAAAGTCTACATTGTCTACGCCAATGCTACATTGTCTACGCTATTGTCTACACTGAAGTGTAGGCAATTAAAGTCTACGCGTAGAATAACAACACTGTATAAAAGTGTAAATTACTCACTTAAATAGTTTCCAGTTCGAAACATTGATACTGTACAGCGATTTTTGTGCAAAAGGTGATAATTTTCCCGTGATCTTTCCCGTGATAAATGAAATGGGAAGTTTTTCAAATTTCAATACAGAAAGTCACAAGACTGGGAAATTTTTTCTCGAAAACAAAAAAAAATTTGGTTTTGGGACCCGATTGGCAACCGGCGGTTGCCCTGTAGTTTTTTGTGGTGGCCCTTTTCTGTTGACTTCCCTTGTTATCTCTTCCCAAACACGCTGTTTGTTGGCTTTTCCGTTGGGGGTTAGACAGCGGTGCAAAACAGAGAAGTGCTTCACTAAATTTATGAGAAGCAGCCGTTGTTCCGCCGTTAGCCTAGCAATCTAAACATTAACAACTTTAACATTAATTTATTCAAATATGATTATTAAACTTACCCGTGACATTTTTTTGCGAATCAATCAACACACAAAAATTGAAATTCAAGTTCAAATTCGATTTATTGCGGCTTATATTTACACAAAACAGATGAAGTTTTGATTTTATTTTATAACGATGGAGGAGACACATCTAATATGACAGGAATTCGCGTATTACAAATTTCAGCACACAAAACAAAACTCAGCCACCCTCGAAAAATCTCGGTGCGTCAGTGACAGTTCAAAGTGAAGAGCACAGCTAGTGTGACCATATACAAATTTCGAGGGAAATTTCCAGTCGACTTTCCAATAAAATCTCACCAATACAGGTGCATGCAAACAAGCATACAGTGACAGGAATTTGTGTCTTTATTGTTATCACGGCTTTTATCACTTATCACCTTTTGCACAAAAATCGCTGTACTGATGTCAGGGGCAGTTAGGGCAAATGCCATCGGCGCCACTTGAAAAGGGTCACCAGAAGATTTCGACTTTTTTTAAGTGGAAATGTATCTAAATCAGCAATTTTTGCTTTGTATCCAAAGTCATTTTTGAAAAAAATGTGTCCAAATGATACAATTGTATCCAGCTTTTGCCATGTGAGTTTATTCTACGATATATGAATAAAATTTGCGGAATAAATTCTGAAAAAATTCTCGAACGAATTCAAAAAGAAATTGCAATTGTAAACCGGCCGTAACATACATTGCTCAGTCAAATTATACTTGTATATTGATTTTTGCTTAGATATTAATTTAATGGACAATTTTTGAGGTGCTCCGTTTCTAAAATAATAAACTTTGTGCTTTTTTAAAATATTATTACTTCTCTTTTACAAAATACAGATAGATTATTATCCAAACATATTGCTTCTTTTATTTAGACTTGAAATAATTTAAATTTCAGTACTTTGCTTCGCTCAAAAGAAAAAGAATTCTTAAGTATGAATATATTTTCTCAAAAATATACCATTGCAAACAAATTGAAATCGTATTGTTGGTTAAATTATGTTTTTATTAAATATCAATAAATAAATTTTATTGAAACCAATTGATTTACGAAATTGAATTGACATTTTTGTGAAAAAGCGACTCGAGAAAAAAGTCTCAATTTTATGGTTAACCAAATGGAAAAATTTATTTAATCAATGATTTTCAATTATGTTGAAGAGAAAAGGACAACAGAAAAATTGAAAAACAAAAATCCAGAAATTTAATAAATAAATGAGCAGCTACTCATTTGAAAGGAATCATTCATTATGCTCGATTTTTTTTTTTAACAAAATGCGAAATAAGTACATGTCTGTTCATTTCATACTTATTAACAAAAAAAAAAAAGAAGGCGATTTTTTTCCCTGACAGAAAAATGTGCCTTTTTCATTTATGAATGAGGAATATTTAAATAACCAGCAGCAGTACCAAATATATACATCGACGACCCCCATGATGTACAAATATTTACCTTCCATTCACAAAAAGTATTTCACAATATTTTTTATTATTTATGTTCGTCTTTTCCGTTCTTTAATTCGTTTTTATTTCGTCGACTTTTTTTCCTTTCATTTCGGTTCCGCCTGGATGAAAAATACTGAACCCCGTATTTAAAAGCAATATCGCATCGGCAATCGATTTATTAATAAAAATCAGAATACCGAGAATAAAAAAAACCTTTTCTATGCGGCTTATACTCTCCATTCTATATTATTGGATCTTTATTCTCAGTGTGGCTCAATTAAAGGAACAATGAGCGGAAAAAGGATATTCAGCGTACCGGAGAAAACTTCAAAAATAAAAAATAAATCCCATCTGAATCGACTTTAATTCTAATGCAAAAGTTGTGAAATACGGCATAAGAACAATTTCTTAGGAGGAAAATATCCATGAAACCTAAAAGCATAGAGGCATTTACAGAAAATCCGCTTGAAAAAAAGAGTAAGTACAGATGGGGTTGATGGAAAACTGAAGGGTATGAAGAATGGAGAAAAAAAAACATGATTCTAGCTGGAATCTTGTTCGATTTCACCCCATATTTTTATGTCCTAAGGCTCTTGTCATATCGTCTTGCTGAAAAAATTTCCCTTACGTAACATCAAAACCTAAGCAACAATATCTTCTTTAGACTATTTTATATATTTTATTTAGATTACAATGCAATGGGGGCGCAAATATAATTTGTTTTGAAACTAAATCAAGCGTGCAATTCCGTTGTAGAATGAAGGTACAAATTATTACATCTACTATCTGGTTGGCTGGTTGGCCATACCCGGGTAACTTAAAGGGTTTTTCCTCGTTTGTCCATAGCTGGAATTGGAATTAGAGCAAGGAGTTATGTTATGAGACAGCCGGATTTCCGTATCCACTTTCGCACTGCGGATAGGCTCTAAGAGTTTCAAGTTTCAATTTTCATTTTTTCCGAAGAATTCGTATTTTTTTTTTTCATCCATTCCAACGAATTGGGATGATGGGTATTTTCCTTCATTCATGTTTTCCCGACAAATTTTTCGTTTTCAAATTGCCTTCTCGACGCAAACCGGGGGAAAAAATAATAATACCTTTTGGGGATAATGTGCTCGTTGTGGAAAAATGGTGTAAACTCTCAAGATATTCACAAGATATATTTTTAAGCATACTTTTACCCATAAGTGAATAATGTGTGAAAGTATCAGTGGGTAGACGGGGCGAATGGAATTTAAAACCCCGAATTTTGGTATTATGGGATAAGGCAGTAACCCATCTAAACATATGATCATGTATGAATGAATGAAAGAACAACAATAATACGGAAGGCGAAGCCTGTGTCAAAAATACCTAAACGGATTGTGTGTAAGCGAAACGTGCTTAACACAGTAAAACCTCAATAAAGAATTAATTTTGAATTAAAAACTTAAAAAAAATTTTTTTTGCGGTTTTTCTTATGTTTAAACTTTGTAAAAACAACCATTTTTTGTAATCTCTAGTAACTCAAGAGCCCTCAAAATACACGCCGTTACCATAAAGTTAATCATTGGTGCGAATTTAAGATACGGCGACTCCCACTTTACGATCTCTGGTGTTACTTAAGACGGTTGTGTATTTTTAGCAATTTTTCTTAGAGGTCGTCATTAAAGCTTAAAGAAATATTTTAATTCAGTCCAAAATTTTCTAAATGCTCACAGTAGAAAAATACAAAATCTAGATTTAAACCATGTACATACCTTACAAAAAATGTAATCTTTGGAAAGCCATAGTATGTTTAAAGCTGCTTCTAGAAAGCTTTACTGTAGACATATGAGATAATTTTTTTTCTTTCATTCTGTTGACGGTTCAGAACGTATTTTCTGTTGATGGGTGAAAAATCTAATTTAAGGATAGGGTGGAGGACTCAGTGAACTGTTCAATATTGGAATTAGATTTTCGCAAATGGATTTCATATGATTCGCCTGAAACCACATACACTTAACTTTAAGATATTTCGAAAGCTTATAGATAACTTTTTATTCAACAAAACCGAATCATAAAAAAATGCTTTATAAGAGCCCAAAAAAAGAAGAAAACATAAGATGGCTGAAAAAAGATAAAATTTAATAATAATAAAAAATAAAAAAAAAATAATAATAAAATGGGTAAAGAAAAGCACGAAAATGTGTGTATAAGTGACTATAAAGGAAAACATTCAACAAGAGACGAGTGAAGTGCGGTGGCATCATAGAAGAATAAAGAGAAAAAAAATGAATAAAATTGTTTTGGGTCGATGGAAATCGCATATAGAATCGAGGAAAATATATACTTCCCCCTTTTTCCACTTAAACTATATATATTTATAATATGTGGAAAATATAAAAATTTACTTAGCCGTTCATGAATGGTCAGAAGAATATTTTGCTGCTTCATTTCTTTTTTTAAATAGAACGTTTATTTTGTCCGTTGGCTTTCCCAATACTTTTTACTCCTTTTTTCACAGTTATGCTGTTATGTTTCGCCTTTTGGATGGCTAAAGTAAATCTGTTTAAGGGGTTTATACATGAAAAACCCTTTGTGGTAAATTTCTTTTTGTGAACTGCAAAGAAGGACTACAAAAACTGTTATCAGAAACATAAAAAACAATTTTTTTTTTCGAATATCATACCCAACGTTTTTTAAAAAAAAGTTTGGTAGAAAACTCCAAAAAAAAGGAGGGATCTTCATGCTTTATGACATCAAAGAAGAAGCCTTTTCAAACAAAACTGTAAGAGTCAGTTGGATTTTTATTCTGGGATTTTATTACAAACTAAATTTCATGTTGTGAAAAAAAAACCCACATCGAAATAAATGTGTAGTTGAGCATTTGTAGGTCTTTTATTACTAACATCTCTTATTTAAATATACATGATATATAAATTTATGCTTTTATGCTCTAAATAATTTGTTTACGATGCTAAATTCTCATTTTAGGGCCGGTTGATCATCGAGAATCAACATATTTCACTTAATTCGTGTGGGTTTCAGCTTTTCCTTTTCAGCTTTCCTTTCCTTATTTTAACTTTTCTTTTCTAAAACACTGAAGCTTTTCTTGTTGATAATTTACATCAAAATTTTTTTTTATCGTTTTGCTAACAAAAAAGGATATTTTCCATGTTTCTTGAGAGTTCTTAAAAACATGAAACCCTCCAGTTTCTACAAATAGCTTTCTAAGTTTATATCAAATAATTGTTCAAAGGATAGGGGGGAAACAAAACGATATTTCCTCGTTATTTGTGAGTTTGGCTCTCCTAAGACAGAAATTAGGAATAAAAGCGAACTTTTCTGTATAGGGTTAAAATCGATAACATCAACTAAATTTCAATATGCGATAATTAAAAGTATATTCTACTCATAAGTTTGTTTTCGTGGAATTCTAAATTTATTTGTCAATGAATAATTCAACCAAAAAAAACTTTTATTAGGAAAACAACATTTATGATCTGTATTTTATTAAAATCAATTTTTCAGAAATGTTTAAAGACTTTTAATTAAAACTTTTATATGGAAGTAAAAAATATTAGTTGTGATAAAGACAATATTAGTATCGGAATATTTAGTATCGGAAAAAATATATAAAGAATAACATTTTTCCAAATATCTCAATAATCGTTAAAGATACGTTAAAACCGTTATAAGAAAAAAAAATATATAGTCAGGGTATTCACAGTCCTCTTTTAATTTTCGGTATTCGGTGTTTTCGGTAATATTAAAAGACTGAAAATATTCTGCTGTGAACATCCCACAGCACAGATTTGAGAACAGCGCTTTTATTGGATACGTGACCAAATCATGAACTGCGAATTTGATTGTAAAATATGTCACATACCTTTAAATCCATGTTTGATGTATTCTTTTGAATTTCAATTGTGGCAAAATTTAAAAAATTTGCAGTCCGATAAGATAACCAGCGAGAAAATTTGACAACTAAAAACATTACTAGCGCCACTCGCGGTTGATTCTTGATACCGAATAACCGGGCTGGAAAACACGACTCAAGGCATGTCTACAATTACCGAATCCGGTAATTCATTTTTACATGAACCAAATTACCGTCTCGGTAAAAATCTGTTAAATTTGACTGAATTACCGAGCGGTAAAATTACTCGCAATTTAAAAGAGGACTGTGAATACCCTGAGTAAGTTTTATTTTCTTTGAATATGGTTTTATGCATATTTTCTCAAAAACGCATAGTTTCTGAGAAATTTTCAAAAACTGTATTTTTCCAACAGAATTGTGTACGAGGTACCCATTATAGCAAACGTTAATTCTCCGAAAGTTAATACAATACTTCGATTTCTGTAAAACTCATGTACAAAAAATTTCAAGTGGCTAGCTCAACACGTTCTCAAGTTATTTAGAGTACGTAAAATGGACACACAGATCCATCCTGGACATCCTCAAAATTTTGGCTGAATACAATACTTTCCTTCTATAGCAGAGGAAAGTAAAAACGAATATAATGAGAAAGCTATAAGTTTTTAAACTCTTTTATAATTTTGGATTACATGGCGCACAGCGATGGATTTACTTTGGCTGTCTAATGTCGTAATTGTTCTTCCAGCTCCGCAATCGGGTTCGGTTAATTAGTGTAGACCTAAAGATACTTAACTGTCCAAATAGGTTATTTCTGCTTATTTCTGGAGGAGAATTTTTCAAAGAAAGTCAATTTTGAAAATTCACGATAAGCTGAAAATATATTTGTTTTACATTTAAAAATTCCGTACAGTTTAATAAACCATGCACATGTCTAGCTTACAGTCATTACTTAATATTTGATGCGCTGTATTGAAAATATAGCAATTATTAAATCTTTTATTCATTTAATCTTCATTTTTTCAACAACAAAAAAAATATCTACTGATGAATAAATGAAATAATATACAAACAGAGAAATGAAAAAATCCCAGATGAAGATAATTTATTAAACCTATAAGATAACACATTTCAGTTTTTTTTTCTCTGAAAAATCAAAGTCTTAGCTTCCAACTAGAAAAACCAAAGAATTTCATCCTCTGCAAAATTCCTAAAGAGTAAAGACATAATTATTGGTATCATTATCCGTGGGATCGTCATCAACTGAATTACGGAATTGAAATTCAACAGGACGAGTTAACTTGTGAAATCGCACAAAGTGAATGAATCGTTCCAAATTAATAAAAAAGGGAACCGGAATGGAAGGAAAAGGAACAATGAGGTCAAGAAGGGTTGCAGAAAATCTTTGAGATTGTGCTTTAGAAGTAGGCGGGACGTTCTCTAAGGGAAATAATTAACCCAAAATGAGGTCATCCCATTATTGGTTGGTGGTAAAGAATGTCTTTAAACATTATCGTCAGTGATTTTCAACAGATTTTTCAGAGACGACTCAAGGATTACAAGGAATAATATTAATTAGATCGTGAAATATCCATAACTGGTAGCAACTTTTCACCATAATTGATAATTATTTTATACGTACTCACAATTTACATATAATGTAAGTAGCGAAATTGCTTACAATGTCGACCTACAAAATCAATAACTAAATGTTGTTTATTTCTAGGTTGCACCTTACAATGGAGTCTGTTAACTAATACATACGATAAACAGGACACCTGTTAGTGAATAATGTTTTCCGTTCATCAATATAAATTTTTATTTTCCACATTTGATGTTTTTTATGTTGTTAACCTCCGCAACCCCACTACTCACTTACAGAAATTCGTTTAAGTACCCCAAAATTTATCAATTTCATGGTGGCATATCCTTTCCGAATGCGGTAGGTGGTTGAAATATGTAGAGCCCCTAGTCATCGTTTTCTACGTGTAGACCATTGCCTAAGCCGATTACGATAATAACATCTCTAATGGGTGCGCATAAAATTTTAATTTTAATGTTGATCTGATGTGTGCGGAAACCCATTAGAGGTGCCAGTCTATAGTCGGCCGGTGCTGGCAGTCAGCTGGATCTGTTAGCATATTTGTGGGTGGTCGTAGACTAATTTTTATGTACAAGTATATATTATATGCGTTGAACGCAGGTATACTATGTCATTAGTTCCAGACTTGCCACAAAATTTTATATTATACTTTGGTCTGGTATATATTTTATTACTACACTCAAAATAATTTGTGATCATATCGACAAAATACACGTTAAAGTAACAAAAGCGTTATTAAATACCAGCTAACAAAACTCTCGTCGTCGGATTAACAAAAAAGGAAATTTCTAACTTGTAACTCTTTTTTTATTAAAATATTTTTTATCATGAAAACTAATTATTCATTTGATAAATTTGTATAATAATAACTTTAGGTCTTCAAACACTTTTATTAATCACTTGGAATAATTTTACATTGGCCTAAAACTCAGCCCTCTTTATATCCTCTTTGTCTTGTTTTCGAGTGCCAGGTGCCTTCGTGTTCACCAAAATATTCCAGCAGACCGACCTCCTACATAACCAAATTTTATAAAAATTAGAAACCAAATTTTATAGAACCAACAAAATGAAATTGTATTATTGATAAAATCAAGCCAAACGTGTCAAATTTGCAGCCCGTCACACCAAAAGTGTTAAATTTGCAGCCCGTCACGTCGGCTGCGAGTACTTTTGCAACTCCATCCCCATATAACCGAAAGTAACAAAAATCTAATAAATTATTTGAAGTTTAATTTTTGAATTTTCCCATTTGAAAACCCAATTAAAAAACTTTTATTTCATGAAACGAATTCAAACAAATTAATTTTGGGGATTTTGGGGTTCATTTAGAAATTATTTTGCATTGTTTTTGTTATTTTTTTTGTGGATTTTTTTAAACGGATTTTTTAAAAACTTAGCTCTTCCTCTATGTTACCCTTTCGCGGGGAAACTACCGAGCCGATTGGCCTGAACTTTAGCTCCAACATAGATCATCAAAATTTGAAAAAACTTAACCTGGCAACGACGGGTATGCAAGCTAGTTATACAATATTATTGTTGTCATTCGAATATCGAAGAGTAAGTACCCAGTAAATTAAAATTGGTTTCCGAATGACAAATCTATAAGTACGCCCATGCCTCTTACTAATATTGTTCTATCATTTTTACGAAAAATATATTTTTAATTACCAGGAAATCAACCACGAATTTTTAAAATTTTGATTAAAAAAAGTGAAAAAACATCAAAAAGAAATCGCCAAAAAATCCGTTCCAGTTTTTCATTTTTCTGAGAATCAATTTTACTGAAAAATTGCTAAAAAATTTAATCTTTACTCGGATTTTGTTCCGGCTCCCAGTACGGTTCGAAGCTCTGGCTACAAATGCAATGGAGCCAATTAAATGAAAATCTCAATCATTGACCTCAAAAGTCTGGATTACTAGTCTGGTATTGATTCCATGAGAAATGTTAATCATAGATGTAAGATAAATTCTATTAAACGAATATCAATGATTTTCAAACATTCGAGTTTAGTTCACATATGTTCAAATGTTATGTATTAAAGTCACGTGGACCCGTGCAAATGCGGAATGAAAGGAAACTAAAATCCCTAATGAATGTTTTTTTCTAGTCTATAAGGATAGCCTAGATTATCGATACTCTAATCAATCGAATAGATTGACTGAACATTAAATAAACTGACGACGTAAATAGACGACATCGACATGGCATTCATTCAAATATTGAAAATAGATTGACAGGATATTTATGTTCCATTCAGAACTGCGGAAAATCCATTATCCTAAAGGGCAAGAACATTCTTTTTTTTCATTTTCAATTAGGAAACACACTAATCGGTCTCTTAATAAATCATTCCTTTTAACTCTTTCGCCATTATAATTGACTTGACATGAAATTTCATCAAGATATTATGATTTATTAATGAAGAAACTGATTTGATCGTACGTTATTTTAATTCCACATAATTCACCAAAACTGAAGTATTGGCCAGTGCAAAAGAGGATTTTTTATTAGCTATGATACCGAAACAAAATATTAATAGACATGATTTTTTTATAAATTTTCAAAAACTTTTTCTAATGGAAATGTAAGTACTATTAATTTTTGCGAAGTGATTTATACAGAAAGTAACTTATTTTAAAAAGGCTTGCAAATTTCATTTTTCTAACAAAAGCTTTTTTGTGATTTTTAAAAAGTGTTAACAGCGTCTGATTTTTTCACAAAATGAACTATACTAGGGTGTTAAAGGTAACAGAAAATTTTCATTTCCGCATGTCTGCACGTTTTTTTAATGCAGTTTTTTGAAAATTTTATCAAAATTTTGCGTATTTGGTTTTTCCCATATAACCAAATTTAAAGAAAACAAAATTTCCTATATGAAGCAAGTTTATGAAGACACTAAAGCACAACTAAATACTTTCAATAATACTTCATTAATTGCTTTTGTCGCTTGCTTCGACTCGACTCCTCTAACGGTTCTTGAGATTTTTGAAAAAAATATTTTTTCCACATATTTTTTCCGAAACTTTAAATTTGCAGAGGAAAATCATATGCTGTTCACATCAGATATATTTTTTTAAATTATCCTTATTATATGGTTTCACTATAAGGCATTTATTCAGTGATATTTTGTAAAATTTTGTTTCAACCTTTTCCACGGATTCGCATAATCCACAGCCATTATCGTGAAATCGCTCGAAACCAAAGTAAAAAAAAAAAAAAAAAAAATCGTGTATTTCATCCCCTATCCGAAACCTTTGCTTTTATAAAAATTTCATTTAATGCATTATTGGATTTTTGTGTACATCCATCGGGCTTTATAACAAATCGATACCCATCAAAAATTATTAATCTCATACGAAAGTTTCCCGTGAAAATCGTTCGCTATGTGTTTACTATAGTCTCGTACAACGGAAATGAATTCACCTGCCCGAGGGGGTATACGATAGAATTAATGCACATAAACATATGCTGTATCTGAATTTCTGAAAATTTGAAATCGTGCTAATCAGATCCATAACCCTGGAGTCCATTTCCCATAATAGTTTTATCATCATCAATCAATGATTCTTAATTCTCTTCAAACGTAGTTTTATGATAGGAAAAAGTAAAGGTTTCAAATGTTTTGTCAAAATATAAAGGAAATATTTATGTCACGATTGTGAAATTATGAAAGCTTTCTGTATACCTTTCTGTATAGTATAAGAGTAATTGACAAATAGATAGACAGACAGATAAGTAAACAAAAATTGATTTCATATAAACAAACATTTCCCGGAATTGAAGGTTTATTAAAAAGACCGACGGGAATCTTCGAAATCGGACCGTGCGCTCTTTGTTGTTAGCTTCAGGTTGAAAATCAATTCCGCAAACCGATTCCAGGAACAATTTGAAAAACTCATAAATAATACACAAAAGAGATTTATGCTGTCGTATGCCATTTGTGCCATCATACTTTATGTTTGATAAAAGATGCTTAAGCTACTTACAATTTCCTTGACATTTGTAATTCGCTTTTTTAAAATCTCTCTTCCGATGCAACAAGAATGTTGCCGCTTTTGATAAAATTCTTTTTCATTCATATTAAACTCAAAACGTAGAAGTTTAACAGGAAAAATTCAATTCTTAAGGTTATTAGTTAAATTATTGAATTGGCACAAGGGAAAAAAGCCATTAGGAAAACACTTGTAAAACATATCACAATTTCTACAAATATCTAAATATTCTTCAAAAGCAGCCATTCCGACATTCTAGATACCAAGAAAAAGGTTTTTACTCACACATATATGTATATATATGTAGGTTTATGTAATTTATTGGATGAATATACATATAGTAAGTACTGCCACATCATAAAGCATATTTGCAAATACGTCGGGATGCTTACTTCTTCATTGTGTATACGAGTATGCCATTTATGTAGATGAGCATAAGTAATTGCCCGGAACAAATGTTAAGTATGCCACAGGCAGTGATTTTGTTCTAATTTGATATATTTGTTTGAGACAATACTGCTAAGATACTACTCCCACGTCGCTAGAAATGAAAAGTAAGACTGCTTCGTACAATTGGTTGTTTAAGTAAGTTTTTCTTAAAATAAAGAAAGACTTCGTTAAATGACATATTCTGTGACGTGAACAAAGTTTGCCAATTCTTTAAAAAGTATATGAACCTGAGATAAATGTTTATTTCATGACCAAGATTAAATACGTTTCACTTTATATTTGCATAGTTGCATAAGATATGATTTGATTCTTTTACTTGCTTTTATCCAAATTAGTCGACAGAAATAGAAATTCTAAATGCAAAATTTATACTTTTATTAATTAAAAGATTTATAAAGTTTTCGTTCGGGTTTTATTTGCACTCAAAATTCTTGGTTTCAAAGGAAAATGGAAATAATCTCCATGTTGACCATAATAAACATTCAAGAAGTATTTGTTTCGTGAAGCATTTGTTTTGTACGGAATTGAATAATAAAACTGAATGACGATTTCTCATCGACAGAGAAACAATTTACTGGTTTTTACTGTGGTTAAAGATAATCTCTTTTCATCAGGCTTTATAGGTTATAAAATCTAGTAAAATGTTTTAATAAGAATATCTGAGTGGACTGACCCTGTTCGTATATCAACTTTAACGACGACGTATTAACCTTTTCCCAAATAAATTTTCAATGAATATAGAATGAACTTTCGACGGAATATAAAAACAAAGTTTTATATATATATAAAATGAATTTAGCACGAAATGTCGTGGTTTATAAATTCATCAAAATAATTTCAACTTTTATGGGACCACAACCGAAAAAGAAAACCGTCACTGCCATCACATAGTGTTTATTATAAATCCATACATACCTATCTACCTACCTACATATTTAATATTTTACTAAGTACTCGTGCCTGCTTCCTATTGGAAAAGAATTGTGTTCTTGTTATATACATATGTCGTTATGGATGTACACATGGATGGATCCTTATTTCTACATTATCTTATTCAATGGGATCGCGTTTTCTTTCTCTTTAAGTCAACAAAGTTCAATTAAGATCCCCAAGACAATATCTTGGTAAACATTTATGTTATCCATTCCATTCGATTCAATACGATTCGATTTATTTTAACGGGCAACCACTTAGCACTAAGCAAATATACGAGGGCGGGCTGAAAAGTAATAGGCCTAGTCAAGCAGAGCTGGGCAAAACTCAAATACCCAAGTATCAGTACCAGTATATGTGTGGGATGGGGACCCTGGCACACTTAATCTAGTACATAATCGAGAGGAGATCTAGTTGAATAAGATGGACGACACAGTCGGTGTTTGATCGCGAATCGATTGAGATGTTGAAGTTTGTCACACAATAGTTTAAAGATTAAATATTAAATATTATTAAACGTAATTCCGTGTTTTCACTTTTCCTTGTATCAGCCATTAAGTTGATAATCGAATCCCACATATGGTAATGATATTTTTAACCGCATTCCAGTATCAGTACAAAAAGTACTGGTACTGAGATTTCAGTACCAGTAAATTTTGTTCTGGTATTGCTCTGACTGAGCATTACAAAAATACCAACATCGATACTGGTACTGAAATTCCAGTATCAGTGCTATGTACTTGAAAAATATCAGTACTTTCGCGAAAAATACTTGAAAAAATTCCAGTACTTTTGCAAAAGTACTTGAAAAATTCCAGTACTTTTGCGAAAGTAGGGGTGACCGGGGCTATTCCGAACGTTTTGTGTTTCGGCCGTCCTGGTGGCTGGATGTCGGCGATTTCAATTTCGAAAAATTATCTATTTTATAGAAAATTCTGTGCTCTACAACTTCCAAGAACATTGTTAACCAGTCGGAGCATCGCAAATAGGCTTTTTTGGTCGATTAATGAAATATGAATTTTCGTTCGAATTAGCCCCACGGTGGGGCTAATTCGTACAAAAGCGAGATTAGTGTTTTGAGGCGGTTTTTAAGGCGAGAAATGTAGAAAAGAGGTGAATAAAAAATAAAAAAAAGGAAATTTTGTTAAAAAACTGATTTGTTTTTATTTATGACTTCATTACCATCACATAGAAACAAATATGTTCGTATTAATTTTTGCGTTGATTTCTTGGAGCGGCCACTGGCTTTTTCCGTGCCTTCGCGCCTTTCTTCCTTCTTACGTTTTTATGTACGCACCATCCTAAACCAAATCGTAAAAACTGCAATCAAAATCATAAAAACGAAAAAATAAACAAAGAAAACACCGAAACACATGTAAAAAATCGCGTTCAAATTAGCCCCACCGGAAATGTACAGAATAGCCCCACACCCATTTTTCGCAGTCAGAAACGCGCTCAACAGAAATACACGAACCGATCGACTAAACTATATTTCATTCCGAAAGAGCACTAATAACTTACCTTGTGTACAAAAATTCACAATGAAAACTTTGAAATAACTCTCAGAAATCGAAACTTTCTGCGCAGAAAATATTTACAGCGAACGCACGAAAAAACAAAAACAAACAAATATGGCGTCGCATTGCCGAGAATGGTGCGCAACTACTGACGTTCGTTTACCGTGCCGAGAGCCAGCTTCACCTAAAATTTCCGCTCTCTAGCTCATCACAAACGCGCGCATACTCAAATAGAAGAAAACTGCTGTGTTCGGAATAGCCCCGGTCTCCCCTACTTGAAAAAATTCCAGTACTTTTGCAAAAATTCCAGTACTTTTGCAGTACAAAAAGTACTGGTACTGCAAAAACCAAAACCAGTACAAAAGGTACTGGTATTGCAAAGAACCAGTACAAAAATACAAATATTGTAAAAAACCAGTACCAGTACTTTTTGTACTGGGACTGGATCCATGCATCTATTACCAGTACTTCAAGTACTGGTACTGATCGTGCAGTACCAATACTTAAGGTATTGATACTGGTGGCAAGACCAGTACCAGTATCTATGTACTGGTACTGCTCGTGTACTGCAGTATCAAATGTACTGAAGTAGGCCCAGCTCTGTAGTCAAGATATAGCGCCACCACTTTTCATTTGACAATGCTATTTTTCGTAAATACTATCCCTAAAATGTCTTCTATAAAATTTTCATCTAATTTGTGTTTGGCAGTCATTGAAAGCGAACAACTTTTGCATTTTTACTAAAATGAAAAAAAAAATCAAATATCGTGGAGTGATTAGATACTAGTTTTTGAAAAAGAATTTTTGAAAAAAAGAGCGTGCGTTCAGGCCATCCAAAAGAGTTCACTTCACCAGAAATGGTCGGTAAAATCCATGGTATCGTTATTGAAGATCGACGAGTGGAAGTGCGCGAGATTGCTGAGGATGTGAACATCTCATGTGAACGAGTGGAGAATATAATGCTTGAATATTTGGGATTGCTTGAATATTTGGGCCACTTTTGAAAAAGAAACAAATGCTTTTCCACAAAGAGAACGCACCGGTGCACAAGTCCGCCATCGCACTGACAAAATTTCATAGATTGCGCTACGAATTGATTCTTCATCCACCATATTTTTCAGATTTGGTCTTTTCCGACTATTATCTATTTCTATTATTATCTATAGTGGTAAGAAAATTACAAAGAGGCCATCGCTGAAACGGAGGTATATTTTGAGGGCTTTGGGAAATCGTATTATTCGGAGGGTATCAAAAAATTGGAGATTCGTTGGATGAAGAGTGGCACCCTAAAGGGAGATTATGTTGAGAAATTAAATGAATTTTGCCGAAAAAAGCTGTGTTTTCTTGCCTATGCCGATTACTTTTCAGCCGGCCCTCGTATGCTATATACGAGCTATTGAAACGAAATTTCATATATTATGTATATTCAGTTTGTCCTTTTTGTCTACTACCTCTAGCATGTACTGAAACATATTGCGTGCAATGTAAACTTGATCTCGTTCAATTCGATGTTTTACTTTTCTTATAAACAATATAAATTCAATACGTTTGTTTCAACACGATGCGATGGTGTGTATTACTTTCGTCGTTACTTTACGTTTCCCATCGTTGGTTAGCAGTCGTGTGGCCTATTAATTTTTCAGTGTCTGTAAACCAACCTAACTACTTTCACCAGCCGGATGTCGTTCATACGAAGGATATTTGCGACACGGAAAGGTTAACGTATCGGTAAATAAATAATCTATCATCAATTAATGGTACCCAAAAGTAAATAGCCACAATCACACAGCATCACGTAGGTTCCAACATATCCGAGCCATTCTTTTCTCTCCCCACAATATGCTGTGCTTAAAGTACAGGTTTCTTTATACATATTCTATAGATATTCTTGTTGTACATTAACCAAAGCAACATCACAATAGTTAGGTGCAGTTGAATATCCGGGACCATATCCTAGGGATGTAAAACAAGGAATTTCTTTCGTACAAATGGACAATGTAAAGAGAAATCATACTTTTTACTCACATACTCGTGTATATAGGAATATGTAGCCCTTAAGCATGTAGCTAAGGATCTGATGTTACTAGACCTCACTATATAGGATATTCGAGGGACATTCAGTAGACATTAATACGACTACAGTAAAACGTATACTAACCACAGACAAAGACGGGTATTTTTATAAACAACAAAAAAAATGCAGAACATTTTTCTATCAATAGGTTTTGGATACGAATTAGTTTCTGTATTATTTACTTCATTAGAGTTTTGTATTTTTCCCCAATTGAAATGATCAAGTAGAAATAGTGCCACTCAAAAAAATCGTAAAAAAATGTTAAAAAAAATACAGAAAAAATTCAAAAATATGATAGTTATGGGATTTTCATTGGGGTTTTACTGTCACCTCAAAAGTCCACATATTTGTTGTACTCTGCAGATACCGGAGGCGGTCATTTTATTTCTCGCAACAGTAACCCAAAACTCTTGTTTCCAGTCTGATATCACAACGACAGCCACAGACCAACGTCCCATTGCAAATAATACATATCGACAGTCTTGTACCAGGATATCCTGAAATAAGATAACTACTTATAGATTGCCATATCTCCTGTTTATCCATCTTTAATGTGCACTACACGATTAAATTGGATGAATGTGTATTGATCAATTCTATCCTAACCAGGCAAAAGTGACAGAATTTCTTCCAGCATGGATAACCGACTGGCTAATCATTGATTAGTTGATTGATTCGTTTTATTTGTCCGCTGCCTACTAACAATCATCCGGTTAGGCAACCCAACCATTTCGAGGGGATGAAGTACCTGTCTGATTCTGATCCTTGTACTTGTTCTTCTTTCCTATAGTTCTACATGGATGCTGTCTAGAATGTCAGTATGCTTTGTTAAAATTTGTCACGTCATCCTGTACGGACGACCGAACGGATCAACTGGACAGACACCCACTTCGGGAATGTTGACGTGAATTAAAGTGGATCAAGTGGTGATGGGAAATTATTTCTTCGTTCGAAATGACGATATAAGAAAATCCTTAGAGGACACTAAACTACACTAACTATTAAATGGGAATGTCGGAATGACAATATTAATGCTGTTGAAATTACATCTCTACCTACCCATATTTGCCCATTGGGATCCACTGCACACATAAACTTATATCCCTTCTGTACCTGTAGACTTTCTGGCTCCTTGCACACCGACACGCTTCGAAATTCAAGAACAAATTGAATTAGTGCAATAGAATTGGGCAATCAGATCGGAATCTAATAACACAAAATTATTGTCGTTAGCCAGAAATAATAAGTTTATCGATTTTGTCATTAGGACGGCAATCATACGCTTTTTCGGGCATTAAATATGCAAGAGGGGTTGGACACTCTACTATCACCCGGACTGTGACTGAATGCCTACCCGGTCCTTCAAGAGTTGCAAGTTAATAAATTTCAGAAGTCTTGGCTCGCCTTGACTTGTCTTCTTGTACCTTGTTTGGAAAATGTTTCACAAGAAGCAAAATCCGTATTCTCCGACGATTTTGCTAGACTCAAATTCGAATACATTTTATCGCTATGTGTGTCGACTTACACAGCTGAACACATATCCAAATTGGCATATTCACAAAACTCATCATACCGCATCCTCTTTTTCCCCCTAAATATGTGACGTTGCTTTATGGACAATATTCTTTCTCGATCTCTCTATTACATAAAACGTCAGTACATAAATCAGAGTTTTCCGTAATTCGAAATACAATGGTTTATTTAAATTTACTCTAGGTATCCTAACTCATCCATTGCACAGGATTTCACAAATACTACCATCACACTAACAAATTGCTTCTTGGGTTCTTCCTAACAGTGGACTTAGCCCCATTCTCAAACGTTTGGTTTCTCCTTGAGCTAAGTTGACTTGAGTTCTTTCGTTTTATACAATAAAAAGACCATCCAAAAAAACAGGACATGGACATATTACCGTCGTTTTTGTTAAGCCGCACACCAAAATCGAGGGCGGCACGTTCCATTGCTGGGCATTCTGTATGCGTGCTACAAACAGAACTATGTTGAAATATCATTATGTAACTTTATTTCATGTAATACCTTCATTGCCGTTGATGCCATTCATTTCACTTGTTATTGTTATTTTGTTACATATTTTTATATTTATCTGTAATTTTATTTCCTCCGTCGGGTCCCCAGTGTACAGGTATTTTACTTAATTTCCACTGTTTTCTTTCCATTTCTTTTTTTTATTATTATTACAATTTTTCATCCCTTAAAATGGTCGCTGCCTGTCTGTCGTCGGCAAACGGAACTGCTTTCCTTTTTTTCAACGAAAATGGAAAATATAATAATCGAAAATGGGACGAAAAAGTATTTTCATATTGAGATTTAAATTTTAATTAGTTTCAGATAAAGCTAAATCACAAGGGGATTCGATGTTGGCCAGCTAAAAAATGCGGCATTTTCAGACGGATTTGATAAAATAATTTTAGCGTTAATTGCCAGAAGTATTTCTGCCACGGGGATTCTATCTTTTCGCTTGCAAATGATAAACAAAGCATGAATTTGATGTGTTTTTCTTAATAAAAAAATTTAATTCTTTACTTTTATTATCTCGATTTTGAAAATTGATTTTAAATTTTAAAGAAGCATAAAAATATGGCATATAACACCAGATTTTTGTAACACCAAAATTTTGTTTAATTCAAAAGTAATTTTATTAAACCAGGGTACAAACATATTGTAGAATTTGTTGAGGCTGTCAATAAAATTTTAGAGGCAAAGAAGAATTACAGTCCTTTGACAAACGGCGAGAAAAAGTGAGACGAAAGGAGGAGACGGTGTTCGAAAAAGGGAAATTTTACGATATAAAGGGAAAAAATGTCTCCATAACATCGAAATTTTTTTCGGATCACTTATTGAATCTACTGAATATATACTAAGGGGCTTTGCCACTGACCGCTTCGCGATCCAACCGCTATCTTCTCGGCCATCGGCCTCGGGAACTACTCGGTCCATTTCTGGTCAATTTTTTGGCCATATCTTTTCCAAAAAACCAAAAATGGGAGAAATATGACCAAATTCAGCAGAGATGGAACGGAGAATCTTAGGTTAACTAATGGTCTAAAACCCACTTTTTGATACAAGTAAGTTTCCCTGGAAGTTTCATCACTTTACCCCCTCCCCTTACTCCCCCACCTCTCGGGGTACTTTTTAATGGGTCTATGTTGGGGCTGGACCCCCGACGAACATGGCAAATTTCAGGCAAATCGGTTCAGTAGTTTCCCCGCGAAAGAGTAACATAGAGGGAAAACTAAGTTTCGAGATGACTTTATCCCCTCACCTTACTTCCCCCACCCCTCGCACTACTTTTCCGTATGCCTATGTTGGAACCAGAACTACCACCGACACTCATGCCAAATTTCAAGTCAATCGGTTCAGCCGTTTTTGCGTGAAAGAGGAACAGACAGACCGACAGACAGACACCAACTCATTTTTATATATTAGTATGATGATGATAAATATATACATACATATACCCCCACTTCTGATTTATAAACTCATAAAATCATCTTCCATAAAGGCTACAAAAATTCTGCACCAAATTTACTAACTCCTTGAACTTGAGACATTTTAATTTCGTTTCAGAAATATGACCTTGGGGATGAATTAACTTTTAATTTAGAATAACATTCCCAGTTGACACCTCTTATTACGTTAAATCCAAAGAACGACGAAATATCCTATAAAATCCGATAGGGAACTAGGAAATTATTTCTCTCCTAAAAAGTAGGGGCAGAAATATTTACGATAATAAGAAAAATTAAATGAATCGCTAAAAATGCATTTTATTTTAATTTTCCTTAATTTTCTCCAGTGAAAAACTTCTCCAACAGTATTAACCTTCGGTAAAATGTTGAAAATAGTAACATTTAGCAATGTCCCGGCCCTTGGTGAAAATATGCTTGTTCTTTGATATACGTATAGATTTGTGTATTTTTATGTCTTTTGCTTCGCATCTAATTCACTTTAGAGGATCTTTCGCGAGGAAAATTAATTTAAAAAGTTAGTAGAAGGCAACATGTAGCCGTCGCATTTTGTATCCCGGAATTCTGGTTTTTCTTCCACTTTACACGGGAATGATAATAAAACGATTTTTCCTGTCGAAAATTAAAAAAAGTCAGTGAGCAGGACAAGATGAAAACAATTTCATTCAAATAATTGTGAGAGGTTGAATACAGATGAAAATCAAGAAAAGCAGGTGGGGTGGGAGAAAAAAACAAATAAAATTGTTAGAAAATCTTGCCGAGTGGAAAAAAAACTAAAGTTTTCCATTTTCCGTCATCCCCATCATCATCGTTTCTTGATTTTTTTTATTATTTTAGTTGAAATTTCAGATGGCTTTTCATGTTGAAAAATTCAAGCATTTGATATTGTTGTTCGTTTTAGTGGTGTGGCGTCGGGATTTTTATTTTCGTTCAATTTTCGTTTAAGCAACAACAAAAAGGACTTGAATAAAGTTTCAGAAATTATTATAATAAGTTCCAATGTTATGATATGCGAATTCACCGCAATGCCTTCTTCAACCACTACAGTTAAACTTATTCAAACTCGGTTGGCTGCATCAACTTAACAAGAATATAGAAAAGTTTTTTAGTTTGAGTTAAAGAAGAACACTTCGTTAAATCGTCAAGTACCTACCTGAGTGAGGCTTTGAGCTAGGGGTAGAATCAAAAAAATATGGGATGGTGGGTAAAATCTAGGGATTTTCCTAAACAGTTTTCTATTATATGAATATGAAGTTTAACAAATATTTTCTAACATAAACGTAACAAGAATACTGACAAACCCGAATGAAACTTGCTTTCAGTTTGAATCGGAGGTGCACCATTCAATTTTGCGTGTGTTTAAAAAGAACACTCAGAAAAATGGAGGCTAACTCGACTACCTACATACGGCGTAATTGGCCTCGGGCAGGCGCGCGTTCGCCTGCATGTGGGCAAGTAAAACTAAGTTGACCTGTGGTCGGAGAAATTCTGAAATTAAGCCACCAGCAGGTGAAGTAGGGCATTGGGAGCTGCACGAGTTGATCTTAGATAGGTTAACTCTGACCGCTAGCTGGCTTACAGACACCTCTGTAAGGTCAGAGTTAACCTGACAAAAAGTTGACCTGGACATTTTTGTGAGTGAAGTAGTATGTCTGTTGAGAAAGAAATATTTAACTGATGAGTGATAGTGTGAGTGCAATTCTAAAATATATATTAAACTTCATACAAAAAATCGTGAAAAAGTCGGACGAGTGGAGAGGTAGGTCTGAAAAGCCAAAAATTTGTGTGATATATTTTATGAACAGCCCATAATTTCAAACTACCTTTTCATTTATATTTTTTGCCGATTTTTTGAAAGTATGTACATAACTTTTCCATGCAGCGAATTTCAATTTCATACATCGAATTTCCAATAAACAAAAAAAAAATATCAGTTGTGGTCAACACAAAACTTTCTTCTACAAAATCTACGACCCTGTGCAATTTACGCTAGAGCCCTGTCGCGTTGTCAACCTAAGACGACCTCCCAATAAATTGTTGGTTCATCCAAAAATATCAAAAACGTACAAAATTTGAGATAACTTGAGAACTGTAAAAGATATCAATTTACGGTAAATGGCAAAAATGTAGAAAATGTTAACATCTTTAATTATTCTTTTAACTGATTTGTCGAAAAACCGTTAGTTTGCAAATTATTTGCAAACATATGATTTTTTACATATTAATGAAAATATCTCAATAACGGTAAAAGATAACGGATAACGGTAAGAAACAAAGTTGTGCAGAATGCCATTTTCATTAATTCACTTCATACATTCAGTCAGCAAAAACCCGTTAGTTTTCGAGATAATCGCAAAAAACTGTTTTTTTGGAAATAACGGTTTATCTCGATAACAGGTTGAGATATCGAATTATAGCTAAAGACAAAAGTGTGGGAAATTTTATTTTCTCCAAGTTTTGTCATACTTAAGGCCACTTAAAAACGCGTAGTTTGGGAGTAAATCGAGGAAAACGAAATTGCGATTTTTGAAAAACCGCCATTTTGGATACTTCCGGTTAACTGATTTCCACCAAAAGTTGATAGGATCGTCCCATTTCAGGACCCAACATGCCTATAAAATTTCATGGCGCTAGCTCTATTAGTTTTTGAGAAATCTTGTACACAGACTGACAGACTGACAGACTGACAGACTGACAGACTGACAGACTGACAGACTGACAGACTGACAGACTGACAGACTGACAGACTGACAGACTGACAGACTGACAGACTGACAGACTGACAGACTGACAGACTGGCAGACTGACAGACTGACAGACTGACAGACTGACAGACTGACAGACTGACAGACTGACAGACTGACAGACTGACAGACTGACAGACTGACAGACTGACAGACTGACAGACTGACAGACTGACAGACTGACAGACTGACAGACTGACAGACTGACAGACTGACAGACTGACAGACTGACAGACTGACAGACTGACAGACTGACAGACTGACAGACTGACAGACTGACAGACTGACAGACTGACAGACTGACAGACTGACAGACTGACAGACTGACAGACTGACAGACTGACAGACTGACAGACTGACAGACTGACAGACTGACAGACTGACAGACTGACAGACTGACAGACTGACAGACTGACAGACTGACAGACTGACAGACTGACAGACTGACAGACTGACAGACTGACAGACTGACAGACTGACAGACTGACAGACTGACAGACTGACAGACTGACAGACTGACAGACTGACAGACTGACAGACTGACAGACTGACAGACTGACAGACTGACAGACTGACAGACTGACAGACTGACAGACTGACAGACTGACAGACTGACAGACTGACAGACTGACAGACTGACAGACTGACAGACTGACAGACTGACAGACTGACAGACTGACAGACTGACAGACTGACAGACTGACAGACTGACAGACTGACAGACTGACAGACTGACAGACTGACAGACTGACAGACTGACAGACTGACAGACTGACAGACTGACAGACTGACAGACTGACAGACTGACAGACTGACAGACAGACTGACAGACAGAAAGACATTTTTTAAATATGACTCCAATCGACTCAGGAGTGATCGGGAAATGTTTTTTTAGGCAAAATTAAGAGGTCGAAATTTTTCATGAATACAATACTTTATTATACTCCGTATAAGAAAGTAACAACTACATTAAACCAGCTATAGAATTTCTTGCTAGTTTTTATTTCATTCGCCGCAAATAATTTTCATGTCAACATTTATTTTTCTACGGTTCGACTGTATTCGCACGTGTACATGTTGCGGTAATGATTATACTTTTATATTAAACTAACATGAATATAGCCCAATGTACATTTATGTTTGCTATTAAATTATGCAAAATATTTCGCTCAAATACCTTTGTCCTCTTCAAAAGGGAATTTCCATTCAAAATAGCAAACATGCTTACAAAAGCTCTTTCTATGTTGGATTTTAATGGAGGCTTTCTAAAGCCATTTTAAACTTTACATACAGGTTGATAATACATCATATATATTAAATGGCATAATATTCATATAGTACCTACAAAATTCTCCTATATATGTACCTAATATCCGATATAATTTTAGAGTTTGGTTCAAGTAGAAAGTTTTAAGTAACTGATATAAATATGCTTTACTCTGGTGTATTCTAGGGATCTTGCATATTCCTGTATCAAAGAACTTTCAATCTATAGAAGAAATACCTTAAAACCATCCGCCTACTGAGCTATATCGTCTTCAGATGAGTATTATTATAATATCAACTGTAGAGCAGTTTTCTGTAACCAAAATCAACCCACTTAACATCACCTGAGAGGTTATTCGTATCGTACCGTCACAGATAAAGATAGAGTTGTTATCTTAAAGTTGAGCTAGTCCCAAGAACTTTACCACAAACCATCATTATATACGAAAAATTTCTGACTTTTGATAGTTGCTAAACCAAAAATACGACAATTGTACATGCAGTTTAGCCTTCTCTTTTGCCTTAGTATGCCTTGGTATTCATCACTCCAATAGCCCTTTGTAAGAATTTTTTATCTCTACTATGCGACATACATCATTTGCTTCCCTAAATTAACAACCACCGTTGAAATATAAATTTTTTACCATGAATTTCTGTCTGTACCAAATAAAAAAAATTTCGAGTTTTATCTGGTTAACTTTTGATATCCTGCTGGAATTTTTTAAAAGCAAATTTATTAAAATTCCATTGTACACGAAAAAAAAGTATTATGTTCAAGAATTTTAGTATAAATATATTCAAATAAGTGGAAATTTTCCAATTTAATTCAATTTTGAAATTTTTTTATTGTCGCCAGGGGCTAATCGTCAAATACTCTATACAAAATTTTCATGAAAAAAATCCATTTGTATGGCGGAGGGGTAAAGGGGTGGTCCAACTCGATTTTGAAGTATAGATAAGTTATGTGAAAAAAGCTATTTCGCTATTTCATTTGTATGAGGGCGAGGTGAAGAAATGATCCAACTGGATTTTGATGTATGAATGTGCTATGTAAAATCTAATTGTAAACACATCTTACTTTTATAAATTTTTCAATACGACTTACCGTTTTCGAGAAAATTTTAAAAAATTGTTTCGTCTATATGGGGTGGTAAAAGGAATAATCCAATTTTGCGCGTTCAAAAACTGAGACTTGCCATTTACTAGAAATGCAACTATGCAAAATTTCAAGTATCTAACTCAACACTTTCGAAAGTTATGGTGTTCACGGACAGTCTGACTGACAGACAGATGGACGGACATACGGAAACCAAAATCTTTTGTCTTCACAAATACCCTGGTGTAGTTCATTATTGTGTCCGGGGATGGGTTTAATGTAAAGATTGCCTTAACAACGACATTTCCATCTAAAAAATTGATTAAGGTGTTATTTTGTTTAAAGATTTGTTGCTTTTCAAAAAAATATTTCAATTAATAGTATATGTACCAACATAACCCTTTTTATGATTAAATTGCATTAAAAAATTCCATTAATTCGCAACAAGTAGGAAAGTAATTGAACTTCATATAAAATGTTGAATTTCACTTTATCGAGCTGAACATAAAATGAAATTACAACTTTTACAATGAAACTTTTCAACATCAATCCATCAATGTCCTCGACTATAAGATTATCAATTTCTTAACACGAATGCGAGTAAATATCACTGAAAACTAGAGATTCCAAATACAGGTAAAAAATGTTTTTTTTTCTTTTTGTTTAAAAAAAAAGTAAAAATCAACCAGAAAAATTATTATATCTCTATGAACAAGGATTATCGATGTACGCTACGTGTACGATTTCGGTGCGCTCGTGTTTATTGATTTAAAACATATGAAAGCTTTCAGTTGCAACTCCTTGAAAAATCAATGAAGGATGAGATTAAATTTATAGTCAAAAGTAGTTAAACAAACTTTTATTGATGGTATAACCCAGTTTCAGGTTTTTCGCTTAAATTCACATTGAATTTATGCTTGCTGAAATAAAGAAACTTAACCGTTGACCTAAAGTTGAAAGACCGATTTTAGTAGTTTGCGAATGATTATAAATTTTTGTAGTTGTGCTAATAATAACTTTTTACAACCTATTCAAAAAAAAATAAGAAATATTCTTAGGACGCCTTAATTTGACCACTGGAAATATTTTCGGCATTTTTGTGTTAAGGAATTGAAATAGACGTCTCCAAATTTTGCCCGGAAAAATCTGTGGGACGGAAAATTTTGCTATTCGCTTACAAATAGTAGGATGCTAATTTTTTTTCAGATATTTCGTCTACTGGTCAAAATGTAATCGTTGTTTTATTTTGTCATCAAAAATATTATCTACAAGTTTCATAAATTTATTTTTCAAAAAACCCCCGTTTTACATGAAGAGAACCAAATTTGAAATTTATACCAACACACAATTTAATCAATGTAACGTCTATATATGCCCATGACTTTGAATGTTCCAATTTATTCTATGTTTCGGTAAGTATTGCTTTGATACAGTTTCAAAATCAACAATCCATAAACTTGATTGTATCTAACAATTGCTGCAATTACTTCCTCTTGAAAAAGTTTACGAAGGATGTAATAAGGAAACTTTTGATCTTAACTCCTGTTCATATAACATTCGTCATATCCTTTTTCCGTTCCAAAATCATCTGTCGTCGCTTTCCTTCGTGCTGGTACAAGTTCCACATTCTCTTAATCATTTTTACCCCATGCCCAAAATAAAGGAATGTGTAGATTTTTATATGCGTATATTCAATGCTTGGAATGTTTATCGTGAGGTTAGACACATTCATTCAATCTTTCATTTTCAGACCAACATATAAATCCTAATGTTTGAACCCATGTTGTGTGTAGCTAGGAGCCCATAAAATATATTAAAGGGATGCAAATAGATGGGTCAGTCAGTGTTGCAGAAACATAAAAGCATAGTTTAAGTATTCATATTATGTACATACATGGGGATTAAGGCAACTTAGTCAGCTGTAGGAAGCAATCTTTCCTACTTTGTTTCTTTATTCAATCTTCTGCTTGTTCTACTCCATCAAAAACATTGGAAAAGTTTAGCACCCTCCGGAAAAATGCGATAAGGATACAAACAATGAAGCAACAAGCATCCAACCGAAATATATCGGAAAGCAAATCCAGACTACAAATGAAACAGAAACAAATCTCCACACTCTAAGGAATTTTCCGTAGGATTTTCATGCGTTTTGGGGAGACAAAATTTTTGAATTCTCCAGATTTCTTTATAATAATGTAACCTATCATAGACTTAAATTACTGCATTTGACATACTAATTTCACATTCTAAATATACACCTTTTTTTTTAAATATACCCTGAAGTCATTTGAAAATGTTGAAAACTGGAACATACCTAGGCTCGAAAGAAAATTTATCTACGACAAAAGCATATTTTATTTCAGCTATTGATTTTAATAAAAACAATTTTTATTAAGTATTTGTGCTTGCTTTGACCACAGAAAATTTTTAACATTTATTTAATTGTATTCAATCGTTCACCGTGAACGATTCGGTACTTGAATTGAAATGGTGTCAAGAGAAACAAAAATATTCAAGATGACCAATAAGTCTTAAAATTTCATAGGCACCATTTTATTTTCTCGTATGTTATTAAAATTACTTGTGAAGAATGAAAAAAAAATATTGTTTATACTTGGAACAGTATTAAGTACTTTTTTGGGTATTTGTTTTATTAGACTTCTTGGTCCTTTAATAATTTTAAAGAAATAAAACGTGAATTCTTTTTTTTAAGTGTCATTCAAGAGTGAAGAAAAAAAAATTTAAAAATTGAGTTCTCATTTTATTTCTTTAAAATTACTGAAGGACCGGCAAGATTAATAAAACAGCAACAAACATGAATCAATTCACAAAGGTTTAGGACTTCTTTATTTTCTACTTTTGGCAAACCCTAACAGTGTTCGTGTCAACCGTGATGTTACCGGTTGACATATATTACTAACTGGGTTCATTTAACTTTCACTCTATTCCTTAGACAAAAATATTTTTAAAACGTCTATACGTAGGCAATACTATTTTTCTAAAGTGCCAGAAAATGGACAGGACAATGAAATGTTTAGAAAAAACTACATATACAAGTATATTATTATTGTTAATATTTTCAATGAATTTTACACATTCTCTGAGAAATTTTATCCCCAAATTTATTTAATCGAAAACCCCAAATTTATTTAATTGAAAATGAAAAATCATATCCCCCAGATAAGTATATTGAAAGCGATCGCATAGAAACTATCTTGATAAGAAAACTCTATGGGGTTTCGACACATTGCATCTTGCACATGTGAAACACTAGTTTTAAGAAAATTACAGGAATGTATTTTTAAATCAGAGTGTATTTTTTCACTATACTAGCTTCATTGTACTGTTATTTTTAAAAAACTAAGCTTTTTTTAAATATTTATTTTCCCAATATCACGTTGCTGTTTACCTTATCCGGTAAAAATATGTTTTGACAGTTTGACAGCCCGGATGTAATGCACAACATTCAAACTTTCGATATAATAATAAACGTGTGAGCTGTCGTTATGCCACACAAGGGTACAACTACGTGCAGCTACATGTCAAACTTAAAATGGAAAAAAATAAAATGAGGAAAAATTGGAAAACGTGCTGTCGCTTTCTGCCATTACATCACACATTGAAATATTTTTACACATCGCACATTGAAATACATATATCTACATGTGTATGAATACACATCATTTTTATACACTCTTATCCAGGAAGCATTTTCCCGCAAGGCAAGAATAACCGAGAGTTAGGTTTTTGGGGGCTTCCAACATAATAATCATAATCATGTGTTCTTCACCTATAAGTGGCAAATTTATATTACGGCCTGCTACCTAGTTTGTCTGAGCTAAAGGGACATGTCAGGAAAAGGAACTCGTCATGAGGATATTCCCACTAAGCCCTCATGTATAACATTTGTGTGATTAGAATGAACGAGTATTTCATTTTACATTCAGTAGATCCGAGGGTTCACTTAGTCCCGGATAAACGTTTTATTCGTTGGTGAAAGATTCGAATCGGTGAAGATTTTGCCAATTTTTTTCCGGAAATCTTTAGACTGAGGGTCATTTAGATGACATAAGATCATCCACTTTTCTTGCTGTCAGTACTTTGTTTTGTGAAGGTTTTAGACACCGGGAAAGACTTTTATTTTTCAGTCTCAAAAAATGTCCTTAAAGTTTCATTAAAAGAATATTTAACAAAAAATATTTAAAGAAAAATTAAAATCCGGCCACTAGGAAAAAAAAGTTTTTGCGTTATTGAGAGTACAAATGATATTTTGTTTGAAACTTTTAATGGAGAATACCTACTATGGTGACTAAGCAATATTTTTCTTCAAAGTTTCTTTGCTGTCTCAATAACGCACTTGTTTTCTACTTTTTTATAGTCCAGTTTTAATTTTTTAATTTTTTTTTATATCAAACTTTTTGAAGGATGATCATTATTTTTTGTTACGCCCCTAAACAGCGTTCTCTGCTCATTAACTACTCTTATGGTTAATAATTGTTTTATTACATTTTCTCAGTTTTGCATTAAAAATGTAAATCAAACTTTAGCACGTCGCTTTAGGATTTCATGAAAATATTTCAACATGCATTGATTTATTCCCATATGAAGTTTTCAAATTACGAAAGTGAACGAGACACAAAAAACCTTTTTAAAAATGTTCACTAATTGGAGACATAAATCAAAAACGTATTAAATTTAGAATAAGAAACAACATTTTGATGATATGTTGAGTCCAATTATGAAACTTTATTTTGAATTAGAGAAACATGTAAAATATGATTTCAGCATTAAGACTAACTAAAAGTACGTTATGTTAAAAATCTGAATTTAAGTCATTTTAATGTTTGCATTCAATTAGAACGACGACGATCCCATCCAATTCAGCCCAATTCATGCAATAACATTGAATTTAGCCTGACTCTGTTTAGTTCAGTCCTTGGAAGTTCTTTTAGTTATAAGTTGGACCTCCTTTATTTATTATTGCAGTAAGAGAAGTTACAGTTTACTAGTTTTAATTTTAATTTGTCTAATGAGGAATACAAACTTTTGCAAGTATAGTGGAAATGGGAAACTTACTTTCCTTCTTTTACATTTCAAATATATCATAATATTGCTAGCAGGATAGGAGCATAAAAAAGTACTCCCAAACTGAACTGAAAATGAACTGTACTAATATAGTGTATGTACTCTCATAAAGAATATAGTATCGTATCGTCCCTGATGTAAAGCCATAAACAGAAAGTTTTTGGTGCCCGAGAATCGGAGTTTCATGGCAGCACAGGCATCTAGCCAACCAGCCAAACACATGAAAAAGGACGACGCATTCATTTCATTAATGCACCAGTCGCCATGTACGGCGTACAAATCAAAAGTTCAACATTAAAAAGTTTCACTTCAAATTTTTTTTTTTCATGCCTGAACTCATTTTACCCATCGAAGAGAATGGGCTCGTATTACACCCGTACTGCCTCAAAGTATTCTCTTGCCAAATAAAATGCATCATCAGGACGAAACTAGCACCTCCACTCTGTCGCGAGATGCTATTCAGATTAGTAACCGTGAACGAGCCCCTTATCGCCATAGCATTTTCCTCATTCAAAAATTTGAGGGTAAAGTAAAAAATTTCGGGCACGCAATTTTTTCTGGCAATTTTGCGCCCTTTTCTTTTGCCCTTCAGAGGAAACATGACCCACAATTTGAGCTTAATCGGCCAAGTTGTCTTCAAATTGGAGTCTTTGAAAACGAGAAAGATCATTTTTTGGTAAGATTTTGTACCCCAGATCTATTGGCGTAACTAGGGAGAGCATACGCCCACAATGTGTGGAAGCCTTGAAGGGGAGGGGGTCCCCGAGACTGGCGTATGTCCACCTGCATGTTATTATCAAATTTTCGATTTTGGCAGTTTTGACTCAATTTCATTGAATTTTGAAGAAATTAAGTACCTTATTATAATATTTACTGATACCTAAATGACAAAACTTGTAACTCAGTGTTTTTCAAAAAAATCAAGAATGTATTTCGCCTGCGGCGCATTTTATCAAGGAAGTCTGGTGAACATTTATTCGCAGAATAGAAGTGGTATCATGTCATCTTAGCATGGGCACCGTAACTATGGTTTCTATCACAATTTTGAGCAAAATAGTTTTCCCGATCAGGGTGACCCCAATGAGAATTTCGCGGGGTGGACCCCGATTTCTAGTTACGCCATTGTACAGGTCTTTTCGATTTTCTCGAAATATTTAAAACAGAGGATATACAAAGTGTACCAAATTCTATGATCTTTCATTCACTATAAAGTATTTTTAAAAATTATGACTTTAAAGATTATGGAAAGAAAAACAAATATAGAGTAGAAAGTCTCACCAAAATAACAACCCTGAATTTATTAAGGTATGAAAGCTCTAAATCGACCGATTGCGCTGAGTTTTATGAATTTTAAATTTTTTTTTTTTCCTACCACACCCGAAACTTTTTACTCTGTCCTCATATACCAAAAAAATATACTGCTATCCCTATATAAATATACTTAGTAAGATATATGTATTTGCTTTTCTGAAAATATTATTAAACTCCAAAGTTGCTCCATTAACGGAATTTTCCTTGCCAATACGAAAACTTTGCACTACGGTAGTGCTGGATGTAGCAGAAACCCGACTAACTAAATGAGGAAAACCTGGCCAGCTGCATTCATCCATAAAGGGCTCCAGGCGAGAAGAGCTCTCTAGTGAACCTTGTGCCTATTTCAAAACCTGCCTGGTAACTCCTAGCGCTCAAAACCCCGCCATTTTTTGTTTCCAATCCACTCGCCCAACAAAAAAAAATACGGACATTTTTTTCTTTGTCGTTATACTTTTTAGTTCCATACTCTTTATTCAAAAGCGGCACGACAGAGAATTACAATTTTCAACTTTATTTCTTACTTGCAAGAAAATTCCCCAATTAGACTATTAATGCAATGAAACGGTGCTGCAGGAACGATAACAACAACAATTCAAGGAATAGTCTGCCATTGAGCAAAAGAAAATTAAAATGACTGATAAAAAGAAAAGAAATTGCAATGGTTTAAGAAAAGTTGTTCCTGAAACAAACCGGATAAGAGGATGAAATAAACGTAAATGGATTAACAAATTGATTTTTATTCTGCGGAGCAAATTATTTCGCTGGCCCAGGATGAGATCCAGGTGTTAAAAATTCAATTTTTTCATTCAAATAGTACAACTCCGCTTAATCGAGCAAATTCAAATCTGACCTGCATGTTGCCTTCAATTAAGTTGAAAATGACATTCAACAGGAGTGGAAACGCGATAGGTGGCTGCATTTCCCAACGCTATCCAGGTGACAGACGAGAGTACCATCACATCGCGACAATGCGCCAAGCCAGGATACGCAGGGATTTGTCATACCATATCCTGTTTTTAGAAACTATACAAAACGTGTGCGAAAATGAGTTTATTACCTCCCAATGTCATCTCCGTTGTCGTCAAATTGTGAATTGCGATCTTATTCCGTCTACAGGGGTTCCATCCGAAAACGCCCATCCAATTTAAGCCAGACACGCCTCTAGACAAATTCAATTTATGTTGCAAAATGGTGACATTCACCAATATTGCAAGAATATACCTTAAACAGCGATTCAATGGTGGACCTGACCAGGGGTTAGATTGGTTTATGTCCTTATCCAACACTCGTATTTTGCAAAATTATTTCAAAAAGAGGGAGCGGTCTATGACTTGGTTTCCATGCGACAATTAAACATCGCACCCTATGTGGTGATCCGACGGTGTCATTGTGGTATATAAAGTCATTATATAAGACGTTTTCATTCCAAAATGTATAATGATAAGTGCATTAGAAATGGAAAGTATAACAGTGAAATTAGGGGTGATTCGCAAAGTCAAAAGTAGAAAAAATTGTGATTAATTGGTCTTTTATAGGAAATGAATAATTTGGTGGTCCGGGAATTTTTAATACCAAAAATCGAACAATTCATTTCCTCTATAGAGTTCTATTTTGTGCACTATTTTTTATACGTATTGGGCTCCGTTTAAAATCATTGTAAATCCAAAATGTTGTTATTCAGAAACTTTACGTTTCTTTTATTCCACATGGAAAATACCTGTAAATAATTAAGTTAAAGGAATTAAAGGAAAATAATCTATATTAACCCATTTTTCGCCACCCGGTAAGAATTCTTACCACAACTTTAAATGTTCATCAAAACTCATCAAATTACTTTTTCGTTGATTGCAGTGCTAAGAAAGATTCTTTAATCAATTGATTATAAAATGAAAAACTTGGGTGATTGGATTTTCCCATTTTTGCCACAAAACAGACAAAAAACTTTCACAGAAACGTAGAAGACCTCGTTTTTCGCCGTTGGTAAGAATTCTTACCACAATTTTTTTTTCGCATTTTTGTTTATTTCTTCGGGAAATGGACCACAAAGCAGTAAGGGGTTGAGCCCTTAGATCATTTTTATTCCAAAATCAATAAAAATTTTCACATTTTTCTGGAAAAAATACCACATTATGAGCATATCAGAGTATTGGCTATTTGCCGTGGTTAAGAATTTTTACCACAATTTTCCGGAAAACTGTTGGCCGGAAAATTCTGAAACTTTTTGAAAGTCATATTCGACCCAAAAGATTATTTTAAAGTTTAAATTAACGTTTAAGATAAATGTTTAATTAACGAACAAATTAAAAATTTCATCATATCGTGTTTTTTATGAAACTTTGTAATTTTTTTATTTTTTTATTTATTTATTCATTTATTTAAGGCAATATGCCTTTTCATACAAGAAAGTACAATAATTGATTATTAAAGTACAATAATTGATTAATTTCTTCGTCGGAAATTTGAAAAATGCATTAATCAAGTTTTGGCAAATTTCCACAGAATTGTAATTTCAAAAAAAAATATTAGAATTTAAAATTTGTTCCAAATATTCTTAAAACTTCTTCCCAGGGATGGCAAACGAACAAATCGTAACTATATACATTTCGTTATGTAACGAAATTCAAATTGTGTGTCGTTACGTCATTTCGTTTTGTAACGATAAAAAATTCCATTTCGTTACGTTATAACGTTATTATTTCGTAACACAGTATAAAAAAACCAACTTTTGGAAAGAAGTTCAAGACATGAAATATGCATTTAGTTTTCACGAATATTTATGACTTACCACTGTTAGAACATAACGACAAATTAGAGAAAAAATCGATACCGAAAACAATTTCAAACATTTTGAATCTTTCTTGTGGTTGTTCGAAATTCTAAGTTTAAAACAAGTCTTAAACTCATGTGAAAACATGGAATTTTATAAAGATTGTTTTACAACGTGGATTCAGGTAAAATTAAATCAAGCAGGAACAGATATCCAAGCGTTGAATTTCGTACTGGAAACTAGGAAAATTTTGAACTACCCTAGCTATTTATTTTAATTATCTCGACCTCTAGGATTTTAATACTTTCCTTTGAATAATTTCGGGCTACAGGCTATATTGGCTGTAGAGGATTTCGAATTGTTTTTTACTCTTTCAATTTTACAATTTATGTTATGTCTTTTAAAAAAAAACTTGTTTCAAATGTGCATTTCTGACGCTTTCGGCTCTTATCAATATAATTTTTTATATTTTCTTCCTTCACAGCAAAAAATTCCTGGAGTATTTTTCAATCCAAAAATTATATTGACGAAATTTTAATACATATTTTGGATTGGAATTTAATACATGCGAATTTTTGAAAATATTTTATCCTTTTTTGCAGTCATATTTGAACTGTTTTTTATTATGTATTGAACTTAAATACTTTTAACATAATTGTCTACAATTTAATCAAAATTTTAGACTTTAATACTAAATTAAACCAAAAATAAATTTATAAAAATTTCTAATCCATATTATTGGATTAGAATTTTCCATTGGATTACATATAGGGCCAGCGTAATTCAGTTTTGATTGGAATTTACTCCAAGATTTTTTACCGTGTTTTGTTATTTTAAAAAAATCATAAAAAAACACAAGAACCTAAAGACGGGTAGTGGGTTTTTATAAAAGCCCAGGTTTTTTGGCAAACCTGGTCAGCACAGATGTAAAGATACTGGAGGCGAAGAATGCCTGCTTTATCCAATATACATTTTTGTTAGAAGAAATTTTTCAAAATTTGTTATCCGATTTAAAATCTAGATCGAACAATTTTTGAGCAAAAAGAGCAAGAAATCAAATTTCTTGCTCTTTTTGGTCAAAAACTAATTTTGAAGAAAGCCGGAAAATAATCTCGTTATTTCGTTATTTCATTACACTACCATAACGTTTCCCATCCCTATTTCTTTCACAACATATTTTGTTCAATCAATCATTTCATGGAAAGCCAGTGTAATACCCCATAAACATTAATAAAATAGAAGACTAATTCCTTTGGAAAAATTTCATTGAATGTAAAAATGGGGAGCTGAACATAATATCAGTTGTAAAGGAAAATATTAAGATTAGCTTACCGCAACTAACCTGACTATATATAATTTAAATATTACCCTATACTTATATATATATAGTTATGTGCTAGATTTCTGCTAAGGTCTATTGACGACAATTATGGTTAATGCTCATTTGATCCTCCCGGATGTTCATTCAACATTTTCAATTAATTTTCAAGCGTTCTATATATAAATTTCAAATTAATAGAAAACGATTTACTCCAGATTTATGCATCTTCCATTGAAATTTAATTTAGATAGACATCTAAATCATACGTAGGTATATAATAAACAAGTTATATAGATTATTGGAAACGACAAATGATTATACGAAAGCCTTAATTAATTAAATCGAAGCCAAACTTCAATTTGTTTGTGACGAAGTATTATTTATCGACCACTTGTATTTCAACATAGAAAACGATATTTCGTCTGTACTCTGTACTTTAAGATTCAGCAATATAGACAGCGTATAGAGAACTCAAGTGGCAAATGAATCGTATTATGTTTTTAGAATTGCCAATACCATCACAAAACGCTTATAAAACTAGAGGTAAGAGGCAACAAAATGGCCAAACAGTATTTAGAAACCTATGAAATGAACAACACTGCTTCCGTTCTATTGTTGTGCTTGGAATTGTTAAATTATGATGAAAATACTCGTATTTTGGGTTTACTGATCACCGAAGATACTTAAACCTTAAGACATATAAGTAAAGCTTCTCTGTTGTTTAAATTAATTGACTGACCTATAAAATAGGCCGGATTTGTTAACAAACCTACAAATATAATTTTGGATAACATGTCAATTAGAGGAAAACATTTCCATTTCACTATCCTCTCGAATGTTTACAATAAATCGAGTGGGTTTCTGGAAAGATTTTCAAACGATTAAGAATTTACGTCAATTATAAATGATTACTGAAATAATCCCAAGTACAATGTAATTGTTTTTACCCTACACAATGAGAAATAATTCATACGATTTGTATAGCCAATTGGTCAATTGTTAACCGATTTGCGGCCATGTATAAGCTTTTGCGAAAAATAATTCAACATATTCAAAAATTATTCACTCTACATTGTATATTGTTGGATATATGAATCAACCACTATATCGTCATGTAAAAGATAATACCTTTCTTTTGAATGTGAAAAAAGAAAATATTAAACATGTAAGTTTAGGCTTGTAAAATTCTAAAAATACCGGATTGATCTTTCTGTAAGTACATCATACTTTTTTAATTGAAAATTCTTTGGTGTGTATCTACAGTCTAAAATGACTTACGAGAAATTGTAATAAAATTGGAATAAAAACGGGAAAAACTATATTAAGAAACTGTGACCCCATTCAATAAATATCAGTTTTGATCAACACAAAACTTTCTTCTGCAATATTTAGTTTTAGAACATAACAAAAGCTATTATTGAAAACCCGTATGGTGATTTAAGTGAATGGCGAACAGTTGTATCAAAATTCCACTTTGAAGTCAAACTTTCCAATAAGATTTTTTAAAATCGGATTTCCAATCGGATTTTGATATATGGGAGTTTTATGTAGAATCATATCCTAAATAACTTTTGTTCTTGCACTTTTTTGATAAGATGCACCGTTTTTGATATATTCGCAAAAATCGTTTTCGGTCCATTTTTGCCCATTAACGAACTTGGCCTCGCATTTGACGAAAAACCAGTCTGCGCAAAATTTCAAGTCTCTAGCTCGCAATTCGCGCCACAGACGGACGGACGGACATGCTAAATTCAACTTTTTTTATCATTCTAAACACACTGGTGTAATTCATTTTTTTGTGTGATGGCGTTACAAACGGTAAGGCAAATCTAATATACCCTTTGGTTTCACCATACGGGTATAAAAAATATGTTAAGAATATTTTTTTCAAATATCTCGGAAACCATTAAAAATACGTAAAAACCGTCAAGAGAAAAAATGTGGGAAATTTTATTTGCTTTGAATTTAGTTATATGCATTTTATCACAATAGCACATAATTTCCGAGAAATTTAAAAAAGACCTATTTTTTTTTAAATATATTGAGAACCATTAGAGATACGTAAAAATCATTAAAGGAAAAATGTACAAATTTTTTTTCCTATTATTTTTTCAAGAAGGTGCCTAGTTTTCGACAGATTTTCAAAAAATTGATTTTTTTTCAAATATCTTGACAACCGTTAAAGAAACCAAAAACCATTAAGGCGAAAAAAGCGCCAAGATTTCGAAAATTGTTCAAAAAACCGTATTTTTCTTCGAAAAAGTAGTTAATTTTGCTAAAGTTGACAGAAAGCTACGATTTTTGTAAAACATATTCACAAAAAAATTTCAAGTCGCTAAGTCAACGTGTTCTGGAGTTATTTAAGATACGGACAACGGACAGATACACGGACATCCTCATAATTTTGCTGGAACGGATTTCGTACTGACCAGAAAGTTTCTATTTGCCCGCATTCTCAAATTGGTCTTCGGCATGAACACAATACTTTCCCTCTATAAAAAAAGGAAGGCAAAAAAATTAAACTATAGGATCTGTTTCGCTAATAATAATCTAAAACAAACGAAAGCTCTGAGTTCTGCTTTGTAAGGGTTGATAACTCGCCGATGAACGTTCTCAAAGGACACTATGATAATACAAAAATTATTGTCATACAAGCTGGATGTAAGCGATCTGTAATTGAAATAAATGTATCACAAGCTAAATTAAGTTTATTGGCGACAACAACGATTATAAATTTTAGTTAGGAAAACATGTTATCCATAAACAAACCAGTGGATACCAATTTTCCTGCAGCAATTTCAACAAAGCAACGCTAAAGTGATTAATCCTACAAATCAATTAAAAATTCATGCAATTCCGTAAACAAACAGAGTATTTTCCTCTTCATACTTTCAATTAAATTCAACGTCAACGGCACCTAAACAACTCCCAAGACTAATAAATTAAACAAGACACCAAATTTACACCCAACTAATTAATGTAGATGTGCATGCATTTATCCCAGAACAAACTCCATCTCCAATTCCAATCATCAAAACATCCCCTCGTACCTACAGCAAAACTATTCACTCTTTTCAATTAGCTAATTGTTCAAAAATTGATATCCCTACTTGGGATTGGAATAGGGATGTTCTATTCACTGCTAAAGTATTGTGTTTACCTGCCTTTATATTGTTGTACTTGTGGCTAATATGGAATACAAAAAGAGTTAGCATCATACATAAAATTCGTAAACCTGTTGCTTTTTATAGCGAACTACAAATACAAAGTCATCTAGTAAAAAGGTCTTTTACACCTCTTGCCCCCAATTTTACCGGCTTTTATCAACACACGAAGGGATAACCCATATGAAATCCATTTACACACATATGGGGATAGATTTTGTATACTTTGACGTCGTTTTAATTGAAATTTCAAACATTTTTTTCAGCAGATTTATGCGATCAAGATCAAAACAATATGAAAACAGATTACTTTACGGTGAAATAGAAGAAAAAAACTCTTTAGAGAAAAATTAGAAACACGTAAAAAACAAAATAATAAAAGGGGAATAAACAATTTCAGAGTCCCGGTTAAAATAAAAATAGCAGCAGGTTTAAGAAAATAGGGAGAGAAAAAAATATACATGAAAGCATAACGCGGTAGCAAAACGGCACACTCTTAGTCTCAAAGGAGCATAAATAAGACTTTAAGTGAACAAGCAATTGAATTCGACAATAAAGCCGGGATGATTGGTTGAATGGGGTGAATGGGTTCGCTTTTATTTATGCAATAATGCTGCATGTTCATGCGTCTTTAAACGATGATAACGAGAAGAATATCGTATTGCGAAAGATTAAAAGTAAAATTATTAGAATTCGGGGAGGAGAATTGAATGTACGTCACGCTACTATTAAGCTTTTCGGACATCCTCCTCGTCACACTTTTTCATCGTAGACCGATCGCTCCGCTAAAAGGGTGACATATTTTATAGATAATCGATTTCACGAAACAGCAATTTTAAGTTTTTTTTTTATTGTAGGCAGTTCTAAGGCAACTGGCAGCAAATCTGGGCACCAATCATGTATTCCGACGCGTATATGTCTTTCGACTTCGACGCAGCTTTTAAATCTTGACTTCGCCATATATACAGCTTGAAATTTCCCGGAATCGTCACTATGAATCGAAGCGTGATTCTGACGGTCACTCCAGAAAATTTGAAGCTGCTAATATCGCGAAGTCAAGAGTTAAAAGCTGCGTCGAAGTCGAAAGACAGAGACGTGTCGGAATACATGATTGGTGACCTGATTTCTTAAACTAGACTTCATACCACGTAAAATTAAATCTAGCGCTAGAATTTGCTTGTTTTGCTTCATCCAATAATTATGAAAGTTTGCAGCGATTTACTGAAAATGGCTCATTGATAATTCGGTCGTTTCACTAAATTGATACCGATTCGAAATGGTATGAATTTAATCTCACGGTATCTATACATCAAATTACAATTATTGTACAAAAACGCTAACCAAGGATTTCTCATGTACCAAACGTAGTTTGAATTGAATGTAGTTCCACCGTAAGTTATGTCGCTACACCTCCAGATAAACAAGTGAACAATGATTTTTGAAACAGACCAAGCGCAAAATAATAACAAATAAAAAACGAGTTAAACTGAAAAAAATCTTTACCATGGTTCTGAACTGAACTTATTTAGACGACATAAAACAGGAGCAAATGAACGAATCCCACGGACCAGCAAGAAACTCGATTCTCATCCTTGTCGTTAGGTTGTTTGTTATTGGCCGATTTCTTCTTTTTTGTTACTCGGTGTAATATTTTCCTGGGATATTGGAGTGAATGTTAGTAACGCAGCCAGGACAATTCGCTTGGTTAGGAATATAATTTTCCCTATGTTTTAACATTGTTTTGTTATATCATCTCGATTCCCTGAGCTATAGACCGAAACGGCCCATATCGTACCATTGGGAGCTCCAATGAAGGACATGGAAAACAAATGGAGGGTAGCTCTGCGAACAATCAAATTACATCCTCATGCCGTAAGTCATGTGAAAAATATTCTTCGTTTGATTTATTCCCCTATACATCCTTGGGGTTCATGTTTTCCTTCTTTGCCAAAATTTTTTTTTTGCAACTGACTTGTTTTTTTTTACATTTTTCCATTTGCTTGTTTTCTTATTTTTTCAGTCGATTCCCTATTGTAGATATAGACTTCAAAATACATGTTTACACAAATTTCCTGAATTTCGATGGTTTCACACGACTATTGTCATTTAGGTGAAAAGGGGGCTAAAGTTCTGTTTGATAGTATACAGGAAATGGTGAGTTAATAATAAAAGGGGTTTTTTTTCTTGTAATTTACATTTTTATTTTAAATCATCTGAGTTAATTTAAAAAAAAATATTTAGCAAAGAATTACTCTTGTAGAGGGAAGAACTCTGACCCTTTTTTCTTTTTCTTTATTTGTCAATATTTTGAATAATATTTGTTTCTCTCGAAACGAATTTCCTATTCATTTGTAGCGGATTTCTCCCGGCGATTGAATACAGTCAAAGTCCTCTAACTCGAAATCCCTGTCATTCGAATTTTCCTCTAACTCGAATTTTTATACCCGTATAGTGAAACCAAAGGGTATATTAACTTTGCCTTACCGTTTGTAACGCCAAGATCCCGTTATCACACACAAAAATGAATTACACCAGTGTGTTTAGAATGATAAAAATAATTAATTTTTGCATGTCCGTCCGTCTGTCCGTCCGTCTGTCTGTCTGTGGCGCGGATTGCGGGCGCACGGATTGAGCTAGAGACTTGAAATTTTGCGCAGATCCGTTTTTTGTAAAATAAAAGGCTAAGTTCGGTCATGGGCAAAAACGGACCATTAGGGGGGTACCCCCATACGAACGAAAACGGTTTTTGTGAATATCTCGAAAACGGTGCATCTTATCAAAAAAGTCTAAGAACAAAAGTTATTTAGGATATGATTCTACATAAAACTTCCATACACCAAAATCCGATTGGAATAAATTTTAAAAAATCTTATTTGAAAGTTTGACTTCAAAGTGGAATTTTGGTACTACTGTTCGAATTTTGATACGAATATCACCATACGGGTCTCCAATGATTGCCAGATTGGCAACTATAGCTTTTGTTATGTTTTAACCTCTTTTTGCGCTCCCTTCAATTTTTTTGCGCTTTCTTCAGTTTGTTTTAAAAACTTCTAAAAACGAATAAATATACATATATATACATGTGTTTAAAAAAAATGTTTCAGTTTCTCTAACTCGAAATTCCTCTAACTCGAAACGATTTTGATGGCAGCAGAAAATTCGAGTTAGAGGACTTTGACTGTATTTTGAAATTTTAATTCAATTGAAACAAAAAAAATTTTTTAAGCAAGCGGCAGTCAAGCTTCGGGCCGAAGTGTAGTTGGCCTCGTCAGAACAATTGCTATACTACTGTAATTAACCTGAAATTAGTTAAAAACGCCAATATTATCACCATTATGGGTATATTATCACAATTATACTCGTATTTCGGTCCCATGCTACAGTGTTTTGAATCTAAAATTTTTTATCAACTTTTTAACATATTTTTCAAATGCTAAAAGATTTTATTAAATCAAGAAAACAATAAAGAAAGTTTCTGAAAAGATTTTTTTTAATCCAAGCAGCAAATTATACCTTTTCACCCTGTTTTCTTATATCTCAAGCAAAATCTTAACAAATTTATATCTTTTGGATATTATTATGTATCGATAACTACTAAATACAGATGAAACATACATATATATATATATATATATAAGACAACATAAGACAGCTTGAGATATAAGACAACATACGAAGCTAAGCTCAGCCTCTGTACATTCGCATACACCCTGATTCGATATATTGACAAGAGGTCGAAACTTTTTATAATTTATATTTGATGTAATCGAAGGAGATCGAACCGGTACCGTTGGAATCTGGCAGCCTATTTGGGCAGAAGTGACATGAGATATTTGTTTTGAGGGTTCCAGGATATATAAGATTTTTATTCGGTTTCAAACAAATTCAACCGATCTTATACCTTTCCCCCATCCTGATTTTCGTTTGTTTCTTTCCTTGCACTGCGAAAATTCTCCGCATCGGATTTTCTATCGTCTGTTGCGTAGTGTGGTTCGAAATTCAGTTGAAATGTAGTTAGCAGATGTTTATTTTTGTTGGTCGATTTGTATGTACGTCATCGCAGAATATCTGCCTATAGAGGACTAGTCTTTTGACATATCATCATTCGGAATGAAAACCACAATATTTGCCTCTGATCTTTAAATGTACAATCATATTGGGATTGGTCTGGAATGGTATGATTTTGAAATCGAATTTGTGTGGAAGAACACAGAACGGTTTGATTTTTAATTTCGGTTTACATGGCAAGGGGAAACTCGTACGTATGTTAACATTTTTGTGATTTCTTCCTCGTGTTCAGTTTATTTCTTGTGTTCAACTTTCGAGGGTATCCTTAAAAATCGAGTTTGACAGTGTAACAGGGGATTTGAAAAGAATGGAAAACACAATAAAATATAATAAATAAATAACTTAAAAAACTGTTGGTTGGGATAAAAGGAGAAGAGAAAATGATAGGGTCTACTCGTAGATTTATATGAAATGAAGAATGGTTGAAAATTCGCAACAGGACATTAATCATAATATATTTATATGATATGATTCGAATCGAAATTTTTGGCTTTTTTATGCGTTTCCGTTTTACGCTCTGGATATTTGGCTTCATTTTCGGGGATATTTTATGAAGTAGAAAGATCATTAAATTAATTCAAACGATGGCCGTATTGAGATAAATTATCATTTGAATACGATAAAACAGGCGATTATGGATATGCCAACTATGTCATAGAAACATTCATTTTCTATTTATGCGAGTGATTTTTGAAGTTTTTATACAAAAATTCAACAGAGGGTAGGCGGGTGACTTTTTTTTTAGTAAAAGCCTCATCGCCGCCAAAAACAATTCCGTATAAAACTATTCAGTAGTGTGGTTTGTTGGACCCTTTATTACATTGGTGATTCATATATGGCCAAAAGGAAAATCCTAGGAAAAACACAGAACATGGTGAAAATTCAAAAAGGACAGTTGCTGATGAGATGAGGATGAGATTGAAGAAGCAAAGCAGAGAAGCAGAATGATGGAAAACTAAATCAATTGTTCCGCTCGAGAGAGCGTCGACCAGAAGACAATGTTGTGTCATTTCCTTTTTTTCGTTTTTTTTTCCAGGCCTTTTGTGTGTATATTAGCAAAGGGAAATATAATGAAAAAAAATATCCTATAGCTAGAGTTTTCCTTTTCCACACTCAACTGTTACAACGACAAATAACATCCCCCCAACATCTCTAACTACATTTCTTGTAAGTTCATATAACTCAATTCAATTCAACTCAATTTCTAATGGTTTTATATACGTCCAACCGACCGACAGTTTTCATTCTATTACATTTCGGTTGATTTCACTTCACTCGTCTCTGGAATTTTTTATTTGATTTGATGTCTTTGTCAAACAGCATGAATTAAGTATAACGAAAATTACAAAAGTTTTTCAGTTAAATAAAGGAAAAAGGAAGTTGTTTTGCTGTTCATTAACTGCCTCATAAATCTATAAGCGAGTGAGGAAAAGGAAAAGGGTTGTGAAAACTTTTCAAAAATTACAAAAGAGAATGAATCGGACAGAATAGGAAAAGAAACATTTGTGGAGAAATGTTGAAAAACAAACCGATGAAGATCATTTTAGTTTTAAACTGTCTTTTCGCTTAATATTATTCCAGCTGATGGTTTTTCTTTTGCCCTAGAATATTTTTTTTTTTTGATTGTTATAATATTCATTTTTAATGGTTGAAAATTTTGGTCTGTTAAAACCAAAACATGTTAATAAATTATTTTAATAGTTTCTCAGCCTTTCGCCAATTTTTTTTTTTGATGTGATCGTTTGAGGTTTCTTAAGGTTCTTTGGTAGAAAGGCCAGACGTATTATCTCTGAGCAATACAACTTTTATTTCAAACTTTAATTTTTGTAGCAACTGCCAGATAATCATTGAAGTTCTCAATTATATTTTTAGATGCGTAAATATCCTCGAATTTTCTCCAGAGAACAGTATCAACAAAAAATTTTAAAAAAATATTGATAATGTCTTAAGAAATCTCGGAAAAATTGTGTCTTTGTTGAAAAGCATCAGCCAATTATAAAATCAACCCTTCCTCTTCCCGTAATTCCTCGCCCCCCTGTTATCACTTAGATTGACACCATTGAATAGGTGGTACCTTAAAGACTATGTTTACATTAGGACTCACTTTGAGGCGGCACGTCATTCGCTCCGGCAAAGTGATGGCGAGGGACGAAGTGGGGAGGGAAACCAAAAAGAGCGAACGAAGTTTAGATTCACTTAAAATTATCGGTCGCAAACCGGTTTTTGAGTCTGGTCGTTGAAACCTGCGTCTTTAGTTTGTCGTTGAAACCTGCGTCCGGTTTAGTGAATGAAAAAGGCGAACCATGTGCACACGGCAGAAAAATGACGAAAGACGTGCCGCCTCAAAATGAGTCCCATGTAAACACAGTCAAACAAATCTCGTCCCACTTAAATCTACCTACTCAATCTTATGTTCACCCTTCCAAATTCAATTAGGCTCTCACAAATTACTTGGCAGTTTAAGCACGATCCTGAAGTTCGAAAAGTATGATCAAGACACAGATTGACATGGACATGGGGGTTTGGTAGAAAGAAAATGCGTAGGAAGATCTTGTTACTTTTTCTTGATTTTTTCAAAATCGCCTGAGGCGCCGTTTACATCTGACATTTTATTCCGTGAATATTATTTTGTGACTCAAAATTCAAGTTGCATAACCATTTCCACTTAGGGATGTCAACCCGTTGAAAAATATCGAGTTTTAACCTCGATGTTGAACAGGCCGATATATCGAGGTATCGATGTTGTTATCCACAATGTTAGAACATTTCTCTTCATAAAATTAGTAGAGAAACTAATTTTAGGACTAGAGGGACTAGTTTTTAGATAGATTTAATATAGCCACTCTACTTAAAGATTTGTTTAAATTTTCTTTGGTATCAATTTTCGGTTTAATCTTTCTACCAGAGCTAGCCATGAAATTTTACAAAGAAGTTTGATCTTGATGTGGAAATCCGTTAACCGGAAGTAGCCAAAACGGCGTCTTTTTAAAAACAATGCGTTTTTTTGCAATTTATTCCGAAACTAGCCATTTTCCAGTAGTCTTATGTATTACAAAACTTGGAAACAATAAAATTTGCTACATGTATGTCTTTTACTATAACTCCGTTATGAAGATATGCCGGTATTTCAAAAAATTAGTTTTTTGCGAATATCTCGAAAACTAACGGGTTTTTGGTGGTTCAACGTATAAGAAGAAACATAACAAAAGCTATAATTGCCAATCTGGCAATCATTGGAGACCCGTATGGTGATATTTGTATCAAAATTCGAACAGTTGTACCAAAATTCCACTTTGAAGTCAAACTTTCCAATAAGATTTTTTAAAATTTATTCCAATCGGATTTTGATGTATGGGAGTTTTATGTAGAATCATATCCTAAATAACTTTTGTTCTTGGACTTTTTTGATAAGATGCACCGTTTTTGAGATATTCGCAAAAAACAATTTCGTTTGTATGGGGGGTACCCCCCCTAATGGTCCATTTTTGCCCATTAACGATCTTAGCCTCACATTTTACGAAAAACGAATCTGTACAAAATTTCAAGTCTCTAGCTCAATCCGTGCGCCTGCAATCCGCGCCACAGACAGACAGACGGACGGACGGACGGACAGACGGACAGACGGACGGACATGCTAAATTCAACTTTTTTCATCATTCTAAACACACTGGTGTAATTCATTTTTTTGTGCGATGACGGGATCTTGGCGTTACAAACGGTAAGGCAAAGTTAATATACCCTTTGGTTTCACCATACGGGTATAATAAAACCGTGCTAATTCAAACTGGGTGCACTCCACCCACATTAGAGCACCCGCCAGGTGGCTAATTTTTTTATTAAATTTAACTTTTTCAAAACATCGGAAAAACATCGAGGTATCGATGTTTTCAGGACGATGTTTTTTGACATCGATGTCGCCTTAAAAAAAACTTCGATTTTCGATATATCGAGGTTTTATGAACGATGTTGCATCCCTATTTCCACTGCGTCACAAAATTCTGAAATTTTTTCGTTTTTCTCGAAAACGATACGACGTATCGAAAAAGTACTAAAAACAACATCGTTCATATTGCGATTTTACACAAGTTATTTTACATGAAAATTCAAATCGGAACAGCTTTAAAAGCTTCAATTGAATTGTTCTAGTGAAATTGAATCTATTTTAAAGTTTTAAGTCGCGCTATATAGCGTATTTAACGATGGCTAATTCTAAAATAGATCATTCTAAAACATATTTAAAATAGTTTAACGCGACAACAAAGGGTCCACAAAATAATTTTCAATTTCCCGAATGAATTTCAACAAAAAAGAAATAATCAGAAACTTTAATCGAAAAATCATTTGAAGCATAATAAATTTAAACGAGATTTCCATTAAAACCGATTTTAATTATCTATCATAAAATTTTTTCTTTAAAGCTTTTTTCGCCTGCATCATTTAGCAAACAAAATGCATGAAAACACAACACCCAAATCAAATCAATTCGATATGAAAAAATATTTTCAATTCGATTTTGATTAAATTTTATGCACGATCAACATAGATGGCAATAATTCAATATTAATTTTGGTTTTTCATAATTTTCGATAGAATTAGTGGTCGTCAAATTATGTAACTTGAGAAAAAAGTTAAAAAATGTTTTCCCTTAATTAATTTTAAGTTGAAATTTTTATTTGATAACTTAACACTAGATTGCCCAAGCAAGTCATTTTGACTGCTTTTTAATTTCAATCAGAAATACAATTATGTATATAATGACACAATTTGTTAGAATTTTGTGACTTTTTGTACAACATATAAATGCGTTTATTAATAATTGTAGTTACCTCCCCCCTCCTTCATTTCCGGTATATATATATATGTGTTATACCTATATTGCCAAAAGCAGTCATTTTGACTGCTAGATTTCCTTGGGCAAGCTAGTGTTAAAATTATAATCAAATTCTCTTAGTCAGCCCAATTTTTCAGTTTATTATGCATTTACAATAATGTAAACAAGTTAAGTAAAGTTTCAAAATTCCCAAAAAGATTGTTTTCACTTTAATGAATAAAAATATTAACCTACCGTGAGTAATGATAGCGTTTTGCATAAAAAACTTTTCACTAAAACTAACTTTTGAATATCCTTTTCTAACTTCATCAACAGTTTCAAACCATGCGGACATATAAATAAATGGGATAGTTGCGTTTTCAATATCATGGAAAATGGGCTAAACTTTTTAAGTTTTCACTATACATGTATGCAAAATTTTATAGATCGGCTTATTATTATGCGCAAATTTCGAGATTTTAACTCTCCACCTCGGTATTCCCGTTTTCCTGCGGGCTATTATTTCTATCGTTTTAAACTTAAAAGAGGGGTGTTATGTAATTGAAACAAATAGCATATGAAATAGCTGAAACAGGCAGACTACACATTTAATTAAAATTTATATATTCGCTGTAAAGGATGGGAATTTACTTAACTTTATTACTCTTAAGTCAGGCAGAAGCGAAAGGGAGGAAAATTTCTCATTCTTTCAAGAAACTATCCTCTACTATTTGTGTTTTGTTCACCACCGCCATCGGCGACTGCCGGCTTTACGTGGAAATTCAAGATTCGTTGGAATTTTGTTTTGGGACTAGAATTCAGTTTTGCAATATCCGAACCCTTTTACTCCGAAAGCAAACGCAGTCGAGATATTATAAATACTAGGGTGCCTCGCCCGTCTATGTCGGAAAAAGGAGTCACTTGTCGGTGGAAAACCTTTTCCGATGGTTGTAGGATGGAGAAATATTTCCCATGCAACCCAACCAGATGTCGTAATTAGAAAATCATTACAAAGGCACGCTTCAGTGAACTGATTAATTCTTCTAATTTAAAATTTTAATTTATTCACAAATTGAATTGAGTTGTCTTTAGGCTAAATAAATTGACGTCACAATTGGGTTGAGAATATAAACACAATTTGCAGGCGATATTCAAAACCCAAAAAGGGGTCTATATTTTGTATATTAATAACTTCATGTAAAGCTAAGATTCTATTCTTTATGCGGAAAATTTAAATGCACATTTTTTTTTTATTTAGAATCACAAATAAGTGGGAGAGAGAGAATGAAGTCCTGAAGATTGTTTACTTAAACAGGATTGTTTACATTCAAGTTAGTTGAGTTTGCCAATGGATAATGTATTTGTTCCCACTATTAGAACAGGAATCTTTTTTTCAATTACGAATAATTAATAAACTCATATTAGTTAAATTGATGTTTTTTTTTTGAAATATGTTGAAATACACTAAAAATATGTATATTTCAAGTAAACGATCTGAAACATAAATTAAGTTTTAAAAAATTGTTTTTTTTTTTGTTTTCTAGTTTAGAAATCGTTTATTATACCACAATAAAAAAATGTTTCACAATATCTTTTTTAATTTTAAATACAATTTTAGTATTTCACTTATAATATTTGTTGAAATCTTGATTTTGGTTTGAAAAAAATCGTCCAAACGCTAATTCTCAGCCGTATGATCCTTCCCCTCATCTCCACCACTTCGTCTTGCTTTTTCACGATTTTTTTTGTATGGAGTTTAGTACGGCCGCTCTATGGGGCCAAAGTGCCATTCGGCGGCCAAAAATACATAACTTTTGAACGGATCAATATTTTTGAATGGGGTTTTTTTTTTGTTGGCTAGATAAATATCCAAGCTTTATTTTCTAACAATCTGATCACCCCCACCTCTCCCCTCCCCCTCCCATCTTCATTTAAAATCAAAAATTACCAAAATCTCGAGAACGGTTGGTCGTACAGAAAAAATCATTTATGACGAAAATATTTAAAATGCCATTTTACATATATCGTCAGTACATGAAAATCGAATAGGAGCAACTTTAATACCCTATATGATGAAATAATCAAAACTATAGTATTTGTTGTTGTAATATTTTTTTTGGTTTTGTTTTAAAGTTGTTTTTTAAATGTTATTAAAAAATATAGCATTTTTAAAGACAACTATTTTTAATACGATTATTTTAATACATTTTGATACAAATACACATGGTTAAAATTACATTAAGTTGAGGAAAAATTATATTCTAATAATGTCTTGATCTTCGTCGAATTTTAACAATTGTAGGATTTCTTGATCTTCCTCGTCATTCAATTCATCTTTTGCATTTGTCCATTTAGAACGCAGAGTAGCCAAAAATGGATCTGACGATAGAAGTAATATATTTATCAAATCTTCATTTTGGTTGATTCTATCGTTTTTTCTAGTGTTGGTTAGTCTAAAATATCTGTAGTCTTTATTTTTCGATTCCTGAGCTTCTTCTGAAAGCTCCCCAAGTGGTAAAATGCTTTTTTCAATTATCAGCTTGCCATGGAAAAGCACTTTATGCATTGTTGCAGACATATTTCTCCAATTGTAATGTCTATTATACAAATCAGCTGTGGACTTGGCATATGATTTGAATTTATCTGGATTAATAAAATGATTTGAATTTATCTGGATTTATTGCCTGCTTGCTTGAAAGCACCGATAATATAACTTTCAATCGTCGAATTAATGTAAATTTCTTAATATTCTGTTGTAACATATATACATATGTACATATGTATATCTAAGATATTGATTTTTATTGCTCTAATTATTCATAGTACCAGGAAGACCGAGCCATGCTCGGGGATCTCAAAATCCTCCTTCTGCCTCTGTCTCTGAGTAGTTGAATCCGATTATAATTGCAACATGATTCGTATAACGAGGTTCAGGGAACTTGATTGTTTTGTAATTACTATTTATCGCTGCCGATAGATATCTAAAAAGTGATATTTTTAGAATACATATCACAAAACCTTACTCCCTAGCAATATTGCGAATTTTCATTAAGATACCTTCACGTAATTCGAAGACACCAAGCGAGGGGTATCGGGGAGAGGGAAAAGTCAGGTTTGTAGTGGAAAGATCGAAAGCCCTAAGCCCCCTTAGTAATACTGTAAAGTTTCATTAAGATCGGGCTACCCAATTCGAAGATACCAGGCGAGGGGTATCGAGGGGAATTTTCTCAGAGGTGAGACCTATCTAGATCCATTCCTTGTCCCCGAAAATCCCTTACCACCAAGTTTCGTGAAAATCGTTTGGCGGGTTTTCGAGATCGTTGTGCCGTCATTTCTCGTATTATATTATAGGATAAGATTACCAGTTTTAAACGGTTTTACTGTCAAGAAGGGTGATATTTAATGGTTTCACTGTATGCTGGTATGTAAAATATTCCGCTTTAATGTATATTAAAAATAATTAAAACAATTTCCTAGCATATAAGACGAAGAATCTTTGGTCTTTGTTATGGCAAAACAAGACATTTTTTTTTAAATAATATGTAAGAAATCAGACTTTTGCTTACAGTGACCAGAGTTGCAGGTAGTAGCAGATGAAATATGGATATTTTGAAAGGTATTGACCTTGGCTATCATGTCCAACTGACGCCTGACCGGTACAAGCCGGTACATTTTTTGCAGAGCCATATATATACAAAATTTCGCGAAAAAAATAGTATTTTTAGAATGCCCAGAATTCCGGGATAACAATTTTAAGAAAAAAAATGTAGTACTACAAATTTTTAATTTTTATTATAATTGCCTAAATATGTCCTCAGGTTGATGATAAAATCGATTTTTCTGTACTAAGTGACTTAATAAAATTCAAAAAATTTGTTGAAAATTCGAAAATTGAAAAAACCAGAAATTTTACCAACTTTGACCCCATGGCGTTCGGAAATTACTTGTCCCAGGAGAGTGTCCTTTTGGATTTCTAGGTTCCTAAGAATTCTCAACGCAATGACATAACCGAAATCCTTCAAAGGCAGAACTCAAAATTTGTATTTTTGGCCGCCGAATAACACTTTGGCCCCAACGTGGGCCGCCACACTACCGGAGACCCCTCTCCCTACAAGTGTTGCGTATTTTATGAACAGTCCCCAAGTGTTTTTCAAATTGAAGCTTTTTTTTGGTTAAAATTTTTCCAATAAGATTATTAATATTACATGTGTAAGGTAAACAAGGCTTTGGTGTTCTGAAGCTCTCTTTTTCGCGTTTTTTTATTCAGTAGATGGTTCTCCGTTTCACTCCTAAATTCTGCTTTTATAATTCAAAACTTTTTTTGCCTTACAAACATACGAAAAGGAAGGCGAAAAAATTGAAAAAAAGATTTCGTACTCATTTTTTTGCCGATACAATTAGTCACACTTCTGAAACTTGTGAACAGTCGTAGGAATATAAATATTGATTTTTTTGAGATATTATTTGATTTTTATCCGCAAATTCTTAATGGTTACTTAAAACAGAAACTCAAATAAACTGTAAGAAATATCCTTAGGAAAAGTTGCACAAATCACAACAATGACCCGTATAAAGTTGCGGATAGGATCAGCTTTAAAGCTAAATTTGAAGCTTAATTTTTTTTTACCTTGTTGACTTTTTTTTAAACCGAAAAAAAACAGTGGCCAAACCGATATTTTACGTTTTATGCTATGCACCTCATTCGCTATCGTAACATGGTAACCATATCAACCATACTGGCATAAGGCGATCAAAGAGAAAAGACCACCACCGGATCCTTTGGAAAGAAAACAAAACAATAGGATATGTTTTTACTTTGGATTATATCTACCCGCATATCAGTGGACCAAAAGACAAACATTCAATATTATGTTAAGAGTATGATCCCATCAAAATCCTTGTGTTATAATTCTGAGCATTTAAATAATTTCTCGATACGAATATACAACCCGAACAATGTATAGCATGATCTTTGGAAGAATATATCCAAATACAAGTGTGTAGGCATATCAGGGTTATATTTAGAATTTTTTGTAGGTGTTATATTTATAACAAGCGGTCTGTAAAAACGATCTGTATATGTTTTTATATCATACTCCTATATACTGCACAAAGTCTCATAGAAATTGAACACACTACCGCATGCTTGTTATAGTGGGAGAAATACAACTGTGTTTTGTTGTTATAATAAGTTATAGTATAATATTTGGTTGCCTGGTAAATATTATTTTTCACCCAACAACAGCATAAAACCAAAGCTGGCATTCACCGGTTCGGTTTCCAATATTGATTTAGATATCCTTGTTGTTAGTTGGTTACCAGACATTGAGAGAAATTCTTCTAAAATTTAAAATTGAAACAACTAATCCACTCGATAAATAATAATTTTATATATAGTGTTTAAAATTTTCTTTATTTTTCGGTTTGTTTACGATAATGTGATGTTTTCAATATGAAGCAGAAAAAAGTTAAAAAATCAAAAATCCTCCCTAAACGACGGCATATTGAAGATGCTCCATTCTACCAATTTCAGTATCAATGGGATGATCTTCCCTTGGATCCAGCGAAGCCTTTTCTTATGGAGAAAATCGGTAAGCTATCAAGATTCATACATCAATATTCATTAAATTGATTTAGTGGAGAGCCTGTAAAATGTACAGTATTCTTTAAAAGTATTCAAATAATAAAATTTTCATGATTTTTTATATATTTCGATTCTATTTTGTATTAATTTCAGCTCGTTTAAAGCAAACAAAATCCATTGAATTTCACGGAGATTTTGATATTCATATTTATGATGGATTTGATGAATCCGTTCTGCTTGAATTCTGCTCGATTCCCAATAAAAAACAAAAAATCGAAGAAGAGCTAAATCGTCTCACAGAACTTCCGCCGAATTTTGCGGTTTTAGAACAAGAAATTAAATTTTCATACTCATTTACTTCTAAAGGTAAAATCTTTTAAAAAGTTATATTTTAGAAAATACAAAAATTTACTTTTATGAATCTTTATTTTTCCAGCACCATATCAATACACATGGCTGGACGATTTAGACTTAGGTAAGAAAAACTAGACAAAAAATGTAAAAAAAACACTATTTTTTACAATTTTTGGAGCGAATAAGTGCTTATCGTGTGTCTGCAGACAATGTTAGTCATTACAGATTTGACGACAATAAACACTATTTTTGAGAACGGTTTGCTTGAAAAAAACAATAAATTGTTCCATTATATTTCAATACAAGTATATGAAAAAATTATGTAAAACCGAATTCCATATAAAAGCATAACAATCACTCTAGACTGATAGCACAAAAAAAGCAGCTCAAAAAGTCGCAAAGTGTTTATCGCGACCATGAAATGACGAAATTGAAGTCGCAACGACTACTTTATGACCTCTTGTACTCTTTGGGATAGCTGTTCGCAGACGTCTCTTGTGTCGTCTGTGTACCCTGCCACTATCGACGACCATATTACGTATACACTTCCATGAAATCCGCTTCTCATTTGAAATGAAAGCCTACTTTTCATCAATCGGTGAATCACTTTAAATATAATTTTTTTTTTTCCAATTTAAATGATTTGCATAACATCCGGTTAATAACTGCCATCAAATGTTTAGAACAGTGACTTCATGCCGATATTTTTCCAGTAACAAACAAAAAAATAAAAAGCTAAAAGTCAGGTTTTAATGTAAATCGTCTTAGCTGGAAAACATCAAATTTTTTTGAAAGAACATACATTCTCACATGAGAATTGTTTCTCGGATAGCTAGCAAATGAAGATGATAAAAAATTACTTTACTATTTCTTTTAATCCTGGAATGCTATGATTGAGAAAAAATCAAATAAAAAGTGTCAAAAATCATTAAAAACACAAGTTTCAATTTTTAACTCCTAGAAAAACCAAGTGAGCATCAAGTGCGAGAAGTGACAAATCAAATAATAAAGCTTTATAAAGAACGAAGGAATAGAATCTTTCAACGTCATACAAAAACTAAATCCTGCCTATACTCGAACGAAATGAAGCGCTTACATGGAGGGCCATCTGATGTTATTGGTAAGATTTAAAAATCGTCCTCTTCAGCATCATCTTCGAGCCGGTTTTAGCTCCATAGGTGGTGAACGTTTAATTCATCCACTTGCAATATAAAAAAAAATGAAGAGCGAGCCGAACATAGAACATAAATAACATTAAATATTTCGTTCATAATATTGTGACGGAAAATGTTAATATAATATGTCCGTAGGATCCTTTAAAAGTAGCAGCGCTAGCTCCTTAAGACTTCCCCCGCTGAGACGGCCACATAAATCAAAACTTTTCCAGGCCGGGGATCCATCAGCCCTGCGTACATCAGAAGGTAATTTTTGACAAAAGAATAACAAGATCCAGCTTTTATTCCTCCATCGTGTATAATAAAAATATTATTTTGTTAAATCTTTGCGGAAGAAAGTGGAAAACAGGAACACAAAAAAATAACAAAATAATTAAAATCTTTTTAAGGAAAAAAGGGGTTGGAATTAAGCTATTTACCGGCACGAAATAAGGGAAGAAAAAATAATTCCGCTTAGTTCACAAATGTATCTCATCATGAGCCAATCTTTGTGGTGGTCAGCAATGAAAATAGAAGGCAGAGTGGTTTAATGTTGGAATAACTTTAAGTTCCATTAAAATGTTTTCTCATTAAATATTTTCGCTGGGCTCTTGAAATTTCCATCCCCTTGAAATTTTCTCGTCTGGCTAGCTGACTGTCTGCCTGTCAGGATTTTCCGCCGTAATTCTTTAATAATTCTCTGTGTATTTGTAATTTCATAAACTTTTTCAAGAAACATCTTCTCATAATGCCCTCCATCTCTTCTCGTTTTTGTATTTTTTCCGGCATCTCGTCATTCAGTCGATATTTCCTTTATTCCACTTACAAAAAAAAAGAAACTTTATGCTATTTAAAATTCAGGCGAATGCGAAATTTATTCTGGAAACTGTTTTGAACCAGAAAAACATTTTTTTTTAAGAATTTCATCTTGTATTTTATATACACACAAAGATGATAAAAATCGATTTTTTCGCAAAGGTATTGAAAGCAACTCATTAGCATAATCCCTAGTGCTCTAGTTGCTTCCCTGATGTCTGGGATCTGCATGCAATACATCGTTAGTCACGATTAGGGATATTAAGAGAGACATATATAATCCCCTCCCATAGGAGAGACACGGTACATAACCTTATTCCAACAAGGATGACAGCCGGGATAACTCGGATGAAGACGACAACGACAACAACGACGACGACTACTGACAAGAAGTCCATTATGCAAATCGGTACATATGTATGACCTTTTTAGAAAATAATTTCCAACGTGACTTGTAATTTGTGTCATTTCATCTTAAAGGGGCAAATCCTTATCATCATCTTGTTGAAAGGGTTATCCAAGTTCTTGTGTCGAAACTGGAAGGCTAAACGTCTTACACTCAATTAGTGCTTTTTTTTATCGTAATTGTTACCACGAAAATCTTGAAATCTGGCAGTTAAGTTTTTTATCCTGAAATTTATCATTTTTACACTAAATTGCACATGAACCCCTAATAATGAAGGATTTTCTAGACACTTACTTTCGCGTAATAGACGGAAGGGAATCCTTTTTAAAAAAACATTCGAGACTTATTCATCAAAAATAGGTAGTATTTCTTTGAAAAGTTACACCAAATCCATGTAGATGTGAGTTTTATTTTAATTGTCGTAAAATTGAATACCTAAAAGGTGAGTTTTGTGAGTTAATTTGTCAAAAAAAAACAAATCCTGTAAAATTTTGGAAAAGTGTATTTAATTTGAGCGAAGAAAAACATATTACTAATGTGAATTAGAAAGTTATTTTTAGTATCTTAAAATTTTTTCGGCTTCCTACAAAGAAATTGCTTGGTGAGGTAATGAGAAAATTTTTTAACATTTAAAATATATTAGCAAAAAGCTATGTTTATGACATAAAAAAACATATCCAAATTTTTCGACATATCCAATTTTTCGAATGCTAGATGGAAAGGAATATAGAAATTTAAAAATTTGTTGGACTTAAAAATGATTATGGGAAAATGAAAAATGTTGACACTCAATGAATTTTATTGCCTACCCTCAGGCGTTTAACGCGTTTAACTCCTAAAGACAGGCAAACATTACCTATTTCGCTTCTAAACAATGGAATGAGCTTTTCAGTTTTGAAAGCTACCTAGACGAGCCTTTTCCTATCTTAAATCTTCATGGTGGTAAAAAAAACGACTTCAGATTTTTGTCGTAATTTTGATGGGATTTTATAGACAGAATCAGTTTCCGTCTAGGCTGGATTGACCACACTCTAGGTGTTAAGTCGCTCTAGGCTAGGCTAGGCATTTAGTCAAAAGATTCCTTTAAAGAGAGATATTCAAAGGACTTGTTTGTTCATTGTAAAGTCAGTAAAGCCTTTTGCTTAATTTCACTTGTCATTACGGTGTGTAAGCCGTATTTTGCCAGTAAAGGCGTAATACAAAATATCTAAATCACACCGTTCAACCTTTATTTTACCCAAACCCACTAAAAACTGTCTAGTCAAAATTTGTCGCGCTTCGTCATTGTAAGAATCCATTTTATAGTTCCGAAAATAGCAGGCTATGGAGCACAAAAAAAGGAAGAGTGAGAAAATGTAACATAAACATATCTGCAATTTTACATTTACTAAGTACTCAAAATTTTATATACAATTGTGTATTACATATCGAAAATCCTCGATAACATTTTTTTTCTTTAAATATTGGCTAAAAATCTACATACACAGATAGAAGATACATTCATCTTCTACGAAAATAAAATTCAACTAAAACATGAACTTCAATTCCCAGTTTTATCGAATTTCAACCTAATTTAAAATTTAAATTCTTTCAAATGTGTAAATGCCAGAGGCCAAATAGCTTTTTCTATTTGCGATTTAACAAGTCAGAATATAGAAATGTAGACAAAAAAATCCTTCCTAATTTGGGCAATATTGTCATCTTGTTCAAATGTTTACCAAACGAGGGTATTTTATGCTAAAATGGAGAAAAATTTGTTTGACTTCTGGTAGAAATCGTCGCAGCTCAATTATCCGCGACCACTTAATATCCCAGGCAAATGACTTTAAGTAGCCGGGAATTCTATATTAAGTAGATCTAACTATACGGCATTTAAGCGGCAGTCAGCACCTACTCCAACTGAATCCCCATGAGCCTCGTCAAGTACTTTATCCCTCAGCTATAATTGCACACAAAAAAAACGGGGAAAATTCTAAGGCAAAACCATTTCCAGAAAGAAAAAAAATCCCGAGAAATAAGAATGCGAGTAGAACATTCGACAAAATTGCACAAACACTTCGAATCAACGTAACGAATTCTAATTAATTTCGTTGGACAACTTTATTTTTCATTTCTTTTATTTATTTATTTTTATCATCGTTCTTGATAGTCCCACTTTTCCGACTTTTCACTTTAGCGTACTTGAGTTGATGGTTGATATAAAAAAGATCTTATAGTAAGTTTTCCTCTTTTTGTGCACAGAAATACGACAAGAACTGGAAAAAGTGAGCCAAGTAATTGATAAGTTAATCGAGCCGGATATAAAAAGAAATTTAACAGAAAAGGAAATAAATCGTCAGCCGAGCAATTCAACAAAAAATCTGAACAAGAAATGTGTAAGTCCCTTGGGAAATGTTCCGCACAGTAAAATATTTGCTTTTCCAACCAAGAGTAGCTAAAAAGATGAGATACATAAAAGTACTAGAAAAAACGTTAAATGTATTTTATACAACGTTTGTGTACGGCTAGAGTAGAAGATACAAATTTAAAGTATAGAAGTAGATGTTCATGTATCAAAAAGAATAAATCATAAAAAATAGACAGGAAAATCATAAGAATTCTCGGCAAAGGAAAAGCGAATATTTCTTTTTTTTTTTGTCTTTTTCTTAAAATTTCTTTCTCACAGCAAAAGCAACAGCTCCAGAATGTTAGTGGTAACGCTAGTCAGAAAATATTCCATCCGAAAGTCAAAAGGGAAAAATTAAATACTGAACAGTACATGAAAATCTTGAAGGAAAAAGAAAAAGAGTTTGTATTCGCACAAGTTTTTATATGCTTTATTTCAATGTTTTTCCTTGAGAATTTTTTTCAGTTTTTCTTTCACTTTGTCTTATTTTGTTCCTTTATTATCAAAGAAAGTGGGAGGAAAAGTCTCGCTGATAGAACGGATTTTTTCTTGACGTTGATTTCAAGTTACTTATGTATACTGACAGTAGAAAATTACAGCAATAGACTATTTTTCTCAAAAGCGACTCAACTAACTAGGATATTTTGCTGATTTTGCAATGAGGCCGTCAAAATCAATAAAACCAATTGAAAGAAAGCATTTTGATATTTAAATCTGACGCAAATTAAATTGAGGTCTCGCAGTCGTTTTATTGTCCGCTATCGCACCCAAATTTTTACTTGAATTACGAAAAATGTGATTAAAAGCCTGGAGTCTCGATATTTACCAACTATAAGCTAAACTTTTGTGGAAAAATTAAATCAAAGAATTAATTTCCCTGCAAAAACTAGCATTGAAATTTCTCTACGAGAAAACTCCACTGACTGTTCGTTTTGCACAAGTTTTCTCATTGGAAATTGCAGTAAAAAATCTACTGTGACTTGAAAATAAATAAACATATTTCTTAGTGTATATTTTTATACCAGTATGGTGAAACCAAAGGGTATACTAACTTTGCCTTACCGTTTGTAACGCCAAGATCCCGTCATTACACAAAAAAATTAATTACACCAGTGTGTTTAGAATGATAAAAAAATTGAATTTAGCATGTCCGTCCGTCTGTCCGTCCGTCCGTCCGTCCGTCTGTCCGTCTGTCTGTCCGTCTGTCCGTCTGTCCGTCTGTGGCGCGGATTGCGGGCGCACGGATTGAGCTAGAGACTTGAAATTTTGCGTGGATCCGTTTTTCGTACAATGCGAGGCATTCGCTAATGGGCAAAAATGGACCATTAGGGGGGGTACCCCCCATACGAACGAAAACGTTTTTTGCGAATACCTCAAAAACGGTGCATCTTATCAAAAAAGTCCAAGAACAAAAGTTATTTAGGATATGATTCTACATAAAACTCCCATACATCAAAATCCAATTGGAATAAATTTAAAAAAATATTATTGGAAAGTTTGACTTCAAAGTGGAATTTTGGTACAACTGTTCCAATTTTGATACGAATATCACCATACGGGTCTCCAATGATTGCCAGATTGGCAATTATAGCTTTTGTTATGTTTTAATTTAGTTTTTCTTCCTCAAGAGTAAAATTCTTTTGAGATCCACGAAAAAAAATCCTCAGAAATTACATTTTTGAAACCTTGACTTTACTTTAACAGTTTAAAAATCAAAAAGAAAGTCTGAATGGTATAATTATTTTATTCGTTTTATTTTTCATTCCATCACTTAACTTCACACACCGTCATTTCCCTCCAAAAGCATTTTTATTTCGGTTTGACTGTATGTCAATATAAAGTCATTTCTATATGAACAGTTATTTGAAGACTTTAATTTTCTTAACAGGAAACTTAGATACATGGAGGGACTTTTGCCTGTTGAGCCTGAAGAGCAAAAACAAAGGATACTAAAGAGATATGAGAACGATATGGACCAATCTCTCAAACTTTTTACTGATACCATGAAACAGAAGACTATCAACTTAATGAAAAACGTAAAGCCGTTTTCTTTTTCATGCCATCATAGAAATTCTTTCTCTCAAAAGCAGAAAAACTTTTATTTTATTCCTTATATGCACTAAGCTCTAAAAAGAAACTTTCATTCCTTATGTTTTTTCATGATGTTTTTTTTTCTTCTTTGTCTTAAGATTTTTTTTCGTATTTTTAATTTAAAACAGATTTCCGTTTTAAACCTGGAATCATATCCTTCAAAATTAATTAAGAAAGTTCTTCCAAAATTGGGAAAGACGATTCCGTTCTTCAAGAGGGCACACAGATTTATCCTTAGAGAAGAGGTAATAAACACTTTTTTTTAAATATACTATGTACGAACCACAATCAGTGTAAAAGCAACAGTGTAATAAAATTCGTTAACTTATTTCCAGTTTTACAATTTCACAAGTTTTAATAGAAGTCTGAGTTCCTCTTGAAAGTTTTCAATTATGAAATTATGAATTTTGAAAGGGACTAAAGAGAAAATTAAATAATCTTTAATGGGGAAAAAACGCTAAGGAAAATGAACAGTTCTACTTTACGTTTTGGTAACTAATTTGTTGATTTAATTTTTTTTTAACTCGTAACTTAGGTTTAGAAGTTTTTCAGAAGGAATTTTTAAAGGCAGTTAACAAGTCAAAGATCTTTAAATAAGAAATCATAACTTTTAAAGGTTTATTGGTGTATATTTGTCGATCTCTATGTTTGTCACTTCTCAACATTAAAACGCCTAAACCGATTGACTACAAATTTGGTTTGAATTTAAATTTAAATCTGACAGTACTGCTTTTCCAGGCTTTTTTTGGCCTCGGGCAAAAATCTATGACATCGATGAAAAGATCGCGCCGGAAATTTTCGAACACAAAAATTTGATAGTAGTTGCAACTCCTATATCCTAGTATATAGGCCGAAATATGAATTAAAATTGCATTTATGAAAGTTTAATAAATATGTAATATTAAGACATTTTGTGAAAAACGGTTGTGTCCGGGCAAATTTAATTAATTTAGGCCATTATTTGTCACATTCGCGAGACGTGTTGTGTTTGCAAAAACTCTTTTCGAATAAAATGTTCTAGCAAAATCGGCCCAGTACACATTTAACACGTTGGCTGCCAAAGCCTTTTCAGGATTTTGATCGTGCAGTGCCAACGTCTTTTCACGATTTTGGTCACCTGAGGTCAACTTTTTTTTGTTATTTTTTGTTTCTTTGTGCCTAAAAATCATTTTTGACTACTCGCGACTTTATTATTGGTCCTAATTTTGCAGTTATAACGGTTTTTTTGTGTCGCACGTTTTCGTGCGACATGGCCTGGGAGAACATAAAACATCCTGTGGGGCCACGTCGCACGAAAAAACGCGGCCTCAGGGTAACATGGCAGCCAACGTGTTAAACAAAAAAATTTGTTTTGTCCCGGAAATCCGCGAAAAAACGATCTATTTCTAATCGGGACGCGCTTTAAAATATAATTGTTTCATACTTCGAAGTTTTTCGAAAAAAAAAACAATTTCCATTCCACGAAATATCATTTTTCGAAAATGACGCCATTTATTCGAAATTTTTAAAAACAATAGAGTTTACGATATGATTTTAATTCATCCATTAATGAAATTTCAATTAAAGCCAGAAATAGAAAAAAATTTCCATTAGAAAATGCTTGTTAATAATTATCTTTGACACAAAATTTGAGAATCAACATTTTGAACCAAACTTTACATACAAATGACATAAAAAAGAGAAAAAATCAATTTTTAAAAACACGGAATTAAACACCCAGAGTTCTAGTAGGCAGTCTATCTATATATTCAACTAGAAATAGAATCACTTTGTAAATCATATAAATCAAAACGAAGTGAGGATAGCATAGAGAAGTTCATCGAGAACGTGATTTTCTTGGTTTTACTTATCACGATTTATGCATTTTGCTGTTTTATACTCTGTTCAGTGTTACCCTGTTGCTTAATACCACACATTCAGATGTCTTCCATCACTTTCATTTTCCCTGTTTTTGTTTTCCTATGATAAGCAATTAGTCACCCTCTGACTATAATATATACGTACAAGTATATACGGTTCTTAATACTATATGAACTAATGGAAATATGCTGTGTAATTTAGAAACTATGGCCAAACATTCATCCCGAAGTTATCCTGATGGATTATCTTTTCAATCCCGAAAATGAGGTCAAAGAAGAGGAAGCGACTCTTATCATTTCATGCCTAATTGACTTGCAGGAGGATTACCGATATCATGTCAAAAGGGCTTTCCTACGATATATCCTTAAGTATATAAATTTCAATACATAGTAAATATATTTGGATTTCACGTTATTCGTACACACTATATAAAAACAAATTTTCATTTCTCACCCCATTTGCTCATCAACATCGACGGCCTTTAATCAAACTATGCAAGGGGATGGTTTGATTGGGTCTGCTGGTTTGATTTGATTTGATGGGCGGTTGGTTGGTGATGGGTGGAAAACTACGAAAAGGCGAAAAAAAAACGTTTTTTCCAATTTTTTTCCAATCTATACATAGATCTCGATTCGAACGGAAACGACTTCAGCTGGAAATGGAACCACCGGATTTCCCAATTCTGGCCATCAGATCGCCCGTACCGTGGAAAGTTCGAATTCAAGTGGCGAAAAATCGACTCGATCAAATCCTGATGGTAACACATCCCGTTCTGCAGGCGTTGAATGTCCTGTGGCATCAGCTGTAAGGCTTATATTCCATTTTGTAATCGAAAATGTTCATTAATTTATGTATTTTATTTTGTAAATGTTCGGAAAATTTCAAATGGAAAACGATGTTGAACCTAACCACAGATACAATGATATTTTAATATTTGATACCCGCAAACTATATCAGGATGACATACCATTGAATGCAGATGCCATCACCGAGCTAATTATTAATTGTTGTCTGGTCGCACGTGATGTTTGTATTTTACCTAATATTCATTACAACGAAATTCAATTACAATTTTAATATTTGTACACTGTTTTTTTTTTACTATTTTGGTAGAAAATCTACACAAACCGAAAATTGTTTTGCATTACAGATTCTGGTAAATGATTGGCTTCCACGTGCCGCAGACCTTCTCGATGCAATGAAAAATACTTGGAGAGATTTGGTCCCACGAAACACGAGTTTTGGAGGAAGGGCTGCAATTCTATTTAATTGTGTCCACGGCTTAATGTCATATCAGCTGCAAGGTTTGATTACGCGAAGTGTTCAGCATTTCTTTAGAGCTATTGATGTGTACAAGGTAAGAGAAACGTTTAAGAAATTTAAAGAAATTTAAAAAAAAAACATTCCTCATAGCAACCTCTATCATTTACAAAATTGTCTCATCCCTTTCCCCGTTACACCCCTTTCAATCACCTGAAGACCCTTGCATCGTCGGTCTCGCCAATTTTTACCCCCGGTTACAATCCTCGATAACTCGAAGTATCGTCTGTCCCCATCAACTTCGACATATCGAGGTTCGCCCTTATAAACATTGTTCACGAACCGAGGCATTTTTTGGGCACAGAAGTAGTTTACCAACCACTGTTCCAATATTAGTGAAAAAAACCACTCAAATTTGTCAAAAAAAATCTACGAAAAAGTAATTTTCGTTGAAATTTCAGGAAGGCAACAACATCGAAAAATATGATCCAGATCATCCTAAACTAAAACGACGACCACTTATGACACTAATTGTGTCCGTCGTGGGAAAACATTTTGAAACTAAACACACAGAACCAGTGGAAAGTAGCACAACGATTTACAAAGTCGACGAAGATGATCCGCATTTAGTAGAATTTTCCCGTATTTTAAAAGAGGTATCCACTCAAAAAAAATCCTCATAAAAGTTTTTTTATGTTTTTCTTTCATCTCATAAAGTTTTAAACTACCTATTTTTGATGGTTCTTTTTATGTGCAGTCAACAAGGACAAATATTCGACGTACAACTTTGTTTATACTTAAACACACCGGAAAAATGTTTGTTTATCCATACATGACTGAACTTCCCGAGTTATTTGTGAGTTACTTCAAGAAAATTCTACGAGTTGGCTATAAAATTCCACGACTAGAATATTTAATGTCTCAACGTAAGTAAATCCACTTAACTGAAAAGTATCGACGGGAAAATATTCAATTATCATTCATTGTTTTTTTTTTTTTTTAAATAAAAATTCTGTTATTGAAAAATGAAATTAATTTTGATAGGAGAAGATCAATATGGTCATTTGCATTACATCGATGAAAATAATGTTGATATGATGAAACTTTACGAAAATGTGAGGAAAATCGTTGAAAATAATTGGACTGGACCGACGACATATCTTTATCCAATTTACACATATTACTTCCCTCTATTAGCCGGCGAGATGAAAGCAATTACGGAAAATATTTTCCTCCAGCCAGCGATACCCGATTTATCGGTAAATAACCAATAAAATATCCCAATTTTCCATTACAGGAAAAAAAGCCAATTTCCCAATGGCTTTAGAGAAATTCGCAACAGCAATAACCAAATTATAATACGATGCGACACCCAGATAAAATTCATTCACGCATAATATTATAAAAGAAAATTAAATATAATTTTCAATCAAAATTCCCAACCCATTTAGGGGTAATAAAAAAAATTCCTGATTTTATATTATAGGTCTTTGAGGATCTAATGAAAAAATTGAATGAATTACTAGAGGGCATCTATTACCTACGGGACTACATCCCAATGAATTTATTTATGCTTGATAATCGGCATGCAAACGAGACACTTGCCATGTTGGTCCGAGACATAATCAACTTTATAACGAATTACTTCAAAATTTTGAATTTGAACGAGAATAGGAGGTAAGCAAATCCGTAAATATTCTTATATATGTAAATTTAGGTAGGTATAACTATTGCTATAATTCCAAATACATGTAACCCTAAGAGTATCATATTTTACCCTCTCAAATGCAAACACACATCCATGATAAATTTCCGACTCGCAATTTGACGTCAACATATACATAAATTTCACTTCATATTTATATATCAAGCAACCAATTCTCAAACATAAGTCCTGGTTTAAACATGACTACGGTTGGGTAATTTCCGACTCGATTCGATTCGTTGATGTTCTGCCGTTTTTGGAATCCAGTATCTATGAGGGTGTATTTCTCAAGGACAAACCAAACTCACAAACAACGAAATATGCAGGAATAAATTTTCTTTCAGTATCAATCCTAAGTTCTTCCACGTTCCTCTAGCACTAAGTCAACTCAGTCTTTACTCGTTCACAATTTGATGATGATTTAATCCAATATAATATTTAAATTAAGTTTGATAACTAATTAAATTGAATATTATGACGCTCTAACCCATTTCTTGCCTCTACGACTTTATAGAATTTGTGACGAATTCGAAGAGATGTCTATGAAGGCCGGTGAACGACCTAAAGAAACGCCAGAAGTAGTTCAACTACAGGATTATTTGGCTGAGTGCCGTGACAAAAGGATATTCAATTTGAAGGCCGAAATTCAAATTGTCGCCTATCGTGTGATTTTTTTGTTACACTATGCAACATTAGATAGTGAGTATAGGAATATAACTAGAGACTTTTTTATGTATTTTTTTGTATTGTTTAACAAATGGGGGAAGTGGTTGAGAAAAACAGCCAAACCGGGACAATGTTAAGGATGAAAGAAAAATCCTCAAGTGAGGTTCAAAATACAATTTTTTTATAAATGACTCAATTTCCATTTGGATTTTTTACAATTTAATAATAGTACCAGGAAGACCGAGCCATGCTCGGAGACCTCAAAATCCTACTTTTGCTGATTTTTGGGGAAAAACTAAGTTCACATTATCTTTACAGAGCTTTTCAGAGTTTTTAAATTCCCGACCTAGAAAGCTAGATCTAAAACTAATGCGCGATAACAAGATTTCATAGAAATCGGTTGAGTGGTTATTGAGTAATCGCTGTCACCAATTTTTGAAACGTTGTTTTGAGACACCAAGTGAGGGTTATCGAGGGGAAGGAAAAGTTAGGTTTGTAGTGGAAAAATCGAAAGCCCTTAGCCCCCTTAGTAAAGTTTCATTAAAATCGGACCACCTAGTTCGAAGATACCAGGTGAGGGGTATCGAGGGGAATTTTCTCAGAGGTGAGACCTTTCTAGATCGATTCCTTGTCCCTGAAAATTCCGAACCCCCAAGTTTCATGAAAATCATTAGGAGGGTTTTCGAGATCGTTTGTGCAGACAGACAGACAGACAGACATTCCTCGTATTATATTATAGGATTGACTCAGTGTTGGGCATCAATCAATTAAATTTTCAATTGACTAATCAATTGATTGAAAATTTAATTGCAATTAATTTAATGGCAATTAAATTTAATTGCAGTATTTTGCAATTAAATTTAATTGCAATTAAATTTAATTGCAGATTTTGCAATTAAATTAATTGCAATTAAATTTTCAATCAATTAACTTTTTTGCAATTAAATTTACGATTAAAAATTCAAAAACAAGGGCCTGTAAAAAAATGTACATTGAATGTCAAATTTCAAAAAAAATTGAAAAAAACTAACAATTTTCAATTAAGAATAAAACTTTTTGCGATTATTTGTTTTAAACGCTGATTGCTGAAAAGTTAATTTGCCTCAAAACGACAGGAACGGGAAGGGGTTGGGTGGGGGAGGGGGATGGGGGAAGGGAGGGGCGGAGGGGGGAATGGGTAGGGGTAGGTCTCCTTTCCCCTCCCCTACCCACTCCCCCCTCGCCCACCCCCTCCCCCTCCCTTCCCCCCTTCCCCCCCCACACCTTACCATCCCTTCCCTCCCACTCCCAACCCCTTCCCGATCCCGTCGTTTTGAGACAAATTAAATTTTCCCTCATTTCGATCGATTTCGATCATTTTTCCATATAAAAAAATGAGTTGACTAAATTGAATTACCACGAAATATGGTGCACGATTCTTATAAATTATTACTCCTTTTAAGTTTTGCTTTTTCAGAACCGTTAATTAAAAGGTGTTAAAAATTCGGGATTTTGATTTTTTAAACTTCATAAGATTTAATTGTTAATTGTGTTAGTCATGATTGATCAAACAATTAACAATTAATTAATTGTTAATTGTGAAAAATACAATTAACAATTAATTAATTGTTAATTGCAGAAATTTACAATTACAATTGATTAATCGTTAATTGTTAATTGCTCTGACAATTACATTTTGCCCAACACTGGATTGACTTTATATTTGTTTCGATCAATAATCTTTATTCGCCGAGAAATACAAATATTCAATTGTGCCATTCTTCTCTGACTATCAAAAATAAAATGTAAATTAGTCGTAATACACGATACAAACGCTCAAAAGCTTAAAACTTTTCAAATAAAATTCTTCTAACCTTCAAAACATTTCAAGCCCTCAAATTTCATCACTGCTAATAAAAACAAAAAAAATCAATTTCTCTACTTTAACCCATTGAAATTTTCTTGCACACCGCAATTTAACAAATTGGTCCCTTTCTTCTCTTGCATCATTTATCGCTTGTAAAACTTAAGAAATTACCGCCACGTCAAATAAATTAAATCTCGGCAAAAGATTTTCCGTAAACTCGAACCCTTTAAATTTTCAAAACTTATCCATTTACAATGAAAACTTTTTAAAACTGTTTCCACCCAAGGAGTTTTCTTTTGTGTTAAACATTCACATCTTAGGACCAGGAAAATTGAAAAAAAGGGATGAAAAATACCCATGGACGAAAAAAAAGAATCAGTTTTTAACCAATTTAACTTTAAATTCTTGTTATATTAAAAGTAAAAAAAAGAAAATTCTGCTCTGCACAGACGAAGATATTCACTTGAACACCCGGACATTCCTTTGGCCTTCGGAACTGGAACAAGTCCTTGAACTGAGCGCTGCACGGTTGAATGTTGTACGCGATAATTTGGAAGTGGCCCTAAAGTAAGTACTCGAATAGATGTCCTTCCTTGTACCAACTTCAGCAACCTTTTTATTTAATGGTATATGAAGTTGAATGGAAATAATTTTAATCTCTCCTAAAGGGAAAAGAGAACAAAGTTCGAGGTGCAAATTCTATCCGAGAAACAGAAAATGGATAGTTTTCGTTTAAAAGAGTCGAGGGAAATTTTATCATTGGACGAACTTAAAGAAAAAGTGGACACTGTTGATGAGCTAATGGAAATCCTTGAGGTAATTGAAAATTTTTGGCAAAAAAAGGTGTGGGAAAACGGTGTCAAAATACTTAATTTTTTTTTCTTTTTCGCGTTTATTAATTACAAAATTGGCAAAATATAGAAATGCAGCAACGAAGCAAAAGCAATCAATATCGATGAGCAATTATTGCAACTTGATCAATCATTTTTCCCAGTACTCAACGAGTTGATTGAAAAAATGGAACCAATTGAGAAATTGTGGAAAACTGCATATGAATTCGATAAAAGCCATGAGATATGGTTAGTACTTTTGCAATTCTAATCACTTTTTAAAAAGTAAAATTGTGTTTTCCCGAATTTTGTAGGTTCTATGGGCCTTTTGAAGACTTAAATGCTGATGCAATTAAAGAGGAAGTCGAAAATATGTATCAGGTATTTTATAAACTTCTGGAACAATAAAAAAATCCATACCCAACTAACTCCTTTGGAACGTATCTGTCACTTTATTAAGAACCTCTTCTAGTGGCAAAAATACTATTAGCGAGAGGTTGTTCATACAAAAAACTGAAGATATTAATCAACAAAAACTCCAACAAAATTAAATCAATCTAATATAAAATTTGATCATATATTATATTGCAATTTACAACTTCACTACAGCAATTTTCATTCAATACGTTGAGAAAGATTTCAAATGTTCAATGAATGTGCAGGAAAATCTATTTTGCATCGCAATGATTTTCCTTTATTCTCTTCTGTACATTAAATCTGTGTTGCGAGTAAAATGGATTTTTATTTCCATCAGTGCATTTTTTTTTTACATTTCTTTCACACTGAATTTATTTTATACTTAAAGGTAGTTTACAAGCTATCTAGACAACTTGTTGGCAATCCAACAGCAAAACGTGTAGCTGAACAGATCCGGTTGAAAATCGACAAGTTTAAATTTTATCTGCCAGTTCTCGATGCGATTTGCCGACAGGGCTTAAGTCAAAGGCATTGGGATCAGATCTCTGAGCAGCTGGGCCAGCCCTGCACTCCGGAACTGTATCCATCACTTAAGGCGATGGTAGACGTAGACATCATGGGAATCCTGCCGCAACTAGAAGAGATTTCGAATGCAGCCGGCAAGGAATTTGAATTGAATGCTCAACTTGTAACGATGCAAGCAGAATGGAAGGATGTCAAGTTTGAAGTGTTACAATATCGTGACACTGATACACATATGCTTGCTTCGGTGGATGATATACAAAGTATTTTGGATGATCATATTCTGAAAGCACAGGCGATGCGAGGTTCCCCATATATTCAGGCTTTGGGGGCGAAGGCGGACGATTGGGAGAATAAACTGCTATCCATGCAGGATATCTTGGATATATGGCTACAAGTACAATCAACTTGGATGTACTTAGAACCAATTTTCAGCTCCGAGGATATAATGCGACAAATGCCAGTCGAAGGACGAAATTTTAAAGCAGTTAAGTACACTCGACCATATCCTTATGCACTCAAAAAGTCACTTATTTATCTTGCTGTACAAAAATATCTATCTATATATACATTATATACATTTAATTATATTTATATAATATATATACATTTATGCCAGAAACTTCCATTTTCCATTAACTTCACTTCAACATGGAGACTTTTTCCATTCATATGCGTTTTTAATTATTTTTTTTCCTTTATATTAATGTTATTTTGCTGTTATCCTGGCTACCAATACTGTTTGTGATCATAATGGGGACAGGTGGACAAAATGTGGCGTAAAATAATGAAAAGCACACAATCGGACCCTAGAGTAATACAAGCGACAGATTATCAGAATTTGTTGGATACTCTTCGAAAAGCTTTGCGTGATTTAGAGGGAGTTCAAAAGGGATTGAACACGTATTTGGAGAAGAAAAGGATCTTCTTCCCAAGATTCTTTTTCCTATCCAACGATGAGCTTCTCGAAATCCTGTCAGAGACCAAAGATCCACAGAGAGTTCAACCGCACTTAAGAAAATGCTTCGAAGGTGTAAGTACTGGAACTTGAGTTCTTTGAAAGTTCAGTTTTTTTCCCAAACATATACCTGGTTGAATTCTTTACCAACTTGTAAAACTTTGATTAAATTTCGTTTTTTTTTTATTTCATTTTTTTACTTTTGAATGGACTTGAAATCATTTGGTAGATAAACTCACTACAGTTTGATCAAAACTTGGAAATAACAGCAATGGTATCTGCTGAACAAGAAGTTGTACCTCTAACTAAAAAGATTACCCCGAATGCAGCAAACGTATGTATATTTGAACCCTACATCCGTATCTATATTCATATATCAATTACATTCATAGTACATTTGTTGATTTTAATCTGTTTTCACTATCCTTACGGGAGCTTTTCCACTCGAAATTATTCTTCCTTTTTTTTATTTTCCGCAAAAACAACCCTGCACATTCATTCATTTACTTGTGGGCTCTGCATTTCAGGGACTCGTGGAGATTTGGCTCAAAGAGGTCCAAGTTGGAATGCTGGAAACTATGCAAGAACACATGTGGATATCTTGGGATGACTACTTCAAAGAAACGAGAATTAAATGGGTTCTAAAATGGCCAGGACAAATTGTACAGTGTACATCCTGTATGGCATGGACTCAACAGGTGAAATAAAAAATATATTCTATTTTCAATCTATTTTTGTGCTTTTAATTTTGAAAGAGGAAAGATAAATCTTTGTGTAGTGAAAAAAACCAATAGTTCATTTTTCTAAAAGTACTTTTATGTGGGAATGCAGCGCAGACAGATAGATTTTTTCAATTAAAAAAATGATTTCACAAAGTAATTACCTTTTAAAACGGAAATTTTTCATTTTAATTTATGTTACAAACTAACTGTTGTCGTTATTTTCATATTCTAAAAGTTCTTTAAGGGATTCAAATTTTGCAACATTTTTCAAGTTTATGTTTTAAAAAAAATAAAAAAAAATTTTTTAAAAAAAGCTTTTATTAAAAAAAATGCACTAAAAAGAAAAAAATAATTTTCTGGACGCTGTGTATCACAAATATAAAAGCTTTTAAAAAGCGAGATAAATGTTTATTTTATTGTTTTATGCTTTATCTCGCTTTTTAAAAGCTTTTATATTTGTGATACACAGCGTCCAGAAAATTATTTTTTTCTTTTTAGTGCATTTTTTTTAATAAAAGCTTTTTTTAAAAAATTTTTTTTTGTTTTTTTTTATTTTGTTCTTTTTAGTCTTCGAATATATAGCTTTACATTTGAGATGTCCTTACAGGCTTTTTAACTTGAGAATCGTATTCAGCGAACCCCAAAACCCGCAGAATATATTTTTTCCCGGAACAATTGAGAAAAAGGATAATCACGTTATCCTTACAGGACATTCCGTTATCCTTACAGACTTTTTAATGACAGATTCGGATTCAGCGATCCCAAAAACCCCAGAATAGATTTTTTTTCCGGAAAATTTGGAGAAAAGGATAATCACGTTATCCTTACAGGACCTTCCGTTATCCTTACAGACTTTTTAATGACAGATTCGGATTCAGCGACCCCAAAAACCCCCAGGATAGATTTTTTTCCGGAAAATTTGGAGAAAAGGATAATCACGTTATCCTTACAGGACCTTCCGTTATCCTTACAGAGTTTTTGATGACAGATTCGGATTCAGCGACCCCAAAAACCCCAGAATAGATTTTTTTCCGGAAAATTTGGAGAAAAGGATAATCACGTTATCCTTACAGGACCTTCCGTTATCCTTACAGACTTTTTAATGACAGATTCGGATTCAGCGACCCCAAAAACCCCCAGAATAGATTTTTTTCCGGAAAATTTGGAGAAAAGGATAATCACGTTATCCTTACAGGACCTTCCGTTATACTTACAGACTTTTTAATGACAGATTCGGATTCAGCGACCCCAAAAACCCCCAGGATAGATTTTTTTTCCGGAAAATTTGGAGAAAAGGATAATCACGTTATCCTTACAGGACCTTCCGTTATACTTACAGACTTTTTAATGACAGATTCGGATTCAGCGACCCCAAAAACCCCCAGGATAGATTTTTTTTCCGGAAAATTTGGAGAAAAGGATAATCACGTTATCCTTACAGGACCTTCCGTTATCCTTACTGACTTTTTAATGACAGATTCGGATTCAGCGACGCCAAAAACCCCCAGGATAGATTTTTTTCCGGAAAATTTGGAGAAAAGGATAATCACGTTATCCTTACAGGACGTTCCGTTATCCTTATAAGGACGAAGTAGTGAAAATATTGTATTGTCATCGGACTTATATAAGTGTGCAAAATTTCAAGTCAATCGGACAAGTAGAAGTGGGTCAAAATTGGGTTGCAAGATTTGATCTGACAAACAGACAAACAGACAAACAAGATAGCGAGCTAAATAAAAGCTTTTAAAAAGCTGAAATTTTTCTCGGAAAATTTGAGGAAAATGTTCACATTATCCTAACAAGACCTTCCGTTATGATCAGAGAATTCTTAACGTCAGAAACGGATTCAGCGACCTCAAAAACCCCGACATGAGATTTTTCCGGAAAATTTGAAGAAAAGGATATCCTTACAGGAGCTACCCTTATCCTCACATGGACGAAGTAGTGAAGATATTGTATTGTCATCGGACTTACGTTTGTGTGCAAAATTTCAAGCCAATCGAATGAGTGGAAGTCAGTCAAAATTAGCTTACAAGATTTGAGCCCGACAAACAAACAGACAGACAGATGAGAAGGCAAGCTAAATAAAAGCTTTTAAAAGTAGAAATGATATCTACTTTTTTGCCAAAAAAAAATCATATTTGACGATCTATTTGGACATAAAGTTTTTATTTTGTTAACCAATTTCAATCTGTTTTGAACGTTGCAAAATCTACAAATCATAAAAACTAATAATATGAAAAATCTTGAATTTCTCGATAATATAATAAATTTTTTTTCTGGATTTCATTAATCTAAATCACCAAAAAAAATTTCCCATAATAAATAAATAACATGCGAAAAGCTCAATCATTTTGTCAATATTCACGATTTTATCAAATTTTTTGATCACTTTTATGAATGTGAAGTACTTATTCCTCGATCAATCAATCATTAAGAAAAGTAGTCGAATGTGAACATAAATCCATTACATCCTATGAAAAATGTTTACATTATACGTAATCTAATTAATTAAAATAAATAGCTAATTTTCTTCAGGAAAAGTAAAGAAAAAACGGAAAATCTATATACTTACATTCATTTGACGCATGCAGAAAATAGTTATTTGCTGTAAAAGAAAATACCAACTGTCGCCCATCAAAAATCAAATTCAACCGAATAGTTTCTGTAATTTTCATCATAAAAGCAATTCAATGCCATAACGTTAACATCATCATTAGTGAATTGACGGTAATCCCAATCCATTTCCTTCATGGATATAGGCTATGTCGTTTGTCGTCATCATTGTCGTCATTGTGTACATTGTACATATATTTGTTGTCGTTATTGTTGTTTGAGACACGAAATCGACAACCAGAGACTGAACCCTTAAAAAAAAGTGCTCAGGACAAAATTGCCAGTAAAACCTCACCATGTCCGTATATATCGAGACAGATGTCGGTCTTTCAGGGAATAAGAGTCACAATAACAATACCATAAAGTCCTTCGAGTGGAATTTGATGGTGAGGTGCGAGTCAAATTACAAGGTGGATTTTTCTGGGTTCCTTCCTAGTTCGACACCTTCGCCGCGCTCTTTGTAAATAGAAAAGAATTCACCTCCTTGCGAAACACATGGAACAAAAGGAGAATTCGACCGGTGCCGTTTCGAAAAGAAATGAATCGACCTTTGTTCCAGGGACCCACATAGCAAAGGTCACGGATATTTTTCTCGGGATTTTTTTTTCTTACCACTAACTAATACTTTTGATGACCTAGAAGAAAATTGCTTCTAGCCTATGCTTGGCCTGGCCTTGTATTTAGATTAAGTTTATTTTTTTCTTTTTTCTCCTTTCTTATTTTTTAAGGAAGACATTGAACTGATTCTTTCGATTCCATAGAAATAGTGTTGAATGATTTGGGATAATTGTTTATCTTTCTTTGACATTTAACAGACCTCTGTTTTCAGAGATCAATAAAAACCCTTTAAATAAATGTCCCGAAACACAAAATTCATTCGATGAATGACTATGTCTCAATACTTAAAAAATACTCACAAAATTTCTATACAAATTTACTTTAATTTTACTTGTTTGTGTTACCTGAATGAAAGACGTGTCTAAAAAATACACGTGAAATTACTTATTTATGAAACGAAGGGTTTTTTAAGCCCAAGTTAATCTATTGTGATTTATTATAGCGATGTCAGAGAAAAAATGTCAAAAACAAGAAATAAAAAAAGTTCGTATACTGCGATGAAACCGAAAAAAAAGAGCAAAAAGTAGATGGGCACGTTTGTTCAAAGGTTCATTTAAGAAAATTACTTTCGTTGATTGGTAAAGTGTTTTTATGGAAATTGTCATGAATTTAATATGACGCTCGCTTTGTTTGATTTTCGCAAAAGTTTGAATTATTATATGAAAAAATACTTTTTTTTTTTAAAAAAAAATACCCAAAATTCAAATCTCTATAGATCCTGAAGGAATTTTTTAGATCCTGAAGGAAAAATTTTTTTATTTACTACATCATAACAGAAGGTAATAAGCTAAAAATTCTTTGTCAGGAAAAAATTTAATTTCGAGTCATTAAATTGGAATGTGATATACATACTTTGAATAAATACTAAACATATAAAATGTACTTCAAACAGCATTTTGTTCACAAACATATTTATGAGTCCTATAGAGAAAAAGTCAATTAACAAGATTTCATTGTCTTAAGGACTCATATTTTTAAATTTTAAAAATTTTTCTATGAAATTTTGGGTGAAAGCTTACCCCTCAATTCTGCATAATAGATAAGAGTAGTGATGGCAACGATTAATCAAATGATTGCATTAATCGATTATTTTGTTTTGATATGTCGATTAATCATATCACATTTTTCCTTTCAATTTAAAAAGGGTAAAGTCGGGTGATATGGCACCCTTTTTTTTAAATCGGCATAACCCAAAAAGTAAAAGAGATTTTTGATTCAAACAAAAACGTTTTTATTCTTAAAATCAACTAGTAAAACAAAAATGAAAAATAAATAGGATTTCACTCCTAAAAAAGTAAAAATTTTAACAAAATATAAATTCATTGAAAAAACCATATCCCCCAAAAGTGTAGGGGATACGGCACCCTACCTTAGGTGATATGGCACCCTACTTGTTTTTTAAGTCCTTTTTGCCACACGAGTTGCAAGTGTTGACAAATGATGTGCATGAGTCATGGGACCACAAATGGCAAACAATGCATTTAACCCACTCGTCGGGTTTAGTGGTCTTAGCATAGTCTTCACCACATCCAGTGCAAATGTTTTCCTCAAAATCTTCAAACCTATCGGAGTCGTCTTGTAATGCAATATTTTCTTCTTCAGATGTGGTTTCATCTACCATCGCTCGTTCTTTCGTAATTGATTTTTTTTGATTAGTTACGTTTTCTGAGGAAGTAAGGATTGGAGCCTTTTGTTTTCTCGGGTTTGGCACCCGTTCCATATCACCTCAGAAAAAAGGTGCCATTTCTCCTTTCACACATCGCCAATGATTTTCATATTTTACTGAAAACTCGCGCTCAATCAAGTCTGTTTCATACACACAAACGAAAACACATCAGATTCTGCTTGTTTTGGTTTGTGAACGGTAAACTTGCTCCAACTGTACTTACCAAAATTCAGCCACTCAAAAAACAACAAAAAGTAGTTCGTCTAAAATTTCAACTTTTTTTTCCTGTTCTGTAACACAAAAACAAAATGAAAAGAGCTTTTGTTTCGCGGTCTTCACACTTCGGCCTTATTGGAGAAACTGAACTAAGTTCTTGGAGAATGATTTTGATTCTAGTGTTGCCAATGGGAGAATTTGAAAGGGTGCCATATCACCTAAAGTGCCATATCACCCGACTTTACCCAATATGTAATCGATTAATAGGTAAATAATCGATTTTTTATTTTTTTTTGAACCTGCTACTACTACTATACTGGCAGATCTACTATTATTTCCTCTCCCAGTTATTCGTTTTAGATCTATTACAAATTTATTTAGAGTTCCCCACAGCGTAAAACAAAATCCTATAGAAGCCTGGGATGAAATGAAGGGTGTGTATCCGAAGCTCTATAACTTAGCCAGGAAGTATTATCCCATTGTCGGAAGTTCGGTACCATCCGAACGGCTCTTTTCGAAAGCTGGAGCCATAGCAAATGAAAAGAGAAATAGGCTTTTAACAAAACGGCTAAACAAAATCCTTTTTTTAAATTCTTGGCTTGAAACAAAAAAAAAATTTAGTATCTTAAGCTTTATATTCCTAAATAATATTAAAAATAAAAATGATTTTATCACAAACATTTTTTTTCTTTAGCAGATAGAAATTATTTTGAAATTACAGGAGAGTCGCGAACCGATGCTATCTCCGGAAAGATGAAATTGCATAAAAAGGCATTCTTTCGCAAAAATGTTTTATTTTTATTGAATTTTATGAAATTAATATAATTCTAGCGAAAGTATTTCAATTTTAATGCAGCAATTTTAAATTTTAAATATCTAATAGCTTGAGAAAAAAAATTTCTGTGTACTTTTGCACGTATTTAACCTGTTTTGAATAATCGATTAATAAATCGATTATTTTCTATTTTTTACCGATTTAATTGTATTGCAATTAACACCTTTCAATTAATCATATGATGCACTAATCGATTAATAATATTTTTTTGCCATCACTAGATAAGAGCCTCTTAACTGCTAACTGGACTTTAGAGGAAATTTAATAGAAATTGGTATTCCTGATAATAGTTAAGAGATGTAAACCTCTTAACTTTCGTGGTGAATTTTTGTAAACGGTTTTCATATTCTGGGGAAAAGTTAGTAGACGGTTCTAACCTCAAAAACCTCTTAATTTAAGAGGACCTCGCCGATGTCCTCTTACGACCTCTTAACTTGTGTGTTGCGTTTAAAACTCGAAAAATCAGTGTCGGGGAGGGCTCCAACAATTTTTTTATGTATAGACAAGTTGTGTAAAATTGTATTCTGAACGTTTTTTATGTTACAGGTTTTCGATTAAATTCTCCGTTTTGGAGAAAATTGTAGAAAATGTTGCATTGCATGGAGGACGAGGAAAAAAGCTGCAATAACCAGATTTTTTATAGTATTTCTGGAAAACTCATGAAATATTGTGTCTTCGTGGAATTGTTTACCTTTAATGATACAAAAAACGATTTTTTTATTGGCTGGAATTACATCAACGCATACCTGCAACTTCATTAATTTTATGTCTCTCAAATGAAATATTTATATGAGTGCAATGCATTATTTAATCATAAATTTGTTTGCGTGTTGCTGAAATTATACAAAATCATTTAAAAACGATATTGTGTATCTTAATAAAAACTGTCGATTCAATTTTTACGTAATATTTTTTATATCATTTTCATTTCAAACGGTCGGTATTCTATTCTTAAGAATAGAAAGCTATTTTTAACAGATACAAAACTATTTTTTCAAGATCCGCAATGACTTTTTTACACAATTTTTTGGATAATTTCCATAGTTTTGAAAACTTCATGATTTCAGAAAAAATCTAAGGTCAATAAACAGCCAAATTTGACGTCTATGAGTAAGTGCTGTCAGATGAAGACATCGTGGTGCATCTCTTAATTTGCTAAAATTGGAACTCACCAAAATCTCTTACTCAGAATACTAATTTCTTTTAAAATCTCTTAATTATAAATTAAGATATCTCTTAACATCTGTTACCTAGAATTGGGGGGTTAATTTAAAAACATAACAAATGCTTTAATTGCCTCCTGGCAATTATTGAAAACCCGTATGGTGATTTAAGTGAACGGCGAACAGTTGTATCAAAATTCCACTTTGAAATCAAACTTTCCAATAAGATTTTTTAAAATTTATTCCAATCGGATTTTGATGTATGGGACTTTTATGTAGAATCATATCCTAAATAACTTTTGTTCTTGGACTTTTTTGATAAAATTCACCGTTTTTGAGATATTTACAAAAAACGTTTTCGTTCGTATGGTTCATTTTTGCCCATTAACGAATTTAGCCTTGCATTTTATGGAAAACGAATCTGCGCAAAATTTCAAGTCTCTAGCTTAATCCGTGCGCCCGCAATCCGCGCCACAGACGGACGGACGGACAGACGGACGGACGGACGGACGGACGGACAGACGGACGGACATCCAAAATTCAATTTTTTTTTATAATTCTAAACACACTGGTGTGTGATGACGGGATCTTGGCGTTACAAACGGTAAGGCAAATCTAATATACCCTTTGGTTTCACCATACGGGTATAAAAACACTCCAAATAACCTGCAAAGAAAATACTGCAAAAGCTTGCTAAAAAATTAAAGAGTCCGTTTTGATTCGATTGACGTCTATTTCCATTTTTTTCTGCAATGTCCTTAACGAATCCGCTCGAATGTTATGGGAAATTTATTCAGTCTGAGTGTGATATCTTTCCCCATTGAATGTGGTGATGTCATTTTCATATCTTTTCAGGTAGAGGATGCCATTCAAAACAACAAACTACCCCAGTATCTGGACAAGTGCAATGGAAAAATAGGCGATTTAGTATCCTTGATGCGAGGTGGTAGCCTATCACAAGGCGAGACAATAACAATCGAAGCAATGATCCTTCTGGATGTGCACGGTTAGTGCGATATGATAGTAAAGTACAAATAGGGTGGATATTTTTTATAAAAAAAAATATACACACCTACTGTCAAACGTTGGGTGGATCTAGATATGCTCGACTTACAATTTGCAATTCTAATTTTATGTTTAACCTTCCAACATAGCCCGAGACATCGCCAAGTACTTGATGGACACAAAAGTTGCGGACGTGATGGAATTCAATTGGATATCTCAACTACGCTATTACTGGCGAACTGATGAGACAAGTAAAAATAATATTTATCTTGAATAACCGAATTCGAATCCTACGAATCGAAACGAATCGCAATGAATTGAATCCAATCAAATTGATTTTCGAGATATGCATAAAATTCACCCTTCATATGAGGGTGAATACTTCCCGCTTTCAATACTGTTTTTTTTACGTTCTTGAAAAAATGAACATTTGAAATTTTTTTGTCGTTTCGTCCGATTCGAATGTCGTTTCGAAATCATCTCATTTTTCTTATAGAATAAGGATTTTTATATTTCCGTACTTTTTTTGTTTTTTTTAGCATTTTTTTTTTTTATTTGTTTTATTTCGATTTTTTCAATAATATTTTTTTTGGATTTCTCGATATAAATTCTTGTTTTTCTCTTAAAGATAAACAGGAGTTCGTTTGTGTCAGCATGGTAGTAACAGATGTTCGATATGGCATGGAATATCTTGGCAATATTTCACGTTTGGTAGTTACCCCTTTAACAGATCGCTACTATAGGTAAGAAGAATGATTCCAAAATGGAGACAGAGTGTGTATCTTATTTTAAACCCCGAATGTATCTAAACCCCGAATTATATAAAGTAGTACAGTCGAACCTATTTGAATGGGCAATTATCATATAATGTGTATAATGTTTTTATCTGATATTGTAAAAATGATGTGAAATCCCCCAATCAAAAAAAGCACCTGGTGAAAAATCATTATGCCTCGTTTCCACATCACAACTCGCAGAATGACTTTTGCCGAGCATTTGTCAAGTGGAAACTTCTATAATTCGTCACGCAGAGCTTCGAAACCGGAAAAAACACGAATTTTCAACAATAAATTTTGCGAGATGGCTTGTTAAGAGTAAAAATTCTGCAAACTTGGAAACGAGGCTTTATCAGTTTTTCATTTGAATAAATTGGTACTGCAATTAACTGATTTTCTATCAGTTTTCAGTCCATAAATGTTTCACAATAAATCAAACTCTACTTGGTTATGTCCCAAACTACTGCTCTCACTTCTCCTCCACTATCTCATAAATAACAAGTGGAAACTTGAAATATTTTACAAGTGCTTTTCCTGTAAATAGAAAGCCTTACTCCTTGAGCGGGAAATATCGGACCATTCTTTCCCCCGTCCACCATACAAATGAAATAATTTTTTGCGATTATTTCGAAAACGGTGCATCGTATCGAAAAATTTATAAAGGCAAAATGTATTTAAAATCTCCTTTTACATAACACTTTTATACAACAAATTTGCACTCCTTCATCCCACCCCTACATAATGGAAGTTTTTTAAAGTGAAATTCGATCTGTCCTCATATAGATTATTTAACGATTGCCCGCTAGCAATTGTATAGTTTTTCTCATATTTCTTTAAAACATTTCGTACAAAAGGCATACATCATTTCAAGTCAATCGGCCAGGTGGTTTTACACCCGAAACCGCACGACTATTCCTCTTAAATAAAAATCTTTTATCTACAAAAAACAAGTATCTACAAAAATTTAAAAATCCGCCAAATAAAAAAATTATAAATAAAAAGTGCTTAATATGTTTTTTGCCTACTTCTTTGGATTCGTCTGTACACTATCATCTATTTGTTCTAACATATAGTAAAGGTCTAAAGCACAAATGGTGAAAAAACATATTCGGTTTTACTATAAACATTTCAGCATTACAACAAAAAATTGAATGTCATCTTAAATTTATAGGACACTGATGGGTGCTATGAAATTATGTCTGGGTGGTGCTTCCGAAGGACCGGCCGGAACTGGCAAAACCGAAACATGCAAGGATCTGGCAAAGGCTGTTGCAAAGAAATGTGTCGTTTTTAACTGCTCCGACGGATTGGACTATAAAGCCCTCACAAAATTCTTCAAGGTATTATAGATAAGTTTATAAATATAGTTATTTATTTATGTCCATCTATTTATCTGCAAGAGACACATTTATTTACACAGTTACTGTTTATCTATTACTAAATTTTGCACAACATCCTACTCATACACGAATATGTATATCCATCCATACTCATATCATATAAGGGAAAATGTCTATATTTTTTTATGTTGTCTTTTTTTTCTCTCTGCATCTTCCCGCTTGACAACTTTGTCCCGGTTGTATCCTGCTAAACATCTTTTAGTCCTGTACACAATGTACAAAGTTTTTGTAACTTTGTCACAGATTTCAGGCGCCTTAAGTTTATTTAGAAACAATTCATGCAAAAAGTTTTACCCCAAAAGAGATGATTCTTTGAATAAAAAAGTTCCAAGGCTGACAAAAAACTTACTTTTGTGGCATCCCATGAGCTTAAAATGGATAAGAATCGATAATCATTTGTTATCAATCAACCAATTTAAAAATCATAATAGAACCAACATAATTTATTTGTTTTTGCTCTTTGACATTGAGTTTTTTGTTTTTCTTAAAATATGCACAAATGGAGACTGAATAACATGTTTAACATGAAATTCAACAGAGAACTAAAATTTGTGCAAAAATAAACTTTTAATTCGATAAATATTGAAAAATTTAAGTCGTTACGGTTGGTGTAAACAAAAACATTCGTGTGGTCTCTGGCCGTGTTAACATCAATCCCTAGACAGTCCCTATACGCTTCACAAAAATACTCTCCAACTACAATATTACAGATACAAAATATAAAAGTGCCACAAATAGGATGATTTTCTATCGTGTGACAAAAGTTTCCTCAAAAATTGCATATTTTGTATAATAAACATTTGACTTTTTACGACCAACAAAAAAAAACTTTAATTCAACAACATCGTTGAGGAAGATAGTTTAATTACTTTTTCACAATTTTGTCTCCACAAATGTTTACTTTTGTTCATAAAAACCGTTTTTTCGTTTAGTCACTAACTTTGTTATAAATATGAAATTCATCCAAACACAAATAGTATGGTAATCAAATTTTTAAACACTTAAAATTACTAACTTAGTTAAAAGTTGTACGTCTGCTAATGTTTGAAATTGTGTGTTGATTTTTCCATAAACAGATGCCAAACACAATATTTAAATGAAATCATAATGATTAAAAGTTTTAAAAAACTTTCACTACCTAAATGTACGCAGCTATAGTGCTATCAAAAATTTAAATCAGGAAAATTCTATAATTGATTTGTGGAATTACAAAATTTTAAACATAATTTTTCAATTTTTGTTTTCGTTGGAAATTAGAACAAAATTTAGGAAATAGTTTAACAAATTATTGAAAATTTTCACATATCTTTACGAAAAATCAAACAAAACAAAAGCTATAATTGCCAACCTGACAATTATTGAAAATCCGTATGGTGATATAGCATTGTTCGAAGTTTAAGTGAACGGCGAACAGTTGTATCAAAATTCCACTTTGAGAATCATATCCTAAATAACTTTTCCGAAAGGACGGACATGCAAAATTCAATTATTTTTATCATTCTAAACACACTGGTGTAATTCATTTTTTTGTGTCATGACGGGATCTTTGCGTTACAAACGGTAAGGCAAATCTAATATATCCTTTGGTTTCACCATACGGGTATAATTATTCACAAACAAAAAGTCATTTTCAATTCATAGAAAAGCTTATCATTTTATTAACTTTAAAATTTTCAAGAGTGGTTTGCGCAAGACTTTAATAGTGGCCGTACATTCTCGCCGAACGAGGACGAATCACATTTTGGCGATCGATTTCGCACATCTAGGCGAATACGAATTCGCCAACACACATTCGTCACTGAATATATTTTTGAAAATCTGTTGAAATTGGTGTTGTTTCTTTAGAAGAGAGTACAAAAGAGCTATCCATAATATACGTCACGCTAATTTTTGACTTTTCCAATCATCCTGCAATTTGGGTAACTTTTTTAAATTAAATATCACCGTCATATAACCGCAGACCCCACCCCTCTAAATGTATCACTTTTTTCATAGACATCCCCTAATCATCTCACAGAAAATTTTATTTTAGTTCAATTTCCGCGTTGATTGTCAGAATTAATGTCCTACACCCAAAGAAATATTTTGTCGATTGATAAAAATAATTTAGTCGCACTTGCAAAATAATTTAGCAGCTTTGTCTTACAAATTTTCCCTGTCTCACCTATGATATGCTCTTTCTGACCCATGATTTTTTTTTCAAAAATAAAATAAACAAAAATGTTTGTAAAAGTTTTTTACTCTCTCTGACCCCAATTTATGAGTATAAAAATATAATTTCAGCTATTTATTAAATTAATAAAAGTCAAAAGTCATAATGTTTAATTACTAACCGCGTTTTTCGGCATCCCTTCGTTTATGGTAAATCAATAAAGTAATTACACACTTTTGCCGGTAGTAATATTAGACACTTAAAATTTTAATAACACGGATTAGACGATTAAAATAATGAGAGGAGCAAATACGATTTTTAATAATTGACATCGTAAAGAGTGGTTATAAGTCTTAAAATACGGACATGGCAGAAAACTTTTCCCGATTTCCCAAATTCATGTTTTCGGTATGCCACTTTTGTCACTGTCGTAGATATTTTGAGAAGAAAATGAGGATTTCGACCCTTTTATTATTATTAAGAAAATATCTTCTTTAATCCGCCATTATAACCACATAAACTTCAATGTACTCCAACCATACCCGAAAAAAAATTGTGACACGATCACAAAAACCGAAAGTGAGGGAAAATGTATAACAAAATACGAACAGAAGGACAATGGAGAAAAAAAAACTTCATTTTTAGTCAATTAAACTTTTTCAGTTGTCCCACGTTTTACCCTAGGGCCATCATCCTTTGACCTACATTTTTTTCTTCTTGTTGTTCCTTTATCAGGTCATTTCATAAAAACATAAAATAACGCCAAGAAAAATGTCAAAGTGGAGAAAATTTTCTCATTTCTTTCTACGAAAAATAAACCCTTGACTCTGTTATGGACTTTTACCCAAGTTTTCCATTTACAACCATTACACAAACCAACACCACGTGGAGGAAAATACCAAAAAAAAATCAGAGAAAAAAAACGAACAACAATATATGTATAAGAAATAAAATAAATATGAATAAAAGAAAAAAAAATTTTTAGGGTCTGGCACAATCTGGATCATGGGCTTGTTTCGATGAATTCAACAGAATTGAGCTCGAGGTCTTATCTGTAGTTGCTCAACAAATTTTAACTATTCAAAGGGCAATTTCAAGGAAGATCGTAAAAATCGTATTCGAGGATACAATAATGCGATTGGATCGAACATGCAGTATATTCATAACAATGAATCCCGGGTAAATATTACCAACCTTCTATATTTCCCCAATCCCCACAGTCCACCCAAAACGTCTATAGAAAACAACATTCAGAGAGGTATGCTCGTATTTCACCAAAAGTATCAACACAATTTTATCTTGGTTGAGCCCTTGAGGTGGTAGGCCGGGTATATAAGAAAGCTATTCATAAAAATTTTAACACATCCAATATTTTATTTATTTTCAGTGGCTGTTTGCCTTTTCAAAAAGCACTCTATTGCTTAGGAATATTCAGTAACTAATATACACGACAAAAAAAAATCCTGAATTTTAATCCTGCCGAATCAATACAAGTTTAAATTTAAAATAATTTTACCTATTTTAAATTTATCTTTTTACATTTTCACGGAAAATATTTTTAAAATCGGTTTAATTCTTCATACGTTTATTTCTACACATCTTTTTCATATATAGATCCGTTGTTTAACTTTTATAACGTAATTTTTCACGCTTTCCGATGCTTTTCCTATTTTTTCAAGTAGGTATTTTTCCAAAAATCCTTGTAAGAAAATTTTCGCCTCTTTTAAAAAAAAAAGTTTTCAATGTTTTAAATTTTTAAGGATTTTTTTTTTGTTTGTGGAGAGGAATTGAGAGCGAAGAGATGTAAAGCGAAATTACATGGTTTCCTTGCCGTACCTGTAGGAGACTATGGTCCTTTCGAGTTCCAATTGCTATATTCGAAAGTCTGATCAACTAAAGTCAATTGTAAAGGCAGTCGTTAATAAACATTCGTTTAGATCACTTCAATGTGTTTTTGTTAGTCCCGCTCGCCCTTACATACCCAAAATTTTTAAACCTACTCTAGTACTGGTCGGGTTTTACAAATTTTAAGTATCGCCAAAACAGATTTTATTGGAATTTTTAATTTTTTACAGACATGCTGGAAGAACAGAACTACCCGATAATCTCAAGGTTCTTTTCCGGACAGTTGCCATGATGATACCGGACTACACAATGATTGGTGAACTCACGCTCTATTCGAAAGGTTTCGATGAGGCGCGTTCCCTCGCCCAAAAAATCGTTAACACGTACAAACTCTGTTCGGAGCAATTATCATCTCAATCGCACTATGATTATGGTAAATTGAAATATCATGTTTCCCCACAGCTGGAAATTATGCTCCATTTTTCCGTATTTACCCACATACTTATCGTTACCTCATCCATAAACATATATTTCCTGGGAAATTATCTATCTAATTGCATAATTAAATTAATATAGCAAGTGGGAAACATTATACTACTTAATATACAACGCATCCATATACTCTCATCTAAAAGTTTCTTTCATTTTTGTTTTTTCTACATTTGTGTCCTTGGCAAGGTATGAGAGCTGTTAAATCTGTTTTACTGGCCTCGAGCTCTTTACGACGACAATATCCCAACCTACCCGAGGCCCAAATTGTCCTGAAAGCGATTATTGATGTCAACTTGCCGAAATTTTTGGAACAGGATATACAGCTATTCGTTGATATCTACAAGGATCTCTTCCCAGGTGTTGAAGTTCCAGAGGTAATTGAATAGTTAAGGAAATTGATGTTTTCCAAAATGGCAAAGAACGTCCTCCTTAAAAATCTGTTTTTCCCTGCTTTCTTTCATATAATTTTGTTTAGGTTTTTTTTTTTTTGCTTTTTTGTATGCTCTTACTTAAATTTCTTAAACACACCATGCTTGTATTAGTTTTCCTTTGTATGTACACAAAATATACAACCAGGTATATTCACAATTTTCAAACTATGTAGTCGGAACGTGAGGATGTTCTCAAGTGGGTACGAAAGAAGCTCAAGGAGAAGAACTTGCAGGAGACACCTTGGTTCGTTGAGAAAGTGCTCCAGATTTATGAAATGCTTTTAGTCCGACACGGTCTTATGATCATCGGTGGGCCAATGGGCGGAAAAACAACAGCATATCAGGTTTCATGTTTATGATTCTCATTTTTAAGTATAGCAAATACCAGACACCTTACTTTGAATGGGACTTTTGCAATTTATCGATCAATGCTCTCATATCTATTTCTATATTAAAGTAGATTGCTTCATTTTATCGATTTTAAAGAACTGTAAGTGAAAAGAGATTTCCTTTGAACGCAGTAATTATTTTAAACTCACTTATTGATATTATCAATTATGCAGTTTGAAATCATAAGCAAATACAGTCGAAACTGGATAAGTGGGATCTCACCGGACCGTCCCACGAGCTTCACTTACGCAGGTCACACTTATCCAGATTAGACTGTAATAACCCAATTTACTTTAACTAAGAAAGAATCAAAATATTTGTTATAGCTCCAACAAAATCGAGTTAGAAGGAGTTTTTTGCTTGAAATTCGCCCGCTAACTTGATTTAGTGACCGTTAAACGTTTCGTAGCCATATTTTAAAAGAAATTTTAAAACATGGCTACGAAACTTTGTGACGAAAATATAAGGCAAAATTTTAGCTCAATGGGCGCAGTTCTTCTATCTTTGTTCCATTTTCTATGAAAATACGAATTTTTGCCAACTAAATGTGTAAAACCAATAAATCATCTGTGAGGTATCGAGTAGAAAGACTACTTTATTCAATACAATATTTATTGCGTACAGTTCGACTGCCTATTCTAAACTGGCTTCCATTTCGATAGAAGGCCTACAGTATAGCGCCTATACAACAGTACTCTCCCCATAAAAAGATTGCTTTACGTTATATAATTAATATTGGGGATTTAGAGATCATTTACAATCAGACAAGATTTAAATATAAACGTGATTATAAACATAAAATTCGAACGTTACTATGATAATAACATTATCTTTTCATTTGCTGTTGGAACCTCCAAAAACATTGTATCGTAACCATCCCGGAGGCTTACGCGACCGAACGCTTCCTCTGCTTCCGACATCTTGAATGGACTTCGAAAGTTCGGTTCCTCCAATGACACCATCGTCCTCCCCTCGGTCAGGAACTGAGCTGAACAATTTTTGGTTCGTTTCCGCTACCCTGTCTTTCTGTGCAGATTGAAATACCTCGAGCGTTGTGGTCGCGGCGGGATCCTCATCTGGGGTCCTATTAACTGTACAAGAAAAATTAACATCATCAAAATTGTTATCATTTACCGAAAGCCCTAGGGGCGAATTGTGACTCTTTATTTTTAGCATTTGATTTGCGTGGCGAATCCACTTTCCTAAACTGGTGTCACACACATATAATTGGTTCCCTTTTTTCTTCAGCACAGTGGCCTTGCGCCATTTGACTTTAGAAACGGAGTAATCACGGACAAATACTGCTTCTCCGTGGCTGAAGGTTTTCTGTTTAACTCTTGGCGATTGCTTCGCCGTGTCGTCCGTCGAAATCTGTTCGTCGGCTTTGCTGCTTGGCCGCAACCTGTCAAACTTGGTCTTCATTTCGCGGCCGAACATGCGATAAAATGGCGATTCCCTTGTCGTTGCATGCGAAGCACTGCGATATGTGCATAAGTATTTTGCAATTAGAGTCTCCGTTGATACTTCTGCGTTTTTGGGATCATCCATAGCTTTCAGAAGTCCTTGTTTAAAACTTTTGACTGCGATTTCTGCTGCTCCGTTGGACTGTGGATGAAAAGGCGGACTCGTCACGTGTTTGATGCCATTCTCCATGCAGAAATTCCTGAAGTCGCTGGACGAAAAACTACGTCCGTTGTCCGACACTAGGGTGCTTGGTAAACCGAAACGCGCAAAACACTCTCGCAGCTTCTCAATTGTTTCCTTTGACGTTAAGGATTTCACTGGGTAAACTTCCACCCATTTGCTGTAACTGTCGGTGAGTAAAAGAAAAGATTTTCCTCGCACCGGTCCTAGATGATCAATATGGATGCGTTGAAAAACGAAACTGCAATCGGGCCATGGAGAAATAAACGTCTTTGGCTGTTCTGGTCTGCTCTGAATACATTGGTTACAGTTGTTAGCAACGGATTCTATGTTGTCATCAATCTTAGGCCACCAGAAATAAGATCTCGCAATGGACTTCATCTTCACTATCCCTATGTGAGATGAATGCAATTCGTCAAGCATCATCGACCTGAGTCCTTTTGGCACTACGACTCGGTAACCCCACATCAACATATCGTCTTCGATCGTCAGTTCGTTTTTTCGTGCAAAAAACGGTTTTAAGAGACTGTCTCTTTTGCACGTCTCTGGCCAACCATTGGCGACAAAACGCATTACTTTACTGATGCTCGGATCCTTGCAAGCATGTTCTCGGATCAAATTCCGATCGATCAAGGTAGGCGATCGCGCATCGATGAAGTTGATATAAGATATTTTTGATGATTCTCCTTCAATATTGGTGCCTTCTAAATTGGTTGGGGTAAATCTCGACAAAAAATCGGCATTAACGTTGCTTTTCCCTGCAATATACTTAATGTCGAAATCAAAATTAGTAAGATATACAGACCACCTTTGTAAACGGCTGGCTGCCATCGCCGGAATTCCTCGTCTTTCGCCAAAAATTGCAACCAACGGTTTATGATCCGTCTGCAACGTAAATCGACGTCCCAGTAGATAATGTGAGAATTTTTTTACGCCGTAAAATATCGCCAAGGCTTCTTTGTCGATGACTGAATAATTAGTCTGACTTTTATTTAATGACTTTGACGCAAATGCAATAGGTCTCTCGGACCCATCTATCATGGTGTGAAAAATTGCTGCGCCGATCCCGACGCTGGATGCGTCACAAACCAATTTGATAGGCAAATCCCTGCTATAATGCACTAAAACTTTGTCCGAGGAAATCGTCTCCTTGACTACCCTAAAAGCTTCCTCGCACTCTTTGCTCCAAATAAATTTAGCGTTTTTCTTTAAGAGTTGATGAAACGGAAAGAGAACTTGAGAAAGATTTGGAAAGAAACGCCCATAATAATTGACGAGCCCCACAAAAGCTTGTACTTCACTAACTTTCGTTGGCTTTGGCGCCTGTGTAATTGCTTTCACTTTGTCCTCATCTTTGTGCAAGCCGTTTTTGTCAATCACGTGCCCCAAATACTTAATCTTCTCTTGGAAAAATACACATTTAGCTAAATTCAGCGTGAACCCTGCGTCCAACAAACGCTTAAAAACGCTTTCCAAATTATTTAAATGATCTTTTAACGTCTTTCCTGACACCAAAATGTCGTCATAAAAACACACAACACCTGCACACCCCGCCAGCACCTTTTCCATGGTCGATTGAAAATGTGCACAGGCTGTCTTCGTTCCGAATGACATTCGTTTACATTTAAAAATACCTCTATGCGTACTCCACGCTAGCAACAGTTGACTACTTTCGTCCAAAGGTAATTGATTATACGCATTTTTCATGTCTAATTTTGAAAAGAATATACCACCGGTAAGTTTCGCAAAAATGTCTTCGATATCTGGTAGTGAAACTTGAAAATCAATTAAATGCGGATTAATTGTCGTTTTGTAGTCAACACAAACTCTGATGCTATTCGAATCTTTTTTTAAAATAGGAACAATTGGAGTCCCCCAATCGGAGTTCGGTATCCATTCTAGAACTCCTTCATTCACTAGCCTGTCCAACTCTTTATTAACACCATCTTGAAAAGCTAAAGGCACTTTACGCGGTTTAATAAATATGGGTTTGGTGTTGGGTTTAATTTCGAAATTGATTGACCCGTATTTGTAACATCCTAGTTCATCTCGAAATAGTTCGTTGTATTGACTCACTAATTTTTCTACATCACCCGATTCCAATGAATTCATGTCAAATTTAAAATTGATTTTATTTAAAATGTCTCTACCCACTAGAGGCTCTCCTCCATTTTTAATAACTAAAAGATTGTTTTCAAAAACTTTGTCATTGTAAGCTATTGAAGCTCGCATAACTCCCACTGGACGAATAATGGAACCGTCATACATTTTAAGAACTGTTCTGGTCGGTCGTAGCAACGATTGTCTAAAATTTTGGTTATACATTTGGTCGGATATTACACTGAGAGCTGCACCGGTGTCGATTTCAAAAGAAACTGGTTTGTTGTTCACATCCAAAGAAATTTTGAACTTATTGTTCCTTGATGGTACACTATCACTCTGATAAAGTTCGCATTCTTCGACATCCGAAACTACATCCAAATGGTTAACTTGTTTATTCCCGTTTGACTTCAACTGGTGATCTTTGCAGGCTACAGCAATGTGACCTATTGTGTTACACAATTTACATTTGTATGCTTTGTACTTGCATTTTTTGAAACTGTGTCCATTAGTACCGCAAGCGAAACAAAGCATTTTGTCCTTGGAGTTTTTGGGCTGTCCATGCGATTTTTTTGGTGTTCTGCCGGACTTTGAAAAATGTTTCGCGCTTAATTTGTAACACGGCTGTTGGTTAACAGATAAAATGGCTCTCTCCTTGATCGTCATTTCTCTGGCCAGCGCCGCTTTTATGCAGGTATCCAGGGAGTCATCCATTTTGCATTCAAAAGCCTTTTCCATAATTGGACCCTTTTTAAGACCAGTTATGAATTTGTCGCGAAGTGCAAAGTCCATATTTCCTCCAAAGTTACATTCCATTGCCAAACACTTCATTCTTGTTGCCCACTCTGTAATCGATTCATTGTCACCTTGACGCGCTTCATAGAATCTTAAACGTTCTGCAAAAATCGATTTGACTGTCTTAAATTGGTCGTTGCAAATACCGACTAACTCAACATAATTTTTCTTATCAGGTCTATCGGGAAAACATGCGTTTTTAATAGTTTTATAAATGGAAGGCGAAACCGCGGTTAACAAAATAGCCACTTTTCGCGCATTTTCGACATTTGGGTTTACCACAAAATATTGCTCTAATCTCTCAGCATAAATCTCCCAATCATCCCCCTCGTCAAATTTCGGGGCGGGCGGTAGCGGTAAATTTTCCCCCATAGTGTTCGAAAAAAAAACGTCTTTAACCACTTTAAAAAAACAACATAAAAAACGCAGCACTTTAAATTTCCACAAGACTAAAAACACGAGTTTAAAATAGGCTTCCTTTTTTTTATAAAACGGATAATCTCATGCACACACGCATTTTAATTTTAATTTTATCTCGTCGCCAGTTGTGAGGTATCGAGTAGAAAGACTACTTTATTCAATACAATATTTATTGCGTACAGTTCGACTGCCTATTCTAAACTGGCTTCCATTTCGATAGAAGGCCTACAGTATAGCGCCTATACAACATCATCCTTCCTTTCGATTAAGGGAGAACATTATAGTAAAAGTCTCCCTTAAGAAAATGGAAAATTTGATGAAACATTTAACTCGCTTTTCACAGCAAAATCACTTGAGTTTAAATTTTGACTCATGTCTTCAGAGCAAAGATACCTTAAAGCAAGAGGAAATTACATAATATGCTTTCCATGCCATCACCGCAACTTTTCACTATACAAAATATTTAATTTTATACAAGTTTCAAAATTCTTTATAAGAACTGAAAACTATTTTGTAACGACAAATCCGAAAATAGCGAGAAATAAGACATATATGTTCAAAACAAAAATCCCATTCATTGTTTGTATATGCACAATAAATTCACATTTAAAGCTCCCAAAAAGACTAAAAAAATCCATATTTTTCCAGATCTTAGCGGAAGCCTTAAAGGCCATCCGGTCTGATTCACAGACAAAATTCAAGGAATATTCGGTCAATATGCGCGTCATAAACCCGAAAGCTATAAACATGGGACAGCTGTACGGTTGCTTTGATCCCGTCTCACATGAATGGACGGATGGCGTTTTGGCGAAAACATTCAGGGAGATGGCGTACAATGGATCGAACGAGAGGAATTGGATAGTATTCGATGGGCCGGTCGATTCCATTTGGATAGAGAATCTCAATACGGTTCTGGATGACAACAAAAAGCTTTGCCTCATGTCCGGTGAAATTATTCAAATGAGCAAAATGATGAATATGATTTTCGAGCCAGCCGACCTGGATCAGGCGTCCCCGGGAACCGTATCCCGATGCGGAATGATTTACATGGAGCCCAAGCAGCTGGGATGGGATGCTTTGCATAAAAGTTTTCTCGTTCAGCTTGAATCGCATGGACTAAATGAAATTTATATGGGTCTGTTTGAGGAGCTCGTTTCCTGGCTGGTGCCGGCTGCCATTGAAATTCTACCAAAATGCAAATCAATGCTGGATATCTCCCCAATATACCAGTATCAGGTATTTGTAATAAAATTTCAACGAATTCGACAACATCACAAAAATAGAAATACTCAGAGTCACAAAACTGCTAGAATACGACAAAACAAATTTGCTTAAGTCCTTTCTCAAATCTTAAGATTTGTTTGTTCCGAAGATGTCGCGCTACAAAACTTTAAAAAATCCTATTTTAAATTTCTTTCTGTCCTACAATTTTTCTTATTCCTTAAGGGAGAACATCACAGGCTAAATAGTTTTTTTTTCAATTTTTATAAAATTTTGTTAGATCACTCTTAATATTTCTGCAAGATTTCAGGCCAAAATTTAAAAAAAAAATCCTAGTCACAAGATTTGGCTTTTCAGAGGCTTTCTATGGAAAGGTGAAACTTCAAATGCAGTATTTTTCGAAGTGACTGGCCATCCGTTTTTCCGATTTTTTGAACTTAACTTTTTATTTTTATACCCGTATGGTTTTGAAGAAAAATTGAATTTTTAAAGAATTTTTTTTTTTAAATCGGATATGCTTAACTCAAACTACACATAGAGAAAAACTGCATTCTCACATTTTTCCGGGACTAGAGGAGGAAGACCAGGCACATATGTTTTTGCTAAAACGTCCTACAATTACCCCTCTATATCACCCTAAATGAAAGAATTTCGATTTTTTTTAAACATAAGACATGTACATTTCAACGCCTCATCAACGATATTTCTAGCATAGATGTGTGCTTCAGAAAAAAATTGCAAAAAGACGTATTTTTACGGACATCGCTAGGATGTTCTCCCTTAAAAACATTCCCAGAAAAATTTGTTTTGCACTTTTACAAATAAAAGTTTTAAAATTAATTTTCATTTTGTGTCGTTTTTTCTTTCAAAACCATTACACAGTACATCTTATGAGGAAAATTATTTATTGAGTTCCAAAATTTCGATAAAAAAAAATCTTTCACACAATTCAAACAATTTCGGTGTTCTTAGAAATATTCTTTTCAAAACTTTCAATGGAAAATTATGCACTTCGAAACACAACATTTAAAAAAAGAGTCTGAGCTCTTTCAAAACAAATAAAAGTCAATTGAAAAAAAAACATAAAAAATTTCAGTGACTTAAATTTTCTCATATTGATTTTCTTCCCAAGTCCCAAGTCTAAAATGTTTTTTCGAAGTTTAAGTCCGAAAGATTTTGCTCATACATTTGGATAATAAAAAAAATACGTCTTGTTGGACCTTTAAAATTAAATTAAGATATTTTATATATTCTAGAATTTAAATTAATATTGATTAAAGAATTTTCACTTATCTTCTTCAGATGCTCTCGACATTTTTCATGCACTTTCTGGCGAAAACTCAACAATATAATCAGACATGGTTTCAGCAAATGTTTTTATTCTGTTTAGCCTGGGCTTATGGGTCAGCATTGACAAGTAAGTTTTATGATTTAGATACAAATTCTCAATTCCTGACTTTCTTCGTTTATAAAAGCTCGGCATTCGGCCAATAAAGCTAACGCTCAAATTTTATTTCAGGGTCCCATAATTTTTACCTTACAGACACCTTTTTTTCCAAAACATCTTAAAGCAGACATTTATTTATTTTTTTTTTTTTGGTAAACGCTTAAATGATTTACAGTCCTTTGAATCATTAAATAAACGGAAGGATATTACGCTAAGCGAGACGAGGCAAAATCTGTAGTATTTAACAACCAGCGAAAAAATTTTACTACATAATAATTTATTTTTACTAAAATCAAAAGAAAGCGATTATGAGAAAGAAGCTAGTCAGGACAATAACTTTCCTTATGCTTCTAAACAAATTTTCCCGTAAGGCATAGCATAAAATGCCAGGCATATCATCCAATACTATTCCACTTCCGTGAATATCAGTGAAAATAAAGACGATAGAATAATATCTGTGTTTAATTCTTATTTTCTTATCTTTATTATGACACAATCTTGTATCGCTACACTTTTGTTTTAATCTCCATCTAAGAGATTTTCTGCTCGCTTTTAATTTTTTGTATAGAAAAATAGTTTGCAAAACGGCATTCCACAAACTGTGAAGGACGTGAAAAGGACTCAAAAGACTCGCAGGGTGGGAACAAGCTGTCATTGTCGTGGTTAATGAAAACAAAAAAAAATATGCCATTGAGATAAGCTTGAAGTAGCAGCTGGATAAGCTTATGGAATAATACTTAAAGTACTTATTCTTAAGTTTTGCCACCGAAACAATCGAGGTTGTTATAAAACAATACTTTAAAGGTGTCAAGCTACCGATCAACGACAATCAAGGATAAAAAAACAATAGTAGCGTGAACTATGATAAAAATTTTGTATTATCAACGTAATTCTTCTTTTAATGTCAAGTTTTACAATATATTAAACTTTAGCAGACGCATGTTTAAAAGTATATTCTTAAAGACAAAAACTATTGAAATTCAAGAAAATAAACGCTTTTCTCCTAGTTATTGAAAAACCGATTGTAGAGCGAAAAGTTTTAAGTCTGGCAATGAAAACGCACTTGTAAAACATTTCTTCATCCTATCTTCAATAAACATGAGGCAAAATTTCAAGTCAATCGGTTGAGTGGTTTCCAAAGAAAATGCTTTTTTTCATGGGTTGTCCTTTTTAGCCTAAAGCATTTTAAATGACATTCCGAATTTAAAAGAAAACGATTTTCTTTGAAAAGTAATATTTTTAATTAAAAATTAATCATGTATTTATAAAACTGTGATGTTTTCGTATGAAAAGTCAGCAATGGCCCATATTTTAAGTTTTCCCCTCGTACACAATGATTTATTAAAAAAAATTCAAATCAAGACAAAATAAAAACTCATTTGGCAATGAAATTCAAATTAAATTAATTTAATAACTACGACGACATCCCACGTAAGTACACAATATATACACAAAGGGAAGAAATCTTGTTAGATATTTCTTCGAATTGAAATGCCAAGCCCACCAAGGATATTCCAAATATTTGTATAATTTCATTTATGCTATCTAATTACATAAACATGGGATACCAAAAATAATTTGTGAAGTTGCCCTAAATTCAAACCTAAGAAAATTCCATCAACTTGTTTAAGAGAAACTCTTGGAACGGCTCACAAGTCTTTTATTTCCGAAAATAACCCATTTGTTATATATCCATATACGAAATATGCCTCATTTTCTCTTACGTTATTTACCTTTGTGAAGAAAAAGTTTTATTCTGCCATGTGGTTATGAAAAATAAATATATGTTAGCCTTCGCCTTTAAAACTTTGAGTGCATTTCTTGTGTTATGATGTTTACCAAAAGTGTTATTCACAAATTATAAACGAATATTAAAATTAAAAGTTTTAATTTGAAGGTAAAATTCTTCATTTTAATCAAATTTCAGTCGAAATCTTTTGAAAACTCATAATTTTAATTAAATTGTATCTTTGAAGAAAACTAAATAAATATAAATATGAATTTTATTAATTCCAGATGAAGGACGAAAAGTTTTCGATATACTTATGAGAAAAGTTCTATACGGTTCAAGTGAGGATTTCCCTCGACCAAGACATTTTTCTCTCAATCGTGGTCAAATGTTCCCGGAAAAACTTCTACTCTTGGACTATCGATATGATGAAGTGGAAAATTGGTGGCCATGGCTAAGGGTAGAGGATGCAGAACTTCCCGCTGAGGCACAAATCAGCGAATTAATTATCCCAACCAAAGAGACAGGATACATTATCTACTGGTTAAATCTATGTTTAGTTCTTCAGCGACCGTTGCTGCTCATTGGGCCAACTGGAACTGGAAAAAGTTCAACCATAATTAACCACGTTCGGACCCTTCCACGTCAAACTCATATTACTAATGTTGTTAATTTTTCAGCAAGGACACTAGCGCAGCAGGTAAATATTTCAGAGAAATATTCAAAGAAATATTTAAAACGATATGCCCTAAAAAATCACTCAAATGTTAAATTTAATATTTTCTAATTAATTCGATCACAATATGAACATGGACATAAAGTTTCTTCATTCACAGAAAAATTTACGAATCAATGAAAAAAAAATCAGTAATTGATATTATGATGGAATCAATGATGGAATTTCTCATAAAATCAATTAAATTTTTTATAGAATTAATAAAAGTTTATCACGAGAAAGCTACTTTATATCATACGAGTTTAGAGTAGTTTCTGGAATAATGAAAAGAAAACGACAAAATATAAAAACCGAATTATCAGTTACGGCAACCAAATTATAAGAAAATTCGTTTACGGCAACCGAATTATAAGACAATTCGGCAACCAAATTATAAAAACATAACAAAAGCTATAATTGCCAATCTGGCAATCATTGGAGACCCGTATGGTGATATTCGTATCAAAATTCGAACAGTTGTACCAAAATTCCACTTTGAAGTCAAACTTTCCAATAAGATTTTTCAAAATTCATTCCAATCAGATTTTGATGTATGGGAGTTTTATGTAGAATCCTATCCTAAATAACTTTTGTTCTTGGACTTTTTTGATAAGATGCACCGTTTTTGAGATATTCGCAAAAAACGTTTCCGTTCGTATGGGGGGTACCCCCCCCCCCCCCCCCCCCCCCTAATGGTCCATTTTTGCCCATGAACGAACTTAGCCTCGCATTTTACGAAAAACGAATCTGCGCAAAATTTCAAGTTTCTAGCTCAATCCGTGCGCCCGCAATCCGCGCCACAGACAGACAGACGGACAGACAGACAGACGGACAGACGGACGGACATGCTAAATTCAACTTTTTTCATCATTCTAAACACACTGGTGTAATTCATTTTTGTGTGCGATGACGAGATCTTGGCGTTACAAACGGTAAGGCAAAGTTAATATACCCTTTGGTTTCACCATACGGGTATAAAAACCGAATTATCAGTTACGGCAACCAAATTATAAGAAAATTCGTTTACGGCAACCGAATTATAAGACCATTCGGCAACCGAATTATAAGACAATTCGGCAACCAAATTATAAAACAAACCACAAAATATTGTCTGATAGTTTTTAACTAATTTACCTGTAATTTTTACTCACCAATGATAACGATTTTTCATCTTTGGTGAAAAAATAGCATTGCTCGAATTTATCAAAAACTTAGAAAATTTAGACCCATATTTAATATAGCGACACCCGATAATTCGTATTTCCAAGGACCGACGGAAAAATACGAATTATCGGGATTACGAATTATCGAGGGTAAAAAAAAAAGAAAAATTCGAATTTATTAGATTTTTACTTCAATAAATAAAAATACGTACTATACGTGTGTGTAACATCCAAAATTTAATTCTATATCTTATAGAATAACAACATCATTAAATAAATATAATATTTTCATTGAATTTAAAACGAAAATTTCTCTCAGTGATATTAAACAACATTCCCCAGTGTTAGCAATAAGAAAACTTTTCAATTTCAACACGATGATTTTCGTTTTCAATAAATTTTTAGGTTCAGGAATCAATTATGTCAAAATTGGATCGAAGACGAAAAGGTGTCTTTGGGCCACCTGTTGGCAAAAAGGTAACAAACGTTTAAATTGATCTGACAATCAATTGAATACCTTTCATTCCCAAATGATCATCAAATTAAACTAAATTGAATCATGGACGATAAAAAAAAAATCCTGTTCTATTTCAGTGTATCGTCTTTTGTGATGATGTATCAATGCCATCCAAGGATTTGTGTGGTTCTCAACCGCCACTAGAGCTCCTGCGGCAGTGGATTGACCATCGTTATTGGTCTGATCTAAAAGACACATCGAAACTTGAACTAATTGACTTGGTAAATTCAATTATTGTACCCACGAATTAACAAATTGAAAGTCGTATTTACACAATTACCCTTTTTCTTCCCTTCACATTCCAACACATTGAAATTCGTGCACATTTTCTGGCCAATTTTCACATTTTGTGTAGATACGATTTTCAAGATTGGAATGTAACACAAATACCGAATAAAGTTGTCGGTGCTGGTGATGAGCACAAGGAGCATAAAAGCTCCAAATGGAATACATTAACACCTCTAACTGTCTATTTGTATTTCCGATTCTTTTGTTGTCTATGATAAGCATGGAGATTTATTTATTGTAGCTATTCGTTGGAGCCATGGGAACGCTGGGTGGTAGCAATTACATCTACCCAAGACTATATCGGCACATGTACGTTATGGCAGTTGATGGTTTCGAGGATGCAACCCTCAATAGAATATTCAACACGATTGCCGACTGGCACTTTGCCAAGGACTTTCCAGAGAAAGTGGCACTTCTATCAAGGGTAAGGAAAACCAATGAAAGTGTTGTTTTTTTCAACCCTTTCATTTCAAAGTAAATGGGGCCCACTTCCCAAGCAGCAAAATTGTGGTTTTTATTATCTGTGTAGTAAATTAGCTGCTAAATTCTATATTTTCCCAATGTTAGGCTCCGTTTCCATCTGACACTTTCTTTCAATTTTATTCTGTGACACGAAATTCAAGTCTCACGACCGTAACGGTTATCCAACATGAATTTAGTTTCAAAGAATAAAATTCGCGGAATAAAATGTCAGATGTAAACGATCCCCAAGAATCTAATTTTTAGAATAAATTTTAGCAATAAAATTCGACGCGAAATTTTTTTTTATGAAAAAATCGCAGTCATAAACAGGGCCTTATATTGAAAATTTTTAATGAATTCAAGCGTAATTTTTCATCAACATCATTTTTAACACGTTCGTGACATCGTGTACCACTGGTGGTACATGTACAGTTTTTTAAAACCGCGCGACTAAATAGTGCTGTAGTTTTTTTGTGGAAGTAATATAAAAACACGCACCGTGTACCACCGATGGCGCACAACCGCCAGAAAACAAATCGCTAGTGTACCACCCGTGGTACACGATGTCCAAATGTAAAACATAACAAAAGCTATAATTGCCAATCTGGCAATCATTGGAGACCCGTATGGTGATATTCGTATCAAAATTCGAACAGTTGTACCAAAATTCCACTTTGAAGTCAAACTTTCCAAAAAGATTTTTTAAAATTCATTCCAATCGGATTTTGATGTATGGGAGTTTTATGTAGAATCATATCCTAAATAACTTTTGTTCTTGGACTTTTTTGATAAGATGCACCGTTTTTGAGATATTCACAAAAACGATTTCGTTCGTATGGGGGGTACCCCCCCTAATGGTCCATTTTTGCCCATTAACGAACTTAGCCTCGCATTTTACGAAAAACGGATCTGTGCAAACTTTCAAGTCTCTTTAGCTCAATCCGTGCGCCCGCAACCCGCGCCACAGACAGACAGACAGACAGACAGACGGACGGACAGACAGACAGACGGACGGACAGACAGACAGACGGACGGACAGACAGACAGACGGACGGACATGCAGAAATTAAATATTTTTATCATTCTAAACACACTGGTGTAATTCATTTTTGTGTGCGATGACGGGATCTTGGCGTTACAAACGGTAAGGCAAAGCTAATATACCCTTTGGTTTCACCATACGGGTATAAAAAAGTTTAAAAAGCAAATGTCACGAACGTGTTAAATGAAAATTTTCATTTGGTGTCACACCTATATAATAAAAATTTGAATTTCGACATGCAAATTGAGTTAAGAATATTATAGATAAGGCATTGTTAAACTATCTATTTATTTTTCAGTTTTTATACAAAATTACGATTCAAAAAAAACCACCATCGGTTAAAGAGCTTCGGTAAATATAATTAACTGATGGTTAACATAATCGCGAAAAATTGGAAGGATTTTGCTATTTTTAACAATTAACTTGATACGATTTGACTCATAAGTTGTTGCTTGGGAATTGGTCTCCATTTCTCAACTTTTGATGATTGTAATAAAAAAGAATTTTTGCATTTTTTTAAAAATATCCATAGTTTATGACTGATATAACTTCAGATATGAATATAATTCGAATAAACAAATATGTTATCTTATACAGGGTCTCGCCGATGCTTTAATATCTGTTTATAGAGAGGTAACCGCAATTTATCTTCCCACTCCGGCCAAGTCACATTATACATTTTCACTGCGTGATGTCACTCAAGTACTTCAAGGTATCGTCCTTGTCCCACCGAAACGACTCACCGATCCTGAAAAATTGGTACGACTATGGGTCCATGAAACCTATCGGGTTTTTTATGATCGGTAAAGTATCCTTCACCTTAACGTTACGTTATAATATAATATACAATATATGTACATATGAAAAAAAATTCTTTCTTTTTTTTATATTGATTTAATATACTTATGTATGTTCAGATATACACATATATTTTAACATATACATACTTTCTATATATTTCTATCTACTCCATCGCAATGGTTTGTGCGTCTTTCTCTATTCTTGGTCCTATTCCCATTTGGGCTGACTTCATCGATATTACCATTGGAGCTCCTTAACAAAAATAATCATAATAATAAAGGTTGATTGAGCAAAAGGATAGAGAACAGCTTTTACAACTTGTTCGTACAGCATGTAAGACCCATATGAGGTTTACCCTCGAACAGGCAATGGCTGATCGTATTGAGCCTGGCGGAGCACTTACCGATGATGATTTACGAGGACTATTCTTCGGTAACTACATGGAACCAGATGCTGATCCAAAAATTTATGATGAAATCGAAAGCTACGATAAACTCGAAAAGGTGATGCACTACTATCTACAGGAATATAATACTTCCTCAGATGCACCAATGGATATGGTACTATTTCGATTCGCAATCGAACATATTTCCAGGTATGTTAAAATAAAATTCTCAAGCATTATTTCCAAATGCGCCTAGGATCAGTACATTTACATGTCCATACCATCATAAATTAGTATAACGTAAAGAAAGAAATTTCAGAATATATGCAGTCAAGTAGTAGACGTAATTTTCACTTTTATCGATTTCTATTCTACGAATTTCCGGTACCTGCATCCATGAAGATACACGACACAACTCTAAATCCTATGTGTTTATTTCTTTATATCGATGGTCGGATCTGCATTTATATTAGGTTGTAACATAAAAGAATTCAAAATTGCAAATCATAAGAAACACGTGCTTTGTAAAAGTTTCGTTTCAACCACAATTTTTTATTTATTTTATGGTTTGCTTTTTATTCTATCGTAAATATTGTTCAAAGATACTTCAGTATGTTTCAGCCTTTATAAAAACGCTTTCAAAAATTTTAAAGCTGGTCCTAAGTTCTTTAATTTCCAGTCAAACGCGGGAAGTGGGGGGAGTAAGGGGAGGGGGTAAAGTGATTTCGAAACTTAGTTTTTGCGCTATGTTACTCTTTCGCGGGGAAACTACTGAACTGATTGGCCTGAAATTTGGCATAGATGATCGTCGGGGATCCAGCCCCAACATAGACCCATTAAAAAGTAGCCCGAGAGGGGGGGGAGTAAGGGGAGGGGGTAAAGTGATCTCGAAACTTAGCTCTTCCTCTATGTTACCCTTTCGTGGAGAAACTACCGAGCCGATTGGCCTGAAGTTTAGCTCCAACATAGACCATAAAAAAAACCCGGCAACGACGGGTATGCAAGCTAGTTCACTAAAAATCCAAGAACCAATTTTTTTTGTACTATACGTTTTTAACACAATATCCAAAAGTTATCTGAGAACTTTCTATTTAACGCTAAAAGTTTTTTGTGACACATCCAAAGCATCAGAAAATCTATAAAATATCGATAAAATTTCCAATAAATTTATTCTCAGTCAATGTTAAACTTTCTCACACACTAACAGAGTATCAAGAGTTCTTCAAATGCCAAGAGGTAATATTTTAATGGTTGGACTTGGTGGATCAGGACGAAAAAGCTCCGCAAAATTGGCAGCTAGTATCGCTGATGCTGAACTCATGACCATTCAAATCACGAAAACGTATTCAGTTAACGATTGGCAGGAAGATATGAAAAAATTACTGATGAAAGCTGGTATCGGGACGAAACCCACGGTTTTCCTGTTTTCCGAATCACAAGTAAGTGCTTTCCACTTTTAAATTAAATTGTGTGCAGAATATCAAATATTTAAAAATCGAGGGAAAATTTTTCACATGAAAAACTCAGAAAAGTCTGTACTGACAACCATTGATTAATGTTATGTATCCCGCAGAGTTGTCATCGGATAAGCCCTGGGATTTTCACTATAATAATAATCATCAACAATAGATAAAAATATCTGATCTACTCTATAAAATTCATTACTTATAATTTATTCATATTATGTGTGTATATGAATATAAGCTTTTTGGAACTATCACATTATTAAAATTGGATCAATCCCAGGCCGCAAAACCTATTTGATGGTCATGTTAACACTACTCATGTACTTATCGAATTTTCATACTCAAGCGCTTTGCAACATTTGACAACATTTTAATTTTAACTGAACTATAAAATACAGTACAATGTATAAAAATGTATAAAAATAGCCGAAAAAGTTCTGTAACAAATTATTTAAATTCAATTTTTTAGCTTATTATTAAAAATTTTATTATTTTTTATTTAAATCTGTTTCGCTGTTGGTGAAAACTTCTAATTTTACGGTTTTACGACATTATTTAGTTTTCAACATTAAAAATAGGAAACCCGCAGAATCATTTATTCATATTAACTCACATCCTATCATCAAAAATATAAATTTTGCCAAAAATATGAAAAAAATTGAAAATAATTTTTAAAAAGTTATTGATGTAAAAAAAATGTTTTTAAAGGGAAAATGCGAAATGGTAAAGTCAATCTTACTAGGTTTGGAAGAAAAACATATTGATGAAAAGCACACCTCAACCCATAAATTGATTCAGAAATTTTCGCTTTTCAAAACAAGAAATTTTCGACAGTAAACTTGAAACTTGCATAATTTTTGCTCAAGCGGAAGTAAAAGATTATACAAATCGTAAAGCTCTTTGTAAACATTTCCCGAATTTTCTTTCAGTTAGAATAATAGAATGGGGTGTGGAGTTGTTTGTTTATAAAAGGGCATGCCTCAAGCATACGCCGGTTATAGTAGAGTTTAAGTACTTTAACCCACTGCTACAATCAATTCTTATTTCGATCGTTTTTCACACCTAAAATTTCATTAACATAACATCCCCAAAGGGCGAAAGTCGAAAGTCGACTAATTAAATAGAAGGAAGAATTATGTGTTCAGCTATTTTAATCCCGGGGTGAAAGTCTACAGGTTCCACCTCTTGAACTTCCTTTCCGCCTTAGATTTACCCGTGAGATTCAGGAATTTCCACATGTTCAGCTGTTTGTGTATTTCCCATCAGAGGATTTCCCTCTGCTTTGTACTCGTAAATCAAAAAACGAGGGAAATGAATCGAACTAAGCGAAACTAAAGACCGAGAGAAACCAAAATGGAAATAGCTGAATAAGAAAAACCAAAGAATGTTAAAAGGTGCCTGGCATTCTATACGAGTACAATAAAGCCAGGTGGCGAACGAATAAGGAAAGTCCTTGAAGGAAGTTTAATTCTCAAGCAGATGTGAGAATGAAGATTTTAGGTCAACTACAGAAAAAAAAATAAAAAAATATAAAAATAAAATAACATAACATAAAACTCTGAAAAGAAGAAAAAAAATGGATTAAGTAAGAAGACCAGTCGGGTATGAAAAGACCAAAGAAGTACGTGAGGTGTGGTAATTGATGTTCTTAGAATTTGGCAAAAGGATAAAGGCACGTACTTTGTTGCCTAGTTTTATATAGTTTAGGCCTAGTTTATAGTTAAGTTATACACCTTATTGCAGGAAACCACCCAAAAAGGACAAATTTACAAGCCTTAATAACATTTTGGCCAGTATGCATATTATGTGAGCCAAAAGATAAATTCATGACTGCCATACGATGTCAATAAAGTTAATTTTGTGTTTTTTTTCGAGCGTAGCATTTATTGATGGAATCATCTTCTTTCACATGTCAGAACATCGTTGTATATTAGTTATTTAATAAAATTTGCATTACCTTCAAATAGTTAAGTGAAACTGACATTTTCTGAAAAGAGTAGAAAAGGTTTTTCTGGAGATTTATTGCTAATTAGATGGTTTTATTTTAGGTTTTTTTAGTGAGGGAAATTTTTTTATGTTTTTGTGTATATTTTGTTTGAAATTATGTTTCTAAACCCAAATCCCGATTTAAAACAAATCTTTTCTTCTCACATATCCGGGGCAAAAATCCTGGTTTAGCTGTTTTTTACCACAGAACTCAAAAACAATTGCAAAAAATTACCACAGAACTCAAAAACAATTGCAAAAAATTACAAAAAACTCGATTACTTTTAGTTCATACAGAGTTTACAAAAACTTTGATGTCCATGAAATCAATATCCGTAAGGCTCTTCGACCCCGCCTCAAATTTAAAGTGTCAGGGAAGTCCTTTTATGATTTTTCATAGTCTGAATCAGTAAATTTTTTTGAGAGAAATGAATATTTCGAAGTGACTTAAGGCATAACTTAAGGCATAAAAGATAATTTAAAAAAAAAGTAGGGGCTTGTCATATTTTCATGAAAATCCTAATTTGGCCAACATTTAGACCAAATTCGACATGCCCATATTTTATGGGCGGTCCAACACCACCAAATACTCAAAAATTCTAACAAAAGGCGTTTTTGTTTAGTTTCATTTTTTTAACTCTTCCAATTAACTTATAACATAAATCAATAAATTTAGCTCCGCACCAAAAAGCTGATAGATTAAGAGTTATTTATAGTTTAATAAAACTTGCCGTATGTCTCACATTCAATAAATGCTAAATACTCAAAATAAGTATTCACCAAGCACATTATATGGAAATTCTATATCCCCATCAATCCTCTTCGATTTTAAATTGGCCAAGAAAATCACTTTACTCAAGTGTATCAAAGCATAATGAACCAATCAGAATTGATACTTTTTCACAATTGAATAAATCAGAGCCATTGGAATGAGATTTATGATAAATTCCAAAGAAATTTGTTCTATCAACTTTGATTCTGGACCCCATATTAGATTCACATCATTAGTGATTCCTCTTAAATACCATTTCCATGTAATAGCATGAATATCCTAGCATCCTAACATCCTCAGAGCACCAATCCCCATCCAACCTCATACATTTATGCTCATCACATTCAAAGTGAACATCTTCCTTCGACATACTTATAATTATCGATTTTGTGTTTTGTGGCCGTAGATAAAATCATATTCAATGACCTATAAAATTTTATCGGTTTTCCCCATAATCCCGTGAACATTGCTTAAGGAGCCCCCAAGGCGACTTCTGACAACGATTCTTTCTGCAACATTTTCATTATGCTAGGATGACACCAATAAATAAATTAAATACAAGTAAACAATTGAATGGTTTCATCGAAAAAACCCCTTTTTTTCAATTTTACACCATGATTCCGTTTTTATTATTTTGTTATTATTATCGAATTGATTTATTCTGAAATTTACTTCACTTTAAGGCCGTCGATGAATTATTTATCGAGAACATAAATACTATGTTAAATACTGGCGATCTTCCAAATCTTTTTCAATCCGACGAGAAGGCGACCATTCTGGAAAATATGCAAAATATAGTCAAACAAATGGTAAGTTCATTATTCATCGATTTATCACGTTTTCCCAGTTTTTCTCAGTATTCCAATGAAATTTTTCTTTTTGATTAATTCCTCTTTGTTTTACTTAAACTGTAGGACAAACCAATGGATCCATCACCAATTGCCCTCTATGGCTACTTCAACGAAAGGATCCGTGAGAAGCTACACTTCGCCCTGGCGTTTTCTCCAATCGGTGCTTCATTCAAGCAGAGACTTCGAATGTATCCATCCTTAATCAATTGCTGCACTATTGATTGGTAACTACTCGGTTATAAAATTCCAACTACTATCAATTTGTTCTTTTTTTTCGATTTTTTTTTTGTTCTAAGGTTCACCGCATGGCCCAAGGATGCGCTTCTGCGGGTTGCTGAAAGATTTGTCAGCTCCATGCAAATTGGCAAAGCTGAAAAGGACCAGAGATCTGAAGTCGATTTAAAATATGATAAAACATCGAAAAAATTGATTTTAACACCACTGGAGAAAAGTATTGTTGATATGGTGATACATTTCAATAAGACGATCATTGATGCTAGCAAAAGGTAATTTTTACATTTTTCGTAGCATTTTTCAACAAATATTATAGTATGGAAAACAAAAAGTGTCCTTTTGTACTCTTTTTTTTTTTTTGGGTAAAAGCCAACAACTTGTCTAGGAAACACGGTATAAGGATAAGGAAATTCACACAATAGAAATCTGAAATATATTTTTTACAACCATTTTTTCAGGGTTTTTTCTTGCGACTTTGAGACTTATTATAAATTCTACTTTCCGACAAATATTTGCATTTAAAAAAAATCCAAGATATATGATAACTTTAAAAATATGTCGCAATTTTAAATTAATAAATCAAAAACTTTATAACTGTTTTTAAAAAAAAATTATAAGAAAAATTTATTAAACTTGTAATTATTTCAGATGCTACCTTGAACTCAGTCGAAAGAATTACGTTACGCCAGCCTCATACCTGGAAATGTTAAAGTCATTTAAAAGTTTTTACATAAAAAAGTACGAAGAAATAACACTACTCCGAGACAGGTAAGTGACACTAGAATTAAACTACTTAAGACAGAGTATAGTTTAATGATACTAACTAAAAAGTTTTTCCGAAGGTATACAACGGGTCTGGAGAAGCTTGATAGTGCTGCTGGCCAAGTTGGCCTCATGCAGCAGAATCTGTACGAACTGCAGCCTCAACTAAAGATACTTTCGGAAGAAACTGAAAAAATCATGGTCAACATCGAAAGAGAAACTGCCGAGGCTGAAAAGAAAAAGGAAGTGGTTGGAGCGGATGAAGCGGCCGCCAACGAAGCAGCCGCTGCCGCGCAAGCAATCAAGGATGACTGTGAAAGTGATTTACAAGAAGCTATCCCTGCTTTGGAAGCGGCGCTGGAAGCCTTAGACACTTTGAAGCCCGGCGATATAACCGTCGTCAAGTCGATGAGAAATCCACCGTCCGGGGTGAAATTAGTCTTAGAGGCCGTTTGTGTCCTGAAAGGTCTAAAACCAGACCGAAAAGCTGATCCAAGTAAGAGAAGAAATATCACGAAAAAAATCTCCGTTAATTATTAATTAAGGGTCGAATCCGAATACAATTATGCTGTATAAATTTTTTTTTTTAGCTGGTAAAATAACAGAAGAATATTGGGGACCATCTTTGAGGATGTTGGGCGACATGAAATTCCTGGACTCCCTTAAAACCTTCGACAAGGACAACATCGCCCCAGCGATTATCAAGAAAATTCGTGAGAAGTAAATTATTTCATCATTTATTATTCAACATGAACAGAAAAACACAAATTAATTTTTTAACTTCTCCATTTCCTTATCGTGTTTTTCGTCCAATGATGATGGTGCAAATTTCTTAACCTATCTATCCAATAGATACATAAAGGATCGAGAGTTTATTCCGGAAAAAATCAAAAATGTATCAACAGCCTGTGAGGGACTTTGTAAGTGGGTGCGCGCAATGGATGTTTACGACAGAGTTGCGAAAATTGTTGCCCCCAAGAAAATCGCTTTGGCAGGGGCGGAGGCTGAACTCGCCCAACAAATGGAAAAGCTCAACTCGAAACGTGCCGAACTCCAGGAAATTCTTGACAAATTGCAAAAGTTAAACGACTATTTTGCTGAAAAATCGCGCGAGAAGAAACGTCTAGAAGATGAAATCGATAACTGCGAGAAGAAGCTTAACAGGTAAAATAGATAGATTTTGAAATCAACTCGTAGTAACGTATATTATATCCCCAATTCTCTCGATATCCAATAAAAATATTCGAATAACATTATAACTCGGAAAAACTCCCCTACCTTATCGAATATAGAATTTAAAATGCCGTCATTATTTTTCCACAATTCTGCTAACAAATTTTCACAAAATCCTCTGCAAAGGTGCTGAAATATTTCTCCATCCAGATGGAGTTTGAAATGCACAGTCGAACCCGATAAAGTGCAAATTTGAGGATTTGGTACAAATTATGTAAAGAAATTATTTTATACCGTGTTACAATTCGGTAAAGTACTAAAAATAAAGAATGTTAGATTACAGTTAGTGAAAACTACAATCGAGAGTGTAAACTTGACAATTTGACAAAGAGATTGGATTTTAATGCATGCTGCAATGTTTGTTTTTCGTTGCTTTCGCACAAGTTTATTAATTAATATTATTTTGCGACGGTATCACCAAACTTACAATTTTGTGTGATTACCCCTACAATAATTTTGCAATAATTTGCGAAGAAAAAAATCAATAAAATGCTGTTAAAAATGCTGAACTTAAAATTTCTTGTACAGAGTTAGCTTCATCAGCGCCTGACTGTAGTTCTAGTTCTACTTTAAGCTACATCTATTTATAAGGTTTTGGAAATGTATTGCTATTTCTATTATTTTTTTTTCAGGGCAGAAAAACTTTTGGGCGGCTTGAGCGGTGAAAAGAGCCGGTGGTCGGAAACTGCAAATCGGCTTCATAAATCTCTTCACAATGTTGTCGGGGATGTTCTCTTAGCAGCGGGTTGCATCGCTTATCTTGGATTTTTCACAACAGAGGTGCAATTAATTAAACCCAAACAATTACAACCAACTTGTTTTCACTTTTATCTCAACTATAGTATATTTACTCCATTTTTTCTGTTTTCTCTTTTCATATTTATCTTCCGTGGATTCCTTTTTATATTCCCGCATCGAATTAACGCTTTTGTTCCATGTAATAATGGTAATTGTGCCTGTTTTGTGGAAAATTTCAGTATCGGGTAGAAATAATATCTGATTGGAATAATTTGTGCATAGCCAAAGGGATTCCATGCACGGAAAAATTTTCATTGGCAACAACCCTCGGCAATGCGATTAAATTCGACGGATTACCATCAGATAATTTCTCAATTGAAAACGGGATTATTGTCACAAATGCTCGCCGATATCCATTGATGATCGATCCCCAAGGTACTATGATAATTTCATTAAAATTTTCATAAGCAACTACCACCACAACAAAAACAAACAACAAAAAAAATTGAAATGGTTTTTGAGTGAAAATTAATTTATAAAACTTATATTTCCGAACCTTGCTTTTCATTTTCATGTAAAACGTTCAGTTCAAGCCAACAAGTGGGTCAAGACGATGGAAAAGGACAATAACTTAAAAGTTATAAAACAAACTGATGCGAATTACATGCAAGTTGTTGAAATGGCCATCAAAAATGGCTACCCAGTACTATTGGAAAATATCGGTAAGTGTTTTTTTTGCGTTTGTTTGTGTAAACAATTTTCTTAAAATCTTTCCCTATGAAATATTAAGACAATATTTTGATACCACACTAAAATGATAAAAGCATTTTTATACCCGTATGGTGAAACCCAAGGGTATATTAGATTTGCCTTACCGTTTGTAACGCCAAGATCCCGTCATCACACAAAAAAATGAATTACACCAGTGTGTTTAGAATGATAAAGAAAATTGATTTTTGTCTGTCCGTCCGTCTGTGGCGCGGATTGCGGGCGCACGGATTGAGCTAGAGACTTGAAATTTTGCGCAGATCAGTTTTTCGTAAAATGCGAGGCTAAGTTCGTTAATGGGCAAAAATGGACCATTAGGGGGGGTACCCCCCATACGAACGAAAATGTTTTTTGTGAATATCTCGAAAACGGGTGATTTTATCAAAAAAGTCCAAGAACAAAAGTTATTTAGGATAGGATTCTACATAAAACTCCCATACATCAAAATCCGATTGGAATAAATTTTAAAAAATCTTATTGGAAAGTTCGACTTCAAAGTGGAATTTTGGTACAACTGTTCGAATTTTGATACGAATATCACCATACGGGTTTTCAATAATTGCCAGATTGGCAATTATAGCTTTTGTTATGTTTATAATTTACGTTCCGACCGAGTGTTTATACCCGTATGGTGAAACCAAAGGGTATATTAACTTTGCCTTACCGTTTGTAACGCCAAGATCCCGTCATCACACATAAAAATGAATTACACCAGTGTGTTTAGAATGATAAAAATAATTAATTTCTGCATGTCCGTCCGTCTGTCTGTCCGTCTGTCTGTCTGTCTGTCTGTCCGTCTGTCCGTCTGTGGCGCGGATTGCGGGCGCACGGATTGAGCTAGAGACTTGAAATTTTGCGCAGATTCGTTTTTCGTAAAATGCGAGGCTAAGTTCGTTAATGGGTAAAAATGGACCATTAGGGGGGGTACCCCCCATACGAACGAAATCGTTTTTTGTGAATATCTCAAAAACGGTGCATCTTATCAAAAAAGTCCAAGAACAAAAGTTATTCAGGATATGATTCTACATAAAACTCCCATACATCAAAATCCGATTGGAATAAATTTTAAAAAATCTTATTGGAAAGTTTGACTTCAAAGTGGAATTTTGGTACAACTGTTCGAATTTTGATACGAATATCACCATACGGGTCTCCAATGATTGCCAGATTGGCAATTATAGCTTTTGTTATATTTTTCAATTATTAACTCCAATATATGTTAACCCCAAGACTGATATTTATATGATACATGAAAATTTAAAAAAAAAACATATATTAACCAACAAAGATTATAAAAGGTAATGCAAATATAAAACCATTTAATTATTGACATTTATTGTTTTTCACAACATTTTACAAACATTGAACTCTACTGTGAATTTAAAAAAAATCTTCAATATGTTATGCTTATGTTTCCAAAATACCAATCACTCGTGAATGAATTACATTTTTTACAGGACACATTAGTTAATTATTAAAGTAAATTTCTCAAGTGATTTCGGAATATATACGTCCAACTTATTAGAATTATCAACAAGCCGATTATTACAACAACAAATATTGAGAATTTAAACTTATTTTTTGAATAAACTATTTGACATTTTATTATTCCTCCCATACTATTAAATTGTTTTATAGATGTATAAATGCTTGACATAGATTTAATGTGAGTAAAATCCTTAATCTGCAAATTCGTCAAATTTTCCAGGGTGGCAACACTATACTCCCAATTTCGAGCATTTTCACCACTACCTAAAATGACCGCATTTTCAGAATGCCTAGAAGTAAATGGAATTTGTTGACAATTCCAAAAAATCGTAATTTCCTTATAATCAGTATAAATTACTGAGTACCAATCGTAAAAAGAATTATTGTTCTGAAGCTCAAAAATTTTCTTGAAATTTGTACAAAATTGAATCTGAATTATAGATCTGTATTTTATCAAGCATGCGTAGAATAGCATATCTGGTATTGTTTCTATCCCATAGTCTCCAACACAGCCTGTAGAATTCGCTTTTATGAAACTGACACCATTTTCCTTAAGTGCAATTTCAAAATCATCGGTGTTTACCAAACTGTGTGACATTGGCCAAATTTCAAAAAAATCTGTAATTGTTTGAATATTTTTAATGTTCGGACATGGTCCATCAAACAGTTTCCCATTAATGGTTTGAAAAATGTAATTTGCAAACCAGAAACAAATTGGAATTAACTTCATATTTTTTTTTTTTTTAAAAAGTGAACAAAGAAATTTTTTTCTGACACAAGACTTTTGTTACAGAGTTTAAGGCTAACTGAAGTCATAATAAAATTTTTCATTGTGAAGCATTTCACTTACAGTGTTCCTAATCGGTGTATGAAAATTTAATTTTTTCATGGAATATTTCATGTTATGGCTAATATTGTACTAATATTGTACGATTTATTTAATAGTATTACATTAGAATATAAAAAATAACAATGAGCTTAAAAGTTTTGATCAATTTTGGAACTTACTATTTATACCATTTTCGAGGGGGACAAAAATGTTGCCCACAAGCAAAGAGAAAGATCTAGTCCAGGGGTAAATACGCGTTACATGAAAAAATTAAATTAAAAAAGGGTTTTTACGAAAGTGGACATTTCCTATGAAATTTTTTCGTAGCTGTATGAATAGGAAACATTTCATGATTCGTTTTTTTTTTCGGACTGTAAGGACTCGTTCACAATTGCGATTTTTTCTTGCATTTCTCCGCGCATTTTATTCAGAATTTGTTTCGCGAATTTTATTCATCTATTGCAGAATAAAATCATTTAACAAAAGTTGTCAAAATTTGAATTAATTTGAACGGTTTTAAAATTCGAGTTCGGGCGTCTTTCAGGAATAAAGAACCATGCAGGAAATAGCATTTTTCGTGCCCCTGGGTTAACTTCTCAACCGTGTAGTTTTCACTTTGGTTGAATAATTTTTGGAAAGGGCACAGTCTCTAGTTTCATCCATATATGGCTTCGAGAGCCACCGAATTGCAGGGGGATGGTGAGGGGTTAACGAACTTTCTCGTGATTTTTCACAGAAGTCACTGCAGAAATGGAAGTTGTGCCCCTGGACTAACTTTTGAACCCGTGTAGTTTTCGGTGGCTCTTGAAGCCTTATATGGATGAAACTAGAGACTGTGTCCTTTCCAAAAAGTATTCAACCAAAGTGAAAACTACACGGGTTCAAAAGTTAGTTTAGAGGGGCAAAATCGTGCATCGTTCTTTCTGAATTTTTTGACATAGTCAAAACATGAATTTAGTGTCGAAGAATAAAATTCGCTGTTTCACTATCTTTTACGATTTTCCATCAAATCAGAATGGGGTTCTTAGGGTTTTCATGGAAAATAATTCCGTTTTTTATAGAACGCAAATTGACCCCCAGCTCTGACCATCTGATTTTTACTTTCTTCTACGGAGTATAATAAAGTATTGTATTCATGAAAAATTTCAACCTCCTAATTTTGCCTAAAAAAACATTTCCCGATCACTCCTGAGTCGATTGGAGTCATATTAAAAAAATGTCTTTCTGTCTGTCAGTCTGTCAGTCTGTCTGTCTGTCTGTCAGTCTGTCAGTCTGTCAGTCTGTCAGTCTGTCAGTCTGTCAGTCTGTCTGTCAGTCTGTGTACAAGATTTCTCAAAAACTAATAGAGCTAGCGCCATGAAATTTCATAGGCATGTTGGGTCCTGAAATGGGACGATCCTATCAACTTTTGGTGGAAATCCGTTAACCGGAAGTATCCAAAATGGCGGTTTTTCAAAAATCGCAATTTCGTTTTTCTCGATTTACTCCCAAACTACGAGTTTTTTAGTGGCCTTAAGTATGACAAAACTTGGAGAAAATAAAATTTCCCACACTTTTGTCTTTAGCTATAACTCGATCTCTCAACCTGTTATCGAGATAAACCGTTATTTCCAAAAAAAACAGTTTTTTGCGATTATCTCGAAAACTAACAGGTTTTTGCTAACTGAATGTATAAAGTGAATTAATGAGAATGGCATTCTGCACAATTTTGTCTTTTACCGTTATCCGTTATATTTTACCGTTATTGAGATATTTTCATTAATATGTAAAAAATCATATTTTTGCGAATAATTTGCAAACTAACGGTTTTTCGGCAAATTAATTTAAAGAAGAATTGGAGATGTTAAATTTTTTTACATTTTTGCCATTTACCGTAAATTGATATCTTTTACCGTTCTCAAGTTATCTCAAATTTTGTACGTTTTTGATATTTTTGAATAAACCAAGAATTTATTGGGAGGTCGTCTTATGTTGACAACGCGACAGGGCTCTAGCGTAAATTGCGCAGGGTCGTAGATTTTGTAGAAGAAAGTTTTGTGTTGACCACAACTGATATTTTCCCTAGTAGTCCAGTTTCAGCTGCTAAACTGAACAAAAAATATCAGTTGTGGTCAACACAAAACTTTCTTCTACAAAATCTACGACCCTGCGCAATTTACGCTAGAGCCCTGTCGCGTTGTCAACATAAGACGACCTCCCAATAAATTCTTGGTTTATTCAAAAATATCAAAAACGTACAAAATTTGAGATAACTTGAGAACGGTAAAAGATATCAATTTACGGTAAATGGCAAAAATGTAAAAAAATTTAACATCTCCAATTCTTCCTTAAATTAATTTGCCGAAAAACAGTTAGTTTGCAAATTATTCGCAAAAATATGATTTTTTACATATTAATGAAAATATCTCAATAACGGTAAAATATAACGGATAACGGTAAAATACAAAATTGTGCAGAATGCCATTCTCATTAATTCACTTCATACATTCAGTCAGTAAAAACCCGTTAGTTTTCGAGATAATCGCAAAAAACTGTTTTTTTGGAAATAACGGTTTATCTCGATAACAGGTGGAGATATCGAGTTATAGCTAAAGACAAAAGTGTGGAAAATTTTATTTTCTCCAAGTTTTGTCATACTTAAGGCCACTAAAAAACCCGTAGTTTGGGAGTAAATCGAGAAAAACGAAATTGCGATTTTTGAAAAACCGCCATTTTGGATACTTCCGGTTAACGGATTTCCACCAAAAGTTGATAGGATCGTCCCATTTCAGGACCCAACATGCCTATAAAATTTCATGGCGCTAGCTCTATTAGTTTTTGAGAAATCTTGTACACAGACTGACAGACAGACTGACAGACTGACAGACTGACAGACTGACAGACTGACAGACTGACAGACTGACAGACTGACAGACTGACAGACTGACAGACTGACAGACAGACTGACAGACTGACAGACAGACTGACAGACAGACTGACAGACAGAAAGACATTTTTTAAATATGACTACAATCGACTCAGGAGTGATCGGGAAATGTTTTTTAGGCAAAATTAAGGGGTCGAAATTTTTCATGAATACAATACTTTATTATACTCCGTAGAAGAAAGTAAAAAGCGTTCTCAAATTAAAAACTTCTATAATTAAAAAAAAAACGTTTGATTTTCCCTAAATGTTTAGATTCATTTAAATATGTTCGAAAAATAAATTCGAAACTAATTTATTTTAATACATATAAAACTTTATTATCTAGGCGAAACAATTGACCCCAGCCTATTTTCAATATTGGAACGTAATGTCATTAAAAACAAAGAAGGTCACTTCATCAAGTCTGGTGATAGTCTAATCGAATATAATCATAACTTTCGATTCTATATAACAACATGCTACAGAAATCCACACTATGTTCCAGAAATTGCTGTTATGGTAAATCAATTTCAACTTTAAGTAAATATCTACCAATAATGGCAAAGTTACTAAATCTTTCATACTCATTCCACATAATTGTACTTGTATGTCAGTCTGGGCAACCATTCAATTCCAATTTTCTAGGTAACCATTTTGAACTTTATGATTACGGGACAAGGACTTCGAGAACAACTTCTGGCAACAGTCGTGGTCCATGAACGGCCAGATTTACAAGAGAAGAAGGAACTATTGATATTAGAATCGACGAAGAATCGAGATGCTCTGTACAACATTGAAACGAAGATTTTACAAGTAAAACGATTTTCTAGTTATATGTAATATACGAATATGCACTATACTAATACCGAAATTGGCCAAAAATTTTAACTCGATGTAACTTATGGTGGTTAAATTGACTATATCTTTTATATATACCCATATAGGTTTTATCATCATCTGAAGGCAATATTCTGGAGGATGAGAACGCCATAAATATCCTGTCAACGAGTAAAACTCTATCGGAGGAGATACAGGAGAAGCAAGTCGTCGCCATTTCAACCGAAACCGAAATCGATGATGCTAGACAACAATACCTTCCTGTAGCCAAGCATACAGCGATTCTTTTCTTCTGCATTACGGAATTGGCTAATATCGATCCAATGTATCAATATTCTTTGGCATGGTTCCTCAATTTATTCATTAGCACGATATTGAAGGCGCCACAAACCGAAAATCTCGGGGATCGTCTAAATCAACTTAATGATCATTTTACGAAATCCATCTACCAAAATGTCTGTCGATCACTTTTCGAAAAGGATAAGCTTATCATATCATTCGTCATGTGTATCGGAATCTTAAATTCAAAGGTGGCCAATGATACTTTGTGCAGCATTTACACCACTCGAGAAGATATTTATTTTCGTGCTACTATAGTTGAAATCGCAAATGTAGAAAATGGATTTTTTTCGTTAATGTTTTACCAATGTGGATAATGAAAGCTTTTTTTTTTTTGGAAATGTGGAAAATTACCCTTTTAGCATTTTCAGTATATGACACGTATCCGCCACTATAAAGTCACTTAATGATTTTGTCTTGCTATTGGCAGCCATACACCTACGGGATAGTTTATTGGAAATAATCCCCCCTTTGGTCTCTAATTTTTTTTTGCAACTTTTCTCATATCAAAAAAAATCGTGAAAAAGCGTTAAAAAAAATATTATTTCATATAATTTTTCCATACATTAAATTTCAATTTCAGTAGCTTTAACAAAAGATTTCCTCAAAATTCGATTTGAAATTTTCATACAGTTTATTTTCCAAATGTCTTCACAGATTTGTATGGCTTTTCTTATGTTTTGATAAAAAAAATATAAATTTTTTACATTTGTGATTTCAAATATAATCTGATACCATTTTTGCTTTTAAAAAAATTTCCCTACAAGAAAAAAAAATATATGTAACAAATTTTAGGGGAAAGTTAACAAATCTCATCTAATATTTTTCTTAACTGGTGGAATAAGACTTGATAACCCTCATCCTAATCCGGCACCCAACTGGCTCAGTGATAAATCATGGAATGAGATTGTAAGAGCAAGTGATTTAGAAGGGTAGGTGTAGAAAATCAACCAAAGCAAAAGAAAAAATTGTCGGAGATTTTGAATTATAACTACCGCGATATCACTGCTATGCTTTTCCACTTTTCACTCGATTTTTTCTCAACATTCCCTCATCCTTATACTATATTTATGTTTATTTTCTATGTGTATATTTTTCCTGTTATTTACCGGAAATGTGTGTAGGCTGGAGGACTTTTATAAGAATTTTGCGGAAAATATAAATGTCTGGCATGAGTTGTATGATTTATCTAACCCAGAAGAGGCACAATTCCCATCACCGTACAATAATAGTGTCGACCAACTGTTGTTGGGACTTATCCTCCTCAAATGCATCCGACCTGACAAACTTGTTCCGGCTGTCCGAGTAAAAACTTTTGATAAATTAATTTCTCTCCCCTTTTTCATCGAGATAAATTAAAATCCTTTCAGAAATTTATCACAACCAACATGGACAAGTCATTTATAGAACCACCGCCGTTTGATCTTCAAGCTTCGTTTGACGAAAGTGATCCAGCAACACCTTTGGTTTTTCTACTTTCACCTGGATGTGACCCTATCATGGATGTGTTCGGTTTTGCTAAATATTGGAATATGTATGATAAGTAAGTGGCATTTTTAACACAACTCGGAAAAATTTTTCATCATTTTCAAGGATTCCACTTAAAATACAAAATTATATAACAATTTCAGGTGCAAATTGATATCACTTGGGCAAGGTCAGGGCCCTAAAGCAGAGAAAATGATTGCGGAGGCGCAAAAATCTGGCCATTGGATTTTATTGCAAAATTGTCACGTGGCCCGGAATTGGTTTGGAGAACTTGAAAGAATATGCACAGATACTGTGATGGCCAAGGATATTCACCGTGACTACAGACTCTGGTGTAGCTCATACTCAATCGATGGTTTTCCCGTCTCGGTTCTGCAAAACAGTGTGAAAATGACCAACGAACCCCCGAAGGGACTAAAAATGAAAATGTTACGACTATACAATTCGGATCCAGTTAATAATGATAAATTCTTCAATAATGCATTTTCCGGAGATATTGCTAAGTGCTGGTTTCGCGGAGTGTTTTCAATGGCGTTTTTCCATGCCATTCTGCAAGAACGTCGTGAATTCGGACCGTTGGGATGGAATATTCCTTATGAATTCAACGACTCTGATTTTAAGTAAGTGCCAATAAATTGAATTTTCCAATCCCAGCGGATCTATTCAAAATAAAAAGGAGAATTATTTTTTATTACCACTTTGCCGATTTCTTTACTGCATAAAAAAGGATTTCGTTTATGTGATTTCAAACGGATGGATTTCTTAAAATAAAGGCTTTATATAATCTAATAATAAATACCTATTCCTTATTTTAAGATGCTGCCAGAGTCCATTCTTGCAAATTAATTGTTTCCCTGTAGCAAAGAGGAGACCTTTCATTATATTTATTTCCTAGAAATAAATAATTTATTTTGTCTCAAAAATACTTAAAATGTTGATTTTTTTTGCAGAATATCCTTGCAGCAGCTAAAAATGTTAGTACGACAACATGGCACTATTCCATTCGATGGACATCGATATCTAACAGGTGAATGCATTTACGGTGGACGGGTAACAGACGATAAGGACCGTCGATTACTTTTATCTTTGCTCGACACTGTCTACAACAAAAATATTATCATTGAAGACAAGTAAGTTCCCATTGAAATAAAACCTTATCTACCTATCCACAATAGGTATAAAAATATCTATCAATATCACACGTACATACCCAGAGATACACAAATGGCACTCAACGTTTAAAATTTGTGTTATTACAGCCGTTCTCATATGTCTTCCTTTTCTTGAAAATATAATAAAATTCAAGCACGAATAAGACAAACGTTTGATTCGGGAAGGGCACACTTCCCCAAAAAGCAAGGATATTATTTTTATTACTTTTTCTTGTTTTTCTGAATCTTGGTGTATGTTTCGCTCCCGATATATTTTTTTTTGCTTATTTCCATGAAAATTCCTTCAACAACAGAATAACATGATTTAATTTATTGACGTGCAAGTAATTGAATTGTGATTGTTTTCTTGAAAATTACATACCCTCAATTTTGCAGAAAAAGGATCCGTCTTCAGTATGAAAAATTAAAAATATAACCGAATTAGACAAATCCATATATAGGGTTCAATTTTATACTGGTGTGTCTTCAGATTCTAGGTTGCTTCGAAAAAAAAGAAATCTTCTGGGCTATTTTAATTTCAGCCCAGTTGATTCAATGTAATAATAGTTTTGCCCCTAAGCCCTTTAGAAACGGATCGACAAATGGTGGTGAAGTATAGATGGCTCGATCGATTATATATCCTTGTACAGAATCAGTAGCTCTGTATATGATGATGGAAATATATAGACTTTGGTGGGCTCAATATTTGTTTTTCAATCACGCCATCGAACCAAATGCAGATCGATTCGAACGACAGACAGACAGAAAAAGCAAGAAAAATGGAAAATGGCAACTAAAAACGATGATTGCTTATAGTACAGTAAGGGTACAAACGCACACAGCGTTACAAACAGAACTTGAAAAAACCAGAAGAGGGAGCAGAAAAAACAAGAAAATTTCGCTGATAGATCTCGAGCACCAGCTGTCGCATTTCCCTGCAGGGAATGAAAAATAAATTGAAGGCAAGAAGACTTGCCGTATATGACAGAGTCATCTATTTATCCATCCAACCATCCATCCATCTATTCATTCGACTATCTATAAATTTATCTATATATCTGAAACTTCTTCTGTTATATTCACTTGCTGTACGAACGTATCATCAAAATTCTAACAGAATCGAAAATATACGAATCTAACAAGGACTCGTTTTACGCTGTCTCCTTTTTTACCGCCTACCTCAACGCCCATCCGGTCGGCCTAAAATGCGCCTGCTGTGTCCTCGCTCGGCTCGTAGTTTGGCGATTTTGGAGGGTCGAGTTTAAGCATTCTGACCTACAATGGAAAGCGTTTACTTACAACTTCCTCAACCAAAAAAAAAATCGTGAAAATTCCCCAAAATAGAGGAAACAAAGATAGAAAGTCAAAACGGCAAGAGAAAAAATCTTCTCTGAATTTATTTTTACGGCAAATTTAATGTTGGATAACTTTGCAAAAATTCAGCATTTTTTTGCAACAGTAACTTTGTTTAAAATCTTCCTTCCTTCACCACACCGTTGGTATTCTCCTATCGCCATCCACTATTCAGGCATAAAGAGAAAAAATTATCATTCCGTGGCATCATTGTTCATCAAGCAAATTGAGATGTTCTTTTCTTCTTTTCGTAACCGTGTAATTTAATGCTTTAAAATTTCCACTTTCCCAAAGATATTTTTCCAATCGAAAAATCTTATCAACCATTTCGCTTCTATCTGATATTACTTGCGATTGATTCATGCAAAATGTAAACTGATAACAATTAGATTAATTCATAAATTTTATTATTTTTTGGTAAATTACGTATAGATTTTTATAGAAAGAGTAGCTTACAAGATCCCGGCGGTGTTGAATGGGCGAAAATTTTCTTTTACCATTAACCTCTCTAACACTTAAAGTATTAAAATCCGTTCAGTGGTTGAGTATATAGAAGGAAAGGGAGTTCTCATCATGCAGTAGGGAGTGGTTTGAGTAGGTGAAATTTTTCCTTGATGGACAACCTATCCAGCACTAAAAGCCGTATAAATATCCATTCAGTTGTTTAGGAGATACCAAGTAGAAGCTGTGGGGATGTGGACGAAGAGGAGTCTACAACTCATCTTCTCTGTCATTGCCCAGCACTACCTCAACGTAGAAGAATTCATTTGGGCAGTTTCTTCCTAAACGATCTAGAAGACCTAACAAGCGTCGCAGATCTACTCCGCTTCATCAGAAGATTCAAATGGTTTGAGGTATAGAGAAATGGATCGTCATGATTCGCGTGGTATCACAATGGGTCATTTCTGGCCTAAGTGTGCCTTTTTGGCAGCCACTCCAACCTAACCCTAACCTAAGAGAGGGGGTTTGCATTACGCGGGAGCACAGAAATATATCCCATAGAATGCGCCTTACTTGAAAAGCCCGTATAAAGAAATGGGCCAAAAACACTAATGCTTTCTCTATTTTCATAAGCCTAAAATTTATTTGCATACCATAGTGAAATGAATCCAGAATTGCCAACTTTGCTTTTATCAAGTTTCAAATTAAAAATGAATTTTAGCTTTTAAGTGAACTACAAACATTCTATATTCCAAAACGAAGCATGATATATTTATCTCCTTTCCCCATAATAATATTTTGACATTTCAGTGGCCCATTTGAGATAGCAAAACACGATATCTATTCTAATTCCGATATCTGTGCGCGGGAGGGACTGGTGTAAGTGGACGAAAATTTTTCTTGACGGACGGTGTGTCCAACACTGAAAGCCGTATTCAAATCCTTTTAGTGGTTCAAAAGATAATAGGCGAGGGGTAAAAGGGGCGCCAAAACCCGACAACATGTAACTATAAAAAATTCCTGCAACCTAGCTAACGTATATTGTGAATATGAAGCAAGTCATTTGGTCGAGTGGTTTGGCTGTGATGCGACTTCACACATTCGCACCAAGGATTTTATTTATACAGATGAATAATACTTTTTTTATCCTTAAAAATGTTTGATATCAATTGGAATTCCTGAAAAAAATATATATATTCTTCCGGTATAAATAAACTTTTGTATTATGAAAATTAAACCGTTTCGCGGTGCAGCACTGCCTGCGGCCTAAGAAGGTACAGATTGTCGGTAGAAACGGGTAAAAACTGGCTTAAACACAGAAAACATAAAATTTAAAAAAAACATCGAACAAAATTTTTTAATGCTAAATTTCATCTCTAAAATTAAAATTGCGATTTTTTTTTCTTTCGTGTTTTAACAGTTACTCATTATCTGCATCTGGTAACTACAAGATTCCACTGGAACCAAATAAATTTAGCAGCATCGAATATATTTCAGAATTTCCTTTAAATCCCCATCCCGAAGTTTTCGGTCTACATGAAAATGCGGCCATTAATAGGAACCAAAGGGACACGAATTCGGTACCGTGTTTATTTATAAGAATTTTTTTTATTATCCTTTAAGTCTGATGATGATTTTGTTTTTATTTATTTCATATTTTCGGCTGAATGATAATCTGTGGTGGTTTTTTCCGGACTTTCTCATTTTATCGTTTTCATTTTCCTGTTTTTATTCGTATTTCGGTGATTTGGGGAATTTTAAAGCTCCTGTTCGGGATACTCCTCACACAAACACAATTGATGGCAGCGAGCAGGACAAATGGAACGGAGCCAGAGGGTTTAACACAGGAAAAGGACATAATTTCCGAGGATCCGGTATTTCATCTTTGCAATGAAATATTAAGCCGTTTACCCGATGATTTTGACATTGATGAGATAACAGCTAAGTACCCGCTCGTTTATAGCAACTCCATGAATACCATCTTACGACAAGAAGTCATTAGGTAAATGAGGTTTTATGCCTTTACTGTCTCATTTATTTTTGTTTCATGTTTTCCGCGATCTTGCTTTGTTTTTTTTTCTCTTGCTTTGTTTTATTATTTTTCGTTGATTTTCATTCGATTTTGCTTCTGTTTCTCGTTTTTGTAATGCCGGGTAATTTAAAGGTTATTTATACCATCATTTTCGGCCTTCTTTTCATTATTATTATTTTATTGTGTGCGTATAATTTTCAAATTTGAATGTTTTTTACAGATACAATCGACTTCTTCAGTACATAAGAAAGAGCTTGATTAATGTTCAGCGAGCGGTTCAAGGGCAAATCGCTATGATACCTGAATTAGAAGGGATTCATGCATCGATGCTAATCGGAAAATTACCATCTGATTGGCTGTCAAGGAGCTATCCTTCACTTAAATCCCTCGGGAGTTATATCAACGATTTTCTAGCCAGGTTCAACATTTTATGTATTTTCATTCTATGATTTTAATTTAGATTGGTGAATTGGTATTTTACTATTGTTGATTTAAAAAAAAATGTTTTTTTTTGTTGTGCCTTGTGCGGAAAAGGATTGAGTTCTTCAGAAATTGGATAACAAATGGAGAGCCAAATGTCTTCTGGTTATCTGGATTCTATTTCACTCAGCCATTCATTACTGGTATACTTCAAAATTATGCCAGGAAACATAAACTGCAAATTGATTTGCTATCGATGAAATTTCACATTACTGATTTTGAAATAGAAGCACGAAATTCTCCGGACATAGGCGTTTATATTAAGGTAAATATATCAATTTTGAAATATTTATAATAAATTTCATGATAATTAAATAAATTTCCAACAAACGCTGCCGTCCAAAAGGATAAAAAATCGAGAAATCAATTTTCAATTCTATACGATGTAAGTATATTTAGCAAAAAAAGTACATTTTCTGGAAACGGTCGTTTAATATCATATGCGAAATCTTAGTTGAAACTATGTAATCCAAATGGTTTTTTTTTTAATTATTCTATTTAAAATTTTTACGCACATGTGTAAAATTTCAATCACCCTATTTATAGAATCAAATATTTTAAGAATGAAAGTCAAATTTATTAGACACAAGATTAATTCTATACACAAGATTTTTTTTTCTGCATGTTACGGAAAAATATCTTTCCAAGAAATTTTATTTTATGGAATTTCCTTACAAAATTGAAGACAAACAAAAATAATTCACAAAATTCTAAAATTGAACTAAAGGGCTATTAACTCTTTTAGGGACTTTACCTGGAAGGTGCTCGTTGGAATCGTGAAATCCGCTCGTTGGATGAATCTCTCCCTAAAATTTTGTTTGACGCTATGCCAATAATTCTGATGGAGCCAATTCTAAAATCAAATAAGGACGAAACCTACGAAACAAAATATGAAAGCCCAATTTACAAAACCAGCGAAAGACGTGAAATAATTTCTAGCAAGGATAATTCTACAAATTTTATTATGTTCATAGAGCTGGACACAAATTTGCCACCTAATCATTGGATAAATAGAGGAACTGCATGTTTATGCCAATTGGATGAATAATTTGATATATTTTCGAGTGATTTTTTTTTGTGTGATTTTCTAATAATATATTTTTGTAATAGTTTGGTAAATACTTTTTATTATTTAAACAAAGAAGAAATAATTGTCTTATAAATCAAATAATTTATGTTTTGTCATTTAGAAGTCGGTTTTTGTCTTTCGTTTTGTAGAGTTTGTAGAGAGAAACCGGAAATTATCTATTTCATTGTTCAAAGTCACAGTTTGACTGTGTTTACATTGACTGTGTTTACATTGACTGTGTTTACATTGACTGTGTTTACATTGACTGTGTTTACATTGACTGTGTTTACATTGACTGTGTTTACATTGACTGTGTTTACATTAGGACTCACTTTGAGGTGGCACGTCATTCCTCATTTCTCTGTCGTGTGCACACGGTTCGCTTCATCTTCATTCGCTAAACCGGTTTCATCAACAAAACTAAACGAAACAGGTTTCAACAACCAGACTCAAACCGGTTTGCGACCGATAATTTTAAGTGAATCTAAACTTCGTTCGCTCTTTTTGGTTTCCCTCCCCACTGCGTCCCTCACCCTCACTTGGCCGGAGCGAATGACGTGCCGCCTGAATCCCAATGCAAAGTGAATCCCAATGTAATCACAGTCTTTAGAAACAAAATAACTGGAAAATTACGCATTAAATCTTTCAGAAAAGTTATTTCCTGTTTAACTCTTAAAATCCTTATCATAAGTATCAACAACTGCAGACAGTGTCTTGAAATCCTACAAAAAAAGACAAAAATTAAATTTTTTTTTGAATAAAACCACCCAACTAAAAACCTGATCCCACAATCGTTTTCTCTTTTATTCTGATTATATTCAACTATTCATGCAAAAAAAAATTTCCAAAGCTTAAGTAAAATAAATGACCAACATTAAATCATTACTAATTTAATGCCTAAAGTTATGCAATGATTAAAGTTTCCCACCAATTCCATTGAAAATGATTGGCTATTTTCACACACTATACATTTTCATGCATGATGCCACTTTTGGATTGTCAGTTGAAAAACGATTCACATTTGAAACAAACACACATCGAAATATTCACACAGAAATGTTTGCACCCAAATATCCTGTGAGACATGAACATATCCTTAGAGATTTTCCTGATGGTATGAAATTTTCCATCGATAATCGAAATATATAATGGGTATTTGAGACTGTCGTTCTGGACTATTCCTGTTCAATATCCGAAAATAAAATTAGGTTAACGTTTATACATCTGACAGGTCTATTACCTGGTTTCATTTTCTGTCCAGTTTTCAAAGTGAATTTCATCATATATATGTACATATACGAGAAATACTACCATTGTATTATACAGACAATCAACGTATGAGTATACCTTGATATTTAATAACGGCTAAATGAAGTACATCTCTGATATTTTGTCCATGAATTTTACATATAAATTCCAGTTCTCAACAACGAGCTTTGAATTCATGAATAATTCCTCACATACGAGCATAAAGGAAAGATATTTATGCTGGTACACTTTTCCCATACCTTATATTTCCACGCAATTACATTGAGTTTATCTTATCTTTGGTTACCCACCCAGAAATATCCATCTCTATCTTATCTAAAATTTCAACAACAAACTCAAATACACCTGACTAACTAACTAACTGTATTGAAACCGTTTTGTTGTATTGCAACAAAAGTCATTTATCTTATCAGTTTCTTATCGCAGGTCTAAACTCTGTAGACAAAGTTATATCGAAAAGTGGTTTTAGTACAATTTTCTCTTCGGGTTAAGAATCAACTTGGTTAATAATACATTATTATCACTTCCACACGAAGTCATTTTTAATTTCAAGAATAATCGCATTAAATAAAAAAATAAAAACACAAACATAAACAACATGAAGCTTCTTAAACATAGTGCATCCATTCTTGCAGTCCTTTTAGGTAAAAATATAACTTTTTATAAAATATTTATCAAATTTTAAGTGAATTTAATTACCATATGTCGTTTAGTGAATCATATGGATTCATTGGAAGTGTGATTCATTTTTTTCCGTCATTCATTCTCGTTATTCCAGGAAAATGGCACTTTCGTGTTTTTGATTAAGGCGTGACCAAATATTGATTCTGAGAAATAATTTTAATCGAGCAGTGTTAAATATATCCAACATTTTTTTTTTTTTTAATTTTTTTACTTAAATGCCTGGATTTCAATGGAATTTCTTGACAACTCAAAAAAATACTGAATACTATATTTTTAGGAATATATCTGATGTTTATTACATACATGTAACATATCTTGATAATTTTTTGATAAAATATTTAAATTGAAGTTAAACTAAACGAATTTCCTAAAAACCTAATGAAGATTTTCGGCTAAAGGGCGTATACGTTTATATTCATTGTTATTTCCACCATTTCATTTACATTTATTTATGAAATGTTCAGAATAACAGAAAATTAAGTGAGTTTTCGATTATAGAACTGTGCAGGTCTTTGAGCTAATTTTTATTACTATTTGGGTACATCCAGTGGTCTGAACAATACTATGTCAACGGAAAAATTATTACTTTTTTTGGCATGGCCCAAATCATGCAGATTTAAACATTTTTCATTTATTTTGTTAACTTTGAAAATCGCAAAACTTTTCAGAGGAACCAAACCAATAGAAACTCATATTTGAAATAAATCATGCAATTTGTTAAAACTTATTAAAAAAAACAAATATTGATGTTTTTGACTACATATATTTAAAAAAAATCATGCTTTTAAATCCGCGATTAAAAAAAAATTAAAATTGTTTATCAGCATTGACCGTATTTTATTTTTTTTTTCTTTTCTTTTTTGGAAACAAATAAAATATCTCCATTTCATATAGCCGAAATGGAATTTCAATTTAAATCTTTGTATAATATTTCATTTTTTATTCCATACAAATTCACCTGCGGATATTAAAAATCGAATATTTTTAAAAAACTACAAAAAAATCGCTGTACTCAAGTTTCATGCATAGCATATTTTAAACTCAAATCCGTGTTATTTAATCCTTAAATGGTATTTAAAACTGTGCACGAATTCAGTTTTATTTCCAATATAAATGCACGTTTTGAAAAAAAAAACATATGCGTAGATTGAATATGAAGTCCATTCAACGCAATTGAATGAATATTCAAATAATTTCAAATATTTTGTAAATTTCCGGATAAATAAAAGATTTTGCTTCAACTTCATAGGAAAAAAGGTAGAATGGTTTGAAGTGTAAATGTAAATGTGTAAATAAATATTCTACAAAAAAAAAACAAATTTGAGGGTAATAATTCAGTAAAAACAATAGTCACTCAATATGTTCAAAAATATACTTGAATATCTATTTGTGTAGCTACAAAATATGCTCACTCACAAAATATTCCAACACACAAAAAAAACTATAAAAATATCTGTGTGAATTTATGCTTTCAGTAATTCTTGCATGCTGCGCTGATGAAGCTGAAGCCAGGCGAAGAGTTCTTCGTGGAAGGAGAACAATCACCAGGACATATTACCGTATGTATAAAAATACACATATTGTGCATATAAAACATAAAAGTTAAAAAACAATATTTTTTCCACATATTTTCCTATATTTCCGTGTCCTTCACATTCATGTGCATGCATGAGAAATATAATAAAAAAGTATATATTCTGCTGAGCAATAACTTATATTTCAGGTGGACTTGCGATTCCTGGATGGGCAATAATCGTCCTAGTCGCAATAGGCGAGCTCGTTGTGGGAGTCGTCCTGTATTTTGCAATGAGGAAATTCGTCCTGTCGTCAACAGTTTCAGAAGCGAATACATACACACCAGCTATGCAAGACGAAGCTTAATCCCAATTATAATGACCACGAAAACATATTTCTAGAAAAAATGAACAAACTTTGTGTTCTCTGTTTTACACCGTAATATTATTTTTTAGTTATTTTTTTTTGTAGCGAGCCGAATAAAACTTGACCGATTTTGTAGAACGTTAACTATGTGTTCATTTTACTCGTACAATTGGTCCAGATATCTCCAGGATTATCATCATCAAAATCATAACATATCGCTATAGCTTTTAGTCATTATCATCGTCATAATCATGTTTCCAAAACTTCATCTAGCATGCAAATCAGTTGTCAGTCATTCAGTCAGTTTAAAGTCAGTTAACATGAATTTCTATAGAAAAGATGTTCAACTACTTCAGAATCTGAAAGTTGGAAACGATTAAAGCTGAATTCAGACTGGAAGCATCATTAACTCTCAGTTTCATGTTTGCCTTTCAAATTATACTCAAGATGAATTAGCGCACAGTTCTTAATGATATTGGTTTAGTTGTTAAAGGCATGTGTGATATCTACTACAGTAAAGCTTTAATTAGTCAGCCACGCGATTTTGCAGAGAATTCGGATGAACACGGACTATTAATTGTGAGGGGCTCCCAATAAAATACGTCACACATCGGTGGTTCTGACCCGCTTTGTGATTTTGGTGTTGGCCAACACCGACTTTTTTGAACCTCAAACTAAAACTTTTATATTCGTGTAAAAACCAATATTCATCCCAAACCCAATTTGAAAAATTTACCAAACAAATAAAAACGAACTTAAAATATTTATTAATAAAACTCTATGTCAGACCTTTTTCGAGATAAAACGGGTTTCATTAGGGTCAAGGGGGGTGATTGTAAACGATTTTCACTTTTTGGATATTTTTTCAACTTTGTAATGGTTTTTTTAAATTAAATCACTAACAGCGGAGTTTTGATATATTATGTTAAAATTTGTTGTCTATTTATTGCCCATTCCATGTGATTTAAAAATTATAGGTCCTTAATTTTTTACAAAATTGGATGTTTACTTTTACCCCTATATTTTTTTCAAATTTTTGAAAAATGGGGTAAATGTAAACACCTTTTTTTATCCTTTTTTTATATACGTATCTTTCAAGTCTCTAGCTCAATCCGTGCGCCCGCAACCCGCGCCACAGACACACGGACGGACGGACATGCAGAAGTAAATTTTTTTTTGTCATTCTAAACATACTGGTATAATTCATTTTTGTGTGTGATGACAGGATCTTGGCGTTACAAACAGTAAGGCAAAGTTAATATACCCTTTGGTTTCACCATACGGGTATAAAAAGGGTGATTACATTTGCCAGAAATTGTTTACATTAACCCCATTATAGTGTTTACATTTGGACATGAGGTTACAAATGAGGGGGTAAATGTAAACAGACAATAATTTTTCACAGTTTGTTTATAGCCAACAATTAACATATATAACCTATCTCAAGCAACTATATTGTTCGTATATTAAGCTAAAACATACATCCTTCTTTTAAAAATCCCTTCAAAATATAATTCTTTTCCCTCTTAAGAAAACTGAAATCACACTAAAAAGAAGCACTTTTTTGACAGCTCCTACAGAACGAACCCTCTCTTAGATCTATTGTGCCACGTGTCCCCAGTGAGACAAAAGATCAATTTCCAATATATTATCTCGATAAGCTAAGAAGGAATAGCAGTTTGGGGACAACCAATAGTGTTTACAATTACCCCTGTTTACATTTACCCACTTTGACCCTAAAATCTTTGAGTTCACAAACCGAATTTGTTTAGCCCATAGATATACTAGATCGCTCGATTTGCTGTCTCAAATGGTCCCATTTCAATACAGTTCAGTGAATCAAAACGAGTCAAGTAAGAGCAAGATAACCGTATGAAAATTAATATAGTCCTCTCGTTTAAACCGTGAGCTGTCAAAGGAAAATCGACTTTCGGAATGGTGTTGGCGCCTAAAGTTATTTGTTTGCGCCTAAAGTTAGTCTCAAACTTGTGAAATTTGAATTTCGCGGCAAACTAAACTTGAATTTCGCGACATTATACAGTTCAGTGGATGCGTTCAGGTACAATAAAGAGGGAAATACTTTTGGGACCATTTTTCAGCAGAGCTTTGTATGGTGACAGTTGTTCTATGTTATATCATAGTTAAACTATAGTTAGAAAACCTAGGGATGTACCTACGTTGGAGTAAACCTACGTTGGAGTAAACATAACCGATATACTCGTGAACGCGCTTTTCTTTCTGTCCTATGCGTAAATTACCAACAAAACACAACACATGTAAAACCTAGCCACATTTTCATACACCACCAACACATGCAATCTTCCGCCAAGAAAGAAAAACCGCGTCCACGAGTATATCGGTTATCTTTACTCCAAAGTAGGTACACGGAAAAATCCCTAGGTTTCCTAACTATAGTTTAACTATGGTTATATAGTTCTGTGGTTTAGCCACATTCCAAATTAATTAAGTCCGAAGTCTTTCTTCTACTCTTCGTTTCCTATGGTATATCAGGTACACAAAATGAAAAAAAAACATAAGAAAAGCTACAATTATCAGAGGCCCAACGTCAAATACTCTATATGAGAACAGATGAAATTTTTATGAAAAAAATCTATTTGTGTGGGAGAGGAAGGAATGACGACTCACCGTTTTCGAGAAAATGGTAAAAAAAACGGTTTCGTTTGTATGGTGGAGAGGGGGAAGGAATGATCTGATTTTCCCGTTCAAGAACTTATGCCTGAACGCAACGCGAACGCACAAACTGTCACTTACAAGTTTGTTCCATAAAAATAATTTGAAGTGAGCACAGTGAACACAGTGAACGCACCTACAACCCAAAAGTTTGCAAACTTCTAACTTTGCCGCAGAATTCTGCGTTGACAGTTCATAAAGTGAGTTGGGGAAATGTCGTTGATAGCCTTAGTGCAAATAACAAAGATAAAGACCAACAAAGCAAATTATCGCTTCAAAATTATCCATGTTTGTAATTTTGCCAACTGTATACCACTTTATATTATGTCACTTGTACTGCTTCACGAGCTGCCATTGTGCTCTGCCGCTGAAATGTTGCACTGCGTGACAGTTCACAGCGTTGCAGTTGCAGTTGCGTTCGCGTTGCGTTCATTCGGCTCCAGAGGTTAGCCTTGCCACTTACGAAAAAGTCAACTGTTAAAAATTTTAAGTCTCTAACTCAATCGTTTTGACAGGTATGATGTTCATGCACAGACGCATGAAGGGAGGGACGCACAACCAGACACAGGCAGTGGGACAAACAGACAGTTATATTGCACAACCGTTTACGTTACAACACAAAATTCTAAAATTTAGTCCCAAAAGACACTGGAATAAATTTCAACGAGTTTTGCTAATGTGAGTAAATTTGTTTTGCGATAGATGATAAAAATTCGCGGTAGCAATTCTGAATAAAATTCGCTTAGAAATTTTTGCAAATGTAAACGGTGCTTAAAAGTTCTTTTTTTGAAATCTTTTAATATTTAAAAAAAAACTTTTCTCCACTTTACTGTAATAATATAAAACAATTTCACATAAACATCATGCTATAGAATTCGTGAACACTTCTCAAGTATACTCACATTTCTAAATTTAAGTAAGTAGAAAATACTTAAGTAATAAAGAAACTGTTAAAAATTGCCACCGTTTCGTTTGAAAAGTTTGTACCATTAAAGTTGCTAATGAGCGATTATTTAACTCGATTTGGGCTGCTTACCTCACCTTAAAGACATTTCAAGGCGTCTCACTTAAGATGTTTCACCTTAGCGACATATTCGCGTATGTTCGAAATTTCGATAGATCTCTAAGTAAATTGCCAAAAGCCCATTACATTCAATGTACTCGTACCACACTTATTCGTATATTAACTTATCGTATATAGGGGTAGAATTTGGATTTTAAACGAGCACTTTGAACAAACTTCGTTTTTGTTTCTTTGTACTTACGAGGTGTTTTAATGGATTTGAAGAAAACAACAGGGTTAGGCAAGCGATTCTATTTCCCATTTAGGCGTAGTTACCACATCTGAAAACCACAGCAGAGAGAAAGTTTCTCCAAAAAGCATGAGAGAATGGCAATCGAAGTGAAGGGTTTCAACCCCAAAATGCCTATATGGAAACGTGTTTCTGTTTAGATCTATTTTATTCCGTATATCTTCAAAACTTCTATTCATTTTGCGGCTCAAGTGCCCCATTTACATCCTTTTGCACCTTTACTATCTACCGGCTTATATATTAGGATTTGAATAAATAGTTGATTAATCCCATGACCTTTCACCAAAAGTGTCAATCCGTCTAATTTGTATGTTAATAAGTTCGGTTGGCATGGCACGGTTCTGAGAAGATGAAAATAGTTTTTGAACTTAACTTTATTATAAATAAATTGACAGTTAAATTTACAGAGACATATAGGAAAGCACATAAATCCATAAACAAACTCCAAAAACATGGTTTTCGCTTTAATTATGTACATCCAATAAAATTTAATTTCGTTTTAATAACAGATTTTGTATCGAAAAGTTCAAATTAATTTTCTTACAAAGAAAATAGATTAATTTAACATCCGGGTGTTATTAATTTAGTTTAAATTTAATTTTATTTTCTCATGCAATTTAACATTAGTTAATCTAATTATAAATAATTCATTCATGAAATAATTCATTCAAATTTTAATTTATTTTATTTTTTGGTACAGTAAATTTTTTTTTAATTTACCTGTCTGTTAGAGAATTTCTATGAAACGATTGGATTAAATTTTATAAATCTCGATAATTAAGTCAATAATATACAAGATAAAGACAAAGGCTATAGATTACTTTGTTGCTACACCGCACAAAAAAGTTTTTCAATATGTATTCTAAAAACGATTGGTTTTACCAAACAATTATGAAAGAAAAATTGAAAAAATACGATACAACTTATATAAATCAATTTTTGTTCTAAAAATGTTTTCCCAAAATCATTTTCTTAAATCTTTAGTTTCCATACAAAAGAAAAATCAACGCAACCCATTGTCATTAAATAGAAATTATAACAATCTAATAAACCCTTAAGCCAATTCCTTATTTATTTCATCTAATAATAAATTAGGTGATGAAACCAACACTCAGCATTTTATTTAATTCATTTTCAATAAATAATTTGAAACAATTCAAAGCTAATTGAGATTTTCTAATTGCGTTCTAATTCCATTAATATTACTTAAGTATAAGAAAAAAAAATTCAATTTTCATCGTCTGCGTTTTTTTCTCAAGTGGTTAGAAAACCATTTTATGGATCCAATTGAGTTAAAAAAAATCAATTTCAAAAAGAAATTATTGCATTAATAAATCACATAATTTTCAGCATTTTCATTATCTGAAAAACATGTTTTTCGGTATTTTGTTAAAAATAGAAATGAGCATCAATTTTTTATTCAATTTATAAAAGGAATACTTAGGCAAAATATTTGAAAAAAATTATTCATTAAGTCAATTTAATGTGGGGCTTTTTAGTAAAATGATAAGTATTTTTACCATTCTTTCTAATTTTTCGAAAAGGTATTGATATAAAAAATATTAACAAAGAACTCGTGGAAACTAAAATGTTTTTTGAGAGTGAAGGGTTAAAACTTTCAACCCGGGAAAACACGTGACTTGTGACTAAATCTCACCCAAGATTTCACCTAATCGGTCGAGTAGTTTTTTGCTTTCTGAAATCATGTAAATTTAGTAAAATTACAATTTCAGAGCAACGAAATTCTTGTATACCGTCCGTTGTAATAATATATTTTTACATCTTTTATTTAGCTTGCTTTCGTATCTGTCTGTTTGTCAGGATCAAATCTTGTAATCTAATTTTGACCCACTTCCACTCATCTGATTAACTATAAATTTTACATACATAACATATGTACGTAACTCCGTTGATAATACAGTAGAATCCCGATAATTCGTACCCCGATAATTCGTATGTCCCGCTAATTCGTATGAATTTGCTGGTACCTTGAAAAAAATCCCGATAATTCGTACCCCGATAATTCGTATATCCCGCTAATTCGTATGAATTTGCTGGTCCCTTGAAATACGAATTATCGGGATTCTACTGTATACTATTTTCACAACTTCGTTCTGTAAGGATAACTAATGCTACATTTACACGAATGACAAATTTGTCATTTTTTTCTTATGTTAATTCCCGTGTAAATGGCATAATTTTTGTAATTTTTTCTGTCAGAAAATGTCAATCTCTCATAAAAGAATGAACTTGTCCATTCTTTTATGCCAGATTGTCATTCGTGCAAACGCAATATTAGTTATGACAAAAGTTGAATACTAAAGTTGTCATAACTAATATTGCGTTTGCACGAATGACAATCTGGCATAAAAGAATGGACAAGTTCATTCTTTTATGAGAGATTGACATTTTCTGACAGAAAAAATTACAAAAATTATGCCATTTACACGGGAATTAACATAAGAAAAAAATGACAAATTCATCATTCGTGTAAATGTAGCATTAAGGTCCTGAAACGATAATGTGACTATCGTTTTCCTCAAATTTTCCAGGGAAAAAATCTCATCTGGGGGTTTTTGGGCTCTCTGAATCCGATTCTGATATCAAAAACTAAAATATGTATATAGCGTAACAAAAGGCAGACGTAATTTTGGATTTTGAGTCATACTAATCAAATACTAAATAACTAAAAAGGATAAAATATAAAACAATAAAAGAGAATTTTTAAAAAATTTGGTTTAAAAAAATGTGTAAAAAAATGTATATATTTTGTGGATGCTGTGTTCCAGAAATAAAAGCGATATAAAACCATAAAATAATAAAAAAATATTTTTATCTCGCTTTTATTTCTGATACATAGCACCCAAAAAATTATCCTTTTTTAAGTACATTTTTTCACATTTTTTTCAAATAAAAGTTTTTTGTATATCAAGTTGCAAGAAATGAAAATTATTGTGATATTAAGGCCCGTTTGCGCGTATTATTCTTAAAAAATTAAGTTGTGGTTAGCCTACTTAAACCATAGAAATTCTTCGACTTAAATTTTTTAAGTTGTACATAAGTTGCTAAGTTTTGTCGGTGCAAACGGCACTAAAACGCGCTAACAATTGATTTTCTTTCAAGAAGTTCTATAAGTAAAATCACGGTTTCAAGTTATTTCCTCACTCACTAAAAACAAACAAACAGAATGTAGTTACACCCTCAGTGTCTCACCGCATCGAAAGTATTTTGGTGTAAACGTAACGCCCAGAAAATTAACCCCAACGGATTGAGGAAAAAATCCATGTCCATAGCCAGTTTAGAACCTGCTGTGATTTGGAATCTACACACGAAATTCACACCGGTCGGTGTCCAATTTCGAATGACCAATAGATACTTTAACATGTCAGCATTTTTTCTTGTTTTTTTTTTTTCGATGTTTTCCTTTTAGCGGTCATGATTAATGTTTCAGTTACTGAACTGACCTTCTGAGTGTATCCCTCAATTTTTTCAATGGGGATTTTTTATAGAAAACATTTTTTTGTTCTGTCCGTGCTGTCAGTCAACTCAACTAAACTCTAATACGGGAATAGCCACATACCATATACCCACTACATGTACGGAAATTAAACATGTCGGGGGAATTAAGTAAATTACTGGTTAAACACCTCATCTTACTAGTGAAATTAATTTTGATGGAAAAGCTAAACACATTCGAAAATTATTATTTACTCCCATCAACAGCGACAAAACGAAATTTATCAGATATTTAACGCAAAATATACAAACAGCTTTTGACGAGAAAAAAAGTTTTTGAATAGGTTTGAATTTACATAATATTAAAAGAGTTATTATAAAGATTAATAGGCTGTGATATTTTTGGACATATTTAACACACGCTAGCATATTAAATAATTGCTTTTTAGTCACATATGTATATGACCATTGCCATTTAATTATTGACTTAATAAATTCTATTAACGGGTACACGTATCAGTTTAGTAAATCTGTTTTCATAAGCATCAATTCATTAGGTTTTATAGTAGAGTCAGTTTGAGTATCAATTCTATAATATTTTAAAATGAATGTATGGTCTATAGTTAAACTTTGAAACAATGTGAAAATTTATAAAATATATAAAGAGTATAAATCCAATATATTTTATTAATAATTCGAAATTGTATAACATCTAATAATCACACCCCGTATTATGTGGAATTACATTTAATAATTCTAAAACCAAAAAAATTACCCACCACTAATTATGATGTAAATACTAATAATAGTAAAATTTTACAATACCACTAATTCTGCTTAAATTGAAATCAATGGCTGAATAGAACGTAACCACACGTAGAGAAAGTATCATACTCTGTTGATACTGAACATAATTTCAAAAAAATATTTTGAATTGAAAACGATTGTATTTAATGTAACAGTCGAAATCCCCGACTGAGTTCTAATCTGCCAGCCTGGAAATACTTTTGTAGTTGTCAGGTTATGGTAGCCCGTCGTTGTGGTGGAGAGGTAGCTGAAGCGTCAGAAAAGTGTAGTAATGATAACTCACTGAGTTCTGGCCCTAGGCTTCAGAGATCGTCTCACATGGGGCGCAACGGCGGGTTCATCGCTAAATTGGCAGAGGTATATTTATAAATTTAAAATGATAAGAAAGCTGTTATATTAATATACAATATAAATAATGTTACACATTTTTCTCCACTGTTTCTAAAATATTTTCCTCTCGCTAGGATTTAAATTGTCCCCACAACAACATAAAATTAGTTTTTTTTTTCGAAAAAATAGGAATGAATAGAATACCTTGTACACAAACAAAAGCTAAACTACAATCCACCTTGACGCGTTATTGTAGGTTAACTACGATGCGGAAATGACTGCGACTGTCACCGCGACTCACTGGGCCAAGGAATGTCGCCGCACCGTACGCACCATCGCGTTATTGGGGTTTAGCCTTTAAAGATGTGTTTAAATGTTTTATCAGAATGATCCAGTTTTTTTTAAATCTTTTTTTCGATTTATATGTCTACATAATCTTATAAAAAAAAATCATAACCCACTTGCAAAATGTCTAATATATCAACAGTTCTTTGTTCTATGTATGACAAAATATGTAAATATGAGTACATTTATCTGTATGTACATTCCATTTAATATTGTATAAAATATAACTGATTTATCTAAAAATAACCTTGATAATTTCGGGGTTTACATTTTATCTTATCTGTTAGCTTACAGTTTCTCATCATCTGTAATCTTATCTTTCGCTAGTAGCTCCAAATATGTATCTATATCTTATAGAATTACAATCAAAAACTATCTGAATTCATTACTGTTTGTCGCTTTAAAATGCAGAAATCTGTGTTTTGATGTTTCAAGTTTTTTTTCTTTTGCTGAAAGAATAATGATAGGAGTTTTAAGATTTATTACTTAAATAACATAAATGCATATTTTATATTTTATTGTTGTTTTAATACTGACTACGCCCGGTACTTGTTTATATATACTATAAAATCCCATAATATTTAATAGTATTCGCAACAAATGTTTTTTAAAGGTATTGGTTATAGCACAAGCAAGCCCGATTTACCTTTATATTTAACATAAGTGAAAGAAAACATGCCAGATAAAACAGGTAAAGTAATGGAAGACTTTTATTAAAGCCGACAGAAGCTCGTTCGGAATAACAAATTTTTGTTATGTTATACAATTTAAAACGTAAAACTGCTTGAAATGAAAACAAATTCATATGACAAAATTCAATCTACAGAATTTTTGGCTACTAGGCTACGTAGCTTAATACACCGAAAGTTGTGGTGTAAGAGTACTAATAGTCATTTTTACCAAAAAAATCTCGAATTTTGTTTAATTTCAATAAATATAATGGGTAATAAAGGTAAATAATAGCCTTGAAAATCATTAAGAAACATATCTCGTCGTGTTAATTGATTTTTGTTAGCCACTTACAACAAAAAAACTTAAATAAGTTGCTAAGTTACAGCTTAAAATGCAAAAAAGGAAACCAATAATAATAATTTAAATAAACTTCTTGTATATGAAATTTAAGTACTCTCTGTATGCCTGAAGTTTGATTGAGAGGCACTTCACCGAGTTTGAGACGGTTTTTTCTTGTGTAATTTGAATTCGCCGTCTATCCACTTCCCACCCTTATTCACTTTTTCGCACACTTTCTATTAGATTCAAGTTGGGGTAGGTATATTTAAAATATTCTAGCATTATTTTGACCCACTTCCACGTATCCGATTGACATTAAATTTTGCACACGTATACAGACCGGGCGGAGTTCTAATATCAAAATTTGTGGGTTGTACCAGAAGATGTTAATCCTTTGTCTCAAATTTTCCAGGAAAAATTCTTTCTTTGGGTTTTTCAGATTCTTGATTCTGAATTTGATGTCAAAAGTTTAAAACTCGGATGGGAAGGTCCTCTATTGATAACGACGTAATTATTTTTCACGAAATATTTCAATTAAACAAATTGGTTAAATGCATTTGCTTAGTTGACACTTTTCTTAATTATGTAAGCCACACAGTTTATTTTTATACCCGTATGGTGAAACCAAAGGGTATATTAACTTTGCCTTACCGTTTGTAACGCCAAGATCACGTCATCATACACAAAAATGAATTACACCAGTGTGTTTAGAATGATAAAAATAATTAGATTTTGCATGTCCGTCCGTCTCTCCGTCTGTCTGTCTGTCCGTCTGTCTGTCCGTCTGTCTGTCTGTCCGTCTGTCTGTCTGTCCGTCTGTCTGTCTGTCTGTCTGTCTGTCTGTCCGTCTGTCTGTTTGTGGCGCGGATTGCGGGCGCACGGATTGAGCTAGAGACTTGAAATATTGCGCAGATCCGTTTTTCGTAAAATGCGAGGCTAAGTTCGTTAATGGGCAAAAATGGACCATTTTTCCAAAAATGGACCATACGAACGAAAACGGTTTTTGTGAATATCTCAAAAACGGTGCATCTTATCAAAAAAGTGCAAGAACAAAAGTTATTTAGGATATGATTCTACATAAAACTCCCATACATCAAAATCCGATTGGAATAAATTTTAAAAAATCTTATAGGAAAGTTTGAAGTGGAATTTTGGTACAACTGTTCGAAGTTTGATACGAATATCACCATACGGATCTCCAATGATTGCCAGATTGGCAATTATAGCTTTTGTTATGTTTTTAAATATGTTAGAAAATTGATACATTGATTAATTTAAACAGTGTGAATGTTTAACAAACTGGGTGTTATGCCCATTTTTAGTATTTTTTTTTAAATTTTTATCATTTTATCCAAATTTTAAAAAATCAGTTTAAAAGATTTTGTTCGCTCTACCCAAATAACAATATCTTTGAAACGCTAGTCAAGTTACGAGAGCTTTCCAGGACTCCTCCTCTCTATAAAATAGAACAGCATATTTTGATCCATTAAATATTTTTTTTATTGGTGTCTTAAAATAAAGTATTATTGGATATGCTTCGTCTTAACAGCCAAATAAAAGAAATCAATAATAAGATAAAGTATTTAAAATATGATTGACTGGTTTCTTTTTTAATTACGTATTAACTATGTCGAAATTATCAACACTAGCACGCTCGAAATATCAATGGATTTATATAACTAACTAATAAATAATAAATTTAGTAAAACAAATAAGATTGAATTGCAAGGTACACCTCAGGTTTAATCATTTAAATATTTCAACACATTATTCCAGCAAATTAATTTTCCTGATTAAAAAAGTTAGTCTTAATGAGATTTTTGTTTTAGGATTTTTTTTTTAATATAATTAGAAAATTTTTTGAAACTAATTAAACTTAACCAAATTTTCGTTTCATTAATGTAGCATAAGAAAATAAATATTTCTGTCTTCAATGTGAAATACCTGCGTATCTGAAGAAGATGAGTTGTAAATAACCTGCGAGGATGACAGATGCTTGAAAATATCTCAACCATCAATTAAAAATATTAATTACCTAAAAATTTTGTTGTTCATTCTAAGAATTCGAAGAACAGAAATACGCAAAAAGATTTAAATTTCAACCGGTTTTCGAGAAGAAAAAAAATTGAGTAAGTACTCCATAATAAAACTTCATGGTTATTCCTTTGAAACACCATTTTGAAAGACCACAAAAATTTCAAATAAGTTAAAGGAATTACTCCAATGTCCTTGCTAAATAATGAAAATCAAAAATTGTCCTGGAAACAAGCAAATTACAGTAACGCAGACTTCCCAACTTTACTTAAAACAACAAATAAAAGAAGAGTTAGGCAAATCATATATTATTAAAAGCCAATTTGTGAAAACGAGAAGGTCAAATGGTATATAAGTGATTTTTTTTTCGATTACACTGAAAACTGCTGCTTTGTGTATATGATCCCCATGGTATTTTCCCCATATTATCTATGCTGATGGCTTTAGAATAAAATTGAAACGCGCTTCTACATACGAGTATATCGTGAAGAGTGTCGGTCTATCTATGGCATGGTTAAAAAGGTATATTCGTACAAGATTATAGTATAGCTTAGACAGTCGTATAATAGTCTAGTGGTTGAATGGAAATCACTTTAAAGCACACTTGGGCACCAAAATAAACTCCAGTAAATAATTGATGTGCAAAGCTTACAAAGCGCAAGAAGATTCAAGCAGAAATCACTGAAACCTCGTCGTCCATCGTTCCTCGTCCATCGACTATTGGTAGTCGCAATTGATACAATAATCGAAAAGTGGGAAATAGTGGTCAATAGGTTTCCACGTTTGCAAAGAATATTTGATATTGGGTCCGTTTGTCGGACAGCTTTTCATTTTTCCTCATCGGTGATGGTATTAAATTGAGTGTTGGAGGGAATTCATTCATCGAATTGAATCAAAACGACATTCAGTGGGACTTTGTAAATTCGAGACAATTACGCGTTTTGATATTCAGTCCACCCAGGTAATCGTTCATCAGTAGATCACTGTCAAACTGGATGGTAGTGACGCCAGAGATTTCTGGACCAACAACATAAAAGGCGTTTAGTTTTCGGTTAATCCTTTTGATTTTGATATTCGAAGTTCTCATTCAGGACTTACCAAATATTAACACTTAACTATAGAATCCTATAGCTATTTAGTGAGTTTTAAATTTAGTGACTTCAGTTGTGCTCAAAGTGCATATCGGTCCAGGTGCCAATCGAATTTTAAGTGAACGAAAGTTGAAAATCAAGTGCAATTGAAATGCATACGCCAGGCGCAAATGTGGGCGGTTTTATTGTGCTTCTAATGGTCCAGTTCGCATTTCTGGCCGTTTTTTGGATTTACGTCACTTATAGTCCAGCGTTACTTCCCAAGGATGGGACAAAGGAATCTGAAGCGGAAATGGGACATCTGGACAAGTATCCACGTGAGTATGGTTTATTTGCATAACGTAAGAATCATTTGTGCATCTGTTGAAATTATATTATTCTAAACTTTGAATATTTGAAAATCTCTGCATAACTTTGACTAATAGGGCGTTTCTCAGATCGTACGGAAAACTGGGATAAAATTGTTGAATAATTTAAAAAAAAAATATATGCCTTTAAATTCTTCAGTGGTAAAAAAATTTTCACATTCCAATGAAGACAACTTTTTAAAAAAAAATTGTCCTTTGAAAAATTTTCTGACTTTCATAAGAAATATAAAAAAACTAATAGTGTTTTAAAAGAATTTTGTTCTTCTGTCTGTCTGAATATTAATTATGGCATCACCAAAACAATTTTATTTCAAACTTAAAGCATATGTAAATTTGTCGCCCTTCTCCACTGTACTAACAACCCTTGATGCTATATTTTGTTCCATTTAACTTTTATTAGACCAAAAACCTAACTACTATTCCCATACTGTTTTCAACTTTCTCCAAAACAAAATTTTGTTAAAATTTGAAATTTTTGGCTAGTTTACTCCCATACATTTTTGAGGATGCGTTAAGTTCCATTCCACCCTACGACACTGCTATGAACATTTGTCCAGTTTTGTCCATAAACTACAAGAGAATTACAATAGTTTAGTGCAGTTTGAAAATTGTTTTATCTAAAATGGACCTAAGACGTTCCAAAGCACTTTCCTACGTTTAAACTGTCTTTAGACTTGTACAACTTTTTCCGTTTGGAATACTCAGAGGAAACTTGTATAGCTACAAATTTATTTTTGCTATTTTCTATTTTGTACTCAAATACAAACGACAAAGTACCATAAACTTTCATTTAGTTTTCATACAAAACGAAACAGAACAGAAGAGCATACACTTCACTCCTTCGGCCAAGAACCATCCGAAATAAACATGGAATCCACTAGGAGTTTTCGCCTCAAGATAATATGAATACTTCCTTTTTTTTTGTATTATGAAATTTTCTCATTGTCTGGTTCCTATTTCCTCCGCCTATCCAGACTATTATTGTATAGTGCAAACATATATATTACTCGAGCTGAAACATAGTACAGAAAACCTATTTACTAACAATTGAGAATCATCTTCAAATGTAAACAGAATAAATTTTTGTTTACACGGAATCCGTGCCTTGTAGCAAAGTTATCTTTATACTTGCAAAGATTTCTCTCAATGTTGGCAAAAGGAAAGCGGAAAAGCAAGAAATTCATCCTGAAGCATCAGATAAGTTAGCAAAAAAAGGATGAAAAGGAGTATTATTCAATTGAGTCAAAGTTAGCTTAGAAAATGCTTTTGGGAATATGATTACACTTTAGATACGAATGAACTGAAAGTTCTCAGAAGATTGCAGTAAATTCCTTAAGTCAAACAAATCAGGTAGTAGCTTCATTCGGAAATTTTCAATTGGTTTGTAATATATCTCACACGATATATTAATTTAGATAATTAATTCAATGTTGGAATTTGTCAACTTCAACTACACACGAATACGATTGAAAATACAATTCGTTCTTATTCACAGATTCCACGTAGTTCCTAAGTAAATAAATTTTCTCTTGAGAATACAATAATTATAAAATTATCAGATTCACCTTAAAAATCTATCAATTGTCAACTCTAGTCACCATTATATGAATGTTATCAATCATTTTCAAGTGTTGCCTATCAACAAAATTGAATTTTGATTGGCATAAGCAGCAGCTGAATTGTTGCCGAAATATGCATTTTTTTGGAATATTTTAATCAAAAAATCTGTTATTCTTAAAAAATTTATGTAATATATATGTATTCAATCTTTATTAAATAATAAAAAACTTTACTTGCTGTGCTTTAATTTCTTTTAATACAGAAGTACTTTTCCTGATATTGGACTTACCATAAAATTTTTTTATGAAAATGTTTTTCTGCATAAAACCAAATTCCCCAATTGTAATTATTAAGAAATATTTTAGGTTACTTCAAAGAAACTGACTTTTAAAGAAGCTTAAAGAGTGTATTTCTTGTAAAAATGTATATCTTTCCTGTTTATCAAATTTAAAAGAAATGGAATAAATTATTCAAATGTTCAAAGGAATTATTGAATATTCAATCAAATGGGGATTTTTTTTCTCTTTATTTGATATTTTATTGGAAATTTATAAAAAAAGAACAATAGAGATAAATATTTACTTATCGTTCAATATTTCCATATTTTCTTATATAAATAAATTCATAAATTCTAATAAAGTGTTATAGGATTGTATTGTTATCATGAAAGTAAAAATAGTCAATTGACTGGTATTGCTGACATTTGATGTAGAAAATTTCTAAATATGTGAAATATCTATACAGCATTGAACAAACAATTTCATTTATATACTGAAATTCCAAATGTAATATTTGATAAACCCTGTTGCTGTTTGCATAAATCAAATGGATGCCAATCAGACTTATGGAGATTAAACGATTATGCGTGAAAAAACTTTTTGATAAAAAAAACATCTATTACAGTAAAAGTTATTGTGATTCTTATGATAATAATGATAAAATGTAGTTTAACTTGATAAAATTCCGAAAAAAATACCTGTATGAATTTTTGTTGTCTCACTTTGTTGTGCAATTTGATTTAATTCTTGTTAGAGGAAAAGTTTTACATAACTTTTACACACATAAAATTGCAAATGAAAAAAAACTTTAAGAACATCCAATTTATAAATCTGAATGGAATTTCTATCAAAATTTATTGTGAGCTGTTCATCATTATACTATTGGGAGTATGCATTGAAAATGAGCGTTTTTTATAAAAATCAACAGTTTATTTTGAGAAAACTATCAGACTCAGATCATTGAAAATACTGTCCATCGGCAGCTACGACCTTCTCCCATCTTTCAGGTAGCATGCGGATTCCACGCTGGAAAGTCTTGGTCTTTTGAGGCAATCCAGTCATCGACCAATTTTTTGGTATCGTCATAAGAAGAAAATCGCTGCTCAGCCAGGCCATGTGTCATCGACCGGAACAAATGGTAATCGGAGGGGGCAATGTCTGGTGAATACTGCGGGTGGGGTAGGACTTCCCATTTGAGGTTCTCCAGGTAGTTTTTTACAACATTTGTAACATCGTCGTGCGTTATCATGTTGCAAAATAACTTTGTCGTGTCTGTCGGTGAATTGCGGCCGTTTTTCTGTTGATTGATCGACTCCCAATGTTTCCGGAGGCTCTTCCTGTGTCTGGCATGGATCTTCATCAAGTAATGCCTCCAAATCGGTATCTTCAAACTTTTTCTCAACACCAGGATGTTCTTCATCTTCGGGGTCAAAATCACCACCCTTGAATTGTTGAAACCATCTTCTGCATGTTTGTTCTGAAAGAGCATTGTCGCCGTATGTTTCCACTAATATTCTATGCCCCTCAGCTGCTGTTGTCTTTCGGTGGAAGTAATGTAAAAGAATTCCCCGCAAAAATGGTTTTGTAGGCACGAACTCAGCCATGTTAAAAATTTCGGATAAAAACGTCTTTACACTCCGGCAGTTGAAATTGCACTGATGTTTGCAGCCTAGGGTTTTAGCTTTCAGGTAAAATTTATTTCAGCCCGATCGGATATATACCTGCCGAATTATGAGTCTCAATACAAAACGCTCATTTTCAATGCATACTCCCAATAATATATAAAATTGGTGTCTGTCTGTTCGTCTTTTACGTGAAAACGGCTGAACCGATTGCCCTGAAATTTAGCATGGATGTTCGCTGTAGGCCCGGTTTACACATAGGCAAGAAATTTTTTTTTGTGTTTTGCTTAACAATTCCGGATTTTTTTACCCAGAATGAAAGCCGACAGAAATCACAATTTTTTTTTAAATTCTAAAAAATTTTTAATTCATTTCTATTCTAAATTTTGCTATTATTCACAATTTGCAGCGCTGTATCTTTATCATAATGTACATACAGAAAAAATATTTAAAAAAAATACATGACCTCGATATACGAGGTTTCGATATCACTAAATTTAACCCGCCCTTGAGTCAATTGTCGTGACTCAAGAATATTGAATTTTTACCCAATACATTTATTTAAACATAATAATTTGATCAAACCGTGATTTAAACAAAATAACAAAAATAAACTAAATTGGTGGAAAAATATTTCATAAAACAAAATTAAGATGTCGAATTTAAAACATTGAATTTCCTTCCATTGAAATCAAACAAGTTTATATTAAATAAATAAAAAAAAATTATACTGTGAAATTGAATTTCACTACATATGCTGTGATTTTTCATTTTCACACAAAAAATTTAAAATACGGTAACGAATTCCATTCCATTTGTGGACGTATTATTGACTAATTATCATTATTTTTTTAATCAAATAAATAGAATATACATATATTCCTATTATGGAGACTATATGAATTGGATCTGGCTTAATTTATATTTTTATATTTGAATAACAATTTGATTTTGTATGTGAAAATATATTCATGCAATTATCATTGCAATTTTAAATTTCATTTTTTTTTTCTTTTTTTTCATAACAAAAAAATTTAATTTCGGTGACGTATATTTTTAAAAACAAAAATAATAAGCTGACATGTTCATAACAAATGTTGATCAATTTTCTATTTTATATTTAGGTATGATATCTAAACATTTTTTACATGTTTTTGTGAATACGGAAGTGCTTTTCCAGTCACGACAATTTTGGGCGGGTTAAATTTAGTGATACCGACAGGAGCTGCAAGGAAAATATTGTTCAATTACAATAAATGTTTTAGAAAAAAAGTTTTTTTTGTCCTAGAGTCTAAGAAAATTCTTTAAATAAATTGATTAAATATTAAAATGAACATTTGTTTTGTTTGAGCTTTGCCTTTATCAGTCGTGAAAGTTTTTTCTGTTAAACCTGAATTAGGTCCAGTGCAACTGTGGCACTGTGTTATCACCGTGAAGGTTCATGTTTGTTTCGGGCTCAGGGGAATGATTAAATATTGTTAAGATTTTTTTCACATAAAAACTGCACATTAGAATATCTACAACAATCTAAAAAAAATGCGTTTTTTTAAATATGTCCGCTATAAAACTGGACTTACCAATTCTTTCATACAGTGTATGAAAACATTGATATTAATCAATCATAGAATGTTTGAATTTATGAAGCGGAAACCGGATAAGTTTATCCAGAATCAATACAATAAACATTTCCAATCAAACAATCGTTTTATCCCAATGCACATATCATTTTCCAAAAAAACAGGTATTTTACACACAACCTGTGGGCGAGAGAAAATGATACAGAAGGGAGTGATCTCATATTCCCATACTAAAAAGACTCCTGTTGCGTTTGGTGTTAATGTTGTTGATTTTCCCATAAAAAATTTTTCCCTGAAATTCCCATAATTTTTATACCCATAAATTCATATTTCACAAAAGTAAAGTTCACCGTTTTTGGTTAAGTAACGGGAAAATACCCCTTATTGGTTCAAATCACCTCAAATTCCCGGGAATTTTTTCATCATGTTGTTTTTAAAGGTTTCACAAACCCAATGAAAAAACACTATATGTAATTTTTTGTAAATTTGCTCAATATTGATGGCAAATATAATGATAAACAAATTAATTTTATTTCCCTTTATGTTTACCTAAATACATTCGGGGTGGAATTTTCATTGGTATTTTCCAACTGCTTTCATTCTCCTTTTTTCTTTTATTTTTTTTCTGTGGGCCTACAATCATACATTGAATTGAAATGGAATAATTATACGCCCTGTTTGTTTATTGTTTGCGTTTTATTGGGCCTGTAAAATTACCGGAATTGCTGTCGAACTGAATTTGGATTTAAACAAACACACCCTAGAATACCCTGGAAAAATTTTTCATTCCTCAAAAAGGTTTTCTGGTGTGGATAATCTATGTAACCCCACGACTCCATTAGACTTTTTTCCAGATTGTATTTAAATCCAATCACGAAAAAATCTAATGGAGACTCAAAAAATCTTGCCGCATGATTTAAATCTCCGTACTGTCATGATTTTTTCGGCTGCTGAAAAGTAGGATTTTTTTTTTGACATTTGTTCAGTCAAATTGGCTGATTTCTAGTTGGCTGCCCTGATTACCTCCTGGTTGACATTTCTAAGTACGCTATGGAGACACAATAAAAATGAAAAATCATGACTGAAAATACCCACGCGCTGATTTTTTTATTCGCCAAAATATGGAGTGGGCGAAAAAATCATGATTCTAAAAAGTCTAATGGAGTCGTGGGGTAAGGATTTTGAACGTTTTAAGCCTTGATAGCTACAGTAAATAAAACAATACCAAAATGTTGATGTATTGAACTTTTTAATCAAGGGAAATTGCAATTGTGACACTTACAATCAGTCAATTAATTAATGATTGGAATTTTATTAAAATGCCATTACATACTTTGAATTGGTAATTTTTTAATAAAAGTAATAGCAAAAATTTAAACAATTTCGAAACTTTGGGATTTGTCTGGTAAAAATTTGTAGAAAGTTCAATTGTGTTTCACTTAAAGAAAACATAACAAAAGCTATAATTGCCAATCTGGCAATCGTTGGAGATCCGTATGGTGATATTCGTATCAAAATTCGAACAGTTGTACCAAAATTCCACTTTGAAGTCAAACTTTCCAATAAGATTTTTTAAAATTTATTCCAATTGGATTTTGATGTATGGGAGTTTTATGTAGAATCATATCCTAAATAACTTTTGTTCTTGCACTTTTTTGATAAGATGCACCGTTTTTGAGGTATTCGTAAAAAACGTTTTCGTTCGTATGGGGGGTACCCCCCCTAATGGTCCGTTTTTGCCCATTAACGAACTTAGCCTCGCATTTTACGAAAAACGAATATGCGCAAAATTTCAAGTCTCTAGCTCAATCCGTGCGCCCGCAATCCGCGCCACAGACAGACGGACAGACAGACAGACGGACAGACGGACAGACGGACAGACGGACAGACGGACAGACGGACGGACATGCAAAAATTAAATATTTTTATCATTCTAAACACACTGGTGTAATTCATTTTTGTGTGTGATGACGGGATCTTGGCGTTACAAACGGTAAGGCAAAGTTAATATACCCTTTGGTTTCACCATACGGGTATAATAAAAATTTCAGTTGTGATCAACACAAAACTTTCCTCTGCATTATTTAGTTTCGGAAAAATATGTAGAAAATAATATTTTTTTTTCAAATATCAGGAAATTTTAGTTTCTTTAAATTTGATCTAATGCATTTGTAATAAATGAAACGACTGTTCTCTTTGAGGGTTGAAGTACAACTGATTTATTTAACAATTCACTTATATAACATTTATATAACATCATTTTTTTCTCAAAATCGCACAGTGTCCGGGAAATTTTCAAAAAAGCATTTTTTCCAAGAAAAATTGTATAGGAGGTACACATTACTTTTCCAAAAGTTGATAGAAATATACGATTTTCTTAGAACTCATTTACAAAAAAAATTTAAGTCGCTAGTTCAATGCGTTCTCGAGCTATTTAAGATACGTAAAACAGACAGACAGACAGACAAACAGATGCACGGGCATCCTCAAAATTTTGCCTGGAACGGATTTCATACAGAACAGAAAGTTTTTCTCTTTCGTACAGCCCCCGGTCTCGAATCTGTTTCCGTCATTAATACAATACTTTTCTTCTATAGTAGAGGAAAGTTCACACATAATTGTCATGTGCCAAATAACATGATTCAATAAATAAATGAAACAATTTTAACAAATAACAGTGTCTTATTTTCTGTTAACCCTTTGTATCGCCATGTTGCAGTTCTACAACATACCTAAAAACCTCGCTTGTAAAAGGTTGAGGGATCTTTAACGACGCTTTAACGCATTGTTGCAATAGTGCAACGTATCTTCTACTGAAAAAAATTATTTGGTTGCCAGCATATGCCGTTATATGTGGATTGTTCTCAGTCGAAACTTTATTTTGGTTGCGTTAAGCTTATACCGCAATTACGCGCAAAGCGGCGCGGCGCGGTGGCAGATGGTAGTAGAAACTATAGGTTTATATGAGTTGGTTTATAATTGCGCGGTGACCAATCGCACCGCGAAGAGTAGGTCTAGTTTCTACTTTCAGACGCGATTGGAAGCGGTGACAGTTGTTTATGTTTTCTGAGTGTTGTTGCAAATATTTTTATCAAGTAAAAAGATGGAAAAGAACTTTGAAAACGCATTCGAAACGGAAAATGAAACGGAAAAATTAATAATCTTCAAATTTTCTGCTTTTTTAGGTTATGAGAACACAAATTGAGCTGTCACCATGCCGCAACCGCGCCGCGTAATTTCGGTTTAAAAATGACTGCGGCTATCGCCCTGCCGCTCTGAGCTAACCGCGCCGCGTCGCACCGCTGCCGCACCGCTCCAATTGTGGGACCAGCTTTAGAATTCGGTCGGGAAATGCGCTTTTGAAATTTTTTTAAAAATTATTAAAAATCCTTAAAAACAGTGATTGAAAAAAATACGAAGAAATGAGTATAATTTATCTATATATTTGAAAGAAAACATTGAAAAATATATGTAATTTAGTCAGAACATTGGAGTTTTGGTTCCTTGAATATGTGCAACATATGCACAAAAAAATTAACAAAAAAATGCGTTTTTTTGCTGAACAAATAATGTTTTTTTATGCAAAACGAAGCCAAAAATCTAAATTTGCTTCAAAACTAACATGTGTCGATACAAAGGGTTAACATCGGAAAAATTCCTGTTTGCAAAATTCCTCGACTGCGTTCACAAACAAACCGCTGATAAATACAGATTTAAATCAAAATTCTGAACACTGGCATAACTACAAATTCCCGCCTTTCCAAGATTTGTTAGCCCCAGAAAAGTAAAAGCCATTTTTGAAAACCAAAAATTTTCAAGATCCGGCTTTAAAGGACCATCCCATGAGGGTGCCAAAATCCAACACCACCCACCTCCCTCCGTCTACTTAAAAATTAAAATTCATTACATCATGATCAAAACCACCTACATGATTTAAATATCCATAAAATATTATATTGCAATAATAACAAAAAAACAATCCAATAGATTTCCAGGACATCCATGTTATGATATTCGTCGGATTCGGTTTTCTCATGACATTCCTCAAAAAATATGGCTACGGTGCGACAGGATTCACATTATTCCTCGCATCCTTGATCGTTCAATGGGCGATAATCATAAAAGGATTCTTCAGACTGGATAACGGTTACATAAGGTATATTTTCTATTATATTGACAAACAAATTAATCTAATTCGAAAAAGAGAACATAATTTCGCATTAATATAATGCTGTTACTGAAATTAAATAAATATATATACGAGTAGTAATACAATTTGCTTCGGATTTTTTGAGCCCCCATTTGATGTATATCTATGTGTGTGTATTTTGAGGGGTTGAAGGTGAACATCAAGGCTTAAATAGTATTTCAATAAATTTTGTGTTACAAAATGTTGTCTCTCAACTCGTGGCACTAAGCTGAGTGCTGTTTTGAACGCCACGTAGGTGAAATAGTATAATAAACGTAGCACTTAATTATGTTTTCAGAGTGAGTCTCGACACCATACTTGATGCTGATATAGCAGCTGCCGTCCCTTTGATTAGTATGGGGGCACTATTGGGCAGAATTACGCCAATCCAATTGCTATTTATGGGTCTAGCAGAAACAGCTATATTCGCTGCTAACGAATATATTCAACTGGATCTCGTTAAGGTAATTGAACAGAATTCGCTTTAGTTTAATTCCAATCAAATATAAATAAACTCCAAATCCTCATGATAAAATTTGCTCATGTTAAATTATTGAAACTATTTTAAACAACCCCCTAACAATAGTAGGGGGTGATTAAATCGATTTGCTCTTGTGTGCAAAATTTTACCGATTACATAACACACCTCTGAAGTCATCATTTTAGATTACAGATGTTGGTGGATCAATTACGGTCCATGCGTTCGGTGCGTATTTCGGGCTAGCGGCCAGTTTTGTTCTGCGACCGAAAAAGGAAGAAAATGATGCCGGGAAACATGAATCTGCCTCATACACATCCGATATATTTGCGATGGTCGGAACTCTATTTTTGTGGCTGTAAAAAATTCAAATCTATTGTAGTGGAAATTGTGTAAATGTAAATTTTGTTATATTCAGATTCTGGCCCAGCTTCAATTCAGCATTGGTTGATGGACATGATCAGGAACGTGCCATTTTCAATACTTACTTATCACTTGCCGCCGCAACAGGTAAAGCATCAACAAAAATATCCTTTTAATGGCAGTCAACCAACATAAGTGTGTTATACACCTGTATTACATATTCACTGGCGCCACGATTTTGTAACTAAATATTACTGTCTGTATCTTTTGTATATATATATAGATATAAATAGGCCATACGATAATATTAATAGGACGTCCTATAATGAGAGACTTTATGACTCCTGTGGGATCGGTGTGAGTAGACAAATAGCAATTTTCACTTAGTTGATTATTCTATAAATTTGGATGAGTCACAAGAATCTCTTATTAGTAATTCAGAAGGACAATTAGAATTAATTGCTATTCATTTATTACATTCTACTCTATATGGTAAACACAATAAAATCGTTAAGCTTTTTTCGATACGAAATCATTTGTTACGAAAAGCGGGAAAGTTGAAATGAGATTCCACCTTCTGCTAGATAATATCTTCCACTTTCTGCATCTTATATTTCTTTTTCTTGTTAATGACTGCGCAACAGGAACATTGTTGAGACTCTCTCAATGTCGTTAAAGTTATTTATATTGATTCCTTTTCTTTTCTTTTCAAATACTTTTAGCTAAATTTTTATTTTCCATATCAACCAACAAAAAAAATCAATATTACGTAACTCGATATTTAGGACTCAGATTATATCCGAGATATCGATTTTTATGGAAATGAGGGGCCAAGGCTAATCTTTTAATACGATAAGTAAATATTTTTATGCTCAGAATCATTCGCCTGCAATATATCGCATCAATCAATTGCAAATTAATTTTGCAAACATCTTCAGAGATTTACATAATGTAGAATAGTGAGTTATAAATTTTTGCTTTTCATATTTTTGTGTCATTTTCTTAAGTTTAAAAATTTGAAATATCAAAACTCTTTTCAGGAACATTTTATTAGTTAAAATCAAAACTACAACCAATTAGACAATTTCAATCAGAAACAGTCAATTTTACAACCAAATTGTTAAAACTCTCGTAAAATTACAATTATTCTGTTGTAAAATCGACTATTTTCGTAGTTTCAATTGACTTTTTTTTAGTTACAATACCGAAGAATAAATAATCAAATATAATTTATGTAGTCAGACTCGTCGATCACTACATAAATCACATTAGAAATACTCGTATAAATACGGTAGACCTATATATAAATAATTAAATAGGTATATGGTTTTTTTTTGCCGTAAGATCAAAACATTTTTGGACTGTCTTTTATAACACAAAAAGTTTCCGTCAAAGCATTAAAGATGTAGAAGAAACCCTCTAAAATATTACAAAAATCTACATCTATTATCATAAAATCACAAATTATCAACTTAACTTTTTGAAATTAGCAAATTGTTCGCAATCTCATTATGAATATTATTCCAATAAATTACCCTCATGATGGAGAATTTCCCAGAAAGTTGTTAAGAAAATCGGTTATACTTTAAAGTACCTACGTATATCCTGTAAAGTAGAATACTGACTCATATACCAAATTAATTACAGATTCGTGTAGAACAAGTGTTACTAATAACTTTCTACTACCTAATATATATATATAAAGTGCATATATGTCACACATTGTGGCTATAATAGAGTTACATACGAATATGTTACCTATAATATTTGATACTGTGTAAAATGTACATAGTATTGGTTTATTTTAATTAACCGGTACAATAACTCAATTACACAATGTTTCATAAACCGATATTTTCAGTTACAACATTTGTAATGTCGGTGTTGTTAAGTCACGGAAACAAATTGGATATGGTTCACATTCAGAATTCAACATTAGCCGGAGGTGTTGCTGTTGGCTCTGTTTGCAATTTACTTATTAGTCCGCATGGGGCCGTTGTGATTGGAATGATTTCTGGGGCTGTCTCTGTTGTCGGATATCGTTTCTTGACGGTAAGTATATAATTCCAATAATTCACATACAAACGATATATATTGATGAATTCCATCTTATTTGTACCAATATAAATCCAACTCAGCTTGATTCATGCTCTCCGGCAAAAATTATTGCATAATTATCGCCATTGCCCTCTGTATACAATGTAGACATTCAATTATCACCGTTTTAATGTCGGTTAAGTGTTTATTTGTTAATATCATTTGCAGTACTTTTGATGTCCCACGGTCACATGTTTTTTTTTCTTTAGCATTTCAATGCGTTACAATTGAAATTGGAAATTTTTAAATTTAAAAGAATGAGTGGTAACCCTTACTCATTCCGGGTTGACGATAAAAAAGTTTTGCGAAAGGGGAGACGGTCGAAAGGCCGAAAGTTATCAAAACGTATTTTATTTTACAGCCCCTAAGATGTGATTTTACAAAACTTATCCATACATCAAATTTCCATGGAAATAACGTAAAAAACCCAGCTGAAATGCAATTGGAATTCCTTAACAATTCTTTAAAAATTTAATTTAGAATATTTAGCAAATATAACTTATCACGAGTTTTTATTTAAAAACTATTCCAGTAATTTATAACAAGATAAATAACGCTGAACAAAAAAAGATTTGCAATTCTTTTTTATTTCAACTGAAAATGAACGCAATAATCTATATATATAAAAATGGATGTTTGTCTGTTTGTCTGTCTGTTTGTCTGTCTGTTTGTTTGAGTTTACAAAACTCGAAAACTACTGGACCGATTTTTACGCGGTTTTTTGCAAAATGATCTGTGTTGCCAGGAGCAGGTTTTTAGCTATGTAGATTTTCAAAATTTGAAACGGAAGGTCCTGTAAGGATAATGAAAATATCCTTTTTCCCATTTCTCCCCGGAAAAATTTGCATTATAGGGTTTTTGGGGTCGCTGATCACGAATCCGGTATTCGATTTTCAAAATTCGAAACGGAAGGTCCTGTAAGGATAATGAAAATATCCTTTTTCCCATTTTTCCCCGGAAAAATTGGCATTATTGGGTTTTTGGGGTCTCTGATCACGAATCCGGTATTAGACTTTCAAAATTCGAAACGGAAGGTCCTGTAAGGATAATGAAAATATCCTTTTTCCCATTTTTCCCCGGAAAAATTGGCATTAGGGGTTTTTGGGGTCACTGATCACGAATCCGATATTAGATTTGCAAAACTGATGCGGAAGGTCCTGAAAGAATAACGCAAATATCCTTTTTCCCATTATTCCCCGGGAAAATTGGCATTATGTTTGGGATCGCTGATCACGAATCCGATATTAGATTTTCCAAATTCGAAACGAAAAGTCCTGTAAGGATAAATATCCTTTTTCCCGTTTTTCCACGGAAAAATCGGTATAAGGGGGTTTTTGGGGCGCTGGTCACGAATCCGGTATTAGATTTTCAAAATTCGAAACGGAAGGTCCTGTAAGAATAACGCAAATATCCTTTTTCCAGTTTTTACTGGGAAAAATCGTCATTAGGGGGTTTTTGGGGTCGCTGATCACGAATCCGGTTTTGGAATTTCAAAATTCTAACCGAAAAGTCCTGCAAGGTTAACGCAAATGCCCTTTTTCCAATTTTTCTTGAAACGATTGCCACTAAGGGGTTTTCGAGGTCGCTGCTAAACGGAAGGTCCTGTAAGGATAACGGAAATGTCCTTTTTCCAATTTTTCTCGCAAAAACAGTCTTTGGGAGGTTTTTAGGGTTGCTTATCACGAATCTGGAGTTGGAATTTCAAAATTCGAAACGGAAGGTCCTGTAAGGATAACATTTTTTCCCAACACTTTTTAAGTTATTTATGGTTTTTTGGCATTCTAAAATTTATACAAAAAACTTTTAGCTGCCAACGAAGGGTCTGCTAGTTCTATATAAATCTCTACAATTGGAGTGTGTCATTTCCAACGTTTTTCGCTCTTAGCTAAAATACTAAGTAGAAGACTATGGACCAACCCAAATTTCATAATTTATGAGCATAAAATGTCCCATATTTGGACTTAGTTAAGAATAAGTCTATAATTCCATATCCTCGAAGGATCAACAATATCGAATACTTTTCTATAGATACACTATACTATAGTCTTTATTGTTTTATATGCATTTGGAAAACAACCAAACATAAATGTAAGCCGAACAAAAAAAAATAACATGGAAAAACACAACGCGAAATAAATAAATAAAATTGCAACATTGGATAATTCTTCCAGCAAATTCCTTCCAAGAACCAAACGAGTTCTTGGAAATAGACAAATAATTTACAGCAATTTATTGCATAGAATTTCAAAGTATAAAATGAACACACGAATTCCACACGATATATGCATGGAAGCATACAAATATACGCCCATTTATGCTCGTATTTCTACACTTTTGTACTGCTTCTTTTAACATGTATCTGTTCCTGACTTTTTACTCTATTTCGACGTCACTACATTTCTATATATACGAGTATAAAGTACACTAATTTATTGGTGTAGCTAGCATACATCTAATACGATTTTAAATGTCTTTTTCGTGCAATTTTAGCCCCTGATGACATCAAAGTTACGTATCCACGATACATGTGGCGTCCATAACCTGCACGGAATGCCAGCCATTATCTCGGCTATATTTTCAGCAATTTATGCATTCCTAGCCACAAAGGAGAACTACAAGGACACTCTGGAGGATATATTCCCAGCGATGATGGTTCCACCAGAAAATTCAACGCTGGCAGGAAATAAACCTGAATACATAATCGGCGTAAGATTTCCATCATTTTTCATATAATTTAAGTAGATTTTTAATGAGATGTCTTAATTGCTTTTGGATTATTTCACTTCTATTAACGGCAATGTCACCCCCCTCACACTACCGTTACACCATCAATGATGAAACTTCCAATCTGGGCCGATGTCGACTTGCTCGCCACTTTTTTTATGACGCTGCACGAAAACGAATCTAACGATACATCACCTTTAAATATAAAATAAATAACTACCCCTTTACTGTACCAACTCTATCTGGATGTAAATATCTACTACCTCTATCTATATAATTCCATTGATGAATGGAACTGTAGGGATACGGAAGAACTGCTGCAGAACAGGCTGGATACCAGCTTCTGGGTATCACTATTACCGTAGCGATGGCAATTATCACTGGTGCCGTTATAGGTATGAATTTTAGATATATAAAATTAAAATTTACCAATCTGAATTTTCATGTAGAAATATAGAATCATAGCTTTGGAATAATATACTTAATATTATTCACTGTTCTTCTTATAAGCTTACACTATAAGGTCCATAGACTTAATTAAAATATCATTTGCGCCACTGTAAAATTTCACTACGAGATGTATTTTCATTCTGTGTCCATCCGTCTGTCTCTTCATCTAATTTCATCCTGAATCTAAAGTTGATATTCTCGATGCTAGACTTATCTGTGTATACAATTCATAGTCATAAATTTTAGAATATAGCGTAGTAAGATGATACATTTGGCAAATAGGGTGAAGAGTGCAATCGGGACAACACCAAATTTTAGAAAAAAAATTCTTTGATAGAAACACGATTTTTCAAAAAATTGAATTCTCATAAATCAAAATAAATTAAGATTTGATTTAATAAATATTTCAAATTTTCATATGGAGGCTATAGAAAATAATTACATTTTATAGAAAAATAGTAAGTTTTTTTTTAAATTTCCGATTAGAAATCGAACTTGTTCTTATTTTTAACTTAAAGTTGTAAAATATAAAATATATTTGACTTCCATTAAATACGTAAACATGCCATTAAATCTGTAAACATTTGATATTGTTGAACGGCTTTAATTTTAACTTGTGCGTAAATTCAACTTTGCCTGTAAAAATCGCCTAACGTCACTAACTTTTTTTTGGAAAAAAAAACAATCAGAGACAATTTTATTTTGGAAATTTCAAATTAATGTAAAACTCGATATATCCTAATTTGCTTAAACTAATGTAAGTGAAATACAATTTTCTAAATAATTACCTCGGTAAGTTTGTACCCAAAAATATCCCACAATAGCACATACTCCCCTAAAATCCTTATAAATATATAAATCATCATCATCTTAAAATTAGTCCTTCGTTGATGACTGTTATTACAAGGATACTTATTTGTACTCAACAGGTTTGTTGATGAGATCTCCAAATCTTCGAAAATTACAGAAGGATGAACATCATGATGATGAAATTTATTGGGAGGTTCCAGCTGAAAAGGAGCAATAGTAAAATCATATTTCAAGCCAAAAATAATATTTAAAAAAACACCTTTTATTGCTATAATAATAAAAAAAAGTTTTAATTAGATATATTTAAAATAAACATAGAAAAGCACAATTTCATTAAAAAGTATATTTATAAGATTGTAAAAAAAACCAATTTCATTTCATGCTTACAACTTAAAGTACTGTTACGGAAATTTTGATAAACCGGATTAATAAAGTACTCGATTTAACCAGGATACGACCAGAACCTGCATATAGCCCATATTAATAGGATTTAAAACGTTTTTTTTTCGTTTTTAAACTGAACTTATTTCATTTTAATGTTTAATGCTATAAATACTCGATCTGCTATAAGTTATAATCACTATCATATCTCAATACTAAAAATATACTAATATTATTATTTTATGTACTAGTTATTATTTTATGTAAACAGGAAAATGTTTGACAATAAAGCATTTGTTTAATTTTTAAATTATTTCAAATTTTCAAAATAAAAATTTAAAAAAATTAACTCTGTAACCTTTATTTAAAAAAAAACAGGAAAATAGTGTTTTCTCAAATTACGGCGGAATTTTTTTCAAATAATTTTTTTACAATGTTTTTTTTTTTCTAATTGCTGATGTACGCAAGCAACAAGTTTTTAAAAACACTTTTATTATAGAAACCGTCTTATATTATGGAAACCTTTTGTGCCACCACATTTTTATAGGTAATTGAATTTGACATCTAACGAAAAAAAATCATTAAATTTAGTTGTAAGGAATACGAGGTTTCGTAGAATTTATCGAAATTTTCCTGTGACGTGAAAATTGCATTGCCTGTGGGGCAACATCTTTGCAACTTTTCAGATAAACCTTAAAACCCATCAATTGAATTTGAAACTGTAAAAAAATAAAAATGTCACTCAGTTAAACGTTATAAAATATAGTTGAATACATATACTTTTTCACATACATTTAACAAATACTACTACATATTTTTGAGAAGAATATCAATTAACCTCGCCTAATAACATTTAATTTCCAATTACTCACCAATCTAAATCCAAATTTCTTATCGCTTTGACAACTTTTGATCCCAAACAGAAAAATATTGATTAAATAAACGACCAGATTTATATGCGATCGTTCATCTCTAGCTTTATACATAAATTTATTGATACTGAGTCATTTGTTTTTCTTTGGAAAGTTTTTTTTGTGATTATTTAAGAAAAGTATAACCAATATGCAAAGATATCGATTGTAAAGACTGATTTTAATTACCTGATTTTAATTGACCAATTAAACTGACATTTGACTTCTCCGAACAAGAGCCGAAGGGAAGCAAGGAAAAATCCCACAAACAATAAATATTCCATTGTTTTTTTTCCTTATAGCAAATAGATCTCTTCAATTGTGGCAAAGAAACATCTGGATAAAGATTGTTTGGAGAAAAATAGAATAATGAGGGAATTCACAGTCCTCTTTTAAAATGCGGGTAAATTTACCGCTCGGTAATTCAGTCAAATTTAACAGATTTTTACCGAGACGGTAACTTGGTTCATGTAAAAATGAATTACCGGATTCGGTAATTGTATACATGCCTCGAGTCGTGTTTTTCAGCCTCGGTATTCGGCATCAAGAATCAACCGCGAGTGGCGCTAGTAATGTTTTTAGTTGTCAAATTTTTTCGCTGGTTATCTCATCGGACTGCAATTTTTTTCAATTTTGATAGCCGTTGCCACAATAGAAATTCAAAAGAATACATCAAACATGGATTTAAAGGTATGTGATATATTTTACAATCAAATTCGCAGTTCATGATTTGGTCACGTATCAAATAAAAGCGCTGTTCTCAAATCTGTGCTGTGGGATGTTCACAGCAGAATATTTTCAGTCTTTTAATATTACCGAAAATACCGAATACCGAAGAGGATTGTGAATACCCTCAATGTAAATTATTGCAATATTGCCTGTGGTTATGATATTCCCCGACGTCCACTTTTTTCAAAATTTTAAATTTAGATAAATTTGTACTCTTTATTTGTAATCTGTCTTTCTAAAAAATTTAACACGTTCGTGACATCGTGTACCACCAGTGGTACATGCATAGTGCAATAGATTTTTGAATATTCCTGACAGTCGTAAGTATAAACATAAATTCTCAGTATTTTATGAAGTAATATAAAAAAACGCACCATGTACCACCGATGGCGCACAACCGCCAGAAAACAAATCGCTAGTGTATCACTCGTGGTACACGATGTCCAAATGTAAAAAAAAAGTTGAAAAAGCAAATGTCACGAACGTGTTAATTTTTTTTTAAATAGTTAAAAAAAGACTTCAATCGAACAAAGAAAATGTTACTACGGTGTCGCAGTTATTGGGAACATAATTTATTACAGTTAAGAAGCATCTCACCGCCAGCAAAATTTTCTGTGTTGCGTTATTTCTAATTTTCAGGATGGAGGCAAAATTAATTTCCTTGTACAAATATAAACCAATTCTACACAGTTAGAAATTTGTAACACATTTATGTGTTCCATGGTGTCCACACCTAAAAAAGTGTTACTTTGTTACTTGTTGAATCATTGAGACTTTTAAGTGTCATTTTAGATAAACACTTAAAGTGTTAAAAAAATTTTAACACTTATCAGTCTTGGGAAAAACAAAATCAATTTGGTAAATTTTTTTTCATTTTTATCGAATTAAAAGACTTACATGAAACTATTATTCATTATTTTTAATAAAAAAATGAATAAAAATAATAAAAAAGAAAAAAAAATTCGCGTGTAGCGCTGTATGGAATTTGAACCGTCGTGTTTTTGGTTTCTGACATCTTTCGCTTGTGAGTTCTGCGCGCCTTGCCCACTCGGCTGCTTTTTTTACGTATTTTATGGACAGCCCCCTACTAATGACAGTAATAACATTAAAGTGTAATAACACCTCTGTCCTCCTTTTTCTCCCCAAAATCCGAAAGCCTTGCCTGTGTTCCCAAATTATTCAAAAGAAAAAGATTAAAATTATAGATCTCTTCTACACTCTTTTCCGCCACTTTATTTTTAAATGATTAATATTAGAAAACATTAGAGATAAGTTTATCACAAAAACCAAATGATTATCAAATTACCATATTACTCATAGCAGTAATAATCATGATCGATATTGAATTTCCGACAATGAACAAACCGCAATACCTGAACCATCTTCATAAACGTTTTACACGAAACAATTTCTTTGTTAATTTATTGAATTTATTTATTGTAAATTTCACAATATTTTATCATTAGATAAGGAAAATTAATTTGTTGATATTACACACTTAAATGAAGAATAGCTTATAAAACTCTTTGTTAAAAAAATTCTCTAAAACAACACTTAAACATTGCATAAGAATGTGCGAATAATTTGAATAGTAACATACTTTTTTATCGAACTTTTATCGATTTTTCTTTTGTTATACTAGATATATTTAATTAAAACGTCTTTGATAAACTTATCATTATTGCTATACGCAGATTAGACTGAGAGGATTAATTGGAGTTGGTGATTATCCACCTGATCCCTGTAGTTCAATTGATTCTCTCCTCAAGGGGTTCAACATTATTGTTCAAGTCAACCCCTCCTCTCAGGTAGCGTTTGATTCGTCTGGATCAGGATTCGTTGCTGCTATCACAGCCTCCTCCACATCTGTCTCAATGATTTGTGGATATGGCCATTCGTGGCATATTGTGGGGCCTCCGTAATCCCTCAGAACCCCGATCAACTTATCCAATCGATTGACCTCCTGCAGTTCTGCGTTCATCTGCTTCACTTCGGCGATAAGCTGCGAAACATTTGCCTCCATAACCTATCAACATATACATAGTTTAACATCGATTACTATAGTGAAATGTGTGAATGTTCCCCGAAAAAAAGACGACATTTATTACAAAATTATTCATTTTTTTTCTGTGCTGAGAACAACTTTAACGAATATCATAAATCAATGTAACTCGTATAATGTGTGAAATTGGATTCAAAAAATTGTATTTTTATATGTGTAAATATGTTTATCGCTAATACCAATATGTCGATATGTAGATTAATGACACCGCACAGCACTTGTCGCACACTGTTGAGCAGTTTTTCCACCGTCATCGCCAGCAACAACTTTTCGTTCGAAGGCATCAAATAGCACTGATTGGAAAAAATCGAGCACCAACTGTAATTTACCACCCCGACACCCACCCGCCCGTTTTTCAGCATAAAAAATCACTCTAACAATGCTAAACAAACCCTCAATCTATCGGTACTTGGAAAATATCGTCATTTTTGTATGGGAATGTGTATATGGGGGGATGGGATGATTTTTTAGCGTATTCCATCCATATTGTTTATTGGGAATTGTAGGTCTTCTTCTAGATTAACTGCATTTAATCTTGTTTTCGTTGATTGTTTTATCGCCAGCAGTCAGAGCGATTCCATGGCCTTTTGGCAACGAAATATGGTCCTAACCGATTTTATTATTCCATTACGCTTCAACATAAGCTTTTGTATGTTTGTTTATACGCTTTTGGTAGCTTTTGGTGTAAATTTCAGCTACACGCGATAGTTAAACTTTACTATCATCTAAACTGTTTAATGGCTTTGACTTATATTTCCCCCTATTTCTACACAACCTTGTGCTAGTCTCTTATTTTTTTATTTCTCCATCATAAAGTACGGTAACTTAATTTTTTTTTATAATTCACAGTTTAAAATTGCATCCTTTCTGTTTTTTACATGCTTATGGAGAGTACAATGAGTTTCGACCTTTGTGGCATTGAAAAGAGTCAAGTTCTGTTGACATTCGGTTTTGTTAGTTTTTATTTTTTTTTGTTAGAAAAAAAAGATTTTTCTCTGAAATAACATCACCTATCTGATTTTATTTAAAACTTGGAGCAGAAGATCAAATTCGCCCTAATGGTAAATTTACTTTATGATTCAGAAGCATCACTACATATTTATTGTTAAATATTAAGGATTTTTTTTATTTATCAAAACATTTCCAAAGTATAAATTCTAAACACTGTTTCAAATATTTATTTAAATTATTTTGTATGCAGCTGTATTGCTTCGGAAATACCAACACTCGCAAATGACCTAAATAATTTCTATATTTTCTATTTTATGTCAAAGATTATTTCTAAACAAATATAATAAACTGACACTGACTATCAATAAGCCAATAAATTATTGAAACGATAATTACCTTCTAAATTGAAACTAAATTATATTCATTACTTTAATAATATTACAGTGAACTTCAATAAATAGCAGAGATCTTCAATGAATAGCAAAGATCTTCAAGTTTGTGTTCCCTATACGCAGGACTGTAACTTGGCTAGTGTAACGCCATCCTCAAAAAAAAAACTAATGTCGCGCTTTTATCAATTCCGGTTTTACATTTTTGCAAATACTGGCTATGTATTCCAAATACTGGTTTGTAAAATAAGTGTTTTATAAACACCAAGGAATCTTTCTAGCCAAGCGCACATTCTTCTGATTTCAGCGTTAAAATAACATAAAGAAAAGACAGAGGATTCAACTACAACTAACGAATTAAGTACAATCAAACATGAAACTGAAAATAAATTAAAAACTAAAAAAAAAATATTTATTAAAAACTAATTACATATAGAGAAGACAAAATGATGTACCTGTTTAGGGGGTATTTAATAAAGAGGAACAAATAAATTACACAGTGGTTTTTAGAAGAATAAAAAAAATATTTTGATTTTCTTTGATGTACTGTTATTATAGAAACTCTTAGATTTTGAATGACGTTTTAAGTATAAAGTTTTCCTTTATAGAGAAGACTATTTAGAAAAACAAGCGAAAATTCTTTCAAAAACCAACATCACATAAATAATTTGAATATTATATTCAAAAAGAAAACCGACATCGTAAACTATTTATTAATGAGTTTCCTTATCTAAAGTGAAGAGCTTCTTGTTGAATATAAGTTTTTCATGTTTTCCTCGTGACTTTCCGCCACATTGCATAATGTTCGCGCTTTTCCAAACAAATTCACACATAACTAAAACATGAGCTTTTAGCTACCATCCAAATACAGCGAATGCAACACGTAACCACTTCAACACCAATGAAGCTTTAAGCTAGCATCAGACGAGCACACAAAACCTTAACACGTGTGATGACTGACGTCACGAAAAAAACTCAAAACACATTTCACACACATCTGACACGACACGTCCTTACACTTGAAAAGTGTTGCTATCAGACGGTGTGATTTTTTTTCCACACAATCGGATTTTTGTCCCAAAACGTGTTAACGTCGCTAGTCTTCCCACGAAATTTTGTCACACAATTACACACTGTGTGACGCAGATTGAGTAGTTATCTGACGGAGTGAAAAGCCTTAAAACGTGTGATGATGAAAGACGTTTGACAGCAGTCGAAATCGTCTGACACACTGATTTGCTATCAGACGGTGTGATAGCTCTCTGACATTTTGTGTATTTTTCTCGGTCATTGCTTGTCAAAATTGTGCGCTATTTTAAATTTGTGAAGAAAAATAAAATTAAATTAAAATGTCAAAAAGGAAATATGAGGAGATGTTGGATATGGAGGTTTTGGCAGCCTATATTTTGAAAAGCAGTGACGACGACGACGACGACGAGCCAATGGCTCGAAAGTGCAGTTGTTGGACAAAGGATTGGGTGTCGCGTCGCGAGAAGGAGGGTTTCTTTGCCAAATTGATGGTGGAATTGCGCTCTGAAGAACCCGAATTGTATCGGAATTTCTTACGGATGTCGGTCGGTCAATTCGATAATTTGCTAACAATTGGTGAAGTCGCAGATAGAAACATAACAAAAGCTGTAATTGAAAACCCGTTTGGTGATATGGCATTATTTGAAGTTTAATCGAACAGTTGTATCAAAATTTCACTTTGAAGTCAAACTTTTCAATAGGATTTTTTTAAAACTTGTTCCAATTGGATTTTCATGTATGGAACTTTAATGTAGAATCATGTCCTAAACAACTTTTGTTCTTGCACTTTTTTGATAAGATGCGCCGTTTTTAAGATATTCGCTATAACACAGTATGTGTGAAATGGCACGAATTTATGCCACTTCACACATTGGGACATTTACACACAGTCTTCACACAAACCGAAAAATGTCATCACACATACCACGTTTTACACAGGGTTATCAGACGGAGGCAAAATTCGTTTAACACACGTCAAAAAAATTGTCGTAACACAGGTTATAACACGGTGTGTAAACAAAAATTCTGTCACAATTTAAGTTATCAGACGGTGTTAACTGGTGTTACAATTTTGTGACGTCAAAATTACGTCAGTCATCACACGTGTTAAGGTTTTGTGTGCTCGTCTGATGCTAGCTTAATTGTTACCAAAGTGTTAAACTGGTGCATAAAATGAATTCATTAGACATTTATTTATATTTAGAAATGAACGATAAATGAAGCATATGAATTTTAAATCACTTACTAATGCATATTGGATTTTCTTTGATGCGGCGGAAACGGTTTCGGTAATTTTTTTTTTAAAACATTTAAGTTTCAGTTTAAAAATTCCATCGTCTCAATTTTTAAAAAATTGTCCTAATATAATCTTGAGATATAAACGCTTTTAGTATATGGTTTTCTTTTAAATCCAAAAAATACCTGAGTTTATGAACACTGTTTCGGATTTTGTACACAATTTTGGCATTGGACCAGGATGCCAATCAAAAAAATATGGAAATTAGACGTCTATTAAATAAGTCACACTTTTTGTAGACCGTTAAAATTATTGTACTAACTTTTAATTTTAGTTCTGGAGTTCGACATTTTTTAATCTATTAAATTTCAATCCTCTCAAATTATTTTTAATAAAATTTGTATTATTTTTCAGAATTTTTTGAAATTTGTCCTTCCGTTCTAATTCGCAAAACGGAAGTACAGTACAATCGCGATTATATGTACTCGCGATTATATGAACCTCGCGGTTATATGACTGCCCAAAAATTTGTATGAAGCCTCAATTATATGATCATTGCGAATCGAAAAAAACCTCGATTATGTGATCATCGATATTATTTCGAGTAAATAACTGGATTTTTTTAAAGGAGGATGCAGTGAACTTTGAGCTTAATGCTTGGACAAATTATATTCCAGATCTCGTTGAAGATTTTAGTGTAGATGAAGACGATTGTCAGCAAAGTGAGGATGACGAAATTTTTACTTTGAAAAAAATTATCACCCAAACTGAGGTGATCAAAGCCTTCAATATTGCATTGGATTGGGCTGTTGAGAACGACGTTGACTCAACAAAGATCGGAACGGTGCAAAGAATTTAAAAAAAGGCTGTTTTATCAAATATAATCATTAGACAACAAAATTTATTAAAATACTTTAACAAAATATAAATTTTTGTGAGAAGATTAAAAAATACCTAACACTTTAACCTTTGTTTGTATTAAACGTAAGGAAACCTGAAAAAAAAATATAAAATCTGACCCTCGGTTATATGAAAACCTTGATTATATGACCCACCCCAACATTAATTAAATCATATAATCGCGATTGTACTGTATTAAAAAACGCAGATATTAAAAAAGCACTGTTTTTCAGTAAATTAAATTTTAATAAAAATATTACATTTGAATTGTCCTTTACAAAAATATCTTTTTTCTTCTCTTTCACTCTAAAGTTTTGTGCAAATAATTTCAGTGGTTCTCGAGTTTGTAATAGAAAACAAACTAGCAAAACCGAATATTAAAATAAACATGAAAGTTTGTTCTTTTCGATTTTGGCTGTCACTAATTTTTACAAAATATTCACTTTGCTGGGAGATGAGCTTAACTATCCTCACACCGCAAATTGGAATCCGAATGTATTGAAACGTACCAACATATAAAAGATCATACATTCATTTTTTACATTTGGTTTGTGCTTTTTTAAAACAAAACCAGCGATAAAATAATACGCTGACTCTGGTGATGTTGTCATGACGACTTATAAATCAAAAGAAATCTTTAATTAATTTGTAATGCACAATTAAATTGATCCAGAATTTCTAAATAATTGCTCACCACCATAGCTGCAATGATGAAATGTGAAATATATATCAATTATCTACTAATTTACTGGATTTATCTCTTTGAACAATTTGCACTACATCAATGTTTAATACTTAATGGAGCCTCAGTAATTTTCCAGTCCCATTCCTTTGTTATGTTAGAATACAAGGTATGCATCCGTATCCATGCTAACTCCGTATCCTTGCCTAAAATACTTCAAGCTGGTAACGCACAGTATTGAAATACTTCATTTACGATGAAAGGAAGCAGTTAATTGAAAATGGATCATTTTGCCAAGTTACACACCTTCTCGTAATATGGGTTTTAGAGGATAGCATAAATTGATACTTATCAATAATTAATGATTATAAATTATTCTAGCAATACTGGATGGCTTTAAATTTTATTACAATTCATTTAATAAAGATCAGAATAAAACATTTTATTGCAAAATAAATTGCAAATAAGTAATTTACCAATAAATCAGCATAAATTTATTCCAAGGACATATGAATATACTTAGAACTTTGACGACAAAACGGATGTAAGGTAAAAACAAAACAATTGAATAAAATTACTGTCTATATGACTGTGTACCCTGTGGAATGATAAGAAGGGGTTGGTTGCACCTTGACTACAAGCAATAAACAAAATTTTATTCGAAAGCTTCTTATATGAAAATTTACCTTGCGACTGACTGACTTTGAATTCGTATTCGACCTGCTCCACTTGTTGATATATTCTTGATGTTCTTTTCCAATGCGAAAAAAGGGTGCAAACGGAGAAGAAGTATTCGAGGGAATCGTGAAAGTGGAGACAATATTTCCCTAATATAAACCACATCGCAATCGTGCGCAGCACTTGCGAAGGGCCGAAGGGAACATGTATTTAGTATCCACGGGGCAAGTCATTCATACTTGTACCTCTGCCGTATCGCACTCATTCATCGTCTATATAAATTTCCCGTATTGATTATTGAAATAGAATCAAAATGCTCTCCATTAAGTCTGGGAATCTTGAACTTTACCACCTCCAAAAGTTCCCCAATTCGGTACGGTTAGCAAATCCGTATTGAGTCGCGGGTAGCAACCGTTCATAACCTCAATAAACAAAGTCATAAAGCTCAGGGGGTGCAGACCGAAAGGTAATAGTCTGAAATACTCGAAAATTTTCACAGTCGATATTTTTCATAACATTTAATTTTTCACTGTTCAAATCCCCTTAATCGCTGTGAAAATTTCGTAACGATTTCGTAACGGTTAGCATGTGGTTAGTGAAACAATTCAAATGTCGAAAATAAGAGGAAAATCAGCGCTGGCTTCGCACCACCACAACGATACGAAAGTGAATGGAAAGTCGTATGCACCACCGACAGCATCCTTGTTGAAAATCGAGCCTTTTGTTCCTACTTTAACTTCCCGATTCCGGAAACCTTTCCACAGATCATACAGCACTCTTAGTACTACATACCTGAAACGGACAATTGAAACGAAGACCAGATCCAGTCGCCATGCTGAAAAAAACTTACTAACAAGGCAGAGATCTAGGTCATCGTTGTCGTCATCGCTGAGCTCGCAAAATGGTGTTTGCCGAATTAATCGACAGCAGAAGGAGCAAGAAAAGCTCCCCGACCGCATCAATTACGATCGAAGGGGATTAACGGCAATTCCTGTCTTTGAGAACGAGAAGAATCTGCGTTTGCTGTCCTTGCAGCATAATCTCATCAATGTTTTCCATGTTCCTGGCCATGCAACTGCAACTTTACAGGCGAAGCAGAGCCAGAGTCTTATCGTAGAGGAGGAGGATGAGGCTAACAGTTCCACGGAAGAGGCTGTTAAGCAGAACGGCGAATCGCAACCTTTGAATGGAGTCACGGCTACTATCCCGGTACTCGCACCAATCGGTAAGGAAAGTGATGTGATAAAAGTGCAAAGGAATGGAGGTCACATCGGCAAACGCAGCATCGTCATAAGTCCAGCTGTGACACCCGCACTTCTTCCAGACGGGCTCAGTCTTCAGGCAACAGGAACTGCAACGGGAACAGCAACAGGGCCTGGAACCGGAACCAACCAAGGGACTTCAAAGCTATCCACGTTGAATCATAGCAATAGTAATAATAATCTGATTAAAAATTCATTTGTACAAAAATCCGTGACATTGCATGCCCATCAAAGATATTCGTTGAAGAAATCAAAAAGTTTCATCACAAACTACTCAAAACATTTCGGGACGATAAAACAGAATCTCCAAAAGTGTTCACTACTGAAGCCATCGAACTTATCGTCGTTTAGTAGCGATTGCACAAATTCAGCCCAGGATAATAATCACCTTCAACAGAATCCGCAGAATCAGCAGCAGGATATTGAAACTGAGAAGGATGTTAAGGGACTGAAGGTTAAAAACAATCAGCTAAGTCCATTCTATGGGAATATCTTTCAGAACTTGGTCTTTCTCGACCTCTACGATAATCAGATTGAGAAAATCTCCAATCTCGATGGACTTAAGAGTCTCACCGTTCTGCTTCTAGGCAAGAATCGCATCACAGACATCGCAGGCCTGTCGTCTGTTAAGAACACGTTGAGAGTCCTCGACTTGCACGGCAATCGAGTGTCCAACTTATCGAATCGGATCAACTGCCTGCAGGAGTTGAAGTCACTTAATTTAGCTGGGAATCAGATACGACAAATTAATCAGAATGATTTCACTGGATTACTGAACCTCAAGGAGTTGAATTTGAAGAGGAATAAAATCAAAAAAGTCGTAGGATTCAATCACTTAACGAATCTTGAACGTCTATGGCTGTGTCACAATGAGTTGCAGAGGGTTGAGGATATGTCGTCTATAGCGAAGGCCATAAAACTACAGGAAGTCTCCATTGAGAATAATCCTGTGTCGTTAGCCGGTGATTGTGTATCCTTTTTAGTTAGTTATTTGCCTAATTTAATGATGCTCAGTCAAATGCCCATCACAGAACAAGTGAGAAGAGCCGCAATGGCCTGGCGAAAGAATAAAGAAATATCCGACAGCAATTACTCGAATTTAACATCGGACGTGTGCAGCAGCATCCGGCGTGAGGAGGTGATTTCCAACGCTCGTACTAACTGGGAACTTCTGCGCTCACAACAGATTTTGTCCTCAGCAGCTGCGAAATCGACCTCGAATTCAAATTGCCAGCAACTGTGTTTACCAGACGGAAACCGATTCATTTCGCAGGACATCGAGAACGGCGGATCCGTACAAGCCAAAGGAAAATCCGTTAAACACAAACAGGACGAAAAAAACATTAACAAAAGCGAATCAGATCTTCAGGAACTCTTTCGACTGCCGCCGATTTTGAAGCCCTTCGCCAACTCGAATCCTTCATCGGAGAAGACTCATTCATCAGGATCCAGTCTCGGACCGAACATAGACTCATCTTCAAGCTGCTTTAGTTCAGATACTGAGGAGAAAGAACAACATAATGGCTACGATGCCATTGCGATACGTGTTCCGCAGGTCAATGAACAACCAGCTCTGGAGTGTGAGGACGTATTCTACAACATTGTGCCGCAGGACAAGTACAAAGAGGTGAGGGTGGTTGAAGAACGAGCGAATCCCGAAACCCTTTCCAACCTCAGCACCAGCAACAATGATATTTCATCGGCAGTTGGTAAAGACGGAGCTAATCAATTGGACGATGGTAAAGGCTCTAAGGGGAAGAACTCCGGCACTGATTCCGCTAGCGTCTCCGACAAGAACTCCAATCTATCTACGTTGTCTCTCAGATCCGAATCAGAAATGTCTTCAACGGCTGTGGCTCTCATCGATAAGCCCACAAAAACACGAGGTCCTGCGGTCACAAAGCGATACATGCAAGGAAGTCTCATGAGGTCCCAGACAGCGAAGCCCAGGACTTCGGCCTTTGCAAACAGTAACACATCAAACGCTAGTAGTAATAACGCCAATAACAATAGCAACGGCAACCATAACGCATCGAAAGCTCAAAAACCAGTAGTGGAACGCGAACGCGAGCAAGGTGGGGATTATTTGATCGAGATCTGCGGGAGGTATCTCAATATCTACGGCCTCGGAGCTCTGCGATTCATCGATAAACAGTGGAACCCACAGAAAGCAAGCGATGTACGTACTTTGAACTTCAGCTACATCAACTTCAACAGCATCACATCGACCCTGTGCCGAATTAAATTCCGGTTCCCCAATGCAGAAAGTTTCGTTTTCCGCGAGACGAACATCAACTCCCTCGGACAGCTGAATGCCCTCGCTGAGCTGCAAGGGGTGACATCGCTGGTAATCGATCCTGAAGGGAACAGTATTTACGGGAGGAACTGGCGCCTGTATACCATCTACAGACTTTCTCATTGGGGCCTCAAGACCATCAACGGAGTGGAGATTACAGACACGGAAGTGGAGCTGGCACAGGCGGAGTATTCTGGTCTTTCCGATTTGGTTCTATGGTCCTTGCCGGAAGTTTTGCTTCAGCCTCTGCTCACTCGTCTCCGACTCGATGAAAACTGTCAAGCAAGCAAGCTGTCGGCCAAGGAATGGTTAATGAAGGCCGATCAGTCTCTCAAGGTTGTCGTCGGCAAAGAAGCACTGCAATGGAAGCGCGCTGCAAATCCTCATGAGGACTTGAGTACAAGGGATCGGGGTAAAATGCATTTCGCCTTGATGATTGAAAACACGTGCAACGCGGTGGAGAAACTGCATCAGCTTGAGATACTATGGCCGAATATACTTTTAGATATTATTAAGAATACGTTGTTAGATTATTCCCAATTAGATGTTTACCTTAAGGACCTCATGTCCGAAGTTATGAAATAGCCTTATTGTGTTCATTGTTATATAATATCAATATTGTAGGGCAATAAAACATACCTAAACTGTTGATGTAAATTACAACAATTTTTTTTATTTAAGTTTTAATTTTTTGAAAGAGTAAGGTTAACTGTACTAATAATGTTCAACCTGTTTTCCAAGAACAATTAAATCATTTTTTAAAGCTTTTATTTAGTTTGCTTTTTTTGTCTGTTTTTCTGCTTACTTGTCTGTCAGGGTCAATTCTTGTAATCTAGTTTCGACCCACATCCAGTGATCCGATTCGCAATATGTGTGTGTGCAATCTCCGCTTGCTCTTGCCTGTCAACCTACTCTTCCTGAACCTTTCTATAAATTTTGACGTCGTCTACACAGTTTGGCAAATTGTCCCCCAAGAAAAGTTTACGCCCACTAAAATCTACCCGTCACTTACCAGCAAGCCCCTCTTTTGGTATCTCCTGAGCCATTGTTCAGGAGAGGGTGGAATGTATATACAGTAGAATCCCGATAATTCGTATTTCAAGGGACCAGCAAATTCATACGAATTAGCGGGATATACGAATTATCGGGGTACGAATTATCGGGATTTTTTTCAAGGGACCAGCAAACGCATATTAATTAGCGGGATATACGAATTATCGGGGTACGAATTATCGGGATTCTACTGTATTTAGACTCGATACGTAAATATTTAAACCAGTAGATAATTTTGTTTAAACATTTTCGCGCCCAGACACGATTTTTGAAAAAAATATTTCCTATTGTGTTTGATAGTATTTTTAAGTTAAATTTCAGTGCTAATATTAAATAACTGCTGCCATAATTGTTTTGTGATGCGGTCCTCGGTTTGGTGTAGAAAACTCAATGTGAATCTTAGTAATAATTGAGTTTGACAGCCATGCTAGACTTGTCGTGTTGTGTTTTTTTTTTTACTAAACACGCCGAGTGGATATACAATTTATGAAGAAGAAAACACTTTTTATTTGTAGCTTGCTTTATTTATAATAACACCTTTTTATTTAAACTATATTTAACATTTCTTTTAATTAACTGTATCTACACGTCCGATTCTATCTTGATCAATCTCAGAACTTGTAATGTGGTGACTTGGTTTCTTCAAATCAATCGAAATTACCTATTGACGTCATTACCGTACAATGACCCTTTTGCAATTCAGCATTATGAATGCATATATTTTCTTATTGAGCAATATTAATTCTTAAGAAATTAATTTGTCAATCAGGTAATATTGCAACATTTGCACAATTACAAATATATCATTGCGGCATGAACTATTATTTAATTTGATTTTTGCTAATATAGACAAAGTCAATAACCTTTGTCGATATTAGCCCTAGCCGATTTCCGCGTCACCACAGACTTAGCACATTTGGCTCTTACTCAACCTCCCCACTCGGCATTCTTTAAAAATATAAGAGTGAGAAAGATGTCCAAAACCCAGAAATTATGGTGCCGTTCTTCATGTGGTCTTAATCCGCCGTTGATGAGTTAATGGTATTTTAATAAGAACTTTAACGGATTTTTCTTCTTACCTTATTCAATCCCATTATGTAATAAACAGCATTAGATGTTATTTTTTTATATACTTTAAACAAAATAAAATATGTGCAAAAAAATTTATACAAAATCATTATCTTAGGCAAGGGGTGAACATTAAAAAAGTGGTAATTTTAAAATTGTTAATTTGTCTATATTTTCAATTTCTATCTTCTAAAACATCATCAGATTTCACATTTCTTTCTAAAAAGTAGCTCAATATTGCGTCACATCCAGGATACAAAACAAAATTCGAATGTCCGACTGTTCGGCCACCAATGTAGTCTGTAACTGCGGTCGTCTTCTGTGCAATCTCCATCGCTTTGTCGTAAGTTAACTTGTCTAACTCGTATCGGGGCATTTTGACAACAGCCGTTTCGAAACCATTTACCTGTAAGTCATTATTATTAAGGGAAAGGGTTAAATCTGATTGAGAGAATTTTTTGTATGAAATTTCCTGACGAACTTTATGAACACACCAAAAATTATGTAATAGTAAAAAAATTATAATCACCTTAAAAGTTAAATCGAGCTCATAATCCATGTCCACATCTGGCCATTTCTGTTGCAAAACCCCTTGACTCCAAGAAATTTCACTCTCACTGGCATCTAATCTGCCCGGAGCTGCAATAAATTTTGACCACAATTCTGAGGCAAAATGGGGTGCCATTGGGGCCAATATAATGATTTGGGCGGCCAGCGCTCTTTCATATTGTTTGCTGCTGACGATTACATTTTTTTGTGCTCTCTAGAAATATTGATTTGCTGTTAATTTAAAAAAGAATTTCTCTAAAAAAATTTAAACCCACCCGAATTGAATTTGTGAGACCTTGCATTTTCGATATTCCCACACTCAATTGATGTGTGTGTCGATAGTTGAATGTTGCTCCCCTAACGTAATAATTTCGTGCGTCAAACATTTTAAATTCATCGTCAGGGGCTACTATCAAATTTGATGCTGATGGAGATTTTCTTAGATCGCAAAACTCATTTATCGTCATCCAAAGGCGTTTCTGCCAGTTAAGAATACCAGGGAATGCTAAGGAAATTTTAGAGATAAAAATTAAAGGTAATTTACTATAAAAAATACAAATTTTGGAGTTTGAAAACAAATCAGGTAAATTTCTGCAATATAGAACATTTTACCAACTTTAATTACGAGCGATCATGCAAATCAATTTCACTCACTAGCTGTAGACCAATTCCTATGAGAAGTTGGCGCAACATCACCCAAAATTATGAGTCTTGTAGTATCGCAACCATATTCAGATATCATATCAGACGGATCCACACCATTCAACTTAGATTTCGACATTTTCTCCCAGCTCATGACCACTTGCTTCCCAGTAGAAACCTCTACGGCTTTATTCTTTTTAGCATCTACAACTTTTATCTGAAAACCAGTTAAAAATCACTCAAACAAATTTAAAGTCTCTAAATTCATTCACCTCATTTTCCTTAATATAAACTCCACTGTCCTTGACTCGATAAGATCGCCCCATGACCATTCCCTGCACAAGCAGCCTCCGGAAAGGTTCTGGCTTCGGCACTAAACCCAAACTATGTAAAAAATGATTCATAAAACGAGCATAATATAGATGCAAGACTGCGTGCTCCTTGCCACCAATGTATAAATCCACGGGCATACATTTCGAAGCAATTTCTGTATCGAAAATCTTAGCTTCATTGTTTGCGTCAAGATATCGCAAAAAATACCAAGAACTATCCACAAACGTGTCCATCGTATCGGTTTCCCTTCGAGCTCCGTCCTTTTTACATGTCGGACAAATACAGGGATTTTCAGAGATTTTTTCCAACTCTACGGGCAGTTCTTCTTCAGATACCGGAACTGCCCCACAGTCATTGCAGTAAATAATCGGAATTGGAGTTCCCCATTTTCGCTGGCGGGAAATTAACCAATCTTGCAGTTTTGAACTCACTGGGAAGCCTCCAATGTTTAATTTCTGGGCTATTTCCAGCACCGTCTTTCTGTCGTTTTTAGGAACAGCGGAATTTAATCTTTCTACACTTAATCCTAATTTTTCGGCTAAATTAGAATCGTCAGAAATAGTTCCAGGACAAGCTAAATAAGTATCGCAATGCTCTGGAAAATTCACTTCATCTGAAAAGATTAAGGGAACGAATTTATTTGTGAACGGATTGAAAACTTTCAGTTCTTCGCTGGTTTTAAATTGCTTCAGATAATGTGATTCCTTCAGGGCAACAAATATTGATGGATCGAAGAAATTTTCTGGGAAATCTGTCCACAATCGGATCTGTTTCGTTGATTTCTGCACAGTATCATTGCCAGAAACTACTTTCAAGTCAAATGCATATCCATTACAATCCCCTATCCAGTGCCTTTGCAAATTTATTATGTCTCGCCACTCTTGAAGCGTTGGATCTGATAATCCATCCAGCAAATCTTTCGCAAATTTAGTCGTCCTTATAAACCACTGCTTTAAGAGTTTCTTCTCGACTTTCGCCCCTGATCGCCAGGATCTTCCGTTGGCGTCTACTTGCTCGTCTGCAAGTACAGTTTTATCCACTGGATCCCAGTTTACCAGAGCCTGAAATTTATAATAAATTTTAAAAAATGGATAAGTATTTTATAAAAAAATCGCGCCTCCTTCTGATAGGCGAGCCCTTCGTTATGCAGCATCAAAAACAGTTTCTGTGTCCATTTGTAGTAAGACTTGTCACACGTAGATAACTCGTGATTCCAATCGAAAGAGCACCCCAGCAACCTCATTTGCTGCTTCATTTGAGCGATATTCTCTTGTGTCCAGCGTGCGGGGTCGACTTTCCTCTGAATAGCAGCGTTTTCAGCTGGAAGTCCAAATGCATCCCAACCGACTGGATGAAAGACATTCTTCCCATTCATCCGATAGAATCTTGCCATTGTATCGCTAATGGTATAGACCCGAACGTGCCCCATATGAAGATTACCGGAAGGATAGGGAAACATTGACAAAACGTAAAATTTATTGGACGCTTCTTTCGGGTCGAAGCTACCTCGACATGTTTCTGAGCTATATCGCTTCTCTATGCCTAATTTAACACTATTTGTTAGTTCTGTGTGCTACAAATAAGCGAAAATTGTCAAACGTCTTTTACCACAAAATACAATTTTAGTTTTACCTCAAATCTACTAATAACACGCAGTAAATTCTTTAAATTCCTATTTGTCACATTTCTAAGGATGGTTCTACCTTCTAGTAACATTTCGAATTTGTTTTATTACGTATTTTTCTTAAATTTCAACAAAACGACCATAACTTTTCGTAAACGCACAAATCTAACCTCACTTCCTGATACAAACGTCAAAAATCACTTTTGTCAGAACCTGTACGTTGAGGTTAGAATTTCAAAATGTAAACAAATAATTTTATTTGTTTTTTTGTTAAAGAAAATTGTTAAAAATTACAATCTGTTTGAATAAAAAGTAAGTCTGAATACTTTTCAACAAAAATCATTTATAAATAAACGAATTTCGCATCAGCTGATTGCCCCTGAACCGATTGTAAACAAACCCACCTTCAGAAATCCTATATAATCGAATGTAAACAAATCACCACTCCACTCGCAATCATGTGTTTTACCGATTGTACACAAACCGTTTGCGCATTCCTTAGATCAGCTGTTAACTGTCAAGCTTCGGCTGTCAGACTTCGTATTTTCTCGGTACGATTCGGCTTGTCGGTCATCTTTTTTCATTCGCTTTGAATTCTTTGAAGCAACTAGACAAGTTTTTTGTGTGAAGATATTTTACAGTTTTGTGCAAATTTTAACCGAATTTTCGTTCCTGGCTGATCAACTCAACCATGGGCGATTCGCTGGAAAACAACGATGCCGCAGCGGAGACTCCAAATAATGTAACAATAGTTGACTACGGAGCCTTCGCAAACTACATCCGGAAGGCGGTGACGATTTTACTGCCAGAGGAAGATGCCGTTCCTCCGGCTTTAAACGTAGCTCTGGAAGATAAAACCAATCAGGATTGCATCAAGAAGTTTCTCTCTGACCCCCAGATCCAGGCCCTTTACATCCAGAGGAGCTGCTCTAAGGGTAATTTGCAATTTTTCCCGGAGACTCCCAGGAGAAAATTTTCTTCCAACTTGGCAAGATGGCCGCCGCTTCCTCGGGCGTTGGTCTGCTTGTAAAACCACGATAAAAAGTTCCTTTCTACTTAGCATTCCAACATTTTGCATTACTAGGGCCTATTTTGTTAATTAGAAATTCTTTCCATTTGCATTCGAATAAAACTCCATCATCGGTGAGTCACTTTCAGTGAAAAATGACATCATCTAGTGGTTAAACGGGGCTCAATTCTGCATTTTTTTTCGTGGGACCCACTTTGTTCGGTGTATGTGTGTGTAGGGCTCCCATTATTCAATGGCCAGTAAATCAGTTCTAAATTTTATTGGAATAAAATAGATTTTAACTGAAAACTTTATCTTTCAAATGAGTTGAAAAAACAAAAAAAAAACTAGAAATAAAAGAAATTTCCGGCCCCTGCGCAATCTGTAGATAAAATTTATTGATCCGCACATGAAAATGTAAGGGAAATTTTAAGGTCAATGCCAAGATTATCTTTCTTTTATCTGTTATTAAAACATCTTAATTTTTAGATTCAAAAAAGTTTGTTGTTTGCTTATTGTAAAAAGAGTTTCAAGTAGACTCAACTTATTCCTTTTTATTAACAAAAAAACCCAAATTCTAGTTTTTTATTATGTTTTCTTATCAGAATTTTCACATTTCCAATTACTGTTAAAGTTCTTTTACTGTATTTAAAATGGTTCATTTATAATGCCAGCTCTGAAACAATAAACTTTTACCGATTGACTCTCTTTTATATTTGTGTGGTAAAGGATCACTTTCTAATAAACGGTCGTTACAGTAACGCTTTGTTTAAGTTCGCCTACACATTACAGGCGAATAGGGCCCCGAAAACCCTAAAATTAGCGTGACGTCTTTTGTGAACAGCCCATTCGTCCAATTAATATTGAAAACTTACATTTTTCTAAGTTTTTTCTTACTGACCGACATTTATTTTAGAAGACGAGAACGAACAGGCCCCCGAGGGTGAAGAGGAGAAGGACGCTGTCACCTACTACATCAGCAATGAAGTCCACTTTACCAACCACCGCATGGCCTCATTAGCCTGTATCAAGCGCGGCACAGTCATCGAAGCCGACAAATCGATTCATTCCCAATTGCGTCTCATTAACTTCTCCGAAGGATCTCCCTATGAAACTCTACACTCGTTTATCAGCAAAACCCTGGCACCGTACTTCAAAAGTTACGTTAAGGAATCTGGCCGAGCTGACCGCGATGGAGATAAAATGGCCCCGTCCGTGGAAAAGAAACTCGCCGAGTTGGAAATGGGTCTTCTGCACCTTCAGCAAAACATTGACATCCCGGAAATATCCCTGATTGTTCACCCAGTCGTCGCGACGACCATCAAACGCGGTATCGACGAAAACCGAAAAGCGAAGGTTGCTGACTTCGGCGACAAAGTCGAGGACTCGACATTCCTCAATCAACTGCAAAACGGCGTTAATCGCTGGATCAAGGAGATCAAGAAAGTGACCAAGTTGGACAGAGATCCTTCGTCTGGAACTGCGTTGCAGGAAGTCTCCTTCTGGCTGAATCTAGAACGTGCTCTGTATCGAATTCAGGAGAAACGGGAATCCCCCGAAGTTGCTCTAACGCTGGATATCTTAAAACATGGAAAGCGCTTCCATGCGACTGTCTCCTTCGACACGGACACTGGACTCAAGCAGGCTTTGGCGATGGTTGCCGACTACAATCCACTGATGAAAGACTTCCCCATCAATGATCTCCTGTCCGCCACTGAACTGGAGAAGATTAGGCCAGCTGTTCAGCTGATATTCTCTCATCTGCGGAAAGTACGCAGCACCAAGTATCCGATTCAGCGCGCTCTCAAGTTAATCGAAGCAATTTCAAGGGACCTTAGCCAACAATTGCTGAAAGTTTTGGGAACTAGGCGATTAATGCATATCCCCTTCGACGAATTTGAGCGCGTCATGAATCAGTGCTTCGAGGTGTTCACTTGCTGGGACGATGAATACGACAAGCTGCAAGGATTGTTAAGAGATATCGTCAAGAAGAAGCGGGACGAACATCTCAAAATGGTTTGGAGAGTTAGCCCGGCGCATAAGAAGTTGCAGGCACGAATGGAACAGATGCGGAAATTCCGACGTCAGCACGAGCAGCTGAGAACCGTTATCCAACGTGTTTTGAGACCCACGCGACAGCAGCAAAATGCCAATCAAAGTAAAAAAAATTGTTTTTATACAAAAAAGTATTTTTTTTTTATTTGTATTTTTTTTTTGCAAAATTTAGTACCCGATGGCCAACCAGAAACTAAAGAGCCCTACAGTTTGGATGCTGCCGATGCAAACGCTATCGAGGAAGTCAACCTGGCCTATGAGAATGTCAAGGAAGTCGATTGCTTGGACATTACCAAGGAAGGCACCGAAGCTTGGGACGCAGCTGTTAAAAGATACGAAGAGAGAATTGGTATAACTTTGCCGTTTTTTTTTTTTTCGAAAGTTTTGAGTAATGGAGCATTTTTTAGATCGCGTTGAGACTAGGATCACTGCCCACCTCCGTGATCAATTGGGAACAGCGAAAAATGCTAATGAAATGTTCCGCATTTTCTCACGGTTCAATGCGCTTTTCGTGAGACCCCATATTCGAGGAGCTATTCGAGAATATCAGACCCAATTGATACAGCGTGTCAAGGACGACATCGAAGCTCTTCACGAGAAATTCAAGGTGAATGAGATTTATCAAATTTGTGGTGACGCCCGGAGGTTATGTCCATAAAATACGTCAAGCTACGAACCTTCCACCCCCAATTCTTTTTGTTCTCTGCATCACCAGGTTTCCCAGTTATTTGTTAGGAATTTCTAAATGCGTGACGTATTTTATAGAATCATCCGGTGCATTGTTGACATTATTTCCCGCTAAAAAAGAAAAACATAATAATCTTAATGCAATTTAAGGTTCAATACCCGCAAAGCAAGAGTTGTCGCCTATCCGTCGTCAGGGATTTACCACCAGTCGCTGGATCTATTATTTGGGCGCGTCAAATCGATAACCAACTCACGATGTATTTGAAACGCGTTGAAGATGTCCTTGGCAAAGGCTGGGAGTCTCACATTGACGGCCAGAAGCTAAAAGCAGATGGCGACAGTTTCCGTGCTAAGCTGTCCATCACAGAAGTATTCCAGGATTGGGCCAGAAAAGTACAAGAGAGAAATTTCGGTATCAGTGGAAGAATTTTCACCATCGATTCTGCTAGGTAAAACGTATTTTTAAAAAATAAAATTCTTAACCGCTTAAAGTTTTAGATCCCGTACTGGCCGTGGAAATATTCTGAAATTGCGAGTCAATTTCCTACCCGAAATCATAACACTTTCTAAGGAAGTTCGAAACATCAAGAGTCTCGGATTTAGGTGAATATTTTCTACATTTTTTAATAAAGAATACTGCTTAATGACTTCTATTTTTTTAGAGTTCCATTGGCGATTGTAAATAAAGCGCACCAAGCGAATCAAATCTATCCATTCGCAATTTCCTTGATCGAAAGCGTTCGAACTTACGAAAGAACTTTGGAAAAGGTAAGTTTCAAAATCGAATTTCAATTTTTTCAAAAACTATAAATGCTAAAACACAAAACATATTGTGAGTAGTTTGTACACACAGTGAACTGAGCAGAGATCATAATCAAATATTAGACACTTTAAACGTAGTCAGAATTTTATATAAAATACGTTTTATTTCCATTTGAATAATTTTTTGGCAAACACTTTTAATTGTGTTTTTTCATGCAGCTAAATAATAGGAGTTTAGCACATAATTCTGTATTCAAGGTAGCTTCAACGTTACTGTCGTAGTCACATGCATGCTTCGTAGATATTATTTTATTATCTGTAGTTTGAATTTCCGAAAAATGGGAAATTTAATTTACAATTGCTAACTGATGAATGTTTTGCAACATTTTTAGATTGAAGATCGTGCAAGTATTGTTCCACTTGTTGCTGGCCTAAGAAAAGACGTACTTGGATTGATTTCAGAGGGCATTGGATTGATTTGGGAGAGTTACAAGCTTGACCCGTACGTTCAGCGCTTATCCGAATGTGTTACGTCGTTCCAAGAAAAGGTGGGGATTTTTAAAAAATTGCGATTTTGAAAAATGTTGTAATATACTGTTTAATATACTGTTCTTAGGTTGAAGATCTCTTAGTGGTTGAGGAGCAATTGGATGTTGACGTGCGATCACTTGAAACCTGTCCCTACAGTGCAGCAACATTCGCTGATATTCTATCGAAAATCCAACACGCTGTTGATGATTTGTCACTGAGGCAATACTCGAATCTTCATGTTTGGGTGGCACGACTTGATGAGGAGGTAAATCTATTTTTCTATACTTTTTTCTTTGGTTATAGCGTAACAAGGAAAGGAACAGACCAACCAGGGCTTTACCGTTTTAAAGTCGGCAAAACTCTGGTAACACAGAAAATAACGAAAATAAAAAATGATTGGAAATCACAGAGTTGGACATTTCTTTCAAATGCAATAAGTGAATGGTAGTGGAATTTTGTATTCAGTCAAGTTTGAGTGGAGTACGCACAAGTTTGATGGCAATAAAAGTCTCCAAGTGTTTGCAAATTTTTATGTCGGCCTTGTTGGCCACCAATCCTTGCCATAGCGCTTTGAAATTCTTCAATTTCAAAGTTTTCATTAGACAAATCTGTGATTACTTAACAGTTACATAAAAATATTTACTGTCTTTACTGTCTCCAAAAAATAGTGATCACGGGGGCGTCTTTTAAAAATTTTAAAAGACGCCCGTTAAAATTTTTAAAAGACGCCCCCGTGATCACTATTTTTTTAGACAGTAAAGATTCTCATGATTTAAAATCATGCGAAAGTACTGATTGCTAGGGTGACAAAAAATTGAAACCAATTTTCAATTAAATCAATTAAAAGTTATCCAAATTTCATTTTTTGCGGTTACCAAATTTTCATTTGTTATTAATTTTTTTATAGGTTGAGAAAAAGCTAGCAATCCGTTTACAGGCAGGCATTCAAGCCTGGACAGATGCTTTGACTGGAAATAAAAAGGAAGTCGATCTATCTATGGACACGGATGCTCCTGCCCAGCCAACACATAAATTGGGTGGAGACCCTCAGGTGAGTGTGTTATCATTTTTTATATAATTGGACAAAATGGATCGAGGATTCCAAACTTCCTCGAAATATTGCATTTAAATAACAGTTTTTGGTTAAATATGCAGAAAAAAAATTTCTTTTTTTTACGTGATTTACTGTCGTTGATTTTGAATTTGGTAATATTTTGGTTGGATCAATTCGAGTCTTTGAGGTACACGGGGGGTGCCCTTAAATGCATGAAAAAATTTGTGATCTTCACCGTATATCTAAAAAATTAGTACCAATCCAACCAAACCACTTTCAGATTTGCAGTCCGTTTTTTTATATAGTTTCAACTAGAGCTTAGGGGAAGACCCAAAGCACAGCTTAGTGATGCTAAATTACTTAAAATGAAAAGGAAAAGTTTGTTTTTGTCGATCCAGTAATAGCTTTTTATCGTCCAAAGTCTTTAGATCGAAATGTACCTAAAAAAATGTCGTAGAGAGAGTGTAGTCCGAAAAATGCAAAAAAAAAAATTAAATAAAAAATATCTCTAAAAAAAGTCCATTGGGGTAAAACTAAGTAACTTTTGATTACCTACCAAGAATGAAATTATTTTTAATTTTTTTGTCATAAGGCTTGCTAACGCCCCTATTTTTCCATTGCAGATTCAAAATGCCGTGCACGAAATCCGCATCACCAATCAGCAGATGTATTTGTATCCCTCGATCGAAGAGGCTCGGTTCCAAATCATGCAGCAGTTCTTCGCTTGGCAGGCAATCGTCACTTCACAGACCAGATTGCAGAGTTCGAGGTACCAAGTCGGCTTGGACAAACCAGTCTCGCAAACTTACCGCAATTTGCTAACGAGATTGCCAAGCGGATCAGAGACCCTCGAACATGCCTACGACGCTGTCGACAACAAAGTAACAGAAGTGCGAAACTACGTGGATGAATGGCTGCGCTACCAGAGCCTTTGGGATCTTCAGGCTGACACACTTTACGGACGATTGGGTGAAGATATCAATTTGTGGATCAAGTGCTTGAATGACATCAAGTATAAATCAGCTTTAGGGCTGTCCATAAAATACGTCACGCTAATTTAAAGCTCCCTCGTTACGCTTTTTCGCGATTTCCCTACTTCCCCCGTTAAAGTGTGGTGTATTTTATAGACACCCGATTTTTTAATCCTGGAAAATCTGTTAAATTATATGTTTTCCAGGAAATCTCGCACAACATTTGATACATCAGACACTCGTCGAGCCTACGGCCCAATAATCATCGATTACGCCAAGGTTCAAGCGAAGGTCACTTTGAAATATGATTCCTGGCACAAGGAAGCTCTCGGCAAATTTGGTAGTCTTCTTGGCAATGAAATGACCACCTTTCACACTAAAGTCTCCAAATCGCGTAATGATCTTGAATTGCAGAGCATCGGTAGGATTTTCTTTTAAATGTTCATATTTTTTAAATTTCCCCTTCCACTTTTAGAAGCCGCAAGTACATCGGACGCTGTTAGCTTCATCACGTACGTCCAATCATTGAAGAAAGAGATGCTAGTTTGGGATAATCAAGTGGAAATTTACCGCGAAGCTCAGAGGATTTTGGAGCGCCAGCGTTTCCAATTCCCAAACACTTGGCTGCATGTGGACAACATCGAGGGGGAATGGTCGGCATTCAATGAAATCATGAAACGCAAGGATTCCGCCATTCAAACTCAAGTGGCTAGCCTTCAATCGAAAATTGTTGCTGAGGACAAAGCGGTGGAGACACGCACCACTGATTTCTTGAACGATTGGGAGAAGAATAAACCAACTGGTGGTAAAATTCGACCAGATGATGCTTTGCAGCAGCTGCAAATGTTCGAAAGCAAATTCTCACGACTCAAGGAAGAACGCGATAATGTCGCCAAGGCCAAGGAAGCGCTTGAACTTCAAGAGTCTGCCATTCAGAATAATAGCTCTGAGCGTATGAATGTTGTTCTCGAAGAATTGCAAGATTTACGTGGAGTTTGGAGTGAACTCGCCAAAATCTGGACTCAAATTGATGAAACTCGGTAAAAGTTTTATTTCTTTTTGCCATTTTTTTGTTTTGACAAATATTTTCCCATCATAGTGAAAAGCCATGGCTTTCAGTTCAACCAAGAAAACTTCGCCAACAGCTTGAAACAATGATGAATCAGCTGAAAGAACTTCCTGCACGTCTTCGAATGTACGAGAGTTATGAATACGTCAAGAAGCTTCTTCAGAGCTACATTAAAGTAAAATTTATCTCTCATATTATGGAAATTCTCACCTATTTCACTGTTTTTTAGGTCAACATGTTAATAGTTGAGCTTAAATCTGACGCACTTAAAGAACGGCACTGGAAGCAATTGACAAAACAACTAAAAGTAAATTGGGTACTTTCCGATTTATCGCTGGGTCAAGTTTGGGATGTCAATCTATTGAAAAATGAGTCTATAGTAAAAGATATTATTCTCGTTGCCCAAGGAGAAATGGCCCTCGAAGAATTCTTGAAGCAAGTCCGTGAATCGTGGCAGAACTATGAACTGGATTTGATCAACTACCAAAACAAATGCCGAATTATTCGTGGCTGGGATGATCTTTTCAATAAAGTCAAAGAACACATAAATTCAGTGGCTGCCATGAAACTGTCGCCATATTACAAAGTTTTCGAGGAAGAAGCTCTCACTTGGGAGGAGAAATTGAATCGCATTAATGCGCTTTTCGATGTCTGGATTGACGTTCAACGGCGTTGGGTTTATTTGGAGGGAATTTTTTCTGGAAGTGCTGACATTAAAACTCTTTTACCAGTTGAAACTTCCCGTTTCCAAAGCATCAGCTCGGAGTTTTTGGGTTTAATGAAGAAAGTCACGAAATCACCAAAAGTTATGGATGTTCTTAACATTCCTGCTGTGCAAAGATCACTGGAACGATTGGCTGATTTGCTTGGAAAGATTCAAAAGGCATTGGGAGAATATTTGGAGCGTGAAAGGACTTCGTTCCCAAGGTTTGTTAATTTTTTCTTTATTAATTTAAAAAAAAAATCACAACTTTATGTAAAAATCATTACAGATTTTACTTTGTTGGTGATGAAGATTTACTGGAAATCATTGGCAATAGCAAGAATGTCGCCCGCTTGCAGAAACACTTCAAAAAAATGTTTGCTGGTGTGGCTGCGATTCTCCTGAACGAAGACAACACCGTGATTTTAGGTATCGCGTCACGTGAAGGCGAAGAAGTGAAATTCATTCGTCCAGTATCGACTGTTGAGCATCCAAAAATCAACGAATGGCTGAGTTTGGTTGAGAAAGAAATGCGCTTCAGTTTGGCTTCATATTTAGCGCAGGCTGTGCAAGACATCAAGCAGTTCCGCGAAGGCGCAATCGACCCACAGAAATACATGGAGTGGTGCGATAAATACCAAGCACAGATCGTCGTTTTAGCCGCTCAAATTCTGTGGTCCGAAGACGTTGAAAGCGCATTGCAACTAGCAGCTGAAAATTCCAACAGCAAACCATTGAATCGCGTTCTGACCACTGTTGAGTCGACTTTGAATGTTTTGGCGGATTCTGTTTTACAGGAACAGCCACCCTTGCGCAGACGTAAATTGGAACATTTGGTAAATTATCTGATTTTATAAAAAAAATTACAAAAAAATAATCAAGAAAATTTTCTTCAGATCAATGAATTCGTTCACAAGCGAACAGTAACACGACGTCTAATCGCCAATGGAGTAATAAATCCAAAATCCTTCCAATGGCTGTGCGAAATGCGTTTCTACTTCGATCCCCGTCAAACCGAGGTCCTTCAACAGCTTACCATTCACATGGCGAACGCACGATTCTACTACGGATTCGAATATTTGGGAGTTCAGGACCGGCTTGTGCAAACTCCCTTGACCGATCGTTGCTATTTGACAATGACGCAAGCGCTAGAATCACGACTTGGTGGATCGCCATTCGGTCCTGCCGGTACAGGCAAAACCGAATCTGTCAAAGCGCTTGGCAACCAACTTGGTCGCTTTGTACTCGTCTTCAATTGTGACGAGACATTCGATTTTCAAGCGATGGGAAGAATCTTTATTGGTCTCTGTCAAGTAGGCGCCTGGGGATGCTTCGATGAGTTCAATCGCCTCGAAGAGAGAATGCTCTCCGCTTGCTCTCAGCAAATTCAAACCATTCAGGAGGCACTCAAGTCCCAACAGGATAGCAACAAGGAGCATCAAAGCATTTCCGTTGAATTGGTCGGAAAGCAAGTTCGTGTCTCGACAGACATGGCGATATTCATTACTATGAATCCTGGCTACGCTGGCCGTTCGAATCTTCCCGATAACTTGAAGAAATTGTTCCGATCACTGGCCATGACCACACCTGATCGTCAACTGATCGCCGAAGTTATGTTATTCAGTCAAGGATTCCGCTCTGCTGAGAAGTTGGCTTGCAAAATTGTCCCATTCTTTAAGCTCTGCGATGAGCAACTTTCCAATCAATCCCATTACGATTTCGGACTTCGAGCACTAAAATCCGTGCTAGTGTCCGCTGGTAATGTGAAACGTGATCGTATTATGAAAATCAAAGAGAATATGAGGCAACGCGGCGAGACGAATATCGATGAAGCCTCAATTGCTGAGAATCTGCCCGAACAGGAGATTTTAATTCAATCAGTTTGCGAGACGATGGTCCCGAAACTTGTCGCCGAAGATATTCCTCTCCTGTTCTCTCTGTTGAGTGACGTGTTCCCCAATGTGGGGTACACTCGTGCGGAAATGAAGGGTGAGAATTGGTTTTTATTTTCTGAGAAATCCGAAATTTACTTAACATTCTTTTCAAGGCTTGAAAGATGAAATAAGAAAAGTTTGCACTGAAGAGTATTTGGTTTGCGGAGAGGGAGATGAACAGGGTAGCGCTTGGATGGAGAAGGTACTTAATTTTTTTTTTTTTTTTCAAAAAATGAACAAAATTCTCTTTGTAACTTTTCTTTGAATAACAAAAAAAAATCTTACTTTCTTATGCTAACATTTATTTAAAAATAAAGGGATTCGGCGAAACTTGGGTTGAAAAAGTAAGAAAAGCATTTTAAAGTGGTCACGCCCAAAAACTTCAATACAAGATCAAAATTTTTTTTTACATATTACTGTTTTACATTAAATTCTGAACAGATTAGCAAAAACCGCATGAGAATTATGAAAAGCTTGTATATTTCAGTTTTTCGCTCTCCTGAAAAGTTACTTTTTTGCTACTTAGGTATCTTTTTCTCCAAAACTAAGTAAAATATTGACTTGATTTCATTATGGCAATATTAGGCATCAATGCAAATGAGAAAATTTAAAAATTCAAAGTAGAAGATTTTTGGCGTGGAGGGAGGTGAAAACCAAAACGACACATTTTGAAAATTCGAAAAAAATTGTGTTAAAAAAATCCTCATTTGTGTAGCTTTAATATTACATGAAAAACAAGTGAATAGAATTTCATTTAAATCCATCAATCGGTCTTTGAAAAAAAGGTACCTACGTTTCACCTATTTTGTATGGAAATAGCCTACGGACGTGACCCCCTTAACCAAAGTTTTTATTTGTGTGTATGTGTGTTTTTCTTCATATAATTTTTAAAAAAAAATCTCCTCCGTTTGACCTTAACAATTCTAATCAAAAAAAACTTCCCTAGTAACACCAAAGGACGTAAAATGGACCACAAGTCAATAAATTGCAGCGAATTTAGGGCGCATCGACCTTTTTACGTTCTTTTGTGTTAGTTGGTTTCCATGGTTTTTCCACATTTTATTAAGGAAGATGTTTTCATCAATTAAAAAAAATGTGACTACTCCCATGTTACACTCCTGGTTTTATTTTAATATTTTTTTTTCTAAAATTTTCCAATTTTGCTCAAATATTTCCCATTTTTACTAGAACTACTTTTATTGCTTTGCTTTATGAGTATTTCGAAAAAGGAATTAACAAACTTCGTTTTTATGTGCAGGTTCTTCAATTATATCAAATTTGCAACCTGAATCACGGTTTAATGATGGTGGGTCCATCTGGTTCCGGTAAATCGACAGCATGGAAGGTTCTACTGAAGGCTCTTGAACGCTTCGAGGGCATGGAAGGCGTAGCTCATGTCATAGATCCCAAGGCGATTTCAAAGGAAGCACTTTATGGTGTTCTTGATCCGAATACAAGAGAATGGACTGATGGTCTCTTCACTCATATTTTGAGGTAATTGCAATTTTGTAATGGACTGATTTTTTTAAACAATTCTCGACATTAAACCCTGACAATCTTGGGAGGAAATTTTTTGCAAAAAAAAAAAAATCCAAAGTCAAGTTTTGTATTCGAAAAATTACGATAAAATAAAGAGAGACGTATTTTAAGAATGCAGAAGAGAAAATAACATCCACCCCTTTCTACCACCCCTTCATTACTTTTCCTTCATCAATTTCGAAATTTTATATTAAACTCTTTCCAAATTAATTCAAAATTTCTCTAAAACAGAAAAATCATCGACAATGTGCGTGGTGAGATCAACAAACGCCAATGGATCATCTTTGATGGTGACGTGGACCCCGAATGGGTTGAAAATTTGAATTCCGTCTTGGATGACAACAAACTTTTAACATTGCCCAACGGTGAACGTCTGTCACTGCCACCAAATGTTCGCGTTATGTTTGAGGTAATCAGAGAGATCTCCAAATTATCCTCCCAATCTAAAAACGAAAAAAAATCTCATTATTTAAGGTTCAAGATTTGAAATTCGCTACTTTGGCTACAGTTTCCCGCTGCGGCATGGTTTGGTTCTCAGAAGATGTCCTATCCACTGAAATGATTTTCGAAAATTATTTGTCACGTTTGCGAAACATCCCGTTGGAAGATTCCGACGAAGATAACTTTGGTAGTCCCAAATCGCAGGAAAAGGAAGACGAAGTCAGTCCTTCTCTTCAAACTCAGCGTGAAATTGCTGCGATGATGCAGCCATACTTCTCAGCTGATGGTGTTGTGGTTCGTTGTTTGGAGTATGCCATGGAACAGGAGCATATCATGGACTTTACACGGCTTCGGGCTTTGAGTTCGCTGTTTTCTATGTTGAATCAAGCTGCGAGGTATAAAAATTGATCTTATTTTAGTTCCCTAAGTAAATTTTCTGATCACTGATTTATTTTTCTTAGAAATATATTGAACTTCAATCAACAACATCCAGATTTCCCAGTGGCTCCCGAACAAATGGAGCAGTATATCCCAAAAGCACTTATTTACTCACTGCTTTGGTCATTCGCCGGTGATGCTAAACTAAAAGTTCGCAGTGATTTGGGCGATTTCATTCGCAGTGCCACCACAATTCCATTGCCAGGAAATACTGGCTTCCCGATCATTGACTACGAAGTCAACATGACTGGAGAATGGGTTCCATGGTCAAACAAGGTGCCAGTCATTGAAGTAGAAACTCATAAAGTCGCAGCTCCAGATATTGTTGTTCCAACATTGGACACCGTTCGACATGAAAGTCTACTTTACACTTGGTTAGCTGAACATAAGCCATTGGGTGAGTAGAAACGCGGTCAAACCGAGAATTTTTAAACATTAGTAATGTCCAACTATGAAAGACTAAAACCGTATTAGGTTTTTTTTTTCAAGTAAAGCAAAACTTAACAAAAATTATCTTTTTCCAGTCCTTTGTGGTCCACCTGGTTCTGGTAAAACTATGACTCTATTCTCTGCTCTTCGTGCTCTGCCCGACATGGAAGTCGTTGGCTTAAATTTCTCTTCAGCAACAACGCCAGAACTTCTACTAAAAACATTTGATCATTATTGCGAATATCGAAAGACTCCCAATGGAGTGGTTTTATCTCCAGTTCAAGTAATTTTTCTCTACCATTGATTTATCCAATTTTGTTAGATTTCTACAATTTTGTTTCTTATCGTTAGATTGGCAAATGGTTGGTCCTCTTCTGCGATGAAATCAATTTACCAGACATGGACGCTTACGGCACGCAGCGCGTAATTTCGTTCTTGCGTCAACTTGTCGAACACAGAGGATTCTATCGAGCAAGCGATCAAGCCTGGGTCTCATTGGAACGCATTCAATTTGTTGGTGCTTGTAACCCACCCACTGATCCTGGCAGAAAGCCACTCAGTCATCGTTTCTTGCGACACGTTCCAATTATCTACGTTGATTATCCTGGAGAGACTTCGTTGAAGCAGATTTACGGCACTTTCAGTCGTGCAATGTTACGTTTGATGCCTTCACTGCGAGGCTACGCTGAACCACTCACAAATGCTATGGTCGAATTCTATTTGGCATCTCAGGATCGATTCACGCAGGATATGCAACCACATTACGTTTATTCGCCTCGTGAAATGACCAGATGGGTGCGGGGTATTTGTGAAGCGATACGGTCGGTTTTTTGCTAATATATTTAATATTTTTGTCACTAATCTTAAAACTAAAATTCAGACCACTGGACAGTTTGTCGGTTGAAGGCTTGGTACGGCTTTGGGCTCATGAAGCTTTGCGGTTATTCCAGGTAAAAACTTCACCTTTTATGCAAATCGTTTGAGTTTTCTTAAAATTCTGTAAAAAAAATCCTTCAGGATCGTCTCGTGGATGACCCAGAACGCCGATGGACAAATGACAACATCGACGTTGTTGCCATGAAGCACTTCCCAAGCGTGGATTGTGACAAATCTTTGACACGTCCGATTCTCTACAGCAATTGGTTGTCCAAGGACTACATGCCGGTTAACAGGGAAGAACTCCGTGATTACGTTAAGGCTCGTCTGAAAGTATTCTACGAAGAGGAATTGGATGTACCTTTGGTTTTGTTCGATGAGGTTTTGGAGCACGTTTTGCGTATCGATCGAATCTTCAGACAACCACAAGGACATTTACTTTTGATTGGTGTCTCTGGTGCTGGCAAGACTACATTATCTCGATTTGTTGCTTGGATGAATGGACTTTCGATCTTCCAAATTAAAGTTCGTTTACACTGAGTTAAGTTTGGTGACAGTTTCCAGAATTTTTAATTCATTTTAGGTACACAACAAATACACAAGTGAAGATTTCGATGAGGACTTACGATGCGTTTTGAGACGCTCTGGCTGCAAGGATGAAAAAATTGCGTTTATCCTTGATGAATCTAACGTATTGGACTCTGGCTTCTTGGAACGCATGAACACTTTGCTTGCTAATGGAGAGGTACTTAATTAATTTGCATCCATTTTTCGTTAGTTATTTACTGAATTGTAATTTCAGGTCCCTGGATTATTCGAGGGCGATGAATACACAACCTTAATGACTCAATGCAAAGAAGGAGCTCAACGCGAAGGTCTCATGCTCGACTCCAATGATGAATTATACAAATGGTAACTTTGAAACCTTTTTTGATATATATTAAATATCAAAAAATTGCTTTTTAGGTTCACGCAACAAGTAATGAGAAACCTTCACGTGGTATTCACAATGAATCCATCAACTGATGGTTTGAAAGATCGTGCAGCAACATCGCCAGCCCTGTTCAATCGTTGCGTACTGAATTGGTTCGGTGATTGGTCAGATTCGGCTCTCTTCCAAGTCGGCAAAGAATTCACGGCTCGTGTGGATTTGGAAAAACCATCGTGGACATCGCCAGATTTCTTCCCATCTGCATGTCCTTTAATCCCAGCCACACCTTCTCATCGCGATGCTGTTATCAATGGCTGCGTCTACGTCCATCAGACTTTGCACAAGGCGAATGCGAGACTTGCTAAACGCGGAAGTCGCACTATGGCGATTACTCCGCGTCATTATCTGGACTTTATCCATCATTTTGTGAAGTTGTATTCTGAGAAACGAAGCGATCTTGAGGAACAACAACTTCATCTAAATGTTGGCTTGAATAAAATCGCTGAAACTGTAGAGCAGGTTTGTTTATTTTGTGAAATACGGGCTGTACATAAAATACGTCACGCGGTAGTATTAAATTCCGTACAAAAATTGCGACAGAAATATTCAAAAAGTTTTGTCGAGGGGAAAGCGGGGGAACGTCCAAAAGGCTAAAAAAAGCGTGACATATTTCATGGACAATCTCTTACTGCCAGGTCAAAAATATTAAAACATCTCCATTTCAGGTTGAAGAAATGCAAAAATCACTGGCGGTGAAATCCCAAGAACTACAAGCCAAAAACGAAGCTGCCAATGCCAAACTTAAACAAATGTTCAAAGACCAGCAAGAAGCGGAGAAAAAGAAGGTTCAATCGCAGGAAATTCAAATCCAATTGGCCGAACAAACGGTGAAAATCGAAGAGAAACGCAAATATGTAATGGCCGATTTGGCACAAGTAGAACCAGCCGTTATTGACGCTCAACAAGGTAATTTCGTTTGATTGTTTCACAAATTTCAATACACCACACACGATTGTTGTTTTTTCCGCCCAGTTTCATTTTGATGCAATTCATCTCAATGTTCAAAATTAATTCATTTGTTTTTGAGTTTAATCACAAAATTAATTATTGTTTTTTTTTCAATCATCCGTTGTGAATTTTGAATTTTTTATAGCTGTTAGCTCGATTAAGAAGAAACATTTGGCTGAGGTAAGATCAATGGCCAATCCACCAGCTATCGTAAAATTAGCTTTAGAGTCTGTTTGTGATTTACTAAATGAGAACGCGACTGACTGGAAAGCAATCCGAGGAATACTCGTGAAAGAGAATTTCATATCCTCGATTGTTAATTTCGATACAGCCGAAATCACGTACGATTTTAATTACTTTTTTTTCATATTGTTTTTTTTTTTTTTTGCAATTAACGGTTTTTGTATGTGTCTGAAATTTAATCAAGGATTTATGATTTTAATAACAAAATGCTATAAAATCAGTAATCGGGCTAAAAATGCAAATAAATTCATATCTTGTTACTAATTCACCTCAGAAAGCGTCATTCGACACAAACGCTACTCAAAATCAATAAAAAAATGTACATAATGCGAAATTAACGTCTGACCAAATGCTTTCTTTTTGTTAATGATTAAAAACTTTTCACTAAATTCACAACACTTTAAAAAATCTACTTTTCATAAAGTAATTTTTTAACTCTTTTCTTTAAAACTAAAACCGAACATGTTATTAACTTTCTTCTTTAGCTGTTAAATCAATTAAAAAACAGCAGCTCGTTGAGGTTCGTACGATGGCAAATCCGCCAGCATTGGTTAAATTGGCATTAGAATCGATTTGCTTGCTGCTTGGGGAGAACGCCTCCGACTGGAAATCAATTCGTGCTGTAATTATGCGAGAAAACTTTATCAATTCGATTGTATCTAACTTCAGTACAGAAGACATAACGTAAGCATGGAGGATATTCTAATCAATTAATATAAGGATATATTGTTTAATTGTTATTATTTAAATATCATATTTATATAAGTTACTAATATTTATAATCAGTATTAATTTTAAGATTTTTGTAAAAAGAGTTACTGGTAACCGTGGCTATTTTCACGTGAAATTCGTCAATATTTTAAATGTTGTCAATGATTGAGAGACTTTAGATGATAATTTCTTAATACAGAAGAAAATTTTTCACGAAACGAGGCATTTTTTGGGCTCAGAGCGTTCACTGTAATCTAATTTAATGTTTAGAATTACAACTATTTCTATAAAAACCAAAGAAATTATCGTAAAAGATAACAATATTCGTGCTTTAGAAATTTTAAAGGTTTTTTTTGATACAGGAAAAAATTACCAAATGTTTGAGTCGTTTTTTATGGCAAATTTTTTTCCAGTTTCTAAAAGACGTTTTACAGGCAAGTTTTAATAATTGCCAAAAAAAAAACCTTCCCATCCTACCCCAAATTTGGGACAAAATATTTAGTGGTTTGTGTTTCAATAAAATTTCAATAATATTTTTCCCAAATTAAATTCGAACTGAAAATAGCTACAATTTACCCTAAAATTTCCATATCACTAATAAAAACTAATGACGAATTTCTCTCAAACTAGTGACGAAGTGCGCGAAAAGATGAAGAACCGCTATTTAAGCAATCCCGACTACAACTTTGAGAAAGTCAACCGCGCCAGTTTGGCATGCGGTCCTATGGTGAAATGGGCCATCGCTCAGGTTCGTAACTAAACTCGCTACATACTCTGAAATTTTCCAATTTTTCGAAAAAATCACCGAAATTATCCTCAGATTGAATACGCAGACATGTTGAAGCGCGTCGAGCCACTCAGAGATGAATTGCAATCACTTGAAGATCAAGCGGCATTGAACATGAAACACGCACAAGACACAAAGGATCTCATTACACAATTGGAGCAAAGTATCGCCGCCTACAAAGAGGAATACGCGCAGCTTATCTCACAGGCACAAGCAATCAAAACCGATTTGGAGAACGTTCAAGCCAAGGTCGACCGATCAATTGCATTGCTGAAGAGTTTGAATATTGAACGCGATCGTTGGGAGGCAACCAGTGAGACATTCCGCTCACAAATGTCAACCATTATTGGTGATGTTATGCTGTCGGCTGCTTTCATTGCTTATGGTAAGTCTAAAAGAATAATTTTTATGATTTGATAATCACAAGCATGATAATTATATCAATTATGTCTTTTTAGGCGGCTACTTTGATCAACATTACCGTAATAGTCTGTTCACGACTTGGTGTAATCATTTGCAGGCTGCAAATATTCAATATCGAGCAGACATCGCTCGAACTGAATATCTTTCGAATCCTGATGAACGTCTACGCTGGCAAGCCAATGCGCTGCCTTCCGATGATTTGTGTACGGAGAACGCAATTATGTTGAAGCGATTCAACCGATATCCGCTCATTATTGATCCTTCGGGCCAGGCAACTGAGTTCATTATGAATGAATTTGCCAGCAAAAAAATCACCAAGACTAGTTTCCTGGACGATTCCTTCAGGAAAAACCTGGAGTCGGCATTGCGTTTCGGAAACCCATTGCTTGTCCAGGACGTTGAAAATTACGATCCTATATTGAATCCGGTTTTGAACAAAGAGTTACGAAGAACAGGTGGACGCGTTCTGATCACACTCGGCGATCAGGATATTGATTTGTCACCGTCATTCGTTATCTTCTTGTCGACGCGCGATCCAACTGTTGAGTTCCCACCGGACATTTGCTCCAGAGTGACGTTCGTTAACTTCACCGTAACACGAAGCTCATTGCAATCGCAGTGTTTAAATCAAGTTCTCAAAGCCGAGCGTCCAGATATCGACGAGAAGCGATCAGATCTACTGAAGCTTCAGGGTGAATTCCGTTTGCGGCTGCGGCAATTGGAAAAGAGTTTATTGCAAGCCCTCAACGATGCTAAGGGCAAGATTCTCGATGATGACTCAGTAATTACCACTTTAGAAACTCTAAAGAAGGAAGCATACGATATTAACCAGAAGGTGGACGAAACCGATAAAGTTATCGCAGAAATCGAGACCGTTTCGCAGCAATATCTTCCACTATCGCTTGCCTGCAGCAACATTTACTTCACGATGGACAGCCTCAATCAGGTCCATTTCTTATATCAATACTCACTCAAGATGTTCCTCGACATCTTCCACACGGTTCTCTACAACAACCCAAAATTGGAGGGAAAAACCGAATACGGAAATCGTTTGGCGATCATCACCAAAGATTTGTTCTTGGTTTGCTACGAACGCGTAGCTCGCGGCATGTTGCACTCTGATCGATTGACGTTTGCTATTCTTATGTGCAAAATTCACTTGAAGGGCACTTCCGAACCGAACTTGGACCAGGTTAGGGGAATCATTAAATTAATTTTAAATGTTAAAAATTCAAAATAAATTTTAAATTTTTATGTTTGGGAATAATACTATTGATTATTACTGTAATTATGTTTAATTTCATAAAAAAAAGAATCAATTTTTTTATTTATATTAATTTTTGATCTATTATTTTTGTTTCAGGAATTCAATTTCTTCCTACGAAGCAAAGAAGGTTTGCTGGCACATCAACACCACGTCGATGGATTGTCGCAGGAACAGTTGGAAGGCGTAAATCGTCTTGCTTCACGAGTTCCAATCTTCAAAAAACTTATCGAGAAAATCAAATCCATGCCGGAAATCGGTGCTTGGCTGCAGCAGAGTTCACCAGAACAGAGCGTTCCTCATTTGTGGGACGAATCTAAGGGACTTAGTCCAGTGTCCAGCGCAATGCATAAACTTCTGCTTATTCAAGGATTCCGCCCGGATCGTGTGATCGCAGCTGCCCAATTGCTGGTTTCCACTGTTCTCGGCGAAGACTTCATGCCAACTGCTGAGGCAGAGCTGGACTTTGCGCAATGCGTCGAGAAGCAGTTGAACTGCAACACCCCGGCTCTGCTCTGCTCAGTTCCTGGATTTGACGCGTCAGGGCGTGTCGATGATTTGGCAGCGGAGCTCAACAAACAAATTTCCAGCATCGCTATTGGATCAGCAGAAGGATTCAATCAAGCTGACCGCGCTATTAATATGGCTTGCAAATCAGGCCGTTGGGTTCTGTTAAAGAACGTCCACTTGGCGCCACAATGGTTAGTGCAACTCGAGAAGAAACTGCATTCTCTGCAACCGCACAGTGGATTCCGACTATTCCTGACAATGGAAGTAAGTCCTCGCGTTCCAGTGAATCTCCTGCGTGCTGGACGAATCTTCGTCTTTGAGCCACCGCCAGGTATTCGAGCAAACCTGTTGCGGACTTTCTCGACTGTCCCAGCCAATCGAATGATGAAAGTTCCCAGTGAACGCGCCAGATTGTACTTCCTCCTCGCTTGGTTCCACGGAATTGTTCAGGAGCGACTTCGCTACGTACCACTCGGATGGGCCAAGAAATACGAATTCAATGAATCAGACTTGCGTGTTGCATGCGATACTTTGGACACTTGGATCGATACAACCGCAATGGGCAGAACTAATTTACCACCTGAAAAAGTTCCATGGGACGCCCTCGTCACGCTGCTTTCACAGAGCATCTACGGCGGTAAAATCGACAACGATTTCGATCAGAGACTGTTAACTTCGTTCTTGTCGAAATTGTTCACCGCTCGCAGCTTCGAAGGTGATTTCGCTTTGGTTGCCAATGTTGACGGAGTCGCTGGTGGGCCAAATGGCCAACGTCACATTACAATGCCTGACGGAACGAGGAGAGATCACTTCCTGAAATGGATTGAAGGTCTAGCCGATAGGCAAACACCATCATGGCTCGGTCTACCAAACAACGCCGAGCGAGTTCTGCTTACTACACGCGGCACAGATCTTGTTAGTAAATTGCTGAAAATGCAGCAACTCGAAGATGACGATGAGCTGGCTTACAGTACAGAAGAGGGTCTAGAAACCTCTCAAACTCGGCAAGAGGATGGTCGTCCAGGCTGGATGAAGACTTTGCATAACAGCGCAACCGCTTGGCTTGAACTGCTGCCAAAATCCTTGCAAACTCTCCGCAGAACTGTTGAGAATATCAAGGATCCTCTTTACAGGTTCGTATTTTTATTTAGTTTGAAATTGACATTTTAATAAAAAAAATTTTTTAAGATACTTTGAGCGTGAAGTCGCCTCTGGAGCAAAATTACTGCAAACTGTCATTGCGGATCTTCAAGATGTTGTGTTGATTTGTCATGGCGAGAAGAAACAAACAAATCATCATCGCTCGATGCTGTCAGAACTTGTCCGTGGCATAATTCCGAAAGGCTGGCGTCGTTACACAGTTCCCGCCGGGTGCACCGTAATTCAATGGATAACCGACTTTAGCAACAGAATCCAACAACTGCAGAAGGTTTCGAAATTAGTATCTCAGGATGGTGCCAAAGAACTTCAAGGCTTCCCAGTTTGGCTCGGCGGTCTTTTGAATCCTGAAGCATACATAACTGCCACACGTCAATGTGTTGCTCAAGCGAACAGTTGGTCTCTCGAAGAACTGGCCCTCGACGTCAGCATAACTGAAGCTGGAGCAAATTCTGATCACAAGGACAGCAGCTTTGGTGTAATTGGTCTCAAATTGCAGGGCGCTCAATGCAAGAACAATCAGCTTCTACTAACTTCAACCATTATGATGGATCTACCGTTGACCATTTTGAAATGGGTCAAGTAAGACGACTTTTCAATGTCATTAAAAGAATTTTGAATTAAAATATTTTTCAATTTTAGGTCTGGAAGTGATTATCGCTCTGGAAAGTTAACTCTGCCAGTTTATTTGAATTCCACACGTTCGGAACTTTTGTTCACCGTTGATTTGGCGGTGGCACCTGGACAGGATCCGCATAGCTTCTATGAACGTGGCGTTGCTGTTCTTACCTCCACAGCACTAAACTAGGGAGACTTTTTAAAAACAATTGCATGCTGCATTGAATAAATATTTAACTTCTTATAATTAATATCAATTATTATTCATGTATTAATCAAATAAACCATACAAATTATTCAAAAAATTGATTTTTACTTTCTTCTACGGAGTATAATAAAGTATTGTATTCATGAAAAATTTCGACCTCTTAATTTTGCCTAAAAAACATTTCCCGATCACTCCTGAGTCGATTGGAGTCATATTAAAAAAATGTCGTTCTGTCTGTCAGTCTGTGTACAAGATTTCTCAAAAACTAATAGAGCTAGCGCCATGAAATTTTATAGACATGTTGGGTCCTGAAATGGGACCATCCTATCAACTTTTGGTGGAAATCCGTTAACCGGAAGTATCCAAAATGGCGGTTTTTCAAAAATTGCAATTTCGTTTTTCTCGATTTACTCCCAAACTACGCGTTTTTTAGTGGCCTTAAGTATGACAAAACTTGGAGAAAATAAAATTTCCCACACTTTTGTCTATAACTAGCTATAACTCGATATCTCAACCTGTTATCGAGATAAACCGTTATTTCCAAAAAAAAACAGTTTTTTGCGATTATCTCGAAAATTAACGGGTTTTTGCTGACTGAATGTATGAAGTGAATTAATGAGAATGGCATTCTGCACAATTTTGTCTTTTACCGTTATCCGTTATCTTTTACCGTTATTGAGATATTTTCATTAATATGTAAAAAATCATAATTTTGCGAATAATTTGCAAACTAACGGTTTTTCGACAAATCAGTTAAAAGAATAATTAAAGATGTTAACATTTTCTACATTTTTGCCAGTTACCGTAAATTGATATCTTTTACAGTTCTCAAGTTATCTCAAATTTTGTACGTTTTTGATATTTTTGAATAAACCAAGAATTTATTGGGAGGTCGTCTTAGGTTGACAACGCGACAGGGCTCTAGCGTAAATTCCGCAGGGTCGTAGATTTTGTAGAAGAAAGTTTTGTGTTGACCACAACTTATATTTTTAACGGTTCTCTTATCTATTGAATGGGTTCTCTTGATTGATTTACCTTTATGGTGTCATCCATTTATGGTGTTATCCATTTCCATCATTCGAAAAATATTGCAGTTAATATTTTGTTGATTTTAGAAGAGGAAATGAGAAAAAACAATCAATTAAATTTTGGCGATAGGGAACTTTTCTCAAATTTTAGTGATGGATGCCCCATTTCATACTTTTCCCTTGTCCGGAAAGGCGAAAATTGGAATGTGAATCATTTCACGCAGTTTAAATATACCATATCTTATTAATTCTTTTTTAATGGGAACCAAGAATATTTTCTAAAAAATTCAGGGTCATAAAAATTCGACTCTGTGAAATGGTACCCCATCCAGAATTTCCATATTTTCGGGTCTTTGAGATCTTTAATAAACATAATAAGGACAAAGGGCCAGTTAAATTGCATTCTGGCATTGTCTGAAGTCCATAGCTTAATTAACAAAATAGATTCGACATAGTGCGGTACAGGACCGAATTTAGATTGGCTTTAGATAAAATTCATGCTTGTGTAGTTTTGATTTCATTGAATATTCCACTGATGGAAAGTTCAAAAAAACTTGTTAAATTTAAGGATATAACCAACTGAATACTAAGAAGGTCATTTGGATAGAATTAAAGTTTCCGGACTCGTTTTCACGATTTATGGTGGAACGTGGTCATGTAAAGGTACAGCAGTGGGCTAAAAACATAATGCACGTTTGTCAAAAAATAAAAATAAAACATTTCTTGTATGAAATCCTGCTTTTCAACCTTTTATGAGGTACAAAAAACCGGCATGAGAATCCCTTTGAAAAATTCAGAATACCAAATACTTCCGCTGTTGTTTCTGTCACAGTAAGTTGAATAAAAAACAAAACAATTAACATTTGAATAACATAAATTTATTTTAAATATTTATATATAATTATATTAATAGTATATTTATCTTGTTAAATAATATATAAACAATTTTCACCAAATAAAACAATCCTTCGCAACAAAAACTTCATTTCATTCATTTTTATTTAATGTTTCTTTATGATAGTTAATATTGTTTCTCTTCATTTTTATTTTGCTTTTTTCTTTTGATTTTTATATTCTTAAAAATAGAAACACGACTTTTGCGTTTAGTTTGACAACATTATTAATAATTAGATTAGAAAAAGTTGAAAAAATAGGAAGAAACCTAAAACAATTTATAGCGGAAAATTAAAAAGTAAAAAAATGATATATAAACAAAGAATATTCTTGGAAAATAATATTTCAAATAGCCTAATATCTAGAGTACAACTTTCGTCTTTTATTTTATTTCATAAATTTTTATGTTTTTAAATAAATCTATAATTTTTTGGGGGTCTGTCTTTCTTTCACGTCATTCTAAGTACTTTTTTGAGGCTTCTTTTTTCATCCGTCTTTTTCCGTTTTTTTTTTTGTTTTAATGCTTAATATTTTAGACCCACATATCCTTATTGTGGAAGCTGGCTGGACTTTTTCTTCTTTCCAAACATTCGAAACACTCCCGGTTTTTTCTCTTTATCCTTGGTAGCTGAGCCTCCTTTAACTCCAGATACTGACGATATTGATTGGGCCTCACTTTCACTTGAGCTTTCCGCAGACATACGGGCAGTCGATGGTTCATGCTGCATGGAAAGTGGTCGTCCGGTCTCAAAACGAGAATTTCCCCAACCTAAACAGAATTAAGAAAATACAATAAAGTATATAAAATTGAATATTTCAATTTTTTATAAGAAGAATCACTAAAATAGAAGTACACTTCAGATTTGTTTGAACAACCAAATCTGCTTTTTAGTGGCTCTGTTGTGCGCAATAAAAATTTGTTCACAATCCCAATTTCATTTGGGCAATGTGTAAGACATAATTTTAAATTTAATTCATCTGACTAATAAAGCTCACACTAAATAATTTGCTAAAAAGGTATGTATAAATAAATTTTTTTTATAATTTTAAAAGGCATGCAGAGAGAGTTTTTTACATGATTTTTTTAAGTTTTAGAATAAAAAGTACGAAAAATAAATTGAAAGAATATTATACAAAATACTAGGTGCAATTAGTGACTCAAAGGATAGTATGAAGAACCCATAGTAAAGCACTTTTTTAAAATGTAGGGAAAATGTTTAATTGAAACGTACATAGTAGCAAGCAGAAAGAAATTTTGCATTTTTGATGATATTATCCAAAACGATTTTAGTGATATTTTGTGTTAATCAAGTGCACATAGATGAAATTCAAGCTTAAATCTAACCAGAAGCTGGATCGTTATTATTTCCTCCATATCCTCCGGAATTATAATCAAAGGATGCGTGCTGATGCCACGTTGTCCGATTTGTTTGCTGTGAATTGGGAGGCAACGTTGGTATCGTTTGTGATCTTTGATACTGATGCTGGGCGCTAGTCCTGCTTGAATAACCATGAACATTGTTGCCCTGATAGTCAACATTTTGCACTAAACCGACACGTTGCTGGGATCCAACTGGAGGCATTGACGATGGTAATGGCGGAGGATTTTCTAGTTATTTTATTAGTGATGAGTTTAGTTTTGATTTTGGCTTTTTTTTCAAATGATTAAATATGGTTAAAAGTAATTCGTTGTGTGAGAGCAATATTAAAGGTTTTTTCAATTACTTCTATCTGGATTTTTAGTAATTTAAAATTGGATTTTTCTGTAGAAAAACTTTAAAATTACCAAAACTGATATAAAATGCGTTCACGCAATCGATTGCGTAATTTATAGATAAACTTCAGAAAATTTACTGCTTATTGCTTGAGCAAAACGTTGTTTTTGCAAAATATTTCCTAAAATTGTGACGGTTTTACAACATTTAACTTTTTTTGTTTACAACAACCGGATGTAAGCAGATTAGCTATGAAAAATGTAAATCTAACTTTTGAAGGTCACTTATGCATTCTTCCCTCTACTACACTCAGAAAAATGTTCAGGTCAACTTTTTGTCAGGTTAACTCTGACCTTACAGAGGTTTCTGTAAGCCAGCTAGCGGTCAGAGTTAACCTATCTAAGGTCAACTCGTGCAGCTCCCAATGCCCTACTTCACCTGCTGGTGGCTTAATTTCACAATTTCTCCGACCACAGGTCAACTCAGTTTTACTTGCCCACATACAGGCGAACGCGCGCCTGCCCGAGGCCAATTACGCCGTATGTAGGTCGTCGAGTTAGCCTCCATTTTTCTGAGTGTAGCTTGCCATAGTAGACATGATCCAAAATTCCATGCCAACTGATCGAGGGGTTTTCGAATCGGAACTTTTTACTCCCTAATTTCAATGTGAAACCCACATCATTTTTCTTGTATTTAATGAATTCATAAACAAAGAATAATGGCTTGCCATAAACACAATCAAACTTTCATGCCTATATAAAAATGTATATAACAAGAAAAAAAGATCATTTTTCGCAACTCTTACAAATATTAAATATTTCTTTCAACACAACAAACGGATATACCGTGGATTTTCGACAAAAACGAAACTTTTTACAAAATTTGTCCATAAATTCCGTTGTAATTATCCAAAATTTTGGAAATTTTATGAGTTTTGCAAATTATTTTTCTGATTTTAGTTTTTTTTTTGCAATTATGTTTGTTTCAGGATTTTAAAACCAAGTTTGAATTAATTAAAACTTTTATGCATTTTTTCTTAGCTGTTAAAATTTGCATAATTAAAATTTTTGCTATTTATACCTATGTGTTTCGCATCGTGCCTCTTCCAGACTTCATCATTGGAACCATTTTGTACTCCGACTAGACCACTTGGTAACGTTGCAGCCTGTGCTGAATAGGGCCTCGTTTGCGAATTTCCATAATTACTATTGCTATCAGAGGCTTCTGAAAATAACAAATAAGTAGGTTTTACAGGAATTCGAACATCGGAAGGAATACTGTAGGCTTTGAAATTTATAATTGTATTGTAGTATTGTCGTGTTGTATAGTATTGTCTAAAATTAGGTCTTTCGATATTATATAATTTTGTCTATTATGAAAGTAAAGTAACTGTCGTGTCGATAACTTATGTTTTTATTTGTCTATACATTATTTAGGCAATGATAAATATCTCTAAAACGACCGTACTGATTTCCTTGAAGTTTTCAACTGTGTTAACTAATAATTTAATCTAGAGTTTATACAAAACTTACCACGACTTCTTAATGTAACTAAATTATCCATGCTTTGTCTTTGTGGAACTGGCGGGGGTACACCTCTTGGAGGTATTGGTGGTTTATCAACAAGTCCGATACCATACGAACCCGTGGGTGACGATGGTGATGACGGTGAATTATTTTGATTTTGCTGTAACGAATATTATTTATCAAATAAATTCTAAAGTCTACTGAATGAGGTTTTCTAGTATTCTCCAAAACATATTAACAGGTTACATCGCAAACCAATAAAATTAAATTTTGTTAAAAAAAACCAAAAAAAACAACGAAAAAAATCAAAATAAAAAAATAAAATAAAATTAGTACATTAGCTTGTTGTAGTGAAAGTTGTTGTTCATTCAATTCCTTTCGCTTCTGGAGGAAATTTGTTTGCGGAGTAGTACTAGAGCTTCCACCAGATAAACTACTACCAATGGAATCATTTCGTGAACTACGCCTTTGTGATTCTGGCGATGATGCACGCGAACTAACTGGCGATTCAACTTGATCATGATGGCTAGCTGATTTGATGTCGGGGAAACTATTTGATTGCTAAATATAGGGATATATACAAGATGAGAAATGATCATTCAATGCAAATTGTTAATTTAAAAAAAACTAATCACAACAACCAATATTAAGGTAACACTACAATGTTGATTATTATTTACGTGAAATGGATATAAAACCCAAAAAAAAAAATCTCAACCAATATAAAAATATGAATTACTTACCTTCATTGATTCATCATAGCTTAACAATTGTAGATTTGGTGGTAGACTAGCGTGGAACGAAATCTTATTGACCCAATCATTCATTTTGTCAAATGAAGGTGCCTCGAACAAGTACTCAGAACCATCAGGTAACCGCAGTCGGAGGACATGCTTTTTCTTTGTGTAATCGTCAGCCTTCTCGCATTTCGCATTTAGGATATTTACTGGAGCGTTGGCGGTTTTCTTCTGTATGAAATCGTTTTCGTCTTTGAAGAAGCACAACAACTGTCCACAAAGCACCGTGTGGAAGGTCTTCCACGAACGCATTGGCGCTTTTTTCCCACCAGATTGCAGTTCGTGCTTTCGTTCGAGCACTCCCTGAATCTCAACTGGTGGCAGATCAGATGGTTCTCCCTTTTGGTTCTTCCTGAAACTTTGTGCTCTCCGTCTCGTTGTAAATGATGGCGTTCGCTTGGCTTGCTTCTGCGGAACCTTCATACTCTCTGCTCGCTTGATCGTCCCTTCTGATCCGCGGCGTAGATGCTCACTGTAAATAGGACCAGATGGCGATTTTTGTAAGCTAGTGTAACTATCGTCATATGCGGCCCTCAAAGCTTGATTCTGATGAAGACCGGCTGAATTAACTGAGGGTGTGACAACCATTTGTGTTGAGAAGATCGGAGTCTTCTCTGGAACTCCATTCTTTTTATTCTCCATCTGTGCCTCGATTCGTCTACGTTCCTCGTTCAAGCGATAAAGTTCCTTTTGTTTGATAGCCTCAATCCGTTCCTTCTCCAATCGTTCCTTCTCCAACCGCTTGGCCACAAGTTCTTCTTCCTTCTGTTTCCTGAATCTCTGCTCCAGCAATGTTATCCTTTTAATCGCCTGGAATTTATCCTCTTGCGCCGCGACGGTTTTCTCAAAGTCTTCATGCCTCCTGATGAGTTCCTCAACTTGCGGAATCGACTCTCCAAGCTTCGACTCTTTCAACTGAGGTTCGCGACTTGTTATCCAGTTTTCCAGGATTTCAGCCTCCTTCAGGAAAATTCTCGTGTCCAAATTAAGTTCGTAGATTTCCTTTCTTTGCTGCAGCGTTTTCGACAGAACTGCCCTACGCTGATCCAATGTTTGAATTTTTTCCCCAATTTCATGAGCCATAAAGTGCTTCTCCTTGATCAATTTTTCGCCATTGGCTGTGAATCGTTTGAAAGTTTCATCCCTAGAGTTTATCTCAGCGTTGTGTTCCTTTATGGTGGCCAATAACGCTTCTGCACCGGCTACTGTTACCGCCAGTTCAGGTGATGTGATTTTCGCCAGCATTTCATTGATCCACGCGATTAAGTCCCGATATTCATCGAAATAGGACTGCAATTGTTCCGCCTGGTGAAGTTTATCCTTCCTGGCATAAGTCTTGTCCATTAATTCTGACCACGCATCGATGGTCTCATCTTTCTTGACCTCAATGTGATCTTTAGCGTCTGGATAGAGATCGCCCAATTTCCCAGCTTCCGCCTGCACAGATTCGACTTGCGCCCGAATCGCAGACAGTTCAGCCTCGTAGACCTTGTGTTTACGGCTTAGCGCCTGGATACTCTCGAGGTCTTGACCGTAATCCTCTGACGTCAACGCTGATTCCTTCTCAGCAATTAATGAAATTGTCTCATCAGCCGTCCTATCGAATACATGTACCTGCTTGGCTCCCGCTAGAGCTTCCTGTCTAGCATTAACCAATTCCTTGAGTTCGTCCCAAAGTTGCTTGGTCTCATCGCGTTTCGTCTTAACAGTGGTTTTGTAGGGCGTGTTCTCATTTAATAGTCTCTCCCCCTTATTGAGGCATTCTAGCACTCGTATTTCATTAGCCCCCAAGTTGGAGACGAATGAGTCGAACGCAAGAATCAGTTGTTCTACATGTTCAACATCCTCTCCGTAATCCTCCGAGGCAGTCACATTCATTTGATCTTGAATCCATTCATGCAATTCTTCGGTTTCTCTCAGGAACTCGTACAACTTCTTGCTTTCGATAAGACGCAGTTCTCGTTCTTTCGACAATTTAAGCAGTTCTTCGTAATGCATAGCAACAGATTTGTTCTTGTTGCTAATATTTTCCATGTCGAAATGATTTCTTTCAATTAAATTGGCAGCCAATTTCGCCACTTTGTCAATCGACGGTTTAAAAGCGATCAATTCACGATGCAGGACTTCCAACTTTCTCTGGCACGATTGCACTGAGTCCTCATCCTTTCCGTAGTCCTGCGAGGATAAAATTGGCCGTTTCTCCCTCATCCATGTCTCTGCCTCGTTCGCTTCAACGTAGAACATTTGACTTTCAACCGCGTCCAACAGTCGAAGTCTCCTAATGCTCGCCATATCACGCAGGGCAGCTAATTTCGATCGAATACTATCGATTTGTGATGTCACCTGTTCACTGGCAAAGTGAGCCTCGCGGATCATTTGTTGCCCACGTTGCAGAAGCGCCATAATTAGCGGTTCCTGTGATGAAATTTCTCCCTCGAGGGCCTGGTGTTTCTTTTGTAACGTTTGAACTGCCGTTAGGCTGGATCCTAAATCTGTAGAAGATGCTAGAAGTTGTTTCTCGTTTAACCACTGTAATTCATCTTCGCAATCCCTCAGGAATTGCTGCAATTGAAGGGAGTCTTCCAGATTCTCCCTGCGGATAGTTAACGGTTCGTTCAAAGAGTGATACCTCTTCACAGCACTCATCGCCTTCTCATGAATTTCGTCCTTGAGGAAATGATTGGTCTGGAAGAACTTCTCATCGCCCTTCTTTATCTGTTCGCAGGCATCTGCATGATGAACCACATCGACTTCCAAACGTTCATGTTTCTTCAGCAAATTATTAACTGCTGCCAAGTCCTTGCCGTAATCTTCATTCGAGACTTGCGTTTCAACATCGTCCATCCAATTATTGAACTCGTCTAGGCTGCGATTAAAAGTCAATGCATCGAATGCTTGCTCAAGTTTATCCTTCTTCTCCTTGGAAGCTTCCTGCAATTTAGCCCAATCCGACTCCAAAACTTCCAAATTCTGGGAAATTTCCAATTTTGCAAAGTGGTTGCTCTTGATTAGTTCCTCTCCCTCCGCGATCACATCGTTTACTCTACCTGAATTGTTCTCCAACTCAGCGTCAAATGCAGAGTGTTTCTGGATCTTGCTCTGCAAATTGCTTGGCTCTCTGTAATTTTCGTCAATCGCAATTTGAATCTTTTGCATTATCCATCTCTCGATTTCGTAGAGATTTCGAAGGAACTGTTGCAATTGCCTGGACTGTATAAGTTTCTGCATACGCTCATTGGAAGCCGCAATTAATTTTTCTTTTCGCTTGACCACGTAGGCTAATTTGGAAGTGATTACGTTGGCCTCACGAGGTTCACTTGCCATAATTGAATCTGCAAACTTCTTTAACTGATCGATATTGTCAGAGTCCAGAAGTTTCTCGAACGCCTCGTGCTTTTTGATCAAGCGTTCCACAGCATTGTAAGAATCTCCAATGTCGTCGTTATTCAAGAATGCTTCCTTATTCGCCAGCCAGGTCTCGACTTGTTCGGTTTGTGCTTTGAAAAGTTGCAGCTGATGTGCTTCTCGAAGAGTCCTGGCACGCTCGTTCCAAGCTTGATGCAGCATTTCGTGCAAATCGCCCAAAACCTGCAACGATTTGGTAGCCTCGTCTGAAAGTTTCATCGCCACCAGACCTTCGCCATGTTTTTTAAGATCTGCGAATGCCTTATCGCGTCCGTCAATCTCAGCCTTGCGTTCCTGATGAAGTTCTAGCTGTGATTCACATTCGGTAATTGTATTTGGTGTTGGTGCAGCATTCATTTTCTTAATAATATCGTTAACCCAGAGTTCCAATTCCTTTACATCTGAGACGAATTTATGTACTTTGTATGCGTCATTAAGGATATCTCTGCGCTTCACGCTCAGGTCCTGGAGATTGTTCCAGCTCTTTTTAAGCTCGTCCAATTTCTTATCGATATCTTGTAATCTTGTCGGATATTTCTTCTTCAGCTGCATTGCATCCCGTTCGTGTTCGCCAATCTTTTGCTTAACCGCAGTCATATCTCTTTCCAGAGTATCTTCTCTTCGGATTAATGTCTCAACTGCAGTCAGATCTCTGCCAGTGTCATCGGAACTCATTGCCAAGGCCTTTTCAGCAATTCGATCGGAAGTATCATCAACATCTCTGTTGAATACGTGGATTTCGTACGCACCACCAAGTAGTGCGCGATATGCATTTAATGCGCCCTGCAAACCCTTCCATTTACCGTTAAATTGCTTTCTCCTGTCATCAACATCCTTCATTTCGGAGGGTTCTTGACCCTGAGTCATCAGCTTATCAGCCAAATTGTTAATATTTTTGATTCTCTGGTCATCAACTCGCATGTCCGAGTCTACATCGTCCAATTTGCGCATCAGTGCGTTGCAATGCTCCAGATCTCTTCCAGTATCGCTTGCTTGTACCATCATTTCCTTGTCCCGAATCCAGGCTTCAATCTTGTCAAGCTGATTATTAAACTCGAGAATATCCTGAGCTTCTTCCAATCCCCTTCCCCTCTGATCCAATTCAAGTAGAAGCAACTTCCATGCATTCAACACCTTGTCCATGTTGTCTTTGACCTCTTTGGATGATTCATGATTCTTGTTTATTAGCAAATATCCGGTATCTTGAATTTCCTTGATACGGCCCTGATTCGCGGCAATTTCTGCCTGGAATGCTTGATGCTTCTGCAACTTTTTGATTTTCTCATCCAAGTTGGAGACTTCATAGTAACTATTCGCGTCTGCTTCAAGTTTCTTCTTCCGCTCCGAAATCCAAGCTTCCGCTTCTGCGCAGTCACGGAGGAACTGTGTGTAAAGCAAGGCGTCCTCGAGTTTTCTCTTGCGGACAGCACAGAGAGCCTTTACTTTCTCCCTTCGTGTAAGGACCTCATCTAGACGTTTCTGAATATTTGCACTGTCATAGTGATGTTGTTCAATCAGTTTCCTTCCATGGTCCTGCAGCAATGCCACTTTATCCTCTTGCGTCTGTATCAACCTCTCGAATTCGTCGTGCTTTTTGATTTGATTCTGGACATCTTCCACAGTCTGGCCAAAATCACAGCTTGAAAGTGCTGCTTGCTGGGAACTGGACAAGTTGTCGATTTGTTTTGCGTCACGCAGGAAACAGAAAAGATCAATCTTTTGCTCCAGCATTATCTTCTTTTTGTTCCAAGCCGTGTGTAATTTCTGCCGTTCATCCAACATCGCCGAACATTTCTCTTCGACTTCAGCAGCTGCATAGTGGCCAGTTTGCACCATGGAATCACTTATTTCGTTCAAGTCTCGGAATTTCTCCTCGCGAGCTTCGATTTCTCCATATAAGGCATCGTGTTGAATCTTCAGAGCAGTGGCACCCGCCGCGTCGCTGACATGTTCCTCAGCTTGCAAAGTGGCTCGCAAATTCGATGACCACGACATCAAGTCTCTGACGTCAGTTAGGAAGGATTGAAGATCGCAACTTGCTGCTAACTGATCGCTTCTGAGAGCAGATTTTTCCTTGAGGTCAGTCCAAGCAGTCACAACGGTATCCTGTTGTTGGGCGATCGCACTGGCATTGGAAGGATATTTGGCTTGAAGGCGAACCGAGTCCTCTACCAGAACTTGAAGTTGCGCCTCCAACGCCACCAGATCGTTTTCAAAACCTTCATGTTTTCTGTACAACGCCAGGGCCGAATTCAGATCTTTACCTAATTCGGACGATAAAGCGGCATTCTTGTCCTAATAGCAAATAAAACTTTACGTACTTGAAAAAACTGTAACTTTTCAAATTTTTACTTGAATTCTAAACAAGGCCTCCGCAACATCTCTGTGGAAGCGATGTATCTCTCCAGCTGCATGCAACTTCTTTTCTCTCTGATTAACGGTTTGAAGAAGATTCTCCCAAGCGGCCCTAAATTTTTCTTTTTTAATTCCGTCTAATAGCAAATTATAATTTTAACGCTATACCTTAATTGTTCTTGTCGTTTCTCGATTTCGGAAATATATGGACTGTCGGTATCAACAAGTTTCTTAGCGAATTCTTCACACTGGTTGAATCGATCTGCTCCCACTTCCACTCTATGCTTAAAGTCGTCGAATTTATTTTGAAGCAACTGAAAATAACGTAAAAAAATCAGGCTTCTTTAAATTTTTCTTAGGCTTCCTCCTACCGTCAAATGTTCGTAATCTTGTCCGTAATCCTCTGACGATGCAGCCTGTTCTTGTTCTTTGATCCACTGTTCGAGTTCATCGGATTCCAGCACATATTCATGACGATGTGAGCTTTCCATAAGACGCATTTGTCGCTGTGATGCCAACTTTTGTAGCGATTTCAACATCTTCTCGATTAGTTGTTGCTTGGCTGCAATAATTTTACTGTCCGGATGATTGGCGGCAACCATTGCTGCTGCGGTGTGACCCATTTCAGAAACTATTCCAGAGTAGGTGTCCAATTCCAATTCAATTGCCTAAAATTTATTTTGTGAAGCAGAATATTTCAAAATTTTATGTGAAAATACTCACTTTATGTTTGGTCAAAAGTTTAGTGGCAGAATCACGATCTCTTCCGTAGTCGTTTGACCGCAAAACATTATTTCGTTCCGCCAACCAACTTTCGATCTCTCCAGCTTCTGACAAATACTGTTGGGCCTTGAGGGACATCTCCAATTTCTTTCCTCTTTGATTTGAAAGATCCTCAAGTTCATTCCAAGCTGTTTGTAGCTCACCGCAAAGACCTTGAACCTGCAGTAAATTAGCAAATTATTAGCGAGTTTTCTTTTAAAGAAAATTAATTTTTATCCCTACCTTCTTCTTCTCCGGATGATTCTGATCCACCAAAGTTTGTCCAGACTGTAAAGCCTTATTAATCATCGGTTGATGTCCTTTGATCTCAGCCTGTAACTTCTTATGCTTCTTAAACAGACTCTGAGCTTGATGTAGATTCTGTCCAATTTCCTGTGATGTTGCAGCCGGCATATGATCCTTGATCCATTGGAATTCTGAATCTAATTCGAAAACAAATTTATGATAGTTTAGACTCTCTTCCAGGTCGGCACGCCGTTTCTTGATGGGTTCGCGCAGTGTCTTAAATCGATTTTGAATTTCTTTTGTTTCATCTTTAATATTTTTGGCATTAAAGTGGCCATCGTGTGCCATTTCTTCACCTGACGATACCAATTCTTCAATTTTTTGCTCCCACAACGTGATTTCGGACTCTAGAACCTGAGTTTTAAAATAGTAACATGCACGAAATTTGCAAAAAAAAACATTTTTTTCAGTACCTGATGTTTATTAATCAGATCCTTGCAACTGCGAAGATCACTTCCGACATCTTTACTTTGTAAGGCTTGATCAAGTTCCTCGACTTTTTTCTTCGCATCCTCGATAGCACGGTTGTGTTCTCGCTCGGACACGGCTTGTTCCAATTTGCGGCCTAAGAATGCCGGAAAAAAATGATTATCTATATTAAAAAAATATTTGAATTCTAAGCACATACCTTTGTCTTCAGACGTGGCCAAAAGTTCTTTCCATTTCTTGTTGAGTGCGGCAACCATCGCCTTTACTTCGTTGACTCGGTTATTGGCGTTTATTAACGTCTCAGCATCCTAGAAAAGTATGTGTCATAATTTTAAAACACTTAAAAAAATTTTACTGATCTAAAAAATCTATTTTTATTTCAAAATGACGCTTACTTTAAGCCGGCAAAACTTCACCATTTTCTGCAACTAATTAAACTTGCTATTACTAACCTTATTAATATTCCTTAACTGCCCCTCATTAGCCCTGAGTTCTCGTTCGAAGGCTTTGTGCTTTTGCAGCTTTCTCGGTAAGTTCGTCAAATCCCTGTAATTTTCATCAGATGCAATCTTCATTTTATCGTCCAACCATGTATTTAAATCGCCAGTTTCAGCAGAGAATTTCTGGAAATCCTTGGACGCTTGAAGAGCACGCCTTCTTTCCAGTGCATGTTCTTTAGCTGCTCGTCGTTTCGCTAAGACTTGGTTTCGTCGTTCGTCAATACTAAAATTTTTGTAATCCATAGAAATTTTTTTTTAAATACGAAAAAGAATTCAATTAATTTACTGTTTAGCATCATAATGATTGTTGGCGATCAATTTATCGGCGTGATCGGAGAATTCTTTCAATATCTTGTCTTGTGCAAAAAGGGTATTTTCAACATCTGCATGTCTCTTCAAAATTGCCTCAACCTCGTCGAGGGAATTCTTTAGTAAAACGAAAGTTAATAAATTAAAAACTCATAAAAAAAAACAAATATATTACTCCTAAATCGGCATATTCCAAGAAAGCTTCGTGACTCTTTGTTGTCGCGTCAATTTTATCCGCTTCACGATTAAAAATTTGCAACTCGACGCATTGCTGTAACCACTTTTGTTTTTCAGCCCATCCACGATTGATAGCTTCCTTCTCCGCATTTAATCTTTCAATGACCTTCTTTACTTCAACCAAACTTGGATTAGACTCAGTCAATTGCTCTCCCAAACCAATCAATTCGTCGAATTCATTTCCATGTGTTTTGATTTCATCGCCAAGTTCGTTATGCTTTTTTAAAAGATTTGTCGCTGTTGCCACATCGCGAGCAGATTCATCGGCGTTTAGTTGATCCTTCACGGAATCTATCCAAGCCAGTAGAGCCTTTGCGCTATTGTTGAAGATTTGTTGGCCAACAGCATTTTCGATTCTGGCTCTTCGCTCGACGGCTTTAGCGTGAACTTGTTTCCACATATCTTGGACTTCTTGTTGTCTTGCTGTAACATTGGCTCTTTCTGTCGGATAAGCGTTCTTTACTCTGGGGAAAAAACATACAGTTTAAAAATGTCAATAACCCATAATTTAAAATACTAACGAATTTCCTAAGAAATTAACGCGATTGACCTTCTCTTCGACAGGCGCCAGCTCTCTTTCCAAATTTTGATGCTTCCGCTGTAACGCTTGGACAGTCTTGAGATCAGGACTAATCACAGCTGTATCTAATTGCATCATTTTCTCACTCATCCAATCCTTGGCCTCATCACATGTTCGATTGAAAAGTTCTACACTAGATGCACCTTCCAAGCTCTTTTCCTTCTGGGCTTTCACGTTATTCAGGCGATCCCACATTTGATGGATTTGTTTTTGCCTAGCCTTGATCTTGTCTAATTGCGAATGTCCTTGACGGACAAAATTATCAACATCCGAATCAATAGCTTCGATACGTTTCGAGGCAGCCGACAGATCCGTGAGGAATTTCTTTAAAAAATGTGATTAATATTGAATTTAAAACTACCACTTTTTTTTAAGTACCTCAAATTTACGTTTGGCACTTTCGACATTTTCAACTTCGTCAGCTTTGAGAAGTTTCTCCCTATCTTTGATCCATTTCTCAAAATCGTCGCACTCCCTGTAGAAACCAAACAGGCAAATGGAATCTTCAAGAAGTGCATGACGTTTTTGAGCCATGTCCTGTAACTGATCGTAAGTTGTATTAATGCGCTTTTGTCGTTTCTCAACACTATCGCTGTTGTCGGTATCATCGCCAGGCAATCGCCGCTTTACTAGCGATCGAACTTGTGTTATGCGGGTTGGTTTAATGCGTTTAATGGGCACCACTTGCCGGACTAGAATTGTTTTCTTCACTTTTTGCATGATCTTCACCTGGATTTTTGTAAAATTATAAAAATTAGGTCTTTATCTAATAGACTTCTGTTTGGATTGACAATTTAGCAAAAATAAAAAGAAGAAAAAAACGTAATGGTCTTCTCAAAAAATTATTCCAAAAATCAATTACTCCTAATTTTTGACAAATCTTTCATGTAGTATAGTATAAGGTGTATTTTTTTTTCAAATAGTCTGTTATCAAACACCTGAAAGGGTTTTGTCAAAAAAGGCTTAAAGCTTTATTTTTCTTAAAAAACCTCTAGAAAGATTTTCAAAAAAAAAATCGCATTCAGTAAACTTTACCAGTTCCGATATAATTCACATTTCCAAAATCACCAATAATTTCATTGCTAAATTTCCTCTTCATTTTAATATTCACCTTTTCGGCCTTTGGTACCAAGCAAGTGACCGGCCTGGGATCAATTTCTTTGACATAATTTGCTGGAACGAATCCTTCAACGCCGCTCTCTTTACGAACGCACCACCAGTCCGCATTTGTCTTGTTCTTCAAAACCATTGTCTGTTAAAACAAAACAAAAACTCATTACTCAATTGAATTAATAAAACATCATCCAAATGCAATTCACCTCTCCCTTTTCCATTTTCATTCCCTGTCCCTCAAATGGATACATCGCCCTAACATGCGGCAACAATTTCGTTTCCGGTATTTTGCGATGTTCGAGCTTCTCAACGGGTTCCTCCTCCCAAACTTCTTTCGGGACCAGTCGAGTTTCATTGACCCATTCTTCTTGTTCAACATCTTGAACTGTCTCGGGCTCAGCAGATAACTATCAAAAATAAAATAAATTAGACCGAGTAATAATCATGAGTAATAAAGGGTATATGAACCTCTAATGTGCAAATGCCAGCCTTGATTAGTTTCTCTGCTTGTTGGTTCAGATTCAGAATATCACCCGAATATGCGTTCAATTCACCCTGAAGATCTCGATGTCGCTGAAGCAGGGCTTGAGCTGATGGTTCATCGGTGCCATAATCATTAGAGGCGACCAAAGCCATTTTCTCATTAAGCCATGATTCGGCCTCGTTTACATCTGTGTAGAACTGATAGGCTTCGGCAGCATCGTCTAATTGACGTTTCCGTAATTCGACGAGATCCTCAAGTGCCTTCCAGTGTTCTTGTAGCGAATCAATTCTAGACTTAATCTCACTCGATCGGGGGTGATTGTCCGTTATCAATTTCTTGCCGGCGTCGGACATTTGAACTGATTTCGGCTTACGAACTTTGATCTCATCCTCGAGTGCCTTGTGTTTCTGTTGCAGTGACAAAACCGCCCTTAGATCTTTCGCCGTGATTCCCGTTTTGCAGATTCTCTGCTTGTCCACCAGCCATCCTTCTTCATTATCGTAGTCTTCCATGAAGTGATAAAAATTCCGTGCTTCTTCCAATCGAGCCCGTCGCTTCGAACACAAGTCGATTAATCTGAAAGTTTCCAAATATCATAAGCAACCACCCAAGAAGATTAAAAAAATAAACTTACTTTCCATAGGACTTTTCCAATTCGTCCAATTTTTGCAGGAGTATAGGCAAATCCTTCTGATTTGTGGACTTATATGTCTGCCCTTGTCGAGCAAATCGTTTCTGGGTTTCGCCCAAGGCGTTGACCTGTAATTCTTGCAGAGAATGTGCCTGCAAAAGTTCCTCAACACCCAGCAAATGTGGTCCCACATCTTCGGATGCGAATTGTGACTGCAAATCCTTTATGGTTTCCATTGTTGTGTCGATTTCCCGCAACAAATTCATTAAGTTACTCATTAAGGACAGGTTATTTTTGTGTTTCTCTAAGAGTTCCAAGAGTTTTCCCCATTTGTCCATTACTTCTTCCTCGCGTCGCTTCACTCTGTCTTTTCCGTGGTAATTTTCCTTTTCTAATTCATTAGCCATTGCGGTTAAATCGTTAAACCGTTCAACGCGGGCCAAGATATCGGCGGAGATAGCTTCGTGTTTCTTTAAAGTTGCATCCACCTGCCTTAAGTATCTTGGATCCGATAGAACTTGGATCATTTCTTTCAGATATCCTTCTCGTAGAACGGACTAGTAATTTCAAAAAAATAATTAAAACCAAATTTCAAAACAAAAACACAGATCATACCTTCTTCTCAAATTTATAGTTCAATTGCTCGAGTTTTTCTTGCCTCAAAAGTTCTTCACGCAAGGCAACTTCTCGGCTATGTTCAGCGTTTTCTAATGCTCTCCATGCCTTTTCAATATCGTTTACTAACTGTCCATCTTGTGGCGTATATTGTGGCTGATTTAATGACTTCAAAAGTGTGTTGATAGTAAAATATAAAGCTTCAATTTCACTTCGTTCTTTGTATCTGCACAAAAATTGATATGTTTTAGTAAAATTGATATGTATTAGCCCATAAATTCAAAATAACTTACTTTGGCGGTTTTTCAATAGTTCTATATTCTTTGAATGATAATAATTCCCTTTGGATGCCCTCGAGTGAATTAGGAAAGTCCCGCTTCTCTAATTCTATGGTTTTTTGCCTAATCCAACTTAAAAGATCGGTTGTCAGTCTTTCGTACTGCGCTTTCTTGCGATCAGCGTCCATTAATTGACCAACGATCTGAAAGAAAATTTTAAATATTAAATAAACTATGTTCAAATATCTCCTAAAAACTTCATTACATTTGCAATACGTTTGCCACTCTTCTGTTCATTTTTCATCCTAGCAAATGTGTGATAGTAAGAAGCGACATATGTAAGAATTGACTTCTCATCTGGCCGAACTGTGTCCACATCTTCAGCATCAAGTAATCTAGAAGAAAAAAAACAGTATTTACATTTCTGAGTATTTTTTTACACAACTCTGTATTTACCTTGGAATTCCAAGATCACTGCTCGCCGTATCGAAGGCATGATTAAGGTTGTCTATATTTTTATTGTGGACCAGTGTATTATATTCAAATAGATCCGGCCGATGAGAGTGGATGAGTGCATTAAAACCAAGACCAGATCGCCAAGAGGATGTAAAATCCTTAAAAATTTAAATATCCCTTTAGAAATCTGTAGAAGTATTCATTTAAAATAGCTTACCTGAATATTAACCCCTTGATAGCCGTGTGTTTTTCGCTGACACCACAGCAGGAGGGCATCTTTTGCTGATCTCTTCTCAGATGACTCATTTTCTTCATCCTAAGTGTAAAGATAAGAAATAGTTTATTGAGGAAATAATCGTAAGATGCAGATTTTATCTATGATTTAAATTTTAATGCAAACTTGCAGCTTTCAACCCCAATTTTTTTAATTTTTTCTGGTTTTTTGGAAAAAAAAATACTCACCACATCAATTTCAATCTCCTGAATTTGAAACCGGAGGATAATGGTCCAAATTAAACCGAGGATCAATCGAGGATTTCCGTCTACAATATCTTCTGCTCCGATTGACTCTAGTCGGACCTAGGGAAATTTTTTAAAAAAATATTTTGAAAATACGTTTGTGGAAGAATATAATTTATAAGCAAGAAAAAATTAATCGCGTTTTTGAGTATTTTATATTTTTTTTTGGAATATAATGTATGAAAAAATTAAAATCTTATTTTAAATAGTTTTGATTTGTATGAATTTGAAAGTAAATCAATTAATGTTAGATAAGGACTCTTCACATTATTTCCAAGTGCTTGATTTACACGCAAACACACAAAGCACGTAAAAATCGTCTCGATATTCATTTGATATATGATGACGTCAATGAATTATTGAGTGATGTACCTTGAATATTATAAATTGAACGCTAAACTATGCGTAGTTGATTGGAACTTCTTTTGAATTGGTAATTAAAGAAAGGTAAAACGATCTATTCACTAACAAGCACCTTTTTCACCTCTTTCTCCTTTTTCGACACTTCTTAATGGCAGTGGAACAGAGTGCTGGCAAAATGGTAAAGTAACAGTAACCATACGGAAAAAGTATTGAATTAGTTAACAACCTGTCAACGTTATTGACCCGGTAAAAAATCAAACACGATCCGCATATCAAGTGATCTTGATCAAATTTAGGGTTGGGAAATTACAAGTATTCTCATATCTATGTATGAAAAATATGACACAACATAAATGCGATTTTTTTTTTGTACATATTATGTTTCTCGATGTTGGAATTCCGAATATGTTTCTTTTTTTTCGAATATAAAAAATGTCTGCGAATTATTACAACAATTTGTATACAAGATCACTAGATCTGAAACCAATTGAATAAATTTAAATATTTGTATGGAATTTTTTCCGCAAAATTTTTATTCCATTGTTTTTAACCACAGGTGATTTTATCGGTAATTTTATCTGAATTAACATTTTTTCATCGTTTAAGTTTTATCGTTTGATTTTTATCAAAAAACTCATTGTTACCTCATTCTGAAAACATGATACGTGGACCCTGGCTCCAGTAAAATTGATTACCTCAATTATTATATAAACTAAAAATATTATTTGATGATTAGATTAGTATATTATTAGGTATTTTTGAACACAAAAGCGTTATTGATGGTTTATTAAATTAAAGCTTCAATGGCATTTTTAAGATAAATAGGACAAAGTTTTTTTTCTATTCTGATAGAATGCACTTTGGCAGTTAATGGTATTTTTGTTGGACTTCAATCAAATCTTTTTATAAATATTTTTATCATGACTTATTGATGTTGAGGTAAAATTTCATGTTCAGTAAATCAAAAAATTGTGGTTAGTTTTTACTAAAATATCATAAAATGAAGTAAAACATGATTTTTTTGTGAGAAAAAGAATATCTTCGTCTGTAATTTTTCAAGTTCCATTTACAAGAGCATCAACAAATTACCATTAAATGACTTCTAATAAATAAAACTCGGCATTTTCTTAAACGGTTTAAATGTTCCGCATATCTGATGTCATGACATCGGATAATTTAAACTGTGGCCAAAGCAATTAACTTTAAATTTGGATAGCGGCTGCATCACTGCACCCCAATCGCCTTTGACTGCCGCCTATGCCCATATTCGCCCGCATCTAAAAGAGTTTATCCTCTTTCAATGGTGATCCCTGTCTTCAATTCAGAATTTCATTTCAATTTAGATAAATATTGAACTTAAAAGTGGGTGGTACTCTTGATGGTATGACACATCTTGAGGTTTCTTTCACCCATCCGCATCTTAAAAGTCCCGAAACAATTCATATCGACCGCGTTTCAAATTGAAGATCACTGGACGATTTCTTTCGCTTCGATTCCAAGTACTTCACGCCTCAAGTAGTTCGGCACTAATAAAAACTCAATATACCGTAAATAGTAACTTGAAATAGAAGAAGCTTACTGCCGGGGGGCAACACAACAAGCAAAAAAAAAATTGAACATCATTTCTTGAATCGGCGATCCGAAGAAAGTGCATCGCATGATATGGCAACGGAATTGGTAATGATCTACTCGATCAAAATCATCCTATATCCCAGTCCAATCCATCGCATCATGTTTTAATAGAAAGAGCTGCTTGAAACTATGGAATATTCTCTGGTATATCTTTCAATTTATAAACAGTTGCCGGCTTCCAAAATCATGGATCGCCGGCTTTTTCAACGTCAACGCCGACCCCATCAAAACTATCGAGACCTTATAGGCATTTTACCGTGTCTTCCGCTTGTCAATATAACATTTCACATGGCCAAACGAAGAAGAGGTTTTTGACGGTCATTGCTATTTTGAGTCTCCGATCCCAATCCAACTGTATTGAATCCATCAACATCGCTTTACTTTCTTTTCAATATAAAACAGAATCGAATCAGCATATTTGTTGCTGTTTCTGTTCATTCTTCGGTGCCACATATCATCTTTGACTTTGAAGAAAACCAGGCAAGAAAATTGAACTCATATCGCATATAGACACTGCAAAATCGTATAATCGATAGAAGTAAAACTCACCTTGGTGTGCAAGAAAGCCAGACTCTTGTTGACATTTTCTATTTTATGTACACGCATACGTCCACTATTTGGTTTGCCAAGTTTTTCTGATGATATGATCTCGAGAAGCTTAAGTAATTTTATACCATCGGCTAGATCGGTGAAGAGATCGTCGACCTCCATTTTTGCCTGCAAAAAAACATTTTTATTCAATTAGATTGTTTTATTGAACGCAATCTTTCTATTTTATTTGAGTTCAGTGAAAGAACTTAATATGGGGGATTTCCCAAATCTTATCTAAAATCCGCAAAATAGTTTCAAACGCGTTTATATATTTTTACCCAATATTATAAACTCATTCATCACGGACAAAACTACCAGTTAAACAAAAAAATAGCAACACTAGAGTTTTTAAACTGAGGGTAAACAATTATTCAAGTACATCCATCTATGGAAAATATGTGGAATATATTATTTTATTTAAATTTAGTTGTGTGGATTTTTTCATAAAGCGCATAGTTTTCGAGAAATTTTCAAAAAACTGTATTTTTACTTTTCTTGAAGGAGCAGAAAAATATTATACGCCACAATGAGTTAATTCAAACCGAGATTTAGTAAATCCTATTGTTTTTACTAAAAAAAAATTCCCAAAAGTTTACCCATTTTCTTCAAATTAATTCTTTTATTAATAAAATTAAAAATAATTAGGCCTTTTATTTTCCTAGAGTAATTTATTACTTTTAAATTTCTAAATTATTTTACCATACCTTGTATAAGAATGAGTTCATCCATTTTGTAAAGGTCTTCTTTTGGATGTGAAGACGCTCCTCCTGCAGCGTCTTAATGCGCTCATTCTCGAACTTAGCAATACCATCGCGCTGCGTCATGGTGGTACGATTTTGTACTTGAGCTCCGAAACCTCCAGGCTCATACTGTGATCCTAAATAAAAAGCAATAATACAGAATTAACCTCAATTTGTTTGCGATTTTAGCAAAAAGTTTCTAAAAAATCAAAAGAATTTTCTCGGTTTTCTTTGAGTTGCCTTTAAATGTCTCATGAACCAACCTACAAGTTTGAGATTGTAGTAAGTCAAAAAAAATCTGCTATAGTGATGTGTAGGCTGGACATATTGAAAACTAATAATTTATTCAAAATGTTCTCTGCATGTTCAAACTAATGAGCGTTATATATCATCAATTAATTTAGAATAAAAGAAGCATACTGTGCTCAGGTGTTTTATCAATATGCGAATTTCAAAATCTTTTAATTTATAGCAAAAATCCTAGAAAACTCTTTCAACACTTTACTGTTTAGTTAAACATGGCATTATAATTTTGAATACTACCGAACTGAGGAATGGGGTCATGGGACCGATTTTTGTATATAAATAAAAGTAAAATTAATAAAAATAAAAACTTTGATGCCACGTTTTAAAGTCAAAGTAAATCAAATCAAGTAATTTCACGGGAAAAAAATATTTTTTGATATTATTATTAGGTACTGATAACAAATTTTGTTTCAGATAAATATAATAGTCGTGCTACAACCAAAATTTTGTTTGCCCCAAACAAAATTCGTTCACCATGAATATAATTGTTTATGTTTGCCACTTCCGTGTAGAAAACTTTTTTCTATGCAGCTAACATATAAATAATTGCTATATTCATGATGAACGAATTTTGTTCGAAAAAGGGTACCAAAAAAGGTCATAGTTCCACCCGTAACCTAAAAATTTTCACGTTATACACTCAGAAAAATGGAGGCTAACTCGACGACCTACATACGGCGTAATTGGCCTCGGGCAGGCGCGCGTTCGCCTGCATGTGGGCAAGTAAAACTGAGTTGACCTGTGGTCGGAGAAATTCTGAAATTAAGCCACCAGCAGGTGAAGTAGGGCATTGGGAGCTGCACGAGTTCACCTTAGATAGGTTAACTCTGACCGCTAGCTGGCTTACAGAAACCTCTGTAAGGTCAGAGTTAACCTGACAAAAAGTTGACCTGGACATTTTTCTGAGTGTAATTGATGTCTTTTTAACGGATGTCATTTTACAGAATTTCAAACATTTGTGGCGACAGTTATCAACTGTATCTACTGTAAATTTTGACAGTTAGAATTTTAAAAAATAACTGTAAATTTGAGCCCTGTAAATTTAAAAAAAATAAGTATACTTTAAGAAAATGTGGTCAGACATTTTTTTGAAATTTACAACAGTTTTTTTTTAATTCTAACTACAGTAGATTAAAACAACTCCCGCCACACATTCATACAAAACTCAATTTCAACATAAGATGTTATGCCCAACATTTTGCAATATGGGCTTTGAAAACTCCTTATCGCATTTTAGTGAAACTTAAATTCAAGGCGAAAAATATGTTTACAACACATTTCAGTAGAATAAAAAAAATATATAATTTTTTGGTAAACAGAATTTTTACCAAAAATTCATTCCACGAAAATAAAATGCTCGACTAGGTTTTCCTACGGAAATTTTCAGCGCAAAGAACTTTATCTTTGAAAACAGTTTTTATCAGATTTCATTTGTTTACTCCCAAAGATATAAAAACACTTAACTTTACACTTGCGAAATCGTAAAATTTCTACATGTTTAAAAATAAATTCCATACAAAAACGATAATTTCGCGACAGTCGGGCATATTTTTCCACCATAAACTGCGGAGAAGATTAAATTAATTATTTGAATTATAATCCATGTGTGCTATTTTAATAACAGTAAAATTTATTAACGGATTATGGTTATCACATTTCCACTTGTAAATATAAACGGTAAATTTTAACCCATTAATGCCCATGAGAAAACCACTGAATATTTTTAACACAGAAATCAATATATTTTTTTTAAATAAGCTAAATAAAAAGAAAATTCTGAAAAAAAATCTGTGAAAACAGATATATGTGTGATAATAATTTAAAGTAGCTTAAGACAATTTTCAAGCGAAGCCAAAGAGATCTGTGTGAAAATGCAAGTACAGATCAGTTCGGCTGAAAATCGACTTAAGCTACTTTAACTTATTACCACCGATATATCCGGTGTACTCGTTTGAGTACGGCAGTCTTTAATGCGTTAATGGCGTTGCTGAAAAAGTTACCAAAAGGTCCAGAGAACTCGGTACCCAAACTCTTACAGCTCCAGAGATTTTTAAACAAGTGGAAAAAATATGTATTGTAGTTTTCTAGACCAACGTAGGACTAGGGTTAAAATGAATTCTTTATATACAGTAGTCACAGAAGTCTTTGAGTTAGACTTTTGTGGTGTCTGGTTTTTGTTTAAATCAAATGGCGGAAACTTTAAAAATTTCAAAACTTTTATTCCTACGATGAAAGATGTTATAATATCGTTCATGAATTGAAAATTCTGTGCTTATATCCGATGTGCTTTTATTATTTCTGTATTCCAGTGGCTACCTTCATCTCCATAAATGAGCTAACCTTAAGTTTCCACACATCGCCTTGCAATTACATTATAACTAAATTAATTTTAACGATTTGCAATCAAGTAAAAAATTTAGTAGGCCTAATTAAGCAAAATAACTTCTAGACAATAAAGCATTTATTATCGCTTTTATCACAATATATTACCGGCGGGTTATCAATGATTAGTGCATGAACAAACAAATTAAAGGGTTTACTAATAGCTTTTTTTTAAATAAATGATGTCAGTATACAAATATAGTAAACTGACAACTATTGCAATTATCCGGCACGCTTTGTATAAATAAAATACACTTACTATGTAGGTGCGATTTTTTGAAGCGTCAAAAGAAATTATAATTATAGTAGATTGCGAATTGTGTACTATGAACACAGCAATCGATCGGTCTTCATATTTTTGATAAGATTACCTCTGAATATTGTAAAATTATAGCTAGATTACATTTCGCTTTTAGAGTGCACTTGATTCGCAAAAATTCTGATTATTTCGATTGAAGGAAGTGCAAGGTTCGTTACCATCGAAATTTACGTAAAAAAAATTAATAAGACGGGAAAACCTGTCGTAACATACAAATAATTTTATCTTGGCGACAGAAAACTTTTTAAATGTATAAATATTTAATTCTTATCAAAATAATGAAAGATAAATACACGAAAATTAGTAAGATAATTTGTATGTTCACAGAAAATATTTAAAACATTGTGCATATAAGCTTTTTTTATTTTCGAATACATTAATTGAGCAAATAAAAATAAGCTGATGATGAAATCAATGACTAACTAGTGACAAATAGTCAATAACCTTTTTAACAAATAATGTCTCAAAATTATTCACAGAAAAATATGGTCTAATATGTACGGAAATGTTAAGCAATGATAAGTCAGCATTTTTTTACTAATGTTTCGTTATCAAAAAGGCTATTTTTAAAAATTACACAAAATATGCTTTAATCACGCACTTTGCAGACAAGTTCAATTGCTTTAACACTTGTTTATGGGATTTTTTCTTTGATTAAGAATTTTAAAATTGCAAACTTTTCTTGCAGTGACGATCAAAATTTTAACATTACAGTGAAAGTTCAGAAAGCCCTATTAAATAGATAAAAAAAAACTGTCGATAACCACAAGAAAACATTTTTTTTTTGTGCAAAATAGTTAACTCCTTGCGTGTTTTTCATATTAGGAATAAAAAAAATAGTCTACGGCGCAAATCATAATTTTACGCGCTGCCTTACTAGTATGCACATGTATTAAACGCTTCAATCGTTGTTGGGCTAATAGGAAATAGCTAATACACACTTGTTACTTAGAATTTTGAGAATTTTGCACTTAGAATTTTGGTAAAATTCTTCAATTTACAGCACGGCTTAGCGCACTCCTGTTTCATAAAAAAAATGGTTTGGTCACTTTAGAATAGGAGATTTTGTTTCTATACCATCATCAAAAATTGCGGATATACTAAATCACAATTAAGTATTGGATATAATTGAATCATGACAGATTTGAAATTAGAGACCAATTACGATATTTTCGTTGATTTCGACTTAAAACTATACCAACATCATTCGCAATTAATTTCTATAGACTTTTAATACGCCAATCGAATCCAATTCGAATTATTACGATTTGATATAATTAATAATCACTAAGAGCAAATTTAGTTTTCAACTTTTTCAATTGCTGTGATTAGATACCAGTATGTATCTTGTTATGTAAGAGCTCTTTACGATATTGCCAACTGATAACAAATCCATACAACAGCAGAATCGCAGTTCACACAAATTTATCACATTTTGTTAAAAAAAAGACCTCTTTGATGAACACATGATTCGCCGTTGTGACTTAAATTACGACAGAATAAACTTCTTAATAGTCGTCAACGTGTATTTTGTTTTCACTGTAGACTGATTTTAGTCAGATGCAATAAATAACATTTTAAGCACTAGCATAATTATTTCATGTCATAAACTTATTACAGTGATTCACTTATTTACAAAATAACTACAGGAAACAACAACAATGGAAAAAAAATTACCGAATTGTCGTTCTTTGCTAAAGAATCGATTGGGACTCGTTAGATAACTCGACGGATACTCGGACATTATTTTAAAATATTTTTTTAGCGCATGTATTAATATTATCACTAAAAATTAATAGACTTAAAATAAATTACAAAAATGTTTAAAAATTGGGCTAATTGCTAACGCAATGGCCGCTACTTAGACACTAAATTATTTTTCCAAATAAATTCGATCTAGTTAAATGAATAATAAACTCAAGAGTCACATAAGAGCTTATCAATAATAATCCGCGTATATCAGCCTTGATAAGCAAAGAATTTTTCGATATTTATATCACTTTTGTAGTCAGTTATTCCCATAACTGTTTTTAGCCCAAAGCAAAACCATATTTGTTAAACCAGGTAAATCTGGCGATGATTCCACCTGGTATCAAAGTATGACGACTTTAAAGATAAGTGGCTGAAATACTCATTTGCTACCACATTCCATCACTACAAATTACGTTAAGGGTCATTTCTCATCAAGTTATCAATTTTTGGAAAAAAAACGACAGCAAATAAAAAACTCAGCAAAAAAAACCATTAAGAACAGACAAACCCGGGCGATAAAAGAATTTATGCGATTTTAAATTTTGTTGAAGTTTTAGAAAGAAAAAAATTAAGAAGGTCCCGCTAAGTCCGTTAAATTTTAATCAAATAATTATTAAGTTAAAAATTAATTAACTTAACAATTATTTAAGTAAAATTTACCGGACTTAATTCTATGATAATTTTCAAAAAGCAGGTATAATTTGTAAAATCCACAAAGTTTTAATAAGCTTATACGTGTATCCATAAAATGCAGTATTCAAAAAAAAAATTTCCAAAATTACGCTGCATTATTAAAACTAATATAGAATTGATTACGCTAAAGGCATTTATTCGCCAGACAAAAATCTGATGACTCATTAAAACAAAATTTTTAAAGCGCTACCTGGGGATTTACCCCTAACCCCTTCGCGATCGAGTGGTTCTCAAGTTATAGGCAGACAACTGGTAAGAAAGAAGGGAATCTGGGGTCATTTTAGAGATTCTAAAATGAAGCTCCCCTGAAACTCCCCTGAAGATTGATAATTTTGCGCTAATTTTAGGCCCCGTTTACACTTGCGATTTTTTAGAATTTCTCCGCGAATTTTAGTCAGAATTTATTCCGCGAATCTATCATAGAAAAAATTCACTTAACCAAAATTAAAACAAGTGGTCAAAATTTGAATTTATTTCGACGATTTTAATTTTGTGTCGTACTGTAAACGATCGTGCAACAGGAAGTCAGTATCGAAGAATAAAATTCGCGGAATAAAGTGTCAGATGTAAATGATCCCTTAAGCTTTTCAGACCCCCGTCCACCTCGTCAAACTATTTGGAGATTTTTATATACCGTTGAGTACCTTTGTTACATTATCCAAGACCACTCCCCACGAAAAATGTGAGGTATCATATGAGTTTCGTATGAGTTCCACTGTATCACAATTCAAAAATAATGAAAATTAAGTCATTTGGACTGCTACGTCATAATTACAGTCGCTTATGATAATTTGTTAAATATTTTTCGGTATTGTTGTGTTTTTAAGTTTTCCTATAAATGTGTCATGCAAAATTGGCAACGTTTGCATGCGTCTCAGCTTAATTAGGTGCAAATGCCATCACCGCAACGGTTGCGCTAAATTTAAACGACCGAGCGAATTTAAAAAAGCAAATTTTCGTTATTTTTTATTTGCTAGAATTACTTAATCGTAAAATCAATATTTATTTTGAAGCTTTTGACGACACCGAAAAGGTAAATTTCCGTCTTGTAAGAAATGCTAGTTTAAAAGCAGCACAGTTTTTGCTTATTCACCTTTAATACTTTTTTAAGTCGATATTGAATGCTTATTTAGCGGAAAACTCCGTTGGTCTTAACGGACTCATGGTAAACAAAAACACAATAGAGCGAAAATGTAAAATGTATATACGAAATGAAAAAAAAACTTTCAGACATTGTTTAATTTTTTAATTTAGTTTTAATTATATGCACTGGGATGTGTGCACAGCCAAACAATGCCTAAATTTTGTGTTTATAACACGCGACAATTAATTTTATGTTGCAATTGCCTCAGTTTTACATAATTCAAATAGAAAATTGAAGCGTGGCTTTATTTCCAGTAGCACAGGGAAGATACAGCAAGTGTTCACTAAATTAGATGTCTTCCATAATATTTGCATATTTTATTAACTGAGATCCCAATCTGGAATTTGAGGTATAGAAGAGCTTACTAGGAAAAATAAAAACTTCCCGAACTTTTACCTATTGAAATTGAGGTGATTCAACAGAAAATGGGATTGATAAAATTTGCACAATTTCAAAAATGCCATGTTGTGATGTAAATTTATAAGGGAAAGGGGAGAGTTTGTGTCTGGAACATTTTCGAAACTACAAAGTCAACCAATTCTTAAAAGAAGTTGCGTTGGCTTTTGAATATAATATAGAAAAGTTTGTTATACGAAAATTTCCTTCCTTATCCTCTCTCCTAACAGTTTTTAAGTTGAAGAAGGGATTTAATTCCAGATTTCTTCATTAAAAATGTCATCCTTAAAATAAATGTTTGGCTCACTAATATTTACCCTTGCTCTTCTTTTAAACCCCTTCCCCTGCTATCTCCTGTAACGCTGACATTTAATTGTTAGTATTTTGGCCTATTTTTTAGATAAATTTAACTATAAAAACACACAGGGCATTCCTTTTTTCAATCCTTTTGTACTTTCTATTTGTTTCAATAAAGCTACTCAATAAAATTTACTTAGGACCACCGTTTAGAAGAACTGAAACTTTTAAATTTGTTAAGAAATTTAATTTACACTACAGAAAAGTCCAAAATTTGAAAAACACAAATTAACAAATTGCCCGCAATAAAACTTGCAAATTTTTTACCTATGATATTAACCAATGTTTTTTGAGAATTAAATCTTATGAATTGTTACATAATCTCGTAGATACAAATCGCAAATTTCATTAAAATCGCAAATTTCATTAAAATCGCAAATTTCTTTGATGACACCCAAGTGAGAAAAGCAATAAAAATCAACAAAATATGCATAAAATAAAGATTTCGGCATCGTAACCGTTAAATTGATGCAAGCATCCATATTTTTATGAGATGACATCTTAACTAAAAAAATTGTGACATATCCAATATTATGCTGAACCTAATTTAGTCAATTATGTAAACTAATTTAGTTAACATTTGTTGACAGATGGGCTTTAGGTCGTAATCAATTCTTATGAGTTCTGCTCTTTTCTATATACCAATTTTTCTAAATCTTAAAGTTTTGCGATTTTTTTATTGACTCATAAAATTCATCGTTGGCGTATGACGTCAGCAATAACAATTTCAAACCTCTCTAAGGGGTTGTTGAAATTATTTGCACAGACTTGTGTCACCACAAGAATTCTATTTGTAGGCAATAATGATTCGAATTCTTTGAAATTGTATGAAAAACATAAGGAAGTGAATTTGTAAAAAAAAATTCACATTCTTGGAATTGAAATTGTGTCAACTTCAAAAAACTATTTCAAAATTCAAAGAAATTTTTTCTTTTAAAACTTCCGCAATAGTTTTAAAAAAATTATAATTCGAATTCCTATATTTTTAAAAGGAAGATGGAAGGTTGAAGTTGTTCGCCCATTTGTTTTAAGTGTTAATTAGCAAAATTAGAATCCCTCTTAGCACTATTTATGAAACAAAATTAAGAATATTTTAAATAAAATAATGGGTGACCACAATTATGTCTATAATATTTTATAGGGCTTATAGGTCAAAAATAAAACAAATGTTTCTAATAGTCAATAAATATTTTCTTTTACTTCTCGACGTTTCGCCTGTTTTCACTTGGCGTCTTCAGGAGCTATACATTTGAACACAAAATTTCTCATTAGGAAACAATACTATGCAATTAAAATCTAGTACTTACAATTTATTAACATTGATAAAATCACTATATATATATAATTAAAAGTCAAAAATTGAAAATCAATAAAATCACAATTACTACATATATAATAAATTAAATTAACTAAATAAATTTGGCTACGGACGTTACAATTAAACTAAGCTTTTTCAAAAATTGGCCTTATTTGAGAACTGTTATTTTAAAAGAGCACAGTATGTGGCGTTTACATCGTCCACCGTGTCTGACTTTCTATTCATGCTGTTTTTAGTACGATAAATGTGAAGAGCTTCTAGTATGTATCGTTTCTTTTGGTGTTTTTCAGACATCGTCTTAGAATCCTTATTGGATAAAAAACTGAATGGTTCCTTAAAATTTATTGTAAAATATGTTGACGATTTATTAGCAGTTGTCAAGACAGATGAGATTCAATCAATTTTAGGGAAATTAAACGATTATCATGAGAGATTGAAATTTACAGTAGACAAGGAAACAGATGATCAACTTAATTATTTAGATATCACAATAATGCGTGTGGACAAATATTTAAAAACCAAATGGTACAAAAAAGATTTGGCATCTGGTCGATTGTTGAATTACCACTCAACACATCCACGTTACCAGGTGTTAAACACTGCTACCAATTATGCAAGAAGAATTTTTGAAACCACTAGTAAAGAATATTGGCAACAAGCACAGAAGGATGTATTTATGATTCTAAAAATTAACAACTTTCCAAACAGAATAATACGGCGCATCGTACATAGATGTAAGTGTAGTGATAACCCGGAAAATTCAATGGAAGAGACTCAAGACAACAAAAAATATATGAGTTTGACATATATTCCGGGAGTCTCTGAAGCTACGTCGCGGGTATTAAAAGAATGCAACAGAAATACAGAAATTGCATTCAGAAATAAAAAAACAGTAGGGAGTTTATTTACTAGACTCAAGGATAAGACCTCGAAATGGCATCAACATGATGTCATTTACAACATACCTTGCGGTGGCAATCAAACATCAGGCTGTGATATGGAGTATGTTGGGACAACAAAGCAATATCTAAAAAACAGAATCGCGGGACATAAGTCGGACTTAAAATCTAAAAGCAGCAACAAAACAGCACTCACTTATCATTGCGTGGAACAAGATCACACACCTGACTTTGAAAAAACAAGAATTCTAGATAAAGAAAAACACCAAAAGAAACGATACATACTAGAAGCTCTTCACATTTATCGTACTAAAAACAGCATGAATAGAAAGTCAGACACGGTGGACGATGTAAACGCCACATACTGTGCTCTTTTAAAATAACAGTTCTCAAATAAGGCCAATTTTTGAAAAAGCTTAGTTTAATTGTAACGTCCGTAGCCAAATTTATTTAGTTAATTTAATTTATTATATATGTAGTAATTGTGATTTTATTGATTTTCAATTTTTGACTTTTAATTATATATATATAGTGATTTTATCAATGTTAATAAATTGTAAGTACTAGATTTTAATTGCATAGTATTGTTTCCTAATGAGAAATTTTGTGTTCAAATGTATAGCTCCTGAAGACGCCAAGTGAAAACAGGCGAAACGTCGAGAAGTAAAAGAAAATATTTTTTGAGTATTAGAAACATTTGTTTTATTTTTGACCTATAAGCCCTATAAAATATTATACAAAATTAAGAATAACAGGAAAACAAATCTAGAAAGCTAGAATTTTATTGTGAAGAGTTATAATTATAAGTGCTGCGATATCATATGGGAATGCATTTAAAATTATGCACATAAAGTCGACGTTCTCATATTTTCTTCATCTTAATGACATTAGAGAAATGGAGCAGTAGACCGTTTTACAAAACCAGTTACCAACTACTATTTAAATTCTCCATCATAATAATAAGCAGTATTATTATGCAGTTTCTATTATGCAGTCGAATGTTGCTTAAATAGAATAAAGAAAATTGAACAAACCGGAGTTTAATCAATTTATTTTTGAACTCAGTAAGTAATCCATTCGATATGCTATTGTTAACTGAACTCATAAATAGCATCAGAAAGGTAATGATATTCACATAAACGTATAATCAATAAAAAAATACAAAATAACCGTATGATAAAGAGATTCTCATGTGGTGCGAATAATTAACTAAATATGTAGTTGATGAATGCATAAACTTCCTCAGTTAACAAATTTTTAACATTAACAAAAGAGAAAACTTTTTATTGTCCATTAAAAATATCTTGAAGATTCCTTATTTAGTCCATAAATCGAGAATGAGTAGATCTTGGAGCGAAGTGTTAATCTTTTTTACGTTTTGAATAACTTTTGGTGTAGAAAAAATTTTCTTCGAGGAGTCAAATTTTGAACGTTTTTTTTACTGCTCAGAAACCTCTCGAACGATTGGGTTGAAATTTTTGATTTTATCGCCTAAGAAAAATTATTAGAGAAGACCGGAAAAAATCGAATTCGGATTTACTTTACCCCCTTCCCTTCTTGCCCAAGTACTCGGTCAACTTTTAAATGGGGATATGTTAGTTATGGACCCCAAAGAACATCCGTGCTGAATTTCAAGTGCGGATTTTCATTGGCTCGGTAGGTTTCCCGCGAATGAGTAACACAGGAAAAAACTAAGCTTCGATCTCACCACTAGGGCTACTTTCCAATAGGCCTATCTTGGAACCAGGGCACCAATGATGTATTCCGACGCGTCTCTGTCTTTCGACTTCGACGCAGCTTTTAACTCTTGACTTCGCCATATCAGCAGCTTCAAATTTCATAGAATGACAGTCAGAATCACGTTTCGATTCATAGTCACGATTCCGAGAAATTTCAAGCTGCAGATATGGCGAAGTCAAGAGTTAAAAGCTGCGTCGAAGTCGAAAGACAGAGACGCGTCGGACTACATGATTGGTGCCCAGGCCTATACAGTGAACATCCATATCAAATTTCAGGTCAATCGATTCGGCCGTTTTCACGTCAAAGAGGCACAGACAGACAGACACAAACTCATATATAAAGCAGACAATAAAACTCACCGTTTACTTCCGAAGTGGTTTTTAATCTATTAAAAACATGATACGCAAAACCTTTTTCGAGTTTATACAAAAATTCTTATTAGTTCATGTTTGGTAAAACATTTTTCTTCCGAATTATCCTACACTCCAACAAGATTCTAAAAATCGTACAAAAGGGTGTAAAAGAATAACCAAAAGTCTGTCTGGAACCTAATTTTAGATCAGTTTACATGTACAAAAGATCGTCCAGTGAAATGGAATATTCGAATTTAATGCACACATCTCTTGCATATGTCACTTGTAAAAAAAACACTAAATGAAAAAAAAGGAGAAATTTTTCAATTTTACATTTTTGTTCTTACTGTATTTCAAAATCAGTATAATTTTCTATAAATAAATACGCAATGGAACTTGCTCGTAGTCTAATGCAAGGCAATGCCATAATACCAGCCGCATGTTCTTATAAGCTTGCACCTTTTTCGAAGGTTTGTAGTTCTTAAGTTTTCCTCATATCGCCACGAATATGCATTTCCTTCATATCTACTCGTATCATGTAGATATTTACGAGTATGTTTATGTTTGTTTGGTCTATGAAGCGTACTCAGTTTACAAACATTAAAACATATTCAAGGGTAGTTTGAAATTGGATTTAAACAATATTTTTTCAAAGAGAAACAGCCTTTCACAGTATTAAACGAAGATCTTCGTGTGATGAAATGTAAAAATACAAGACATTATTTATACTTCATTTATTCTTTATGAAAACAGGAAGCAAACATTTTTTAAGCATACAAAGCTATTGAAAAATTAAGCAAAGAAAAAAAACGTGTTACAAATCATGTGTTTTTTTGCCAGATACTAAAATTTCACTCCACTTTTGTAAACTTTTAAAAAGCAATATTTTTGTGTAAAAAATCAGTATGCCAAAAATAATCTACCACCAAAGGAAACTGGATTGACCACCATTAATTCCACAAATTTTTTTAATGATTTCCCTCTGTTTCACATGTTTCTGACGACCAACGCACAATAAATTATTTAACAAATTTGGCGGTTATCAACCTGGTTATCAAATTTACTCTACCCACATGAGTTGCGTCGAGGCGACCTTGACAATGGGAAATAAATTCCAATTCCATTTGAAACTATAAACACTTGAAAAATTGAAATTTATCTAAAAAAAACGGTCAAAAAGAAATAACGAATTTTCAACATATTTCAGTCATGTGTCAGACAGTAGCATTTTTTCGAACAAACTTTGGAAATGTTTAAATTGCCACAGAAATTCTGATAAGCCATTTACGAAATTTCTATTTCTGTTGATTATAAAATAGCCATTAATAAAAATAAATCACTATCGTTAAGGTCACTAATTGTTCTCAAAATGCACTTAAATAAAAATACTAAACATTAAAAATTACCAGGAAGGCAAGAAAATAAGCAATTCCTTTTATCGTAAATGACATTGAGCCATTGATCAATGTTGAAGTTTCCCTTTCTTTATACTTATACATACTAAAATTTTCCAAATCTTACAATCACCCCAACTAACAATGGCCCAAAATCTTTTGTATGCATTTAAAAATCTCAGCAAATTCATAAATAATTAATTAATTGCTTGTTGCCGGCCAATCACGCAAGCTTAGTTCCACCTCAGTTCAAATGGCAATTCTCAACTTGTTAAACCACTCAACTCCCGCTGTTGTTAATTTCTTGGGCCATTCCGGAAGAAAAATTGTAAGACGTTTTGAATTTGAAACGAGTTTTGGAAAAAAAAAACAAAATTCAACATTTACGCCGCACGTTGGGGCCAAAGTGCTATTCGGCGGCTAAAAATACAAATTTTGAGTTCTGCCTTTGAAGGATTTCGGTTATGTCATTGCGTTGAGAATTCTTAGGAACCTAGAAATCCAAAAGGACACTCTCTTGGGACAAGTAATTTCCGAACGCCATGGGGTCAAATTTTCAACAAATTTTTTGAACTTTATTAAGTCACTTAGTACAGAAAAATCGATTTTATCATCAACCTGAGGACATATTTAGGCAATTATAATAAAAATTAAAAATTTGTAGTACTACATTTTTTTTCTTAAAATGGTTATCCCGGAATTCTGGGCATTCTAAAAATACTATTTTTTTCGCGAAATTTTGTATATACATATATGGCTCTGCAAAAAATGTACCGGCTTGTACCGGCCAGGCGTCAGTTGGACATGATAGCCAAGGTCAATATCTTTCAAAATATCCATATTTCATCTGCTACTACCTGCAACTCTGGTCACCGTAAGAAAAAGTCTGATTTCTTACATATTATTTAAAAAAAATTTCTTATTTTGTCATAACAAAGAACAAACATTTTTCGTCTTATATGCTAGGAAATTGTTTTAATTATTTTTAATATACATTAAAGCGGAATATTTTACATACCAGCATACAGTGAAACCATTAAATATCACCCTTCTTGACAGTAAAGTCGTTTAAAACTGGTAATCTTATCCTATAATATAATACGAGAAATGACTGCACAACGATCTCGAAAACCCGGGGTAAGGGATTTTCGGGGACAAGGAATCGATCTAGATAGGTCTCACCTCTGAGAAAATTCCCCTCGATACCCCTCGCCTGGTATCTTCGAATTGGGTAGTCCGATCTTAATGCAACTTTACAGTATTACTAAGCGGACTAAGGGCTTTCAATTTTTCCACTACAAACCTGACTTTTCCCTCCCCTCGATACCCCTCGCTTGGTGTCTTCGAACCACGTGAAGGTATCTTAATGAAAATTCGCAATATTGCCTGGGAGTAAGGTTGTTCGACATGCATTCTAAAAATATCACTTTTTAGATATCTATCGGCAGCGATAAATAGTAATTACAAAACAATCAAGTTCCCTGAACCTCATTATACGAATCATGTTGCAATTATAATCGGATTCAACTACTCAGAGACAGAGGCAGAAAGAGGATTTTGAGATCGCCGAGCATGGCTCGGTCTTCCTGGTACTATGAATAGTTAGAGCAATAAAAATCAATGTCTTATATATACATATGTACATATGTATATATGTTAAAACAGAATATTAAGAAATTTACATTAATTCGACGATTGAAAGTTATATTATCGGTGCTTTCAAGCAAGCAGGCAATAAATCCAGATAAATTCAAATCATATGCCAAGTCCACAGCTGATTTGTATAATAGACATTACAAAAACAACTTTAAAACAAAACCAAAAAAAATATTACAACAACAAATACTATAGTTTTGAATATTTCACCATATAGGGTATTATAGTTGCTCCTATTCGATTTTCATGTACTGACGATATATGTAAAATGGCATTCTAAATATTTTCATCATTAATGATTTTTTCTGTACGACCAACCGTTCTCGAGATTTTGGTAATTTTTGATTTCAAATGCAGATGGGTGGGGGAGGGGAGAGGAGGGGGTGATCAGATTGCTAGGAAATAAAGCTTGGATATTTATCTAGCCAACAAAAAAAACCCCATTCAAAAATATTGATCCGTTCAAAGGTTATGTATTTTTGGCCGCCGAATGGCACTTTGGCCCCATAGTGCGCCGGTTCCGCGTCATAAATAAACGGCGGACTAACAAAAATCTTTTACGAAAACTCCAAAATGCGTAGGAATAAGAGAGCAAAATAATAGGCAGGTCTCCACCTTTTAAAAATCATCTCCAACCCTCCTTCTAAAAAACAATCAACATGACTTATTGAAAAATACAAATGTGAAAAAAGAAATAAAAATTAAATGCCTTTTTGACAATGAAATGATATCACCTGGTGAGATTCAAATGTTCTTTAAAGAAACTTGATATGCAAATTTATTCCGCCATCCGAATCTAAATTGTATACTTATATATGTGAGTTTCTTGAATGTGTTTTGCGATTCCATTGTGTATTTTGTGTTAGAAAGTATCTATCAGATATCCGCAGAAATCTTTTAAACCGTATGCCCTTACAATTCGTATTGAGATTATAGCAGCGCTTCGCTTGTCGTCTAATCCGAAAACTTCGACAAACTAATTCTCTAATCCAAAAGAAGCTTGGCTGATTAAATATCTGTTTTTTGTTCTGATATTCAAGAAACATTTTTCCAAAACTTTTTTTGCTTCCCTTTAGTATTAGAATCGGACGATTTTGTACGCTCAACTCGGGCAGAATTTCAATGTATATTCGGTTGTTGGAGGTGGTTCTAATAATGAACATATTTCAATTCATGCTTCAAATCGGAGACTGGTCTAAGTCACATTTCCCGTCTAATTCAATCCAAATCTCGTCGAGTGTTTTTTTTTTTTTGCAAGCTGCTGATCCACCAAGACTGAACCGAAAATGTTTCTGTTGATTCATCGAAAAATGTGATGCGATGATAAAACATTTTTCAAGAATGAAGATTTTTTGCCGTTTATGGATAAAACTACTTTGGCCATTCCTTAATGCCAAGTGCTGATTTTTTTGATTTTTTTATATACATATACTCTTACTAAGATTCCAGTTTCATTCATTTGTTAATCAGTTGGAAATGATGAATTAACAATCAACATATGCTTTTCACAATATATTTTGCTATGATGTTGCAACACAGTTTGGATATTTATCATAAAAATTTCTTTACTGAAAAATCGCTTTGTGACACAGATGTTTAGTTATCGAAAAATATGGATGTTTTCAAGTTGTGCGATATAACAGAAAATTACAATTCTTTGATTTTAAAATTTCTAAACAAAATTATGCTTAATATTTGCATAAAGAAAACTTTTCTTCTCAAAAGTATTTAAAAAAAATCCCAACAACAGTTAGTTATCGTAGATGGCAAAATCCTTCAAATAATTTACGAGATCACATGCACAAATTGTGGTGAACTTTGTATCCTTATTAAATAAATTTTTCAGGAAAATTTTAGAAAATCGATTAATTATTGGTACCAAAATTTATCTGATATGGTGGCAAAAACGTGCCCTACACCAATATGGTGGCAAAAACGTGCCCTACACCCTACGCCAAACTTCATTTGTTCCCGCATTTTTCATTTTGTTCGGGCATTTCTCATCCCATACAAAGGTCCTATATACATAATGAAAGGTTGTTTGTGATTTTCTTGGAAATGGTGTGACATATCGATAAATTTATAGAGCCAAAAGTATTTAGAATGTGATTTTACATGTCTCTTTCATACATTAAAATTCAATTATACAAACATGTCCTTTTTTGTGAGTTTGCCACTAATTTGTTTTCTAAATTTGTTCAATTAAAGTAATTTTTGCGAAATGTCATCGAGTTCGAGACTGTAAAAATAGAATTTATAGCATTTTTTGTCAAAAAACTATGAATTCCCGTTCGAAGATGTCATATAAAAGCTAGTATTAAATGAAAATTAAAAAGCAATCTCTAATTTTAAAACTTGATTTAAGTTAATATTAAAATGATGCAACAATTCTAAAAGAATGTTTTCTTTATTTTCAACATCTTGAAGAAAAACACAAAAAACAATTAACAGCAATTGAATCATTGACCTTTAACCAGAAGATAAAAAAACATTCCTTCCATCATGGTCCAAAAATCGTTAATAATCTTTTTTTGCTGCATTCTCATCCGATCGACCCCCATATGTTATCAATTTTTTCCCTTAAGAAATAATTTCCAATGCGTTGATATTGAATCATGCGATAGCGTTTATAAATTGATTCGTTCAATTCGACCTCGGAGCAAAAAAATCAACAAAAGCAAATAAATAAAAACGAAACACCATTATTACGGTTGTTATTACTCTCTATTCTATTTTTGGTTGGTTATTATTACTTCACTATAACTTCCCAGTGTCCATTAGCAAACTTTGAAATGATGAACCAAAGTTATGTTGATGATGAACCAAATCGAATATGTATGTTTAGCGAAACAAATCGTGGTAAAACGAAATGAAAATTTGCCTTTTAATTGCAATAAGAATACAAAAAAAATACACTACAAGCAATAACATCAATTTGTTTTTATTATTCCATTATTAATAACAATAATAGTCGAGAAATCTGAGCGCCATATGAAAACGCTTCAAAGCAAACACGAAGTGAACCATCAACAAAAAAAAAGCAAAACGATTTCGAATTTGAAATTGAAACTTTAGATTTTCACATAAAACGATTGCACCTTAATGATTTCACTGGACTTTTTCCGATCACAATTAATAAGTTTTACACGAATAATAAATTAAACGAAAAAAACATAAAAACTATTACGGTCTAACCTTGAATGCATTTCGAATCTGTTCGATTCATCATCAGCATCGCGATTGATCGTCAGTCATTCCATCCTTCGGCAAGTAAATAGATAGGAATCTATGTTACCGTTGTCTTTGTTTAGTGCATTACGGTCATTTTTAATATAAAAGCTTTCGTAGCCATCCAACAATTTTTCGTCATTAACTTGTTTTACAAGTTCAACATTGTTTATATTGACATCATGTCCATTCGTCAGTACATGTTCAGCAATTGCTGATTTTGTCGCTTGATTATTTTTAATATATGTCAAATGTTCTTTAAAACGTTTTGCAATAGTCCTTTTTGTTTGTCCGTAATATTTTCGTTCGCAATTGTCACACTTTATCGAATAAATTCCCGATTTTTCCAGTGTTTTAATTTTGTCTTTTGGATTACCTAGCACATTAGATAATTTGTTGTTGCTTTTATATACAATTTGTAAGTCATGTTGGTTAAATTTTTGTTTTAATTTGTAAGTTATTTCGGGCACAAAAGACATTGAAACTCGCTTCTTTTGGTTTTTGTCATTATTTAAGGTGAAGAATGTCGAACAATTTTCACGAAAAACTTTCTTTGAGTGTTTTTTGATTAGTGAATCTACTAGATTATCGTCATACCCGTTGATTTTTGCAACATTCTTAATGTGTTCGTATTCCTTTCGGTAATCATTTATTGACAATGGCAGTTTACACAGTCTATGGACAAAAGAATGATATGCGGCTTTTTTATGTTGCACATGACAGTGAGAATCATTTGTAATTGTTCTTGTGGTACTTGTAGGTTTGTGGTATATTCCAAATTCAATTTTTCCTTTACTCTTTCTTAATAACAAGTCTAAGAACGGTAACTCATTATTAGATTCTTTCTCGAATGTGAATTTTATTGAATTGAATTGATTATTTAAAATGTCAATTGTTTTTTCGATTTCGTCTTCTCTTATAACCGCGAACACATCATCAACATAACGCCACCATATCCGTGGAAGCAATTTTTGTTCTTTTAAGTTCATTTCAAATAATGACATAAATAATTCCGCAATTAAAGGTGACAATGGATTGCCCATGCTTGTACCTTTGCTTACTTTATAATAATTGTCGCGGAACATAAACACATTTTGTTGCATGCAAATTTTAGCCACTCTTTCATACACAATTCTCTTTTCTTTTGGCACTTTTACTGAGACTAAATATTTTTTGAGGGCTTCAAGAGCTACGTCAACGGGTATACTAGGAAACAATGAACACACATCGAATGAAATCATTATTTCATTATCCTCCAATGTAACATTTTTTGTTTTCTCAACGAAGTCATACGAGTTTCTAACCGATAAACTATTAATCGATGGCAATTTATTCAATTCGTTCACTAACCACTTCGCAATTTTATAACATGGAGTATTAATATTTGACACAATTGGTCTCATTTTTTCACCGGATTTGTGAATTTTTGGTAATCCATACAATTTTGCAATTGTTGGATTTGAAACATTTAGAATTCTATTGAACCGGAAACCAAACACTTCACTTATTAATTTTCTCAATTCATTACATTCACTGACCAACTTTGACAAAGGATTTTTGTTCATTACCTCATATTTTGATTCATTTATCATATCACTCATTCGACGATCATATTCCATTTTATCTAAAATCACTATTTTATTACCTTTATCTGCTTTAAGATACACACAATTTCTTTCTTGTAATTTTTTAATAGTTTTAAATTCACTATTTTTGTTGTTGGAATTTAACCGAACTTCTTTAATTACTTTAGCCGCGTTTTCTCTTATATCGTTTTGTACTCTATTTGTTTTATATTTTATTATTGATTCAATATCAACAACCGTATCAACTAGTGGTATTTTATTTGGTTTCGGCGTATATTTCAAACCTTTATTTAGAAGTTTTATTTCGTCATCACTGAATACTTCATTAGACTGATTTACTACAAAATCTGGAATTAAATCATGATTACCTGAACTTGATTTTTTATCATGATTGATTTTCATCAAAACTTTTAATTTTTTGTCGTGTGTTTTTCTCTTGGTATCAATGTGTTTTTGAACGCGTTCGAATACTATATGTTCGAAATTATACCATTCTTCCATTTCTATTGCACTCAGATTTTTCGTCAATCTTAGATGTAATTCATACAATTGTAATTCATTATCTGCCAATGTACTAAACAAATGTTTAATTTCGAAATTAAGCCAAGTTTTTTCGGCGAGTTTAACTGCTTTATTGGATCTATTGTTATCCACCGCTGCCGTTTATATTAAAAATGACCGTAATGCACTAAACAAAGACAACGGTAACATAGATTCCTATCTATTTACTTGCCGAAGGATGGAATGACTGACGATCAATCGCGATGCTGATGATGAATCGAACAGATTCGAAATGCATTCAAGGTTAGACCGTAATAGTTTTTATGTTTTTTTCGTTTAATTTATTATTCGTGTAAAACTTATTAATTGTGATCGGAAAAAGTCCAGTGAAATCATTAAGGTGCAATCGTTTTATGTGTATTGTTCGGATTTCACGCGTGTTCATAAAATATTTTATATTATTTAGATTTTCGGTTAAGATCTTTAACCTTCAACTGGTAAATCGATCCAGCTGTGCATGATATGGTCCAATTTTTATCACTTTCAGTTGATCTCTACAGTCGCAGTCGTAATAAAAATAATCGGTTGAAATTCACAATTATGAAGGTTCACTTTTCAATTTGTAATGGCCATATTTACGCGTAACCGCCAAATACTTGTTGTCTGGTATTTGTAACTTCTTTTTTCGATACTTCTCTCTCGTTACCTGCTACCAGTGCCGGCTGACTTTAAACTGAATAGTGTGGGTGAGGAATTTTAGAATATTTTTGAAAATTGAAATTCAAAATGAACACGAAAGATATTGAAGAGGTACCGGTATGTAGAACACTAGAAACCGTACAATTTTTCCGAAATTTGAATTTTTTTCTTTTTTTTTTTGTGAAAATCAAAACACACAGATTTTTACTGAGGGACATTTTAAAATTTGAGCGATTATTACAATTTTTCTCCAACCCTATCGTACTACCCGGCCCTTCAGTATTCTAGCCGTCAATCAACTTTAAATCAACTTGAAAACTTTTATTCAACTTTACGGCAAAATTCCTAAAACAAATTTAAACCCAAAAATACTGTGAAAAATGTGGCTAAAATTGTTTTGATAATTTTAGATACTATGTGGAATTTATTTTTACGGGCAACAAAATATTCGGATCTGTTCGATGGTATTCATCTATCAGAAACCCCTTCAAACGGCCCTGCCTCGTACTTGCAAATCACGCTCGAGATCGTGACATGTCGATACCGCAACCACTGATCGATAAATAATCGATTAGCAGATACTTCAAACGTTTGCTTGAAACGACTTTGAGTTTAGCTTTGGAATTCCATTGGAAAATTCAATCAAATCAAAACAATTTAAAGAACGACATCACGAATTTTTCTGTCGCTCAAGTGCCATTTGGTGCCAATAATGCCACGATTGTGCGAATGAGTCGTCATGACATCATCGTGTCTCTAAGTGATTTGCTATTATTTATTTATTTCAGCATATGATTTTTTTAATTCCCCTCTACATCCAGGCATTACATCATCAGCACGTCTTTCATGTTTAATAATAATCATAAGTACACATTCTGGACTCTCAAAATTCTAAGTAATGGCGATTTTGACCCATGCCAAGCGCCGAGAAATCCCCATTTCCGACCAATTTTCGATGCCGGTTTTTCGTGGTCCATCTTTCAAACATAAATTGTTAATTTGTGAATTTCAAATGGAAGCATGGTAGGATTCATGTTTTTATTGCCAATTATGTTTCGACCAGGGCCTAATAACAGTGATCGGCATAAAATTGTGACTCTCATTAGACCAATAACATCTTCGACTGGCCGTTAATTCATCTCCGCTTGGCTAGCGAATATTTTTACGTGTCTCTAATGAGGTTTCATTGAACGAATTTCATTACTTTTAGCACAAGTACTACACTATCTTCATTTGCACTTAATACAAGAGTATGATACAAAAATTGGTTCTTAGCTGGGGATTTTTTTTTTTTTGTTTTTTGGTCTCACTTGGGGGTATTGGCAGCAAGCAATCAATGATTAACTGGATGCTTTTCTAGTATTTCTAACTGGAGATACGGAGCCAGTAGTCACCATTCGCTAGAAAACGCCAAAGGCAAATAGAGTCATCAAACCGGCATCGTTTGGTAGTCAAAATCTACACTTCCCCAGCAGCTGTCAATGTTTTGATCTGCGACTTATTAACTTTACGCACATCCAAATGGTCAGTTCAACGTCAAAACCAATTCAAATCGAATTGCCTAAATAACAATTTATGCTGTAAGTGATACCGCCGGTTGTCGGATCAATGGCCAAATTATTAATTAAACAATATTCACTGGTGGTTGGTACTGATAAAAATTTTATTACTTTTTGGACGCGAGTTTTTCCCATGTGCCCCCTCTTTTGTCAACCGATTTGCTTGTTTATTGGGTTGTTTTTTTTTTTTTGATTGGTGATGTCGGAAGGAATCAAATAAATTCGTTTTTCCGCTGAACGCTTGATGTTTGCAGTTGAAACGGTTTCCCTTCACGGAAATCATTATGCCGCCGAAATTATCAATTAAAATTTCATGTCGAATGATATCATTGACTTTTTTGATAAGAAAGTTATCTGCAGTCATAATAATCGAGCACCCTACAAAGGAATAATCAGTATGAATAGTTTTGCGAGTAAACTAAAAGTTTTTTTTAGTTTTTTTTTAAAGTTTAATGGAAGTTATAACAACAAAAATACAAATTTCAAGTATTTGAGGTTTGTGTGTGTGCTCAAAATGTACTGGCTTTATAGAGCCATTATTATTTGAAACCGCTTCAATCAGTTAAATTATATCTAAACGATCAAAGCGGTTTCAAATAATGTTTCTATAAAGCTAGTTTTTTAAATACCTATTTGACATACACACAGCAAATAGTGTTAAAGAAATCAAATAATATATGACGTGTTTTTTTTTTTTGTTTCACTTTTAAAAACCATATGTATAACTAATGTAATGTAAATGTTATCTAAATCTTTGAAATAGCCTTACTATCATTTTAAGTGTGTGGCACGTATCTGCCACTAAATAACATGCATTTCCAGTGCCAGATACGTGGCTTACACATAAAATGCTAGTGCAGAATTCAGACTTAGATTTTAAGTGTAATAACTTAATGCCATTAGAAATACCTACCTACTATAAATTTTATGAGGACATTTAAAAAAATATCCTCATTTAATTTGAAACTTCCGCGTTCTAATTGAAGACCCTAGTCAACTTTGCCTATCAGAACTCAAAACCACAATAAACTTCAAAAACTCTCAAATTGATAAAAAGATAAAGGACATTGAAAAATTATTCCATTTTGTTCTGGATTTAGCTATAATCACGAAATAATTTTCATTATCAGAAACATATTTTGACTGAATATCAAAACAGCATTTCGCTTACTAGTTATAATTAAATTCCAATGTATTTTTTGCTAAATTACCGAAAATATTGGCCTGAATTTATGATATGAATCAAGTAATTAAAAAATTCCCAGTCTGTAAAAATGTAGAAAAAAAATTATAACCCGTGAAATATAGTAGATATTAATTAAAGATATCGTCACAGATAACGAAAAAATAAATCAGATTTTTTTTTCTCAGGAACAGATATTTGACACTAATATAGAAATTTTAAGTTATTCTTTTCAAAAATGAAATCCTTTTTTGTTGTGACCGAATTCGTTTATGTTTATCGAATGGAAAGATTATATCAACATTCTTAGGTTCAAATGCTTATTCGAAATTACATGATTTTTATCAAAACACATAAAAAAAACTTCTAATTAGAAAATTCTTGTATGTTTTTCATTTTACGAGTGATACCGCCGGGTTGTCGGATCAATCCACTTGTCAACAGAAAACACTCTGACTCGTTTTAGAAATAATGAAAAATATTTGAAAAATAAGACCAATAAATGTCTTATTATTGCCTCATCAAATAGAATTCTTAGTAAATAACCGAAACATGTGTTCTGTTGCCGAGAATAGTACAACTTATTGTTTTCAATATTTTCTTTTCTCATTGTTGGCTTGAGTACTTAGACTTAGTAAACAAATTCCACTTTCAATTGAACTTAATTGAAAAGCCATGACACGAATTGATACCCAAACATTTCAAATATTTTTTTAATACAATCGGTATTGCTGTTACCAGTCTTTAAAGTTTAAACATATTTCTCTTTTGAATTTTCGAGAAAAAAAATTAGTCATGCTCTATGATGAAATAGAAACACATCTTTGTACTGTGAATTAATGGTAAAGAGCTTCGTTAAAAAGTCGATAAACATGAAAAAGTAAAACAGTTTTCAAAAATATGCAAAAAATTATTCTGCACACTTTCTGTAAGGGGATGTCTATAAAATACGTCAAACTTTTAGGGAAGATGGGTGGAAGTCTTACTAATATATAAAAATTAGTTGGTGTCTGTCTGTCGTTCACGTGAAAACTGGTGAACTAATTAACCTCAAATTTGGCATAGATATTCGCTGCAGGCCTGGTTCCAACATAGGTCTATTGGAAAGTAGCCCGAGTTATGGGGGGAGTAAGGGGAGCGGGTAAAGTGAATTCGAAGCTTGGTTTTCTTTCTATATGTTACTCTTTTGCTGGAAAACTACCAAGCCGATTGACCTGAAATTCAGCATAAAGATGCCGCTCCACATGAGAGTAAATACGCTAGTAACTCTCAAAAACTCTCGAGAGTTACTCGCAGGAGGTTGCCCATTTGAGAGTTAATTTCGGCGATTTTTCTCTTTTCAAGACCAATATCTTGATTTTTTTGACATCTTGCTTTGGCGAGTTCTCGAGAGCTACTAGCGAAATTCAAACGCCGTTCGTTTCTGGCGAGCAACTTCCCGAGAGTTCAGTGGGTGCGTGTCGACGAGAGAGTAGAATCACTTTTGACAGCTCGCAGAAACTAGCTCGCGAGTTTTTGCGAGTTTCTGCGAGCGACTCTCAGAGACTTGTCCATTTGCGAGTAGCTGCTATCGAGAGGCTCTCGTCGGCATTTACTCTCATGTGGAGCGGCACTTTAATGCTTGCCGGGGTCCATCTCTCACATAGACCCTTCACATTGAAAAGAAGCCCGGGAGGTGGAGGAGTAAGGGGAGGGAGTACAATGAATCCGAATAATAGTACTCAATTAAATATAGGACAAAGCAAAAAGGAAGTACGAAAGAAATTTTCCTGAAATTTTTTTTTCGATTTGTTTTAATAATAAATCATTGATATTTTGCAATTCTCCAGATGAATTCGTCCTATATTTATGGTGTTTTGAAATAGTCAAGTGATAATTCAAATTAATTACAATTTGGCGCAACTTAGTAGCGTAAAATTCTGCCCATAAATCTGATTTATATGGGAAACAAAACAATAAATTTATGGTTTCATCATCGTGAGGGAACGAAAAATTACAAAAAAAAATATCTTAAGTACAACTGAAAGTCAAATGCACATTCACTTTAGTGATTTTTACATAAATAAGTACCCATAATATAACAAGAGGAATTTCAGTGTGGCATTAACTTAAAGTAGATTGTTGTTATTGTTGTTTTGTCGGTACCTGATTCCTCAAGGTAACACAGATTCACACCAGTTTCTCGCAACTTGTACAAATTCCATCGCGCATTTATCAATGAGTGAAATTAATAATAATCGTAGTTTAGAGAGGAATTTCATATTCCGCCAGCATCTTGAAATGAATAAAATATTAAGCAAATAACCGTTCAGGTGATTGCAAATCTATAAAGAAAAATGTTAGTAATCCAGCGAGTAATAGTCTAACACTCAACTTGTGGGTAATATCTATATCTAAAACAGCGGTGGCCAACCCGCGGCCCGCGGGCCGCATGCGGCCCGAGACGTTTGAAAATGCGGCCCGCCAAATGATTTGAATTTTACAACAAAAAAAAATATGAAACTAATAAAATACAAAATACTAAAACTGCTCATAAAGTTTATATGCAATTTTACAATTTAATTTTTATACCCGTATGGTGAAACCAAAGGATATACTAACTTTGCCTTATCGTTTTGGCGTTACCGCCAAGATCCCGTCATTACACACAAAAATGAATTACGCTCATGTCCGTCCGTTTGTCCGTCTGTGGCGCTTGAAATTTTACGCAGATTCGTTTTTCGTAAAATGCGAGGCTAAGTTCGTTAATGGGCAAAAACGGACCATTAGGGGGGGTACCCCCCATAACAAATGAAAACGTTTTTTGGGAATATCTCAAAAACGGTGCCTTTTATCTAAAAAGTACAAGAACAAAAGTTATTTAGGATATGATTCTACATAAAACTCCCATACCTCAAAATCCGATTGGAATAAATTTTAAAACATCTTCTTGGACAGTTTGACTTCAAAGTGGAATTTTGATATAACTGTTCGCCGTTCACTTAAATCACCATACGGGGTTTCAATAATTGCCAGATTGACAATTATAGCTTTTGTTATGTTTTATTTTACATAAGTACTACTCGTATATATAACGTTTACATTTACATAAGTCCATTTATATATATATTTTTTTAGCAAATTTTTTTTTCTTACCCCACGACTCCATTAGACTCTTTTCGAGATTGGATTTAAATCCAATCACGAAAAAGTCTAATGGAGACTAAAAAAATCTTGCATCATGATTTAAATCTCCTTAAGTAGGCTACACATCTATCAGTTTTCCATCAGTTTTTGGGAAACTGATGGGAAACTGATTGGTGTGAACGTAAAATCAGACAACTGATGGGCAACTACGAAAAAATTCGTGGAAAAATCAGTTTTGTTTTTTTAAAACGGATGGCCAACTGATTGGTGGTGTGAACGTTCGCGTCAGTCGTATCGCATCAGAACAGAACCAAATATTATTTTTTGAACTTAATGCAATAATATTGCATACACACGCTCTCTCTTTATTATCCACCGGTATTTTTTGAACTCTACAATCAAAATGAATGGAAAATTTTCACAAAAAACTGTCAGTTGCAACTGATAGATGTGAACGCATAACTAGATGTAAAAAACTTATGGAAAACTGACAAGTGCCGTAACAGTCGCGACTGATCGAAAACTGATAGATGTGTAGCCTACTTTACTGTTATGATTTTTTCGGCTACTGAAAAGTAGGATTTTTTTTGACATTTGTTCAGTCAAATTAGCTGATTTATAGTTTGCTGCCCTGATTACCTCCTGGTTGACATTTCTAAGTACGCTATGTAGACACGATAAATATGAAAAATCATGACTGAAGATGCCCACGCGCTGATTTCTTTATTCGCCAAAATATGGAGTGGGGGAAAAAATCATGATTTTTAAAAGCCCAATGGAGTCGTGGGGTTATGCTCAACTTTTTGCATTTTGTTCTACATTTTTTTTTAAAACCAAGTGACTGTTAAAAAACAACATAAAATATTATTTGAAAATTTTGCTAAGAAACGGCGGTTATTCTGTTTTTTCATGTGCGGCCCGCCAAAAAAAATGAATCATCAGATTGGCCCGTGGAACGATTTGGGTTGGCCAGGCCTGATCTAAAAGATATCAACAGACTTCGGTTAGTGACTATGACTCAGACCAAAAGTCAAATTGGCTGCGAAATGTGTCGAGATTTGAACGTAGTGGCAAGCCTCTAGAAATACCTGGGCACTTGCACATGAATTAGCCCAGTCCACCATTGATTGGAAGTGGCCGAAAGACGCCTCCATCCCCCACTCGCACTTTTCCTAAATGAGGTATACAAAAAATACATATTTCTCCCAATTGCCAAAGAAACCCGAAGTGCAAGTTACTATCGAATCACGACCTCCGCTCCGCGATACCATCAGATCACCGGCATGGCGCGCCGACCGGCCCCAAACTGGATTTGCCTCGGGGAGTCGCCGGGTGTTGGGGTCCCAGGTATGCTAGGTATGTAGTTGAAACAGAATCAAGACGAAAACAACTGAATTTTGTGGGGAAATAAATAAATACCCATATAGATAAAAATAGTATGATAAAAATTGAGAATTTGAAATTGTCCACAAAGTGCACAGAAGCAGACACCAAGGAAAATTTATTCAGTTGAAAAAGTGCAAATACTTATTGAACTACACTGCAAGCTATCAACTAGTATAACCACTTCAGGTTGGTTAATGTGTAGCTCAGGTAAATATGAGGCGCAAGGGGAGCGAGAGTGCCGACTCCACATTCCTTAGTCATATCGAAGAAAAAGCGTAGAATCCTTGTAAGTGTAAATATAGGTCGCGTTAGAATTACGCGGTTTGATTTCTCCTCACGTTAAAAAAATAATAAAAAAAACACAGACTTGAAAAAGGTATGGACAATAAAATGAAAAATTGTAAGCCAAAGCGCCAGAAAGGTGTGTAAAAGTGCTGATACAGCTATAATAAAAATATTGTCACGGTTCTGGGCATATGTTATTAATGTGGAAGTAACAGCCAAGTGTAACGTTGGACGTGGACAACGATGCATGGCCAAAATCGGAAAAATAGGCCTTGTTTCTTTGGACATCCACTAGCGAGAGCATCCGGGGAGATTAAAAAAAATATATTGGATCTCTGCTTTTGAAATTTTGCTCTATACTTTTCCTCAGCCAGCAGCACATGGGAGTGTTTTCTCCGTAACTTTTTGACTTTTACGAAACACGTATGAATCCTCCGCCTCTGCATCTGCAGGTTCAACTCGGTTGCATTTAAAACCTGTTCCTTTTGAGTGGTGACCAAAGGTGGTCAATTGGGATTCTGCAGGCAGATACCACCTTCAAATTGTTCACAGGTTTTTTATTGTTTTGCAAACCAACGGCGACATGTTTTGGGATAAACACCAAACAAAAGCGGACGGAATCATTCATCGAATTATTCATTCGCCGAAATAAATATTTAAGTGTTGTTTTTTCTGATGTGTGTTTCATCAAAAGCGATAACCTGGGAAAGTGTTTATTTTTTCACCTCACTGTTCATAGTACGGTAGAAACTGGATAGACGCCTTTCTTTTTTCCGTGAGTTATTCGTTTTGAACGTTTACAGCTTCCAACGTCTCCCAGCGTATAATACATCGACATTTTATTTGAAGTTCAATTAACGATTATATCACATCAGCTAGGAAACTGTTAACCATGTTACAAAAGCCAAAGTGGACAACAAAGACGTTCCGCCAATTCTGAAAACGTTTTTGAAAAATTGAAAAATCCCAAAATTTTCCCAATAAAAGGGTGGCGACGTCTATTCATAACAAAGACTTCGCGTTTTTCGATATCATCATAAAGTGCTCATTAAACTAGTTTTTGGCGTATGCTAGTGTACTCTAAGAAAATCTACAGGTGAATTATGTAATTTTGCCCAATTAAGGCCAGAAGACTTTATTTCGGCGGTTGTGTTGAATTCGCTCAGGTGTTTCTGCGGGTAATGAACATTTGAAGATGGATGTTACGACTTTTGCTTCTGGTTCACATGAAATACCGCGGAATTTATGGTAACCTTAGCTCAAAAATTTATAGCGGTTACCCGACTTTGATTCAAGTGTTGTACATAGAACGGTACTAGGAAATATTTCATTTTCGTTTGTTAAAGATAAGAAATCTGTTCAATTTAGTTTTCCCACAACAACTGACAGTTATTGCCATTTACCTGAATAAGACGTTAGATTTTTTTTAACACGTTAACTGCCACCATGGAAGCGAAAAATTTGTGTCAAAAAAGCCCGTAGACTTTTTTTATGAATTGCCTTAAAATGATAATTTCATAAATTTCCGAGATATACCACAATATACCACTTGTGGTTCCACATTACACTCACAAAATTCAAACACTCACAAAATTCAAAAAAAGGCTTCCCAGGCCGTCTATTATTTTTTCCATAAATTTTAAATAGTTCTGTGCATCTAATGCTTTACCACACAGCGTATACTAAAGTGCAATGCTGTGAGACCACGTCCGCCTCACATGGCAGTCAACGTGTTAATAACTTGATCTATGGTTGCACACAAAATTTTTTTGTTGCATTTAGAAATTTAAGAGTTTATTTTATGAGTTTTTTTTTTAAATTTTTAATTTGAAATTTCAATAAGGATTATTTTGATATCCAACCATATTGTACTTTTTCAAAATCTATTATTTCAAACGAAAAATGCTTATTTACCAATTTTTTTCAAAAATGTTTACTAATGTTTCAAAAAAACAACAACAGTTAATTCCTTGAAAGGTTTTGCATGTTATTTTTCCCAATTTTTTAAAAAATTTTGGGATAAGAGCAGATAAAGATTTCAACAAAATTTTAATTTTTTTTTTTTTTGGTTTAGAACGTAAATTATAATTTAGATATTTATTTTCCTGGTGTTAAAAATTGCCTCGGTTTTAAGATGCCGTTTACACCGACCACTTCATTCTGTGAATTTTATCCTTCGACACTAGATTATGTTGCACAACCGTTTACAGTACGACACAAAATTCAAAAATTTGTTCCGGAAAGACGCTCGAACTTGAAAACCGTTCGAATAAATTCAAATTTTAACAAATTTTAACAGCGAAGTGATTATATTCTGCAATAGATGAATAAAATTCGCGGAACAAATACTGAATAAAAATCGCGGAGAAATTCAAGCAAAAATCGCAAGTGTAATCGGGGTCTTAAAGATTTTAAAAATTTTCAGTGGCATAATTACAAAATTTGAAACTTTTTTTAAGATACCAAGAATTTCAAAACCTTCGTGCGCTTTTTGGAACCTACTCTCCAAGCCATTTTCGACATTTTCGTCTCCCGCTACTCAAGTGTTCACTGCATTAAAATTTTTAATTAATTTTTTGTGACATTCATCGGCCCTCACATTTTTTTTGTTTAAATAATCGTTGACTTTTTTTCTAACTCCCTAAAGTCGTTTGTTTCAAGTCGGCTACAAATATCAATGATCTCAATTTGATACTAAGCGCATTAACTAAATGACATTAATTACGCCAAATATTTTGAAATCGATTAAACAGCATAAACTTCATAATAATAAAAATGTAATTCAACACGAGTTTAATAGTTCTCTTCCGTTTGCCACCTCCGCTGATGACAGTTTTGCAAAAAGGTGCAAATTCAAGAGTCTTCATTTCATAAAAATACAATAGATACTTTGAAAAAGTCTATGAACCAATAAGTGTCTTTTTTTCTACATATGAGACTATGATTTTCGTATTTAATAAAAGCTAATATAATCAGAGTGTTACACACAGCAATATTGATGAGTTTCCTGGCGCTAAAATATCCCACTCCGAATTGTATGGAATGATTTAAAATTGTGAAAATGGCGACAAAAATGGCAACGACCGGAATTCAAAGCTGAAACCATTTAGTCTTTCCATGATCCGAATTAAAAATTAAATCGAAGAGCTTAAACTAGACACCGACAATTTTGTACCTTTGAACTGGCCGGAAAATACGAGAAAGGGGTGTTTTCCAACAGCCCCTATCTCAATTGTAGCGTAGATAAGCTAAAACATATCAAATAAAAAGAATTATGGAGGAGTATGTTTTTAACATGTCCAACGGCATCCATCAATCCAACGGTTTACGACAGCTCAGGCCTAAATCTAATTAAGAGTTTAGCGACTTTTATAATTCACCACAGCCCCAAACAAAATGGGAAGGATGATACCTGGTTGAAATGGTTCGGAATCTAAACCTTGCATAGTACAAATAGTGTGTAAACGGATATTTCAAAATGTTTTACCACTCAAGCAAGAAAAACAAACTCGCAAGGGTCGTTGGATTATTCTTTGAACGAATATTGAAGCCCCACAAATTTTAAATCGATATCAATATAATTGGCAACACGATAACTCAAGTACGGCCTTTTTTATTTCCCGTAGCTCGGAAAATGTTCATTCAATTGCATCTTCAAGAAAGTAACGCAATTTTCACAAGAAATTTCACAGCGAACACTGAGTAATTCATTTAATTTTAACTATCATTCCGGCAACCGCCAATGAAGGCCTCAATATCGTTTAAATTACCCGCTTCGATTCAAATTTGAATTTGACAGGCCCGAAATTTTTCGAACCAATTGTGTCGCAATTTTTTTACAATAGCTCGCCCGCCGTCACATCATTATTTTTGGAGCTGTTAAAAATTCAAAATATTTTTCCTAAAATTGTTTTTGCATTGTTTGGTGCGACAATTGAACCGTAACGGTTCGTTTTCTTGTGAAGTCAGCAAGAAATCATTTGTTTTTACTTTCTTGTACGAAGTATAATAAAGTATTTTTTCTTCTTAGCGGCAAACCGGAAGCGTCGGATGACTTGATCAATGTTTTATACATCGAAGAATTGATTTTTTTAAACGTTTAATTTCGGGGAGACCCTTCTTGGGCTCGATAGAGCGTGCTTTGTTTGCTCTCTTTAGCAGCAAAATTGCATAAATTCTTAGAAAGCTAAACTAAACAAATTTATGGTTCATATAATATTAGAAACGGAAATATTTTGTCATCATCATCATCATCTCCATTAATTCTGGATACTCGAGAAATGGAAATAACGTACCTAATATAGAACTTTGCATTTTGATTTAAAAATTTTGTGCAGATTTTTTATACCGTAGAACCATTTTGGAGGAAGGAAGGAGAAGTAAAAATTATAACATTTGTTCAAACTTTTTAGGCAACCGAAAATTTCAACACCTTTTTATACCCGTATGGTGAAACCAAAGGGTACATTAGATTTGCCTTACCGTTTGTAACTCCAAGATCCCGTTATCACACACAAAAATGAATTACACCAGTGTGTTTGGAATGATAAAAAAATTGAATTTTGCATGTCCGTCCGTCCGTCTGTCCGTCCATCCGTCCGTCTGTGGCGCGGATTGTGGGCGCACGGATTGAGCTAGAGACTTGAAATTTTGTGTAGATTCGTTTATCGTAAAGTGCAAGGCTAAGTTCGGTAATGGGCAAAAATGGACCATTAAGGGGGGTACCCCCCATAGGAACGAAAACGTTTTTTGCGAATATCCCAAAAACGGCGGATCTTATCAAAAAAGTGAAAAAACAAAAGTTATTTAGGATATGATTCTACATAAAACTTCCATACATCAAAATCCGATTGGAAAGTTTGACTTTAAAGTATAATTTTGGTACAACTGGTTCGAATTTTGATACGAATATTACCATACGGGTTTTCAATAATTGCCAGATTGGCAATTATAGCTTCTGTTATGTTTAAACCTGAAGTTTACAGATTCATACAATTTTTTCTCAATAGCCACTACAGAAAATGATCAGTTAAAGCTATTGAACTAAAAAATCTTGTTCTAAAATGATTGACATGAACAACTTCAAACATAATACCAACCAAAAAGATAGAATTTCACCGGAAAAACAGAATAAGGGAACTTAAATATAAATCAATTCCCTTTCAAGACCAACTGACTCCTTTTTCAATTTGTAAGCATTCCAGGTGTTCTTACCTAGCCTAAAAATTTTATTTTGTTTCTTAATTGAATTTAAACCAGTTTATAGCCACGAGCAGACAAAATGAGAACAATTTCTATCAAAATTATGGTGTCTTATGTAGAGCGTTTTCGAAGAGTTGTTACATTGCAGGCATATTATGATCATATAAATCATTTTATTGCCTGTTGCCACAAATTAACGTCATGATAATTGAATTTCCTTGCTTATCTCTTTTTGCCGTCTTCTTTAATTTGTTTGCAAAAACAACACCATATTCAATGGGTACGCGGCACAGAATTCAACCGAAAGATAAATAAAGATCAACAAATTATAATATAGATGTATCTCTGATGAACAAAACTTGGCAACTCAGCGAAAAACATTTTCAAATTGGTAAGCATCTATCGAGCCAACAGTCAATTTGTGATGAATTTCATCGTGGATCTGGAAGATTGAATCCGCGACGGCACATTGTATCCTAAGCGAAGGTCACTCCATTACCGATCGCGATAAAATATCAAGATATCGATCAGCGGGAAGGGTTTTAACAAGGATTTTCATACTTTTTCAAGTGATATTCACTTTAAGAATATCAAGTAGGTAGCAATTTTGCATATCTTCTCACATGCAATCAATATACAATTTACCGATCCTCAAAGACGCCGATCGATCTTGTTCTCGTGGTAATTATATCGCGTCATTGATGTTTACCACACGCACATTGTTGAGATTTATATGCGTAGAAGCTTAAGGCGAAGAGGATGAATAAGCCACGACACAAAATACTAAAAGCGATTTAAAATTGAGATATTTTGATATTTTGTTCAACCAAAATATGCGATCGTCGATCACGAATTTTCAACTGTGCAACTGCAATATGCCAAACATTAGCGTTTTCATGTGGATTGTTTTATTAAATTGACCTAGTTGCGCGTCCGATTGAATTAAATGTCCTGCCTGCCACAACATCAAAGTCTGCATAACCAACAGTTTCCGACATTTTGGACCAGCGCGAAACGAACAGAGGTAGTCAACTTCAACTTGAGAGTTATTTGTTGGTCGTTGGCTAGTGTGTAGATGTTGTTGGCCAAGCGAGACGACATTCCAACCGATCTCCGGTATTATAACCACACGAATCTTGGTAACCACACAACCTTCCATCCATACACTTCAAACTATTCCATCGTAACGGACTTTTTATAGAATAACACACTATCCATAGTGTATATATGTACATTGTATTGACTATAGTTTCAGCATGGAATCTTAACTGTGTTGTACGATCAGTTAACCTAGTATGGGTGTGATCATGTTCGATCTTCATACCTCTTACGGCCTCGTAATACCCTAAATCCAGTATGTTGACTTGTTAAGCAGGTAATCCAAAGAAAGAAGAAGACGTCCAAGTCAGCCACAAAAAATGCGACACCACACCACGATAATCCCAAATATCTAATTGGGCCACTCCGGTTAAAAAGACACTTCTGCCTCAGCCTCACTTTATTTCGTTTCACTGAATTATTCCCTGATTCAGCGACAACTCGGGATTTATATTCTTCTATTCGCTTTAGTGCAACTTTCAATCACTATGTGTAATTTAATCTTCAATGATTATTCAAATTTTCACCAATGGAGAAACTATTTTGGAGAACCGATACTCGGATCCACGGAAAAATGTATAAGTGCGTACGAACACGACAAACGACAACTCAAAACTGACTAGCTTCGAATCTCAAATCCGACTTGGCCAAGCACTACTTCCACAATAACTTCCAGGCCAAGCCACAGAACCGCATTCTCTTTGCGGCGTTTTCAAGGCGAAGCACCCCCGGATTGGAAGTATACATTGAGATTCGCTCGAGATCAAATGCCTTGCAGCGGGAATAAAAACGGTTCTGATGGATTCGTTGCGTTTGCAGTGATGGATAATAGCTACAGAGTTTTATCCATTGGAAGGTATCTAGTCGTCATCAATGAGAGCAGTTGTCTTTAAACATATTTGCGGTTACTCTTTGATAATGTGAATTTCGCTGGAACTATCGGAACAAATATATCGATATTCCAATCGGATGTAGTAGTGGAATGCAAACTCGATAAAACAAATTCCAGTAACCGCCACTGGAAGTTAGTTTTTCAAAATACATTTGATGAGGAATTTTGTAGTACTAAAATCAATTTTATGATTAATTAATTTTGCCGATTTGTAATTTTTTATAGAAATATCACTTTTAGGGTAGAATTTTTGTAGGAAAAAAATTTTTTGTAGGAAAAAATTCTCGAATAAAAAGAAATCTTAAATTATTTTAACTTTTTATTCAAAAGTTAGAGAGATTGTCTGAAAAATTGCAGTTTGCAAAATGTTTTCACTGCTGAATACTTAAGATAAGTCTTCTGAAAAAATACATATTCAAATTTTCGGTCTTTACAAAGAAAGTCCTGTTTGGTCATCGAAAGAAAATTCAACATTATCTAATGTGTTTTGATAATGTAAAAATCCTGTAGATAAATGTACTTAACAAAAATAATGAAAAATAGACCAAGTAAAGGTTTTATTTTTAAGGTTTTACTCACAATAATAAAGGTTTTATTCAAAGATTTTTTTTAACAAAATCGTCAGTCAGTATACGATGACTCCATATAAAACGTTTTAATATATGACGCTTAATTTTTCAAAAAAAAAAGTTTAAATTTTTTAAATTGTTAAACTTTTAATCTAATCGAAATTTCTCACCTCTATTATTTTTGTAATCCGTTGATAAACCATGTTTCGATATGCAACGCCATTTGGCCGGACCGAAAACGTCGTGCATAAAGAATTGCGTTTTAAACAAAAAAAAAATATTTATATCAAAATTGAAAAACTCAACACGAATTACAAGTGTATTTTTTTTTTATTCCTGCGAATAGAGTTCACCACAATTTTTTAAACATTTTGAATCTTAGAAGCAATTGATAAATTAATTAGAATATTTTTTGTGAATAGAAATTAGTTTCAAATTACAAAATTGCTCTTATTTTTTCAACTGCGATAACCAAAATTTTAACATAAAAATTACTTTGAATTTGTGATGTGTAAAAAACATTTGAATATCAATTTGAAATTATAATCCTTCAAACAAACACAAATATGCGGGATACACGATCTTCAAAAACATTAACATTTTTATATGCCTTTAGATTTTTTTTTCTTGTTTTTCGCTTTGTCAATTTTGCATTAATCCGTCAGAGGATGCACCAAATAGTCTAAAATTAAAGTAACGTATCGTTCAAGTATATAGACAAAATGAAAATCTTTAAAACGTCAAGATTTTCATTTTTTCTATATATTTGAACGATACGTTACTCTAATTTTCGAAAATATGCTGAAAATATTCTAGGATTTTAAATTTTTTGAACGAAAACCACTTTTATTTTCATAACATTTTAAAAACTACAATTAAACGGAATTAAAATATTAACAGTCTAAGTTTACGAAACGGTTAAGATGGAACGGCTATTTTTGATAATTCACAACGGAAGATTTGTTGCTTCTCTGCTTACAGATAGCTATACGGATATGAGTAGGCATATCCTAGAAAACAAATTTATTTAAAAAAAAAACATTAGAAAATATAACTTCAATTTAAGTACCATATCCACTGTAGCCTAAATATGGAGAAACAACATAAGGTGATGCGTATCCGGTGTATCCGTAGGCGTAAGGGGAGGCAGCATAGTATTGAGGACTAGGAGCAGGACCTGGAATAGGCACTGGAGCAGGAGCTGGAGCTGCAAAAACTGTAGCCAAAAAGGCGCACAATAGGACCAACTTGAAAAAACAGACAATAATCCATTAATCGACACATTAGAAAAAAAGATTCACTAAATATTTTCACTCACTATAAGCTTAAACATTTTTTTAAAATTTGTTTCCTTTTAACTCCTGGGGATGTTAGTAGAACAACACGAAATAGTTAACTAATTTTGAAATCTATTGAATTCATTGCTTTTATATTAGACCGAAGAATTCAATATTATTGGCGGTGCCACTGATTGTTATTCATTCGGCAAATTTTAATTGTCTTCACAAAATTAATTATGCTCGATTCGATTAAGTGTTCAACCATTCAAAAATATTAGTACGATGAGTAGACTTTTGCTTTTAGGAATCCACAAGGTCAAGATCGTCTCTTGATTCAATTCAGTTCGATTTGATTTCTGTATTAAGTTTCATTGATTTATAACAGGTGCCATGTATGCCTAAATATTTATGAATTTACAAATCACAATTTGTTTAATTAATTCATTAATAATCTGGACACATTGCGCTTCTGTTTAGTTATATTTCAGTTTTAATAATTAACAAAACTCGAGTCATTTCACGTGTTTCGTTATGGTACAACATGATTAGTCGTTGTAACTAAAATTATAAATCTAACAACCGTTTATTGGAGCCAGACATTGAATAACTCTAATGTTGTTGGATAACTAATAAAAATCTGATGTCATCAAAACATAACTTACCAATTACAGTGAATTAAAACTATTTGGGAAAAATAGAAAAATATAAGTTTAAATTGATTAAAGCCATTTAAAACAAACCAACTAAATCTTTATTCATAATTCAGCAACAATAAAATCAAATTACCAACCAGCAGCTTTTCTTAAAACTATAAATAAAAAATTGATATTTATTTTGGGTTCAAGTCCATAATAGTATCTAAAATCGCGGATAAATGTTTAGCATAATTTCGCTCATCGGAGGTGTTACAGACTTTCAATGTGGCGCTATACATTTTCTTATATAAATCACCCATTTTGTTCGAATCTTTTGTGCCTGTCTTCATTGAGCAAGTTTTGGCCAATGTCCTCAATACGAATTGCAAACGACTTTCAAATAGTTTTAAAAGTTCTACAAATCGATCTGTTTCCACCTCTGAATCAATGATGTGACTTAATATCGATTTTGATTGAATGAAAATATCTAGAGCGATCTGCAAATTTTTTATCTTTTGTGTGTTATTTGATCCTGCGGAAGAAAATGCTATTTATTAAAAAAAATATCTTTCTAGAAATGCAAAGTGAGGAAAGAAAAATTATTTGTGAGAACTTTTTCCTATTTATTCTGCACAGCTAGATCGTTGAGGGTTTTCGAGTTATAGGTTGCATGTCACACTTTTAGGGGGAGTGAGGGTATACGGTAATGTGACGGCGGTAGTAAAATCCATATAAAAAATCACGAAAAAAATGTGATGAAGGGTAAAATTAGTGTGCCATACTTTATAGTCAGCCCCTTAAACAAAGCTCGTATTTTTTAGCTAAAATTTTCTGCTTGGCGTAAGAAATCAATTAAAGATAATGGAATTTTCACAACTCAAGAATGCACTATTTTTCGATAATTCAAGCCATTTCAGAGAAAATTAAACTCTAATGGCGAATTCGAATCACTGGAATCGAAGAGTTTATTCAATATAATTTTGTTAGAAAAAAAATTGTCCAAATTTTCTATTCGATTTTAACACGTTGAGCGCCACGTGCCCACCGGTGAACATTTGAATTTTCCAACAGAGGACCAAGTGACCACCGGTGGTCATTATTGGATATCGATGGTGGGACAACGTGACCATCCGTAGTCACACTACGTGTTTCATTTCGAGACATCGTGACCACCAGTGGGAACCTTTTACATATATAAGAAATATTAAGATGTAAACCTATTTTACTTGGAATTGGTAGTACTTGCAATAAATCAATAAAAATAAATAAAAAAAATGTTAGTCCCAGAAAGTCACCCAAGGAATACCCGCTCGTAAGCACGCGGTCTACTGTGTAATTCAAAGAATGTCCACCCACCGGTGGGCACGTGACACTCAACGTGTTAAATCTAGGTCGAGCAATTTTTGAACAAAAAGAACAGGCCATTCGAATACGCCATAAGGCTACTCGATCGATTCAGTAGAAATTTTGGAATTTATCTACAGAGGAAATTATCCCAAATTAAATAAGAAACATTTTCACAAAGACTGGAATTTTTCACCCTACTCTCATAAAACACATTTTGATATCAAATCAAACAACAAACATGAACAAAAAATTTACCTTCAGCTAAAAATTCCTGTAGTGCAATGCGCTCAATTTGAACACGTAAAAAGTCTTTGGATTCATTTAAACTCTCTAAAATAGCTGCCCCTTTTTCGTAATGCATTCGACATAGCTGCAAATTTGTCTTCTTTTTTGAATCATCATGCGATTTCCTTAGCTGACTATGATAAAATGATGCTAACCTACAACACCAAAAAAAAACATTTTGTGATTTACTTACAGTAGATCTCAATTGACCTCCCGCTTACCTGTGGTGTATTAAACCAGATCTGAACGTATATAAAACTTGTCTAGATCCTGGATGTTCAACATCACAATATTTTAACGATTTTTGTAAAAGTTCTACAGTCTCGTGTTCTACTTCTAATTCTATCTGCTCCGAATCGCTAAAGTCTTGAACTTGTTTTGCTAGAGTGAACGATGCAGTCGATAATTCCCAATTGGCCAAATCCCATAGCTCTGGATTCTTCTTTCTCGATCCCAAAATACTTAAAGCACGTTGGTAATAAGAGAAGGCCTCAACATAAAAGCGTTTTTGTCTACGAACATCAAATGTTCTGAAAGGAGAAATTCAAATCAGGTTTTTTTTCTGTCCTTTTTTCAATAAAAATCAACAGTTATAAAATTCTAAAATATAAAAACGTAAACAAAATTTAATTGAAAACAAGTTTAGTAAAAATAATATTTTTAAAATTTAAACGATTTTAGAAAAAAAAAACTTAAAAGCTGTCCATAAAATGCGTCACGATAAATTTAGACGTGTGACGAATTTAAAAATGTAACAAATTTAATAGACAAGCAAAAATTTCCAGTTTTTCTCAAACAATTAAAACTGTTTACTTACTGTTCACCCTTAAGATGAATATGCGCCCGAAATCTCATAAATCTTCCCATATTACACAGCAGAAAATAAAGGTTGATATCATCTTTGACTTCTTCAAAAGCTGCGATGCCTTTGATTAAACTATCAAATGATTTTTTCGCCAATGTCTGATAAACTGGATCAGTTTCGACTTCGTCTGGTTTTTTGTCTTCAGCAGACGTCTCTTGAGTAGTTTCAGTCTCCATAAATTTAGTATATTCCTCTGAAATCAATGGAAATTTTTTTTTTGTGAACAGAAGAAATTTTGAATTCTAATGCTACATTTACACGAATGACAAATTTGTCATTTTTTTCTTGTCATTATGTTAATTCCCGTGTAAATGGCATAATTTTTGTAATTTTTTCTGTCAGAAAATGTCAATCTCTCATAAAAGAATGAACTTGTCCATTCTTTTATGCCAGATTGTCATTCGTACAAACGCAATATTAGTTATGACAACTTTAGTATTCAACTTTTGTCATAACTAATATTGCGTTCGTACGAATGACAATCTGGCATAAAAGAATGGACAAGTTCATTCTTTTATGAGAGATTGACATTTTTTGACAGAAAAAATTACAAAAATTATGCCATTTACACGGGAATTAACATAATGACAAGAAAAAAATGACAAATTTGTCATTCGTGTAAATGTAGCATAAATTAACGCTTCTATTATGTTCAAAAAATTGACACAAATAGAATGTTTGGGGTTATAAAATGACCCAGTTGTATTTCTCCTTCCTTATAATGCATACAAAATAATCGTAAATTACAATTTATACATGATCTTCGCAATAAGCGTTTCACTGTGTACTCCACTGTCCAACAGAAATTTGAATTCACAGAATTCTTAATAACAAAAATTTTGTTTTAAATTTCTTTGGGTCATGAAATGACCCGAACATAATAGAAGAGTTAAACTTGCATTTTTTATGAAATTACTCAAAGTTGGCAATCAAACTTTATTTTCAAATCTATATATATAAAAATGGATGTTTGTCTGTCTGTCTGTTTCTCTGTTTGTTTGAGATTACAAAACTCAAAAACTACTGGACCGATTTTTACGCGGTTTTTTGCAAAATGATCTGTGTTGCCAGGAGCAGGTTTTTAGCTATGTAGATTTTCAAAATTCTAAACGGAAGGTCCTGTAAGGATAATGAAAATATCCTTTTTCCCATTTTTTCCCGGAAAAATTTGCATTATGGAGTTTTTGGGGTCGCTGATCACCAATTCGGTATTAGATTTTCATAATTCGAAACGGAAGATCCTAAAAGGATAACGCAAATATCCTTTTTCCCGGGAAAAATCGGCATAAGGTGGTTTCTGGGGTCGTTAATCGCGAATATGTTATTAGGTTTTTAAAATTCTAAACGGAAGGTCCTGCGAGGATAACGAAAATGTCTTTTTTCCAATTTTTCTCGCAAAAACTGGCTTTGGAAGGTTTTCAGGGTTGCTTATCACGAATCTGGTGTTGGAATTTCATAATTTGACACGGAAGGTCCTGTAAGGATAACCTTTTTTCCCAAAACTTTTTAAGTTATTTATGTTTTTCTGGCATTCTAAAATTTATACAAAAAACTTTTAGCTGCCAACGAAGGGTCTGCTAGTCTTTAATAAAAACCCACCTTGAGCCCAATGCATGTATTTAACTCCGAGTTCATTTCTAACATTACCCAACCGTCGAATGATTTCCGGCCGCGAAGTTTGTTCATCGCTAGCCTGTAAAGCGATTTCATAACATTTGCAACTACTTAACATCATCAGCTCCAGGTTTTTACCGGGAACAGGAAGCTCTTCTTGTAGATCTGCAAAAAAAAATCGAAATAAAAAAATCGAAATAAACTAAAAACAAAACTCACCCCTATTGATATCCTTTTCGATTTCCGCAAGTATCGATTTATCAATTTTTTCAAAATTCTCAAACTGCTCCAAACATACATCAATATTGTCCCAAGTCTTTGTCATTTGGAAGAAACAATCCCCAGCTCGACCCAGCAAACAGTTCCTTTGAGAAGATATCGTTGTCATATAGTGACCGACGATCTTTTGACATTTAATAGCAGCATAAATCTGTCGCAATGAAATTCCATAATTCTCTAATCCATAATTGTGTTCGGCAAGGGTAGCATAAGTTAGGCAAGCCTTTTCCAGCAACAAAAGCTTCAAATGAATATCCCACGATTTGGACAACTTACTCGAATCTTGGGGGATTATTTTTTGATCTAAATTGTTGTAATTCTCATCGATCGTTTGAAGATCACCTTTCTTTGATTTTTTGAATTTTGTTTTCTGCTTGGATTTCGTGCAGCTGGAAGAACTAGAGGCGCCTTCTTCGTCACCCTCCCATTTCAATGGAATAGGTGTGTTGGGATCGGCCAATTTCGGTTCACTTCTCAGAGATGCATAGGGTAGAGGTATCGGCTGGAATGGTCTCGCCATATTTGGATGTTGTTCTTCATGGATGATTTTCTTCTTCTGCTGTTCCATCTCCATTTCGACCTTCTCCTTCTGCAATTCCTCCTCATTCGAAGCGAAATACTGCAGACAATCGATTCCTTCATAAATATGCTGCAGCGCCTCCAGGCATCGCTCCTCTACAGCTCCAATTAGTGGCGATGGCGATCGATTGTTCTTCCAGTTGTCCTCTAACGTGAATTCTTTCAGAGTATCGCAAATACTTTTTACAGCAACGTTATCTTTATTGTCTAGGTACTCGTCGGGTTCTTCCCTCTCCGGAGAACTACACTCCGACGAGTTGTAGTCGTCGTCGTACACCGATTGAGAATCGGAATCCAAGTCTTCATTGAACTTGGGCGATTTTGGATCAATACCAGCTGGAACCTGCAAGTCTGATAGGATGTAATGCGAGGAGGTAACTATTTGTGGATATTTCTCTTTAGGCAGGAGTTTTATGCAATTATCCAGAAGTGTTTTAATGGAGCCAGCTTTCCTGGCTGAGATTTTCGTCGTGGAGTTCTTCATATTTCGAGCCACAGTGTAGAGCAACATTGCCACTGGAACTGTGAATGGATTTTCATTCTTCGATTGACCTTCGCCCTTCTTGCAAAGCGTTGTCAAATCGTATAATTTAACTACGTCGTCATTCTTCCCCTTGAATAGCCAATAGGTGTGACCAGCTTTCGTCGCATTCGCCTTTAGAAATGACAAAATATTCTGCGCAACGTTTCTTATTACCTGCGGTGAAAATTTTGAATCTTCGAGATAGGGAAGATCCTCAGTCTTTATGAGTTCATATCTCTGAACAATTCCATCTAAATGGTAGCACATGACCACTTCAGGTACGTTACACATTAGATTGTCTAACCAGTAATCAATACCCGTTAAAACATTGATTGGCTCAGCCATGTTACGTAATCGCAGACTTATGCAAGGTCGAGTACCACCCCCGAAAATCGGCATATCAGTTCCTATCAGCATTCGAATGTCTTCAAACGTCCACACAACATTCCGATTAAAAACATGGTTGGAATTTGGATCGGGGACATTTTCTTCAATGTTTGCTTCTGGTAAAATTGGTCCTGCCAATAGTGTTTTGTGGCGTATACTCTTTCCATTCCCAGTTGACTGAGACTCCTCCGGAGATTCCGGAGTTTTCGACTCATTTGCCAGTAAACTGTGATATAGAAACTTAGACAGCAAGTTCTTTTGCTGCAAAGCCCCGCGACTCTTGTCTTTGATGCAAAAATTTCGATCCTTTTCGCCCAAACTACTCAAGATATTCTCAAAAATGAATGTTCTCAACCATTGCCAGTCATCATCGGCCTGCCGTAGCAGATATTTCTGTATGTCGAATTCGTCGATCAGAAGGGTGTTTTCCACCCGATGAATCATCATGCTAATTGCACCCTTTGGCGAGTATGGAAGCTTCAATAGCTTTTTAATATTTTCAGCATCTGAAACAACATCGACTTCGCCCAAACAGTCAGAAAACATGTTAGCTAACCGGAAGCTAAAAATGAAAAGGAATTCATTCAGATTAGGGTTAATTACAAATATAGGTCACAAGGAAACCCTGAATTAAATAAACTTGTGGATACCTTGCGAAGCCAGCGGAATGATAGATAGATTGCTGGATTCCGTAAGAATTCGCAGAATTGCTCAACCAGTTCGAGGGTGGCAAATTTAGGTCAGTGTTGCATTGTAGTTTTGTGAATCTAGCCGGAACTTGGACAGCTTCGAATTTCACCACCGCCTTTGATTTTACAGAGTCTTCGTCCTCGTGCGGCTCTACATTTTGGCAAATTTCAATCTGTAGGCAAGGTCAGAAAATTAGTCGGCCTTTCGTACTCGAACATAATTGCGAAAACTAGAGAGCAACACAAATTACCTCATCACCACTTGTATCCGTCATTTCCTCAAGTGCTAAATTATCAAAACTTTCATTAACTGCAGCGAATTAAACACGATTTTGCGTATTTTTTCGAGATTTTTCTGTGGTTTTCGGGAACATGAAATCAACATGTAAACAACGGTGTCTTCTTCTTGATTGAATCAGCTTTGACAAAATTTAAGCCTGGTGCAAGCAAAAACCTCACTTATTATTTTCAGAGGTTTTTGGGACATTGGTGTTAAGCAACTTTACTTAAGGCACGAAATCCCAATAATTTTGGAACCAAGAAAGGCAATTTCTTACAAAAAACAAATTTTCGAAAAGTGATTCTAGAGTGCCTCGAAAAAAATTAGAATTTGTAAGGTTTTGTGAAGGACATTTTTAATTCATGTTTTACTTTAAAAAATCCATTTTTTACACGAGAAATTTCTTAAAGTAATCATAATTTTCAAATTTTCACCCCAAACTTGTCTTTTATTTTCTAATCTTCCCTGAAACGATCTAATTTAATGATTTGATTCATTAATTTTTAGCAAATTTAGAAAGTCGTGGTTTTGAAAGCTGTTTTCCGAAAGAAAATAATTCAATCCTGATTCGGAATGAGTAAATAACAAAATCCTGAAACGTTTTTCATATATTTCTCTAATTTTTCGTAAGGAATTTTTAAGTTTTAACTAAAATCTTATCTAGTTATATTTACAACTGATTATTTTTCAAAGGTTTTAACAGCTTATTAGCCCTGGGGAATTTTTCTTAAGATAGAATTGTATCCTAATTTATATTCTGAGAAATTTCCGACCAAAACTTTAAGTTAAATAAAAAACCAGTGTTTGAAGAAATAAAAATAATTCTTATTCTATAAAACAATCTGATAAAAATTTAATCTGACTAAGAAAAACTTCAAATCAGCTTCTTGCGCTTGGCCAGCGCTGGCTTGTCGAACACTTGTTTCATGCCGCCCGCCTTTTCGCTATGGAATTTAATATTATTTGCCGTATCGGAATACCAGGGCGAATCGAACTGGGTCGTATCTTGATCAACCAAATGTGTATACTTGGTACGCCCGCACCGTCCAAAGTTCTTGACTTGCATGACTTTCGGCAAGATAGTTTTGTCGAAATGATCCTCGAGCGTTGCCTGGGCGAAATCTCGTTTCAAAACATCGTCCTCCGCATCCAAATAGAACGCACCACGATGATAGTACTTTTGTAAAAATTTGTACTTTCCCTTGGCCGCTTTATTGGTAACAACCTTCGGATTTAATCGCATATCCTGTCGGCGTTCCTCGTCGGTCATGGTTCGGAGACGATCGATTTCGAGTTTTTCGCGCTCAACTCTGAAAAAAAAACACAAAAATGTGGTTATAAAGATTCTACAGTGAAACTAAAATGTGAACTCACTGTTCCTTCTCCTCTCTATCCCGCTTGATCCTCTTCAACTCGCGAAGTTTCCACGCTTCATATTCGACTTCATCGTTTTCGTCGTCTGTACAGACATCATTCAAGTTTGGTTCACTGTTATCGGGCTGGAAAATTTGTTGGTAAAAAACATCTCAATTCTATATAATAGAAGACCTACCTTTGCCTTCTCCAAATCCTTCTTAACACTCTCCTCGACCAGTCGCAAAGTTTGCCTTCTCCGTTCCTTAGCCGATTTTCTCAGTTCAGCTTCCAACTGCTTTTGCTTGGCCACCTCGCGCTCCTTTTCAATAACTGTGGCACGATCTCTCTTTCGGACGAATAGAGGCTTCAATCTTGGCTCGTTGTCCTCTTCGCTTTCTGTTTCTTCTTCATATTCGGAACTTTCGCTGTCTGATTCCTCAGATTTCTCATCCTCTTTTTGAAGAATCTACAAAGCCGACATCAAAATGTAACTCACAAAATAATTGTTATGAAATTTTATCGTTATCCTTTACCTCCTCTTCCTTTTGTTGCTGTAACATGCGATTTCGAAGTTTGTTCCTTCGACTTTCAATCTCTGTGTCGCTCAGATCAGTATCAGATTCGCTGTCCGAGCCCAAAGTGATTTTCTTGGATTTCTGGGCAGTTTCAAGAACTTCCTCCACCTCCTCCTCCTCCTCGGGCTCCGATTCTTCAGACTCAACAATTTCTGGCTCATGAATCTGCCGATGTCGAGCAATTCTACAAAAATCGCATAAATAATTAAATCATGTAAACATCGTAATCATTCTTACCTTTCTTCTGGATTATCCTCGCTGTCCATAATTCTTGAAAACAACCTCTTAAGCCGAGGGTCACTCATTGCATCGGGCTCCTCGACGGCTTTAGCTTCCTGCTCAAGTTGATCCTGTTTAGAGTCCTTGTTTTTCCGATCGATGAAGTCATCGTTGTCGCTTTCATCGTCGGAACTGATGTCCTGGGCATATTCTGGACGTTTTCCTGAGATATACCGATGCACCTTCACCTTCTGCATGGAAATTTCACCTGTAATTCAGAATATTTATAATTATCTCAAAGACTTCATACATTTTTTTTCTGGTGCAAACAATGGCTGACCATCTTTGCTGAAGGAATCTTTTCTTAATTCCCAAAAAAGCATGTAAATTTCACACTCCGAATGAATTTACCTTTTTGATTGCGCACGGGAATAGCACCCGCTGTGCTCTCTATTGCGAAATTAGTCGTCTGGACACTCATTTTGCAGGATTTTACTAAGTTCCGTAACAAAAAATAAATCAAACCACCTCCTTTCACGAAAACATTCGATATGTCAAAAGTTTACTCCTTTTTCTGGATGATGGCGCTAGTGCTGCACTTGACGCTAAAATCTAAGCTATGCAAACCACTTTCGCTTGATTTTTCTTTAACCCGAAAAAAAGATAATACCTCCTAACGAGCCAAATCGAAACTAGTTGACGTTAAAAGTTTTTCACCGGCGATGCTGGATACATTTTTGTCCGTGTGTTTTTTCCATTTTCCCTGATTTTTCGGAATGGTTTCGACCAGAAAAGCAAAATACAAATTTACTGATAACGAAAGAGTGCTTTGTTATGAGCCGGATCCAACCAAGGCAAAAGTTTTGTACGATTCAAAGGTAAATTTAATCCGACGCAAAAAAGAAGCGTTGATCCCAGTCGGCGCAAAGTAGTGAATTTGGCTTTTATACCTGACGGCGATTTCAAAATGTTTTATACAAAAGTACTTTTGGAGTCACAGTGACGAACAAAAGAAGTCCAATTTTCATTTTCATTTTGGGAATGTCAAAAAGTTTTATTGTTTATATCAAAAAGTCTATACATCTGTACATAAGAACAACTAAGATTTGTCTGTTGAAACTGCAAATGTTAGGTTTTCATGTTTTAGGTTTGCTACTTCATGAGACTTAGAATTTATGTTAAGGGTGACGAGGATTAAGTCATAGACAACAAGTAATTTAGCTTGAACGTCCCCTGGCACAACAAACCAAATTGTTTTGTGTTTGAATTTACTCGCTTGCTCTGAAATTTTGGTTATTGTCCTTTGAGAAAAAGTTATCATAAATCAAGTGTTTTATTAGCCATGCACAAAACTTTTCACTCGACCCTCGCGTTTAGAATGTAACATTTACAGAGAGTAGTATTTGTATTTCTGTTAATTTTTTTTGTGTCAGAAACAAACGGTTTCATTTAATTTTTCAGGTTCTCGGCGTTGTCGAGTCAAAGGATAAGCGCGGAAAGAGATTGATCCAATACAAAATTCACTTTCAAGGTTGGAACTCTTCTTGGGACCGAAGAGTCAACGAAAATTACGTGCTGAAGGATACCGAGGAGAATCGGCAACTACAAAAAGATCTGGCTGAAAAGGCGCAATTGCAGCTGTAAGTTTCTGTTAGGATTAAATTTCAAAGATTGAAGCGGTAAAATTCCGGTCAATGTTGAAAACCGCAAATCTATTTAGTAAAAAAAAATTACTGGAAATTTGAGTCGCAAAATTATTAATTGAATTTATTTTATCCGAGTAAATAATTTAAGAAATACAAAAGGAATTCTTTGTTGAAATTACCTTTTATGTTTCATTTTTAATGTAACATCGTTTAGATATTTTGTTCTTTTTATACAGCTTTCAAAGTGCTCTCTTTTTTGATGGCGATTTAAAATAATGAATTTATCTTGAAAATTACTTTCAGAGCTGCTTACTTATACAGAAGAGAACGAAAAAAACGAAGTCACAAGGAAAGCAATCCCGAGGTTTCGCCAAAAATTCCAAATCAAGGCTCTTCAGAGGATAACAGTTCTTGCAGTACGTCAGAGCGAAACGATGGCGAGTTTGTGATGAGAGACGGTAAATATTTTATAAGTTTAATTTTTTTTATAATAAAATTTCTTTTTCTTAAAAGATTGTGATACAGAATCTTTCAGTAGTTCAGTAGAAAGTACTCCAGATGAGGATCGTGTAATGTTAAAAGTTGGTGAAAAAATCAAACAATATTTGGACTATGACTATGATCTCATAATTAAAAATAAACGGCAGCATAATTTACCCGCTCGGGTACCAGTTGTAAGAAAACTGACTTTACTTTTTTATTTGTTATTTTAACGCATTTGATAAGTATTTTTGAAAACTAAAACATCTTTCCTTTTAGGTAACAATCTTAGAGAATTTTGTGAAACAAAGTGCCATGAAATTGATATTTTGCTCTTCGTCAAGTGAAAATTTGCGAAGAAGAAATTCCAATCTGCGTGGCGATAAACGTGAAAAAGACTTGGAAAAACTGCAAAATTCGTGAGTGAATTTATTTAAAAAAAAATTTAAATGTTACAAAAGAGTTTTTTTAAACAATTTTAGGATAGCTCTGTTGAAGGAGGTGGCCGATGGCCTCCGAATATACTTTGATTTCACATTAAAAGATTATCTTCTATACAAAGAAGAAAAAGATCAAGCATCCAATTTACTATCCGAGGAGAATTTAAAGAATTTCACCTACATCGCGTCGGAAAGGCAGTACATGGACTTTTTGAACGTTAAAAGCGAAGCACTGGGAACACCGCTAGGATCTGAATTTTCAGAAACACAGAATCCGCAAAGTAATGAGAATTCAACGCATCCACCCGATGAGAACTCCCGGCGTCGATTGCGTTCATACAAGAACGATGAATTTGAAAACTACTTGGATGCAGGAAACTTCGCCGGTGTGAAGCAAGAGAATTGTTTCTCAAGCATCGCCAGTACAAGTTCCGGGAGCTCCACACCTCACACAAATTGTGTATCAACAAATGTTGGTTTTGTGAGGTCGGTGCCACCTCTGAATACCGGAATTTCAGTTAAAACAAGAGATTTCTTACAAAATATTTTATCGTGGCAAATTATACCATCGAATGCTGCCCCAGAACCTTCAATGATCTTTGGTGCTATTCACTTAGCACGTCTAATGGGTATCTTATTCAGAGTATCTTTATAATGTTGCTTTTAACACTTTTTTTCTTTTAGTTAAACTTCCCGATTTTTTAAATGCCTCCACTATGTCGGATGAGAGATTAAAAGTACTTCTTTCACATTTAGATTCATTTTTGTTGTAATTTATTCACATTATTCCAAAAATCTGTGCACATTTTTTGTTAATATTTCCGCAAATTTACAGATATTTGGAAGCTCATAAAGAGTGGTTTGGCGAGCATAATTACAAAGAAATTCTTAAACCAACAACAGCGATAACAACAACGCCTCCTCCGAGTACAAATGAAGGCACATAATTTTTAAAATCGTTATACAGAATATTTGAACTTTTATTTTACAAAAACTTGAATTATATTTCTAATTTATTTTCGGTTAAAGTTTAAGATTTACAGATTCTTTATAACAACTTTTTTCCTTGTAATTTTTTCTAAGTATTTATCTGCATTCGATTTTATTAAAATGACTTTTTGGACAATAATTATAGTATTTTTATTTATTTATAGTAAATTCTGGACTCGTTTTAAATTTGATGGAAATATGTTTATACTAAAGTTTCAGACTTTTCACATTAATTCGTTTCCGAATCTTTTTTTCTGTGAAATATCGAAAAATTCCTTTTATTACTCTTTGAAGAGGACGTGGTGGGATTCGCATCTCTTTTGTCCCCACTAGTCACGGGAGGTTTCTTTGTCACGGGAAGTTTCTTTGTCACTGTCCTATCAAATAACTTTGGTTTCGTTGGAAAACTAGTTGAAGTAGAAATATTAGATTTTTTTGTCACTAATGGAGAATTTGTTAAATTGCTTGATTTTGACGGTCCATAAGCACTTTTCTGATCCTTTTGCCGCGTTTTTAGCGGAGTTTCTTTTGATACAATATTTTTCTTGCTAATCACTGTTTTTTCAGCACTCTGCGATGTCAATCCTTTGCGGGTTTTCTCCAATTTTAAGGAATTTTGAGGTTTCTGATCAATTTTGGGACTAATTGTCTTTTTGACTGGGCTTTTCTTAATATTAGAAGCATTCGCGACACCAAAAGTTAAATCGACAGTTGAGACAACCTTATTTTGATTTGGGCTACTGACCACTAAACTTTTAAGTGATAGATTGCAATTACGCAATTTTAATCGCATTTTTGTTGCAGAATTTGGAATTCTAGTTTTCGGTCGCTGGGTATTGGTATTTGATACTGATTTTACAGTATTTTTCGATTCATTTTCGTCAACTAAAAATAAATTTTCTCCTTGATTTTCCAACAATTCATCTTGAATTAAATTGATTGGAAAATCACTTTCTATTTCCATTTCCAAAGTCCCAGCTTCTTTGTCGTCGTAATCTTCGTCAATAGCTTCAATTCTCTCTTGATCATCAACATTTTGGTTCTCAATTGAAATTTGGTCATCATTTTTAAAAATTTCAGGCTCTTTAGATTGATTTAATTGCTTGATTGTATCCAGAAGGGTTTCTTGACTTACTGGTGGCGCTATTTGTTTACCAAACCTTTGCAAATTTTCGAATATTTGATCACGCTTTTCTTCAGAATTTTCGCAATTTTCTAAAACAAGATTTTTTACTTGATTAAAAAGCTTTGATTCAATTAATTAAAAAAATGTATGCATCTCTCTTTTTTATGGTCTAAAAACCTTCTTATATGGATCAATTTAAATATTTAATATATTCGGCCATAGATTTTTAGTTACCTGATTTAAATCTGTTCCTTTTATTTTGATTAGCATCTTCACTAGATTTGTGCTCAAAACTTATCACTCGCTTAATTTTATTTTTTATTGTTTTTGTCAATCTAAAAATGTAAAATTTATACAAGTTCTTATTTGTTACTATGAAAATATTAACTCTTTATCTTTATGTTCGTGCTGGGCGGCATTATTTTCGTGAACATAATTAGATGATGATAAATCTTAAAAAAATATTTTTTAATCGGATTTAATTTTTTTGTAATTCAAATTCAGACATTTTTGAGTTCCAAATTTTTACCTCTCTCACGATTCATAAATTCACCACTGGCTTCCAATTTAGAGGGCCTCTTTTTCCGGCCAAAAATTGAACGTCTATTCGATGAAAATTTAGAAAGTCGCTTCAACAGACTATCTTCGCTGGCATGTTCTTCTGGCGTTAACTCTTTTTCTATTATTTTTTTTTAAATTGTAATAACCCAAATATTATTTCAAAATTCCATAAATTAATATACTTTCACTTTTTGTCCTAATAGCAACTTCTTCATCCCGCTGCTGTTTTATAAGAGCAGTTTCTTTGGCCGCCTTTAACTTTTCATTCTGCAAAACTGCTTGGTTGAAATTCTGGCAAAAACCATGAAATATTTCGAAACATTCTTGGAGTGGAAATTTTTCTTCATCTTCACAAAAGAACTTTGCCAGTTGTATTTTTTGTTTTTCGATTTCTTGTAGAGAACTTTCTAATGTTAAAATGTCGGTTTTAGCAGCCTATAAAAAATCACAACCAAAAAAAAAACAATAAAGATCACGGGAAAAAACATGGAATTTCTAAAAATCACGGGAAAAAACATGGAATTTCTTAAACCCACTTGAAAATACTCACTTTTAGAAAGTCACTCATTTGAGACTTGAGATCTGAACTGCCTTTGCTTTTAACATCCGTTTTAGTCTTAAAAACTCTTTCTCGAATTCCATTAAATTCCGCTTTAACCATTTCAATGGTCACTCTGAAAAATTCTAAGTTTGAGAAAAAATGTGATAAAACATCTAAAAAACCTAACTTAGAAGCCCTTTCCAATGTACTCATCTGGTTGGGCATAGTCAAAAGATCAGGATTTTTCTTTTGCGCTATTGACACCAAAAACTGCATATAGTTCAATCCAGGTTTATTTGTTTTTAAACTTTCCAAAGATTTAAATGACGACATTTTAATTCCAACGGCGTTTCCCGACATAGCGCCATTATTTAAAAAGTTTCCGATTATCACAACCATAAATAAAATCTCATGAAAGAATTTGTTTTCGAGGAGATCTGAAATATTTAAAAAAATTAAAGAAATTTTAAGTAATAATTATTAGTTTACCCTTTGCTGCAAAATGAATTGCGTTGATTAAAGTTTTTATTTTCCCGACTTCGACCGACAATTCTAATTTAAGAATCATTCCTTGTATTCGCACATTATAACTACAATTAATTTTCAATCACTTTTAAAAAATTGAATTTCTAATTATCAAATTTACTTAGACAGTTGTAGAAGATCATATAAAAATCGATCACTTTTTCCCAATAAGTCTTTGTCTCCTTTAAATCCGTTTAAGGTCTTTTTTTCGCTATCATCTGGCAAGACTTTCTCTAAACCGTGTAATTTTTCAGCATCGAATACTTCAGTGTTCCCTTCTTTAAGTAGTATTATTATAGTCTCAGTCGACCTTTAATTATTTTGTACGATTAAAACAAATGAAATTTGAAATATTAAACAAAAATACACAATAGTAACACTTATTATACATATTATTAAAAAAAAATTACAGCGTTTTAAAAAATCACACTTTTCATCATGCATTTTAAAAATGTATCTCTAATTCTATTAAGACAATTAAAAATGCAAATTTTGGTTTCTAACTTACATGTTTTTAAACTGACTCAAATATATATTAACATTCAAACTCTTTTTTGAATCCATCAATGTCACCTAAGAAAAGAAAAAATGGACCTTATTAATGAATCACATTATTTTTTTTAACTTCAAACCTGATTTATAACTTTATTAGTCGCAGGCTTGACCAATTTTTTGTCTTTTTTATCACTTTTCGGTTTACAAAAAAGCTCCTCCAACTCCTGCCAATTTAAATATTCGGATAGGGATTTATTTTCTTGAGTTTTCGCGATTAGCATCCAGACATTTTGAGATTCCAGTACTTTGTTTGGAGGAATTTTTTGCCAATTAAACGGCCTCATTTTAAGACTCGGTTTTGGTATATTTTGTTGCGGTAAGCCTTTAGAAGCTTTTGAATTGCCTAAAAAATAGAGAATTGTAATAAAATAGATATAATTTTATCTATTAACTGTAGATAAACTACTATAAAAACCGGTTATAACAACTGACACAATAATGGTACCAAAATTCGGTTAAATGTCCATGCCGGGTATACCAATAGCAAATGGATTATTCGCAATAAAAGAAAGTTTATGGCTCATAAAAAACGAAATATTTTTGAAAGCGTCGCATAAACGACGAAAATTTTCTTGGTAATGGTTATAACCGGTTTCTACTAAAATAATAATAATATTGAGTACCACCAGGAGGTGGTGGAGGGCCTGCTCCAAAAGCAGGGGGTGGGGGTGGCGGTCCTGTCCCAAATACTGGTGGAGGAGGCGGAGGAGCTGGTTGAGATATGACAATGGTGGTAGGTTTTGCATGCGCTTCTGATTTAATTGATGATTCAATTATTTTATCTAAATCTTTTAATATTTTCTCGGACGCTTTTTGAGATTTTAAAACCGATAATCGGTCAAAAATGTTCGAAACTGTGGCCCATATTATTTCACTTGATTCGTTTTTCGTTGCAAACAAAAGAAGATGGTCAAGTATGCTCAAAAAATACTTTTCATGTTTCGATTGTGTGATCTGTGGAAAAAATTATTATAGACAAAAATATGAAAAAAGTAAAAACATTCATTTAGAAAAAATCTAGGGTTTAAAATCACTGAAGGAATATTTTTCATAAAAGAGTTTGGCTCAAGAAAAAAGACTTTTAATGGAAACCATTTTACCCGTGCTAAAATCGCCTCAAATACTTTTGCTGGCGAATCCTTTTCCCGCGGTGGTTTTTCACTTTTCTCCTTTGCATCTTCAATGCTATTCTCTTCTTGAAGTCTATCCAATCTTGATTGCCTTTTAATTAGAAAAATATACTTTTACACTTTAATTGCATTTAATAAAATTTTCTTAAAAAAATAATGGGATTTTTTATTAAAGAAAAATTTTGTGAGCAATTTTAACCAAAATGTCGCGTAAGTTTCACACTTTACAGTTTTCATAAGATAAATTTTCAATACTGACTTTGCTTTCCTTTTGATTTTCACATAAAATAATGCACTATTAATAAACACGTTTGATTCCGACATTTTAACTTGAAAAACCAACACTTTTCTCCAAAACACTAAAGAATCATTGAAACTTTCTAGATTTGTTATTAAACATTAATATTAATATTCTTTACTTGTTTTCTTTTTAATGGTTACATTCTTTTTATAAACACTTTAACTTCGGAAAACTTTACACTTGAAACAAAGATTTATCAATTGGAACTAACCAGTCAGTGTTACACAAAATAAGACACAATATTTATCTCTGAATCAAGCTTAATTATAGTTATATGATAAATAGTTTTATTTTTGGAAACATTTTAATAAAACACATTTAAATATTTTTTTACACCGCTTTAAATTCGACCAAAACACTTGAATATCATTATTTAGAATTTTTTTCGAACAAAAAACCCACTATTTGAATAATGAAAACCTTTTTAATAAAGTAAAAAATATCTAATGTAGTTATTTGTAATTATTTCCATGGTAGATACTAACCGAGCTTTCCTTTTAGCGTTAATGTAGAAACTAACAACTTTCAAAGAAACGTTTAATTGATCCATTTCCATCTTTGAAATTCACACTAAAAAATTTATTTAATTATTAATTTAGTCAAAAATTAATTGATTTAGTGACATTTTCAACTATTACTGTTACTATTTGATTTTTTCATTTTACAAAATCTGTAGATAAACAAACTAACTTGAATTTTTCCCTGTAGATTCTTTAACAATAGTTTAACACCAAATGAAAGACTTTGTTCATGCAAATTATTTTTGAATCATAATCAGATATCGGTTTATGAATTTATCATCCAATGATAAATATTTTCTGCTATTTATAAAAAAATTTAACAACAAAATGTAAAATTTCTATAAATACCGTGATACTTTAACCGAATGGAAAACGATAAAAATTATCATAATATTCAAGATATGGCAAATACAATTGAAGATATCAAATGTGGAAGTGCCTTAAACTCCTGTTATAAAAAAAGATAATGAATTATAATACTTTTTATAACTTTTTCGGAAGATAAAAAATATTATTTTGAAAACTGTTTATATCGGCTAAATATCCCAGATTTTTGTCCAACAGCGGTATTATCTACTAAGAAAATCATAAATTGGAACATTTAATTGACTTTGTCAAACTAAAAATCTAATTTTTCGTGGTGACAAATTTCAAATCAATCGGTCTAGGGGTTTTCTAGTAAAAGGGTAACATAAAACATTTTTGCGATTGGGTTTAACTAATTTTGAAAGGCCTCTCGAAATTAAACACTTCATTTTTTCATTTTTTTATTTACTTCATTTTTATTTTTTAGCTTTTAACATATTTTTTTACCCAAATGAAGCAACAAATGATGCAAAAGCGATTCTTGTATTGCCATTTGTGATATTTACCTGATAATATGCTTTATTAACATTTATTGCCCTTGGCCAATCGGCTGCTTGTTGAGGCATGAGTTTTTGATTCAACTCTAAATTTCTAAGATAATAAAAACCTTTTTCAATTGGGCATTTTTTGAAAAGCTTTCCATATTTAGACATTTGTTTTATTATGAACATTGAAAAAGGTTCTTTCCTATTCAGTTTTCCGCAAATATCGATTTTATTTTTGATGTCATATAATTTCGAATTGCCATGAAAAATCGCTACATTTGCTTCCGTTGAGAACTTTTCTATATCTTGTGAAATGTTCATATCAACATTTAAAATTTTTTTATTATTAGTAAAACTAAAGTTGGCTTTCACATATGGGACGTATTCTTCCATGGTCCAATTCAAAATTTTCATTTCCCAATTCGCCTTTAAGGAAAGTTTAAAAAAAAAATTTTTTTTTTAATCGATTTTTACCTTTATTGGACCAATGAAGTTCAAGTAGATCACAAAAAGGAAAATTGCGTTCATCACACTGATTACTTTTTTTTGAAAATTAAGGACGAGATTTTCTCAGCAAAAGTACGAGCCCAATTGGATTTAAAGAGTAGCAAAAAAAAAGAAATCTGTGAACTGCTTTTATACAAAAATCTAAATTACCAAAAAATCGCTTTAGAATATTTAACCAATTTGTCAGCTCATTGACTTTTATATCAAAATTAAAAATAAGTATCCAAAATTACATTACTTTACAAAATAACAAAAGATGACATTGAAATATAAAACATTTTTGAAGGGCAAACTTGCCTTTAGTAATAATAATTTACTTGAAAAAAATTTTGCCGACAGTGTTTACAATAATTATTTGAAAATTAGTTCAGCATGAAAAACAAAAAATAAATAAAAATATCAATTTAAAATTGTAAAAAAATGTATGTTTCATTAGATGAACACATCCGGATATTACTTTAAAATTTACACTAAATGCAAAATATTATCAAAATTACAGAAAAAAATTTGTTAAATCTTAATAATTTTGTGTTATTAATCTCATAATATTTTGTGGGTTTTTGTGTTGCGGGTTGTTGTATTTTGCTGATAAAATAAAAGTTACTCGCTTGGTTTCATTTGGTCAATTTTGTTTGTTCTATAAAATTTCGTTTGTAATTTTCTAAAATCATTAAACGAATTAATCAAATAAAAAATTAGTTTTCATGACAAAAAAAATTTTCTTTTAAATTCGTAACTGAGAAATTTCCTTGTTTGTTAATCCAACAACGATCGTTTTGTTAGCTGGTATTTAAAACCGCTTTTATTACATTACCGTGTATTTTTTCGATATGACCACATATTAAGTGATAGACAAAAGTTTATCTATTATATCTACATTACAAATCGTCGCTTGAGTATTATTTGGACGCATACGCCATTTACTACAGCTGAGAATATTCGTGTTCAAAATTTGAATGTAATTTATGCCAAATCTAGCCAAATAATTTGTTTTTATTTTCTCGAAAACTAGTTTTGTTAATAGACTTTTAGTAAGACAGAAATTAACGTATCGGCCACAATTATTTCTATGTTAAGCATGATCCACACTACACAATGTACGGGGTACGAGGTTGGCACGTACCCCGAACATCGAGTGTTTGGATGAGAAATTTACACATGGTTTCACCTAGTGAGTAAAATCAGAAGCTGTTTGAATTTCCTTGTACGTGGTAACCCCGTACATGGCAACATCGTAGGTGTGGATGGAACAGTTCGGGGTTTTCCATTGACGTAGTGGTATTTCGAAATGGCGGATTTTCGTAATTTTCCAAAAGAATTTGTATTAGAATTTATTGAACTTTACCGAAGTTTTCCTTGCGTATGGAAAATGAAAACTAAAGATTATTTAGAGAGCCATTTTTTACGTTTGGTAATTTTTGATTTTTCTTTTACACATAAAACCGCCGCCACTGCTAGCAATATGTCAGCGTTCATCACGAAGCTCAAAACACGAATGACAAACCCCTGTGCAGTGTGGATACAGTTCCATGTACGAGGAAGTCAGAAACCTCGTACCCGGTACATCGTGTAATGTGGATCCAGCTTTAAGTTTTAAAAATTGTAAATAGCGTAAACGCCACAATTTTTTTTGTTAATATAGGCGCAAATCAAATATATTGTATGTTTTTGAAGCAACATCTCTGACAGGAAAAAAATCTTTATATCATGTTAAGATTTTTTTTCTGATATCACAATTGAAAATCTATTAGAAAATTTGTAAAAATCACATCGCCCCTTGATTATCATATTGTATCAAACGCCAAAACGTATAGTTTTAAGATAATCAACTTTAAAACTTTGAGGGAAAATCGCGGAAAACTGTTCGAAAAAGGGCAATTTTTCTTTATTTTCTTGTAAAATTATTAATCTTTAAACTAATTTACGGTAACAGATTTTTGTCGCAGCAATATTTTTAAAGTAACGGGATTTTCAAAAATTTCGTTTTCAAAACGATGTACCACGAAAATCGAAAATCGATTTTGCAAAAAAAAAAAACTAGATGTGGTTTTTTACGTTTTACTTCGAAACCAATCGGTTTTCGATTGTTGTTCATATGAAGGACTCCATATCTCCATAAATAAAACTGATTTTAGCAATTTTCTTGCAAACTAACGGTTCTTTGTGTAATCGAAATTACTGTCGCATAATTAAATTAGCGAAATAAAGTGTCAGATATAAAGTGTCAGACTCTTAAGAATAAATAGGAATATACGGAAACAAATTAAAACCAATTATCAACATTTTTTTTAATTTCATTTTTATTAATAAGAAACTATGTTTTTTATGAAAATTTTATTTTAATTCTTAACATGCTAGCGAGTATACTAACAAATTGTAAATCCACCTGTATTAAATTCAAGAGTTAATATTCATTTTTGTATTTACTTATTTATTATTATTAATTTTTTATTGGATTGTTTTAGTATTACATAATAATAAATAGCTAAATGGCCTGACTAAAATATCAAAAAAAAATTAATAAAGATATTTATCCAATCGATTGTAAATCGTTAATACAATTAATTAATCGCATGAAATTACTGGACAGTGTCGTTTTTTTTAAATATTAATTCATGTTTTTTTGCGTGTTTTTGTTATCAGTTTATTAAAAAAAATAATTCTTCGCTTAAATTCGAAATGTGTTAAAAGATTTTTTTAGAAAAAATAGAAAATGTAGTAAAATAAATGAGAAAGCAAAAAAAAAACACTTAAGTCTAAATTAAGGACTTGTTGCACGTTAGAGAAAAATTAATGATTCGAAATTGAGGGATTTTTCTTCTTTTTATTAGTAGAAATGCACATCACAATTATTTGGCTATTTGCTGCTACTCTTCGAATCTGATTGCTGTCGTTTGGTGACACTGGACGCAGTTGGTCTCATGAAACCACTGATTCGGGAACTCTGGGGCACAACTGATGATGAGGATGATTTACTAGAATTACGGTGAAGGCTATTGCTACTAGCACTCGATAGATTTGTTCTACTGGACGATAAAAGATTGCTGCGCGTGGTTGCAGGTGCTGAGGATTGTTTGTGTGAAGGGGATTCCATTGGTATTGATTGCTTTCGGTTCTCCTTGAAGCTGGTGCTTCCCAAGGAGGTAGTTTTTAGAGGTGGACGTCTTGCCGAAGGACCTATACTAGACCCACTTGAACTGCTTCGACTTGCTGGGACTCTACTGATCGTCGTTCGGCTTGCAATCGAGGAGTTCTGCGTTGCCAGAGGTCTTTTACTGGGCGACGATTCTGCCGAAGAAGTCTTTTGTGCCTTGTTGGTAATTGGCATCTTCCTTACAGTGTTCGTGGACACAGCACTGTTCAAGGACGAACGAGAGCTGCGCAGACTAGTCCGAGAACTGCTGCGTTCAACGTCCCGACGGCCCGGTGATGGATTGCTTTGTGACTCGGTTTTTCGAAGAGATCCTGCACGTTTAGGAATAACACTCTGCGGACTGGATCCAGCGGAAACAGGAGTTCGCATTGATCGGCTACGTTCGAAGTTCTGCCTGCTTCGCTCCAGGAAACTGTGGAACTGAGATCTCAACGCAGTCTTCGGTTTCGAAGCATCACTACTGGTCGTCGCCGCACTATCGGTCGACGTCATTCGCATTGGTTTGGTCCTTTTAACTTTTTGCTCACCCTGTTCATTGCATGACGACGTACTCTCCTTACCGTGCGATGGAGTATCCGATACCAGACTTTGTGTCTCCTCGAATCCTTCGTCGTTCAGTTCGTGGTTGGAGATCTTGATAGAAGGTTTCTCCTTGATCAACTCCCGCGGAGGACTCCAGATGCGTTCGGGTGTGCCAGTTGGCGATTTGAGATTCCGAATTGCTTCACGCACATCTTCCTGATTAATTGAGCTAAAGTGTCGTCCGGATTTCTCTAGCTTCGTCACCGCTCGATTGCATTCGTTGTTTGCTTGCGTTTTATCCAGAGTCTTGAGGCGTTCTTGCCATCGCTTAAGACGTTCTTCCTTCTCTTCCGCCCTTGTAGGTTTTTTCGAGTGGGTGTCAATTTTACTAACTGCAGGCGGAGTATGATCGGATTCGATGGAAACGGTCTCCATGGACGTTGGCGATATGTCCTCATTACCACTGCTATAGTCCGTTGGTCTTTTGTAGCGACGAGTTTTCCGGGCTGCAGAAAACCGGTCAAAGTTTCCGTTTCCCAGGACCTCTTCCAGCTGTTGATTCGAGTCAATTTCATTGGTTTCGTTCGAAGAATTCTTCTGAAGAGGTCTTGGGATTTGTAATTTACGACTAGTTGGACTGGCCAAAGCTCTGCGAACCACTGGCGGTGTTTCAATATTGTCTGAATCGATTTCGATCTTACTGTAGCGTTCCTCCGCCCTCATTTTCGTATCCGAATTTCTCGTTGTCGGACTGGTCACCTGTGATTCGTGACTGTGCGATCTATCGCGTGTTTTCTCATTCGAAATTTTCTTATTGTCTATATCGTCTGTCTCCGATGGACGTCTTATGTACAACTGCAAGCGGTCAGTTGCATCACGTTCCCCAAGCTTTAGAACAGTCTTTCGTCGGTCTTCTTCGGTTATAGAATGCAGGGGTGAACTAGATGAACTCGGACTAGATCCTTCCCAAGGCTTTTGTCGCTTCGTTCGACGGTCCTCCGTCTCAACAAATTCCGAACTATTAGGCACATTAAGATTTGATTTTCTCCATGCTGATTTATCCTTTGTGTAATTTTGGGCATCTTCAAAAAAACGATTTTTATTAAATTTTTGTAAAATGAGAAGAAGTATATCAAAAAGTCACCTTCGATGGCTTCGATTGTCCCAACAACATCCGTCTTTTCGATTGTAGTTGAAGGCTTCCAGTCGGGATAAACTCGCTTGTAGTCGTTACCAGTCCCAGTGGATTTTTCTTCCGGTAAGGGATCTAGTTTTCCTCGTTCGCTTTCTGTAAATAAAGCGTTTTGATTTTGAAATTATCTGCTGTTTTTTTAGAAATATGTCTTTTAAACTATATAATTAGGCTCTTAGTAATTCCAGAAAAAAAACATTCAGTCAAAAGTTGGTAACCGCAACAATATTTACGCCTACCATTAAAATCTGACACATACTTTTGCAGTTGTCAAATTAAAGACTTCGTATCAAGGTTACCTGATTCGTTTTCAAGCGATCGCCTGTTACTCGTCAATCGCCTTCGTCGTTTGTAGTCTTCATTTTGCTTATCGTCGTTCTCATTGGCTTGCAGCCATGATTCAATCTTCTGCCTCCACTCTTTTGATATCCTTGGCTTCGGCTCTTCGACAGTTGGTCCGGGTTGCTGCGGCTCAACTATAGGTAAGGAAGGTGAGCAAGGCCTCTCGCGATCGGCACCAAAATCTATATTCAACAATTCCGGGCGCTTTTTACTGGAACTTCCGGTTCTGGCACGCCTAGCCCACGATCGATCTAAAAAATATTTTGTGACATTGAAACACACATTTTTTTCATAAAAACTTTTACCTAAGCTTCCATAAGAAGATGTTTTACGTTCTCTAGTATTATTGTCATGACCTGATGATCGTAAGAAGTCCATTAACCCGTCTTCATCATCATTCAAAACACGACTTCGTCGACGGCGAAGACTACCATTTGGTGTGATGTTTGGTGAAATTTCATCGTCCCGGATGAAATTGGGATCGGCACCGTTATTAAAAGATCCTAAACGCCTTCGGGATAAAGCCGGACTACATCTAATATCGATTTGTGGGTCCAACAGCAGACTATTTTCAGGGTCAGATACTGGCGTTCCACATTGACTCACTATAGGTTTAATTTTATAATTAAATAAAAAATCTTTACTCCTTATTTTTTCGAAACTTACATTGTCTGGCCCTCCTAGCTATTTGCTCTTCCCGCTGTTTCCTTCGAATTATGGCCTGTTCCTCCAGAATACGACGCTTGTCGTTTTCTTTTACCGCTTGTTTGAATTTCTCACAGAAATTGTAAAAAATCTTAAAGCACTCCTCAACTTTGAATGTTGATACATCTTCACAGAAAAATTCAGCTAATTTCACTTTCATTAATTCCACTTCCTTCATGGCACTTTGAAGAATAGCTACATCTCTTTCGGCGTCCTAAAAAATATATATGAAATAGTTTTATAAAAAAAACCACACTTAATTAACACTAACTGCCACGACAGTTTTAAGCCTTTTTCGAATATTTAGTTGTCAGTCAAAAAGGCCCTAAGAGAAAAAAAATTGAAACTAAATTATACCTAAATGTTATTTTATTACCATAAAATGTGTGCAACTACAAAAAATCGTTGCGGTTGCAGCGAACACTTTAATAATTTTCATTGTGTACAGTTAGGCGTCAGGTGTTTTTGACTGACGTGGCAGTTAGAGTGTTAATAATTTTGCTAAAAAATTCAAGGATAAAACATTTTTGACTACAAGAAAGTTTTGCAATAAAAAATAATAATGATCGGGTTTTCCCGAAATCAATTTTCGCTAAATTAAATCAAGAATATCTGCTGACTAAAAAAAAGATGTATGGTGGCTCCCAAAACCTGTAAAACAATCTTAAATTTTCTTATAACTTACTTGAATAAATTCAACCATTTGAGCTTTGATATCCGGATCTGTTGTTTCCAGCTCAATTTGCTTTTTAATCTTTTTAATCCTCGAATTTAAGGTGTTCATTTCATTATTTATTTGTTCTGGCGTTGTTCTAAATTTAATAAATAGATGGAAAATCAAAAATTTTATAAGGGCATAAATGTTAAAAAAAAAAAATCTTCAATGCATCGATTTTATAGAATATGGACTTTGCCAATTTAATTGGGCGTTGCTGAACCAAAGTTCAAGGCATTGTCAAAATTTAGAAAAAAACCAAGTATTTTCAGTTCATAGTACAATCGGGTATTTGACCAGTTCTGATGCTTTTCAATAGAAGCGTAAAAAGAAATGGTTGATCTATGTTCGCGAGGGGAGACACAAAAGCCAACGGCAATCCAACTGGCTGTAGGAGTAAAAGAGAGATAATTATCGCTTAACATTCACACTCACGCTGTTCAATGCGAATGAAATTTCTTGGATTATCTGTACCACAGAGCTTCTATAAGAACAGAGGTTCAAATCATATTGAGCAGCAAAATATGGCATGAAATTTGGGAATTTATCATTAGCTCGAAAGCTTTACGAAAGCTTTTTTCTGCTTGTGCTAATGATAAATTCCCAAATTTCACGCCATATTTTTGCTGCTCAATATGATTTGAACCTCTGTTCTTATAGAAGCTCTGTGTCTGTACTTTGACACTAGGCGCGTTTAGACCGGTGCTAAGTTGGCAGTTTTTTCAATGTAGCGCCAGCATTGCGTTTCAACCTAGCAGCGGTATCTTCGCACTTGTAACTCTTGGCGCTGACATATATCTATTTGCAGAATTAATCCTTTGTGCCCTTTTGTGCTATATATTGCAAAAATTCTACATAAATGCAAAAAATTGACAGTCCACACATCATATAACTTCTAGTTTAGTATCGCTAGATTGACAGTGCCAAGTTAGCTCGGTTCAAACGCGCCCATTGGCTACTAATTTTTCTATTCAATCACTCTCAATTGAATTTACATACACCCAGAGAAAAATCTTAGTAAAATTAACAAAAGACTTTGTGTTGAACTTTAACACAAGAAAAAACGTATAGATAACAGAAGTTCTGTTCTCCGAACGAAAAATTGTGTTATTCTAATAACATAGAATATGTAGGATTTACGTACATACATGTGCAGCCAACAAAAGTGCTTGTGTTAAATGTTTACCCAAAGAAATCGTATATCGAAAATAAGTTGTGTCGTAACAACGCAAAAGGTTGTGAAAATTACAAATATCGTTTGTTGTTGATACAAATAATCAAAAACATGAAGAAGCTCTCTGTTACATATTATCTGTGTACATACCTCTAACACAATTCTGAGTAAAGCTAACAAAACTTCACGTAATAATTCAAACCGATTTTTTTTCTTCGATTGTAATTCACACGTGGTTTGTGAATCGGAGTTTATATAGCTTGAACCTGCCTAAAATTTGGGAGCTGTTACAACTTTTTTACATGAATGACTCCTATATTTGGCAACTATGCCGTTTTTTCCCATATATGGGGGACTGGAGCATGCGATTTTTGTGGAACGGTTCCTATATGTTTTTTCCGTGTATGAAAGACATATTTTATGTGTCAAAGTAACACAGATTATTTGCTAGTTTCCACACGGTATAAATGTAGATGCAACAAAATTTGACGTAGTATGAACGTAGTTATTATATGTAATGTGAACCAAAAATTTGTTCATTACACGTCTGAGTTGTGTACGTTGAACACATTGTTTTCTTCAATGTTACTGAAAATCTTGTTCACATAACACAAAATTCTGTACAACAAACCTACTTTTGTGTTGAAACAACAAACATTACACAAAAGTTGCAAGGTAAAATTGACGTAAGAATTTTTGTTAAGACAACACAAAATTTTGTTAAGAGCAATATAACAGAAGTTGTGTTGAGTTTACGTATGGTTTTTGTTAAGATAACATAGATTTTTCAGTAACCATCTGAAAAACGTGACAACGTAAAATTAACAAACTCAATTTTGTTAGGATAACACAAAGTTGTGTTGGACGTATATTGACACAATATTCGTTAATTATACGTAGCATTTTCGTCAGATTGAATGAGATTTTTCTCTGGGTGTACATTTGTCACATTCTTATTTTCTGCATCGCCACAATTCTATCAATGAAGATTTACCTATAACCATAAAGAATTAACTCACTTGGATGCGTTTTCCAAACTAGTCATTTGATCAGCAAAATTCAATAATTCGGGATTTCTCTTCTCCAATTGCAGTGCAACAAAATGAATTAAATTCATTCCAGGTTTATTGGCTCGAATATCGGTTAACTTTTGTAGAGATGTTAACTTTACACCAGCAGCATTTCCAGCATAACCGCCAGCATTGAGAAAGTTTCCAGTAACCACAACCATATAGAGAACTTCTTGGAGCATTTTATTATCAATTAGATCTGGAAATTATTAAAATCGTTAAACAACTTCAATTTAAATAACAAATTTAAAATCCTTACCTGTCCCAGCGTACAACATTGCATTGATACAAGGCTCAAGGTAACTAACATTTGCTGCGAACTCTTCTTTCAATAACATGCTCTCTATCCGTAATTTATAACTAGAAATTTGTGAAAATATTAATGTCTACGACAATAAAGTTAGGGCTGGTAAAATTACTTTGGAACTTGAATTAGTTGTAGCAGGAATTTTTCCGCACTACCTAATCTTGATTTATCATCGTTAAAGGATTTTAGCATATCGACTTCATCAATTTCTGGAAGGATTTTTAGAAGGCCTCGTAATTTTTCAGCGCCAATATCATCATGTTCGCCGTCCTTTATTAATTGTATTATGTCTTCATTCGATCTGTAAAAGAGTTTTTTTAATATTAATTTTTCACAATAAATTAATTTTATTTCGTGAAATGTGGGAAAAAATCTAAAAAAAATACATTCATTTTCTAAGATAATTCTTTGTTAATCTTAAAATTAAAACCACCTAAGGAGAGTAAAAAAATCTTACGTTCTGAATTGCTTCAAGAAGATATTAACATTCAAGCTCCGCTTGCCATCAAGAAGCAAAATCTGTAAAGAGTAAAAAATTAGAATAAAAATAAACAAAATCTAGATTAAAGTGGATTAAAAATTACTTCAGAGTTTTCTTTTTTGGTCCGACGATCGACGGTATCAGATCCACTATCCCGATTCAATTTTGGTGAGCCTTGAGTACTAGCCGGAAGGCAAAAGAGTCCTTCCATTTCACTCCAATCTAAATATGTCATTGGACTGTTCTGATGGTTCTTAGCGACAATTGTCCAAATGTTATTCGTTCCAACAACTTTATTGGGTGGTATTTTATTCCAGTTTATTGTCCTCATTTTTGAATTGGGTGTGGGCGTCTCTTGCTGCGGCAGCAGTTTGATTGCTTCTTTGAAATTTGGCTCGGGGGTCTTTGGACGGTGAGAATTCTCAACTAATAGCCGCGACGAGGGTGGGGGAGGTGCTGGAGGAGCACCACCGGACATTCCTTTCCCGGACATCGGTGGCGGTGGGGGTGGTGCGAACGATGGAATAGGGGGTGGCGGTGGTGGTGGAGTCGAAGTAATCGCTATGTTTGGAGGAGCCGGGGGTGGAGGCGGGGGCGGTGGTGCGATTTGTTGTGATGCAGATGGTGTTATGTGAACACTCGTCGGTGTGGTCGGGATAACGGACTGCTTCCGGCCGGGACTAGTAACATCAACGCGACAATGTGGACAGGTGAATTTCTGTACGCTCGGCGATCTCAGAAGGCGAGCCGAATCCTCGGTGTTCTCCAGTAGTGTTGCCCGATGGACAAGCCGTTCAGCCGTATCCCATATAATGTCGCTGATCGCCTCTTTCGAGTCAATACTCAGCAAGTGTTGAAGTATACTTAGGAATGGTGTCTCTTGTTGGGTATTAGCCACCTACACAAAATCCTCATTAAGATTTCAATCAATTGATTATACTTGATTCGACTATAAGTCGATTTTTTGTGTCATTTTAGTGGATTAGAATTTTTTTGGGGAATTGTTTTTTTTTACCTGCCGTAATATCGCATAGAAGACATCAAGATGGGAGCTTAAGTTTATCCCATTTGGAGTCTGCAAGCTTTGCGCCTCGTCGCATTCTCTTTGCTCGTCAAACACGTCCAATTGTACTATGATATCTCCCACACTGTGAGCCACTCGTCTTTAATATGTAGTAAAATTTCAAAAATTCATGAAAAAAATCACCAAAAATAAATTCGATAACAATTAGAAATTAGTTTTGAATGATTGCAATGAACTTTATGTACCTTGGGTACGTTCAACAAGAATACGGATTTGACAACGTTTCTAAGAACTACTTTCTATTTCTTTTCGAATCACCATAGGATATATTCGTACTATATTATTATTTATAATCTCTCGGTGTAGGTAAAAAGGGAAAAGTGTTATGTTTAATGTGCAATGCAGTTAGTTCTAGAAAATCAATAAATGACAGAAGCAGAACATAAAATAATACCAGTTAGCTTTAATTTACATATACTACTCCCATAACTTCATAATATCTACACAAGTTAAACTCATTATACATTAGGACACCACATTATATTCAAAAAAAATCTTCGAACTAAAAAAAAGGCAAAAAGAAACACTGGATAGATGGCAGAAAAACTAACTATAAATGGTGATAAAGTTTAGTTGAGGATTTTTCTCGCAGTGGGTCTGGATGAAGTAAAGTGACTCACATGAATTTTACTTGGATCTATCCTTAACTAAAGCTTTTCGGAATGCTTCCCAGTGGAATTGGTTGTTTTTCCGTTAAGATGTTTATCAAAAAGCACAATAAAACTATAAAATCTTAGACCTATTAGGGTGTACTGCAGAACTATTTCGATGTGGTGTCGCATTAAAACTTAACCAATATGAAAATTAGATTACTTCCTACCAGGATTCAATCATACCTATGCTTATTTCGAGAGACGGACCACCCTTACACTTGATAATTAACTCAATTTTTCCGTTTTCCTTTTAATAGACAAAAATCGAGACAAGTATGTACAAAAAAAAACTTTAGTAAAATTATATAAAAGCACTTTGACCGGAAGGATATTTAAGGATCTAGATGAACAGCAAAGAACGAAACGAACAAGGGAACATATATGAGCTGTGGAAGAGCTAGTCCTGTACACGTGGTGCGCGCGCATTTTTTGTCATCGACATCGGTCTTCACTACACATTCAAAACAAGTACGAATATAGTTCAAAATCCAAGTAGAATCCTTATGGGAAAACGGTAAAGGGAATGCCTGCCTATCCAATAATCCTTGGTTTGTGGTCTATTCCTTCCATAGGTCAAGTTCCTTCCGTGCAGTGGAACTCGTGTATCCTTCGGCGATTTCGGGGAATATAAGTTTACATGATTTTCTGTCGGCGTATGCGATTCAACCGACGTTTTGTACGTGTGCCAGGAACCGACCGACCGACGTTGTTTCGTGATCCTTTGGCCTAGTTCTATCACATCATTGTTAATTCTCTTTTGTGCTTCTATTCTAATGCTAGATTTACATTTGGAATTTATATTAGTGCAATGTTAAAACAAAATCAATTAATTTTTTTTTAAATTTTTGATTTTGACAATTTCTTGGGCATTTGCTCCTACTTTAACTTAATGTATGGAAATTTTTCGTGAAATCATTCTAAATATGTACTTCTGGTTTTTTAAGTCTTGCGGTTTTGAGTTTTGCGGTTTGAGGTTTGCCAATCGTTACAGAACGACATGAAAAAAAATCTAAATTGGCAATTCTTAAACAAACAGGCAGACACATGCTAATATTTTTCTTTCAATTGGTGTCCTTTTTAGATAGTCGACTAATGTGAATTCATCATAACAGCACGTGCGAGGCAAATTCGAAAAAATTCTGTCTTGTCTCGCCCTAAATGGCAATTTTTATAGGGGTTTAAAAGCTAGTTGTGTATTCAAAACATACAAACTACTCGCATTTAATTTGTGCGTCTTCAATGAAGTTATCTTCAAACGAAAAGAATGAAAACATTTTGCGAGGACGAGAATGAGCATTTTTCTGTGAAATCCTTTTTTTACGACTAGCACAACCCGTAAATTTTCAACGGAAATTTTCTATTTCTCATGAATCCCTTTAAATGAAATTTTTTGGTTCGCTCAAAGAATCTACAATAACATTATTTTTAGCTTTTTGTGGTGGTGGTTTGTTGCCTTAATGATTTATGCCCAATTGATTAGAAAACTTTTTATCCTTTGTAAAAGCACTGAGAGTTTTGTGGAACCACGTGAAATTGTCAACGAAAAGGAGAGTGAGAAAATTCATTACAAAATTCCTAAAAAATATTTGTTTACAGAAAACTTTTTTATCACACAGGCGTAGTTGAAATGTTTGAACTATTCCGGACTTATTCAAACAAAATAATGTCTTTTGTGCGCAGCTTTTAAAAGCGAAAAAGATTTTGAAGAAAGTTTAGTGAAAAAAAATTAGCCCTGAAGATACATACTGACACTCAATTTTTAAGGCTCTAACTCCGAAAACTACTCGACCGATCGATGTGAAATTTTGGCTCACATCTGTATGTAAAGTATAGAGAAGTGTGAAAATGAGTACCAAAACAAGTTTTTTTAATACGCTCGGAAGTTTTTACCACATCCTCGTATGAAAAAAACTTTGTCATTGAGTATTAAAACCAAATTCAAAAATTAAATAAGGAATATCAAAACATCAAATAATTTTATTTATTTTTAAATATTGCTTTAGAATCTGTATAAACCAATCTATTTGAAAAACACAAATAAATATTTGATTGCTGGCTATTAATAAAATGATTCCCATAACAGAAAACCTGATCCGATTTCAAAATAAACAAGAAACCCACCTGCAATTCTATGAGAACCAAAAGTGAACAAAAACAAAACAAATTTCAAAAATACAAACAAATCGAGATCACTGGAGTGAAAGGCATTTTATTTTACAAATTGTCTCAAATGGTCAGTTATCATAATTGCACAAAATTCCGCTGTAAATAACTTCCTACCAATATCGTATGTATTC